>OY720638.1:29125342-30439985 GCA_963169105.1 Ceriagrion tenellum | reverse complement strand
ATATAAGTTCATCCTCCAGATATAAGTTTAATTTTTATGATAATAATATATATAATATAATAAATAATTAATAAAATTCAAAGAAAAGCAGCACGCATCGTTAAAAACTTCTACGAGCGAACATAAATTATCTCACTACTTTTAGATGGATTAATGAGGGAGCCCCTAGAGACTCGGACGCCACACGCTAGGCTTAGGTTGCTTGGGAAATTCAGAACTTGGAGTGTTATAGAATGACACAGATAATATAATCATGACGCCTCACTACATCTCAAGGTTAATAGAAGTGATAAAATAAGAGAGATACATTGTCGAACAGATAGGCACAAAAACTCGTTTTTTCCGCACACAATTAGTGTCCACAATAAGAACTGAGCTCCACGAAATACACGTCATCATTCACCGCCCAAAAATTTACACGGCTATTACAAAAATTTACCCAATAATCTTTACACGGCTGGTGACCTAACATCCCTAGCCACACACCCATGCGGCGGCTCGCAGGGTAGTATGTAGACGTAGAATATGGTACTCCTTTGCACTAAAGCCTGTATTCCAGTGCGGCTATAATCTCCTCTATTGACAGTTTGTCATTTAGCTTGGGCAAAACTGATATTTCACATGAAATGGAATGTGGTAGCAGAGAAACAAAATACGAGGAATATTAGAAATCTGAATCGGAAAGCGTGAATAAAGCAATGTATGAGGGTAAGAGAAGTGAAAGACAGGCAAGAATAGGGCTTAAGAAAGGAAACTGCCAAAAGAGAACCCCAGTTCTCTAGGCCGAATAGCAATAACTGAGTCCTCTTAATCTGTCTACCAAGAAAGGGAATGAAATTGCGTACGCATGAAATGGTGCAAATGATCACGAGTGTCGACGCGCCTTCAAACCCCATAAACCCATCACCAAAGACCATATCCGCAAGGGCCTCTGTCCTTGTTTGACCTTCCCCGCCCTTCCCAGCACCTTCCCGTCGGCCCCTTTTCTTCCTCACAAGTTCACAGCTAGAGCACGGAATCCCACCCTCTCGAAAACTCAAACCTTGAGCACATATTTTCGGAGTCGTCATTCAGAGCGGCAAACCCCCCACAGCACGGAACTCGGCCTCTCAATCCGGCCCGACACCCCCCGCTCCCCCAACCTCCTCCCCCCCAATGGCCCCACCGACTCCTACTCCGACGTAAACCCCGATTTGTCAACCGCTCGACGGGGTTAGGCACTCGAGCGCTGCGGTTACTCGATATTCCGACACGGGGATTTCTTCAACGATGGAAATATCGCGTCTGAAGTGCGTCGTAAATTTTTTATCCCCGCATCACTTGAGCCTACGCGGAATTCACTTGCGTGGGAGTGAAACGCTGAGCAAGTTGGAGTCTGACACCGGCAACCGCTAGGCGGTCCGCATCGTACAGCGCATTGCAATCGACGAATATAGCGATAAACGGTCCACCGGGAATTGCGACGGGAAAGAAAGGCTTTGAAGCACAAAGGTAACAATTCGGCGTCGTAATTTTTTTCCCAACCCGTGACGTCGCATGAAAGCGAACTCTCTTAACGCTGAGAACTCGGAGTGAAAGGATTACGATGGCTAAATGCGAATAAAAGCGATTCAGTGCATGGACAATTCACAAACTCACTCAAAGAGTTACATGTTCGTGCATACATAACGGTAGACTTGTAAACTTTTATAGACCTCCATGCGCATGACCTAGAAGCGTGAAATCTAGATATTTTTGTACCCACCTACACGTATTAACGTACACTCCAGCTCCCTGGAATAAAGCTCACAGGGCAACGTTCAAATTAGGCGAGAAAAGTTAAGTCATACGTAATAATTCACTTCACCTTTTATAGTTCATAATTTCGTGACAAAGAAGAATGAGTAGGACACATCTTTCCTCGGATATCCTGTTTACCATAGGGAAATAAGTCTTTGGAAACTTATGTCGGCGAAGCTCTTGTCAAATAGTACGTAAAAGACAAAGGCTGAGGTCCTTCACTATAGTGTTAACTACATTTTATTTTTAAAACTCGTGCATTCTTAAATTGTATACCCATAACTACGATCAGAACGTATTCCACGCGCTGCACAAATGAATGATGATATGTCCCTCATTAAGACTCTCTGAAAGAGCAACTATAGAGCGTTTATATCGCAGTGATTCACTCAAATTCGCTATTTATAATTAAATGCAAAAATATTCTCTGAGCAAAAAGACTGCAACAATTTGCATGAACGCTTAGAAGTATGCAAATAAAACTCTTCACCTGCTAATATAAGTACCCAATTTAGGAACTTAGCTACGTAACGCAGCTAGATAATATCAGGCATCACATTCTGCATCACACTACCCTTCGAGCCGCCGTATGGGCGCGTAGCTTGAGGTGTTAGGACACCAGCCTTGTAAAGGAAATAATTTAGTGAGGTGAAATGGTGAAGTATATTGAGGGAGTGTTTTAAGCGGAAATCAGCTTTCATTCTGGTTACTTTTTGAGCGTGGAAAGAACAAATTTGTGTACCTATCTGTTCGGAAATTTATCTCTCTTGTTACATTGTTTGCATTTACATTGCTTTTGTCGTACCGAGAAATACACTGTGGCGTCAAAATGATATTTTTTTGTGTCACTTTGAAACACACTTGCTCTGAATTTCTCACGCAAACTAAGTCCAGCATGTAGCCTCCGAGTCTCTAGCGACTCCCAACCTATCCCTTAATCCTGATAACACTATTCAATAATTTTATTACTATCGTTGACTGACTTTGGAATGATTTTGCCCATCATTCAAGTTTCCATCACATTCATTTTCCAGCATCTATCATGGGTTGGGATATGGGGCGACACTTGTAAGAATTTTTACGTATTCAGCTTAAGGAATAACTTTAAAAAAGAAGTAGTAGCCCGGATAGTAGAACAGTTAGTATCATAACGGCATGACGATTTAGCATCGAGACTTACGGCTCGGAAAGAACTAATGTATTCCTCAACTTGGCTGCGGAGAAGTTCTGTGCTATCAGATCCCCGCCACTGGGCGAGGAATCCGAGCACCGCAACCATGCATGACCGTATACCAATCGCCCACGGTGCACATGCGCCATTGAGGAATTGACTTTCACATTCGAAACTACCAAGGTGAATATCGGACAAAAAGGGACATACGGTTAACGAGTTACATTCCCGGCGGATCCATAAATTAAATGCCGACCTTCATCTGCGTCTTCTTTCGCTAGGCGGACTCGCGTGCAATGAGTTTCGGAGCAAGGGCAGGACTTGCATGTCCCCGATTGAATAGTTAAAAAGAGTCCTCGCGAGGCCTCCCACGGCTAACTCCCTCGCCATTCTCCCCCGAACGGCACCACCCAGCCGCCTCAGCCCCCGGGAGCCCACGGAGCGAGCGACGATAGAGCCGGACGGAATAGCAACTGAGCCTTCCACTACCGTGGGCATCCGCCGCGGATTACAAAAGAAGATGGATTGAGCCGCACTCTCAATATACTGCAGGGGAGTATGGAAGTAATTAAAACGTGCAGTCGGCCATACTGAACGGGTACGTTAACCACGCCAATGTGTCAAAAACAGTTGAAATATTCTCAATAACTTGTACATTTCTCGAGGTCATACCATTATTATTATTCATTAGGCCATATCATTATGGTGAGTCGGTTGAATGAAAAGTCTAGCTTTTCGCATCCGAAGTTTCTCTAAACTTCATCAGCATCACCAGGACTCCGAAAATACTGATCTTGGTACAACTTTATTTACAAAATGGATGAATCCCATAACTGCCTTCACATGGTATGAACTGAGCAATGCACACTATCGTGCCTGAGCAAGTAGAGACTCTAATATAAGGATATAAAACATACATCCTTCATTGTAAATGAAGTAACTTCGTTATTCCACATACATTTCATTTGAGACGACCCGGGTTTCGACGTGGCACGTCGTCATCAGGTGAGGTCAGACAAAACCCGGGTCGTCTTAAATAAACTTATGTAGAATAACTAAATTACTTCATTTGCAATGAATAGTAAATTCTATGAAGTCAAGCCTAAAACTACTGAGTATACATCCTTCAATCCAAATCGCAGGAATGATAACGTGACTGATATAGAGGAGCATAAAGAATAACAAATATCCCTCAATCTGGAACCCTATCAATGTTAACATACTTCGAAGAAACGTTGGCAGCGGTATACACAGCTTCTCCTTTTGATCAACACTCCTTAGAATGCCAATACTAAGGTATTGCTCAAAGAAATTTCCGTGCCATAGAGATGATTCACGTGGGAATCCAAGAAATGAATATAATAAAGAAATATAGAGCGCAATATTCCAGAGAGGATAAATCATTTGCCTTGACCGGGACTCGAACCCAAATCCCTCGATTTCCGGCCGAGTACTTCAGCCAGTTAAGCTACCTATGCGTCCTCATCCCCAGTGCATTTTTGTGGACTTTTTGTGGTTCGTGGATAAAGGAACAAGCCGTTTCAGACTGCTGGACATACAATGTAACTAACAGCCCAAGACGCACTAAGCGCCACAGTTCGCGAGGTTAAAGCCAAATATGAAACGCAAGAGTTGTTCGCTCTTTCTGACAAACCATGAGCACACCGAGACAAGCCACGGCATTACCTTCAGAGTCACCCACAAGTGCGAAAAATCTGTCAAGGGATACAGCACTTAAAACGGCCGAGATTTCGCCTATCCTCAACTTAATTCTCCGAGGCAACAATCTTTGCACGGCGCCATTTCTAACCGGAGGGCGGCGGGCGGCCTGGAGGGCTATCGCAACGGCTTGACGTGATCTCGAGGTTGAATGTGCTTAGCCGTCGAAGTCTCACACCCGGGTCTCTCAGCACTTCCCTCTTGAGCAGGCGCTCTCCCCGCATCGAGGAAGCCCTGACGCCGGCCGCGCATTATGGGAAGTCACCCCAAATGGAGGAAAAGGCACGTAATCACATCCAAGAAGCGGTGCCGTGAGAGCCAATGACTACAAGGTTTATTTCGTCCTCCATGGTGTCCCGGTGGTTGTCGTGGCTCCACATCCTGCGGGCAGTTCGGGAAAAATTGACTCTCGTGGTTCTTAAAACAAAAGAGCTGCATTCATCCACTCCTTGACTTTTATGACGGATGACTATGATGTTGCCAAGATAAGTGAGACTTATTCTCAGAAATTGAAGTCGTGAGATGGAGGGTTGCATGCATGTGGAAGGTGGAAACTTTCAGCATTACGGCAGTTTTTCAAACGATAAAGTTGGTCTTCGGTTAGCGTCTGAACTGGTGAACCGCGAGGCTTGGCCGCTATCTCTTAATTCGTTGGGAAATAAAGAACATCTTGGTTCTGGAAGCCCGATCCACCATATTTACACACCCTGGAGGTTTAAAATGTCATTGGCTAAAATAAATATTTATTTCAATACGCCACTACTATCTATAAAATGATACTTAAAACAGATATTAGGGAGCCATCGAAGACAAAATCACGACCGAAATTTCTTGAACCTTAGGTAGATTATGACGTGTTCGTCTCTCGTACTGGTATTCTAACGCTGCTTCCTTTCTGAAATTTCATAAATATATTACCTTAGAATAGAACAAAGGTACTCGTGTCCAGCAAGAATGTATCTTGAATTGTTTTGCGCTAATAAAGATCATAATTTTATGCAAATGAATTAACTCTTTAAAAGTAAAAATTCTTCTCACGGCTGAACATGAAGATAAACTTTAAAATGTCATGAGGGCATGACGGTCAACTTTGCCTACGAAGTTTACATGGAGATATCACCACTGACAGCAGAGCGTCGTCGTTCACGTAATTCCTCTGCGCCTACCGCCATATTCAGTGTCGAAACAAAGTCCGTGATGATATACGCAAATATATGGAATACATGGAGATCCGAGTCATACTAAACTCTGGCCTCCCTTTCAATTTAGCCACAATTTCTGAAATACCAGAGTTAACTATAGGTCTTACTTGAATATATAACCTAACTACTGCATCTAGAAGGGGCAATGGCGGGCCCAGGGAACATCCAATGCCGGGATAAGCACATTTAGTGGCGCGTCGCAAGCGTTATCCGGCGATCGAATCGATCAGCCCACCAACCGACCTCGCACACTTCATTCAATTTCTTAATTATGCTCGGACTCTTCGGTGCATTTGTCAACTTCAAGTAACTCCATCCCACGGCATTGATTAATCTGCTTTCGATGATAATGAGACGTAAATGTGTAAACATTAGGCATATGAGGAGTGTGACCGAGTTTTTCACGCATTTTCTACGGTGGCAAAATAAAATTAAAAACCGCAGCATTACCTCAAAAAATAAGAAATGGCGAGCTAGGGTGCGAGAAAACTTCACATATACTGATTCATTGCCCTCTAAAAATAGCGTATTTAAATGTGAGGACTATTTCTTGCACTCTTAAGCCCGTTTAACACGGGGCACGCAATTGCACAATTTAAAACCGCATGTTTGTCTCAATCTGCCGCGCAATAATTACTGAATTAGAACAGAGGCTATTTTGACAGCTCGCGTTCATGCACTTGTTCATGCATCCTCGCAATTCTTCGTTTTACACGACGCAATTTGAAATGTACGTTTGTTCATAAATCAGATTGTGCAATTACGCGCCCCGCGTACAACGGGCATTAAGGTAACCAATGAAGACGGCAGCAGTGTGAGTAACGACTACCCTCGCAAAAATATCGTTTTTCGAAGGTTGATGACACTATGTGCTCCGCCAGTTAAAAAAACATTTAATCTCCGCACGCATCCATGAATAAAAACCGATGCGAGAGAACAGAGAGCGCAACACAGCTGGAGAAAGGACAGAGTGGGGGTCCGATGGAAATTCAGAGGCTACGACGAGAGTTCCACGGAGACATGGAAGCAATTACTTTAATTAATATATTTATAGCAGTGAGAGAGGAGACAACATGAGAGAGATACGCTGCCGAGCTGATACATTGACATAATACCTTGCGAGCTGCCGCATAGGCATGTGGTAGGGAGTCTTAGGTCACCAGTCTTGCAAAGATGTAAGGTTTTGGGAGGTGAAATGGTGACGTGAATTATGGGAGTGTATTTAGTGGAGCTCAGGTTTTATTTTGATCGCTCACTGTGCGCGAAAAGAAAGAGTTAAGTGTTCAGCAATATATAAATAAAAATTCTTTTTTTCGGGCACCATTTATGAGGACCACAAAAACGTAGTGAGACACTTCACTGACAAATATTCTCATTTCATTTCTACATCTACATACTACCCTGCGAGCCACCGCAAGTGCTTATGACAGGGGGTGTTAGGTCACCAGCCGTGTAAATATGTGAAGTGTAAAGAAATTTCTTTCACGCTTTCCATTCTTTTCCCTTTATCTCTTCCTCCTTCAATGACCACTGCCACACTCCCAAGCGGAGGCTCGCAGGGTTATATATAAGCTTAGATAAGGACTTGGGATAAACGTTTATATACGGAATTCTCATTGTCATTAGGAGTACAACTTATGAAGAACTTGAATCGGTCTTCTTGAGACCAGGAGAGGAAAAAGCGTTTGAATTCCGCACAATGCGCCGCCCGGATTATTAGTTAGCACAATTTCTCCCCTCGTTACCGATTAATCGAGGCATTCCAGATCATTCATGGTAGATTAGTGTGCCATAGATGTGCAGAATAATTTGGACATGAATACCAACACGAATTGGATCCAGCTGCCATAAAGACTTAAATTCCAATCTGAAATAAGGTACGCCATTTCCTCCGAAAAACAAGAATCTCAGCTTGACCGAAACACGACTGTTTACTTCTATTCTCACTCCTACTTCATCAGCAGTTCAAATATCGGTCTGGAAGCTTTGATGAAAATGTTTATCTATTGTACATTTGGTTCGTACTAATAGAAAATGGAATCAGACGCGGAGAAGTAACATATTATACTTGGCCATTTGTCACTTCCTCATTGGAAGAGCGTTACTTAGGCGGGGTTCCCAATTTCAAGTCGTTCTCACCAGAAAAGGAATGATATTCCGGCTCACTTCGAGAACGCCAGACCGTCATCGATGATGGGACGCAAACATTCCACCTGGCATATTCCATTCGAGCGAATCCGCTCGAATAAGCCGCTACCTTTCCCGTGTCTGCTCTCTGAGGTCGCGGATAAGAAGCCTCCCGTCAACGGCGTCAAAACGTTACCCCCCGAAACGTCTGCGGGTAGGGCGTCGGATCAGGATTCCACGTGAACGAGGCAGGAGGTGGAATGGATGACGAAGGTCCTTGAGCTTTGATTGGCGTCCCCACCGCAGCGTGCGGCAGAGGGATTCATCCGGCAAAGGTGTAATCCTTTCTCGTAGCCCCTCGTACCCCCGGCCGCCCCAACCATTGCGAAGCCATCTCCCTGCCCGGGGCAAACACCGCCTTAAACCCACGGGCTGGATTGTGGTGGGGGGTGGGGTTCGGCCGTGGGGGAAGAGGCTACTGGCCCCGCTCCTCTCCGAACCCCTCGTCCCCGCCCGCCTCCGATCATCATTGTTTATAAGCAGGAATACTTATAAATCAATGTCAAAGTGTGATTCGTTGTTAGAGAATGTACACATCTGAGTTTCTTCACTTGTTATGTAAGTAAAAAGAATTGAGTTTGTCAATAATGTATCGTTGAAATACTCGAGTTTATTTTGGTTCAAATATCAACGAGCAACATTGATTTAACAATGGAATAACTTAATCTGGGTAAATTCCAGAGCATTTAGGGTAACTGCAATACATAGATGCTAGATAAGCGACATTTAAGTCAACAAATTCCACAAAAGAACGAAAAATACCAAAAAGAAAATTGTAAGAAAACAGGTACTTCAATATGACCCCCGGGCATAAAACCCCAAAAATACCTCCAAGAGCATTCCGCGCGACTTTATTCCACCATTCAAAACCCTTCGACGATTGGGATGTGCGGCCCGCCGGCGAGTAAGAGAGAGAGAGAGAGAGTGAGCGAGATAGAGAAAGACGATTTGGGACCAGATCAATTTTCGAGTATCTTTTTCGGCGCGGCGGTCTCCTCATCCCCCCTCCCCGCAACGGGCTGACCACCCTCCCCCCCGCCAACCCCCAACTCTCCCTCTCCCGCCCCTCCCTTCCTCCACTCAACTCCTCCTCCCCCCCCCCTGCTCCCTCCCATTGTTTGCGTGCATGGAAACACTCCCAAGTCCCAAGGCGGTAAAACGGGTTGTGCCCAATCAATCAATGATTTTTGCCTCATTTTTATGAAAGAAATCTCACCCTTCCAAAGCCACAAAAACATCACCCCATGAAAGAACTACTTTCCGAGACACTAGACAAAAAAATATCAGCCATTTTGCATGGGAAATGGTACGGATAGCCACTCCAGAGAGACATTATTTTAAAAAAATGAGGATTTCCAACACCTAGATCTCGTCCAAAAATTAACCGTGTGTAGTTTGTATGTTTCCTCAATTAATTTTAAAAATAAATCGTATAGTCACAGCGGTAATTTTTCAAGAATAACAGAAAAACCATCGGATGTAAATTCGATCGGATTTAAACGTCCCGCATGAAAAAATGAATATCGTTAAAAATGAAATACAGATATTCAAAAAGTATATTATCGCACAATTAATATTACAACATTTATTTCACGGACCCAACAGCTACTGAAATTGAAACGTAGTATATGAATATGGTCTCCAGTATGACTAGGAAAATATCTCGCTCAAACCACCTTAAGTGGGGCAATGCGTTTCACCGATTTGCGGTACACTAGTATCTGATGATGCCGCAAGGCGGTAAAACAGGTTGTGCCACTTAAATAAAACTTGTGGACAGTAAAAGTTTTATTCCTTAAGAATGTAAAATAGATCAGTGTTGCTCTCTCTTTCTTTTCTTACAGAAAAAACTCATTTCATTGTTCAATAAGATTACATGAAGTATGTCAACACTAATGTAATCGAAAAAATCATTAAACCAGCTCTTGCACCAACTCAAGAACGAGGTGTTTAGCCGGAGTTTCGACCCAGCGGCCGCGCTCGCCGCTCTTTCGTCCGAAAGGGGTGTGGGAGAGTGGGGGGGAGAAAGGGAGGAAGAGCAGGGGGGGAAGGGGGGTAGGGAGGTGAGGCCGAAGGAGAGAGCAGGATGAGCGGCGGCTCGAAAGGGGTCTTCTTGCACGCGCGGAGTTTAGGCGGCGGGCCGCCCGCTCGGGCGTCCGTCACCGGATGCTGACTGGCAAACTCACCACCGCCCTCCTTCTCCCCTTTACCGACCCCATCGCCCTTCCCCACCTCATCACACACGCACACATCCACCAATGAGTGGCCGGTCCCTTTGGTCAGTTGGCTCGCCGGGAGTGGGGGGGGAGGGAGAGGGGAGGAGGTAGAGAAGGGGGGGGGTGGTAGGCGATCGACCACCGAGGTCATCTGGGCCATTTGGTACAAGTGGGTGTGATGGCGAGGCTAGGATTATCATTCAATCTCCTCGTACACAACGGACTGCGAGGGACCGCCGGGCGGGTGGAGTTTGTAACGACACGTGGAAAAGAGGTGGAATGGGGAAAAAAGGAATTGGAAAAGGGAAATGTATACATAGCACTGCGTGTTGAATGAATGCCATAGTGTCTCACCCCTTTTTCGTAACATCTCACCCAATGTACGTGGAACGCAGAAATAAATATCAACCCACACAATCAAGCAGTGTATTTATACTATTTTGCATACCCCTCGTAACCGGGAAGGTTAATAAAAGAAGCAATAAGGCTACACGCTCGGCATAGGTTGCTTGAGAAATTCAGAACAGGTATGTTTCTGAGCAGCACAGAGAATATTATCACGTCGCCTCATTACATCTCTAGGTCTGATAGAGGCGATAAAATAAGAGAGATACATTGCCGAACAGATAGTTACAGAAACTCGTTCTCTCCGCGCACAATAAGCGACCACAATAAAAACTGACTCCACTAAATACACTCCCATAATACACGTCACCATTTCACCTCCCAAAAACGTACATCTTTACGAGGCTAATGACCTAAAACCCCCTACCACATGCCCATGCGGCGGCTCGTAGGGTAGTATGTAGATATGGATATAGTGAATGCAGCAATGGAGTACGGAAACGCGACGTTGGCACTACTCTAGGCTTGACAAAAAACTCATTCAAGAACCACATGGCTATCAGAAATCTACCGGTGAAGCATAATCGTTCCTACTGAAGGAGGGCATACAGTCGATGAAATTACCGATGGCCGAGGAAGTCCACTAAAGATCAGCCTCCATCGTACTTATAGAATTAAGTGTGAAGCCATTTGAGTGTTTGGGAAGGAAACCGATAACTAAGGTCTGCTGTACCATCGGAGATAGGTGGGTAGGTTGCTAATGAAAGAATTATTATTAGGGGAGCAGATGAAGGGAGGATAGAAACACGGTTTAGTATCAGCTCTCTCGCCCTCTTCAAGAAATCTATCACGGGGATCAGAGTCTTACTGACGGAGGGAGTACTGTCCTTGAAGAGTTCTTCATTTGGCACTATTTGGAATTGGGGTTACACTAAAATAGCTACTCCACGGCCGGGATCCCAACCCTCAGAGTATGAAGTCAAACTTCTAGCCGATAAATCAGTCCAAATCCCGACTATTTTCCGTTTCTCGTCGTCTCCATGAGTTCCGCCTCGTTAGTTAGTCGATGAGAGGATGGATTTCCGATCTCTCATCGGTTTGCGATGCAGAGAATAAAAAAATGTTTGTGTGGCATAGGATTGGTATATCACGAGTCAACTAGTATTGCTATGTTTACTGCATTGCATGACACATCGATGAAATTCACACCGGATCGCACGTGATAATTAAACGCATATTTAATTCAATCCTTTCAGGCGTAACCTTGTGGAAGTCGATTACTGAATAAATAATGAAAATACCGACAATTTTTAAATAGACAAGTTTTTATTGGTGCAACTAGTTTCAACGCTACTGCGTCATCTTCAGGTACCTGAAGAAAGAAGTTGAAACTAGTAGTGCCTGAAGGTGACGCAGTAGCGTAGAAACTAGTTCTGCTAAAAAATCTATGGATTTACACAGAGCTGGCATTGTTATTATTTATTCAACGCATATTGCATTGCATTGTCAAACCATAAGCAAAGCACTGCATTACATTCCATCTCGTATTGCACTAAACCAAATTCAATCACACTGCATCGAGTTCATAGCAATGTGGTTTACAGCAAGGCATCTCACGATCTTGGATTTCACGTCATATCGCATATCACCGGTACGTATCACTCAGTACATGCAGGGCAACATCGACACCGCTCTCCTAAGGGTCTGCACCGACCAAGCAGCCCCCGGCGTCGTACCCTCCCGCATATTCTAGTTACGTCCGCAGATTGCCTGGTGTAGATCCACGTGAAAGGGAGAGTGGGTGGGAGTGGGTGCTAGGCCAAGGGAAGGAGAGGGGATAGGAAAAAAGGAATACAGAGTAGGAAGGGCGTATGTTTTGAAAGATCTAGAGTCGAAATAAGGCTCCGTAAAAAAGTCGAGAATTGTGCGCGGAGGGAAGTTCTTATGCTTATCCTTTAGTGTGTGCGACTTTCTTGATTTTAAAATAAAATTTATGCCCTTTTTACTTTAAACTTTAGTACTGATAAATGGAAACTTCACACCATCCACGGAAAATGAAAGCCTCGTGGATAATTCTTAACGCTGCATTACACGGTACATTTTATTGTACAAGAAATGAATGGAATTAGAGCAGGTTATATTTCCCTTTCAGTCGTTCAGACAGTCATAAAATTTTCCTCTTTACACGGTACAATTTTTCTCAAGGAAGGGTTCATACATTCGATTGTACAATAAAATTACCGTGTAAAGCGGCCTGTACAAACTTCACTTACATTCGAAACAGTTCATGCCCGCACGGGTGAAGATGACAAAATAAACCTGTTTACACACTATAGTTTCAGGCTTCACTTTGAGGAAGTTCACCGTATCCTTACTTCAAGAATACAACTAGTACTTTGCCAAAGATTTTACAAGGTTATTTAACCAAAATATTATTTCACCAAGAAATCAATGAATTTTGCCTCATTTTTATAAAAGAAATCTCACCCTTCCAAAGCCACAAAAACATCACCCCATGAAAGAACTACTTTCCGAGACAGACAAAAAAATAACAGCCATTTTGCATGGGAAATGGTACGAATAGCCACTCCAGAGAGACATTATTTAAAAAATGAGAAATTTCCAACACCTAGATCTCGTCCAAAAAATAACCGTGTGTAGTTTGTATGTTTCCTCAATTAATTTTAAAAATAAATCGTATAGTCACCGCGGTAATTTTTCAAGAATAACAGAAAAACCATCGGATGTAAATTAGATCGGATTTGAACGTCCCGCATGAAAAAAATGAATATCGTTAAAAACTAAATACAGATATTCTTATTTCATTACTGAGGATTTCGGTCATATAAAAAGTATATTATCGCACAATTAATATTACAACATTTATTTCACGGACCCAACAGCTACTGAAATTGAAACGTAATATATGAATATGGTCTCCAGTATGACTAGGAAAATATCTCGCTCAAACCACCTTAAGTGGGGCAATGCGTTTCACCGATTTGCGGTACACTAGTATCTGATGATGCCGCAAGGCGGTAAAACAGGTTGTGCCACTTAAATAAAACTTGTGGAAAGTAAAAGTTGTATTCCTTAAGAATGTAAAATAGATCAGTGTTGCTCTCTCTTTCTTTTCTTACAGAAAAAACTCATTTCATTGTTCAATAAGATTACATGAAGTATGTCAACACTAATGTAAACGAAAAAATCATTAAACCAGCTCTTGCACCAACTCAAGAACGAGGTGTTTAGCCGGAATTTCCTCCGGGAATCAATGACACTAGTCACTTGAGACAGCACTGGATATATAGTAAGTACCACATGTAATTCACTTGAAACTTAAACGTAAACCTGAAGTCTAAAATATGGTGAACTCATCTGATGGTATAAAGCTTTGATATTTAGCAGGGCGTTATCAGTAACCAAATGCGTATCCATGCTTCGGAGAATCAGTATTCACGGAAACTCGTGTTGGGAGCAATTATACACGCAAAAAGCGATAAAGAATGTATACCTTTCACAGCACACCAGAGAACCAGAGACGTTTGATGGGCCTTTCAATGATAGAATTGCTTTTGAATTATGGAAACTTTTAACGGACCGCGGTAATGGCTTAACTCGTACGGAGCGCGATGAACTCAGTAAATTCTTAACATACGCCTTGCTATGGAATCTAATCACACAATTAGTAGCGACGTTTCCGCACCCAGGATCCCTTCAAATGAGCTTCGTTGTGTGATAATCACTGATGGAATAAGAAGATAATGAGTAAAACTACAAACATACAAGGAAAACAGCAGTAAGAATATTTACTTAATGCTTTCTCATATATCAGTGCAAAAATGCACTAAATGCATATGCTAGTCTTTTAATTCTTAGGGTTCGCACTGTAGTTAATCCTCACGCAATGGTAAGGTGTGAAGTGCGAACAGCTTTGCTCAAGGTGAGTTCGATAGGGAGTGACGGATTATGTCGATTCTAGGGCCATACGTGTCGTCGGAGGTCCTCAGAGCGCTCAAATAATCAGTGAATCCGACTCCGCAGCGGTAATTGATAACATCAATACTGGAAATTTCTTTACAATAAATTTCGCAGGAAAATTTATGAAAAATTACTAAAAAGTTTTTTAAAAGCTACCGGATTCCTTTCTTTCACCTTTGTCGTTATAAGAGGTGCCATCCAGCTAAAATAATTGACCGACAGCACGAAGATCCGGGTTTGAAATCCAGGGAAGTGACTTCTCTACGATTTTCACCTCTTTTTGTTATAACTTCTATCCGTGTACGTGACTACGCACCGTATCATTAGCGCAGTTTTCGTAACAAATGCGATAGGAATAGTCAAGGATTCGAATTCATCGGATACCTCCATCGAGGCCAGAGATCATTCAATTCAAACCACTTGGAATGCTACTCAATCGTAGAAAGCATGCCCATTTGCATGTTTCATCGCCGAAATCGTTTCCCAGAATATAACTTCGTCGTACACCATCCAAGAGCCGTAAAAATCTTGGCAACAAAAGGGAAAAAATGACTCCGCCAAGTCCACTATTGGAGAAAACCTTTGCCTCAAGCTTTCTTCTCCCCTTGAAAAATTCCCCGATACCGAACTTTTTCCCGAGGCTCAATCACACTTATATCCCTTTCCCTTGTTACTCCTTCACAAATGTGCCGGCTTTTCGTCGGTTTATTTCCCCACCCCCAATCCTTCACCAATCATACCTTTTAGGGACTCACTTCACAGGCATCCACCAATACCCTTCCCCACTCACCTCCCATCACCCACTCCCCCCCCCCCCCCGGCCCTACCTACCCTATTCATTCTCCACCCTCCATCCCGCCTCTCTTCCGAATCGCCGAGCATCGACTGTTCCGCCTCCGAACGTCCCCACCTCCCCCCGCCGCCCACGGAAGCAAAAAAAACACACACCGCGGGGGGGAGCCCTCCACATCCCAAATTCCCCCCGCTCCCTGCCCATTGTGTATCAGTGCTCCCCTTCATCGCGCAAGACCACCCACGCCCGTGACAATTATTCCCGATCATTATGCAAGTCCTATACAGCGTAGGCGGGACGGGTGGAGCAACAATACCGACGCGCCACTGCGAAAACCATTATATGGGTACGGATGGGGGATGCACTCACTTCATATTCATGCATGCTAGCAAGAAATTCGTAGGAGTATCGACGGGGAACTAAGTGGCAAGCGCTTCGCTCGGGAATGCTTCGTAATTATTCCGCGGTGACGACACAGACGACGACACTGCATCAAGTAGCGCGCGGCTGACGGGCGAGGCAACTCTCGTAAGTGCGAAAATTTCACCACGAAAAATGATCATTTGATTTGACCGAGATTCGAGCTCAGTTCTCGCAATTATCGGTCAGGAATGTCAGTCGATGAGAGGCACAACAAATCCCCACTTTAGGTCGAAGAGCCTTGAGAGCTAAATGCTCCTTGGAAGACTATCATATCTTTAGAAAGTACAAAAAGTTATCGCGGACTGCGCTTTTGCGACGATGTCACAGGGGAAATTTGTAAAGTCAACCCGGAAAAAAATCATTAAACATGACAGAAATGAAGAATTACACCCAGATAGCCAACTTTGCGGTCAGGTATGTAACCTGGCCGACTATCAAAATCCCTGGTTACACGGTGCATAAACCCGTACCAGAAATGTGCGAATGCATGAACGCGTGGATGGACGTGAAAATTCACCGTGTAACCACACCAACTTGTGCGAATGCATGAATGTAAACAGGAAAATAGAACCTGCTCTATTTAGTTCATGTATTCGTACATGAACATGTGCATGTTAATGTATCGAATAACCAAGCTTTATCACACACCCAGCAGGAAATTGTGTGATATGATTTCGGATCCGGACCTAGTAAATTTTGTTTCGAGGTGAATATCAACACTTACGTGCCACAACTCACATTTGTACGCGTGAGTGCGAATAATATACGTCTGTGTCACTTTTGCTTCAAACATTTTTTAATGAAAGATAATCCAATACTTGGCCACTTGATTGAAAATAAATCGTTCTATGAGCACACATCGAAAAATGTAAAAAAAGAACATTGTGCGCAGTTACGCGCCCTCGTTTAAGTCAATGTTCTGACGCGAACCTATCTGCCAAGGCTAGATCATGCTACTTAAACACAAATTGACCTGCACTTGAAATATACGAACTCACAATGCGGTAAATGCATTAAATTCTTCACGGGAATTTATATCAACTCGTGTACCAAATGTAAGCATACCATCAGAGCATGCATCCTGAGATTGACAAAATTTCGCCGCAGGAAGGACAAACAAACACAATTAAAGACGCATATGTCTCGCTCGACCGGATTTTAACTCATATTTTACGACAGAAGTGCTGCAAAATTATATGAGATTAAAAGGGTTGAAACCGCACCTACGAAGCACACACTTTCACGACGGCCCACTGCTTATTCTGTGGACATTGCAACAGAGGCAAAGCGTATGGAATTCGGGCTGACCTTCACTGTTTCATTAATCAGAAGGGTCGCGTCGCTGCGTGACCTCAGAGAATCTTGCCACAACGCAAATGCTATTATTTCGCGAAATCCGTCGCCCGTTACCGCTTGTTTCTCTCACAAGCCTGACTGCACTGGCCCCAGTGTTTTCTTTCACCGCGGCCGCCTTTCACCATAAATTTCAAAACTGCGCCGCAAGTTCTCACGCCTTGCACCCTCCAAACACTTTATCGCTATTTATTCATTGACCTTTGGAAGCATTCCGTCGCCGGAGAGACGAGACGCCGACTCCCATTGATCATTCAATTAAGACTCTCATCTCTCATACCGAGGGGGGTGTGGGGGAAGCACCGAAGACCTATTTGCTTATTTCCACGCACCTTCCCTGCCCCCTCCCCCTTAAACCTCGTCCAACCCTCCCAAGCTGAAACACGAAAATATACGAATGGGGATACAGCACTTTCCTCTTTCGTCCCTTCACACTGCCTTCAAGAGCGATGCGTCCTAAGCTCTTATAAATATTTTATGCCTCCCTGTTCAATTTTTCCACCTCGGTGAGGCGTTTCTCCGCTCCTTCCAGCCTTGTGGGTTCAAACATGAGATAAACAGGCGACTACCCAAACTGCCGTTCGCTCCATTCCAGCCTCGGGCGCAACCAGATCCTTCCTAACTGGATTTCGAGGCGAGGATCCCGGGATCAAATATTAGCAGCAGTATGACTTTTAGTCATTACGGGATGGTTGATAATTTGAGGAAGCGTCTGACGACGATTAGCCATTGTAGATAAGAGTAGTGAACGGTAATGGAAGGATTGTTCGGGGGATGAGGATGTCATTGAAAGCTTCCACCCGTTCATTCATAATCTCATTACTTATTTCAGGTAGCTGCTGAAACTGCTAGAGGCTATAACTTTTGGAGTAAAGACGTAATAAATAAATAAGAACGTAATCATGACGAAGGCCTACGCGGTGTTTCATAGCGATACCTGTAAAGGCTTCCAGTGACCCACCGCGTTGAATATCATAAACTGAGAACAATTTCGTCGTCGTCCCTGAGGACATCTTCCGGTTGAGGCTTCAACATCAAAATGTCCTTTCGAACGAGGAGGAAACTGTAGACAGTTAAAGATATTTAACCCATTAGATCACTGGAAGGCTTCTCAGATATCTAGTAAAAATATAATATTCCACTTTCAACTGTTGCCCGCTAGATTTCAACTACACAGTGCCATTATCGAGCTAACCTTAGGTATGCCGGTGAGGATTACTTTATTGAAAGCTATGACGTCCTCTCATTAGACCACTTATCTCGCTTATATAAAATCCGAAGATTCTTGCGATATTGAGTGGGATCTATTTATGATGCAGAAATAAATATATGTGCAATTATCCACAGAAATAAATTTTACCGCGACATAGGTTTCGATGTTTTTACATCATCATCTCATGATGATGAAAAACCTAGGTTACAGTAAAACTTATCCTCTGGGTAATTGCAAATTATTTACTTCTGCATCACATATCTCGCTCGTTTTGCTATAGATCCAAGGGTTACCGATGCATATACGATACAAGCTCATCACTGATACCACAATTCATCAGCATTCCCGGGCAGTCGATGTGATTCGGGGAGGCAACCGCTAACTGAGATCATTTCCACCGGGTAGGATGCGCGGGAAGGATGGTAGGGAGGTCTTAAAGTTGGAAATGAAGAAATGGTGGCGGGAAACACAAAATCGACATCAGACTACTACTTAGGAGTTTTAAATCCTATACAATGGACGGCGTGCTACACATGGCGAGGTCCCAGATAAATTCCGCTGAAAAGACATATCTCCGAAACTGCCGGGATTTTAACCCGGGCCCACGAGAAAATAAGCCAAGTTCTCCATCCAGCAAACTAGTTCTCCTTTAACCACCTTAAAACAACTACCTGGAAATTTAAAATTCGGTGGTGGGTATTGTCAACATTAATTTAATATCCACATTGTCGTCAATAAATTACAATATTTATTGGCTGTCACTTGCTACTCATAGAACCTATTTATAGTTAAGCTGACAATGGAAGAATTACTTCAGAAATCGAGGATGGATGGAGAGAAACCCGGCGTTGGTATTAGTTTACTCCATACGAATTTCGTCCAGGAGACCGCAGGCGTCATATTCGAAGGACGGAAAGATACACTTGAAATTATGTCTACCGAGCACCCACAGTTGTGATCGGTATTCCACCACAAAAAAATCTTCGTCACTGCCAGAAGTTGCACGCTGCCCGTCGGGCTAGGAACCCAGCGCCTTATTCACTGGCCCCATTAAATTGGTAAAAATTCCAGACTTATTTAATTTTGATGGTAGATGAAACCAATATGAATGCATCATGTACGTTATGGTCGATATAGTGACGATATTTATAGCGCCATCTTTCTATTTGTCGTATTTATCGTCACTATGGTTAACAGTAATCATTTTAGTCTTTCATTTTAAACGATGGTCCGGATTTGGTAGCCAAGTTACGAGGTACCCACCTCGCTACCTCCGATTCGCGGGTTCGAATCCCACCTTGGGCATCCCGATTTCAGAATTAAAGTCTTGGGCTAGACAGACTCATAACGAAAGGTGCATAGGATAGCAGAGGTAACGTCTCATCCGATGGATTTGCGCTCAGGTAGGGAAAAGGATTCAACAGAAAAATGCGCGCAACGGACAATAGTCGAACCCAAGCCCTGGGGCTGTGAAGCCAGTACTCAAGAGACCGCCCCAACCCGATCTCTCTCATTGTTACTCCGATCACAAGTGCTACAGCAAGTGAGGAGAATAGAGGGAAGTTCAAGAGAGCAAAAAGTGCAGCAGAACTCTCGCTAGATTGGAGATAAATAGCGGACGCCCTTCGGCACGTGACGCTAACAGTAGCTTAATGCCAGATGCTGTTGGCTCCTCCCCATCCCTCTCGTTCACGCCACTCCAATCTCATACTCCTTTCGTCACGATCAGAGGAGCGCACTGCGCTCTGTCTTCAGATTAAGGCCATCTGGGATTCTACTTTTGGCGTAAGAGTTTGGCAAAGAAATACTGAGATCCCACACCCTTCTTAACAACACGGTTGGCGTTGGTTGGATATTTAGGGATGCAAATGGCAGGCAGTAAGGCCTTTTTCGACATTGAGGGCTGGTAGTGAGGTTAGCATAGGTCGGCTTTACATGGGAAATGGAGGGTGAAGGAAATCTGGCGTCGCATTTGGCATATTCTTAACGAAATTCGCCGAGAGGCCCACGCATAAACGTCGGACCTGACGGGTGGGGTTGTAAGATTGACGTGTTCCCAACAAAATACCGAAGTAGGGATTCCAATGTAAAATCTCACACTTAGCCAGGCTTCCGGCTCTCAGGGATGGGAAGCCTGTACTCCAGCCACCACTTCAACCCCCTATCTCCTTCAAGTCACGGAGAGAGAAAAGAATTTGCGAAAGGAGAATTTTCTCATTTGTTTGCGCCACTTTTTTTGGAGGGCTGGAGAGTTGAGAAAAAGTATCCTTAACGCTACCACACGAGGCATCTCGATAGCAAAGACTCAAAAGGATCATCCCGCCACTCGGATGCCGTGGGGTTTGAGAGACGTAGTCCGGCTGGCGAGGCGCGGCGATGAAGCCCGCTCCAGGCCTCAACCGGCCGCTCAAAATGCCGCTCAACCGGCGGCGGCAGCCCGTCTCACGGCCGACCTTCAACCCTCATGTGCCCGCCCCGCCGACTTTCCATGCCCACCTGTTTGGCGGACCCCGCTCACTCGCGCATTGACGGCGACAAAGGATGAGAAGGAGTAATGCCAATGCTCTTCTATACGTTCCACGCCGACCTTGTTGGCGACGGGGTAATGCCCTTGCCTCCCGTTCCAAAAGACACGGGTTTGGTTCCCGCCTGGGTGATCTATCACCAACCAAGTCACGACAGGGCGCATTAGTATGAATACCTGCGAGTAAGGATGCCGAAATCGGCGAAAACTGCGATCAATAGGGAAATTATTACTATTCCTACCACGCTCGCAGGATAGAGGAGAGAGTGAGGGAGAACAGAGATAACGCAGCCGAAATCTCGTCACCCTACTTCTCATGATGATGCCATTTCACTCTCTTGCTGGAGGTGAGACATTTTGAATCACAGGTGGCAAGAGCGATTTTTGCCAACTTACAGATTCGCATGAAACTTTGCCCGCATATTCTCATAGCTGATATCAGTGAACAAAAATGGAAAGAACTGTGTTTTACCGACTTGGTTTCTTTTGCAATACAGGGTTCTTTAAAAACGTAGCCTCATAGCACCTTTCGATTTGATTTCACGTACATACAATTTCTGATAACTAAGAAATGACACATTCCGTAGTTTTATAATGGTTACTGACAAATATCAAGGTGACTTCCCGAGACATAAAATTCACAAAAACTTCATCATCATCAGTAGTAATCAATCTAAAGATTAAAAGGCAGCAGCTCTCCTCTCTGCCAACCGCTAGTAAAAATATACTTCAAGAAAACTTGCGCCTGCATTACGAAAACTATCATTTGCTCAATCATAACATGCTTTAATTGAGGTTATAAAGGATGATATAAGCCTTGTATTACGTCCAATATAGCATTTATGGTGAGCTCCAACGCATAAATGGTTGCATCTAAATGAAATCAGGTCCTATTTAATTTTTTTCCGGCCTACTTGAAAAATTATTAAAACATGGCATTTAAAGCCCTTGGATAAACGCTCCACCCACCTTCACAAACCATGGTAAAGATTAAAAGCTCAAATAGAGACTTATAGCTCAACTATAAATTTTTTCCTCGAATCATTTCGAAGAATTCAAGCTCTCGTCATGAGGCAAAAGCTTCCCCGAAGAATATGATTCAACACTCGATTTCTCCTCCGTATATTTTGTCGTCACATTCCATATCCACATCGACTAAACCATGCCATTTTCAAGTGCGAATGCCTCAACTTCGGACACATTTTTCTCTCGATATCTAACCTAAATACATACATAAGTTCTATTCATCCACACCCTCGCATCATATATTCACGTCGTAATCGCGAGACTGAAGCTGCTTCAGGGAATACATTTCTTCCTTGATATCCACCCTCTATGAACTTCTAATCTAAGCCACAGTCGCTTTATTCAGTTCATCATCAAAAGTTTGAACTCTTTCCGACTGATACGTTTCTTATGTTATATCTAGCAATGATATTCATTCTCCATGCATTTCAACCTTCGAATTCTTCGATTACCCTCCATTTGTATATACTTCTGATTTCTATTTTCGATTTCTGACCCCTACATATTTCTACCCAAGACCAATGTCGACGCATTTAGATCATTATTGAATAGCTTAAGCCACTCGGACAGATATACTTCTACCTTCAATCTCTACCATCTTTTATTTATTTCCATGATCTATCTAAAGAACAATCACGACGCATAAGCCTCTCGCTAGAGACTAAAAACTGAGGAAAATAACTGAGTTGGAAACAAAATGAGTTAAAGTTCACCAAAAATTTTTCCGATTCACCGCAACCTACCTTTCATCACCTATTCCACGCCCCTAACAAAGGTGAAGGGCGCAAGCCTTTCCGAGAATTTTCAGAGCACCTTTAAGGGTCACCACGCATTATTCAGAGTTGACCGATTGCCGGTCGCAGGACCGATAGAAAATAAAACAGTTATGGTTTATGGAAAGTCATTCGACGGATCGCCTATCAAGTTATTTTCTTCACGCACCCAAATTGATTCAAAATCTTTTCGGGCTCGGTTTCATCGCTATACAACCCACGTGCGACAGAGATAAACCATTGATGTCGAGATAAAAGGCTTGGAGAGCTCATGGAAAGATACAAACACACGCACACTGGCTTTTTCAAGTCTCTAGACTGAGAAAACGAAACCTGAGTGAGGAGTGTTTTGGATTGGTGGTTCAAAAATAGAATACTCAAAGAAGACGCCGACAAGCAAACACTTGAACTCAGAAGCTATGCCAAAAAAAGTCCTCGGATACATCGTACAGCAAATACCATACCGAACTCAACTTAGTTAAAAAGTTGCGGTATTCAGAAATTAAAAACCCACGAAAAGATATGCAATAGTGCAACAAATTAAAAAGTCCCATCCATCCTCATCATTAACGAACGAGGATATTCTCCCATTTTTTTTAAAAATATGCGAAAAATAAAAACGACAATTAGACTTTTTCAAAAGGGAAACGGTAGCCGGTCGCAAACCACAACGGGTCTCGACTCCGGCACCACCGTCCCCTGAGGAGGTTGCCGTGGGAATTATGGGAAATATAAACGCCGAGAACAATTAAGAACGCGAAATGCAAATTAAAAATGTACGAGCGAGAGAGGGAGATGAAAAAAACCTAAAAACCTCAAAACCTCGAGGGGCTGGGTGAAATTTTGAATGCTGAAAAATTAGTGACGGCTGCTTGGAAGTGCCGGGATACGGAATCAATGGGATTCGAGTAATTAAAAAAATGATAAAACCTTCGAAAAAGAATACATCAACGTTCCTGACGGGATGGGGGAGGATGGCAGGGAGGAGGAGGCAAGGAAGTTTAAAAATCAATGAATGAGAGACATTTTAAAGGGACAACTTTGGAATGCATCGGAGAACCGTGAAGGACCCTCCGAAATCGACGGGCCGAGGAGTGGAAAGCGTCGGGGGGAGAGAGAGGAAAGTGCGAGCGAGTCGTTAAAAAGAAAAGAAACGTGGACGAGAAGCGGGACTCCGAAAGGGTTGTCACAAGGGGACAGGGGTCGCACGTGACCCCAGGGCGGCTCGGGTGATGAAGGGGCCCCCGTGCGATGTCCGAGTACTTACGACCCGCGAGGGGGGCTTCCGCTCAAGGGTCGCCCATCGACTGCCCCACGAATATGATGAGCAGGATGAAGACGGCCAGCAGGATGAGTATGCAACCGATCGCCACGGCCACCATGGTTGCGGCCGCTCAAAACACGTCGAGAGGGTTTCAAAAGCACACCACAGCACGTGCTGTGATCTCTGTCAACACCGCCGCTGCCGCACGCCAGAAACTCTGGCACGCCTTCGAAGGAGTCAATTCGTCAAGAGTGACCGCCTGAGTTGGGACGACGACTGGAGAGCTTTTGGCCGCTGACCCGACTGCTTTGCCACCCCGCACGCGACTAAGAATCTCTGGGGCAGCAGCCACGCTTATCACCGAAGGGAGGCGGAGAGGGGAGTGGGGTGGGGGCGAGGAACCCGAAGGAGGGGAAGGGGCGGGGCGAGGAGGAGGGGGCGGAGTGGGGAGGTGGCGGGGCGAGGAGGAGTGGGCGGAGTGGGGGGTGGCGGGGGTAGGAGGAGGTGGGGTGGGCAGGGCGCGGCCGTTCGGTGCGCGGGCGGCATCCCGGGGATGCTGGGCGGCGAGGCGACGGAGGAGAGGGGGAGAGGCGGAGGGAAGGGAGGGGGGCGCGGCGGAGCGGGTGGGGACGGAAAGAGAAGAGGCGAATCGTGCCGAAGCAGCTCCGGTGGAGGGGAAGGCGACGAGAGGTGCTCGAGGGAGGACGAGAAAGGGGGGTGAGGAGGAAAGGGTTTCGGAGGAGGAGGGGCGGCGAGAAGGTGGAGGAGGAATAGGGAGGGGGGCGGCGGGGGGGAAGAATCGACGGGGAGGAGGGAATTAGAAGAGGGTTGGGAGAGAAAGGAGGTGGAGAAAGTGAATGACTAAGTGAGCATGGCAGAGAGGGGGGGGATGGAGAGGGAAGGAATAAGTGGTTCTGGGCGAGGAGTTTAATGCGGGGCGGAGGGCGGGGGAACGGCGAGGAGGGGGTGGAGGAGGGAGGCGCGTCAGAAGGCTGAACAGGTGAGGAGTGGGGGAGGGATCGCGGGGGGAGGGGAACAGGTGATGCCACCCCCACCAACTCCTCCCAACCCGTCCATTCGTCCCGACGACGCTCACCGCGTTTTCGGTTTTTTCTGCACGGCCCATCAATTACGACGCCCATTTTCGGCCAAAAACCCTTCCGAAGTGGAAATTGAGGCGTCACGAGAGCGGAGGGGAGGGAGTGGAAGCGGTACAATTTCACTGAGTAAGTTATACGATGTAATGATTCCCGTTGTACCCCCCTCACGAGCGCATGAACGCAATTATTGGCCGAAAATGCAGGAGCAAATATGGAGGAGGGCTCAGGGCTCAATGAGAACAGCCCACAGGTCCGTTGACGGAGGGAGCTCGCACATAAAAACCGGTAAACGTCTCCGATTTTCTCGTTTTTTTCGTATTTTTTTGCATTCGTGCTACCGCGCTCAATGGATGTCGCACAATCTTGCACAGGACTCGGTGGTTGTGAAAGAGCCTCAAACGAAGCGTAAGTCTCCTGAAGCCGGGATCTCAAGCAGCCAGATTCGGCGTTCCCTCGCGTCAATATCCAAGGCACACATTTTTAAAATACTACCGCAGCTCATACGAGAATGATACCGCTAAGTTGCTGAAGCTTCATACATACGCGCATACCTGTATATGCATATAACAATCACCCTATTCATATTTTTAGTAACAAAAATAATACATTTATTACTCCACAATTTTAAGTACAAAAGAGTTTTTTTTACAATTTTCTGAAGTTTTAGACAGCCCCAAAGGCCACAGACCTGTGGGGAGGCTACTTTCCGTTAATTGCATGCATTTCCGTTTGCTTATAATTAGAAAAAATCTTGTAAAGCATAAATATCTTACAGTATAATAGCGTTATAATTGCGACGAAAAAATAAAAAAATAACAATTAAGGGCGGGATGAGAGAGAAGAGCTAAACTATTGGAAATAGACCAGGGGAACTAGCTCCACATTATAGTTTCTTCATTACTAGCCTAATATATTGCTTCAGTCACAATCCTCCATTGCCTCATAAACGCACTACAGCTAGGGAGACAATTTCAACACACTCACCCTCGTCTTTCTCGGTGTTCCCCTTCCTCTCAGAACTACCGCTCCTCCATCACGCAATTGTTTCGCTCTCAGATTGTCATTCTTTCGACGCGGTCAACCTAACCAAGAAGGTTCTTTTCACATACATTCCTAGCAGGATCTTCGTCTCGTATTGTTCCATGACCCCTCAATTCCAAGTATTTTCCCTGCAATTTGAAACGCAAACACTGCTCAGGAACCGCAAAACCAATGCATTTGACCTCCACTCATGCTCATCAAATTAGGGCCCATGGGGAGGTAACCCTTGACCTATGTCGACACACAGACAGTAGAGTACTCATTGCTGTTAATGGATCCAACTGCACTGGATGTTTTAACCCATATTCACCAAACCCTTAATCTGTATACAAGCGCAAAAAACGATCCCCAACAAGGGATTCGAAGCCGAAATTCAGCTCCCCTATACTAACAATTAGGCTTTCGGTAAGGTACCTTTGATCACAAAAATATCGAAGCGATTTGGACAAACCAATATGAAGATCAACTCTATAAAATACGTTGATTCGAAGGTTTCCGCGTGGTTTGACTCGAAGTGGAGCAGTTTTCGGGAGTTCCTCCACGTGATGTCCGTGATGGATATTACGCGGAGGAACGCCCGAAAGCTGCTGCACTTCTATAAAATACGTCCGCAACTCACACGAGCACGATACCGCTATGATGATGAAGCTTCATACATATACGCATATCTGCTAATGCATACAGGCATCACCCCCTTCATATTTGGGGCGGGACTTAAATTAAATTTTTAAAGGAGTATACAAAAACATAACGTATTTCGAAAAAATTTGGACGATAAATTTAAATTGATGCATTCAAGATCAACGTAAAAAGGGTGAATTAAGTTTTCCTCGTGTAACGTGCGAAAGCTATTGAAATGTAGGTGGTGTTTGCCTTCCAATCCGAGGGCTTGGGTTCAACTCCCGGCAGTGGCGGAGATAATTTTCACTGAAATCGCAATCCATACTCAGGGTGCAATTTAGAAAGAATTTCAAGTGTGGCACTCCGTCCGTTGAATGGAGCCGCAGTCTCCTGGGCGCCCTTTCTTAGGAGTGAGTTATTTTTGACGGGCCGTCTCTCTCCGTCCTTTTCTTATTCCCCAAGGAACCCTTACATTACCAACCCGTCCAACTAATCACAATGGAGGAATCGACCAAAACGTCGGCCAACCTCACAAATATCCACAAAAATCAAACCAACGTGTTTCGACACTGCCTCTATCATGGGTTTGTGATGAGTATACCTCAGTTCAATTTGATGAACTGAGGGCTAATGCTCATAAAGTGCCACGAGTTCATCAAAAGACCACGGCGTACTCACGGTAGGCATTAATCTAGTCACAATTTATCATTAATTTAAACTCTCACTAACGGCAACGCCAAATTGAATTCCCTATGATAGACATCAACCGACTCCAGTCTCCGGGTTTCAAAGCCAGGTGTTGGAAGTTTGATTATAAGGTCATCACTTGAGTTTCCGAGTGGTGATTCCCTTCCGCCCTCTCCCAAGAATGTCAATCATATGTTGCATCCAAATCCCAATAATAGCAGCATGGGAAATAGTGGAAGTTGTCTATAAAATAATACGATAAGATGACATGATGGTGAATTAAAATGATACTGCTAATATATTGAGAAAACCTTAAATATGACAGAAACATAACCGAAGTGACACCGTTCATCAGAGCTAAAGTGAGGCTGATTCCTGTCCTGGGTAATGCCCTACGAAAACCCGGCACTTCTTAAGGCGCAAATTCCTGTCTCGTACTTCTATATATTGAGTCAATCTTTTACAGTGCATCCCCACAATTGAAAAATATGAAGACGCGAGAGTTATTCAATGCCGACGACGGGTTTACCTCAAACCTTCCTCCAAACTCAAAGGATTTCTTTCCTGACCAAAAAACCCACCCATCCGTAACGACGCAATGAACTTCAGCTGCAGGTAGAAGAGGAAGCGGCTGAGGACATTGGCGGCAGGTGGGCAGTTCGGCAAGAGAAGAATTAAAAGGGTAGTGGAAGGAGGATTTTGAGAATCCCGTATCAATATCGGCTCTCGGTTAGCTAAAGGTGCCCAAAGAACTCGTTTAACTCATCCATTCCCCGCGAGTTACCCTCACTTGTAAACATTTCCGCGAGGGGTTTGGTCCTCGGAGAAATGCTACATTGTTCCGAAGTCTAAATGCTGCCATCGAAACGTGAAACATTAAGAAATGAAGACTACTTTCACGAGGTGACTGAGTTGGTTCATCAGCATGTTACCGAGGGAATAGATTGTTTTAATGTCCCGTTTGACGGACGGAGTTCTTCTATGGACGCGCTCTCCACCTACCCTCTCTGTAGGGATATCAAGATATCATGGAAAAAGTTCTCCGCTGCTGGGATTCAAACCAGGTCCCTCAAGAAATGGGAGCCAGTGCCCTGTCTGCCTCGCCAACTTCATTCTATGCAGTTGGAGAGTCACACACGGAGCCAATCACGGCCCGGCATCAGTTGTGCCGCTGTCGATCGGCAGATCCGCGAGATCCCTGAGCTACGCGGGCGTGGCGGCCGGACTGGAGGTGGAGGAGTGACGAAGACAGGCAAGGCATCTCCCCTCCCGCAATTGTATTTACCCGCCCGACGACGACGCGGCAACGCCGCAGAAACAGCGCCTCCCACCTCCCCTTCCTCCTTTCCCCCCAAAGCCAGCTAATCCGCTAACGGTCAGCGATCGTGAGATGGGGAGAGAGGTCGAGCGGGAGGGAGATATCTGGGAAATATTATACAGACGCCTCTCCGAAAGCTTCCCCTTACTTTACTAATCATGTCGAAGTGCGTGAAGGTAATTGGAGTCTCCGGCCGTGTAAACGATACCTAAGGAGAGACTCGCCGTAGTAATCGTAGAATCACCAGTTCTACTATTGGTAGTGTTGTTCTGGTTAACGACCTTCAATTAGATCGAGTTAGTAAGATGGCTAAGATATCTCCGAGGTCCGTTCCCGTTAGGGTGGCTAGGGTACATCCGAGGGACCCAGACGTGAGTGCTACTCAGACGTCCTCATCCCCTGCAGGCGTTTGTGGACGTTTGTGGAAGGTACAAGATGGTCCCGTCTCGATGTCCACAAACATCCACAGAAAAATAGGACGCCTCGGTAGCTAAACTGGCTAAAGCACTTGGCCGGAAATTGAGGGATCCAGGTTCGAGTCCCGGTCAAGGCGGATGATTTTTCCTCCGTGGAATTCCGCACGTCTATGCATAGCGGGTGTCCCCTTAAAGTTATTCGAAGCTAGTACCGGTGTACTCATAATCGGTAAAAAAACCCTAATGGAAGAATTGATGAAACGTAATCGTGCACTTCATAAGGTGTAATAAAATTAAAGTGGAGCCATTGTCAGTCTAGTAATATCTAGCTGTAGCCATTGAAGCTACGGTGTGAAAATCTATTTTCGTGATTCAGTCATTAGCAACTTGTCCAAACACTAATGTGTGTAGTTTTACCCCAATGCGATAATTCTTCATTGCCCTAATTTTTTTTGTTAAAAATATTCACTTTCATGATTAACTAGCTTAACTGGTAGTGAGATTTGTACTGACGGATTGCATGCGATAGTTTATCTTTTAAAAGGAAAAAAACTAAAGTCGGAAGTTAATTTTGGGTGGATTTGCACCCTACGGCTTTTGCAACTACTCAAAGGAATTACTCGGCTCCTGTCAGTTCAATGCCCGTCACTGTCGTAGATTTTCTGTGGAAGCACGATCCCCACATCACTGAAATACCTGTTTTAAAGTTTGTCAAAGTCTGTGTTTTTCTGTCAGTTTAAATGATCGGATCTGTCGATCGACAGCAGCAACAACTAATGCCGGACCGTGATTGGCTCCGCGTTCGACTCTCCAGCAGCATGGAATCAGGTTGGTGATGCGGACAGAGTACTGGTTTTCATTTCTCGAGGGACCGGGTTCGAATCCCAGCAGTAGCAGGGAATTATTTCAATGATATGGGGGTCGAGGGATTTCAGTGGCGTGTGGAGAGCCCTTCAAGTGTTTAATTCGTTCGTCGCAAAGGACGCTTGTAAGCCCCTTAACGCCTTTCGTGAGGAAAAGGCTAATGGGGACTCCACGCCGGCTTCCTAAGCACCTTTCCCATAATCCTCAAATTATCCTACCTTCATGAACTCACTGATCTGTCCTTAATGTCCCAAATTACCTCAGTATTGGTCGTATTCCACGGAAATCAACTGACTTCGACGGTCACAGCCATGCTAATAGATTTTACGTTAAACCATGGTTACGGTGGTTTCACTAAGTTCCTAGCCTAAGTAAGTTTCTAAAGTGACTTCAAGTTGTATTCGACTTTGCACCAAGTATTTTCCGCCAACATCTACTCCGCATGTCATGGGCTCAACTTTCTAGGGACTGATTCAGCCGGGAACGGCGCCATTCGGGAATATCACGACGGCATAAATTCAAATTGAACGGAAGCAGCGAACAAATGTCCCAAGATCAAACAACAACATCACAGGGGAAGAAGACGACGAGCGAACATCCATTCAAATTCGAGTCGATGTATTCGAAGTTACTTACATGCCCTAATAAAATCTGGGGCCTTATTCAGTAAGGACTTGACGCGGCTGAGCCTCGGAAAATCCGAGGGGTAGATGTAAAAGCCCAGAAAAATCTGAACTTATGAATGGCCCCGATTGAAATTTTCAAGGCTGTGGCGTGAAATTGTCATCATTGCCGAGACTTGGATATTCCAAAGCCGTAGAGAATAGTCCCCCTGGTTTTCCCACCACGGCAGGATGCATTCCAGGAAATATGTACTAGTAAATGTGGGGAATGAAGCTCAGGAATATGATGCATCTCACCAAAAGTCGGCAAGATTGAAGCAATTCACTCATTTCCACACCTTGAAAATACACTGTGATCCGCAACAAGGGCGTGCGACAGAGGGTGTTATGATGGCAGATATGAAGAAGCAAGGGCGTATTGTAATGGGCTTTGAGTACGGAAAGTACTATAAAAAATATCTGTACTGTCGGACTGCATGATTTCAACGCTTTGTTCCTGAGACAGTAATTTAAGAGCGTGAGAAGAATGAATTTCACGACATATCGTTCGACAGTGCATCTCTCTTCCTCAGTCACCGTTGTCAGTTCCACAGATTAAGTGCATGGTTTAAATAAAAGATAAGAAATAATTAACAAATAACAACCGTGTTGCCTGGCAAATCGAAATATAAAATTGGCCACAAAAAACTTCTCTACGCAAATGTAGTCGAGGAATATTTGGCCTTTGAAGTGGCTCTGTTGTATTCCAGCAAAGGCGCGAAGGAAAAAAGGGTAGGTACTTACATCAATTATTCAATCCTCGTCCACCAGACACATATCTTTCGAAGTGACTTTGCTCATTTTGCTTCCTTTCTGCAATGGCCAGTTACGACAAAAATATTTCCTGGAGATGGCAACTCCCTCTCCGCTTTTATCTTAAATTAATGTATTAATTCCTACTCGTTGGAAACGCTTATTTATCTTTCTGGTTTTTCTTTTTTACTCCCTGTCAGATAAATCCATTGTTTTACACCCTTAACCCTTTTTTAAGGTAGTTTGAGCGAAATATCATTTCACCCAGAAATCAATGAATTTGCTCTCATTTTAACGAAAAATATCTCGCCCTCTCAAAGACACCCAAATATCAGCCCCTTACCGGACTACTTTCCGAGATTTTTGACGAAAAATCCAGCCCTTTTACATGGGAAATGGTAGGTTACGCTCTCCAGAGACCTTACCTCATTAGAATATATGAATTATTATAGAATTTCATTCTTATACTAGTGTATGATTGCACCATTAATAATGCAATATTTTATTCACACTTCCTAGAGCTGCTAAAATGAAAACGTAAAATTCGAATATGGTCTCCATCATGACCAGAGAACTTCTCACTCAAACTACCTTAATAGTACATACATCATGTGTCCCATCGTTTATCAAGTAATGTATTCCTACCTTTCCTTTACCCAAGCATGAGAGTGTCTAAAAAATTTCATCACTCTTTTTATTCTTATGAATCATGTTTTAGTTCTCCGAGCTTGACAGGGCCGGGGAAAGGAATGGAAAGGGAAACGCCAGCCGTTGGTTCTCGCGTACGCCGTCTTCCGGCGCGGGGCGCCTCACGAAAACTTGTCGCTCCCTGGGGTCCCCGCACTTGGGTTTTGGCCACGAGGCGGGGGAGCGAGGGGAAGGAGGCATTTTTTTCGTATACGGAGGAAGAGGATCAGGTGGCGGAGACTAACTCCATCTGTGTGGGACGAGGCGATAAGAAACACGCCTCCGAACCATGGAAACGAAGCCTTCGTAATCCTCATCGACAAATTAATCCACATTATTCTCCCGATAATTGTGAGCACCTTCGAGCGCTCTCCGGGGATGACGAAGAAGGTCCCATCCTTCGCGGGGCTCTACCGAAACTGATTTTATTTCCCGTACCCTAAAGGCGTGATCATGTACGCGGAGGAGATCCAGAAAGTCAGGCGTGTGTGGAGAACATCGCGGGAAATCACGGTTGCAGACTCGAATCTTGCCTCGGGCTGAAGTGGAAATATCGAGCATGGTTCCACATCCGCATACTACTTTGCGAGCCGTACGAAATAATGTAAAGATGTAAGGGTTTAGGTTTTGGGAGGAGAAATGGTGACATGTATTATGGGAGTGTATTTATTGGAGCTCATTTATTATTATGGTAACTAATTTTTTGTACCTGTCTGATAGGCAATGTATCGCTCTATTTTATTGCTTGTCAGACCTAGAGATGTAGTGAGGCGTCATGATAATATTCTCTGTGTCGCTCTAAAACAACCCGGTTCTGAATTTCTCAAGCAAGCTAAACCTTGCGTGCAGCCTCCGAGTCTATAAGGACTCCCACCTCAATCCCTCCGAAAGTTGTGAAACACTATATGTTCGCTCGTAACAGTTTTTAACGAAGCGTGCAGCTTTTATTTGTATTGTATTAAATTTTTTGGTTGAACTTTTATGACCATAGTCCCAAATGCTCACGGCGTATTCAAGGTGTGGCCAAACCAGAGCAAAACAGCACCTCTCTTGGACTTTTTTATCCGAGGACCTTCCTATTACACGCTTAACAAAACCTGGATTAGCTAGTCCATGGAGTGTTCATCTGCCACATTCATTTCAAGTTCTCTTTCCCGGCTGATTTTGAGTACACCCGGACTAACCACGGATTAACTTCACGAAGTCACCCGCAATGAACAGATGTGCAAAATTCCACAAAGGAAAAATCATCCACCTTGACCGGGACTCGAACCAGGACCCCTCGATTTAAGGCCAAGTGCTTCAGCCAGTTAAGCTATCGAGGCGTCTTCTTTCCGGGAACTTTTGTGTTTCTCCATTCGGACGTGATTAAGCACGTCAAGTGTACTAAGATGACATGGACCGAAACGAAGGTTGCTTATTTGAATTCTGATTCAGGGAACTGAGAAAATGTCGAGCTTGGATTTAGTTTAATACAGTGAGACTGACCTGAATCTTAAGAAACAATAGTTATTTCTCGGATACTGCAGGCGTGTTTCTCTAATCTAAGATGATGAAGACAGTCACGGGCGCTATGAGCACACCAACTGCACCGACTACTTCGAATTACTTTAAAAATATTGAGCTAATATACTCCATAGTGGGGACGTCTCGGCTCCACCGATTCAGTTTTCATTTCCCGAATGCTGCGAGCGTATTCTGGCAAACGGAGCTTACAGAAACAATCACGCGTGCAAAGAAAGTACAGGTCAAACCGACGGTCCCAAATTTGTTTCTCGTCTCGAACTGGGAAATTTTCGAGCTTGCATTACATATTCCACCACCATTGGGGTTGACGGATCTCAATCGATCCACCAGAGTCGGTTTCCGAAATGGCCGACCCTGGGATGGTTAGCGGAATCTTCATGCGCCTCACGCTATCTCATTCATTCGATCATCCGGCGCTAAACTTGGGCATGGGTAATTGTATGGAAAACCTTTCCATTTCTTCTTTAGAAACTATATAACTTTTTTCATTTGAGTCGGATGAGTAAATTATTTCTTTCTTTCGCATCGTTGTGCACATGAGAATCGAGCGGGAATATTATGACCGCCTTTCATCACATTTTGCCCCTTCAGAGTCTCCAGAACCTCACGATTCGATATGTCACAGCAAGGCCAAATCGCCTTTCTACATAAAACTAACAAACCCTAGAAATACAATACCGTTTTAGCCTTAGGAATGCAACCCAGGAGCAGATAATCGGAGGAGCCGGTGGGGAATTTGGACGAAATTCTTCTCACCACAAATTGTAACGGGGATATGGCCATAAGGCCCTCCTTGATGTTGGAAAGGCATTCGATTCTATTGATAAAGACATTCTGCTTTCCGAGCTTGGATTAATGGATTTTCTCAACCCTCTCTCTCTCTACGGATGGCTACCTACACCGTTATTTGAGCCGGCGCTCTCAGCCCGTCAATTCCCGAAACTCCTCCCTTCTCAGCGGCCGAGCATAAATAGAGATATCGCTCAAGGCTTCTTTGCCCTTGAACTGTGGGTTGTTTTCTCTTAGGGGGTATCTCTCACTAAGTATCCCGACACTTAGAAATTATCTATGGGGAGTTTGGCTAGTTTTCTGCCAGGTGATGAAAAGTTGAACCCAAAACTCTTCTTGCTCTATGAGAATTATCTAAGCTGAAACCGAGATAACATAGGAGAATGGACAGTGTTGGATCAATAAAAAGAAGTCCACTTTTAAAAGCAATGGTCCTCTCAACGTGAGCATTGCCAGCTACACGTCAGTCAATTTCTGTGGAATGTGATGCAACAGTTTTTCGTTTATAAATTTCAGTTTACAGGAGTACGGACGACTTATTACGGTAAAACGACCGTTCTCCCACTAACGTCTCTGTTTTCAGTAAAACAATGACAACATAAAGAGGTCATCTCAATGAGGCTTACTGCGCCTTTTAATGGCGTAAATATTTTCTGTGTTATCGTGAAGTATAGCCCCATCTAATCTCCTCTTCAATCTGTCAGCGGAATAAATTCCAGGAAAAGAAAATCAATACTGTGCGATTATCCCGAACCTCTTCGTTTCATAGAAGAGTTAATAAGGATCCTCTTTGCTCAGACGTGTTAAGCAACAAGCGATATTCAACCAGGGAAATTATTCGCATTAAAAATATATTTTTCACATACATCTAATAAAAGATGCGCAGGATAACAGCCACTATGAAAATGTCCCACTGCTTTATCGAACTAGTTGATAAAGCAGTTCTAAAATTAATTCCTCCCTGCCAAGTTCAGGTTCCTTTTCCCCTCCAGCGTAAAAAATGCATGTGCCATAACCTCCACAAAATGCCAATCCTGAGGGATTCCCTCGACCGGAAAACCAGCTCAGGACGAAATAAAAGATCAAATATTAATTTCAGCCCATTTTCCCTTTATCCCTTTCTTTAAAGATTAAGGAAACCAGTCTGTCAAAAAGGTCTCCGGTGACATATGATTGGCTCATAGTGATTGGCTTCGGCGAATCCTCCTTAGTTTTAGCTCTTTTGCTTTCTTAGACAGTTATTTCCCAAATTCTCTCCGAGAAACGATAGGCACCCATACTTTTTCTTCCAAATCTTTCATCCCTCGACACTGTATTCCATGATTCATCCTGTCAGTTTGATAAAAGAAAATCTAACTAGAAGCTTCTCCATACTAGTAAATACGAGGGTAGTCATGAAAAGAATGTACTTATTTAAACATTAGCTCGCCATCGCAAGTGTGCACTTACATGACGACCACAGATAAGCGTCGTGATTGATGGAAGAGTCAGAAGAATGGATGTACATCTTTGCCACTTTAAAATAATATAAGTAATCAAAGTATCAACGAGTGACCTAATTTCAATCATTCGAAGAAACTAACTGCAGGACTTTCCCTGTGCCCTCTTCTGGCGGTTTAGTGAGGAAATGCTTGCATTTGTGCGACATCTCTCAGAATATATTTAAGCCTATATGATCTTATGGACCGAATAAAAACGACTAAGTTAACTCCAATAGAGGTTTATCAGCACGACCTGAGTTTCGACACTTCGTATCATCTTCAGGTGTCGAAACCCGGGTCATTCTAATAAACCTCTAGTGTAGTTTACAAAGTCATTTTTATTTGGTCCATAATGGATAACTTCCACAAAGTAAAGCATGCAACCATTCCCCTCCTATAAAGTCTTATTTATATCCAGTCGTCGTTTATAATCACTTAACAAATGCTGAACTTTCCAAATTTTCCGCAGAAAACATCCATGTATGCAAATAAAAAGTATATCGAGACTCAACTACTCGATATAATCCCAACTTTATATAATTTTATGCATCTTACAAACATCACCGGGGAATAAGTTCCAAGGTTTCAGGCTGAACTACGTGGAAGTTGATTTTCAAAAGTGAAAAAATAACTTGGGTTTTCTTCCACTGACTAATTTTCTCGGTTTTTTTTATTAGTGATCACCGGGGAAGTATATTAACAGTAATACTAATACCAGAAATGAATCTCATGATTTTCAGGATGGATAGCTAACTCTTTCTATAGATTATTCAATATTAAATGTATTTCCATTAGCTTTCCCAAATTCATTCACACATTCAGGTCTTGAAGCAAACGTATAATGTCTTTTTCTGAAAATTGAGCAACGGCTCGCGGTATCCATTCCCCAGGTCTTTAACTCTACCACCTCGCCCCTCGTGGATCCTTCGCTAAAGGGCCCTCTCAATTTACCACGGGCAAAGAATTTCCTCCTCAACATCCTTTCCTACACAACTTTCTTCACCTTTTAACTTTACCCCTTCAATCTTAGTTGCTTAAATTACTACGTTTCCAGGTGATATCATTGTCAATAATTTAAAACACTTTCACCGCCGTTGGAAACTCCGAGGGGAGAATTCTGCAAGTAGAGAGGGATATTTGCCTCTCTAGTGAGAAGAGAGGGGAGGAATAATGTGGGTGGATATCTATTACGCCTGCTAATCGCGCCACGGCGCAGTCCTCTCGATAGAAAAATAACAGCACGACGATCGCTATGCCTATTCTGGAGAGTGGTTGACCATTGCAGTGTTCGGGCGACACGCAGGAGAAAACAGCTGACGGAAGAGAAATTGTACTCGAATACCCACAGAAAACCCTCAAAATTCCGTTCAGGGATGACTAATTGGATTCAAATTCAGCACGGCGATGGTGCATGCGGCCTTCAATCAATAGGAAGTAAGAGCACATCATTAAAAGCGATACCGGAAGTTTTCGGGGCTTGATGAGGATTTTCTCTCGGAACAGTCATTCGAACGGATGCTTCCACCCACTCCTCAGGTTTCACGCGATGAAATTTTCGACTCATTAAGCTATTTTTTTTACTTCACCGAAAAGAAGGAAAGGGACTTCCGGGTAATAAGAACCTTGCAATAGGCGAATGTATTAATCAGAGACGAAAAACTCAGACCTACTTTCGGCCCATCTCATTGGTTGAGCCGAACAACAAAGATCCCAATGTGCAATTGTTACGCCTAAGTTAATGCAATTTGGCGTTCAACAAGTCCTTGGTCAACTGATATCAATTCTACTTCGCCTACGCTTCGCGGAAATTGGGTCGTATCACAAACATTCATTAACTGCAAATGAGTATTAATTAATTTCTGTGCAAATACATCCTCCAAGAGCTATAGATCCGTAATATAATTCCCAGACTTGATCAATGCGTAGAGGCTAATTGCGGTTTTCGGTCGCCGTTTGGAACTTAACGCACCATATTCGGCCGCTGAAAATTTGCTCAAACCTACTACTGTCTCACTGAGTAAGTTTCACTTAAGGTATCAGGAAAATAGGAGTCAAAATCCACGCCTTCGAAGTTTATTTCTGAAAGCAAAGATGCGCAGGGTCAATGTCAAGAGATGAGCGACACTAAATTCTTAAGTGAAAGATTTTATACTCTACGGATAATTTTCAAGGAATAATATAATTTCCAGACTTGATCAATGCGTGGAGACTATTTGCGGTTTCCAGTCGCCGTTTGGAATTTAATGAGCAGTATTTGGCGGCTGAAAATTAGCTCCAACCCACCACCGTCTCATCGCCTTAAGTTTCAATTAAGGCATCAGGAAAATTGGGGTAAAAATTCACGCCTTCAAATTATATTTCTGGAGGCAATGATGCGCAGGGTCAACGCCAAGACATGAGCGACACTAGATCCATTGGTGAAATATTCGATGCTCAACGGGTTATTTTCAAGGAATACTTTTCGTCTCTCTCCCTCCTTTCCTTATTCCCCAAGGAACCCTTACATTACCAACCCGTCCAACCAATCACAATGGAGGAATCGTCCAAAATGTCGGCCACTCTCACAAAAATCCACAAAAATCAAGCCAATGCTGCCCCCAATCATGGGTTAGTGATGAGTATACCTTGGTTCAATTTGATCAACAGAGGGTTAATCTAGATAAAGTGCCACGAGTTCATGAATAGGCAACGGCGCACTCATGGTAGGCAATAATCAAGTCACAATTTATCATTCATTTTAACATCTCACTAAACGCAGCGCCAAATTGAATTCCCTATGATTGACTGATGTACATCGACCGACTCTAGTCTCCGGGTTTCAAAGTCAGCTGTTGGAAGTTTGATTATGCGCTCATCACTTGAGTTTCAGAGTCGTGATCCACCCAGAAAATACATCCAGCCGCCCAGAAATACATCCAGCATGAGCTATATATCCGTAATATAATTTCCAGACTTGATCAACGCGTAGAGGCTAACTGCGGTTTTCAGTCGCCGTTTGGAAGTTAGCGCGCTGTATTTGGCCGCTGAAAATTTGTTCCAACCCACTACCGTCTCATTGCATACATTTTCATTTAAGGCATCAGGAAAATTGGAGTAAAAATCTACGCCTTCAAAGTATATTTCCGAAGGCAAAGATTCGCAGGGTCAATGGCAAGAGATGAGCGACACTAGATCCGTTAGTGAAACATTTGATGCCCTACAGATAATTTTTAAGAAATACTGGGCTTGCCAACGGTTTAAAGTCTGAATTTGAATTGACGTTTCGACCGGATACTTCCTCGCATGGAGGATCTAACCCGCCGAGAAGAGTTAACCATTAGCTCATTTACGACACGATAAACGCGAGACGTTCACAGCGGCGCAGATGAGTTCTCAAGAGCTTACGGGTTCACCTTCCGTGAGTCGAGACTCCTCGCTTCGGCGAGCGCGGGGCCACGGCACTCGGCCTTTCAGGCTTCGCCCAGACCCGTCGAGCCTTGCGGGCAAGAGGGTGGATGGGAGGGGGGATGGGATGTTACTTGCGTCATCCCCCACCCGGTAAATGCTGCCGTCTTCTCCGAAAGAGAAGGAAAGCACTTCGGTCACCCCGACGAGAGATATACTCGGGGGGACTGAGACGCGGCTTAAAGTCTCCTAAACCCATACGCGACCGGTGACAGCGATGTCACGTTGTCACCTAGTTGTCACCCGTTCACACCTCCAGGATTACGTAATGGTTGATACGTCGACTTAAACTGACCTGTGTTCTCACGAGTCTCCGACTACTGCCATTAAGAATCTGGAGATGTACGTTGGCTAGTAAAAATAATAACGAAAATATTAAAGGCTTAGTAATAATAGGAGTTAGATTTTCTGGGTTTAAACAGCTAAGATCAAGTTGCACCCCACACCCTTTTGACATTCACATTATTCCCATCACATTATTTATAGCAAAAACAGAGAGTAAAATTGTGAAACATTTCGAATATATACGGCTTTAAAAGTTTGCGCTCCTAACAAAGGCCTGTATCCATTTTGTAGTATTTGTATTAATGGAAGGCGTAATAAATGCAGAAACACACACCATTCCCACTCACTCCTGTATTTGGCCGGCTTCATACTGAAAATAAACTTTCCATTCATTCTTTAAAAGCTAAATTCCGTTGGAACGCGTCACAAAAGATAATGAGAGTAACAGAACGGTGGCGGAACAGGTTACTAAGGTTAGTTTTGAATCTACGATTACGTGGCAAACTATCAGCTACCTTCGCATAAGCTATCAGCGTAAAAACAAAGGAGTATGGGAGGCGCCTCTGCGGAGACTGCTCGAGCTCATTATCCTCGGAACGGTGATGCTGGGTTCGTTACTTCATTGTAAATGTCAGTAGAGACGGTAGGTTGGTAATGGAAGAATTTCATCGGAAAAGAGAGAAATCCACCATCAGCGTCAAGGCTGTATATCTCTACACGGCTGGTGTCCTAACCTACCCTGCCACCCGCCCATGAGGCGGCTCGCAGGGTACTATGTAGATGTATCCTTTTTAGGAGGAAAACGTGAAAGAACAGATAAAAAGAGGATTCAGGCGATGGGAAAGAATATCAAGATTTATTCGGATCGGATGATGATGAGACGCAGGGCATCGAAGGCGGACGATGGGAGAGACAACTTCTCACTCATTCCGCTCCATGAAATCAGCCCCAATACACGTACATACACAGCTTCTGGGTAGGGATGTAACACTGACATTAAATATAAATAAATCGATAAATTGGATTCATCGATGTTCGTTCGGCGAAACAAATGAAACATCAAGAGATGGAAAAAGTGTTACTGATCGACTCGATGTTTTTCAAGCCCTCGATAACGGCCAAACATTTTTAATTAGCAAAACTACGAGCCTTTGAAACAATTTATGGAGATCAACCTCCGGATGAAGTCCATTGCGCGAGATTGATTCTTCTTAATTATCTTCTCCGGTCATGTTTATTCTGTTACATGGTAGAAGAGGGACCCGAAAATTAGCAGGGAACACAAAATATTAGACATTGCGTGATCAATATATTTCTAATTTTTAATAGTTTATTTTATCTTATTATTAAGTTGAAAATTGACGAAGGAAAAAGTTTTCTTTGACTGAGAATAGATTGCAGACCATTAGCTTACCGAGCGAAGGGCTGTACGTCACCTAGAATTTCTATTATAAAAGATGATCGTCGGATAGGCACATGGATCAGGTTAGACAAATGCCCGCAATTCGATTCACGATGAAGGACACTTCTTTCACCAAAAGTATTAGTTGTACAATGCCAACATGCATAGTCGTCGTCCATATTGGCTACAAAAATACATTGCGGGGTGAATTTGTTCCTCTGTCATTACGCCATTGCAAGAAATAAATAGACGTGAGAAAATTTATGTAAGAAACTTGGAGCAAGTACATGAAATGTTATCAGATAAAACTGTTCGTGAGTTGAGTCGCAGGTGTCTCAAAAACTTGCATTCCATTTCGTCATTCTGCACCATTTCAGTATTTTTGCACTGATTTTTATCATTGTTTTTAACCCGTCCTCAACTGTTATCAATTTTATCTCTCAATCAAGGAAGACATGTATTTTCAAAAATTTGTAATTTAACCGATACACGGCACGGTGAGATTTTTTCCTGGAATGTCGAAAGAGTGGTCTAGTGCTGAAAGAAACATGGATTACATCGCCCGCGGTCGTAGGCATGATCGTAAGCGAAAGTACGGGGCTACGGTACAAAACAGGGCGCCTATATTATCCAAAATCCATCCATTAGATTCAAAACGTGTCCGAGAGTGAGGCATGGGTCGAACAATTGCGTTTCTCGTACGGAGTTCAATGGAAACATTTTTAAGCACTTTGCGAAACACTGTCGCACAAAAATGTTCCGCAGTAAAACCAAAAAGTACTTTTCTGTAAAGAGCGGGTTAATAATTTTGTTTCTCGCGTACAGTGTAACGAGCAGACGCATGAATTTGCACTTCACGTAAAGCTGAATTTTAAAGGGTCATTTTGTTGAGGAAGTTCCAACGAGAAAGGACATAAATGTCATTTACTTTATATCTAGGCTGTCTGTACAATCATGTTTCCTCCAACAGATATGAACAACGAAGGGGTGCCTATAAATGCCATTTTTATCGCAAATGGAACTTAAAATTACATAGCGTTAACTGGGAGTTTGGGAAGAGCACATCGAAAAATAGTATTTTTCTACTTAAGGTACTTTAGCGAGATAGTTCCCCAGTCATAATGGAGATCATATTCTAATTATAAGTTTGAATTCCAAGAGGGTGTAGGATACTGCATAAATTAAATATTGCGTTATTAATGGTGCAATAATATACCTTAATATGACTGAAATTCTTGGTAATTAAATTAAAATAACTATATAAGTATTTAATTGACTTTAATTTTTTCACGCGTACGTTTAAAACGTCTTCAAAACGGAAGGCCTGAAGTAATTAATGCGGTAACTATGTGATTTATTTTTAGAAATAGTCCAGGAAACATGTAAACTACACACTTAATTTTTTTACGATATCCAGGTGTAAAAACATTCCTCATTTCTCTAAATTAGATCTTCATGGAGTGCATACACGTATATTTTCCCATGTAAACGGACTGGCATTTTTTGGCAAATATCTCGGAAAGTAAGGGGGAGATATTTTGGTATTTCAGGATGGTTGAAATGTTTCTCTTTAAAATGAGACTAAATTCATTGATATCTAGGAGAAATTATATTTCGCTTAAACTACCTTAATATAAACGTCATTAACATTTTTTCAAACTATAGTAAGGAAGCGAAGAGTTTATTTAAAATGAAATATATGCATCTTCTCGTCTTACATATTGAGTTATTAGCTAACTATTGTGGAAATTGAAGTGACAAATTGATAACTCCATAAAAATGAAGCCGCAGTCGGCTTACATGGCAATGAAAAAGTGCTCATTAAAAATATATTTATTGAATAATTAACATTTTCGTCCATAAATTTTGGTTTCCAATACCAAACTCATCCCATCGACGAAAGCAGGATTTTTACGGTTTTTAAATAAAACGTGGGAATCAGTCTTGCAGCACTTAACATATATTTCGAAATAATTTGATGACATACGTACAAAGTTTCTCCGAAACGCGAAAAAATACGTCTCGTACTAAGAAAATCTTCTCGGGTTTTCCACCAAGTTAGGTAATTGTTGGCCGACGTTTCGATGGTTACCTTCGCCATCGTCCTCAGGGCAAACCCGAGAAGACTTTATAAGTACCATACACCAGAAAAAAACCAAATCATATTACATAGGTTTCGTATTGTTGTAATCATTGAGGTGTGTGGAGAGGGCACTGAGCCATCACATTGAAGCCTAACAACCGAAATAGCAACCATATAGTTTAACCCTCCTCTTTCCTTACCTTCCAATGGATATTACGACAGAATGGACGAATTAGCGGATGTAAAGCAAGAGTAATCACCATTTATTTGAAATTTAAGGCAAGTAACTCTTGAAACATTTATTGGATACTTAAAGCTATGGATTCAACTCGATTTCACATTAGTTTTTACCCGGAATGGGGATGACTATTAATTTAAATAAAGAAACAACATATGTCAGGAGAATGCACTCTAAAGAGGTGAGTGCATGCTGATATCTAGTAAGTTTTCGATGGAAAACACATTAAAATTGCAAAATTAGTGCAAGAAGCAAGTCCGCAAGAAGCTGAGAAAAATGAGGTTTGACGATGATGGCGACCGGCTTCAGCTTATAGCATTTTCACTCACACAGTCACGGCGCGGCGGTCTCTTCCTTTAACTGTTATCTATATCAGTCGAGGCGGCTTGATCGCCTTTCAAACCACATCGCGTACTAAACCACAATGTGATATCATTTAAACACGGCTTCCTACCTAATTATACGTTATTGTACCATAAATAAATAAGGCTGGTACCAAATACCTTGAGAAGGAGGGATGATGGCTAATTTCGAGTAGTAAAAATTCTAGTAAACATTTCACTTCGAATTCGAATATAGAGTTCATCCATTTCGAGCGATGCCTATCTATTCTCTTTTTTCGCCTTGTCTACCTGAAATATTTATATATTTACGCCTATGAGCAGTCTGCGGGAGTATATACATTATTATATGCAGAAATTCTGAATGTCGAGAAATATTTATCTATAGATACATCACCACCGGATGATTATGTGCCTACATTGAAACCTTGGTCATGATAAAGAATACTTTATGAAGGAGGGATGATGGCCAATAGCAAGTTGTAAAAATTCTACTTATAATCGAATGCCACTTCGAATTCGAACACAAGAGTTCATCCGTTTCGAGCGATGCCTATCTATCCTCTTTTATCACCTTCTGCCAAAATGACTTATATATTTACTGTTTTATATATTTACGTCTATAAGCAGTCTGAGGGAATGAAAAAATTATTACATGCAGATCTGCTGAATACTGAGCGAGGCTTATCTATAGATAGATCACCACCGGATGATTACGTGCCTACATTGAAACGTAGGTCATGACAAAGGTTTAATTAACTTGTGGAAAGCTATACGCGGCTTATCCCACCGTTGACATGCAAAAAACGTCACGGTGATCCCCCGTCATGAAAGGACCCGGGCTTAGGAGGAAGGCTCAGTTGCAGGATATGCATCGATGAAATCTTAGTTCCGCCGGGATGAGACTCGCGATTACCAAGCCATTGTATCGCATTCATGTGATGTATTCGTAGCTAGGAGATGAGCGGGATACGACGAGCAAAGGAAGCATATTTTGTGAGACGAGGTACTGAGAAGAACAGAGGGAGTAACGCATGGCCACAAAGCAACTTCGAAGGGCGCGTCGCCTGATTGCCCTTGAATCGGCTAAGACGCCTTTCAATGAGCACGCAGTTTCCTGCTTGTGCGTCGTCCTCGGCAGCCTTTCGACGGATGTCGTAAAGATAAAAATAACTTACTTCATTCGATTAGCACCTTTGATCAGCTCTCCCCGTCCCCATTGGGGATTCTTCTCTACGCTTTGAGACGAAACTAGTGTTTGCACACGCCGTGGAACGGGAAATCATTTGGATCATATGATTTAAGAGCTATCTGAGATTTCCAGCCATTTGAACCTACAAAATCCGCCCTTTGACGAACAGACTTTAAATCTCAATAGAGGCGGAAAAAGACTCAGACATACCAACATTATATAAAACCCTAAAATGACAAATTAAAATACATGTCTGTATTCACCTAAACGATTAGCGATCAAATCAAAATATTGGTAAAGCATATAAGGCCCATATACTTCCGTCGAACTATAATATCTCAGCCTCTTGAAACCAACCATGAAAGAGATAATGAATGAACAGAATTATCAAGGAAGAGCATTAGTATGCACCAAGAAAATTATGAGAGACGTCAAAATAAGGACATTTGTGGATGCGAAAGAATAAAACTCCTAGCGGATTGGAGAATGAACTGGAGAGCTGATCGCTCTTGATGGTCGGTACTGCTGATGCTGAATCCATTCCAAAGCTAATCATAATACCATAATGATGGAATTAGAGGGAAGATTGCCACATCAATACGTTATACTAGACTTGAATACGAAAGAGTCATCCTAATCACCATTCACAATCATACACGATAAGAATTTACGTAACCTCAATCTCAAACCCGGAATCCATGGTTAGCAGGAACTAAATGTCTCCCTCCCCCACTTAACCATGCAATAAAACTAAGAAAATCGATAATATCGATAAAATACGGTCACAGAAAAGATAAATCCATACCCTGTCACAAGGAAAGCGACGAATTAAAAGCACTATGGCCGCAGAAACCACCAAGTTAAAGCTTTTTACATCTGACCAGAAAGATTTTAAGCTAATTAATTTGCTAGTTGGATTTTCAAGACGAAAAATCATTTCAATAGACCGAATCCGTGTTGAAAAATTAAAATTAACCCCTCTTTTCATCCAGAATCCCTTACTTATCAAAACTAGGCAACAGCAACTGAGCAACCCACAAAGAACCGCTTTTCGTCCCCTTAAAACACCATCACTTCCATCACTGATAAGGTATGGTTAATGAACTTCTTCGCGCCAAGATGTAGTATTACGTAAGCACGAAACAGCCAATAAAATTTTGTAGGGACACCAGGACAATGCACCGTAAGCCTCACTTATTTCCTCTTTGGCTTGAAAACCGGAGAAAAAATCAACGCCATTGGTGCGGCGCAACCCAATTATTGAACCTAATCACGCTCCCTCACCAGCCCGCTTCCTTGGGTAGCGCCGATAATGTTACGTTAGCCATTATTAGTATTACGCTTTCCACAAACAATAGACTCACGCAACCAATGCATGCTTTGTGATCTTGCCGTTGATTTTAAGTACATTATTTTCACTTTTCCATAAAGGGGCATTTAATTAAAAACGAAAATTTTCCCATACGTATTCGTTGAAGGGCTTGAGGTGGTGCAAAAATAGTACTATAAAGCAAATATGCCTTCCACACTATTGCTCATTCCTTCTTGATTACACACATTGTCAGTCCTTAGCAAAAAACAACTATCGACTAAAATTAGGCAGGAAACTCGCGAGTTCCTGTATAGTAGAATGCCGACAACTCCTCTCACATAAGAGATAAAAATGTTGAGAAAGGTCTTGTGAAGTACATAAAATTCGAATTTCAGCAAACAATCTACGTCTAAATTTTCATACTACCCTGCAAGCCGCCGCATGGGCGTTTGGCAAGGAGTGTTAGGACAGCAGTCTTGAAAAGATTTAAGGGATAATATTTGGCTGGTGAAATGGTGACTTGTATCATGAGAATGTATTTAGTGGAGCTCAGTTTTTACTGTGGTGGCCTATTGAGTGCAGAAAGAACGAGTTTTTGTACCTATGTGTAAGGCAATGTATCTCTCTTATTTTATCGCTTCTGTCAGACCTAGAGATGTAAAGATGCGTCATGACAATATTCTGCGTCGCTCTGAAACACACCAGTTCTCAATTTCTCAAGCAAGTTAAGCCTAATCCATTGTGATTTATTACCTCATCCGAAAAAAATCAATATTTTACTCTCTGAGATCTGAGATTCTTCAATATTTTACCCGTTTTCCACAAAGTCTTGCGATAAAATTAAAACGCGTTTGGGGTCCCTACTTCATATGGAGACGCCACCAAAGCCAGTATTTAAGAACTTCCGAGGTGGAAGTTCACTTACCCAATAATAAAGCGAGGAAGGGATCAAGTTTACAAGTTTTGGCTCCGAGCCAACGTATCTCCTCCCTTTATCCAATACTCTCATGAACCCAAAGCTGCTTGCGTCGGTTTCCAAGAGTTCCGTTCAGAATGTTTGATCACTCACAACTCACTTCCCAAAAACTCCCGTTCAACGCTCAGTGTATACGCTCTTCGCGACATATCTTACCCTAATTTCCGCGATTTTATTCCTTTAAAATGAAAAAATAAGTAAACTTAATGGTTGAAGGCGTAACTTTGTGGAATGACACTACAGACATGACTAAAAAGAGAGAACTCTTAGTATTTTCCACACTTAAAACTTTAATTTCCGACCCAGGTTTCGACTGCCTTGCAATCATTTTCAAAGGTACATTATACATGGTATGCGAGTTAATATATAGATCTGGGGAGGGGGGGGAAGAAGTGGTTGGTTGACGTCAGAGACGTGCGTCGCGGTCAGTCAAGTAAAAAAAATAAGCATCACCAACTGCATAGCTCAACATTACGGAACTTACAACGAGCAATTATAGTGACGTGGAAGTGAACTGACAAAGCATATAATTCAGGACCAAGTGAGGAGGGAAATCCGCTCTTAAAATGACGATGAGATCAACCATTACCAATGGAAAGTAGAGAAATGTACTTTTTGAACGGTAAATTGTATAATCCAAAGATGAAATGCATGATTAAAGGATAAGTTTCACCCAGAGCAAAGGGAAATTGATGAGGAAGTCGTATATTCGCCACACCTGCAACCCATGCCTCGTAAAACATGAAAGGCACGAAGCTTAAGCGTAGTAAGCCGCGTGGCGACCAAAGGAACGTGAATCTAAGAAGAAGAATCGTCATAGGACAATAGAACACAAGGGGCAGAAATAGCGGTCGGTAGGTATCATGAGTCACCCACTGTGCTAAAAATCAACAGCAAGAACAGTAGTGGACAGAGGAACAAGCTATTGGGCTAAACAATGACAATAATTGATTAGTTAAAACATAGTTGCATTGAAGATTGGTTTTACAAATTCTAGTATAGGTAATCACAACAATATATAACTGAATATGCATAAATCACATGAGGCATACCATAACAGTTACAGAAAACAAGCTAGGGAAGTTGTACGAAAAAAAGATGTGTGAAAAATCAAGACATAACTGTATGATGAATAAATGTATGCTATTCAATGATGTTGAAGAATGTATGTACAAGTAAATCACCAACATTAACTAGGCGTAACTACGCTCAACTTGAACCATATTTAGGCAGCTAAAGAGCACTGATCAAGCTCGGTGGTATGCTTATTGACTAATAAGGGCTTCGCGTAATTTTTGTCATTTAATTCCACAGCTATCTTCAGCCCTCTTCTTTCATCCTGCTTACGGCTAATTATAGTATATCCTGAAAATTTTTCTTACTTACACTCTTTTTCACATTACTTACGTACTTATCCATGGGTCTTCCTGGATCTTTGCCGACGTTAGGGGATATTTTCATAAAATTTTTAAATTTAGCGGTGTATGGGTTCTCGATATGAGTCTGACGTAAACGAATGACATTCTTTAAATTGGTAGTTACAACTAACAAACAGTATAATAAAGGAAAGAGCTTTATCGGCTTAATTTATACAGTAAAATAAGTACTCCGAAAGCCGTAAACGATATCCCTTCAGGGACAGAAAAGGGGAGTTTGGCCGTCAAGCGATTTACAGGTGAATAGCTTACTCGTGCGTGTCCGACTAGAATTTCTCCGGAACGAGGTTTCCACTCCGAGTCAGAAAAGCTAGCCTGCTGATTGAGTGAATACCATTTCAGTTTGTTTGATTGTGTGTTTCTTATCTGTTGAGTGAATCTCTGGCGCGGGTTACTCCCCGTAAATCGCTCAACGACCCAATATTTTCATCCCTGTTGGACTGGATGCCCTGGACTGGAGGACCTGGATGTTTTTCATCCCTGAAAGGTATGTTTAACGGCTTTTGTAGTCACCACTTTATTAAGTTACAAACAACAGACCAAAAAAATGTTTGAATCGAGCGGAGCATAATTTATCGGGGCGTATAGCCTCATAGAAATAAAGGATTACCCGCAAGGCTTTTTGGTAACAATCAAATAACAATTTAATTACATTTTCTTACGAAATTCCCATGGAAATTTTGAAATAAGAAATGACTACTTTCTGTTATTATAGGAAAAGGAAGGCGTGCATGAAGCATGCAGAGTGTGAGGAAGTAAAAGAGGTATAAAGGAAAGGGCAATTATGTGGAAAATTATTGAAGGAAAGCCGGTTTTATAGGCATAACAACAATTATTTAGCGGTCCATTGCATCGGTTTATTATATTTATCAAGAATCGTTAATACCTGACTTTGCCAACTTCGAAAGAGAATGGTGTGATGGGTATGGTAATTTCATTTGGTATCTGAAGGTGACGTTGTTTCGCTGAGATGTGTCGCATTGAAATAATCCAAGTGTTAAATATCTCAGACTTTTATTTGTCTTCGTATTACTATCACAGTCAGGCTATGTACAGTCGCGAAAATTGCAGCTAACTTAAATCTTGGAGCTCAATGGCGTCGGATGGTGGAACAAGTAAAAGCATATTTTAAATAGTTACTAAAAAAACTGCTACTAAACAGTCTTTCCGAGACTCGTAAGAGTTATCATTTTACCTCCATTTCACCAGAGAAGGTAGTTTCTGGAGATTGATATAGCGGTGCCATGTAAAATCATATCCGGTGCTACTGGCTTTTTGGCGAGGCTTGTTCCTTAGAGTTCGATCATAGGCTAGTTAAATACGTTCGCGACAACTATTGCGGTAAACTTGCAGCTCCGCACTCAGCGGCGCTGTACGGTGGCTAGCAAGTAAAATAATATTTCAAATAGTTGCAAAAGACTGCTACTAAACAGTCTATCCGTGAATCTTAAGATATATCACTATACCTCCACTTCACAAGAGATGCGAGTTTCTGGATGTGGATATTGCGGAGCTTTGTAAAATCATATCCTGTACTAAGTATGTGTTCGAATGAAAATACCACTATTTTGTCGAAATAAAATGATTTACAACAGCATAGCTCAAAGTATAGGTACCCTAATATAGCTTTTTTGAAACAGGGTAGACTTCTCTCAGCTAGAGTGTATAATTTCTGACAGATATCATATTAAATCCAATAAATTTTCTTGCCATATCCCTATGGCCGCTTTACACGGTACATTGTAATACACAAACAAATGTACCGTAGATTGTACAGGAAAATTAATGGAATTAGGGTAGATTCTATTTCTCGTTCAGTCATTCAGACAATCATACAATTTGCCGCTTTACATGTTGCATTATTCCTCATGAAAGAGTTCATACATTCGTTTTTACAATCAAATGTGCCGTGTAAACCTCGTTTAAGGGTGAGTTAGTTTTACTTGCTGTCATATAGATGCGCGAGTAAACATAGAGAAATTAACAACGGGAGTTGCGACTGCATAATAATGGACTGTGTTATTACCCCACGGTAAGCTCGAGAAAATCGAAATGAAGGACGATGTACCTCTGGTGAAATGCGATTCTGTTGCCTCCATGCACTCAAAAACCTGTTCAGTCAACCCAAGAAGGCAAAGGGCATCACGCGGCACCCGTTTTTCGGAGCGTCTGGCGTGAAGGGCGACCACATACACATGGCTCAAGAGGCCAGCCAGTCGTAGGGAAGTCGAATGCCGCCATCTTCGAGCTCAGAGATGGGGCCGCAAACCTCAGAGGCAAAAACTAAACCGCCTCTTTCAAGACGGGAAAGCGGGGAAGAAGAGGCTGCGGCGGTACGGATTATCTCAGCCCCAACAGTGCAGAAACCCTTCCGACACTCCACGTGGAGGCCATTTGGTGAGGGCCGGCGGCGTTTTGACGATCAGCGGTGACGGCGGGGAATCGCGCGGCGTCGACGGAAATTCCACCGTATGCATGAAGTAAATGTCATCTTCTTCCTATCCCGGCCACCTGAAGAAAATGATATCCTCCGCCGAACTACGTCACCAAACTCCTTCCACATCATTCCCGCTCTTCTAGACTTCGCGTTAAGAAGCGAGAATTTGGAAGGGAAAGGAAATAAAGTAACACTCTTTCCCATATACGATGGACAGTTAAAGAGAAAGAATCATTGACAAAAAAGGGCGTGAACTGTCAAAATGGGTTAATTCACCAGAAATAGCGCTGTAGTTGTTCCACACGGCCAGAAAAAATCGGCCAATCTGTAACTTAAGTACCTAACTTTTACTTTCAAATGCACACGGCAGATTTTCAGCGAAACTGATACTACATATTGATAAAAAGGTGGAATTAAGAATTACTTAGCATCTTGTAGGGATGGAAACTCTTCAGTTATTGGTGGTTTCAGGCGTAACTTTATGAAGGGTAGTATTCCCGTATCCCGCAGACATGATGAAATTTCCTAAATAATTTCAAGAGCAAATTACACTTCTTTGCTTGCTCATCTTCATTTATATCTTCATTAAGTATTCTTAATTCCGCTAGCTTATTCGATCATCGTACTTCTCCGGTTTTCCGTATAACGCCAGCGCTAACCATTGTAATTTGGCAAGGTTAGGAACTGAAAGTTACTACGGTGAGAACACATGCTCACGCAGAGTTTAGCGCCTCAGCTCACTTCATTACAAAACAGCGCAGTAGCCTCTCATTCCTCTTAGACTTGGCGCCAAAGTAAGTGCACATGAAACCAGCTTTTAGAGGATACTAAAGAAGAGATGAACTTCAAAACTCGAGTCTGCGATAACTGATATAATGCTTATTTTCAGTGAGGGTTCAAATAAGGAAAAAGTCTAGGTTTTAATTAATTTGCCACGAAAATTTTATCCTTGAAAGTTCTCAGCTAGTAAGTATTATTTCCCTATTTATGACACATTCCCTGAAATGACTAATGGGCACAAACAGAATTCTAACTGACGGCAGGATACTGAAAATTTCGCCGGCGCTCATCGTTCCTTCAATCGCAGTTCATTTCTTTTGGTCATTCGGGAAGGCGACCGACAAATGAGGTCATTTCTGCCATTGAGAACATGTGGGGAAGCTGGTAGAGGTAAGAATTAACTGGCTAAAGGAGGAAGGGAGGAGAGAGACTTGCTCCTAATGAATGGCTCCAAGCGGACTTCAGTTGTACGCTCCACCCGACGGATGGAGTATTACACTTGATGTGCTCCAGCCACGACATCCCAGAACGGATCGGAATACCGCTAAAAATATCCACCACTGCAGGGATACACACCAAAATCCTGGGGGAACCAGTACCATAGCCACCACACCAACCCGATTCCCTCAACGTCCGTCGTACGCACTGAAGTGGGCTGATGCAATCCGTCGCGCGCTACCCTCGACAACTAACCGCTAAGTTCGAGCGGGGAACGGCCCTGACTCAAGTTTAGTTGTGCTCACCGGAAGTGTGCTCGATGTGGATGGCGGTGAGGAAGACGATGGACAGGATGAGGAGGAGCGAGGGCGCGCAGGGCAGCGGCGGAGCGGGCGCCTGCTTCCCGCCGCCCGGCCCCTCCCGCCCCCCGGGCCTCCTCTCCCACCTGGCCCCCGCGCCCTCCTGCCAACGTCGCCGACTTCGCAGTTCTGAAATGAGCCATTTTGGGTCCATGGCGGGAGACGCCTTGCCTGCAACGAGAGGAAAGAAGAAGAAGAGGATTTTAAAGATGAGAACATTTGGACGCACAGCAGGGAGAGAGGTGGTGCGAGAGCCGTGCACCATCCATCCACGCCCCGCGCCGTAAATTATACCGACTGCATTGAATTTCTGCGGAAGGAATACGATGGGTACCCGATTACCATAAAACCATGCTTTACTACACCGACTCCGCGGGCCGACGCAAGGGTGTGAGGCATGGGATATCACGGCATCAGGCATGGAAAGGAAGGATACATGGAAGGGAAATGTAGACGGAGAGGGCGAAAGGTAAGATGTGGTTCGAATGAGTTACATTACGCTCCGTTTTTTCCTAAAATCAATATTGGTGCAAAGGGAGGAAAGAACTTTTGATCCCATTGGAAAATGAATTTCTATTATTCTGTCACTATTATCTGCCCCAAACGTGTAATCCTAGGGCAAATTAGTAATGTTGTACGCCACTCCGCGGGTAGGCTTATGGTGGCCAATGTTGAGGCTGTTCGGTTATTTTGGGGAGGTGGTCGAAAATTGAGATACGATAAACTAAGAAAGAACTCTTGATTCCATTGGAAAATGAATTTCTATTATTCTGTCACTATTATCTGCCCCACACATGTAATGATAGGGCAATTTACCATCTCCCGAGACGAACTTCAACATGCTGGAAGTGAATTTTTCGAGTACATTTAGCAATGCGTGAAAATTTCCAGTCCCTGACAGCTCCCAGGAAAGTCCTCACAGTTTTCTCCCATATTCTGTTCACTCACAGCCTATTTTTAACAAAGGACGCGGATTTACTTTCCTTCAGCACAGTAATATTGTACGCTACTCCGCGGGTAGGCTTATGGTGGCCAATTCTGAGGCTGTTCGGTTATTTTGGGGAGGCGGTCGAAAGCTGAGATAAGTTCGCCTTCCCGAATACGTGAGTGGATTGGCAGAGGGAGGATTAGTTGGGTAGGAGAGGGCCAACGAAGAGAACCCTTTCATGATGAAAGGTTATCATGGGAAAGAAAGCGTTAACGACGAAAAGTCAACTACTCTGATCAGAGAGAATATAAATACATACGAGGAAGCAGTGTGTGTAAACATTCTTGTGGATCGCGGCACTTAGCGGAGCGGAACCAGAGATTATAAGGAAAGTAGATCAGAAAAATTAGGAACATTTGAAACCTAATGTTATAGGAGGATTCTGAAGATCAAATGGATAGATAAATAAAAAATGAAGAGGTATATAGAAGTAGAAGAGGAAAACGCCATAGAGAACATATTACAGGAGGGAAGGACCGGATCGACTGGCCACCTTATGAGGCACAATGGATTTTTGATGAATATAACTGCAGGAACAATAGAGGGAAAAGTCCCTTGAGGATGGCTGAAGGGATAACTACATGGTATACAGAAAGAGGGAAGTGCAAAAAAAACTTCCAGGAAGTAAGGGAAATTGCATTAGATAGGGAAGAATGCAGGGCTGGCATCGAGCAAAATTACGAACGTACGAACGCAGATGGTGGTGATGAATGATAGGTGGAGAGTAACTTCGAGTCACCGTCAGCTTTTTCCAAACAAAAAGCACCTAGCAGTCCACAATTCAACATCCAATCCAACGCTAGGAGCACAACACTTGAAGTGCCCTCCACAGCGCAGCTAAGTAATGTACGAATTTCCCCTGAAAATTTCGCGATACTCTAACCAAGCCGATCCTCTCAAACTATGTCGCTCGGCATTTACATCTCGAGAACTCAAGACATAACACCGACCGTATCTCCAGCACGCAGATGAGATAATGGAGACTAGAGAGGAAATAATTCCTTCCCAATCCGCAATCCAAAGGCTGGATATGAAGTATGCAGATTACCCGAGAGATTGCAGCGCTAACGGCATCGATATTAGAGGCCAGATGCCAATCCACGAACTCCCCGCAAGATGGCATGCCCCCCTGTTACTTCCATCCCCAGCGTTCCGCTTTCTCAGCCGTGAAATCTAGGAAGCACCTCTAGGCTAGAGACCACCCGGCTTTTTCATCGAGCAACCAAGAAGTTTCCCACAGGGGTTACTAAAAAGTTGTTTTTTTTTCTGCCACGAGGCTATGATAATTGATATGATAATATGATAATTGGCGAGCATTCAGCCATTCACGCATAAGATAATGATTTAAAGAGACTAAAATGAAGCATGATGGCTTCCCACAGATTTTCAAGCGTTGGTAACTATCTGCTTCGTGGAGATGCCCGACAAAGCACGTAACAACTTTGTACGAAGGGCATCAAAACATTAAGGGTAAAATTGAACTCATCCAAGAGTTACCGAAACCACAAAATTTGCATCACACCTACATTTACACACCACTCTGCGAACCGACGCATAGGCGCGTGGCAGTGGGAGTTAGGACACCTGCCGTGTGAATTTGTGAAGAATACGGTTTCGGAAGGTGAAATAGTGAAGTGTGTCATGGAGGCGTTTTCAGTGGAGCTCATCTTTTAATATGTTCAATTATTGTTCATGGAAAGAACGAAGTTTGGCACCACTCTATTTGATAAAGTGTATCACAAAGCCACATTAAAAAAACTGCACAAGAGCCATAAAAAGTAGCACATACGAGCAATATTTCGGCTCCCCAATTTAATTTCAGCAAACACTAAGAAAATAAAATGACCGAGTATATTTTTGTCCAAAAGGTTGGTAAATTTTTGCAATCATGTCTAACTCCAAATTGACAAGCTGAAAACGCAAGTTTTTGAAACAAGAAGATAAGAGTTACGCTATAATTACGAGAGGAGTCATGCTTTTCTTGGCACAGAAAACTTGAAAGCGTGAAAAAAATTCATAGAAGGAATTAACATTCAAAATTATCCAGAATTCTCGCAAGTTTAAAATATAGGAAGAGAAAAAATAATACTTAGGGTAGTTCGAGGGAAATACAATTTCACCTTGAAATCAATGAATTTGGTCTCATTTTAACGAAAAATATTTTGCTCTTCCAAATATCACAAAAAATCAGCCCCTAACTGAGCTACTTTCCAAGATTTTTGATGGAAAATACCAGCCCTTCCACACAAGAAAGGATAAGTTCATGCACTCCAGAGAGACCTTATTTTTAAAAAAATGAGGCATTTCCAACACCTAGATCTCGTCAAAAGATTAAGAGGTTGCAGTTCGCATGTTTGCTCGAATAATTTTGAAGATAAATAATTTCGTCACCGCAGTAATTTTTTCAGAATCGCCAAAAACCTTCCGTTGTGACGGATTCCAGAACGTACCGCGTGAAAAACCTTAGTCAAAGGAAAGACTTATGAGGATATTTTTATTTGATTAACTAAAATCTCAGTCATATACAAGTATACTATCGCGCTATTATTGATTTAGCCTTTAATTAATGTTTCCTACAGCTGCTAAAATTAAAACATATAATTCGAATATGGTCTCCATTATGACTACGGAGTTATCTTGCTCAAACTACCTGAAATACAAGCCGAAAAAACAAACGCAAAAAAAATTAAGAAACCGCTGTTTGCCGTCTGTGGACAAATTTGGTTTCAAACGGTGGTCGCCTCGGAAGGAAAGATAATCCTTTAGCCACTACTTAGATGCAATGGAATAACCCAAAAGCTAGAGCATGAGCAAAATGTCTGTTCAAAGCGAGTTTACTCAAAACTTCGGACAGGGATACCGATATTCAAAATGAGGACCGCATATGCGATTCACGTGTCGTCACTCAGTTTGAGCCCTAGTTTTCGGGGTGCGTGTTTGACCCGAGCATTGCGAGAGGGCCGGGAAACACTTCCCTATTTGCTCTGCAAGAGGCCGAGAGGATCTCGATAGGAACACGCAGAGAAATATAGCAAGGTCGAGCGGCATATCTTGTGTTTTTTTTATAGTTTCTGAGGCGGAGGGAGGTTACGAAACATAGCATCCAATGGATACGTCACATTTCCATACGTCTCGCACAGACTTTGGTCGGCCCACGGGGACACTTCACCCGGATCGCCGTCAGATCACAAAGTTCTCATGCTTGCCTGAATGACTTCCGCGGAGGGAAGTTGAGAGCATATACGGGCACTTGGGGGAACATAACTTCCACTCCGGAGCACATTATCCGCTCCAAGATTTTCATCGAGAGATCGTGCGACCGCAGGGAGGGACTATGATTTTTTTTAGGTTGTAGGAGCGACTTTTATTGACGTAAGGTTTGCGTGAAACTTCTCATACGCGTGCCCATTATTAATTTGTATACATCTACATCTAGATACAACCCTGCGAGCGGCCGTATGGGCGTGTGGAAAGTGGAGTTAGGACAACAGACGTGTAAAGCTGTCCGAAGATTGGTTTTCTGCAGTTCTCCACTCCACCCCTTTTTTAGTTTGCTGGTTTTAAAGGAAAAGTTTCATTAGTTGATTTTCAGACTAGATTCATGATGAATCAACCAAGAAACAAATCATTACGACAGAACTACCAAGCTGGTATCCTCTTGAGCTGATTTTTTTCTTATCTTTGTATTTTATTTTGCACACTTGGCCCTTCGAGGATATTTGTGTTCTCTGAATTAATTCGTTTTTTTATAGCAAATTTTGAAGTTTAGCCAAGGGGCCAGATTTCAGAATAAACAAGAAAATTACGTTTATTTCAGTTAAATTCTAGCCATTCAGTCACTCTGTATCCGAATTACTGTCAAGGTTGCAGCAATGCCGTGTATTTATTTACTGTTTTCCTCACGAAGCAGTAACCTGAGCTGAATCAACACTGGGACCTAATTCGTTCATTATACTGACTTTTAATTGCTTCCTAGGCTGGTTTGACGTATATACATGTGCACCCATCATATCTACATCTACATACTACCCTGCGAGCCGCCACATGGACGTGTGGCAGGGGGGTGTTAGGACACCAGCCGTGAAAAGATGTAAGGTTTTAGGAGGTGAAATGGTGACTTGTATTATGGGAGTGTATTAAGTGGACGTCAGTTTTTATTGTGGTCGCTTGCTGTGCGCGGAAAGAACGAGTTTTTGTACCAATCTGTTCGGAAGTTTATCTCTCTTATTTTATCACTTCTGTCAGACCTAGAGATGTATTGAGGCGTTATGATAATGTTCTCTTTGTCGCTCTGAAACACGCCAGTTCTGAATTTGTCAAGCAAGCTAAGCCTAGCGTGTAGCCTCCGAGTCTCCAGGGGCTCCCAACCTAATCTCTCTAAAATTTGTAAAACACTATATGTTTGCTTGTAGCAGTCGTTAACGAAGCGTGCAGCAGTTCTTCTTTTTTTATTATTTTTTGGGTAAAATCTTTATGAACAGGGTCCCAAATACTCAGCTTATTCAAGGTGTGGCCTCACCAGAGCGAAGTAGCATCTCTCTTTGACATTTTCATCCGTATAAATGAAAGCGAAAAAACTGCAAGTCACCGATACGGTTTCTCGGCAATTTAATGGTATTTCAACGCATAACCTTATGGAACTTGACATATATCACGAAATAATTCAATGAAACATGAACAGATTTTCTCCTAAACGCGAAAGCTTACGTTTAATATAATTATCATGATTTATAATAAATATCAAAGCATCATGACGAATAAAAAACACGAACATGGGTATGATTTGTGCTTTGGATTTGATTTTCGCGCCGTAAACTCAAGTCGTAACAGTTCTGTAATTGAGACGAAAATTTTTAAATATAATTCTTGCATCATTTACTACATGTATGATTATTTCCAACACATAAATTAATGTACTTCCGTGAACTGTGGTCCATGTTTTATTTTCCACTTACTTGGAAAGTCATTCAAATGTGCACTCGACGGCTCACGATTTGCGCTCTTTCTGTGTTAAGGAGTTGACTTAAGGGTTTGCGAAGTTTGAAAATTTATTTCCCTTAAGTAGGATTTGTCTGCCTATTTCCCACCAAAACTAAACGTTTAGTAGACCCACCATCAAGAAATAAGCTTTAAAAGATTTATTCGTAGCTTCATTCTGTTCCGATAGAGACGGTTTTTATTACACTACCGCTTGGCTGTTTACAAAACTCTACTACTACAGTAATTGAATCAGGACAGAATGGGAAACAAAATCAACACCAACATACCACCCAACGAGATGCCGAGGGGACATGCGGCAGGAAGAGTTAGTACACCAACCATGAAAAGGGGAAGGAATACGGAACAGAAAGGAGGAGAAGGCAAAGGTAAATTGCAGCATGTTACTTTTCCTTACCTCAACTTCTTAACTCCCACAAGATTTATGTTTTACGATTACTTAATGATGGGGTATAGGCAATGGGATTTTTTCCCACCCGTATATACCCAGGAAATCAAAGTCCAAATCTCATTTGTAGCTGCCTAAATCTCAGAATTACGCAAATATACATATGGATTGTACATACATAATGAAAGCTAGATTTATGCATAAAATGATTAAAACACAATTACCATCTTACTTGCACAAACAAATAACATTTAATATTAATTCAGAAAAACGCATTACACGGAAGGCGGAAACTCGGTCCATTCCATCATATTGAAACAATTTGTATGAAAAGTCCTTTTTTATTTCTTCGTGTAAATTATGGAACTCTTTGCCAAACAGTTTACAATCCATAAATAATGTTAAGGTGTTTAAAGCAAAAATATCTGAAAATATTGTTAATTGATATGCACCCAACACTGTAGTTTTTTGTAAAGTTAATTGTTTTCGATGTACTGTATAGACAAAACTGTATTATTAATGATATGGCATATTTTGCCTTGCTTACAGTTATGTACCATGTCTATATTGAACACTGAAACTAATTGATTGTAAAAATTTCTGCTCCAAGGGACATATTTGTACCTGAGCAAATAAAGTTGTATTATTAATATAATTATATGGCTACTGTAGTAACATTCCCATCCGAGTCCTCGGCAAGCATCGGGTTTCATTGCCGTCATAATGGCCGAGGACTCGAGAGGAGTTGGGCAGTTATCGCAGCCACGTCCGACGCCCATCGGATTGGTGGCTACGCTGCAGTTGAGTTGTGCGTACGGAGTAGACGGAGGGACCCAAGTATAACGGCCTTCTGCATGCGAGCTGCAAGTGACTCCGCCTGTGCCACGCAGGACGGAATGCACTTGATGCTCTCCAGCGGCGAGCCCTTAACTCCACCGAGCACACCAATGATAAGTACTACCAGTTTAACAGAGTGTCCTGGGTACATCTGCCGAAGCTCAAAAAGCAGGTCTTGATATTTCGTCCGTTTCTCCGCCTCCTTTGCATCCATGTTCGTTTCAGCCGGGGCCGAAAACTCTATCACGAACATGGAGCGTGAGAGGTGGTCTAGGAGAACGATATCAGGCTTGGTCGCTTCCAACTGCCTGGTGGTAGAAAAGGCGTAATTCCACCACGTGGTGCATTTATCGTTCTCCACGACGGACTCAATACCTCCAGAGGCATACGGCAGCACGGGAGTGTCGTCGATGCCAAAATGGTGTCGCAGATGAAAATATAACACTCGCAAGGCCGCTCTGTGCCTAGCAATGTACGCTGACTTGGCGTAATAGCTACAGCCGGAGAGAAGGTGGCCCAAATTCTCCGGCTGGGCTCGGCACGCCCTGCATCTCGTGTCCGCAACCTCCGTCTTGAATATAATGCGGCGGTACACGAGTGTGTTTATGAACAATTCCTGGAATGCGAGGACGAAACCCTCGGTCTCTGACTTTAGACCAGCGGAGCGGAGGAAGGCAAACGTCAGCTCCTTCGATAGCCCATGGTTCCCCATGTTTCGATAGAAACACCCATGCATGGGCTTCTCGGTATGTGCCTTGAGCAAGGCGTTCTGCTCGGCCTTTTTAATTTCGACCTTAAGGACGTCTGCCTTCAACGACAAGAGGGAATTGCCGTCGTTGCTACCGTCTGATTTCGGGTCGAAGTCCATACCGGTTTCGTCCGCTGCCCTCTTGGCTGCCTAGAAGAGAAACGCCCGTACTCCGGCACCTTCGTGGTCTCTCACGAGACTGAGCAGGGGGTTATTATTATTATTATTATTAAATATAGGCAAAAGAAGCAGCTAGTGTCGGTGTAAGTTAGATTATGCATTTTAAACAGCGATTGGCATGAAACATTGAACGCTAGATCATTATCCCTTTCAAAGTGGAGCCATATACAATTACGGGTTCAAAGCTGGAATACGGTTTTTGGGATAAAATTTATGAGAAAAAAGTGTGCTAAAAACCTAATGATGATAAAAATTTCCGAGTACCCTCCCAGCCTACGCGCACCCACTCTCTATTCCATTTACCAGTTCCCAGATTATCGCTCACCCTACGCTCACTTTTTCCCGCCTCCCCTCTTTTCTAAATTCACTTCCCGACAACGTCGATCCGTTTTCTCTGTCCCCTAACGCCTTTAAAAACTTGGCTCTCTCTCATCTCTCTGAAAATAATTAGCACTGCCTCCATATTCAGTTTCATTCCTACATTTTGCTATTTTCTTTATTATGCTTTTGTGTATCCGTTTCTTATAAATGTTGTTAATTGGGCTTCCCTACATTGACCGTTCTGCTGTCTGAGGAATTTTTCAAATAAATAAATATGTAACTCGGAGGAAAAATCTCGCGGGGCCCCGTCCACATGACGAAGGAAAAAAAATCCATCACCACCAAATTCCCGGTTGCAATGGTCTGAAGACGACATCCGACGTTCAAACCTGGTTTGTGTTATCTTAGTAAATATTTACGGATTCACCAATTTCGTTTTCGTTTTAAGAATGAATCAGTTCCACCACGTCACGCCTGAGACTACTGACATGAATGTTGTTTCCCACAACCATGAATTTGTTCGTTTTTCGACAAGATCTTGAGTTGATCTCAGCATATTGTGTAAACACCTCTCTCTCCTGAGTTCTTCCCTTACTTCATTAATGCACTAGCCACTCCTATTGCTCACACGTTTGTGATTTTGTTTAGAAAATATCTATCGATTCTTTTGCCAAGAATTTCTAGAAAATACCTCCACGCTATTTGCGTGCTTTCGCCCATTGTTCAAGCTACGGATTCCGAAAATGAAAACTTCTGCATCTCTCCCACAAAATCTTATATTTCAAATGAGTAAACTTTTCTCTCACGTTAAATTATGAACTACACTTCAGTTACTAATTCTGCAAAACTCCTTAGTGATCTCTGGCACCTTCGAGGATATCGACGTATGTCATCATTGCCGGGTGTCAGGTGACAGAGAGGTAAAATGCTTTGCTCCCATTGATCGGTTTGCTTACTACTTGGGGTGAAGTGCGGTTTGAAAGCGTAATGAGCCATGTCTCGTTAGAGCCTCGGCTTCTAAATTAGTTTCTACTCTATAGGTCTCTCTGTTTATAAACAGAAGTTAGAGATCTTAAACATCTGCTGCCTCTTGAGGTGAAAATAAGAATTATTAGACGGTCATACACCTTCTATGTTGCAGTCGAGAAATAGTAAAAACGAAAAAGCGTGAGCGCTTAATTTTGTATGGTGTACTGGATTGACTCTATTTATATGGGCGCGATGCTACTCAAATGCGATTCCATTGCTATTAATACTCCTCCGCTTGACTAATCAGGTCGATCACCTCCATAGATTTTAGACTCATGTGGAAATACTTTTCTATCGCTTACGTACTCTCCTAGCCACCGGTCCAATTCATTAACTCTGTCCCCATTACTACTTCTGCATTTTTACATGTGTGTTCCATGGTGGGACCTTTTTTGTTAATACTACCACAATTTACCACGAAAAATTTGATACAAGACTTGGCATAACGTGAGTTCTACACTTTGATTGCGTGATTTTTATTTAGGGTGTTTACTTGTACTAAGACAATCTTCTATGATAAAGGATCGTAGGCTGTCCCGGTGAATGATACTCATTAACATTTCTCGGGAATGACATCGGATAAGGCTTTCCGTGGCCGAAGTAACGACGAGCCACTCGCACATAGTCCTCAGGACAAAAAACTGAGACTGTTCTCGGTACCCGGTGTATGCCACTCCAGGAGCGCCCTCAGTGCCATTCCCGAGAAATAGCCATTAATTTTCTCTAATTTTATATTTTTTCCCTTGTATTGCCTGAATTTATTCCCAAAAAATATATAACATTTCATAGTTTCCCCAAAAATTTTCTTTTCTTTATTTTGGAGGCCAGCATTTCAAAGATGATCTCAAGGGTAAAGGTCGGAGCTATTGTCAAGAGCGTCTACTCCTCTAACTGACCGAGTACTCAGCCTCAAATACCGAGAGCGTTCAAATTTTCAGAGCTACCCCTCCTGACGTGTAAATGAAGTAATGTACACCCGAACAGCTTAGGAGAGCTCGGCACGATCCGAGTACCGGTGAAGGACCAAAAATTTCACCCCTATGCTAACACAAAATATCCGCAGTTCACGCAGTCGATCCCGCACTCAACGCATGAACAGCGGTCAGTCGGTGGAACAATGCTGCAAATGGACAACCGCAAATCGATACCAGATTCCTCCCGGGCACGTTCCCCTCCGAGGATTAATTCCTTAACGGAACTCAAAACCTCCTCCGCTCTTGGAGGCATTGTTGGTGCAAAAATGGGCCACCAAACACAAGCTAGACTTGTTCGTGCCCCTCACTGCTGCTCGTATCGCGACCGCTATGTTGGGAACTTCCTTTATTCACCAATCCATTCCCTTACTTCTTATGTTTTGCAGCTGACTATTATTAGACTCCCCACACTGTCTCTACACTCCAAATGTCTGCGAGGACAAAAACAGAGCGGGTTTTAACATAGTAAGGAATATTTTTTTCTAAAATCACTGACCTGAAGTTGAAGATGACTTTTTATTTTGTTAGCGATAGCTAAATGTGGCGATATTTACGTAACCCATGCATTCTCTGACTCAACAGACTAAATTATAGCATCAAAACACGGCAGAGTTGTCATATAAATCAAGAATGACAGTAAAAAAATCCAAATGCTAGATCATACTGACGGTCAATACGGTTACCAATTCCGGAGTTAATCTTAAACAATGAAGGCTTAGTTCGAGTCTCACATTGTCAGATAGGCGTGAAACAACTAATATCTGAATAGAAAGATCCACAGGAGCGTTTTTACCTCGTTTAATTTGTTCGTAAATCCCCAAATTAGAGAAGTATTTTGGTACAACAAGCTTCCGTTTAACAATTTTATAGCTTCCTTCTCTAATGACTTCCATCTTGTGACGACCGTACTACCTATCTAGGATAGGTAAGTGCATCCTGAAGAGATAGGACGGCTTCTGGGAAGACACACATTTCTACAGTTAGGAGGCTAACACATGATAGGTATAACGAATCCAAATTAATTCGCCTCATGAAATTACTTCCCCAGTCTCAGAAATCATGGGTGCAACCATCAGCTTAATGCTATATAATTACAAGGAGTCAGAGCGGAGCTCCAGACAGTTTCATTTCAATGGAAGTTGTCTACGTGGAGAGTCACGGATATGGGAAATCAACTATATGGGAGGACGCCTGGGTAGCTTAATTAGTCAAAACACTTGTGGCCTGTGCTCGTATCATTTAAATCATTTAAATAATTTAAATCATTTAAATTTATCATTATTTATCATTTATATTATAATACCGAACCTTTTCATAAAACTTGAAATAGAGATGGATAATTATCTTCTCATTTTACACAGGCCCACTGAAGTCCCACGAAATCAAGACGGAAATAGATTTCACTTGCTTCCAAAAATGTTCCAAATTTATTAAAAAAACTACACTTATAAGCACAAAAATTCTTCGCAGAATCCACTTTTCTCCGAGAAATTGACTTGCTAAAGATACGAATTAAAGCCTGAGAATCATACTGACACAGATTAATCGTTTCGCAAACATTGAGAAAGAACTTCCACTTCACCTGCTTCCAAAAATGTTCATGCTTTATTAAAAAGCTATATGTGCAAGCACTATAATCCTGCGCATATTTCACTTTTCCTCACAAAATTGATATGCTAAAAAATCAAATTCAAGCCTGAGAATTTTACAGGCGCACCATTATCGTTTCGGGAAAGTTATGAAATAAATCCTCCGTAAAGATAAAATCGGTACAACCCCATCCCGTAAGAAGATCTACATAAATAGTTATCACGGGCAGCAAGGAAACGTGAGAAACATGGAATAAGGAAGTAGGACCTTAGAACGAACACGACTCCGCCCCGGGCCATCTCAAGCTGAGGTTTTGAGAGCAAGGCCACTCTCCAGAATTTCCGGAAAGCGTTATCACGGGCATTACTAATACAGCGAAGCCAAATGCAAGATATTATCACATGCAGCGTTCGACAGGGAAAAAATGCCAAGGAAATTGGCAGTTGGAGAAGATTTCCTCACGCAAAGATAATTTTTGAGGTGCATCAGAGGGAATGATATTTCGTGAATCAGCACAGTCTATAATGGATAACATTCCTTACGAAATGCATATGCTAAAAATGCGAATCAAGTTAGTTTGCGTGAGATATTTCCCTAGTCATAACAGAGACCATATTCGAATGATACATTTTAATTTCACCACCTGTGGGACATACGAATTAAATAATGCACTATTAATGGTAAAATTATGTAGTTTTACATGACAGTAATACTAAGTCATGAAATGAAAATGTCTGAATAAGTCTATATTTTGACCCATTTTCTTCGCGCGGTGCATTTAAAACTCCTTGACAACGGAAATTTTTTTTACGATTCAGAAAAAATACTGCAGTGACAATATGATTTATTTCCAAAAATAAATAGGCGGAGTAATATACTAAACACGATTAATTTTTTGACGAGATATGGGTGTTAGAAATTTCTCATTTTTTAAATAAGGCCTTTGAGCTGATATTTTTCGTCGAAAATCTCGGAAAGTATTTCGGTAAGGGGCTGATATTTTGGCATCTTTGGAAATGTGAGATATTTTTCTACAAAATGAGACCAAATTCATTGATTTCCAGGTGAAATTATATTTTGCTCACACTACCTAAATATAAACGTCATTTTCATTTTTTTAAACTATAATAAAGAAGCAAAAAGTTCAGACAATTTTATTTTAAATAAAATATATGTATCTTTTCGTCTAAATTATTAATATTTTAGCTAACTACTGTGGAAATTGAAGTCGCTATGTGATAACTCCATAAAAATGAAGCCAAAGTCAACTTACATTCGTACTTCGGTAATGTGCTGATATTCTCGTATCTTTGGAAAGGTGGGACATTTTTCTATAAAGTGAGACCAAATTCATTGAGTTCTATGAGAAATGATATTTTGCTCAAACTACCTTCAAGACTGAGGATATAACATCATAATTCCTTCGGGTAAGTTAGGAAAGAATTCCCACTTCTACTTCAAATACTTCCAAAATTGTTTATACTTTATCAAAATGCTCTATACGACAGCACTAAAAAAACCCTCGCAGATTCCACTTATCATTACAAAATCTATACGCCAAAAATACAAATTAATGATTGAGAATAGTACTAACACACCATTCTTCGTGGTTACGTAACCAAGGAGGCTGGACAATATGGAGGCGACATTCCGTTTGATTAAACCGATATCGTCATTTACGACGCCACAGTTTAAATTTTATTATGGAGAACGTCCACCTTTGATTTTCGCCAAATATAAGTCAAAAGTGCGTTTGTCGATTTAGATAAGGAATATAACAGAGTAAATAGAAAGAAGTTGTGGAAGGTTTTGAGAGACTATGTAGCGAATGGGCAGTTATCGAATGTTATGATGGCGATGTATGACAATAGTAAGGCAAGTGTAAGAGTTAACGGGGTTCTGAGTGATTGGTTTGTAATAAATCGGGGTGTAAAGCAAGGATGCGTAATGTCTCCATGGCTGTTTAATGTATTTATGGATAAATGTGTTAGAGATGCATGTAGTGAAAACGACGGTGTTTTGATTGCAAATGTAAACTTGCGAGTTTTTCTATATGCGGATGATGCTGTTTTGATCTCAGACAGTCAACAGGGATTACAGAAGCTCCTAGATAAGTTTTGTGAACCAATGGAGAGAGAATGGAATTGAAGGTAAATGCGTGCAAGACTAAAGTAGTAGTTTTTGATAAGGAGAATGGGGAAAATAACTGTATGATGAGGGCGAATGGTGAAGTAATTGAACAGGTGGATGATTTTGTGTACATAGGTAAGATGTATGCGAAAGATGGAAGAGTAGATGAGGAGATAAAGAGACGTGCGAATGCTGGAAGGAAAGTGGTAGGTAGCATGTGGAGCATATCAAGGAATGAGTGCTTGTCTAAGGAAGCGAAAATTGCCGTGTACAAAAGTGTACTTCTTCCCACTTTGCTATATGGTAGTGAAACATGGGTATGTCAGGATAGACATAGGAGTAGACTAAACGCCGTGGGTATGAGTTATCTGAGGAGTATTTGCGGCAAAAGTAGGATGGATAGGGTCAGGAATGAGTGGATCATGAATGAATGTGGGTGAAATGCTCCAGTAATGGACGTGTATGAAAGGAGTGTGCTTCGTTGGTTTGGCCATGTAAAGAGAATTGATGAGAGTCGAATAACGAAACAGATATATAAGAGTAGAATGAATGTTGTGAGAGATAGAGGTAGGCCGAGAAAGTTGTGGTTGAATGTGGTTGAGGAAATTCTTAGGAGGTGGCATATTAGGAGTTTTAAAAACAGGAGGGCGTTTATGAAACAGTGTATGGGGGTAAATGAGGCAAAAGAGGTTTGCAAGGATAGGTCAGTATGAAGGAAATTATTGAAGCAGAGTTAGGTGTACAATTATGTATTTATGAGTGAAACATTTTGACTATGCCTACCCTGGAAGGGAACGGCGTGATGGGTATGTATGTATGTACAACGGTTGGTAAAAAATTTAAAAGGTGTCCCGCCGAGTCAAAGATTCGAAAAAGTGTTTCAGTATAATTTTCACCCAAGTTTCAGGCGCCGATTACAACCAATAGTACACGTCATGGCATGCTTCATTTAAGTTACAAATGGAATTCTCTTATCATTTCCATCGCTCTATGTATGGTAGTTGCACTGTATCAATAGATATACTTAAATGAGATGACGCCCAAGTATTTTCCAACTTCGGTAAAAAAGTATTTCAATGAGTACTCGATGGCCCTCGATTATCGTTCCATAAACAATAAAATACTTTAAATTACACTAGCAAATATTGGCGAAGAAAGCCATTTGTCCAGTGATTAACCAGTTACGTCTGTTCATGCAAACAAACCATAAACCTTTTGACCTTCTCAATCGCAGAAAATTTACGGCTAATATAAAATTCATAGGTAAGTTAAGCAGTAACTCTTGTTTATCCAGGTAATACATGCGTTAGATATAAGCTTGAAAAAGTCGACAAAGTCCTATAAAAAAACCAACGGTGGAAAGCAGATCTTGCTCAATACTGATACTAATTTCATAGCTATTGAAGCGTGTCTAGACTACACACATAGTAATTGGTATTTTCGCTCGAGTGCTTAGCATGTGAGGAGCGAATGGTTTCCACAGGTTAAAATGGGACGAGATATATTAAACTCATCAGAGCTGCTGGCTAATGATGCGAAATAATTGAAGCTTGCCGGAAAACGAACTCATCTATACGCAGCCTACACGTGCAAGTTGATTGATACGTAACATCCTTCAACCCGGACCTCGCTGCCAATGACAGCTGGCAAAAAATGCTTCGATTTTCCTGGAAGTGTTGAGACGAATTCCAAACTCGTTCATGCATGGAAATGAAGTTGATTCCAGTGAACAATTAGCATGATACTTGCACAACATTGGAAAATATTCAAATTTGCTCCGTTAAAAAAAATAATGATAATATATACGCAACAGATAGCTCTGCTCTGCTAATTGAAATTAATGCATTACAGCCTATACGCTACTCCTCTTCGTAGAAATATAATAATGAGCACTCATTATAGGCTTCAAACAGTCTCACCCCCTTTCTAAAACTGACAGATACATCAATTGAAAATAGGCAAATAAAATTCATTCCATTCAAGTATTGAGGAGTTGAAAACTCGTAAAGACTCGTACTAAACAAACTAATCTTTAAAAAGGAGCAATTTTCTTAATTTTTGGCGGTAGCGAATCAAATATTTCTGTTATTCGTGCCGGTTAGAACCATTGAGGGGAGAAAAATTTAATTCTCAACTATTTCTATATGACTCACGGGTGCTATAAAAGTTTATTTTGATTTCAACTTTGGCTGAACTATTTTCTATCACCCTCATGTAGTTGAAACATTAATGTTTCATGAAATTTACACCTGAACTTTCAAAAGTCGTTCATTTATTTGTCGAGTCTTAGAACGCCCAAGGAGTTGCTAACTATGAAGGCGATGCAAATGCGCTTTTGAGTATTTTTAGTTTAGAGCCTCATTTACACTTTACGTGTATATAACTTACTGATAGTATTGTAAATTTTTACAATCATCGAACAACGTTGCACATCACGTCAGAATAGATTTTTCAGTTTTTGCACTATAAAGTAACAGCTTTGTTGGTGTTTTCCACTTATCATACCGTTAATTAGCAATGTAATTGCATCAAAAGCTTGGTACTCTCTACACCTAATAAGCCTTCAGTAGTGGTTTCCAAGAGAACAGCAGAATGCTCAGAGTATTTCACTTTAGAGGATATTGTTTGCTGCAGTAAGCAAGCATTTCCAAAATTGCTCCTTTCGTCAGATTTGATTCAATCTCATCCTACTTCTCCACTCCCAGCACCCTTGCTATGATATCCGACAAAAGGGACACGTGGAGATATATGGTGTCCTCCAGCGAAAGACGTAACAAAGTTAAAGTTTCTTTCAAGCTATTCTCAAAAGGAATAAACAGGATTCCACGAAAGAGTCTGCCACTGAAGAGATGCCCGATATCTTAACGAAATTCAATCACCCCGATCACTATCATGTTCTAAGCCGCCTTTCAAATGTATCCCAAAATAATTACAACACTTAATTGCTTTTTACGTTGAGTTACACTTCGTATGCTTAAGTGAAACCTAACTGCTCCCATTTAGACCCCAGATACCTTAAAATACGTTCTGAATATTCGTTTTTGATCAAAAGTTCGCAGTACGCAAGTTTTTGACAGCGTCTTTGGAAGCAAGGGGAGCCGAAGCAAAATACAAATCCAGGCAAGATTAAGTGCAGTCGAATGTAAAAACTCCTTTGGGATGACAATGTCTCGGGAATGACAAGCAACCTCTGCTACAGAGCTAATTACCTTCCAACAACTCAGCGCTACTTATATGCCTTGGAGCCCTAAAAATAAAGGAGTAAGTAAAACAAAGTAAAACAATCAGGAGTAAAAAAATTAGTAGATCAAACTTACGATGTTTTAGGGTACCTTTACGGACAAAATAATTCCTGCAAGTTTTTAATTTACGTAGGTACATTAAAGAAAGCTCCATTACATGAATTGAACTTCAAGGAGCGAAACGACGTGTATTCTTCTTTCAGTTGGTTTCCTCGCACGCTAACTCAACAGGCTCTGACATATATCACCAAACAAAATGTCATCATCTTTTGGGAAAAATAATTGCGTAACAACGTAGGAGTTGGCACTAAACTACTGCACTGCTCGCATTAACGTTGCATCTTTCTTGAATACCATCGATTCTAACCTCCAAAAGCATTTAAACTTTCCTCACTCCCTCAGATTTCACCATTTTTTTGGGTTCTGGTACTCTTTTTTTATTTTAAAACAACCTCATTTTAAAACAACTTACTCTCACCAATATTAATTAACCTTTTATCCAAACATAAATGTTATGCAAACGTATCTTATTATGTTCTTTAAGCTGCAAAAATGATGTCAGCATAAAAATTAATCTCACAAAAATACCAAGTCATTCCTTTTTTGAAATATTGGGACCTTTGAATGTCTGAAAAAAGATATCGAATGAAAATAAACACCGCGGTTCACGAAATAAAATGTTGCTTTGTACTTTCCACGCTGCTTTATTACTAACAACCATGGGCATTTGTATATAGGCATGGAGGTGGACTATGTAGATGTAGAATACACCTTAAATTTCAAGCTGCTGGAATTAAAATATCTAGTCCTTCCTATTTTAATACCTGCCATACCATGATGCTTTCAGGCATCACTATGCTAAGCAGACATTATAGCCTCCTTCATAAGAGACTTTTTCATTAGCGATTCTCTCCATCTATTTGGCATCAATATTATCACCATCGTGTGACCAGTAGCGGGTGACTCTGCTCAAGTTACTTTGCGGGCAGTTCCACTGTTCCTTGAGCATTTTCTCATTGTTTGGTAACACGATATGTGCATTGCTTCCAACTTTCATTTTCCATGGTCGGTAGTAATAAAAATGTGTTGGAACAGCGTAGTAACATTTTATTTCATGAATCAATTTCCACGACGTAAAGTCAGAAACATTAACTTTGACCGTAGTTAACACTCCGCTTCGTCCTAGCCAGCAATCATCAATCCGAAGATCGTTGTGCTGCAGCTCTCAACTCAACTTTTCTTTCGAATATCCGCTTTACTTCTTCATAACTCCTCATTTTGTCATCCATCACACTTTTCCTTACGCATTCCTTCCTTGGGGATTCTTCCCAATCATTTCTCCTCCTAGTACTATTCTTCATAGGCCGTAGTGTCCCAGAATGCGTTATCAATTCGGCTCTTCTAAATCCCAGGGTTTATCAAACATTTTACCTCAGAGATTCGTAGGACCTTATCATTAGCGATGCTCTCCATCAATTCTTTCATCTTTATTATTCAACCAATAACATTCTCGTTGTGTGACCACTAGCGGGTGACTCCACTCAAGTTACCTCGCCGCCAGTTCCGCTGTTCCTTGAACATTCTCATTGTTTGACAGCACAGTATTTCCATTGATTCCAACTTTCATTTTCCGCAGTTATCGTCCAACCAGCAAGAAAATATAAGAGGAAGCTACAAACTACCTGTTTTCACGAATCGCTTCCTTAATCCCAAGCTGGCTTTTAGTAGACGCTTCGTCGGGTAGAATTCCTTCTCTGCAAGCACTACTTTGGTCGCTATCTCTTTCTTGCCCCCTCCGTCGCTGGAGAATTCTGCTTAGATCCATAGTATCCACGGCACAGCCTTAACAGTTTCCAGAAAGAGGGAGGGAGGACCGTTGGCTCAGAGGGACGGCTCGGTCCCGGCGTCGGGTCCTCCAGAGAGGGGGCCCATTCAATTCACCGGTGGACGCCTGTCGGACAGTGGGATTACTGCATTTCATTTCCATAAGCCTCCTTTGGGAGGCTCGTGAGGCGAGGGGAGGGCGGCGCCGCGGCAGAGACGAGCGAGAGAGCATTGATTAAAGCGGAGGCCCTCCAAGTCACGAGAGGGCTTTCGGCAGCCGAGCGGCGGCGCTTCCATCAGTCCTCGAACACTCCAGGGCCGCCGCCGCACGCAGAGCTACTCGAACTGCGAGCGGATTTGAGGGGGGGAGCAGGGGTTCGGAAGGGGGGGCATTCTCTTTGGCCATATTTCCCGGGAGACGAGGCGGTCGAACCGAAGAGGGAGATGTGGGGGGAAGGGTTGCGGGTGGGGACCGCATTTGACCGGACTCTGAGGGACGCCTCCGACAGAGATGTCGCTCGAATGAGGCAGTGAATGGCGGGAAGAAGAATGGGGGGGTGGAGGGATTGAAAGAGCCGATTATGCCCCGTTCACACCTCTGAGGTTGAATAATTGTCAGCACGGCGACTTTAAGGCAGTTCCCCCATGACTAGACGAGCCAAAATGAATAAATGTCGCTTTTTGTGAGCGCCACTCAAAAATACTATTACCTGTCCGTCCTATTATAAGTCTACAGTTAACCAAAACTACGATACAATATAACGTGGGTAGATCAATCAGCATCATTTTTCATGGATACTTATTCCTCGAAAAAAACTCATAAAAATACTTCTGATACTCATAAAAATACTGGATTATGAACGTCGGTTATCATTTTATCCATTACTCGTGGAAACAGTATATTTTAAACGACACTGATAGAAAAATGGCGTTTATCATATATCACTGACAGTCACGAAAGAGGCTATGAGTTATTTCATTATAACTACACTCGTTAAACCAAAAACAAAAGCACAGGAGGAAAAACGCAGCAGTTGCCTCATTGATGTGCATATGCCCAGCACAGCAGCTGACCACTATAACGACAGAGCTTTTCTATTGATCGAACGTATTTTGTCTTCAACAGTAGCAGCAATTAGCAAAAAAATAAATCTGTAGCAACTGCGTGAGGCAAAACAAAAAACACAAACGCCAAACTTCCGTTAGGGTCATTAAAAAATATATAACTCCCACAGAGGTTGCGGTCCGCGCTAACCAACGTTCACATGACAAACTTTCTCGCTCAGTGCAAGCTACAAGCGTAGAACGCTAATACAGTGAACGGCACATTATTGAAGCGAGATACTCCATGGATTTCATTTAAAACCTCTCGAAATAATCTCCTCTGGTTGCCATGGAAACACGAGCAAACTTTCCCTAACCCACGCAGAATGATATGAGAGTGCATCTCTTTTAAATTTTTGTCCGTCGACGGAGCACTTGTATGCGGTTCCACCAGAAAGGAGGCGAGGTGTAATCTGTACTCCTGCTCGACGAAATGACAAGGCCGCTACAAGGAGAAGAATCAAGGCCAATTTATCTTCATAATTTTCCGCTCACCCTAGCGCTCATGTTTCGGCTTGGCTGAACGCGGCTCTCTCCTCCTCCACGCCAAATCAAAATAATTACGTATTCTATCGGTGGGACTCATACCGCTCGCAAGGAAAAAAACGTCCCATGTACATCATGCACGCTCAATATTGAAAGTAATTCTCGTTGAACGAGTAATAAGAGGTTAATAATGAAAGTTGAAAGGCACTCATTGAAGCAACTGTGATCTAGAGTATATAGAAACTTATAAAACATGAGAAAGCAAGCAAATACGAACGCACCGCGAGAAAGAGATTAGACAAAATTCGCTGCCATTGATGCCATGGACAAAAATATAGATGTATACACATAGGTACTATTAATTATTTTTCTCTGTTTGGGAGATGATAGGTCTCCGGTAACAATTAATAGATGTTATTAAATGATTGTACACGCTCCCAAAATATATTTCCCATCCGTCACAGCTATAACATAATTATGATATCTCAAAATTTACTGAGCTCTAGCGCTATCAAGAAGTTACGTTTATTTATGGTTAACGCTTTTTATCAACGATTTGATTTCATGCAAAATTGACAGAATTTAAAACGCTAAGTTCTGAATATTGATTAAAGTCATTCCATGGCTCGTAATCCCACTCTCGTCAATAGATTGAAAATTCACTACGCGGAAGTTCTGGGCAAATAAATGGTCTTCATCAACTAATGATAGATACTTGCGAAGGTAGCTCCCATTACCAAAATTTTATTTATGACAAATATTTTATCTTATTCAAACAAACGACAACGGTATTTATCACGATAGAGTCTCCAATAATGTTTTCGCGCTGATGACGGAAAAATTATTCAATACGTAACGTACAATGAGAGTAGAGTTTCATTATAATGGAGATATTTCTTCCACTGACCACTAAAGAAAATTAGAAAAGATAAACAGCAATTCAATTTACCCTTGAAGTAGATAATTCACATAGTTTTCAAGTCCAGATAATGTTGAAACTAAACTGATATGCTTTCCTAAGCCAAAAATTTTCCCTCGGGTCAGTATTTGTTGAGTATTTACATTCTGCCCGGAAAATAAAATTATATTATTACTTAATACTGCGAAGAAAGGAGTCCAATCATAATTAAAAGACTGCTCTGAAGCCATGTCTGATATAAACACTCATGCGATATAAGTCGAAACTAATGATCTCATTATCGGTGCTCAGCGACGGCAAAATAAGCAGAAAAATGGCAATTAAAAAAATCTCCTCGCATCGGATTTCCTCAGCTTATTTTTCACCAAGAGCCTGATAGGTTTTGGCCTTGAGTAGATCGATTGCTACCAATATTATGTGAGAGGTCAGAGGGAAGAACCCCCACTTCCACCTTCCCTACAGCTGTTCTCGGCTTCAAGGGTCTTGGATTGGCACTCAAACAATACCCAGGATCGAGGTTCGGTATTTTCCGCTGAACGAGAAACCAGTTCTCTCTCGTGCATTTTGTTACACCGGTATTATAACGTCGCTCCTGCTTCGGATACAACAGAGATCGTATCATAAAGCTTTCCGACGTAAGAGGTGGATATCATTGGAAGCACTGATGAGAAAATAAGTGGTTCTTCGGGACGTACGGGGATATTGGATCAAATCCACATTTCGACGAAAAGCTGTGGAAATTTGGTGCAATAAGAGAACAATAATATCACGCTTAGCTTATTGTCTCCTCTGTTTGGATGACATTTTGCGCGGTGGATTAAAGGGCGTTAAAAAACAAAAATGAAAGAAAGAAACTTAAAAATATGTCCTACTTGGTCCATTACGGTCAAGAAGTGAAGAAGTTAATTATTTACAACTTTTTACGGCTACTAAATTTACGGGTTTTAAAGAATTATTCTTAATTTTTGAGTGACTAAATTGAATGCGATAGGGAAAACACTAGATCTCCTTATTTGCAGGTTGAAAAGCTACACATTCGGTAAAAATAGTCGTGGGAAAAAGGCGTATGTAATACATTAACGTCCTTGGAGGAGCAAATAGATTAGCCTTGTTGCAATGAACATTCGCCATTAAAAGTAAAGAGTGAATTGGGCCAGGATACGCAGATAAGAGCCAAAAGTATGATGCCAAAATTTAAAACTAATTTGAAGTACTTGGAGACAAGTTTTCATTTTGAAGTACTAGGAGACTAGTTTTCATAGTAACCATTGCTAAATAAAAATAATTTATGAGGAAGATATTTGGCCTTCTGTCTCTGCCATGAAAGTTTGTAAACGTGCAAAAGAGCAAGGTCGGCCGCCTCAATACCATATACCGTAAATCGAGGTGAAGCTGGTAGTTTTTGAGGTCTCCTGCATTCACTTTTCTTTCCTTTTCAACGAAATGTTAATTTAGGAAACTTAATCCATCAACCAACTGTTCTACGTGAATACCCCAGCTGTCGTGCCGTCCTGGTTAATAATATCGCAGAGTAAGTAATTTGACTTGTTCAAGAAACTATCTAAGGTAATAATGCGTTGAGAGAACGTAAATATGTTTGACAATTTTTAATCCCATAAAAAGTTTAACAGGTGCAGTTAGTGGAGTGAATATGGTACAGCTAATTTGTATGTATATTACATGTTATTGTCGTTCTATTTACTATTTTTTATATGCTACCGACCTATCAAAAAAAACCTGGAGGCATAGGCGTACGTATTTCTGGGTTGGCAAGTGGTAGTAGTCGTCCACACAACACTCCGAAAAATTTTCGTGATGTTGCAAAATCGAAAATACAAAAAGTTTACGGGGACTTTGCTTAATATATCTCAGTGAAATTATTGTATTTTTTCTTACATTATACACATTTGACTAGGTTGTTGTGGAATTATCATGCGTGTATCACAAATTATTTAATTGCCATTAATAATTCCTACCTCAGCAACTTCTCCCATTAATCAGCGATTTAGTAGGTATTATTTTTTAGTGTCCAAATTATTGCCGCTCGTGGTTCAGAACTGAAATTTTCTGCCATACTTTGCACATTGCGACACATTATAACGCTGAGTGATTGCAAAAATCACTTTCTTATAGTAGGTTGGGCTAATCATTGCCAATTTTCCGAATTTCACCCACAACCTGGCGAAATGTCTCACGAGTATCTTTTATTCGCACGTCGGCCACTGCGAACACTACATCAGGAACTCTTCACAGTTCGTAAAGACACTTGCTGACATCCACCTGGGTAAGAGAACATGATAATCAGCCTTGACATGGTATCCCTGTTTGCCCTAGTGCCTCGGAATGATACGCTGACACACCTGGGATCCAAAATTAACGATACTAGGCTAATGCCTTAGACCTTAATGCATTACTAAAATCGTGGCGCAAATATCTTATGAGTATAACTCGGCACTTCAACTCGCAATTAATACTGAGAGGTTTTTAAACGTTGTTTCCACGAAGAGATAAGGCCATGCCAGGCCATCTTCACTATTTTCGGCATCTCACGAAATTTTAGCAGGATATCTTACGCTCATTTCAAATGGTCGGCCGTATTTTCGGGGGGCTTAAACTTGGGCATGCCAAGTCAATCTGGGAAAAATTTTCATGATACAGCTCGGATAAAGACTGAACCCGACTACTCAACTAGAACACGGCAAACCAGCCAAGAGGGACAAGGCATGATGATACGCATGAAAGCAGTCGGATTAGTCGCCCTGTATTCGAGAAGCAGCCGCATGCGATTATTTGGCAACGCCAAGATTCTTAACTAAGCTCTGGGGAGGGATACGATACATTAATGCAATAATTAAACATACATACATACTCATCACGCCGTTCCCTTCCGGGGTAGACACAGTCAAAATGATTCACTAATTAATACATAATTGTACACCTAACTCTGCTTCAATCATTTCCTCCATACTGACCTACCCTTGCAAACCTCTTTTGCCTCATTTACCCCCATACAATGTTTCATACACGCCCTCCGATTTTTAAAACTCCTAATATTCCTCCTCCTAAGAATTTCCTCAACCACATTCAACCACAACTTTCTCGGCCTACCTCTACCTCTCGTACCATTCATTCTACTCTCATATTCATACTTTACGGGGCGCGGTCCGATGCTACCTGCGTCCATGCGTGAGCACACACAAGCTGATAGTACGTTCATTTCGAAAAAAAAAAATTAAATCGGTGCACATTACCTTTAAATTATAACTCAGCACTTCATCAGGCTATTTAACTTCAAGAGGTCTTTTATTGAGGTTTTTGTTTATTTAATGTTCTTTCCATGAAGAGGAAATCGCCATGTTATGCCTTCTTCAGTATTTTTGGCATCTTATGTGATTTTAGTAGAATATCTTACGCTCATTTAAGCTGATCGCCCGTATACTCGCCATGCTTAACCGTTGATATGCCAAGACCAACTAAAGAGAAAATTTCAGTAGGCAACTCGGCAAAAGTACTAAACTCGAACAAGGCGAACAGCCAACAGGTATTTCGTGCGCCTGAATGACAATCGAATTAATCGCCTGGAATCGGAAAGCAGCCAAATGCAGTTATTTGACAACGTTGCGACTCCGAACTGAGCACTAAGAAGGGGACACAATATTTAAATGGAATAATTGAATCGGTGCACATCTTACTTAGATAATTTCTGCACTTCATGACACCATTAATCATATGAGGTCTTCTATTGATGATAACGTTCTTTCCACGAAGAAGAAAACGCCATGCCAGGCCTTCTTAAGCATTTTCAACATCTCATTTGATTTCAGTTTGATATCTTACGCTCATTTAAACTGGTCAGCCGTAACTTATGGGTGCTTTAACGTGCATAAGCCAAGGCAAAATGGGGAAAATTGCAGGAGACATCGTGGCAAGAAACCGAACCCGTGCAGTCAATTCAAACACAGCGACCAACCGAGAGGTTTTTACTCGCCTGAGGAAGAATCCGATTAATCGCCTGGAATCGGGAACCAGCCGAATGCGATTATTTGGCAACGCCAGGACTCTTAATCTGAACACTGGGAAATAGGAAACTCTTAAACACCACATTTTATTTAAGATTATTCCCCATCTGTCATCAATTCAACAAAAAGAACAAAATACTCTACTTCGATAGATAGCTTTCCTGAATCTAAACAAAATACTTGATATCGGAAAGAAACAAACGTGATTGAATTTGGAATTTTATTAAAGGTCAAAATCGACATTCACTTTTCATATTAGTACAATCCGCTAGAGAAACTATAGAGTAATGATAGGTTTCAGCCATTTTGTGGTCATCTTAAAAAATTTTGAAGGAACGGTGTAATTAAAAAGTTGAAAATATGAATTACTTTTACCCCACATAAATCTAGGCCATTACCTAAATACAGTGTACGGATACAATACATTTTTACAATACTTAAATCGGTGCACACTATCTTTCGATTATAAGTCTGCACTTTATCTCACCATTGATCATGTGAGGCCTTTAATTGATGATAAAGTTCTTTCCACGAAGAGGAAAACTCCATGTCAGGCCTTCTTCAGTACTTCCCACATCTCACGTGATATCTTACGCTCATCTAAACTGGTCGGCCGTATCTTTGGGGTGCTTCAACGTGGGTATACCATGGCAAACTGAGGAAAATTGCAGGAGACAGCTCAGCAAGACACCGAACCCGTCTAGCCAACTCCAACACAGCGACCGGCCGAGAGGTATTTTATTCGCTTGTGGCAGAATCGGATTAATCGCCCGGAATCGGGAAGCAGCCGAATGCGATTATTTGTCAACGCCGGGACTCTAAACTGAGCACTGGGAAGGGGAAAACTTTTCAAGACCTATTTAATTCAAGATTGATTGCCTATTGGTCATCAATTCGACAAATAGTAAAACTACTCAATTTTGATAACACTCCTGAATCTGAGCAACAGACTTGATTTTAGAAACAAAAAAAATAAATTATTTTCCTAAGATTTAAACTGATTTTCCACTTTTCTGGGTCATATTATCTAAATACATAATCCACTAAAAAGATAATAAACTTCCACTAAAGTAGATTTGTATTATACAGAAAACGGCACGCAAAAAATGTACTCATAGAGATAAAAACGAAGAGTATTTCTTCCATGTAATGAAACCATAGAGAAATGAAGAGAAACAAAAATGAACCACTGAAACATATATTAGTATTATAAATAAACTTTCTTTTAACTCTAAATGTCTGTAAAGATGAAATCAAATTATAAATTTTAAAGGAGGAAAACAATTTGCTCTATATGTTCAGGCTGGAGATACCCTCTTCTTTAACTTTCACCATTTCTTGCAGCTGAAAAAAGCACTATACTATGGACTTCTTCAGCTTGCATTGACAAGTAATGCACCTACTTGAACAAACTGTAGATCATGAAAAATTGCGATAATCGCCAGGGATATTTTTCGCGGCGGCAGAAACGCGGAGGAAACACAAGCAAGACGGCGATAATGCTTTTTACAATCCAATTTGGGTAAATTGTAGCCATACGGGCGTGATCATTATAGAATTGATCAACGTGATATGCGGTAAACTACGACGCGGTCGTAACGTTGCTCTGAATCCAATGCTCCGACTCTGTTGCCTTTAGTCCTGTGTAGTGCGCCGTTTGTCTCGTAAAAGTAATATCTATCACCAACTTTTTGATCACACCTTTCCTTCACAGTTTTTTATGATGCTCACAAAAGTGGAAGAAGCCTATGATTACTATTTTTTTTCGCGGATTGTGTTCATAAGACCCAGAAAAGTAAAAGTCAGTTTTCATCTTTAAAAAATTCCAAATACAATAATTTCTGTTTCTTTCCGAAATCAAGTATTTTATTTAGATTCAGGAAAGTTATCTATCAAAGAAGAGTATTTTGTTCTAATTCTTGAATTGATAACAGGAAATTAACCTGGAATAAAATATGGCTATGAAACTTTTTACAATCCAATTTAGTCAAAGTTTAACCAGTTTTACGAACATTTTATGAGTTGAAATAATGTTCACGAAACTTTGACTCGAAGAGAAATTTATTGTGTACATAGGTACATACACTGGTAAGCGTACAGATTTAGACTATGCAATCCAAATGAAGTCGAGGATTTTGTTTCCGTTTTTTAAACCAACCACTTCTCCTCGAAAGTCCAGAAGTGAAGAAACATTCTTGGATTCATGCCAAATGGTATGCCATTTTCTGAATCACTTGGAAATTATTCTACGCGAGCATAATAACAAGGCTCGAATCGAATTTTTCTTTAAACTCGACACGAATGTCGGGCTTCTAGCATATCCCTACAAAAAAGAAATCCCATCAGTTTTATAAAATATAATCAACCAAATTTGTTTTACTCCGTCGAGACATGTTGCAATAGAGCATTGTTGCACCCGTCACAGTAATTCGCATGAAGTTGAGCGGCATATGAATAGGTGAAAATATACATCATTGTGAGCAGTCACCAATCCGAATATTGATTTTCTACATCTCTCCACTCCGCTCTCATATCAATCATCACTTCATTCCTCCACGATTCTTCACTTGGACGTCCTTCATCGTTCGTCTGTAGCATTATTTCCGCCCACCTGATCTTCATCAATTTCTTTTAACATCAAGATCTTCATTTCCCAAAATTCCTTTTGCTCTGCAGTGGTAACTCTCCATGCTTCATGGCCATTTAAGAGAGTGCTCCGGACGTACGTTGTAATAAAGTGCTTCGTAACATACAGGCTTGAGTAACTGCTGTTCGCACACCCCTCTTCTGGTAACATTCCTTCTTCGCTGGGGCTTTACTCCTCATAATCTTCCTCGTTACTTCCATCGCTGGTGATCTTACTTCCCAAATAGCCAAATTTTCCCGCTTAAGCTTGATTATGCAGCAGAAGTTTGACGGTGACTAATAATTCTCGACGCAATTTTCGAAATAAAAGAAGAAAGGCAGAAGTCTTCGCATCTCTCGGCTCTTTCCCTCTTTGAGATAGGGATGGTCACGTATTTTTTAAACTCATTAGAATGTCCGCAGTAGCCATAATGCCATATTGTTTTCGAGTCCAGGACATTTGGGCCCGGCCATTTGGGTGCGAGCCATTTCGGCGCAAGGGCGTTTGGTCGCGAACCGTTTAGGCGCGAGGACATTTGGGTGCCGCCGTTGGGGCGCAGGGACGTCTCGAGACGAGACCGGTTTCATATTACGGACGACGCCAAGATGCTATACATCATCCCTTCTGAGGCCCAATCAATGAAATGTGACTAATCGAAATTAGCAGGCTCGCTCACGGTCTCACGTACAATCCCTAGATATAGTAAAAAATCCAAAATTAGATATAAAGAAGTAATTTTTTCCTAAATTCCAACTTCCATCAATCATTTGCTGATGAGTCCGCAGTCTCCTAATGAAAAATGAAGTTACTGCCAGCAGTTCAGTAAGCAGCTTCAACTTTTCTCAGTGATAAAACTCCTACCTTTATACGAAAGTTTATTAATCTATCCTTATGAAACCTTTCTTGCTTTACAGGTGACTGTACGTTTTAATCACTTCATAAATCGGCTAACCATTTCTGTTCACCAGTTTTGCAAATAATTCATTCATCTATCAGTTCCAGTATGTCCTAAATAATGCATGGAATCCGAGTCTCTGTTTTCCTCCTTCCCACTTTATCTTCGGCTACTTTCATGTCTCATTTATTGATCTCTTGCCATCCCTTTTCGATTTTTTCTATATCGTTTCTATTCTCTTCAGTTTTCGCTGAGTACTTTGATAGCCCAATTTATGCTTTTTCTCCCTCAGCATTTCTACTCATTAGAGATGATCCGTCGATATCTTTAGTTTTTTAAACTTAAGCTGTTATTTCATCGCGACCAAATTGTATTCACTTTGGTATCCGTTCCAGGGTACCTCTTGCCCACTTTTAGTTGATATATAAATCTCTGATATCATGATCTTAAAAAATAGATTTTTTTCTCTTTCCACACATTTTATTCTCACAAACCGACCTGGGTTTCGACAATACATACACCATTTTCAAGGATGATTCCTGAGAATGATATACGTATTTTTGAAACCTAGGTCGGTGGGTGAGAGTCAATTGTAGGGAAAGATAGCAAAATAGTTTTTGTTCCGTTTATTGGAAATCATGATATCAGTAACCAATTTCCACAAAACATCGCCTGATTCATGAAACTATTCCAAATTGCCGTTTCACTAATAAGTGATCAATTTGGGATCTTCCTCCGTATCCATCCGTTTTCCACGTGTGTATTTGTGTACGTTGGTCGGACCAGAGACATCCACTGGCAGTTGGCGCCTCAGTTATCCAAGACAGCCCGTCTCGCGTCACTTGACAATACCCCGCTCTGGTGCCTCACTTCCGAGAACTTATTCTCACCAGATGTCACAGAAACTCAGACCACGTTTTCAAATGTCCCGAAGTTCCAGAGCACGTATTCGATTGCCATTATTCGCAGCATGAAAGAGGTTATCTGTCTTTCGCTCTGTAGTTCGCTATCTGTCACTTGGTATGGAGCCAACAACGTTCCCGTTCATATTCGAGGACTGTTAAAAAAATAACGGGAATTATTTTTTATTATTTTAGAGTACTTATGACTTATTGTTCCTTATATCCTTCGAAGTACTCACCTTATCCAGAGATAAACTTATTCCAGGGGTATTTCAATTTCGCAATACACTCCTGGATTTCCTCTCCAGGGATCACCTCCCTTTCCTGCACCGAACTCTCTTTGATGGCGTCAAAACAACGTCATTGAAACACTGATTTCAATTACGGAAATTAAAAAAGCAACAAGAGGGAAGGTCAGGTGCGTATGGAGGCTGAGAAAGGACAGTCATTTAATTTTTTGAACAAAACTCACGAAATTACTGGGATGAGTGGCGGGCGCGTTGTCATCGAGCTTGCTCCATACAACAGAGTTGACGAGTGGGTGGTTTTGAGCTTACATTTGAGTTATTTTTCCTTTTAAATGTATAAATGAACATTAAAAAATGTATGAATAAATATTGAAATGTATGAATGAACATTGGAATGTAATTTTTTCATTTATTCAAAACTGTTCTTAAGAAACAAAGAGTCCAGAGAAATTGAATAAAAATATAGTACAGGCATCTAACCACCTATTTTGTTTTCTACATCTACATAATACCCTGCAAGTCACCGAATGGGCATGTGGCAGGGGGTATTAGGTCACCAGCCGTGTAAAGATGTAAGTTTTTGGGAGATGAAATGGTGACATGTATTATAGGAGTGTATTTAGTGGAGCTCAGTTTTTATTGTGGTCGCTTATTATGTGCGGAAAGAACGAGTTTTTGTACCTATCTGTTCGGCAGTGTATCTCTCTTATTTTATCGCATCTGCCAGGCCTAGAAATGTAGTGTGGCGTCATGATAATATTCTCTGTGTCGCTCTGAAATACACCAGTTCTGAATTTCTCAAGCAGTCTGAACCAAGCGTGCATCCTCCGAGTATCTAGGGGCTCCGACCTTGATCCATCTCACTGTTGTGTAACACTATGTTCGCTCGCACCCGTTTTTAATGAAGCGTCCTGCTTTTTTTTGTATGTTATTAATTTTTTTGGTTAAATCTTTATGACCATGGTTTTAAGCTATTCACGAATTACTGTAATAATTAAAGTCACAATACAGTAGTTCCATGCAAATGGGGCTGCAGTCGGCTCCCAAGGCTGGACAAATGTGATAATGAAAAATATAATAACACAATATTTTGCATATTTGGTACCGTATTTAAGGTTTTCATCAGTTTTCCGACTTCATCAGCGGATGCAGGATTTTTTAAGCTGAATGAATAATTATGCGTAACGTCGTATCCTCACCAGGGCATCGCGACGAGCAAGTACAGTCAATCCGGAGCCACTTTACAGTACGCGAAGGAAATGGTACGAGAAGTGAGGTTAGAAGGGAGCGAAAGATGGAAAGGAGTCCATCATAATCGGCTATTTCAGCGAATATTCGAACATTGGAGAGGGATTCAGCAAGCAGTTTGTCGTAATCAATCAACGCGTTGAAACAATAGTAGGTGAATACTGATATCAATAAAGCACAATGAAATAAATCAATAAGTTTCCAAGGAAAATTAACTCAAATTAAATCACAGAAACACTTAAGCACTCGTGAACTCTGCTGTATGGAGCAAACTCGACGAAAACGCGCCCCCGCCACTCATCCCAGTAATTTCGTGACGTTTGTTAAAAAAAAACAAATGATGATACTGACATCAATGAAACTCAAAAATGCATCATTATATTTTAAGGATAAATAACTCAAATCTTAGAACAAAAACACCCACTCGTGTACTCTCCTGTATGGAGCAAACTAGTTACGTGGGCAGCATTGAGGACAATGGTGGACGTATTGCTCAGGGCATTAGAGATACGACTCTTTTGGCGAAAAAATGCGATAGCAAACAGAGAATAACAAGAGAGAGGAGCTCAAAAGTAATCAAATACTATAGAAAAGTTTAGGGAAGAGTTAGACATTCAGCGCTGAGTTTCATGAAAGCGATGCGTTTGCCTTGATAAAGGTGTGGGCAAAGGATTCGATGGAGGCATTTGAAATGTGAGCGTTGAGATGGGATGAGCGTTGGTTGGGAAGAAAAGAAGCAATTGAATAATATCTCGTTCAGACTTTCAGCGTACGTACGATTATAACGTGAACGGGGCAGAGAGTTACCGCGATACCCTCACACCCCCCCCCCCTCACCAGCGCATCGCGACGATGAAGTACAAAACAAGCGAAAGAAATTAAGAATACCATATTCATGTGACGTTTTGAGGCTTCCGATTTGTTTTTACTAGCAAACTACACATATGATGATTACTCATGAAAGTAAGAACATCTGCTTTGACTTAATGATTGTCTTTTTTCATTATCAATATTCATTATTTCCGGTTTCTGCTCGCGAAACCACAGCCACCAGTGTAAAGTGACACTGTTAGGAGCAATGGATTACATGGTAAGAACATGTACTGGCAATACGAATACAGCCTACCGCCGTATGGAACAGCGTCCGTAAGGTTGTAACGTGAATAGGGCACAGCGTTACCGCAATACCCTCACCCTCACTCACCAGGGCATCGCGACGAACAAGTACAGAGCAAGCGAAAGAAATAAAGAATTCATGTGACGTTTTGAGGCTTTCCATTTGTTTTTACGAGCAAAAAACATCTATGAATACTCATGAAAGTAACATCATCTGCTTACCCTAAATTATTTTCTTTCATTCATTATCGTCCTTCATTATTTCCGGTTTCTGCTCGCGATACCAGCGCTACCACTGCAAACTGACAACCTTGCGAGCTATGGATCACCATGATAGGGACGTGCATTGTCTTTACGAATACAGCCTATCGTCGAGCAGACCATCGTACGTACGACAGTAGTGTGAACGGGGAATAAGTATTGGCAATGGTGGGAAGAAATTGCTGTAGGAGAGTAACAGGAGGCAGAGAAGGTCCGTGAAACAAGTGATCGGAGTCAAGGGGATGTGGTCAGTCACTGGTGCAAAAAACACCGTTCCGCGGCCAAATATGGCCCATTTGATAATTCTACCTGGCCCGTAAAATTACTGTGGTGCCATTTCATTCCTCTATATTTATTTAAACTCGGAAATACGCTTAAGTATACAAAATTAAAAACGATAAAATTTTTTTATAACTTTATCCACTAGTGCGGATATTGGTTTTGAAGACTATTTTTCTTTTTAGGCTTTTTTATTTAAATGAAAAAAAGCGTATTCATGCATAACTATACATTTTAATTGTGCCAATTAAGAAATATATAACGCAACCTCATTGCATTTTAAAGGCAATATTCCATTGCCTTCAAGGTAATGGTGTGTCAAATACATCGGGGATGCTCGAAAAGAATTCCATCTTTAGTTCACTTGTCATTCATATTTAGCCGTAGAAGAAAAAAGCAAGGTACTAAATTGCCCAAAATAGCAATAATGCATCATATATTAAGCGAAATCAAAGGATTTCCTGCATCAATCACGCAGTCCGTTATTGAAGACAGAACACGAGGAAAGCAGCGGAGGCAGGAAATGACAGTCATGTAACTCGAAATGTGGAGATGAAGACCGTACAGTAGGAAGAAAGAAAAATAATTTGAGAAAGGTGACACTCGACTAATGGGAGACAGAATACCTCAATTTTGCCACCCTGAGAACAGCATTAGGGGAATGTAGCAGGTGGTGTTAAGACATCTCCCATGGAAAGGATACAGGAAAGGTATTTGCAACAGGGAAATGACGAAAATTAAGATTTTTTTTTCATCCGTCAGATTAGTGTCTCGCACGGTTTTAAGCAGTTATCATTCATTGGTTGAGTCAGGCGAAACTTAGTGGAATTCGCTTAACATTGTGAAATGAAAGATGTAACTTAGTTATTCCACATTAAATTAATTAACGACCAAGGTTTCGACTTATGAAGTCTTCAACCTTACGATGACTTCATAAGTCAAAACCTAGGTCGCTAATAAAGTTTATGTGGAATTACTAAGGTACAGTTTTCATTCCACAGTTATTCCTGGTTCGAGAGAAGGAAGGACACTTAAAAGTATCTCTCTTACGGTGAATTTAACTTATTTTTTTCCTTCTGCACGTCCTTCAAAAGCAGCGTTTTAGTACATTGAATTACGTCGTGTCCTCTAGAATACGTGAGATAGGAATAGAGAGAGATAGCGAGATGTAACAAGTACAGTCCTTCGATACGTATCTGGGCCTTTATTTTCTCAGAACTATCATTAAACCTTCAAATTTAGTAAAATATCTAGGACTTACCATTACTTTAGATATACCGTGGGGAAAACACATACAAAACATATGCGGCACAGCATTAAAGGAACTACGTTTTAGGAAGCGTGTAATAGGAAGGTGCTCGGATAAAAAAGTAAAGTTAGACGCTACTTCGCTCTGGTTAGGCCACACCTCGAATACGCCGCACTTACATTATAAAGTACAAATTTAGGATTCTGGTCATAAAGATTTAACCAAAAAATTAATAAAATGCAAAGAAAAGTTGCGCGTTTTGTTAAAAACTGCGACGAGCGAGCATCTAGTATTTTATTCGGAAAAAAGGTTATCAGTTATTATCATATCTTCCAAGATCGTATTAAAATATTTTTACCCCGAGAAGAGCATTAGCATCACCTTTAGTTAGCAAAAGGATAGGAGTGGAGCAAGTGTTTTCACCGAAAGAGGAACTTTAAAATAATGAGATGCATTATAAAAATTACTGTATGTCATCATGGAGGTTAATGTAAAAATGAAGTTCCCTTCGTAGAGTTGTATGACACTTTTTCGCACGAGAACCTAAACCCACTTTGCAACTAGTCAGATGAATGATGAGCAGAGTGAACACTGTACGACTCATGCATAAGTACATTATATCTCAAGTATATAGCCCTGAGATCTGTTCCTGGATTGCTTGAACGTGCTCGAAGGGAACTTAGTCTAATTTGTAATGTTAACAATTAAGGTTATTCGACATTTAATGTCATAAAAACTCTTACCAAATAACATATCCATACGTTTTCAGTGAACAAATGAAACCTTTCCTTCATATCCTCAGGCCTATCACAAAATAGCAAAAGGAATGCTTTGTGTGGAATAACCCGTTACTGGTTTCCCAACTATAAGCGGCATTTACACGCAATGACTCGAAAAACTCATATCAAATATTCACGATTTATGAAAATCATCGATAACAAATAGTTTCCGCGGAATGAATTAGGTACCAAGGTTTAACCTCCTCGGTCCTGGCGTAATGTGGACAATACAAGGAATTTTGAATTTTTTCCCGCTCAGCAACGCAACATATTGGCAACGCCACTAGTTCAGCGCTTGCTGATAAGTGGTAGCATCATTAAGAACCTTGATTCACAGAGATATTAACTCTGCAAACATGGCTTACAACGCAAAACGTAAGTATGAAGAATTTTCCAAAAATAATGCTGGATATGTCTCGGGACTGAGGAGGTTAAGTGATAGCTCGGTCAGCATGTCCGAACAGTATACATGAAAGATGCATGCAAAAATAAAATTCATGCATAATTCAAGCGCGAGATAAAGGATGCACCCTGAGGAGCCTTGAAAAAAGTTTTCAAGCAGAAAATTGGACGGCTACGTCCAGTAAACTAATCACCCTAAAAAATGGGTGAGCAGGCTTTACTTGATACGGTGCATTAGGCTAGCGCGGTGCTAACATACACTACTTCGCATTCAACCAGACAGATTAAATGTTCGACCTTTCCTCATTAATGCAACATGTATGATGGCACTAACAGAGTTCCAAAAACAGGAAGAAAACAGATAGGTTATGCTTTTCCAAGAAAAATTATTGGAAGATAATAGAGCAAGAAGGAAGGGAGGAGTCCTTGGACACTTTTTTGAAATTGGAATTCTCCCTAATAATTGAGTAATCGTTTCCATGTGATTCTTTTGAAATTGTGTAGCATTGATTACTTTTAGCAATATTAGAATGTTGTGGGAAAATAATCTCATAATTGCTATTGAGCAATTTTTAAAGAAAAGTTACACCGAAAAGGACGGCTATGGATTGTTTGACCCCTTCTTTCATTTGGCTGCATCGCTGTATTTTCTTGCCCTTTTCTTCTTCCTTAAACCCTAAGATAATGATTTTCATTGCATTATACGAATCAATGTACAATTATGTTGCGACCGCTGACTTTTTATCTTCGTCTACATTTCGATAGGTATATAATTATATTTCCCATACTTGAGCTCCGGTACAGTTTCCGCAAAATGTCAACAAAGAACATTTGAATTCTTCAAACCCAAATGCCTTTAAGGTAGTTTAAGCGAGATAGGACCCAAATCATAACGGAGACCATATTAGAATTATATGTTTTAATTTCAGCAGCTGTGGGAAGCATGAATAAAATATTGAATATTAATAGCGCAATTATATACTTTAATACGACTGAAATTCAAATTAATGAAATAAATATAACCACATAAGGCATTGACTTGGCTCATTTTTATCGCGCAGTACGATTTAAACTCTTTTACAACGGAAGGTTTCTTGTGATCCTGAAAAATTACGCCGCTAACAATATAATTTATTTTCAAAAATAGTTGAAGATTAAAACGAATTACACACTGCCAGTTATCTGACGAGATCTAGGAGTAAGTAACGACTCATTTTCAAACAATGTCTCCCTGTAGTGAATACATGTACCATTTTCCACGTAAAAGGGCCGAAAATTTTTGTCAAATATCTCGGAAAGTGTGCAGTAATCGGCTGATATTTAGATATCTTCGGAAGAATGGGGTACTTTTCTTAAAAATGAGACCAACTTCACTGGTTTATAGGTGAAATGATATTTCGCTCAAACTACCTAAATTACTTGAAACCGATTGGAATATAATATTTGTTTAGACGATTTATTGCCACCGTTGGATATGCACCTATGATATGTTACTTATATATGTCTAAATCCGTGTAGTTTATCCCTTAATTATTTTATTCGCATGTCGCGAGGGGAAGCACTGTGTTAAAAGTGCCTATAATGAGCCAAACCATCGTTCGATCTCATTGTTATGCACTGCACCCTATTAAAGTAGCACTAATCAACCATTCTCGTAGCCAGTGTTCTCGGCCTCATATGTCTTCAGAATGGTGTACTGCTTTTACTACTGCTGGTTATGGGCCTCTGACAATAATTTGCCGATTGGCACAGACATCACAATATATATTATTTGTACCATAATCATCACACGCTGAAACTGCCATTAAAAACGGGGCCTGGACCAGGAATCGATCCACGGACCTATACTTCGCCGGACAGACCAATACGCTACATAGGGTTCATAATAGTCGAGGAAATTTCTACGCATAACATCGCCACATTTACGGTAGACTCAAATACTTTCACCATAATCATTGTTTTGAGGACAATCGCAAGTTAGAATCGAGCGGACAAGGTTTCCAAGGTATTGGTGTCTTATCCCAACGGTCCGGATTGAAATCCCGGCAAAGGAGGAAGTTTTTCAGTGGAACTCAGATCCCTATTTCGGTATTATAGCAAGCGTAGCACCCCGTCCATCGGATAAGATAATTAACTGCCGACTAATTGGCGTATTTCGATAAGTAAAGGTTAAAGGAGATACCGGGTTTCTCTCAACTATCCATCCCAAAACAAATCCTCCCCAGATAAAATTACCCGCGGATTAATAACTATCTTGTCGGTCACTCCTCATATAATCTTGAAAGTTGGATAGGTAAAAAGACAACATCGGCTAAGCGACACGTCATGAGGTTCAAATTTTCGTTCCGTTCAGCAGTCCGCGTTTGACGGCAAATTGGCGCTTATTTTCTTTGAGTGACATTATGAGGATAAAAAAGTCTATACCTGTAAATTCCCCAATTAAGAGGACAAAATATTCTAAGGGACGCAACGTGAGCAATACTTCCAATAGCCATCTTTCAGCAAAGAAAGTCACATATACCGCGAGGGACCATAAGTGAAATCTAACGCAAGCAGATTTCCCAGCGACGTCCATTGCTTTCGAATGTGTATAGAGAGCATAACAGAGCAACAGGTTACTTACTATCAGCTGAACTGTACTTATACTGTCTTAACTTCAGACATATATTGACAGACGTATCTTCAGACATATATCGATCTAAATCGGCCAATCTCACAGTCACTATCCGAAGAACGCACTTCATCGTTAAAAGCTAGTATTCCATAATACCCAACTAAATTTAAAAAATGACGATCATCATTTCGCTGTCTTGACCATTATCTCCGAGCCTCAGTAATATGTACGAATATTTATTAGCAATATTCATCTCAAAAATATGGATTTGTCCCTCGAATATATTGTTATCTGGTATAAAAATATTGCTGCCTAATAATAAATCCGCAGCTATGCTATGTTATGGTGTGTTACAGTATTATATCGCTGTACGCAACGCAATGTAAGCTCGATGAAAAAAAATTGTAATTAGTATGTTTTTTGCAGCGAAATTGAAATTGGATTATGCTGTAAGATATGAATACATTGAAAGTTTTTTTTTTTTTTATTTACCAAACGGAAATGCATGCAATTAACGGAAGGCAGCCACCCCACAGGTCTGTGACTTTTGAGGCTGCCTACAGCTTCTGAAAATTTGTTAAACTTTTCTGTATTTAGATCGGTGGAGAAATAAACATATTATACATAGTAGGGAACACACATAAAAATGTGCCCCACTGCATTAAAGAAACTAGGATTTATCAAGCGTATAATAGGAAGGTCCTCGGATGAAAAAGTGAAAGTAAGGTGCTACTTCGCTCTCGTTATGCCATACCTCGAATGCACCGCGAGCATTTGGGACCTTGGACAGAAAGATTCAACCAAAAAAATAAATAAAATACAGAAAAGTTGCGCGTTTCGTTAAAAACTGCGACAAGCGAGCATATAGTGATTCGACAGATTCGATTCGATTAGAGGGATTGGGTTGGTAGCCACTATAGATTCGGAGGCTAGATAATAGGCTTAGCTTGCTAGAGAAATTCAAAACAGGTGTGTTTCAGAGCGACCTAGAGAATGACATTTTGACGCCTCACTACACTTATAGCTTCGACAGAAGCGATAAAATAAGAGATACATTGCCGAACAGATAGGTTCAAAAATTCGTTCTTTTGCACAATGAGTGACCAAAATAAAAACTGAGCTCCATTTCAAACACCCCTACAATACACTTCACCATTTTACCTCTTAAAACCTTATCCTTCACAACTTAACACGGCCGGTGTCCTAATACCCCTTGCCACGCGCCCATGCGGCGGCTCGCAGGGCAATATGTAGATTTATAGATATTTATTAAAAAAATTATAGTGATGCCCAACTTTGCATTCCATTCACCTTAACCATAATTTCTAAAAATACAGCATTTTCCCAACTATTCCTTCATTTCAGGTTTAATACACCGACCGGACAAGCCTTTAGGCTGGATGACGCATTTCCAACAATGGACATCTTCAAGCTGAGGAATGCCGGAGAGCCGTTGCTCGTCAAATCGCTACGGAGACCTTCGAGCCACCTTCAACCTCCGTGGTCAATGTAAACCACAATATGTGAGTCCGTTCCATTCTTTTCTTATTATACAGTCAGCTTTGCACCCTCACCGCTGTGATGAAATTTGTCCCCTATTTTTAACATCACCTGTTTGGATTTTTGGTACTTAAACACGCTGTTTGTCAAATTCATTCGTCATGTTCGTTTTCCATTTTTGCATGGAGGACCTATGTTTGTATAGGTCCTCCATGGAAACTTATTCATAAATTGTTCTCGGTCCTCCGTCCGAGTAAGGATTTTGACTGCTGTCAACGTTTCCCGTTCCCCCGTAAAAATCTGCCTTGAAGGATCATAGCCTAACAGAAGACCATATCATCTCCTTCGCTGATGCTAAACGGGTGTCCAAAGCCAAAGGGTAATGGGAACGTCCACTAAGAGAAGCCATTAAAATCAGGCAAGGAAATATAACTCTTAATTGGAACTCTGAGTACATCGTAAGCAGGGAATGGAAACCGTTTATTCTAAAAATAACGGAAAAAAGAGACAACAATACTCCTCCGATTAGGCAGGTACGTAAGAGTGGAGAGAATGCCCTGGGAATCATTGCTCTGAAGACGATGGAGGAGTATTCCAACGAAACGTAGGCAGCAGCCAAACTTCTTACTCGGACGGAAACCCGAGAACAACTTTCGTGTTTAATTTGCCAATAAAGCACAAAATCTCATATAAACCTCTTATATTTGCAATCGTGGGGAGTTTAGTAAGCTGCGCGATTATCCAAAAAGCCAATGATCTATAGGTCGATTCCGGTCCGACAAACTATTTTCTGTAACCATTTGAGACGATTTCTTTGCCGTCGATCGATGAAAATTGAATCACTCATTATTATTTTTCGTTTTAACTTCAGATTTCAAAAGATGGCAATATATTGTGCTTCTCAATTCTTTCATATGACTCGGATAGTCTACTTGACGGCATACTGTTCATAAGGTATTATGATGGCCCTCGTTGAATTTTTTCGCTGTTTATTTCCGCCGAATCTCTCTACTTTAGGCATCTAACTGTCTTTTTGCCGCACCTCAGAGGCCTACGCCATTCAGGACCACACGAAACAGTTGCCCAAGTGAAATATATCCCCAATATTTTCCAAATCGCACTGCACTGGGGATCGGTCGTTCTGGGATTTGGAGGGGTCTTTTTATGCAACCACAATAATTGGTGGTAATCTGGTAGGTACTTAGGAGACAGTGAGTGGGCAATTAGCAAGGAATCGAATGAAGCTTGGTCTCCCTCCTCTGGCACCTAACGCAGAGGTTGTAAATTTGCCTTCGTTCTACAAATGGACTTCACTTGTGTACACGTACTTTATATATGTACATAATAATAACGTTTCACTTACTCTGGGTACAACACCCCTAAGGGCAATAAGGTGAATACATGACGTGATGCAATTAAACACAATGAAAAGGGGAATAGAGAGAAACAATAAATACTTAAATACACATAGATAGGCTCCTAGGCCTCCGACATGAAACAGAAACAGAAAAACCTTTGACAGAAACCATGGAATTATACTCCGTTATGCTGGAATTTGAAGGTTTTCCGGTAAGTTAAGGAAACAATTTTAAAAATGGCAACAGAGGCATAAGATACACATACGACAAATTGTACACATGCAACAATGCAAGGCAAATAAAAGAGCTACTGAAGATATTTTATACACGATGGGACACGAATTCCGCGTGGATTGACAACTTTCAACACAGCTTCACATTTCATCTATTGAGAACACAGCGATAGTATTAAATGTTACTCCTTATCACTGAAGGAACGCTCTCTCTCTAGAGTTATTGGGAAATCTAGGCTGGTCAGGTAAAAAATTACATAAAGCAGACTCCTAAAGTCTTAGATTATTTTTTTTCCTCGAAAGAGTTTTTAAAAAAGTAATTAGGGTTGCCATCTAGGGGTGCCATCAGGAATACATCTACAACTGCATACGACCCTGCAAGCCGCCGCATGGGCGTGTAACAGGGGGTGTTAGGACAACAGCCCTATTAAGATGTAAGGTTTTGAGAGGTGAAATGGTGACGTGTATTATGGGAGTGTATTTAGTGGAACTGTTTTTATTATTGTCACTTATTGTGCGCGGAAAGAACGAGTTTTTGTACCTACCCGTTCGGCAATGTATCTCTCTTATTTTATCGCTTCTGTCAGACCTAGATATGTATTGAGGCGTTATGATAATGTTCTCTGTGTCGCTCTGAAACACACCAGTTCTGAATTTCTCAAGTAAGCTAGGCCTAGCGTGTAGCCTCCGAGTCTCTAGGGGCTCTCACCTTAATCCCTCTATAAGTTGTGAAACACTACCACATGTATCAGAAATTTTACTATAACAAATAATTGCAAACTGCTTATTTAACTTGGGGCAATTATTAGAGATCGCTCAAGAGGAAAGATTGCTGATCTTGTAAGTCGTCAATAAGGCGTCGAGGGCCGATCAAGGTCCAACAAAGATGACACTTTTACGGTCGTCGCATCCTTGGCAAAGCCAATTTCACGAGAATAAATCCTGAAGACAGTCAGAACTCGCAATTCGCCCCCAAAACTGCACTTTTATTTAGGAGCCCGGAGTAGTGTAAGGATCTGAGGATTAAGTGAGGCATTCTCCATTCTATACTCGGCCCAGGAAAAGTCCTTCTCCCTTGGTGGCAATTATGCACTCCGTAGTGAGATAGGGAGGAAAAAATAAATTTTTTTCGTTGCTTTTCTTAAACAGAATCGATTTAGTGTCCTCCAAATGGAGACGAATTTTCCGGACGAAAGGCTCAATTATGATTCGACCATCTTGGGACCTCATTATCCTCCTAAAATCCCACCCGCCGCTGCGAGATTATAAGCAGCTTCGCGGGGGATTAGGCGTTCGCTGGAAGGAAGCAGAGATGGAGGAATGAACGAAGATGGAATAGCTCTCCTCCTTCCAAATCCCCCGCCTCCTTCAGAGCACCACATGAGCTCCCTGTTGAGGTGAATGCAATGGGAGGCAGATGTTTAAAGCTTTGAATTTTCTGACTTTATATCGCCGACAACAACAGCCATTTTTTACCTCATGACATTTGTTAAAAAGCATGACAGCGTAACTTTGTGGAATCTGTTAACATTATAATAATAACACTTAAATTTGTTATTCCACATATCTTTATTTTCTACGACCCGGGTTTCGACATTCAACGTCATCTTCAGGTGAAGACTAAAAATCCATCACATATATGTATATGAGTTGTGTTTTTGTATACATATACATAAATAAATAAATAAATAAATATATATATATATATGAGATGGGTTTGTAGAGTCTTCACCTGAAGATGACATTGAACGTCGAAACCCGAGTCGGTGAATATAAATATTTGGAATAACAAAGTTAAGTGTTATCATTAAAATTTACAAAGTATTAATCCAAATCTTGTGAAAAATACTTATTAACGCAGTTTCATATGAAAGAGGAGTACTTCTTTAATTGGTTCATTTACATACACATACTACCATACGATCTGCCGCGTTGGCGAGTGGCAGTGATTGCCAGGACACCAGCCTAGAAAAAAGAGGGTATGGAGCAAAGAATTTGGAATGGAAAGAAAGGATTAATAGTGAAACTGGGTTTCGACAATGTGTTTCAGTGATTCCCATACTTGAAGATAAACACTGGTACGAGTTCCACACTTTTATTTTCGTCGCTGACCATGGTTTCAGCACATTATGCCATCATCAGGGTACATTACTTCAAATGTCTCATCCTTCTATACATTTACTAAGTGGGAAGGGGAAGAGAAGGGATGAGGTTAACAAGTGACGGTTCCCCACCCCACTCTGTAAGTTATAAAAGTCTGAGACATTTGGAGTAATGTACCCTGATGGCATAATGTGCTGAAACCATGGTCGGTGACTAAAATAAAAGTGTGCAAATTGTACCTTTATTTTCAAATACGGAAATCAATCGATTCCAAAAAGTTTGTGCCATAACACTCTCTTGTGTTTCAGTGAGTTTCTCTGCTGCTGCTGCGGTCATTAATGGCGCGAGGGGAGATAAACTTTATGCAACCATCCCATTGACGGCGTATCTCTCACGTTTCATCAATTATATCACTCCAATAACTAGAATTGAATGTTTTAAATGACTTTCAGGAGTCTATTTCTTCTAAATATCAAAACAGCAATTTGGTCGTAATGATTATTGCTGAGCAACCTCTAGCACTGCACCCGTTGCGTGCTAATTAGTGCTTTCAATAATAATAATGCGTCTTTATTGGGGCGAGATTGAGACTAAGGCAGTCCCTTCTTTCATCTAACCCCTCGTCCGAAAATACATGAAATAAGTGTGAAAATGACATACATTTGTGGGAGAACCGTAAGGAAGTGTTATCCTCGACGAAAAAAACCTACTGCAGGCAAACACCCACACATGAAGGGGAGTGTGAAAATCCTACGACAACCTACAGACAGATTAAGCAAGTGTAATACCCACAAAAAAAACAATGCATGAAATACACATGGAATAATAAAAATAAAAGGGTAATTTATATAAAACTGCAAACTTAAAAATAAATAAACAAAAAGAAAATAAAAAAAGAAATAAATAAATAATCAGAAAATAATAAATAAAAAGAAAATAAATAAATAATATGAAAGTAAAAATTAAAAATTATATGAATGAACAAATAAAATAAAGATCGATATAGAAAAAAATAAAGTCAAGAAAATAAAGTAAAGATAAGTAAATAACAATAAATAAATTATAAACAGTAAATCAATAATTAGAAAATGAGTAAATAGTAAGTAATAAACGAAAAGTAATAAACGAAATAAGATAAAGTTACATACAATTAACAAAAGAGAGTTTAAGCAACATTAAAAGTATATTTAGCTCAATTAATTTTATTAATTAATTATTAAAAATAATTGATTAATGAAATTAATTGAGCTTAAGAAAATACATATTCTCAATAGAAAATGAAGTAAGTAAACAAACATTATGTGTCATTAGGAGGAGCTTCACCCAGAGAGGGAGATCAAGTTCTTCACGCACAGATGGAATGGTGCGTTCACTGAAGGGGAGGAACGCGTGCGTAAAACGACTGTGGTCAGAAGAATGGTGGCGACTTCCCTCCGACAGCTCCTGACGGAAGAGGGCCAAGCTGGGCACGGCAGGACGACTTCCCAGCCTCTCGAGTCAGCGAACAATGAGAACGCGCAGACAATGCATGAGAGCTCATGGTCCCTGAGTTCCCGCAGCGACAACGAGGGAAGGAGAGGTTGCTCCGCGGGTGAGGAGGTAACTTGAAGGAAAAACTCAACCTTCTCAAGGCCCACATGGGCAATCGTGACCTTCACTAACATCCCTACGCGGAGGCATTTAGTCCAAATCATGGGTGCAAAGTTATTTGCACACGGGTCATATTTCGAACACCAATTTGTAGGGCTCGAATGCAACCGATATTAATTCTTTTAACCACCAAATTTGAGTGACAAACTCTTCTACCTGATGCCCGAAGCAGAGACAGAAACAGATAGGGAAAAGTTATTACAGCTTTTGCAAATAAAACTTTATTCGCGGAGGCATTTCGTCCAAATCTTGGGTGCAAATTAAATGGCACACGGGCCATATTTCGAACACCAATTTTTAGGGCCCGAATGCTACCGTCATTAATTCTTTTAACCACCAAATTTGAGTGACAAGCTTTTATACCTGATACCCGAAGCAGACACATAAAGTTAGAGAAAAATTATAATAACTTTTCTCTAACTGTCCACTGAGGATACAATCAAACGAGGCATACTTAAGTCTTTGGGTATCAGGTATAAAAGTTTGTCACTCAAATTTGGCCATAAAAAGAATTAATATCGACATCTATCGGCCCTAAAATTTGGTGGGAAAAATACCTACGAAACACCAATGTGAGCCAATAATTTCACACCCAAGATTTGGACTAAATGCCCCCGCGTAGGGATGTTAGTGAACGTCACGATTGCCCATGGGGTCTTGAGAAGGTTATGTTTGTTTGATTGTATCCACAGCAGACAGATAGAGAAAAGTTATTATATTTATAGAGGTAATATCTTAGGTAAATTTTTGAAGTTTGTTGAAATTTTACAGTTATTGATATAGCTCTCTTCAGTTTCACCACAATCAGGACTATCTTGATTAACGGAATGTAAAAGTATCAGAAAGCATGCATCAATGAATTTTTTATATGATTTGTGGAGTGAGCTGGATAGGTCTTCGGGACAGAGTATGAGCAACCGTGGACTAAATAGATTCACACAAGTCAAAATCTGGTTTCTGCGTGGGGCTTATTATCTTTCACATAATCTCTAACAGAGGACTAATTTCAGAGTGAAGCACAGGTTGCTACCTCATCCCATTCCATAGCTTTGAGACTGAGATGGCAAGGGAAGTGAGTGCGACAGAGCACTGAAGTCATTAATCTCATAATCGTAATTCATAATTGTTCCGATTCTCCTCGCGTTCTAGCATATTGGTGGACAACCGTTCTGCCGGAATTCCAGTCGGCAAGTTACTTCACACAGAAAAGTTGGCGATTGTAAGCTTTCTTTCTAAACTTCCCGGAACATAACAAACCCTCAATCTTTTCCTGTGGATTTCACCAAATTTGTAATTCCAACCTCATTCATATGTCGGCGAGAGGCACTTAGAAAACACAAAAACAAAAAAAACAACCAATAACGAGGGTTTAACCGAATGTTTATCATAATAGCTGAAAGTGGTAGTTTGTGCATGGTGAATGTGGAGCTTTTCATCATGAATGCTACCAGAGGACAGGGCGGCCGATAGGAATGCCGGCGAAACGGTGGTCCGCCAATATGCTGAAATGCGGGAAGAATCGAAGCAATTCTGATTTACAACTGAACCGCGGAAGCGCTCTTTCGTAACAATATCATTTTCGCTCAAAATTATCTCGAACGCGTGTATAAAGATGGAAATTGATCATGAACAAACGTTTTTCTTCTTAAAGTAGTCAACTTCAAATTGCTTCAGCCACTTTTCCAAAACGAAATGACGATGTAGTATTCTCAGACGAGAAACGAATCACTGTTCAAACCACTGAAAAATAAAGATCATTCTCACGATGAATACAATTTTTACCTTCTCCCAGTTCAAGATCGAAATCTTATTTCTTTATAAACAATATTGACGATTTATAAAACGCGATCCGGCCCCCATTCATCGATGAATCTCGATACATCCATCAAATACATATATGACATTCTATCATCATCGATTAGATATTATTTCAAGATGAAGGAACTACCAAGGGATGAAATTTGCAACGAAAAAATTATATGACTTGACCGGGATTCGAACCCGGATCTCCAAATAATGGCTAACAACCAGGATCTCCGGTCAGGGTTGTTCGCTAGTTACACCACCAAGCCTTGGGCTTTCGATGATCTTCCCGCTACGATTTTTTTGTTGTGAACTTCACCCCTTGGTGTATGTGCGCCCTTGCGAGTAACATCTTACCTTCACTGTACATGCAACTATCCGAAAACTGTCACGAAACTATTTAGAAAAATAAACATAGAGGTAAATGTATTTTTTGAAACCACGCACTCGTCTCTATTGATACTAATGAAGAGGAAAAACCTACATGTTCATGAATGATAACGGCGGTCTTCATTAATTAATCCCCATTTCCAGATAACTCTCGACACACTCTCCGTGTACTTAGAGATAACAAGGTACTCGATTTATCGGCATTAACCAAAACCAAGATGATGTCTCATCATCGGCTCGGTAAAATATAGACTTGGAGGACCAATTGCGGAAGAGGAAAATTGGAACTGAATTGAATGCTCTTGCATATACGTAGGGATGTTCTCTCGCGAATGTGTCGGGCAAAAAAATTGAGAAATGTCATTTAATTTAGGCATAAAAGTCAAAATAGCGAGTGAAGAACTGTTGAAAAGCAGACGCAAGAGACGAAAAAATTAATAAACTAGACGATTACTTGCATTGATGACCACATATCTAACAACGAGGAGCCGATTGCTTAACCATTTGAACTGCACTTACTCATTTAACCTATCTCAATAGCATAGTTTTGATGGCACTTCAGACACTGTGACGGACTGGATCTTCATTTTACTATTACATTGAAACCTTTATTAAGCGACCACCGGCGGCTCCGCAGAAAAATGGTCGTAAGAGTGAGAAAGATTTTGAGAAAAATGGTCGATCGACAGGGGTTCAGTTTCTAGGAATGCATATCATGCAAATGAACGGGCGGCTGATTTGAAAAAAAAGGAAAACTCTTACAAAATGGCTTTGTTAAAACCTATACAGATAGCGCTTATTTCCTCATAATTTAGTTGCTCCTCGGAAATTTCAATTCATACTAAATTTAAGTACAGTAAAACCTGTACTAAGCGACCACCTACGGTTCCGCTGAACAATCATCGTTTAGGGGGTCACTAGATAGGAGTGGTCGTTAAAGAGGGGTTTCACTGTACTAAACTTCATCGAAACACGATTTTTCTACCAAAGATTCGCAAAAGTAAAATTGAAAAATGACAGACAAAATATTTTACGCGTCGTTCACCAATTTTTTGCTTCAAAACCCTTGCGTCCAAATTAATTCGTGAAAAAATGGAGTAGAGAGGGACGATCTAGTTTAAAAAATAACGCAGAGGTCACGCCTCTCTCTATCATAATATCCGCAATAAATGACATTAACTTTATTCTATGATAAGACAAAATTACGTTCGAATATCACTCACAAATTATATTTTCCGCGTGTTTCGCCAACCTTTGCCCTTCAGCCCACTTAGTTTCAACTTTGATCTGCAAAAATTACTGTGGAATGGTAGGGAATTCACTTGAATCGCATATGAAATACGCTGATGTACAAGTAACTTCGAATTGTTAAAAAAAATTATTCTAATAATGGTATCTCCTTAATTAGCGCCAAACTTTGATGCCCCGATCACACTGCCAACGCATAGCCACCACAAAACCAGGACGCCCTCGTCGGCTGAGAGCTTGAGATGAGGGAGGGTGACGTGAGCGAGAACTCGCTGGCAGAGTGACCGAAGGTTATACAAAGAGATCTCAAAGGGGACCTAGATGGAGTTGCATACCTCCGACGAAAACGCCCTTTTAGACCTGGCTTCTATTGCAACCTAGGAGAGATCTCAGCCTTCCCCACCATTACTCAACCCGTACAACAGCGTCACTCACGGCACCGTGGAAAACGCTTCACATTGGTTCGCGAAAAGGTTCGCTGGAACTTCACAGTTAACAATTTTCAGCATTTTGATGATCCTGCATAGAGATGAAGGAGTCCCATTTACAATAAGTGCAAATATATTAAGAAATTTACGTCGTGCGCGTCATGGCTATCACCCGATTTTCCAAATATTCACGTTTTTCCGCGATCAAAATAGTGTTGTAGAAAGCAAATAACGAAAAACTACGACTCAAAATTTTTATGTCAATCTTTATTCCAGAGATCTGCGCATAATTTTTCACTTTAAGTACCAAAACAGAGTTAGTAACATAAAGGTGAGTTGACGTCTGCGGAAACGTTCGGTCGTAGTATACAGCCCCCTTCAGTCCTTTTGTTCCAAAATCCTCGAATGGTTTCCTCACCCAGACGTCAGGCCCTAATCAGGCAAGATGTTCTTCACAAACCCAATGGGTCTCAGGGTGTGTCCAATTCATCTTCTCTTCTTCTTCTCTATATAGTGTTCCATATGGTCTTTTCCTCTTCTACTCTTCTGTACACTTCATTTAATCTTTTTTCTGTCCATTTTATATTCAGCATCCTCCTTCAGCGCCAGGTTTCGAAGGCTACTATTCTTCTCTGATCAGTTTTTCCTAAGTGCCATCGTGAACAAGAAAACGTCAGGGGGAGCTAAGCGTTTGCACCGGCATAACCCGTAGTTCCTAACACTGACACCTTACCATACAAAACACTGACATTACGGCGGGAATAGTGCTATAGATAGGCATGGAATCTAGAGCTTTAGAGGGGAAACCGGAATATGTAAAGCGCAATAATCAAACGAGGCACGCAAATTGGAGAGGACACAGTTACTTTCATGAACTCGCACAGCATAGTGCCACCTGACATTTAAACGAATCCCAAAATTGAAAAATTCACAGGGATAAGGGATTTATGAATTCTTTTGCAACAGGATTGCACACTTATTTATTTTTATAGTTTTACACATATTTTATAGCTTTGCGATACGCAGCTAATGCGGCAAACTAAACGCTGATACGAATAAGAAGTAATGCTTAAAACTTGAAGTTCAATCTTTCACTTTCTTATAAAAACTCCATCTTAATTGTTCAAAGTTTTGGACAACCATTATAATTGGCTTTTTTCAAACCAAAGTCCACTGTACTTGAAGCCAATACCTAAATATTTTGTGAAATGATTTGGCTCTAGCACGCGCTTCAATTCTATCCATTATTTCAACACGCTTCATTTCTCTCTCAACTTTTCGTAGGACCTCATCGTAGGTGGTCCACCCAGTGCATTTGACCATCATTCTAGGATGACAAATATTGGTTAAAATCTATTTTGCAATGCAGCGGTGACTATCCACGCATCACTGGTATATAGGAGTATGCCCCAAATATATATTTTAACAAAGTATGCCCTTACATGCTAGTTATAATAGATGATTGTAGTCACTATGAACGAAATACGACCCAACCAAGTAATTTGACGCTAGATTTCAATTAATAGACCATTTCTACAGATTAAAAACCGGCTCACAGAGTAAACTTCGCAGACATAGAAGTATGCTCCAAATACGTCTTTTAACAAAGTATGTCCTTACTTATAGACTTGTTTTATTAGCTGACAGAAGTTACTAAGAACGGAACAAGATCCAAATAAGTAATTTGACGGTAATTTCAATTTAAAGACCACTCTACAGATTAAAAACGCTAACTTCGTATATACATAAGTATACTACACATATTTATATATTTTAATAAAGTACGTCCTTACTAACAGATTTGATTTACTAGCTGCTGGAAGTCATTACAAACGAAATAAGACCCAACTAAGTAATTTGAAGCTAGATTTTGATTAAAATTCCTTTTCAACAGATTAAAAACTGGCTTTCAACGCAAACTTCATGGACATAAAAGTATGCTCCAAATTCATATCTAAACAAAATACGTTCTTACCTACAGGCCTGTTTTACTAGCTGATAATAGTTACTAAGATTGAGATAAGACCAAACTAAGTTATTTGACGCTAGATTTCGATTATAATATTTTTTCTACAAATTAAGATCTGGGTCTTAACGTAAACTTCGTAGATATATACGAATGCTCCGCTTGTAGACTTGTTTTACTAGCTAATAGTAGTTACTATGAACAAAATAAGACCCGACTAATTAATTTGACGCTAGATTTCCATTTAAAGACGATTTCTACAAATTAAAATTGACTCTTATCGTAAACTTAGTAGATATAGTAGAATGCCCCAAATATATATTTTAATAAAGCACGTCCTTCCTTACAGGTTTGTTTAATTAGCTGATAGTAGTTCCTAAGAACGAAATACGGCCCAACTAAGTTATTTGACGCAAGATTTCAACTAAAATACTATTTCTACAGATTAAAAACCGACTCTCAACGCAAACTTGCTTTCCACTTTGCACACTAGTTAGTCGTGATTCTGAGAGAGGGCAGCACAGAGTCAACGGTAACTCTAAAACTTGTCGCCTGGTTGCACGAGTGCGCACGATGTTCGCATGAGACGGGCATGAGCTCCTTCGATGTGCGAGCCGTGTCTCTCGCGACTCACCCCGGCCGTGGAATGAGTCGCTTCGGGAGATTAGGCGCGGGCGGAAGCGGGACACCGGGCGGGAGGCAGCGGGGGAGAGGGGAAAGATTCGAGGACTTCCGCGCCCCTCAGCGGCACCCGCTTCCCCCCTATCCCTTGCCCCCCACCCAGCCTTCCACGCCCCCCTTCCCGCATCCTCATCCCACACCCCCCTTCCCGCATCCCCATCCCACACCCCCCTCCCGCACCCGCTACTCCTCGGCGTCGCTCGGGGATCATGGAAAATATGCAGATCGCCCGCTCCACGAGAGCGCGTTCCTTTCCAGGGCGTGTTCTTGGTGCCGCACCCGAGAGCGCAGCGAACCCCCGCACCATATTTCTGCGCTTCCAAAGGGAGAGAAGGAGACGGAGCTTGCTTTCGGAAATCAAGCCACACGGAGCTGGCTCATTTTGCCCAACTTTTTTCGAGGTGGAACACTCCGTGCAAATTTTCATTTACTTTTTGACAGAGTTGACTGCTTCCCCCAGTTTTATATAGGCATCATCTTACTCAGCACGACTCGTTACGGCGTTTTTCGCTTGCAAACGGAGTTGTGAAATATCTAAGACAATGAAGCAGCAAGCCGTCTCCGTAGATCAACTATTAATGCGACAACTATTACGGGAGGAAAAACTAGCAGCGAGAACAAGTGAAGATTACCTACGGTTTCCTGCACATTGACTAATCGAATGAAACTATCGAACCTATCACAGTTAATCGGTTTTCCTAATATTTATACATATATACACTGTTTTAGTAGGAGAAAGCCTCTGAGAAGTGACTAAATGTGTTACACAATAGAATTATTGAAGTTTTAGGTTTAGTACTAAAGACGTTTTTACGATGAAAATTGTATATTCAGAGGAAATGTAGCATTCAACGCCTTTGCTACATTTAGACAAAGAAAATGGATAAAAACCTTCAACACGGAACCAGTGGACAGAAAATAACAAACTTTCTTGAGGAATGACATGAATGAAGAAATACCACAAGATAAAGTTTTAAATTGAATCTGCAGTCCCTTTCTTGATTTCCTAACCAGCCTCTTAGATTTACTTTTCTCTCCAGTATTAATATCCTTGTTATTTTAGAGAAAATATTATTAATATTCACCTCATGCCCGGAAAAGTCTGAGGTAATAGACACTATAACTATTTCTGAGACCTATCTTACTAATAAAACAGTAATAAAATTCATTTCGGCGAATTCCGCCATAATCTCTTTAAAAATGAACAAAAAACTAATTTTCAGCATTCTCTTTCTAGAGAATATTGGCATGTGCCGCAAAATGTCTTATCCCTATCACATAGTCTTCGATCAAACTGCGTGGGCCGAAATATTATAGGCAGCAATATAAATTACGACAAAAAAATGCTATCACATCATCCAAAAAGGCCGTAAAATCTACATTTGAGACGGTCGTGAGAGGAAATCGTATCGCAGAAAGGCCGCCACAACTGATTTTTCCTATTTTAAAGCAGTAATACATCGTTCGAGTGGGAAAAAGGTGACTACATCTGATCAGAAGCGTCTCCCTCTGATTATATGAAGCCGGTTTAATCCGCTATTTTATCGGAGAACTTCATTGCCAATATAATAAAAGAGGGCTCGGTTAACTTTCTAAAAGCCTTGGCCTGGTAAGCTCACTTTGTGAATCGAAAGGAGCACTTATTATTTCCGCGAAATATCTGAGCACTTAATCCATTTTCCAATTTATTTTTTTACCATTCGAGTTTCCGAATATCACTTTTTTCTCACATTAACCATTTCCAATTTCAATGCACAAAGCGAATACGGTAGGTAAACCTGTCGCTTTTTCAAAATATATACATTTTAATTAGTGAGAATCAACTGACTTCCATTACTTTTATTAAAATCAACAAAGCTTCTTTACGGTAATTGCACGAATTTCTGTAATCGGTATTTATTAATTACGGTACGTCCACTTAAACAACTAATGGATGACTGATGATTCTTTGCAGAGAGCATAACAATTTTAACATCGCATTTCCTCAGCGTTAATACGACTTGAGCCAATTCTAGGACTGAAAGCTTTGAGAGCAGAGGCTCTTCGAAATTGATAAGAAAGAGACGAGAAACTATTTAGAAATTAAATAAGGTAGACTCCAATGCTCTCAGGCAAGATTCAAAGCACTGATTATTGTCATGGATCCGAGGCACAGTAAACCATATCAAGGGAAAATAATGACATCAGTCCGGCATGCCAATCCGCAGTCTTGGCTTCCCAATTATCTACGGAGTGCTGAGAGCACTTTTCTCCTTATAATTCTCAACTTCGCCTCGATTCAAGGGCGCGAAATTTTCCACTAATTCACTCTACCCCTCCCATTTTTCATTGCTTCGTAGAAAGGGCACTTAAGATGAATGAAAATATGGAGAGAGTTGGGAAGATATGTTCATTTGAAAAGAGCAACTGTTCGTCCTTCCAAAATTTATATTACGCCTGAATAGTACCAATCGCTAAAGATACCTGTAACGGATTAGCGTGGTGGTTAGAATACTGGCTCTCGACGCAAATTTCCTCGGTTCACGAGCCGCTAAAGGACATTTTTTAACGGTGATTCTATCGCTATTTGAGCGAGTTAAGGAGATCACTTCAAGTACAACACTATGTTCGTCGGATAGGATGCAAAGCCGAGGTGTGTTTTGTTAATACCAGGCATATTTCGGCGCTGGTTTTACCTCTTCACTTCATTAATTCCTCTACTCTTACCACCTCTGGGTCTGAAACGTAGCTCTTAATGAAAAAATTTATTTACATAGAGAAGTTTCTGGACATACTGCAAGAACTTCGCCATCCTTTGCTCATCCAAGACCAGTGACCATGCCGATACAATTCAAAGAAGGGTACCAGATACTACCACAAGATATCTAAGCTAAACAGCCAAGGGCAATAAAAGAAACCCTTCGGAAAACGAACCATAATCATCCGCGTGAAAAATCCACCGACATTTCCACAGGATACAAGGAACTGGTGATTTAGTAATTGAAGAAGAATAAGAATTAGGTAACAAACATCGATAATAAATGGTATTGTATAGAATACCATGGTATTGTATCGAATCCATGAAAACTCAAATATTTTGGAATACGCGTCATGACTGAGCGAAAAAGTTCATTCCAAACTACCTCCAATTTGTTTAATGAAATGAGTAATGTGGCATACATGTAATCGCAAACGTAAAGAAGGATATAGTTACTTCTGAAAGTTTGCCAAGCTGTACGTACTATCCTTCAACTTCTCGTGTTATATTACTACTTACATTTTAAAAACCTTAGAATGCTAACGCTATTTAAAGTCAATCAACAGCCGTTACATTAACTTCGTGAGAAAAATCTTGGACCCTTACACAAGACCCGTAACATCAACGGCGGAAAAAGATGGAAGAGGCCGCCACGCCAAATTGTAGCAATTTACTGGATCCCTTGCGAGAGCCAAGGGTGAGGGGAAGTGCATGGATTTCATAGTACAAACCAATCTTTCACTGATTTCCAATAACAAGCGATACTTATTTCAAGACTTTTAATTACGGAGCAGAACTCGGTCCTGCGAAAGCAATGACGAAAACGCAGAAATTTTTTTACGGGAGTATTTTTAGGAATCGATGAATAAGATGAATTAATACTTAAAGATGATTATTTTGGTTTTAGTACCTGCAAGTTATGTCAAAAATCGAGGAGGAGACAGGGTATTCAAGTTAACTCCGTTCAGTACGGTCCACCTCGATGAAAATCTCATCTACACCGCTGGTTTTTAAGGATGGTCGACAAATCTCGACGTCCCCATCACTTGAAATGGCGTCCAGCAATAAAAGGCATGAAAGTAAAAGCGATAATACTCACCTCGATTAAAAATGTGCTTATGTAAAAAAAATCCGCCTAATTCTTCGAACGCCAAATGTATCTCTGACTACTCGCCGTTACGATATACCATTACTGCTGAACTGATGTTTTATTTGCCAATTTGTCAACTGTTGCTTCTTTGCATTAAGACATCAATTGATTGGGGCATTAAGATCTCGCGTCTCAGATATAGAGCTCTTTATGAAAGGGAAATTGAACTTGGCCACTTAAATCGACTTGCCACGCCCAAGGAAACAGGCCTGCCACCTTAATCGATGACCCCACTTCTCCGATAAAGAATACAGAAATATCCAAACATATATCCGTATTCCCATGCTGCGGACGCATACATAGATACTAAGGATTCCAAAAGTTGCAGAGATAAGAGTAAATTCCCTCAATTAAAGAAAGGCTCAGTAAAAACGTTTTCCAAACTTCCACTAGCCTCAAGATGCTCGTTTTTTACCTGACAAGCGATGAGAATCACTTAGGTACATCAATAAATACAGAATGGCGTTTCCGAGTCACAACAGAAGGTAATCATCATTCAACTTTAAACACTAAGCGGTATAATAAAAAACATCATGTTGCCAAAACATGTAAAATATCTCGAGATATTCTATTTATTTATACATGTAGTCAATCAAAGTCAAAAGAAATTTATGCGGGTTGCAAAGAAAATAAACGAGTTAAAACATGAGTAATTCATTTGACGAGGCAAAGAATAAATAAATAATATACTATCAAAATAAACACATTGTTTCGATGTTATACCATATTATTTGAAATGTAAAAAGTTGCAATGCATATCTCGCGTTTCCTAACTATTACTTACGAATTGTTTTCATTAATGACAAGGAAATGCATCCATTTGCAGCCTGTCTAATGTCGAGGATGAATCAAACAAAGCTTTAGGAGCCTAACTGTAAGGAGAGTAAAATGTCAAGATAAAACTGTAATTAAATTCATCACCAGAAAAATATTTTCAATGAAATGGAGAACCAAATAACATCAACATTAAAGAGAACAATTAGATGTCAATAGAGAGAACCACTAGACATGAATAGAGACATTCCATGTCATGGGTGTTTAACGCCCGAGACACTTCCAGAGTTCTTTTTAGGCAAGAATGCCAATTACTTGATTTTAATCTTTTGTATTAAGCATTGAGTATCTTCGACTCTTAACTTGCAGAGAAGAAACTTGTCTTAACGAGGAGCAACTAGTCACTCTTGAAAACCTCCATACCCAAACCCCGGTCCAGATACGTGAGTGTTTCAGACATGAGCACGCACGTTAAAAACATTCCATTAATTAATGCCAATAATAAATTAATTAATACCGTTACTCTATCTTTACCATTTCGCTAGACAATACTAAAAGGGTAATAAACTGAGGTTACTAGAAGACAAAAATTAATTGCAAATTTTAACGAAGCATTAAAACTTTCCGTTATTCATTCACCTACATTAAATTACTATTTCTTGATTGCCCACTGAATATGTACTAAGCATAAATTTAATAGAGCAATTACAAATTGAATCCATCAGTTAATGCTATTAATACTTGGCCGTCGAAGAATTCATTTATGCATTATACTCCCCACTTGTGTAAAACATGGCATGTAAGCCAAAGTGTCCATGTGACCGCTCCTCATGAAAAGGCACGCAGAAATTATGCTAAGAACAGATACATATTTCCTCATAGTCAACATTTTAAAGCACTATGAGTGAAATAGTGGCAATTCATGGAGAGCAGGGAGAAAACAGTGTAAGTGTGCCAGCAAGACACTCCAGTATGAAAGCGAATTCATCGAACCGAAGAAAGGCTTCATCCTTACCAAGACCACGTATGCTAGTCATTTACAATGTGATAGTGTTCGCACAACAGCAGGGTAATGTCATTTCATGAGAATGATCATCGACGACAGCATGTAATGTGGGAAAGTCAGCGTGATTGATTTATTGGTCTTGCTTGCGTTTTAGGAACTCCAACTATCTATGTTATAAAGTTCCATCTAGCCTTACACCTAACACAAAATATGCAATACAGGATTAAAGCGGGTTCTAAGCCACGACCAGCAGCCAGGCCGAAGAGCTTCCAACCTGAGTACCAAGGATAGCAATAATGCCTTTCCTGTAATAAGTACCGAAGTAGTACCGCCCCGATTAGAAAAATAGGAATTCTACTTAGTGTGCTAGTGACTGAGTGTGATAGGCAGCAGGTTGGTTGTGCATCACAAAATGCAATAAAGCTATTACACAGCCAAATATCGTCCAGAGCCCAGCCAGGATCCATTATTGTGAGATAAGAGCCGTCAATTGGTTATTCGCGGGTAGACCAACAGCTTCCGTCATTTGCGCCGTTAAGATAGGTGGGTATGGCCGAAATGAAACAATTAACAGAGAAATGGAGGAAAGGTAGAAAGAAACTCAGTGGCGGTATTACCATTCGTTCAAGGATTTACGCCAAGAGGACATAAAATTCAACTTCACATCTGGCAGCCGGATTACAATACCTAAAGCGCCCTTTTCAAGACACATAATAATCCTCACATAACAGGCTATACTGAAGCATATTGGCCAATGCCGAGATATTAACCACGGCCCTCAGGATGAAAATCCTGTACTTAAAAGATTCGTTGATAGCCACTTGAGGGTAATATCAGTGCGTACTCATGTCGTGCATTTGAGTGCAAGGATGTGGAACCGTATCATGAACAGTTATGCCTCCGATGGGAGCCAGGTGATCTCGACGACCTGATTTTGTGATTTTTAAGTCTCCTTTTCACTCTTCCATTAACTGTATATGAGAGATTTCAACCCAAAAACCGCAGCATATGTCACTAAGGAGAAGCGGTGCGGGGAAATGTCACGAAGCAGTTGCTGATTCTTAGCTCTGTGTGGTAATATTTGACGACGGCACAACTGACAGTATACGTGATTTAGAGAAGCCCGATTACACCATAACACGGGTCATACTCGAACTTCGTAAAAATCGCATGAAGAATTTTCATGGGCAAGCGGTACTTTGGAAAAAATAAGGTTAAGATGAGTGGGAGGGGAAGAAAGGTCGAGGAATTAGGGGGCGGGGTGCTATAGATACAATGGAGAGGGGTATCAGTGACTCATGAGATAAGCCAACATGTTAATATAATGTGTAATCCTTGACACGAGTTTAAACATTTACTTCACATTTATTAATATAGTGAAGAAGATATTGATTATTTGGAGAAATTCACGGAGTAAATCTGGTACTTGCTAGTATTTTGAAATGTGGAAAAGTGGTGAGAGGCAAAACAAGCGCTGTGTAACAGAGACAATAGATACAAGTAAGACTGAAAATTAACACGTCAAATGTGAATAGTAGGTAACTCAATTTAGGACGTAAACCAGAGTATATGCAATTCCCATTCACCACCTCATGTAAATTCGCGACCACTCGCAGAATTTAACGTTATATTTACTCACTCAACGGCTCCATTTTTAGGGAATGAAATTTTTCAAAGAAAAAGCAATAGTTTTTCACTACATGCTAAAGTATAACAAAAGATGTTTTTCACATAATGGATTAAAGAAACAAAACAGGAATTTCCGTTCCTAATCGTTGCAGTTGCTCCAGGGAGACATCAGCATTCGTAGAGAATTCCTTCAATGAATAATCCCAAGTCTATCATACACATATTACACCAACATTCTACTCATTAAAAAAAATCAATCCAACCAAGTGCTGTGGATAGCACATAAAAAGTACACAATACTCTGCCGCCAGGCAATTGACACCATGTCCAGCAAACATCAAGTTTATCCGATACACATTTTTAAAGAAAAACCACCACTTCGATTTCAATGACAGTCCTAAAAAAAGAATGTGCCAGTAGTGACGTCATGAAACCAATTTGTGCTCATGTTAATAAAATTCAACATCTACCAAATAATTTCTTTTCAATTTTGCAATAAGAATTTTCAAAGAGTCGATAAAATCATTCCAAATGAATATTGTTCAAATGGGCCAAATTCATTGCACTCACCATATCGTCAGAGAGTCCTTATCGGGTGAAACAATCTTAAGAGAGTACCCCTTGGGAAGAATTAGCTGCAATACAAATGTAAGAAAATAATATTATGATACTATACTATGTGTTCAATAAAGGTTAGACTTATATTTAATAAAGATATTAAAATTTTTTCAATACATCAGCAATAAGTTTATTTACGAAACGGCCTTTACACACTGTATTACAAACTGTTGATTTAAAAAACTTTACAGACGTTCATTTTATGCAGTCATCAATCACATTTTATTTAAAAGAATAAATAATTAAGCAGTTTATACATTTCAAAATCGAGTATGGTAATCTTTTATGCAAAGCAGCTGCATATGATACATGAATAGTTTATGATAAATAAACTGTTACTTTTAAAGAGCTTAATGATTGCAAATTGCAAATGAGTTGCATTTATTAGGAATATAACACTTAAATTTTTCCTGATAGCAAATTGAGGAAATTGTTTATGATAGTTATGCATCTCGTACGGCATTTATGTTACGCTGGAAGCCGCATCTCGTAGGAAACGGAAGGTTCAAACCTTTTCTATAGCCTTTGAATACGGCCCCAAAAAAAAACGACGCATTTTAGGTACATGATACTTAATTAAATTGATTTTCATACATTTAATGGCATTAAATGGCAATTTACCTTTCCTCATGGTCCTTAGTCGTACACTTTATTTTTAATTCCGAATGAAGAGAAGGTAGACGAGGGCATGTGGTGTATTAATTTTGCTGTCGCCATCAGCTTCCCGGATGAATTGCCTCCTCGAATTCGTTCCAGCCACGTAAATATTAAAGTTTTAATGAGAGATTATTTATATTGATAAATCATCCATTTATTTAAAACTCCTTATTTTTTATTTAAATTAATATACGTATTAAAATTCTGTTTAGTGCGCGTTACTGATTTTAACCAATCACTGAATATTCTCTTTTACTCAATAAAGCAGGAAAATTTTTGTTCATTGTATCTCATAAATTTTAGCGGCTAAATCATGAAAAACAACTGCTTCTATCACGGTTATTAGTTTTCCCGTAAAAATTTTCAATTTCCACGGTTAAATCAGCTATCGACTCTCATTAATGCCACAGCGAGAAAAAAAATGGCAGTTAACGCCTTCCGGTCTCTCATAAAAACGAAATAAGAATCAAAAGGTAATGTCAGTTTTTCAGTCGAAACCAAAATGCCATCTCACGCAGCTTCATTCATCAGCACCAATCTAAAATCTCTAGTAAGAATTCTGTTTCGGTCAGTAATTCATAGAATTTTATCGTACATCAGATTTCCACGTCAATACTCAAGAAGTATCGTAAGGAAATATTTAAAAGAGAAAACTTCAGTAGCCGAAGATAAATAATGTTAGTTAGTTTTTAAAACGCTACGGTATTGTAGCTTAAAAAGAGTTAGATACTTGCATTTGATAGCATGAATTGCGAATAACTGTTCTAGGCTGAATTCTTTCGATGCCTCTTTTCAAAAATGGATAAAAGAAGAGCAACGCAGGACTGCAAACCTGAATCCCATTAATGATATCCAAGAATTGATATCTCAGTTATTATTTAGCGTAAATAAAATTTTGAATGGACATTCAGAGTTGATTTCGAAACAATATTTTAAATGATATTCCTCAATACATCAGACCCGCTATTTTCACTTTCGTATTTTAGCGTATCACTTTTCATTAAAAGCTATCATATTGCTACGAAGCGACATATTTTGCCCCAACATTGCTATAAAATTGTTTTTTTTGTGATTTTTAAACGATTTTATTCCTGACAAATCGTCCCCCATTTTTACTGTGCCTCTTTCCTTATCTTTTAACATTTGATGTCGTTTTTACGCTTTCTTGTGGCAGTGTCCTCGCTTTGTTAACCAACCTAATCCTCTCCTCTCTTCCCAATGATCCTTCTCCCCCAACCCCTCTTCCATATCTTCCCTGTACATATATAAAGCCATCGCAACTGTACTTAATACACGACCTCTGAAGATGATGTTGTAACATCGAAACCGGTGATGTACTTTAATAAAAAGTGTGGAAAATGCGAAGTCATTTCTCTTTTACTAGTTACAATCACTCCTAATCACACCTTGCTCAATCATTTTAAAATTTCTCCAACGGACGTTGCATTATTCTTAAGGAAGTAACTTCTTAAACACCATTCCTATTCACTGCTACACACTGGCATTTTAGAGACAGTCAAAACTATAATCTCTCGAGATATGGTGAATGCTCCTCAGCTCAAGTTCAAAGTTCAAAAAGACGTTTAATTCCACACTCAAACATATACATATAACAAAAAACAACGAGTATGGACCATGTTCTAGGCTGTTGCCTCTTCAGATAGCTTGGTGGTCTGAGCATCTTACGCGACATCTGAATGCTCCTCAGCAGAAAACTCAATTCATAATGACAACGCTCAAATCTCCATGCGTCGATGTCTCAGGGTAGTTTCAATATCACTCTTCAATGAAATTCTGTTCCTTATGGTCGCGTACATTTTCGAAAGTGCTTTCTACGGCAGACTACGTAAATGTAACCACAGGCATCTCTGAAAGGGGAGCGAAGGTGGCTCCATACGTGAGAGGCTGAAGAGGCCACTCGGAGAAGGTGAGCGTCGCCTAGCAACCAAGCCACTTAGTAACCCTGCACTAGAGAGAGATGAGCGCTTAAACATGAGGTCATTATCTAGCCTTCACCTGCCCGGTAGGGAGTCATCTCAAAGCCTGGAGAGACATCGCGCCCGTTTCCACAGCCATGCAGTTGATTGACAAGGCTACATTAAAGAAAAGGCAGCTCGATACTTTTAATTTCCGAAGAATAAGTGGGCACCCGAGAGGGTGAACTTTGAGGTGCCACACGTTAGGAAGAAGGGAGGAGTGTCTGAGTTTAAGCGATGGCATTTGTTTGGCTTCATGCTTACGGAGTTAAGAATTAAATGAATAACCTGTGCTAATTCGCTTGTTTCATTGCAAAACAACTCCATCTGTTTCCACACACTTGCTTCATTCTAAAGACAAGTTCGTTTTTCCGAAGTGAGTTTTTTAAGTGTCTAAAATAAGGACATTGGGGACGAGAGAAGTACTTGATGAGGTGAAGGTCTACGGAGACAAAGACAAGGAAATATTTATGAGAAAATGGATTTTAAAAACGCACACAAGGTTACTAAGAAGGAATAATTTTTCTGGGAGGGGGGAAAGAAACTTGTTGAAGAGGTGCCGATTGGCTGGTGCTTGGTCGTTCCACAGCTTTGATCCATACATCCTGGCGAACGGCAAATAGCAAATACCAAAGATAATTTATTTAATAAACACTAAATATCAAAATTATCTGGAAGAATATTCCATCCTTCAGTTTTTATCGCCCTGAAATCAAGATATGCCTCAGCCAATAAATGCTTTCCCGAAAATATGGAAAAAAAGTTTGCAGTCAATTTTCACTGAGGCAGACTATTCTGAGTGAGCCGCAAGAATTTTCAAACCTAGGTACCAAGAGATTCCGAAAAGCATAAGGACCTTGTACAAACTACTACAAAACTGTACAAACTACAAAAAAAAACAAAACTGTAAATGGCAAACTTCCTCGGGTACACATATTTGGATTCTACTTTTTTTGAATAAGGCTATTCAGTCGGATAAAATCCCAGAATGACCACATGCTTAGTTAAACTCGGTTGTCTCAGGCGTAACTTCATGGAATTTACCATGCATTGTAAATGAAGTAACTTTGTTATTCCACATAAATTTTATTTATGGCGACCCGTGTTCATGAAACATCTTTCAAATAAAAATTGAGTTCCTGGAGAAAAGGAAACTGCACCGACACCTGATAATGACGAGCCAAGTCGAAACCCGAGTCATAATAAATAAAATGTATATGGAATAACAAAGTTACTTCATTTACAATGGTAACTTAACCCTCTATCATGCTGAGTGACCTAGAGGTAACATTTAGAAGTTATTTTTTGTCTTTGATTTGGTTTCTTTACGTATATATGCCTTTTTTACATAAATTGTACAGCTAGGCAACGAAAATACCTCACGTTCGTAACTTTTAGTTCCTGATTCTCCCACGAAAGGGGTAGCATGTGAAAACGCTGCAGATGGAGGACGAATAAATCGGCGAATAGAGGGTTTAATTCACAACAAACGGACCTGGACGCCACATATCCAGGGTAGTCTTGTACTACACAAATCAATCGCTAACACATATTATCAAAAATATCTTGTAAATCGTCAGTTACGAGAAAAGCTATTGCCGACCTAAGCTACATGTGTAAGCGATATTTGATGCTGCCACCACTAATACAGCATTTATTTGTCTATTGTGATTTCTGAAAGAGAGCGTAAATTTGAAGGATACTCTGGGGTTTCACAACAATCCTCTGGCCACTGCAGTTTCCTCTCCAGCAACTCAATTTTTATTTTACAAGTTGTTTCCAAGTTTCGAATGGCACAACCTTAAGTGCTTATAGGGATTCTCAACATTTTACCTACTTCCTGCGGGCGGGTTTGATTCCAATCGTTTATAGAGGTACAATTTTAGCCACAATTCTTTTCAATGGGCTGGTGACAGGTAAGCTTCTAGAGTAAATAGTTCGTACGTACGTTTTACAAAGTTTTCTTAAATTGAATTAGTCATCAGTCCCAGTCGCCTTTACGACATACCAAAGAAGGTTATTTTCGAAGAAAATTTATGAAGAAAATCAGATACAATTCCAGGATATGATACTTTCCGTTTCCTTTCCAAATGCATCAATTAAAAGCAGTCAACTTGTCCTTACAACCAGACGAAGATGATTTTTGCCACATTGTCCACACCTTGGGCTGGTAATTGATAACACCATATTATAGCACGACTTATTGATGAAGGATATGACGTTTTCCATTGAACAAGGCTCATAAATTATCCAGCAAGTTCCACATTTGACATCAGCCCTAAACACGATGGCAGAGACAGCCTTAGAAACCAATTAGTAGATTTATGCAATCCAAGAAAAAAGAGCATTTTATCAAGATGGAACAGAAATCCATTATACACCCTTTTCCATAGATGGTTCAATCTACTGATACAGAGTATTATCCTCATACTTTGTTCCAAGATGTATACATCAACATACCATGGTAACTGTATCAATTTATAAGCCATGAAGCTTATTTTTCTGTAAAATCACCAACGCAAATCGTATTGAGCCAAGTTAACGACAGTTCAGAGATTTGGGAGCCTCCAAATGAGCAGTTTCAACGTATTTCATTCCCAATAAAAACCTCTATCAATATGTACTTATGAATATACTTGACTTTCCTAGAGGTCAAGACGCCATAGTTAAATATCTCCTCGGTCAAAGGACGCACAATGGGAAGGATTCTGAACACGCTTCGACCAAATTCATCCATCCAAATCAGGATGTCATTTTCAAGAGTTACTGCAGTACGAAGGCTATTGCAGCTTTAATCACGATGGAATTGCAGTTGGGATAAAATATACGCAAATATACAGTAATTTAGCAATTCATCCTCCAAATCAACAATGTTTAAGCTTATGTCCGACGACTCCGGTAAATTACGGTCAACATAGGACCATTCCGTTGTTTTGGTCACAGTTTTAATTCCCGTGGGTGCGGGACAGCTTATTGTCATTTTCGCCGTTTAGAGCGTGTATGAAGGTCATTGGAGAAGGGCTCTTGGAAGAAGAATGGACGAAGGGTCGATAGAAATACAACACCGGTATAATTAGCCCACAGTTAACGAAGGGCGACAAGTAGTCCACAATTTAAAGTAATTTCCGACGGATGAAGTACTTCTACTTCGCTTCCTCTGCAAGCGGAACCAAAATAGGAATTGGATGCTCCGAGAAAAATCTTAGCAACTTCCATGATTCAAACCCAGGCCATCAGGATAGGAATACAATATTATAGTCACCACAATGAAGCCATCTCCATGAAGTATATTCACCCTTAATTTTGACCCGGCAAATCTACAATCACAATCCATAGATTTACTGGGTAACTGAAAATAATATTCTGAGATTCATTGCGCGTCAACATGTCTCGATATTAGAACAGAATCGGCCGAGGAATAAACCAACACCATGGACTAGGGACAAGAATACTTTTCTCTCACTGTGAGTCGTGGATTCAAATTTCAGGGACACAAAATAATGAGACACCCTTTCAAAGTTTTGGGAAGGTATATCATGAACTCTTGACAGTTTATTCTAGCTATTATAGCTCATTGGGTAACTAGCGTTCGGGCGATCTGCGTCAGAAAATTAACGGAGCAATTGAGTGATATGCTCACCATAGGAACGGAATTTGACTGGAGTGAGAGCCTTTGGGAAAGAGTAATGAGGCAGAAGGGAGAAGCCAAGATTCAATACAACTAGAGAATCATAGTGATCATAGCAAAATAAGACCTTGATCAAATTAGAAGGGACGGAGTGATACAGAGAACATTAATCGAGTGAGAAAATGATGAAAACACAAAGAAATGCAACACCGTCCAGGTGTAATCCATTGCGGTTGTGCCAAAGGCTTCCGAATTTCCAAAATTTTGGAATCTCGAGAATCGGTAGAGAAATCGTCATCATCATTGGTCATTCAATCCTAATTAGTTGACTGCAGCCCTTCATCCTTCCCTATCCACAGCTAGTTTCCATACTTCCTGGTAGCTTTCCTCTTTATTTGGTCCATGGACTTATTCCTGGATCTTCCTCCAGGGGCTTTTCCCCCATTTTATCTTCAATTATGTTCTTCACTATTCCATTGTGCCTCAAGCTGTGTCCAATCCATCTGGTTCTTCTTTTATGTATGGCGTTCCACGTAGTCCTTTCCTCTTCTACTCATTCGTCAACTTCATAATTTCTTTTGTTTAATTTTTTTTGCCATTGCATCCTCCTCCAGCACCAGGTTTCGAAGGCTTCTTGTCTGTTCTGGTCTACTTCTCCAATGGTCCATGTTTCCGATGCAAGGATTGCCACGGTCCACACGACTGTTTTTTAAACTGTTTCCTAATCTGTAGTCCTATTTCTTCGAAAATCGAAGTTGTCTTTATACAATGAACGCTTTCTTAGATTGGGCTACTCTCCGCTTAATGTCCGTAAGACTTATTTCGTCCCACGCGATGGTACTTCCTAGATAGGTAATGGAATCCACTTTTTCTTATTTCTCTCCTCTCGGAGTGACTTCCGCATTCAGCTTCTTCCTTCTGTATGCTAGGATTTAAATCTTCGTCTTATTCATTTTCACGTTTCAAAAAACCTCAACGTGTCATTAATGCAATCCTTTAAAGACCAAAGTAGGCACCAGGAAATCATCTAACACATATGTAATTTTGATGTAATAATAATTATTTTGTATTCGCCATTGAAAATATACAATATTTATATGCTTAATATTGCTACCGGCACAAAAAATCTTTAAACAATTATGTTTTCTTTCCGTTTTTCATAACTCTTATTACAATAACTAAATAATTATTCTCAAAAACTAAATGTATGTCACATATTTTGCATCACATTCGAGCACCAATGTTTTTGGATGGTAGCTCCAAACAGGGAAACCTTAAGAGCTACCTAAAGCTCACACGCAAAATTTATAAAAAACTTATATATTTTTGTAACTGTATTTTATCTGTATCAAAGGCATATGAGCAATAAATATCTATCTATCTCTCTATCAAACAAATTATTCCTATTTAATGACTAGATATATCATGAAAATGTTTCAATACTCCAGTGGGGGGTAAGAAATAACTAACAATATGTATGGGGAGTTGATCAAGAAGAGAGGAATATTCGTTAGGAATGTTAAGTCCGACTTGAGAAAATCAAAGAAACTTGAGCTCTACGACCTCGCAATGTAACAAAATAAGGTAAAAAATGTCTCCAATGGCCGTAATTATTGGCACCACGCGTCAAAAGAAAGAAAAGTAATATTTGCTGTGTTGGTTAAACGGAAACGTCAGTGATCAACCTCAGCCTCTCAACCAGAAAACCTCTATGTGGTGGCTTACGAGAATGTTAATTCCTCGCCAAAGACCACTCACAGACACACAGTCAACCCAAAATGGGATCCTTAACAGGACTAAAGAGACCCCATGAAGGATGCCAGGGTTATAACCGCAAACACACTATGCGTGAATGTTTACGGGAATATGAATTCGACGGAAGGGACAAACACAGCAATCACACTCACAAGCACTCCGAAAAACCACTCACACATTCAAATGGGCCCAACTTCTGAGAGAATCAGACTCGAGATGAGCTTGGTCCAAGAAAGACAAGACAGCAAAAGACGAGGGTGTGCGTCGGAAAAGCGTATTTCGGCCGCAAGGTGGCCCTCTTCATCGAAGTGAAGGGAAAACACTCTAGCAACACAAGGTTAAAAGAGAAGAGTTTTCTGGTTGAGAGGCTGTGGTTGGTCACTGACGTTTCCGTTTAACCAACACAGCAAACATGTTTTTCTTTGACGACTTGACTTGATATCGCCGTGCGGAAAGATAACCGAGAGAAAATTTTTTCCTTATTTTGTTACCGAATTAAGGAGAAACTGATGAAGAGACATGGAGATATCAGTCATGTAATATTTAACCCTATTGTATAGGTTAGAACTTGCAGGGTAAGAAATATAGCTTTCCCATTTGAGTACAACTATGAACTTTCTATATAAACCCATTATTTCATATAATATCTTCAACGAAGTTGTCCAACTAAATGACCTTTCGCACCTCAATTAAAATTGCATTTTCGTCAGAACATACACGCACACAGTTCTTCTCAAATACGAAAAAATTCATCATCCCCGCGAAATTTAGAGTCACCGAAAGCTGAGACGTATTTCCCATGATGTTTATCTCGCCATGCGGGAAGATAACTGAGAGAAATGCGAAACGTCGTCATTATGAGAGCAATATTGACCCCGAACGCCATATTTCCCATCAATCACCTGAAACCAGCGGAATAAATTACGCAAGGTGATAGGACTGCCTTAACGACACTTAAACATCCACTGCAAGGAGACCAGAGTGATGAATGGGCAGATGTGCTGCTGACGTCAAGAGCACTTATTCGATTCCATGGCTGGAATTAGTAGCCCTAGCATAAGCTGTTTTGCGGGAGGAATGCGCAAATCAAGATCATTTCACATTTAGCCCTCTATGGACGGAATTATGAAACATCAGTATGAAAAAAATACTGCTACTATATTAGTTTCTTTTATAGTGCTATATAAGCATTTTTTTAAATAAAAATTTATTTGATAATAACATTTATCGTGAAATGTAACGTATTTATATTGTATATATTTAATTTAAAATAATTATCTCAAAAATAATATGTACGCAAGGTATTATTAAACATTACCTTCACCACAGCATCTTTTTTAAACTTTTCCGATTTTTTCCTCATATGACAGCTGAAACTATTTATTTCGGAGCTTCACCAGGCACGCCATCATCAGTGAATAGCGTCATACATTCATCTATTCAAATTGTTTGACAAACCGCCGAAAGAGACGCATCTTTCCCCACACTTAATCCGAAGCGTTACAATTCAGTCTAGCGCAGCAACTAAATGGAAATGCATTTTGGAAAGCAGACATTTCAATGATTTTGAAGCGTGACGATTGGACTCACTCGTCCATAGAGGGTTAAGATTTTCGGGTGATACAAGTTAAATCGGAATTTACAAAATGCCTTCAAAAGCTTCACGAAGGCGTGTGACAGGTAGCGTTTTGATACCAACCATAAAATACAAGTGTAGAGAAAAGAGGAATGGGCCGAAGAAATGAGCGTCATCGAGACGCACTTTGGTATAGTAACTGTCTCAATCTACCTAAGTTGCTGTCATAATCGGTAGGACATGGTAGGTAGGTAGAGAATAAGTTTGGACACATGTACGCAGTTCAAAACCAAGTAAACTGAAAGTCCCGCAGTTTGACCTAACATTCAGAGAACCAATGTATTCAGTTACCCCCGAAGGATACACATATTATAAATCCAGCTAACTCATCTATTCTCTAACTCCAATGTCGGACTATAATATGCAATCCTCATAATTCAAACCCCACGGTTCGATAAAATCAACGAAATTAATATTCTATGGAAATAGGCCAGTCTGGAGAGCACTGCACTAAACAACAGACACAGGAGATACCACGGCAATTCCCGCAAGGCATACATATAAATAGGCTAAACATTTTTTCAAATGATATTTACACATCTCAATCTTAAACTAAACTTACATTTTACGCTGAATTTTAAACATACTGAAGATAAGATATTAAATGTGGAAAGAAATAATAGAAGAATTTCCGCGATCAAAACAAATATTCAAGCAAGTAGATACAACAAAAAAGCTTTCGTAGAGTGAATCTTATTCTTATGAAAATATAACGTAACATTTAAGCTGACCTACATGCGTCCAGAGGACGTAAAATTTTACTGCAGGAATTAAATATGGCATTACTGCTAAATAAATTCAATGATTCGAGCGGTACTACAGCGATAGAACATGAAGATACAATGAAAAAAAATATGGCTTAGAATGAAGCACGTGAAAGACGCTTTCGTCATTCGATTGTCCATTTGACGCATGCGCGTAGCCAGTAGCAGTCCTTGTTTTATTGCCCCGTCTTCCCAATTGGAGATTAAAATATACCCTTGAGATTCGGGTGCTTCAAGAATGCCTTAGCTAAGCAACTTAGAGGTTAGACGCGCACCGTCCATTCTCTTTGAGCCAATAAAGATTACTATGACGGTGAGGCTCGCTCCGCTCAAAGCCATTTAGACTCAATCGATCAAGCAGTCAGCCACGGGAATACCACTCCTCTGCTAAGCTCCACTGCAGCAGCCGACGACAGCCGCTTAAAACAATATAAATGTTGCTCGGAGGCAGTGAAATGTACTGAAATGGCTTCTTTGATGATGTGAAGCGCCATCAATTCGCGCCCAGGAGCTCCTTCAGCCTTCATTTTTCCCGGAGGAGGCCTAAGGTACAATATTAACCGACGAGTTTCGTCATAACAATTTCGTGCTTACAAACAGAACACAAGCGGAACGAAATCCATCCAGTGCTTGGACTAACTTGCATCCACTGCATCATTCTATCGATCTTACCGAATCCTAATGTGATTAAATTTCAAAAGCACTCTAGTCTCCCCGCGAGATACTTCAACCACAGCCAATGCACGCAATTTGCTCGATCTCGTTAGGGAAGCTGTATTTAGTGCGTAAACGGCCAAGGAAGCCGAAATAGGCGAAAGCATTAGCACCAGAAAGATAAAGTGAAAGTGGAGGGCAGCAACACGGAAGTATAGTACTAGAGGGATTCTGAGAAGCGACGTTACGGGGAGGAAATAATGTGGTGTAATGGGATTCGTTGCTGCATGGAGGTATTGATTCATTCGCTTAAAGGGGATGGTTGTGGAGAATCAGAATGTATTCCGCGCCTTTATCATCAGCTCCGAAGCAACAGACAACGATACCCAATGCTGCATCCCCGCGAGAAAAATGAAGATGGTTGTTTGTGCGATATTTTCAGTAAACGTTCAACATGCGTCCACCGATAGAAACGGAAGAATAGTAAAAGTGATGAGAAACACTCAACGAGATGGAATGAGAATGAAAGAGACAAAATTCTTTGAGTTTTTTCTCGCGCCTCGTTTCGCGTTCGTTGTTCTCACGAAAGCCACTCTATTGTATAGAAGGCGGACTTTTGAAGGCGCAAGCAAGTCTGTTACTTCGACCTCATTCTAGTTTTCATTTAGCACGTCGTTTTACAGCTAATCCACCTTCAATCGTCTCCATCGATTCCTCGTGACAGCGGTCATAGACTTCCCATTCATGAAACGCCAAATAGTTACGCCGTCCCGCGGCAGGATGAGACCAACTCTCGAGACTAGCGGTCATTGACGCTAGCCTCGAGATTGCTTCAAAAACGGTGCACGAGCTCCGTGCTGACACGCAGCGACGAATAAAGAGGTCGACCTGATCCATTGCGTTTTTAAATACGGACAATTCACAACCTGATGGTGGTAATTCTAATACCCTCCCCAAGTCCTCTCCAAGTAATAGAAGGCAATCTTGGCGTGATAATTCGAGTATATTTTCTATAGAGGGCGTGCGTGGTTTATTCTGGCGATGTATTGTAAGCTGGTACACGAGACGTCAGAGACGCTATACCATTGAGGTACTTGCGCGCTACAGCCCAGAGACTGCGTTTTACTTCTGATGGTTTATCTCCCCAGCGTGTTTTACCGGCCTAAATAATAGCGAAATCAATGTGGTTTACCGTTTATTATGAGTAATTTTTTGGTCAAGTTAAACTTAAATGTATTTCCAGTAACGTGAGTCTGTGCTTTTCCGTTAAAAATATCCGTAAATGACAGCTTAATGGCGCCTTTTCCGCCAGTAATCCTTTTCCATAAAATTCCGCATGCATTAAAAATTTCTAACTCATCGATAAACCCGAAACGGGATATATTTTAATACCGAAAATGCTCCTTATGTATGGCCTTTCAAGGCACTGCCGTTAGCCTCGCTGAGTATGACGTCACACGCCTGGGGATCGCTCTGAAGATAATTTCCTTTCCCGAGAACGTTTCTATTGTAGCCACACTCTTGGGCGTAATACAAAAACAAATGAAGTCTTCGGGTTCCAAATCACCTTGAATTATCAAGATGGCAAAACTACTGGATGGAGAGCTTGGTTTTCATCTTATTCGATAAGATTCAATAAATATCTGTTTATATTTAAGATTGAGGGATACAAGCCAAAACTTCTTAAATATACAAAATAAACTATCACACTTTTAAACTTACTTGGGATACTTACAGAGTGAAAATGAAATACCAAAAATGACCACTGGGTAGTAAGCATTTTAGTACGTCGTGAACTAATCACCAGCGATTCCGTAAAGAATGTGACTTATGAGGCAAAGATATTGCAAAAAAATCGACGGAATATTTTCTTCGGAAATAGATGGGAAAATTAGGTATCCGTAAATCTTCAGCCGTAATGAACTTGTGACGCACGAAGCAGACGCAATCTAAAAATGACCAGCGGTCATCATCCAGGATTTGATCTCAGGAAATTCCGCAATTTTCGAGGAGAGAAATTTGGTATAACTTCGCGTTTAGAGGAAAGTGATTAAACTTGTAATTGGATTACTGCGAAATATATCTCTTGTACCAATGGGAAACGTTTAATTATGAGTGAACTGCCAAAACGCCAAATTGGAAAAAGCAATTTTTTTACTCTCATTTTCCATTGATATAAAAAACCAGAATACGAACGCAAAGTTAAACGTAAATATTCTCACAGACAAATACGCTCCAACCACCTAAATTATCAGAACGGGTGTGTTTCAGAGCGACACAGAGATTGTTATCATGAAGACTCTCTACATCTCTAGGTCTGACAGAAGCGATGAAATAAAATACACTCCCATAATACACGTCACAATTTCACCTCCCAAAACCTTATCCCTCACATCTTTACACAGCGATTGTGTCCTAAAATCCCCTCTCACACGCCCATGCGGCGGCTCGCAGGGCAGAATGTACATGTACACACTACACATCGATCCTCTGTGTGATACTGTATGGGGTGCTGTACACCAACAACTAAGAAGTAAGGGATGGGAAGTTGAAATAAGTGCTGAAGGAGTGTCTTCGTGCCTTTTCTTTGAAGTCACTAATGTTGCATGGGCAGAAGGATACTTTGGACCGATATGTTCGATAGTGTGTCTACCTTAATTTTTGGTTTCAGGCAGCTCTGTAGGTGTATTGAGTGTTCAAATTCTATCCCTCATGTCACTCTGACATTCAAGTGGTCGACTGAACTACCAAGAAATTTAAGCCTAGCTTAGAGCTTCAAAATCTCCAGGGGCCCCCTACCTAAACCTTTCATCAGCCAAGTTAACATCTCATCACAGCAATTTTTCACGGGGCGCGCGGCTTACCTCAATACTTTTCTTTCGCGGATAAAATCTTCGCACTCGAAATGTGGTCTTTGGTGTGTAAGAAAACATTTGTCTCTTACTTTTTCGTCCGAGGTCCCCCAACTGTTTTAGCAGTGGATTATTTGACATTTTCCCGATTCCCCCTCCGCCGTTCTTGGTAAGCCTTCTCTGAGTTGATGGCCGTCCGTCAGACAGTTCGTTAAGCAGCGGAACTTTCGCAATAGTGGGATTAATACCCAAAAGCCCCCGCTCAAAACTTTCGCGCCTTCTAAAATCCTAGCTATACTCAAAGTTTGGTGCTTTTTTAGCGGAGCAAAATAATTCCTCTCTCCTTGGAGACACAGGCCGCCACATCTGTCACATCTCCAGCAAAATTCTCGGGGAAAAGAAGGATTGATCTCTCAAAAGGGGAATGGTTTTTGTCTGACTTGGAATCTGACTCGGAAATACAAAAAGGACTAATGAAATAATGCATTTCATTATTGGCGATGGGGATTTCGTCGACGAGCATTTACTCCGAGACTCATTAGGATTTCTATACGACATTTTGGATATTATACATAAGTCTTGTTTTGTAAAGTTAGCTCTTACGCGAAAAACTAAGCCAGCAAAAACAGTTTGCGAAAATGTTTAAGAAAAAAGGTACGAAATCATTTTCTTTCGTGTTTTGAGGGCCGGATAGAATTCAAAAATGGGCGCTTGGGCCCGTGAGCAGGAGATATTGCTCTTACATTATGAATTAATAATAATAATTTCTTTATATCTAACGGCCGAAGCCAATTACTAGATATGTATCATATGGACGAACACAAACAACCATGCCCAGGGAGGTGTAAAAGTCCTACCCAGGCGGGACTCGAACCCGCGACCTTCGGTTTGGAAAGCGTGGACTTTACCCCGCCGCCACCGAGGCCGAACCGCGAATTACTAACACAGATATTAAAATGCCAGCATAGCGCAATAGACTGCACATTTTCCAGGCAATCCCCGCAAGCAAGCGATGTTTTATTCCCACACCAGGTGGGTAATTTCTAAATGACATTACTGCGTACTTCACCGCCATATTTTAGAGAGGTTCAGCTGTCATACCGACACGTCTTATCTACCCCTACCTACGAGGTCACCGGACCCGCACAGCAGTATGCGGACGAGTGTTCGAAAAATTAACATCGGCTTAAACTTTACCACTAGAGATCATCCAGAGCCGTTCCGGAAATATATGAGTTGGTCGAACAACCTAACGCGAAATTCGCATTAAATCAAGAAAAAATATTGCATAAGCTTTGCTCAAATTTTAACTAGCGTGATGTTATTTTAAAAGCACTAAGTCATGATAAATTCGTTTACAAAGCTCGGATTCGTACTCTAATGAACATCGGTACGCACCATGGAAGGAAATCATTCTAAAAAGAAATCAAAATATTAAACCGCAAATCAGCCGATATTGTCTCCAAATTTTTACAACATCAATGTCGATATGAACTAATTCTTTGCCTTCAATTCATCAAATATCAATATATGTTATTCATTCCGTGTTGATTTATTTTACGAACGCCCATAATTTGACGAGGTAATGGCGCCGTGATCAGCGCCAAAGTTATATGAAAAAAGGAAGTACTGCATAAAAAAACAATACATTAGGAGGTTCTCTTACATGGCAGTGATATCTGAATACTAACAGCTGCAGAGCAAAGACGACTGGAAGCAATCGAAATGGAATACCATATGATAATAATAATGGGTCCGCGGACAGCGGGAATCGCCCAGTAAGAAATTCTACCATGAGCTGGAGAGAAACTATGTACGATAAAAACTCCCTAAGTAACAATTTTGAGCGTTTATTTTCAAATTTATGTCATTGCGGGAATAGAAAATGGAGAAATCTGAACACAAATGACTTAGAATCGTTAACTATTTGTTAATGTCCATGAGAAAGTTTCTTTAAAATTCACTGTCTATTATAATTTATTTAAGAATATTTTTAACATTATTGTTCAGTTTTCACGGCAATGCTCTGAGATACGGCATTAGGAAAATACATATGCGGCACAGCATTAAAGCAACTGGGTTTTGTTAGGCGTATTATAGGAAGGTCCTCGGATGAAAAAGTAAAAGAGGTATGCTTCTTCGCTCTGGTTAGGAGCCTCGAATACGCGAACACCTATGATCATTTGGGACCCAGGTAATTAAGATTTAATCAATGAAATTAATGAATTACAAAGAAAAGCTACACGTTCCGTTAAAAACTGCTACGAACAAACATATAGTGTTTCACAACTTTTAGAGGGATTAAGGTGGGAGCCCCTAGAAACTCGGAGGCTACACGCTAGGGTTAGTTTGCTTGAGAAATTCAGAACAGGTGTATTTCAGAGGGACACACAGAATATTATCATGACGCCTCACTACATCTCAAGGTGTAACAGAAGCGATAAAATAAGAGAGATCCACTGCCGAACAGATTGGCACAAAACCTCGTTATTTCCGCGCACAATAAGCGACCACAATGAAAACTGAGCTCCACTAAATACACATCACCATTTTCACCTCCCAAAACCTTATCCCTTACATCTTTACATGGCGGTACGTAGATTTAAATGTACGAATGCAATCGAAACTTAGTGAATTATTAACTTTTTATTTCACACGTTTGATATTCAACTTATATTTCAACGGTAGGCAATAATTTGAACCATGGTCGGTATCAAAAGAAAGTCGGATATTGGCTTGTGCATCGAAATACTTAAAAAAATGTATACCACGAATTCGGGTAGATATATTTTAGACTGAAACAGGAAAGTGCACTTCAGTCTAAATACGTTCACTCTTAATTATATTTCTAACTGTTCAACTGCATAGCACGAAGTACATTAAGAGTGAGCGGGATACATCCATATCCCCTCAGATCCACGCCATCGTATCATCGGAATAATAGGACTCGTGTTGCAGAGGTCAAAATACTTCGCCAGTGCATCTATTTCGTAATTAAATTTTGTGCGGAATCTCTGCTTCCAAGCGCGCCAGATGAAATAACTGAATTGTAAATTGACCACATTCCCAATTATAGTCATTGTCTCCGTAGTTTTATTTCACATGCGCACTTACAGTAGTTCACCAAGAAATCAATGAGTTTGGTCTCATTTTTAAGAGAAATATCTCACCCTTCCAAATATATAAAAATATCAACCCCTAACCAAACTACTTACTGAAATTTTTGACGCAATATACCAACCCTTTGACATGGGAAGTGGTACTTGTATGCACTCCAGAGAGGCCTCATTTAAAAAATGAATCATTTCGAACACCTAGATCTCGTCAAAATATTTACAAAGTGTGATTTGTATGTTTTCTCGACTATTTTTAAAAAGTAATTTTTTCAGAATCGTGAAAGATCATCCGCTGTGAAGGAGGTTTGAACGTACAGCGTGAAAAAATAAGTTACATCAAAGACATATTTAGATATATTTATTTGATTAGCTAAAATTTCAGTCTCATAAAAGTAAATTATCGCACTACCATAGTGCACTATTTAATTCATGTGTCCTACAGCTGCTGAAATAAAAATGTATAATTCGAATATGGTCTCCATTATGACTAGGGATCTATCTCGCTTAAATTACCTTAAATCAAATACCTCAGCCATCGCATGTCATTGCCCCGCGCCTATTATCATCACCGCTTCCTTTCATCATGCTTGCGGTCGCCCGGTCGAGTATTAAAACCATTTCCCATGATGCATCTCGTGACTACGGTGATACATTCCGCTTGAAATTCATGCGTTTTAATTTTCGAGTTCTCGCTTGCATCGAGCTGAACAGCCCACTTAAAGAAGGTATCCTAGCAGAAGACGAGTCTCCTTAAAGACAGCAACGCAATAATGAAATACGTACGAAGCTGATTAAAACGTATGGAACCCGATAATGTGGTGCTTTCGAAGGATGGTAAATATTCAACGGATGGAGAGAATTACCGATGAGAAAGTCCCCTGAAGAGTAGGATAGAAATGATTTTAAATGAAAGCCCCAAGAAGAGGATGAAGAAACCAACTTATTTGGCCCATTATGTGACTTGTTGCCAGTTGCAAGAACGATACATATCCATTCCATAAAGTTATGGGACCCATAAGCCATGGCTATTCAAAAATTCCATTAAGCCATGACCATTCAAAAACTGTTGTAGAAACATTCTATACATTTATGGGTTTCATAACTAATGGTATGTTGCTATGGATGCCATAAGTAGCCAAGATGGCGGATTCGCAAATGATCGCTTGGAGACGTAACTACTGGATAAAAGAGTTGTTTGAGACAAATGACCAGTTTGTTTACTCTGACTGAATAATTATTACATGCATTAGCAATTATTCATACGCCAAACTTTCGTAACTGTCATCCGGCGGTGGAAGATTAGATCAAATATTCGATGCCATTAACTATTGGTATATAAGTCAAGTAACTAATAAGTTCCTGTAGCACGGATATATTTATGAGATATACAACTTTATGGATCTCATAGCTATTGATTCCATAAGAAAATGTTCTTGCAACCGAACATTAAGAGCCTATTGCAGGCATTGTTGGTAGGAGAGACAGATCTGATGGACTGTTGAGGAAAACCAATGATGGAATACACAAGTCCAAATCACGTGATAGTTCCAAGATAGGACTGGCGCAGGAATGAGTGAGAGCTGAGAGGAGAGTGATGTGAAAGCTCCTGGGGACCAAACTTCGGATAGATGACTGCCAATGCGGCCCGAGTTGATTTCGCCGTGGTGTTTTCCATAAATCGGCCTTATGGGGAGGAGGAGGAGGAGGAGGAGAAGGAGGAGGAGAGCGGTGGAATTTTACGTTTGACCGTTTTGAATGTGTTTATGAGTGCAAGGGGTTGAGGGCCTCAAAAAGCCGGTTCGCGCAAGCTCTCATCGTCCCGGGCTTAAAACACAGGGGTGGCCGCGATGAAGTTTTTACGGCCGCCCCTTAATGTGTACACCATGGAGAGGGGGGTGGGAGGAGGGGAGAACGCGAGAGGAGGGTGTGGTATAAGGAGAGAAGAGTAGGACCATTTAGTGTGAATCCTGACCGGTGGGATGGCGCCACTGCCGCGGTTACGGGTGGGGACGACCTCACTCCCACTCCCCCCCATCCTGTCCAACCCGACCCCCTCAATCCACCCCCTCCCCTGCCCCACACCTACGTCACAGGGCGTGCGACTCCACGGTCGCGGGCCGCACAGCTTCCCTGGGACCCGCTAGCGCTCGCCGGCGGCGGGTCTGCTCACGCGAGTTGTAGGCCGTGGGATTAGCTAGCGAGGCTCGAGTATGGACTCCGCCGCAGAACTTGGTGGCACTCTTGCGAGAGAATTTCCGGGCGGGGAGGTTTGGTTCCGACGTGAATGAGCGTTTTGCACATTCACATTGCTCAGCGAGTGTCAACAAGGGCGTGGGGCAGGGAGTGTTAGAACTTAGCCCGGAAAATGGAGGGAATAGGGGAAAAGGCATCAAAAGAGGGAAGGATGGAAGTACGTTAACGATGAGACTCTGGCTCAATTATGCAATGTCCAGTTAACGTCAACCGCAAAAGACGACGTAGCCATCCCGTTAGCATGATGTAAACTGTTAACTCGCGTTTTGCGTTTTACAGGATGAGGTCCGTTAATTGACGTGAGCATTATCTATGGGTGGATGCAAGAATGCTGGTTATAGTTACAATAAAATGTTAAATCCGACATTATAAAACCGGCCCTTGATGCCATACTCTGTTTCACATAATATCAATAAACGGTGAGTGGAGGGTGATATTTCCGTTCTATTCTATTCGACAGTTAAAAGTGCATACGTTGACAATGAGACTCTGGCTCAATTTTGCAATGTCCAGTTAACGTCAACCATAAAAGACGACGTAGCCATCCCGTTAACATGATGTTAACTGAAAATTCACGTTTGGTGTTTAACAGGAGGCCCGTTAATTGACGTGAGCATTATCAACGGGTGGATGCAATAATGCCGGTTATAGTTACAATAAAATATTTAATACGACATAATAAAATCGGCCCTTAGCGTCATACCTTGCTTCAAATAATATCAATAAACCGTAAGTGGAAAGTGTAATTTTTTTTTCAATCTACTCGACAGGCAGTCCTCTTCAAATTTTGGCTTCCATTAGTTCGGAATATGCAGAGCAAGGTGGAAGTGTTATCCTCAACGTTATCCCAAAACTTGCATTAACAATTGATTAATAATAATGAGTTTTTCAAGTAATTCGGTCAGGGGCATCAAAGATCCCCATTCGCTCTGGTTAAGCCACACCTGGAAAACGCGGCGATCATTTGGCACCCTGTGCAGAAAGATTTAACAAAAAAAAATAAATAGAATACTACGGAAAGCTGCGCGCTTTGTTTAAAACTGTCACGAGCGAATAAATACTGATTCATAACTTTTAAAGGGATTAAGGTGGGAGCCCCTAGAAACTCGAAGACTACACACCAGGGTTTGCTTGCTTGAGAAATTCAGAACTAGTGAATTTAAGAGGAACACACAGAATATTATCAAGACGCCTCACTTCATCTCAAGGTGTGACAGAAACGATAAAATAAAAGAGATATCAATTCGATCAGAGGGATAGGGTTGGGAGTAGAGATTGGTAAATTACAGTAATTTTCATTTCAAGTAAACTACCGCGGTAAATTACGGTACTTTTCGAATATTACCAAAATTTTGCGGTAAGTTTTAATTTTCTGCAACTAATAACCAATAGAGGATTGAATGGTAAAGCCAATAGCAATAGTAAGGGGTTAACGGCATTCAAAACTATAACTATTCCTACAGTAACGTATTAAAAATAGAGAATATTTGAACAAACAAATGCGGCAGCCGACATGCAATTTGGCGTTCTTTTGTTTGGCATGAGAAATTCGTTCTGACCGTAATAACGATAGCCCCAAAAATATTTCATAAATAATATATCCCACAGATTAATTTTATGTGCCTTTATTTATATTAGATAGGTAGTATTCAGTATGAATAGACTTGGCTTAACATTATATGTTAGGAATTTATCGGTACGAAAAACATCTGAGACGGACGTGAATATTACCGAAAATTACGGTAATTTTCAGAAGCAGCGGGAAATTACGTAAATTAGCACGTTAATTTACGAAAATTACCGCGGCTACTTTCAGAATGGCTCATCTGTAGTTGGAAGCCGCTAGAGACTCGGAGGCTAAATGCAAGACTTAGTTTGCTTGAGAAATTCGGATCAGGTGTGTTTCAGAGCGACACAGATAAGTTCATTTTGACGCCACAACACATTTATATGTTCGACAGAAGCGTTAAATAAGAGAGATACACTGCCGAACAGATAAGAAAAAAAGAGGCACTCCCGGGAGTGCTGACAGAAGTGAAAACTTGAAATAACGTGAGCATTTTTGAATGTAGGGAATAATTTCTAATGAAGTGTTTTATTAATCAGTAGAAAGTAGTTTCATGTATATAATAAATTAAATATTCATTTATTGCGCTATTGTACCGTGAACTTTTTGCATAGGCATAGCATGTTATTTTAACATGGTTTGCCATACAAATTAGATCCTTAAGTGCTGTAAAATCCATATCTAATAAATATAATATAGTTTATTTGACGGTGACAGTGACGCGAGTCCAATGGTTTTTACCCATCCACAAGTACTGTGTATATAGCGAGTATACTGTGTATATACAAAATATACAATTATACATATATTTAGCAGCAGTGACGGTGACGCGAGTCCAATGGCTTTTACCCATCCACAAAAGTGTATATACAGAATATACAATTACACATATATTTAGTAGCGGTGATGGTGACGGTGACGGTGATGCGAGTCCAATGGTTTGTACCCATCCACAAGTACTGTGTATATAGCGAGTATACTGTGTATATACAGAATATACATAATTATACATATATGTAGTAGTGGTGACGGTGACGCGAGTCCAATGTCTTTTACCCATCTACAAAAGTGCTCAACGCGACATAAGAAGTTTTCAGTTCAAAACAATTATTTTTCGCACACGAAAAGTGGCCAAAATAAAAACCGAGATCTACTTCAAACACCCGGGTAATACATTTCACCATTTCGACTCCCAAAACCTTACCCTTTACACGGCTTATGTCCTAAGGCCCCCTGGCACATGCGGCAGCTCGCAAGGTAGTAAGCTGCTGTGGACATAGATGCCCTATTTCCACGACCTACGCACCAAACAGCGTGGGAGGAAACCGCAGTGCGAATGCTAATCCGAGTACGCGAGCTCAAAGTTCCTATCCTATCGCTATCGACAACCACATGTCTGCGTTTCGGGGAGGGACAGGAGTATCACGAGCGATAATCAAATAAGGCAAACAACATGGAGTGGGGTTAATTACATTACGGTTAAATGAATAGAAAAGAGTGTCCGTTGTGTTTCTCAAACCATTCCGTCCATTGCAATGATTCCCAGTGATGCGGGAATAACAATTTCGTTTGGAATTAACAGCAAGCTCAGCACTTGTTCACGGCGATCCCTAGACAGAGTAGATTCCCAGAAATACAGTAACGATGACAACCTAATTATCTTCTATACGGCCGTGATGGCAACTCTCCGCAGGTATTGTGAACGCAAAGTGATTGATTGAGTTAAACACGAACGATGGAGGGATTATGGACGTTTGAGCCAAATGTACCTCTAGTCCCAAGAGATACAGAATTCGAGCGGATACCAATTATTTACACTGAAACCTTCCAGGAATGCCCAGATCGTCCTGCAAATGACATGTAATCCCTCAAATAAATACAGACTTTGGTGATAGTATTTAAAATATCACTCTGCTTTTCACATTTACGAACTCTTATTTATTCGTGAAAAATATTCTCGCCCTTCATCACCGTATAAAATATAAACAAATTTTATTCAGTTGAAAGTCTTTTTTATGCCACATTCATTAGCTGGGACATCGGCGCATGGCACTCTCAGCCAACCTAGCTGAAGCCAATACACCCTCTTGCAGCTATAACTATTAGAGGAAGGTACACAAGACATACTTTCAGAGATTTTTGACGAAAATACAGTCATTTTACATAGGGAATGGTAAGTGAGAGAGCTAAAGAGAGACCGTATTGAAAATAAGAGGAATTTCAAACACCTAGATCTCAGAAAAAAATTAACATTGAGTAGTAGGTCAACAATTTTTTAAGACAAATCATGTAGTTACTACAGTAATTTTTTTCAGTAATACTCCTAGTCATCCTCTCCCAGAGATTTCTGCCCCTCGCTCTTTTGAGGTTCCAGGAGAGTAACCCAACGACAACTGAGTCCGTTAACGCTACCTCGATATGATATCAGAGATCACGACCTTAGGTAGTTTGACCGAAATATCTCTTCGCCTAGAAATCAATGAATTTGAAATCATTGTATAGAAAAACCTCTCACCATTCCAAAGATACCAAAATATCAGCCCCTTACCGAACGACTTTCAGAGATTTTGGACGAAAAGTATCAGCCCTTTAACGTACGAAAATGTACGTGTATGCACTCCAGAGAGACCTAATTTAAAAAATGAGCAATTTATAACTCTTAAAGAAATTAAATTGTGTAGTTTGTACGTTTTGATTGTATGTAAAATTAAATTGTGTAATTTGTATGTTTCTCAACTGTTTTTGAAAACTAATCATATTGTCACCGCAGTATTTTTTCAGGATCGTAATAAAACTTTCGTTGTGAAGGAGTTTTTAACGCACCAGGTGAAGGAAATGAGTCAAGTTACAGACTTATATAGATATATTTATGTTATTACATAGAATTTCAGTAATATATAATTATATTACTGAATCATTAATAATGCAATATTTAAAACATTCTCCAAACAGCAGCAGAAATTAAAATTTATGATTCGAAAATGATATCCATTATGACTAGGGAACTATCTCGCTCAAACTACCTAACATGATGGATTATTCGGGGAATGGATGAAGGGTAGAGAGGAACTTGGCAAGGGCAAAGACATTCTACTAAAGAAGAGCTTCAATGGGTCTACATAGTTTAATGCCCCATCCAACGGACGCTTCGTTAAAAAGCAACACGCTTCGTTAAAAACAGCTACAAGAAAACATATAGTGTTTCACAACTTTTAGAGGGATTAAGGTGGGAGCCCCTAGAAACTTGGAGACTACACGCTAGGGTTAGTTTGCTTGAGAAATCCAGAACCAGTGTGTTTCAGAGCAACACAGAGGATATTATCATGACGTCTCACTACATCTCAAGGTGTGACAGAAGCGATAAAATAAGAGAGATACATTGCCGAACAGATACGTACAAAAACTCGTTCTTTTCGCGCATAATAAGCCACCACAATGAAAACTGAGCTCCACTAAATACACTCCCGTAATGCACGACACCATTTCACCTCCCAAAACCTTATCCCTTACATCTTTACACGGCTGCACGTAGATGTAGATGCATGAATGAAATAAATTCTTAGCCATGGGAGGGAGCTGTGTGATCTTGCTAATTAAGGAGCTCTTGCGAAGAAAATTTCTCGGTGATCGGGAGGGTGCGTTGGCTAAGGCACAGCCGTTTCATCCCAAGCGAAGGGATTTGATTCTAACTGTATTATATATCAGTGACATACCGATGCCTGATTGGGTGGCACGTAAAGAGCACTTCCGGTGTACTGCTTAAGATAGACGTTAAACTAGGACCCCTTGGAGTCTTTCGCTAAGACTAGATTAATGTCGACGCCAGGTCTCTCTCCACCTTTACTCCAGCCCCAAGATAATCCATCTCTAATAAGCCGACCCATCTATCGTCAATTGCGCAAATCTGCATCTACAAACTACCCCGCGAGCCGTTGCATGGGCGTGGGGCAGGGAAAGTTAGGTCACCAGCCGTGTAAACATGTAAGGTTTTTGGAGGTTAAAATGGTGACGTGTATTATGGGAGTGTATTTAGTAGAGCTCAGACCTAGAGATGCGGATGCAGGGGATATAATCATGACGCCTCTCTACATCTCAGACCGAGAGATGTAGAGAAGCGTCATGATAATATCCTCTGTGTCGCTCTGCAACTCACCAGTTCTGAATTTCTCAAGCAACTAAGCCTAGCGTGTAGCCTTCGAGTTTATAGGGGCTCCCACCTTAGTCCCTCTAAAATTTGGGAAACACTGCATGTTCGCTCGCAGCGCCGCAGCCATTGGAAGCGTACGCCTCGTCTTGCTCTTGTCTTGCTCGTGAAATATCATGCAATGATTAGGCACTGCATGTTCGCTCGCAATTTTTAACAAAGCACGCAACTTTTCTTTGTATTTTGTTAATTTTATTCGTTAAATCGTTATGACCAGGGTCCAAATGCTAGCGGCGTATTCGAAGTAGCATCTCTCTTTCACTTATTCACCCGAGGCAATCCCAATATACGCATAACAAAACCTCGTTTCTCAAATGCTGTGCCGAATATGTTACGTAATATAAGAGGAATTCCGCGAAATTCAAACCAATAACTTTGATTTGTATTCACTAAAGCTGGCAACACATTGAATACAATGTCGTTAAGGCGTTCCATTCAAACGATATCCCTCCAAATTTCAAGTCAGGCTCGAGAGCTTGACCTCTGAAGGCGGAATGAGCGAAATCTTACTCTTCCTTTTAGTTTTCTCCTGGAGTGATGGCGAACAACAATTTTGCTTAGGCTTGCTGAAATACAGGAATCGCTGCTCGTTAATCGTAAGTTATAAAAGTATGTGTGAAGAAATTCTCATTAGCGTATCAAATAAGGTTACTCAGAATTTCAGAAATTCATGAATGTTTCTCCTGGCGTGATGGCAAACAACAATTTTGCTTAGGCTTGCTGCAATACAGAAATCTCTGCTCGTTAATCGTTATCAGAGTATATGTTATCAAAGTATATGAGTAGAAATTCTCATTAGCTTACCTAAAAATTTTACTTAGAATTTCAGAAATTCGTGAATATTTTCATCTTCGGGTAATTTAGACCGCCACAGAGCATGCATTTTTGCCCAGTCCAAATTACCTGAGCATACGTTAACGATGTCACTTTAAAAGTGAAAATACCAGCTGTATGGAAACCGAAGGATACGTATATAGGAAATGGAAAAAATAAATTTGAGGGACGCTTAAGAACAGTACAATCTGGAGTGGGATCAATGACATTACATATGATATATTTCAAAATAAATAAATGCATTTTGAAACAAAAGTTATCATCCAAAGTGATTTTTTTCTTATCATTAACAGTAAAAAAGACAAAAAGCAATGGAACATGTTAGTATGCCAGCATTACATTTCTGAGAAAAATTTTGGGTTCTGGTCCATACTACACAAGGAGCAAGGCCGAATTACACACCACCTGAACTGAATCTGAACCCACACAGAACTGAATTTATGATAAAAATATTTTTAAATGCTATGCCTATCCACAATGGTGGAATATAAGGGCATCAGCGTCATCTTCATCGGGTATAGTTTGTCAGGAAAATAGATCGTTATTGTAGTCAAATAATGGAGTTAGCTATAAGCTACGAAGTTAGGTGGTCCAATTTCCGCGGACTTCCATGGGTGGCTAGAGGAGAAAAGGTGAAAAGGTGCGCAAGTAACCTCAGTTGAATGTATATAGCCCCAAGGCGGGGTGCCACACTAGTGCGATCGATATAACAACCACTTCTTTGTCGTAATTCGAACCCGGGCCCTCAGGATGGGAATTAAGTACTTTAGCTGCGAAATTAATACAACCCACACCGTTCTCCGTGTGTGCGATAATACGGGCGCCGGGTTTGCCTCCTCTAGGGTTTCCAACTTGAACATTTAGTCCTAGAGACTCCGAGTGAAGCAATATTTCTCAGGGCTAAGGGTTTCAGATTAATTTTTCCGGGCCAACGTCAGAAGTGAAACAACAATCTGTTAATATGTCACTTGCAGAGATCATTGCACGGTGGTCGGAGAGATCCCGGTCACTGGACAAAATTCACGGAGAAGATTAGTTGACGTTTCAAGTCACTTTTTAAATTTGTTTTTCGTAAGGATGGCGCCATTACCAGAATAACTGTAAAAAGGAGAGTCATCTGACATGAAATCATTAATTCGAAATCCTTAATACGAGTATGTGAAAATTTTTCGTACACGAGAGGATACTGTCGGTACTTGTAATGGCTAAAAAATGTATCTACGTAGACGCGTTAAACATTTAATATATCAGAAACTTAAATATTCGGAGTGAGTTACAGAGAGAGAAAATAAAAGAACGAGATTTTAAAATAGCAATAAAAGAATTATCAAGGCAGCCCAGCTGATTTCAAACACATTACGAAGTTTTTCTGTAAGAGATATATTTTTTAAATTAACACAACAAAAATGCTAATCAAGACTACAGTGGGTAAAGAGAGTATTCAGATCCATATCTTTCTAATTCGAATGCCCATAACTTCCATGTATACCTTATTTGGACATGAGGGGGAGGCATTTAATTTGAAACTCTGTCAGAGATATAACTGCAGGCTCTTGAACAAGGACCATTCTTTGGGTGGTGTGATCCAGCAGGGCCAGCAGTTTCGATTTGGGGATAGTTTCTGTTACGTTAATGCTACTATCCACGGAGTAGGATACTAAAAGAGCCAAAGGAACCTAATTATACGAGGGGTAAAATATTGTGCATGTTTCTATAGTCCCACGCCTCAAGAAGGTGAAGCGCACAAAAGGTATCGTCAGGGGTATAAGAGCACGGTTCCGAAGCCTATTCAGTTGCCTACGCTTTTCTTATCTGAGATGTTCTTCCATGGCTATCATACGTAACCAGGCAACTATTTCCGCAGTGGACTCCGGGCCATCATCACGCAAGGCTACGGAAGACTCAAATTTCGGCTTCTGTCCGTAAGAAGCTTCATAGAATTCTTCAGTTCTCTTTTTCTGAGAGTGCTCTGGGACTTTCAAACCTTATCCGTGGTTTAGAATTTCCGTAACGAGGGATAGCAGGTGACCTAAAACAGTACAACCAGGTCACCCTGTTCAAAAGAGATGATCCCTAAATAATTTTAACTAACATGAGGAGTCGAGCCAAGTCACATTACAACCTTTTCTATCGGAAAGAGAGCTTTTTTTTCTTTTAGTCATTCAGAACTAATGAAAAACATTCGCGGCTTTCTAGCACCCTTTTGTCATCTTTCCCTAACATGAGTAACAAAGGCATCAACAAAGTGTGCGCACTCTCGCAACTTTTTCCCTAGATTACCATTAATTCCTTTTTTCCTAAAACAAAATTAACATGGAAACATCGGGTTCACATTATTGATTTCACATATGAACATGATCAGAAAAGGGAACATGTCGCAAGGACAATTCGAGAAATTAAGTTTTCCATACCTTTTCACATGCTCGAGGAAATGAGAGCGATCTTTTTGTCGCCTTCGGACCATTTTTCTTACAAGAGGTCGAAGTCCTCTAAACATGTATTATTGTTTAACGTATATGGTGTTGTTTTCGCATGAAAAACTCGCAGTGTTTACACTTCTTTTTATGCTTCGGCGAAGTTCTCGATCCTTTTCGCGCTTTCACAGAGTAACTGGCGATTGACGCAAACTGCAGCAGAGTATAAGGGAGATGCTTTGGTCCATATCACAAAAAAATTGGCTGACTTCCATCTCCTTTGGTGAAGTTGACTTATTTTCCTTCTCCCTTCAAAGGCTATTGACGAGCGAAAGGAGATACATCGGGACGTAGAGCAATACATCCGAGATTAACTAAGCGTTCTTTTGGAGGGTGAGCGAAATGTATATACGAAAATGGAGCTACGAGTCTATTCCCCGCGACTTTTTGTTAAGAGTAAATATTTAGTAAATTGTCGAAAATCAAGTTTATTTATAAATATACGACCAGTGAGAAACATCCCCGGATGAGTGGTAATATTTATTTTTTGAAAGCCAGGAACAAAGCATAAAAACCCTTTCCCCTTGCTCGAATTCGCAACTAGGTTTCAATACACGGGCCTAAACCCCATTAACTTCCCGACTACATGCTGAGAATGGTTATATTATTGTATTTTTTCGGGATGACAATGAATGGCTTATAATTGTTGATAGAGGTATACACTTTTCAACACCAGATGTTAATTTTAGGGTCTGGTAGAACAATTACTTTCATTTGTATATGTCAGAGGACGAGCATATATACATTAAAATAGCCACCAAAAGTTATGTGCACTCGCAATTATGAGTAGTTAACGCTGTGATCATTTTCCATAAATTCCAAATTATACCGCAACCGGAAAATCAGCCGTCGATGATCTAAAATTCAACGAAAACAGGTCCCTTCATCTCAGTTCTTTTCCTATCAGCTTGAGCGTACAAATACATTCGTTTAATTCGACTGCTTCTACGAATAAACAACTAAAGGCATCCATCTGTACGACTAGTTTGCTTAACTTCTCTACAGACCTTCAAAGATTATGCATCAATGAAATTAATATATTCAAGCCTTTGTACACAAAAAACTTGCTAAAATAAGCAAATAATATAATTATTTAATGCGGTTTATAATTATCCAAATGTTGCCTAGGGAAGCCAATGGGAATACTGTCTTATGATTTAACAAATTAAGTCATCCATCTAAGAATAAAACGTAATGGCATAGAGCTAAAACGATGGTTACTTTCGCAGACGCGTGGTCGTTTATGGTACATCGATGGACGCACGCAATCACACCAATAAGAAATTAGGCAGAAAGATACATTATGTTCCCGAAGTGGCAGCGGAAATGAAGCGAAAGCGGAGCCATTGATCGACGCCTCTTTTACTTTCTACGAAGGGTTTGAGGAAAGTTCACCGAGGGGGCGGAGAAGGCGGGAAGTACTTTTTGGACACTTCAATGGATGAGTTCGGGAATCGTGGGCGACGCTCTTATCTCAAGAGGCAAAGGAAGCGCGAAACAACTTCTCAGGGTGTACGTACCTCTCCGCTTACGCTACCACGACGCTCGGGCGCGAGGAAGATTTTTAACTGAATCATAAAAACTTGAATCATAAAGCAGCCAACATAAGCTCAAATCAACTTTGATCACTTCATTCATCACCGGTCATTCAATCCTAAGATTGGTTGACTGCAGCCCTCCACCCTTCCCTACCTAATCCTAGTTTCTTTACCTCCTGGTATCTCTTCCTATGCACTTTCCTATTTATTTGGTCCATGAACTTATGCCTGGGTCTTCTTGTGGGGGTTCTTCCCTCTATTTGATAGCCTTTCACTAGTACGTATATATTAACTGAAACTTCGCATCAACGGAAAAGACGGATGCCTTCCCAACGTCTGCGGGTTGAGAAGGTCTCGCAGTTGGCAACCCTCGTCTCCACCCTTTCACGGATACCCTGATAATAATCCTTCCCTGGCCTTTCTCACCCGCCCGCCAACCCTTAATGACGCAAATGAGCTCAGTTGACGGTCGCCTCCACCCCAAACACCCGTGCGCAGAGGGGGAATCCAATCCCGCCGGCTGAACTCGTGGATGACCGGAAATGATACACATCTTCAGACTCCGAGAGGCAAGGAGGAAAAATCGATGTGGTGGTGTTTCGTTGGAAGTCGAACGTGGGGTTTCCCGCCGCCCAACACCTCGTCTCCCTCTCCGACACCCGCCCACACTCCCGACTTTTCCACGCTCGCACATCTTTCACGCGCGGCGGGAGTCCTCAAGAGTGCCAAGGCGAGAGAAAATATGGTCCCTCCTGCCGCCGAGGCGACCGATAAAAAAAAACTAAACCCGTCCACCACAACAGCAAACCAAGATCGCAAAATGCTGATTTAGCAAAGGGAGCTTACCATTCACTCTTAAGGTAGTCCGAGCGAGATAGTTCTCTAGTCGTAATGGAGACCATATTCGAATTTTAATTTCACGAGCTGTAGGACACATCAACTAAATATATGCAATATAAATGGTGGAATAATATGACAGAAATTGTAAGTAATTAAATGAAAATATCTAAATGTCTTTAACTTGACTCATTTTTTTCGCGCGGTGCGTTTGAGACGCCTTCAAAATGGAAGGTTTTTTGTGATACCCAAGAACCTATTGCGGTGATAATCGATTAATTTTCAAATATACTTAGTTGAGAAAACATAAAAACTACACGCTATTAGTTTTTCTACAACATCTAAGAGTTATAAATATCTCATTTTGTAAATACTGTCTCTCTGGAGAGCATACACGTACCGTTTCCCATGTAAAGAGACCGGTATATTTTGGCAAATATCTCGGAAAGTAATGCGGTGAAGGGTTGAACTTTTGATGTCATTAGAAGGGTGAGATATTTTTCTTTAACTTGAGACCAAATTCATTGATTTCTAAGCAAAATTATATTTCACTCAAACTACCTTAATTGCTCCACTTACGTCGCGTCGTAACACAGCAGTGCACTTACCCTCAATTCGTCACTCACCCTGCGCACTAAAAAGCGCACTTCAAAAGACATCGAGAGCAGAGTCGATGCGCGCTAACTTACGAAAGAGTGCAGATAATCGCACCCACGGACGTAGACGTTGCCGCGACAAAAAATTGTCCTTGACCGAGAATCGAACAACGAATCCTTGACTACCGGGCCAATGCGCAGACCAAAGTGGTAGTGCGGTAAAGCACTTAGAGTCATCATTCAAAATGGAATACAAAAGAAGAGAAATTACGAATAAAGTGACACTTATTCCCGTACCTGTGTATTCCGTATTAATATGAATATCTTCAACCGCAATGTATGATTGTATTCTTGGCGTCGACATCCAGTTAAGTGATCAAACATGGATATGTAAAGTTTGTAATTACTCGGTGGCTACAAGCTTGCGCTTTTAAACTGATATTTTGAAATACGAGGGTTGGCCAAAAACTAATATCGCACTTTTTTTTAAATCTTGTAATTACAGAAATCTGTACGTTGAAAGGACCATTGAGAGATGCATGTCCATTGTTTGCTAAGCCTCATCGCGTTATCACGACACTGCCGTATCTTACATCTGAGTGCTCTGACCAATTTTCTGGACTCGGCAGAGGACAGACTGAAAGATTAGGATCGCAAATACCAGGTACAATTGTATTTGAAATACTAAAAGTACAAAAAATAACAAAATTGCTACTTGCGACAAATAATAATAACAACAATTGGCAATGATAACAGAAAAAATACATGTAAAAAGTTACAATGTGTTTTTTTTTTAATTTTTAATACAATTTTATTTTCAAATCTTTGTCCTGCTAAGCCAAAGGCTTGTCAGCAGGTGCCATCGTTACAGTAATCGGATATTTCAAATATGTGTTTTAATGCTACAAAGAGACATAGTTATTCATTTTCCAACCAATCCTTTATCCTTATTTTTACTTCTCTTTATGTACTTAATGTTTTTAACTCTTCTGATATTTTATTAAAAAGTTTAGGCACAATTACCGCAAAGGTATCATTACCCGATCTAGTGTTTTTCAGTGGTACCATACAGTTTTTAAAATCCTTTTCCAGCTTCATTTTTGCTTCCTCAAAATTCATATGGTTAGAGATCAGCAATGCATCGTCTGCATATAATAACAAGGTACAGTGTTTAATGACATTAAATATATCAATAATATAAATTAAGAATAGCAATGGTCCCAGGATTGAACCTTGGGGAACACCCGTGCTAATAAAGGCCGGTTCACTAACATAATTATGTCTAATTTTTATTCTAATACTCCTTTCTTTTCAGTAGCTAGAAAACCATTCATAAACTGTTCCTCTAATTCCCATGTTATATAACCTACTCAGTAGAATCTTATGATCCACGGTATCAAATGCTTTTTTTAAGTCAATAAACAATAAAACCACCGACATTCTCCTTTCCGATGCATTTTTTAAAGTTTCAGAGAGTTTTTCAAGTGCTAATTTAGTACCTTTATTTTGTTGAAAGCCATACTGATACTTTGAATTACATCATTTTTTTCCATGAATTTTAGCAAAGTATTTGCAATATATTGTCCCATAACCTTATGCATAGAGGGCAATATAGATATAGGCCTGTAGTTATTTGGATCCCTGTGTGTACCATCTTTATAAATACAACAGCAGTTTTCATATTGTCAGGTACTTTACCCTTCCCTAAGGTCAAATTGATTAATTTCGCCAGGATATCATGGAATATTTCATGATTTTTTATATCGGTCATTCTGATACCGTCTACTCCTGGAATTTTGTTTTTTATGGAAGTTAATAATTGTTTCACTTCACTTTTTGTTATCTCAGGTACATAAATACTACTTCGCATAACACTATCAGGGGTGCGTAGAATTTTTTTAGTGCAATTTACTTTGATTTTTTCAATCTCATCGGTAAACTGTTTAAGGAATATTTTTCCTAGTTCATCATCAGATATTCCTTTGAAACCCTTCAAATTTCTATCAGCACTTTTGGTACTTTTCCTACCAGTGATTTAATTTATAATGGACCACATTTTCCTTGGGTCATTTGCGATAGCTGACACCCTGTTCATATAAAAATTCCATTTTTGATTCCTTATTGCTGTCACTACTTTATTTCTTTGACTTTGATAGTTACTTTTATGGTGGGGGGTGGGGATTAGATGGATCCTTCTTCAGTTTTCTAAACAATGAATCCCTAATTTTTAATTTTTTTCTAATAATTCCTCTGTCATCCATTCTTTTTTCTTTTTTGCTGTCTTGGAAACATTTAATGACAGTAGCTTTATCATATATATTTTGAATATTCAAACACAATAATTGTAACTTCGTAATTTTCCATACTATTTTATTGTTCAAGGAGCCTGACCGGTTTCAATGTTAACACATTATCTTCAGAGGCAGAATGCCAAGTAGAGAGATGGTTGATTTACACATGAACAGGGTACCATACGGGGAAGAAAATAAGGAGGGTGTTCAGGGAAGGAGGAGGTTTGGGGGGGGAAAGAATCCTTGTAGAGGGGGGTAGGAGATTAGCAAAGCGAGGACACGGGAAACATAAAAACCAACCGCGTCAAAAGTTAAAAGAGGAGGGGAGAGGCACAGTAAAAAGGGGCGACAATTTATCCGGGATAAAATCATTTAAAACTCTATGACTAGATTATTTTAAAAGCTAAATCAATTTAAAATTTTTCTAAAAAATCCATTTTTGCACCTTTGTTACAAAAGTATAAAATGTAAGGATTAAAGTTAGATGAGTGATTACACTCAAACAGATGTTTAACAAAAACTCAATTGTTGTCATGGTGTAAAAACCTTTATAATGTTCAGACATTTTTGTTTTAAATCTACGGCCACTTTGACCTACGTAAAAGCAATTGCATCCGGGAGAATCACAACTAAGGGAGTACACCCTGCTTCTCTCCAGATTGTCATACGGATTCTTAGAATTAAAAAGAAGTTTACCAAGTCACGGGGTAGTAAAAACACAATTTAAAATTGTCTTTCGGTAGCACACGGCTAAGTTTATAACTTAATTGGTTAATGAAGGGTAACTTGCACCATCTTCTGGGTTTGTCTGGAAATATGGGGTGAGGAGAGTGGAACTCAACACGGCCTTCTTGCGTTAACGACGCAATAACAACTAAAACAACAATAACAATCAACTAGTGAGTAAAATTACAAAGTTACAATAATTATTATACAATGTCTAAATTCCACAAAGTCAATTCGTCGACTATCTTGTATATTCGTAAATACCAGTCTAACAAAAACAAAAGACGTGACAGACTTAATTTCCCTTCTTCTATAATTCATTTTGAATAACGACCCTAAGTACATTTCTACCCTACCAATTTGGACGACGAAGAGGTGATTAGCACAGAGAAAACCTGGCTCCTTAACCAGATCGAGGACTAGTACCGATAGGGCATACCCGCCCCAGTGAATCGCTGGAGGAAGGCAATAGAACTTACATACATACATACATACATACCAGTCACGCCGTTCTCTTCCGGGGTAGGCACAGTCACAAAGTTTCACTCATAAATACATAATTGTACACCTAACTCTGCTTCAATAATTTCCTCCATACTGGCCTATCCTTGCAAACCTCTTTTTCCTCATTGTGATTTGATAAATTGCTTCATACACGCCCTCCTGTTTTTAAGACTCATCATATTCCTCCTCCTAAGAATTTCCTCAACCACATTCAACCACAACTTTCTCGGCCTACCTCTCCCTCTCGCACCATTCATTTCACTCTTATGTGTCTGTTTCGTTATTCGACTCTCAGCCATTCTCTCAACATGGCCAAACCAACGAAGCACACACCTTTCATACACGTCCATTACAGGAGCATCTAACCCACATTAATTGATTACCCACTCATTCCTGACCCTATCCATCCTACTTTTGCCCCAAACACTCCTCAGATAACTCATGCCCACGGCGTTTAGTCTACTCCTGTCTATCCTGACATACCCATGTTTCACTACCATATAGCAAAGTGGGAAGAAGTACACTTTTGTACACGGCAATTTTCGCTTCCTTAGACAAGCACTCATTCCTCGATATGCTCCACATGCTACCTACCACTTTCCTTCCAGCATTCGCACGTCTCTTTATCACCTTATCTATCCGTCCATCTTTCGTAAACATCTAACCTAAGTACACAAAATCATCTACTTCTACAATTACTTCACCATTCGTCCTCATCATACCATATTCATACCATATTCATCCCATTCTCCTTATTCTACTTAATAGAACTTGAAGGAATATGCAATAGAACTTGGAGATAATATGGAAAAACAGAGTGATTCGATAAAACATCATTCTTCCATGTGTGTAAAGTTCATTTTTGTCGAACAAATAGTTTTTGAGAATAAAACGTGGGGCATTACTTTTTGGGCAACTCTCGTAAATCGGAAACCATGCACATTGCATTTGGTCGTGACTGATGTGTACTCCAACCCAAACTTCTTAATTCCAGGGGCATTTGTAACTATCAATATCTTCAACCGCATTCACAGTTGTGCTAATTTTCGGGAAAGGTGTCATTACCCCACCCGTTCTCACCCTTTACACCACATTCCCATTCCCAGACTTTCGATCGCAAAACGTTCTCTTTTCTTCCACCTCTCCTCTCCATCGAATTCCCTACCTCCTCACATCGATCCTTTCGAACTTTCATCTAAATCCTTTATAAGTCTTTCTTTCGTATCTTTTACCTAAGTAGTCATTCCCCTACTTTTCTATTTTTATACTTGCAAAATTTCTACTTGTATCCTGTTGTTAAATTTGCTTGTATATGTCCTTAAGTTTGTGTATTGTTACATGGCCACTATAAAATGACATCCCCGCTGTGCGTGGTTTTCTATCATTAAATCAAACAAATAAAATAAAATTACAACGTAATTACAAATATTCTAGTCATATTCAATATAGGAGTCAAACATCGATATGTATAAGTACGTAATTACTCGGTGGCTAAAAGCTTACACTTTTAAGGTAGTTTGAGAGAAATATCATTTTACCTAGAAATCAATGAATTTGGTCTCATTTTAAAGAAAAATATCTCACACTTCTTATCTCACCAAAAATTCAATCCCTCACCACATTACTTTCGAGGATATTTGCCAAAAAATTCCAGCCCTTTTACATGGAAAATGGTACATTATTTACAAAATGAGGAATTTCTAACACTTCGATGTCGTAAAAAACTAACAGCGTGTACTTTGTAAGTTTTCTCAACTATTTTTGAAAATTAATCATACTGTCACCGCAATAGGTTCTTGGGTGTCACAAAAAACATTCCGTTTTGAAGGAGTTTCAAACGCACCGCGCGGAAAGAATGAGTCAATTTAAAGACTTATTTAGATATTTTCATTTAATTACTTACCATTTCGGTCATATAAAACTATATTATGGCACCAATTATAATACAATGTTCAATTCATGTGTCCTACAGCTTGTGAAATTAAAACGTATAATTCGAATATGGTCTCTAATATGACTAGGAAACTATCTCGCTCGGACTACCTTAAGAGGAAAAATAGCAACGTCCACATCTCTCTCTCCACACCCCACCTCCCTTGTGTCAATGGCCCTCTCCCACGACCTGCCACGACGCCGACTAATGAAATCGCCCTAACTCCTCCTTCCACACGCCCTTCCGGCGGCTCGTATGGACTCTAATGCATAGATATAGTTGTTGCTAGTTATTTATTGCTATTTAATGAGTTGTTTCCGGGAGGTCACAGAAAATTGAATAACAACTGATAATTCACTTTAACTACCTTAAGTTAACTGATGAGTCCCAATCTGCGCTAACTTCGACACCTTGAATGGAAATTTCCCAATATTTCCATGGAACACGGCGACGCGCACCTGACCAACGCTTGCAGCTCACTTGCCGCACTGTTGTTTACATCCCGAGCACATGAAAATTCACATCGCGCGACTTTTAAGGTGACATGGAAGATAGCAATTTCGAACCTGAATTCCATCTCTAGAAAAGATACGAATGAAGAAATAAGAAATGGAATGAATGCTTCTTCGTTCCTCGGGTTTCCACCGCGTAGGTTGTTTTTGAGACAACGGTTGCGCCCGTGATCCAATGGGCGTCTTCTGGTTGAAGTGCCGGGGCATCATTTTGGCTTCGTTAATATAGGGTATCTGTTTCCCTCCGTGTTCTGTGATTGGCTTTTGTCTTCCCACCGGCACTTCGACCTGAAGACGCCTGTTGGAACACGGGCGCAACTGTTGCCTCATAAACATTCCACGCGGTGGAAACCTGAGAAATGGAGAAGCATTCATCTGAATGCCGCAGAAACTTACGATGGAAGAGAATGAATGAAGAAATAAACACTGAGGTACATATTATATGCCTTTTTTCACTATTATTGGTAGTCGAACAGCGTGTTAAAATAATTCATTCTGAAAAACAATCAATGGCTCGATCAATAAACTGAGCGAGGCACTTTTCCATTGAAACATGTCTCACTATCCGTTCCTTCACTCAACCATTTCCTTATCCCTAGTCACTCTCATGACAGGTGTCCTAACTCCTCCTTCCACACGCCCTTCCGGCGGCTCGTATGGACTCTAATGCATAGATATAGTTGTTGCTAGTTATTTATTGCTATTTAATGAGTTGTTTCCGGGAGGTCACAGAAAATTGAAATAATTTACATGATCGAGGACAAAAATTGGGCGAGAAAAGTTTATTAGGGGAATGAAGAAAAGGTGGAGAGGAATTCACAGTCTGCAAGAGGCTACTGTTAATAAAGGCACATGGGATATCCATAGTTTGGCGAGCCAACCGTTGGATGCAGTGCTACACTTGAAGCACTCTTCACATAGAATCCAAGTATCCTTTAGTGATGCCGCAGAAAATCTCCCTCACTTCCGGCATTCGGGCCCGGCAACTCGGGATGAGATGTCCGTGCTCAAGCAGTCATAATACCACACCAAACTTTCCCCGTATGTGCGCACGAGAAACCATGATCGCATTTTCGTCGTATCGGAAATCCAAGAGTTTAAAAAAATGTTGTGCGCTAAAAAAAGTATTTACGGAGATGGAGTAGATGCGAAGTAGAGGATAAGGCACTAGCTGTTCATCCCGAAAGACGGAGATTGAATCCCAACAGTATTAACATGTATCGGTGACATACCGAAGGATTGTTTTACCTTGATAAAAATTCAATAAAAGCTTACAAATGTCTAGTGGTATTTTTGGGACGGCGATTATGAATTGCTATCTCATAATTTTTAACACATACATGCACCTAAAGGCACTTAGTAGCTGCTATCTAGATGACTTTCAAAACACCGGAAAAACCGAAAAAACGCCTGAATGACCATATTTGAAAATAAATTATTTGTACAATTTCCACACTTTTATTTTCGTCACCGACCATAGTTTCAGCACATTATGCTATCATCAATCTCGGAGACCGATCTATTGTTTACTAAGGCTGATAAATGTAATAGCATTGCCATTTTGAATAAGGGTGATTATATGCAAAAATGTGTGAACTTCTTAAAAGGTAAGTTTTATCAAGTTCCATAAAGTCCCAACAAAATGCTTCAGAAAGATCTCAAAAATACTAAGGATGGTGGCATAATGTGCTGAAACCATGGTCGGTGACAAAATAAATTCAAATATGGAAAGCCATAGGTTCCACAAAATTTGCGCCGATGCGCTCTCTTATGCTGGAATGACTTGAGAGGGCATATTGAAAGAAAGGAAAGTTGGAAATCCATATTGAAAAAAAATCATTCGCCAAGAATGGAATACGAACCCAGATTCCTCGGTTTCGTGACCTCTGATTTAGCTATTCAAGCTTTCCAGGCTTCGTCTTTCACCCAGAACGTCTGAGTGGCTTTGAAGCACCTCGATTCGTATGACGCCAAAGGCAAACCATTAAGACCCACGTAACTAGCAACACCATATAATCTCTTCCCAACATTACACCTCGGGAGCTTAGCAGCTCTTAGACTGTTGGGTACTCTCACTGTCTCTATGCGGAGAGGGGGAGGTGCGAGTGCACATAAAAATTACTCGCAATTATTCCGAGCTGTATCTATGGAGTCAGGAGGCACGAATCCGACTGGTAATGCAATTAGGTGCCCCTAAGCCGTTCGAGTGACTTCTACTCGAACACGATAGCAGTCTTGTGGGCTGGAGTAGTCGGACGGAAGTAAATAAACCATGAAAATCGATAACTGTTCACTCTGTGCCTCGAACATGAAGAATAGTTGTTGAAAAACTCAATTTGTTTCTATTAGCGTAAACTTGGTTAGTAATAATAATATATCTAGTCTGCATTACTTATTGTACGTGAAATTCACTGGTCAAAAGTTCTTTTTTTGCATAAACTGCATACTTTTTCGGGACTCATGCATCGCAACAGTTCGCAAGGTATTATAAAATAAAGACCATGTTCTATCGCCAAAAAAGAATAATTTCAGTAAGTATCAGGGTACAGTTCTTGTAATATGAGTAGAAAAAGTAATTATGAAATCAAAGTATCATTAGATGCATCTTCTTAATCCGTACTGGTAGCTTGAACACGTGATGGTAATTGGACTTCATTAACTGCAGCAACAACGTTCGATCTTCAACTATCATTCAGATTTAACTTACTCTCACAGATAGAATTTTTGGGGTGTAAGCCATTTTCAAATGAGGTCATTGTTTGGTTGATATAGTACTTGAAATTTCTAGCGCGTATCCATTCGCTTGACTAAATTACCGCCGGGATACAAATGAGTTGAACTAGGGCTGGAAAACATAAATTTCCCCATAGCCCGTTTTTCGCAATTAGCGTTAGCAGCAGGGAGTATCACTTATATTTTTCTTGGTTTCAGGGCGCAATAAATTCCTTGAAACTTTCTCTACCTGATAAGAATTGTATACAAGGGAGAGGATGAGAGAGCGGAAAGCATTCAATGTCCATGATGAATAGGTGGATGTCTGCTTTTCATATATGCACAGTGTAAGGTTCGAAGTACATGTATAAAGATTCATATCCTAAACAATTTCTAGTGATTGTGCATAAGATTAAATTCTCTGTTACTGGTTTATTCCAAGGAGAGGTGAATGCAAAAGAGATTTACCTAAGTGGTTTACATGGGATCGTCCCTAACTACGTAAATTAAACCAATTTCAAAATAATTTCTACATTTACCTGCTATTTTACCCAAAATGCAGAGATTTAGCTAAGTGGTTTACAAGGGATCGTCCCTAACAACGTAAATTAAACCAATTTCAAAATTATGTCTACATTTACCTGCTATTTAACCCAAAAATGCAGAGATTTAGGTAAGTGGTTTACAAGGGATCGTCCCTAACTACGCAAATTAAACCAATTTCAAAATAATGTCTACATTTACCTGCTTTTTTACCCAAAAATGCAGTTCATTACGACAGTTGTGATAACAGGAAGGGATGTAAATGATAAGAAATTTGATGTTTACATGAGGTTAATAGGAGTAAAATAATTCACCAAACTGAAGACCGAAGTAACAAAAAGGAGTAAAAGCCTCTCCTAACGGCGTTACCATATCGATTGTTTGACATAATAGACGAGTTTTGGGTAAGAGGAATAGGTAAATAGTTTCACTACGACTGGCCATTGCGTTCCCAAATTTATATATAACTTATAGCTACATTTTCTGCCAACTACGACCCTACGACGTTCACGTCAATCAAATGGAGCAGAATACAGACAGCTCTCAGTTAGCCTCTTTTGTCGAAAAAAACAAGGAAAGTCTGGGTAAGTATACATTCAAAGAAATTCACGATGACTGCCAACGTATCACAAGGCCACTCTGATGTATGTGCGGGGCAAGAAGTTTATTTTTCATGAAGATATTGAATGAATCTGTGAAGTCATGCCTTCAGAGATTTTGCTAAGCCCAACCGTTTCAAAATACATGAGGTTGAATGTTTAATAAAGACACTCGTCTTAGATTTGATCCTACGACTTCCTATCAAAAATTAATTCAAAATCAATACGTTATAAAGAAAAAAACATTTATTTTGCATTATTTACCTTTCGAGATATTCGTTTTATCAACAATCTTCTTCGAGGAAAACTTTTCTTCCAAAGAAACCTAAAAAACATAAACCGTAAGTATGAAGGCAAAATTAATATGAATAAAGAGTTGATTTATGATTGGTTTATTCGACTAAAATGAGGCTAAACTAGAAACTTGAGAAGAGAGAGAAAATTGAGAAAATTATATGGTTTCTGCTGATAAATATCATGCCAAGAGAAAGATGAAATTTGCAAATTATGGATATTTTAAGCATAAGTTAAAACTAGTAAATATTATGCTCGGTCCAACGAGATATTCGAGCATTTTTACATCATCAACAGTCTTAGTGCACATTCATCTTTCGGCAATAAAAATAAAACGCAATATAGATTTGTAAAAAAAAAACAGAACTTTGAACCACCAGTTCCAATACCCTTCTGTTATGACACTCCTTATTTTTTTACATAATTTTTCTGCACATAAAAACTTCCTGCCTCAATTCATTCCACATACGGCGTCAGCATCCGTCATCCCTCTTCCTTACACGGATAAGCAACCTTAATTCTACCAAAGCAAAATTCGACGAAAAGCCTCTATTTACTCAGATCGTATTTACATTTTTTTCTAGTCTCGTTTGGTACAGACCCAATAGGCCAGCTACAGCTGAATGGATGATTCACTGAGAAAGGCCTCCGTCACTTTAACCGCTTTAAGCAGTATTTTGTATTCTAACCGTGTTTTTTACTACTTCTTCGAAAGAGAACAGGAAAATCGCGACGGATAAATGGCAAAGCTATTCAATCCCACTGCCTGTGCCAGAGCATCTCCCATCCTAGCTCAAGCATTAACCCAAATTTTCTAACCAGGTTTTGTAGCAACAAGAACTCTGAAAATTCAGGGCTCACGGTTTCTGTAAAATGGTATAGATTACATGCTTTACTGAAGAATCAAATTTCAAATGTCTACGACTTAATTCCTTTTTCAGCCCCCCAACTTTCCCGCTTTTTCGTCATGTAGTTTTATCTGTAGCGTTGTTTCGTTACGTTCTACGTTTTTCAGTTAAACTAAGACATATACAAATGTAACAAGAAAAAAGAAACCTAGAGGATAATGTAAAATTAACGGGTAGTTTATTTTTGACAATTACATTCCCAACAAAATCACTGCTATAGTGAGTGGTAAATGGGAAACTTCTGAAAGTATTTGTACACCGTATTGAGAACTGCTTCGTAGCTCCACACTCGGATTTCCCGCCTTATACAATGATTGAATAGGATTGGTTCCCCAATACCAGGACTCATCCATGCCATGCAATTTTATTTAGCCATGTTTTGAAGTAATAAGAATTCTAAAAATCAGGAGTCAATGTTTCCCACGGAGAAGGGATCCGTTACGTAATTTACTCAGGAATAAAATGAAATATCTGTATCCACATAGATTTGTTCATCACTTTGATTTTTGAGGTTTTCATGGTAAAGGATTACAGCAGGATGGACAATAATAGCATCGTATTCGAAGCTCAAATTTCTGGTAAATGATAATATTGCATACGTACAATCCCAAAAGGACTGATAATTCCCTTTATTCATTTTTTTAAATCCAAACCAACGCAATATTTTTATCCAGTGAGTAAATATTTTCCTTTTTTGTTCTTGAGTCAAGATAAAAGAAGAGTAAGTAAACCTACATCAAACCAATTACGAAATAGAATATTATACTCGTTAATTATGTTTTCTACAAAGTAACTGCAATGAGCTGGCGCAAGAGGTAACAATTTGTTCGCAGAATTGAGAACTGCTTCGTTGCTCCACACCCAGATTTCCCGCTGGATACAATGATCGAGGAAGATTGGTTACCCCTTCCCAGTGCACGGCTTAGAGTCCGAGCGTTGCCAAATAATCACATTCGGCCGCTTCCCGATTCCGGGGGCGGTTAATCCGATTGTACTTCAGTCACACCAAATACCGCTCAGCTGGTCTCTGTGTTTGGACTGCGCATTCTGGTCCGGCTCCTTGCGAAGCCGTCTCCCGCACATTTCCTCTAAATGCCTTATCATAGTCACGTTTTAGTAATTCTGAGATAACAATTGGCCAGTTGAAATTAGATAGGAAAATCCAATATAAATCACTTGAGATGCCGAATATACCGACCACGACGGCTCACTACCGCATTTATCTCTTCGAAAAGAAAACGCTATCACGGATAAAAGAACTTACAAAAGGATTTCCTGTAAATAGAAATGCTATATCAATCAAAACATAATTATGTACAGATTAAAGAAGGCTAAGCTTTTTATGATGTGGATACAAATTGACAACTTCGTACCGTTAACGTTTCAACCTAATAAGGCGCTAACAAAAAACGAAGAACCATCATTATTTTACAACATGTACAATAAAACATAAAGATTGAGCTTCAAGAAACCACTTACAATTGTATTGAAAATGGCAATGCTCAACCAAATTTTAAAATTCCAAAGCAAATCTTGTATCCCTGAAGTATCATAAAATGCCACGATATCAAAAAATTGACATAAAATGCAGTTTTCAACCCGAAGTGGAAATATTTGGAACATGTCAAAGAATGATGCTAAGATGCTCTTCAGTCAGTTCGCATACAAAAATACGAAATATCAACAGCTACAAAAAAGTAGATCTCAGTAAAATTAGAATACGGTACATACATGAAAACTCCAAAACCACCAAACCATATGTATATGATAATTCGCCGGGAAAGTGTAAAATCATATTATACCACAGCTGACTGAAATTTTCTCCCCGCACAAGAAAAGAGACTTCTCCCTTAAGGATATCCTCAGGAAACGTGAAGGAATCCATGACGCAATCTAGGGCACGTCAAATGAATAGAGATTGTTCAATTCAACGGTTATTTTCGCTAAGTCATCCAAAGACACTAGGCTCATCCTTAAAGAATACAATATAACTTTACTGATATCTCCAGCAACAAAGTAACAACTAAACTTTAAGTGCTTTCAGTTAACTCATGTGCATGCGATTGAACCATGGGGAATATTAGCGATTATATGTCATCAGTTTTTTTTCAATTGCTTCCAAATATTCACCCACGACCCACAGGAATAAAAGTTTCATAGCAGTGAGGAGATGATATTCCATCACATGTGAACGGCATCGCGCAATTTATTGTCCATTTACTTTTTCCACGTAAAACCACAATATTCCAGCGCAATTAATTTGAAATATTTGACTAAATGCTCGAATAACGGCAGAAATGAGGGAAGAGAAGAATCGTTCATTTTAACATTATTTCACTGACTCATTCATGGACTCGAGCTTATCGTTGGGATTGCAATAAGAGGCCTTAAACCACATTTTTATTTTTCAAAAGGCTGTCGGTGATGCGTGGGCAGCCTGTAAAATGCATTAAAATGCTATTTCGTCACTCTCCAGTTTTCTCTATGATATTTTTCGTTGATGCTTTTGTTCATTTTTTCGAGGGAGCACGACAATAATGAAAATCTCTCAATGGAATGAAAATAATACATGTGCATATAAAATCGGAGTTATTTAATATTGCTCCCGGAATGAAACGCCAGAATATTACCATTATCGATGTCATTAATTTGTAGTTACGTATAACGGAAACTAGAGAACACATTGATAAAGCCATATTTAAATGAGATTTGTGAAATATAAAACTTAACGAGCACCAAAAAATTTCTTACTGACTGAAAGGGGCTCAGGATATTAGAAAAATCCATGATAATTTGTACAAAACCTTTCCTTTTGACATTCCTAAGAATTTAACCCAGTAAAAGGAGGATGATGATACTTCTTGCCATACCCGAGGAAATCCCATTAGTAACTCCAATATCTTGAATACCATTGTTGTTCTGAATGAAATTATTGTTGTTCTGAATTAAATATCTAGGACTCGCGGCAGCATTTCAGCATTTTCATCTCACAGGAGATGGGAAAAAGGTTTGGTCTAAGATCGAATCCATATTGAAAATAAGCACTGTCTATTTCCAGTTATTATATGTAATCGTATAACGCGTTTTGCAGCTTGCTACATCTTCAGTTACAATTGTTTATATTTTACCTATCGATTGTTTTGATAGTAAACTTACGCTAATAAGGGTTGACGGTGGGAAGTTTGGAGAACAAATCAATTGTATCTGAAGATGCAGCAAGCTGCGAGACACGTTGTACGATTACAATAAATAACTGCGGAAAAGTAAATACTTATTTTCAACACGGATTCGAATATAAAATACTTCCAAGAAGAGACGCCTGAAGGCGTAAAGTTTATTGTTTAGTCTAAGATTTGTGTTTCAAGATGCGACTTTCTGAAACCAATTCTTGAAGATTCGAATGTTTGTGAGACGTCACAAAAACTCTTAATGAAATTCCAACCAAAACTTATAATGCTTTCCATCTATCACTCACAAAATATAGATACCACAGGGCTTGGGCACAAGCTTATATATCTCACTGAAACCGCTGACAGCGGTTTTTCAATCATCCAACCCAATCTTGCTCTCCCATAATTATCGAATATAGTACGAAAACAGCTGCCCAATATTGTTTTGACATTTAATTCTAAATGAAATAACTTCAGCATTTTTAAATCTATCATAACTAGTCTTCCTGCGGTTGTATTTCCTGCGCTTCGTCCACCTCCTCTTTCGATATCATGTATATTTCCTCCTCCTCATCATCATCCTCCTTCGAACGGGCAGCACAGAACTTCTGCCAATACGGCCTCTCGGCATTTATAACACACAATCTATTTCTAAGAGCATTATCTTGAATATCAAAACCATTAAAACTAGTATTACAAATACATATCTCTTTTAGGGTCACAAGCTTTTGAGACTTGAAAATGCAGATGCCCTATTCATCTAAAAAGACAAAAGAGAATGACAATGTGGAAAAAGTTAGAACTATAATTTAAATTCAGAAATAGCATGGAGAGTAAATAACTGTAAATAATAAAAATATTCCCCCCCCCTAAAAATGGCATATCTCCAACGTCATCCTCCTAAGATTTGTTCACCTAACACTTCAGCTTCGCTTGAACCTGGCTCAACAGAATGCGTAATTACCATAATACGACCGTAATACAATTGTGCGTATAGGTAAACTTGGGTCAACTTCCTGGTTCTGTTACTGAATGGGATGCGGAAAGAGGAAAAGAGAACGATGCAAACACTTTCCTCCTCAATTGGATCGTTGGTCGATTAGTTACAGGGGGAAACGAACGACGACTCGGGTCATTTGCGCAACTGAACACAATTGAAAAGGTTCGCATGGAAAGGAGTAAATGGAGGAATAGAGGACGACTGGAGAGAAACCTGGTGTAAGTACCAACATGTATTGAAGGTGCGTAAAGGTCTGAACCCGATTTTCCCATCCGACGGACGGAGTACACTTGAACTGCGGTCTACATTGTTCCTATAAGGGGATTAGGATTCCGACGAAATTTCTCCGACACTGCCGAAAATCAAACTTAAGCTCTAAATGCGGGAAGACAGAACTCCAGCCAATGCAATTACCCGAATCCCATTCAATCATATAACAAGGAAGTCGACCGACGTTCTCCTATACGCACAATTGGATTTCATAAATTCGACGGTTTCGGGCTTTAATTTGAGAAAATCCATTATAACAATTCAAAGTGCCTCGGTATTTTTTTACCGAGTCATGTTTTGTGCAACCAGATTCATCGCATAGGTGATATCTTCAGGTGGCCTGCTTGAGGAGGCAGGCAGTACCTCAATATGTCGCCTATGCGATGAAAGCGGCCGTACAAAATATAACTCTGTGAAAATTTACCACGGCATTTTAAATTTTTCATTACATTTGAATCTCTTCTCACAAGTAAGCAATTGGACGACATCATACAGCCAGAATGCATAACAACGTAGGAAGAACTGTGAAGTAGAGACCAGTAACTTTTCCTCGGAATTTTGCAGGTAAAAATTAAATAACTTTTGCCTCGAACGCGATAATTATCAAAAATTGTATTTGCTACTCGGACACCCCTGGTGGCCCGACCTATCTATCCACCCTTACCCCTGGAGTCCTTGGATTGGATTGGATTTTTGGGGAGGCGACCGACGGCTAAGTTCATTTGCGCCATAGGGGATAGGTAAGGGAGGAAGGGTGGATAGAAACCCGGCGTCGGCATTAGCCCGCTCTTAACGAAAGGCGCCAAGGGGACCAACGGTTTAACGTCTCATCCGACAGACGGAGTACTTGTACTTGAAGTGCCGTCCACAAGGCACTCAAGAAGGGAAACCCTATCCCTACTTGAGTGTCTTTTACAGGGCGCTTAAGTGCAGTACTCCATCTATCGGATGAGACTTTAAACCGTGGTCCCCTTGGCGCCTTTCGTTAAGAGCAGGCTAATGCCGACGCCGGGTTTCTATCCATCCTTACTCCCTTACGCTGGAGTCCAAAGAGGCAAATAAAGGTTCTTCGTGGCGTACAAGAGGCCGCACTGAAAGTGTAACAACTAATCAGAAGGTCTATGGCGTAACCTCAAGAGCCTCGAAGTTGATACTTCGCTAAGGTTATTGGAAAACTCCTCTTATTACGAATTTTCCGGTCGGCACGGCAGGTATTATTTCAACTCCACACAAAATCTATGTGACAGAAAAATGCAAAAAATCTAGGAAGTTATACCAAAGAGCAAATAATTTAATACAATTAAATTACCAAATAGAATAAATAAATTGTTTTCGAACATCACTGTGAGACTTCAATTACTTGCGAATTCTCTCGGCCACAATGGGCAAAAATATCAACGAAATATATAAGAGGAGGAAATTATTTTCCCGCGTATGAGGGGATGAAAATGGAATTTGACGCATTTGAGAGGCATCCAACGCATCACAGTGCGACCTTTTAGGTATAAATAAAAATACGTATTGTTCAAGGCTTTGTATTATAATTCCATTGATGAACTTCAATCCATGAATGAGTCTGTAGTAAAGTAAAAGAAAAAAATGAATAACACAATGAACCTTTTCTTCCCACCTCATCGCTGCTTTTCCAAAACTTTAGCAAATATTACAAATTAATCTCGCTGGAGTGTTGCGGTTTCCAAAGGAAAAATGAAACGACACTACAACAATGCATGTGATTATGAAGACGCGGGTACTATCGTTCTAGCAAATTCAAAGGCAGCACGAGAAAAATTCATAGCTTATGAACATTGCTTTCATTTCACACGTCAAGCGCACTCTTACTATTTAATTTTTGTGATACTGCTTGCTATTCGACTCCTGATCATATTTTCATGTCCAAGTACGCAATAAAGCGCATTTCAGTTAAAGGCCACCGAATAAAGCGAACTTCTTCAGTACTAAAATGTTCATACTCTTGGGTACGAAGCTTTGCGGTATCTGGAGTATGAGATATTTTCTTATAATAAAGAGATACTATTATTCCACCTAATCCGATGATTTATACGATAAAATATTTCTAAATAGACTTTTCACATGCAGAAAAAAATAGACGTCGATGACAGGAGTTCTTCATGTTTATATTAAATAAGGTTCTAAATATCGCCTGTCACGGCCAATACGCCCGCCGGTATCCCAGAACCACTACAGCCGAAATAGACTATGCGTTTCGGTTAAATTTACCATGGGCACTTCGAGCACGATTTTTCCACTGTCAGATGGATATCACATTCGAACTTTTTATTTAATCTCAACAGCAGTAAGAAGAATGACATAACTGAAGTAATACCGATAATGCAAAAATATAGTTCCATCACTGAAACTCTCAGTAATTAAATAAATATATCTATATCAGTCTTTCATTTGGCTCACTTATTCCACGCCGTCCTGTGTAATGCAAAAAAACACCTACACATTTCATCTCGGTATAATTGCGGAGAAATCTCATCTATAATTATTCCACAGGGTTTCCAATAACTCCGTAACCACGAACGAAGCTGAGCATATTTGCCAGGCCAAAACACTATCGATATCATCGAGGCACACTTAAATAGGAATTCCCGAGTACACCTACGTGGAGCCTACTTTTAGGTGACGGGAGTGTCCGCGTATTTAAGGTAGATTAAGCGAAACAGAACCCTAATCATAACGAAGACAATATTCACATTATACGTTTCAATTTCTGCCGCTGTAGGAAGCATGAATAACATATTGAATAATTAATGTCGCAATTATACTTTAATATGACTGAAAATCAAAGTAATTAAATAAAAATAACCACATAAATCTTTAACTCCACTCATTTTCTTCACGCGATACGTTTAAAACTCCTTCAAGTCGGAAGTTTTTTTTTCAAACCTGAAACATTACTGCGGTAACTATATGATTTATTTTCAAAAATGGCAGAGAAAAACATACAAACTACTCACTGTTAATTTCTTTATGAGATCAAGGTGTTAGAAATTCCTCATTTTTTAAATGATGTCTCCATGTAGGGTATACATGTACCATTTTCCATATAAAAGGGCTGGTATTTTTCGTCAAATGTCTCGAAAAGTAGGGCGGTATTTTGATTTCTTCGGAAGGGTGAGATAATCTTTCTTTAAAACGAGACCAAATTCATTGATGTCAAGATGAAACAATATTTCGATCAAACTACCTCAAGTGAATAAAGCATTTAAATATTTACTCAAGTGATCAGTACGGAGGTGTTGCAAAAGTCAGATGGGGATAGTGCCCCCAAATCGGGAAAAATTAAGGTGCGACATCGCCGTGTCACAGGCGAAACTGCAGCGGTGCAAGGATCCCCTTAGATCAGTGGACCCGAAACTTTTTCGAGCCACATTATACTGCATTGCTCCTCATTTTTCTATTGTTTCAATTCAGTTTGAATCAATATAATTCAGCACGTATTCAATTTAGCACCACATTGGAACTACATTGTTCCACAAACCAAATAACAAAGCCCCCAACTGTAAAATTGAAAATCACAGACTACATGACCAAACGGAAGGATCGTGAAGATAAAATTTAAACTCTCGTGATTAAACCAATTTTCATTTCAGATCCAATACATTGGATAGCTTCTTCATCCCCAGACATGTATGCATTACAGTGTTCGGTATGGAGCAAGCCTCCAGCTCTCCCCTTCCGCCCTCTCAGTTCTTATCACCCCTCAGATGAAAGCACCGCCCCCAGAGAGCGGCAACGCCCACTTTGGGGAGCACTGCTCTAGATTATAACCACCGAAACCTGTGTGGGGTGCTACGGACGAGTTACACTCATTCCATGACGTAGACGAATTTGTAGGCAAGCCTAAATTAGACGCAGATGGTAAAGAAAACGTCATCAAATGATTAAGTAACAAACTGTCAACTCCAAAATCATTGGTAGTCAAGACTTGACGCAGATAACTATTTGAAAGTGATGGTTTCAGGCGTAGCTTTGAGGAATAACTTCATGATTAACGATTTACTTTATTAAAGATTATATTATTTTAACAGTTATAGTTCCTCGTAACGAACCAAGAATCAATTAGGAGGAAATAATAATACGTATGTGACGAATTAAGAATATTGCTAAGAGAAAAAAACTGGCTGGCAATATAGCTGAACACCAGATAGAAAACACTGCCATACCCATGAACATATTCTATAAAATAAATTCGTCATTGCCCTACGAAAATACCGTAATAAAATGACACAAAGATGTAGATCAAACTACCTGCAATTATAGCTTATGAAACTTAAATGGTGGTCTGATTGCGATCTAATGACATTCAAGTAGAAGAGAAAATAATAATTTATCACTATTTAATTTCCACACGAGATTTTTATTTTCACGACCCAAGTTTCGTCGCTGTGCGACATTATCAGGTATTTTTATTTTTATTAATATTTTTATTTTTATTCTATCTCATGTGGAAATAAAAGAGTGTTTCAATCTTTAATCAGATAACTTTACACATTGTTACAGGCTAAGATCCTTTAGTAACGATCACTCAAGGAAAACGGAATAATTTTCAGTAGTCTTATTTTATCACGGCCAGAATACTTAACCCCAAGGCATTATATGTTTCATCTTGTTTCCACGCCATGGTCACTGCGAATGATAAAGCTGGATGGCGACACCTAATTAACAGGCCCTTCATCAGTGCAGAGAAGGCAATATCGGACAACCGAATAAGTTCGAGCCATAGAATCGACTAGGCCACCCAAGTTGGCGATATCAAAGCTAAACCCTGAAGGCTATAATTTATCCTTAGTATGGATGGGCAGCTTAATAACGGAAGAATAAAATAGCTTAGTTAACTCCACTTGTGAGACTTTATTGCCACGACCTGGGTTTCGACACTTTTTGTCATCTTCAGGTCAAATTCGTGACATTACATGCTCACTATGCCCATGCCCAAAGTTGAGTTAACTATGTCATTTTATTCTTCCGTAATGGATAACTTCCACAAATTAAACCTACAACCATTTCCATTGTAACTCTATAAACTTACAGCTTCATGCTAATAGCCACACCCAGGAATTGAGTGCGTGTGGCAGCTGGATTACTGGCTCCGTGATAGCCCATAAAGCTTATTGAAGACCGTCAATTGGAGAGATTCCAAGACCTAGCACTTCGTCCGTCGGATGGGATGTTAAACTGTGGACTCCTTGGTGCCTTTAGTTAAAAGCCGGTTAATTCGATACTGAGTTTAACTCCACCCATTCCCTTACCCTCCCACCCACCGATCTTAATGGCGAAAATGACCGTAGCTGTCGACCGCTTCCCAAAATAGCTAACTAATCTGACAGCCACACGGATTTGTGGACGACAGGAAAAGCAAGCAACAAGGGTAAACGGAGCGTGAGCATTGGTAGAGGTATTTAACGGCTCGGATGAAGATAAATACAGTTGCCTTCAGGTCTCAAGGAAAATGAAGGGTTTTACTCCACGGGTTCTAATATCCAAAAGTCTACTGACGAAGTACGTGGTTCTTTTCACACCGTATCATTGAAAATGGAACCGACCGAAATATATACGCATTCGCCAATTCCACGTATTCTCTACTTCTAATTCTCTCTAATTCGTAATTCTAACTTGCCAGAACCGTAAAAACAAGGAGTAAAGCTTCTGATGAGGGCGAGTGGATGGAAAAACATTTTGTTTAAATCGTCGTCCGTCTCATTTTTATTTCTTCAAGACTGAGAGTGTGATAGCAACTCGTTTAACTCAATCATGAACATATAAATTGAGATAAATGAAATCTTATAACGTTACCCTGGTCAAAATCTTTCCCACTTTTCCAATTTAAGCCTTTTGGACTTAAACAAATTAGTAATCTAAATGATATCTAAAAAGACATTAGAAAAATATTTCAACATTCCTTATGAAAGATCAAATCAGAATTGAAAATTTATTATGGCCAGTTGCAGGAGTTGGCATAGTTGCAGGAACGACACACCTGTATTTTATAAAGTTATGGGACCCATAAGCCACAGCAACCAATCAATAGGAGTTGCAGAAATATTCGATAAATTTATTGGTTTCATAAGTTATATCATGGAATTATAGGTTCCATAAGTAGCTAAGGTGGCGGATGCGCAATGAATCGCTTGGAGACTTAATTACTAAATAGAAGAGTTGTTGTGAGACAAATGACCGGTAAATTTACTCTTTCTACCTAATTATTATGTGTACAAGCAATAGTTCATTAGCTAAACGTTTATAAATTATATGCGGAGGTAGAAGATTAGATCAAATATTCGAGGCCATTGACTATTAGTAAATAACTTATGTAACTAGTAGACGTGTTCCTGCAACCCGAATATTTTTATGAGATCTATAACTTCATGGACCTCATAACAATTGATTCCATAACAAAATGATCATGCAACCGGCTATAAGCAACAAATTCTACGCATTTTGGGTCCCAAATATACCAGTTAGGAATGTAAATATCAGAACTTAAAATCGAGCAAAGTTTAGATGATTGTGCTTCACTGTCCATCACAGAGGCCATAGTCCTGCAGCCGAGTTGAACTAACACTCCGGCAAATATTTTAGACCCAGTATCTGACGTAGAAAATCTTTTATATTGCCGACATGTTATTAACACAACAAAACTACCCTTAGAACTAGCTATGTACGTGAAAATACTGATTCAAAAGGCAGAAAATTCAAATTGTAATACAACTTCGGAAATTAATATCCTCAAATATATCGAACTAACGTCAGTTTTTCTTCTCTTGAATACATGAAGTTGGTACGTGATAACTTAATTAGATTTTTTCAAATAAAAGCTCCAAAAGTGTCCCTAAAATTAAAAAAAATAGTGAACGGTATAAAGATTCTCAACTCTTCATCATTGTGGCCTCTAACTTAAAATGGATCGTTCATTATATTTGTAGAAGAATTAGAAATATTTCGTTCGATGGGAATTGAAAATTTTATGATGAGAAAGAGGTGCACCATTCTCAGTTTAGGACTTGGAGCATCCAATGCCACAGTCATGTTTATACGCTCATTCTGGTGAAGACTTTTCTGCTTCCTGAGCATTAAATTACTCTTAGAATGTTCAATCTTCTGTTTTTTCATAACCTCGGGTGTGTTTTTAAAAAAAATCTCCTTCCGCGTTACTTCTCAGTGACTTTAATTCAAGTTACACTTATTTTTCCTAACAACCATTCCATCCCTTCATCGACAGGCCGCATATCGCTGAGAAATCCAGGTTTACGATTGCATTTCTTTCAGTCCGTTTATTTTTCAAGAGAGAGGTTGCAACAGAATTGACGTGAAAACAGAGCTGTTTTGAGAAATTAAAAAATTCTGTCTTGGATCTAGGATCATATTCTTTAGGAATAGACACTTTTCCATTTCATTTCATAATGATGTCACAAAAAGCTGGGATTTATGGCTTGGACTTAGGAGTTTTCGGTTCTACCGGATGCAATGAGAATGGGAATGTTTATGAAGGCACACGATAGCAGTATTGAAGGTTGTGATAAAGATACTGGCTGTTAATCAGTTTTTTCAGAGTCATTTGAACGAATAAACGTTGATACCATACTTCCATACTAAGCTAGGTACTCTTTACGGAAGAGTCATTGTTCAACCATAACCAATTCTTTAAACGAAAAAAGAAATTTAAAGACGTTTATCGTTCTCTCCTTGGGGCGTTTAATAGCTTGCGTTCAAAAGGAAAAAGAAGAAAAAGTAAGACCCCCGATGTAAATACTGCGTTATTTGCCATTACCGTGTGCGAGAAAAATGTAATTTTGAATGATTAGGGATTCTAGACATAAGTTGGTTGATAAATTTTGAAAGGAAAATTCAAAGCAGATATGCTTTAATATAAAATATTTACCGAGGCTCTCTTGGACAACAAAGACTCCTGGAAGAAACTAACTGCACTAATTGAGATGCCCAGAACCCACAGATAAAAGTGTGATTCCCTGGCAACAGTCAGCAAGACTGCATATTTATCCTAATTGGCATTGACCATCTAACAGACAATAAGTCCATAACTTCCCTAAAAATTCAAATACTTACTACCGTAACTCTTGTGCCTTAAGATTTTTTTAATAATACTATTTTTATTCCTTAAGATGCAATTGAAAAAGAAGAGAACCATATACAAAATAAGGAATTTAGACACCCTTTTGAGACCGTAGTCTCGTTTTAGGGTTGCCGACTCACTGAACATTGAAACTGGCCAGTGTTGCATTCATTTTGTAAATAGCACTTAAATGCTGGAGAACAATGAAAAGAAAGACCTTACAAAAAATTAAAATAAACAAAGATGAAAATATATATTATTTCCCAAGAGCAAGCAAAAACTCAACCTCCCCATTTTGCAACAACCAAGTTCTAGCTGCTTTAGAAAACATCCATTCACTTTCTGCTGTAAAAAAATCAAGCTGTAGTGAATAAAAGACTTTTGGTCCCAAATAATTATAACACTGCCTATATAATTCTTTTTTGGGTCTAGGAATCAGCAAATTATCAAAAATCAGCTAATTTCCCCTACGTTTCCCTTTCTATTTCAAGAAGTGAGCAAGAGTACGGCATTGTACTTATGTAAGCTATCCGGGATTTTAACGCACTAAGCTGCAATTATCAACACAAAAGTCGAAGTTCATAAAACCAAAAATAACATGGATGGATAATTCCCGCGATTTTCCTTCCACAATTATACCGTGTAGTAAGGCAATGCAACTATATTGATTAGCGGCTGAATTGAGACGAAAAATTCCACTATCGGCACTCAAATCGGCACTTCCTGGAACTAAATTAAAAGACAATGGAACAATTGGTTCCCTTAACTGTTTCCTCCTTCTCATTTTCCGGAGTCGGAGAAAAAGACTGGAATGGGGAAAGCAAGCAGTACCTACTCGTGCAATTTTTCCTTCACCACTTCAACAAGATAAAGTCAAAAAGCCTGAAGCATAATTATTTCATGTACAGAGAAAAGCTGTGTTTAAAATCTAACATAAATAACTAGATAATACAATCATTCACATACATATACATTGTTTATCCCTAAGAGTAAAGAGTTTTTTGGAAAAAACGAAAATGCTTTCGATTACAATTCTATTACCTTAAACTCATGTTTGTTGGATGAAAAATCAATGAAAACAGAAAGATCATACATTACACATACCAAATCAAATAAATACAACAATTCTACTGAATAAAATGCTAAATATTGTGGTGCAAGAACACAAATATTAACTTAGAAAAGGACTAAAACCGTCTTTGAAAGCAATAACCTCCGTCAAAGGAACCAACTACATGTGGTATGCACGTACTCGAGGTTAAAGGAGGTTAGTAGAATTGTGGAATAGGTGGCAGGACTCATCAGAGACACTTTGTAGTGATGCTTGGGCTCACCAGTCACCAGGGAGATGGAAGAGCATGTTATATAATGCATCTGAATGGGAGGCGTGAACTTACACCTTTACTGCTTCTGCGAAAATTTGAAAGACGGACATGAATGATCATACCCTGGACGGCCAGGAGGCACGAGTACGTAAATGAACGTTCGAACTGCTCAAAGGGCTGATACAACCTGAATCTCCGGGTAAAAGCGTGATTCCCCGGTATCGGTATAAGACTGAATATTCATCCTAATTCGTACTGACTATAAATATGCGGAAAGGAATACCTTGAATAAAAAATATGCACAGACCAAAAAATTCAGAGCCGATTGGCTGAAATACTCAAGGGTTAAGTACCCATATGGGTAAAAAAAGCTTTATTGACTTTCAGGGTATAACCCTGGAGAATATCGAAGACGTGGACATTCCTTTGTTGGTGAAAGAGTTGGAGATACTCACTAATTCTAACTCTTCGGTGTTTCTCACCAGTGTTAGCTCCTCTGTACACCGAAAAATAACATTGAAAAGATATAATAAAGTTTCAAAGTTGAAAAACAACGCATATCTTTTGTATTAGTTTATGCTTTAGGATGTTGGTGTATGACGTCTTAGATTAAGGTTAAGCATCCCGTTTTTCTCTCCGCTTTCCAAAAATTTGGCCTCCAGTTTATTCCGGCTACAGCATTAGGTAATCGATCTCGATCGTAGGTGTATAAACCATAGGAAAGATAATGTTTTTTTCCCTTTAGATAAAGTAACAATCTAGTGATATGAGCAAGCTATCTATATGTCGACTACTATTTTCCCACGCATTTTGCAGTTCTGCTCACTCGCGGGAATTCTGACACTTGTGAACATAGAACCCCGATAATTCAGAGCACGATAACCAAGAAACCGATATTTTTCGGTAAAATTCTATCACCAATTTTCTCATCAGAGCGTATGTGAGGATGCAATACATACACATGCAGCAAATTATTCCGAGATGACCGAAAACATTTTCAAACAAGCCATTCGTCAAACCGAACGAGTTCGCACAATCAAAAGTCATAAAAGAGCATACGACCACATTCATTTTGTCAGCTTTTGCGCGTAACATTTTCGGAGAACTTGGCTCGTGCTAGATTAATTGAATCCATCACCCATTATCTTTCGCGAGGAGCGTCACCTTTGAAGCCAATTCAACTTTTTTACACAATTTTTTTTATTCAACTCAGTTGAATCCGACATTATTGCACTCAACATTGTTCAATTTATTTCTAGTTTCATCAACCTTTTCTCTCCAAAATTTATCTAATATTTTATTTTACTCGGCCTCACCGATACAAGCAATAATATTGCATCATGGTTCGTTAAAACTTATAAAAAACAAGGATTGAATTCAGACATATTTTCAATATTCAAAGTTTAAATGCACCTAAATGGTTTATTCGAGATTCCACGTCAGGAAATGAATATAGGGACAAATATGGAAAATGTGTGTAAATATCGTGTTCGTCATTGTAGTTTCTTTCGTCGGTCAAATTTAGATGACAAGTGGGCGGATTCGTAGAAAAAGCAGTTACCCATGCGGACCAAAGTTGCGGGATACGGAACCCACCAAACGCAGTATGCCCACACCCTCTGGTGGATACCCTTCACACTATCTCTCAGCGGCGGGATTGCAGAGGAGAAGAAAGGCGTGGCAGAGATCATTTTCAATATCACACAACGACTTCATGGGCATGGAGCGAACTTGGGCGTAAGTTTTTTTTTTCAATTTCCATCAGTTCGTCAAATTTTCACCTCACCAAATGACAACTTCAATCGCGGGCAGTTGAAAAAAAACAAACCCAATGCACATTATTGCCGCAATTCGGCGACAAATGTTGAGTAATCACAGAGAAATATTAACAATTATTTCAAAAACTATTATCACTGCGGTAAATTTACTGAAATATTGACTGCATATATAGAGTTTTCAATTTCATGATATACCGACACACTTGATATCGCTTCGCCAAAATCTATTACTCATACAAATATAAATATGGCTAAATTTTGACCATCTAAAAGATAAAAAATGGGTTAAGTAGTCAAGAGTAAACAAAAATGGAGTCAACACGACAAAATAGCCACGGAGTTTCGTGAAATCCGCAAGTGGCCAGATATAAGAATTAAGCTCAAATCTCGAACAAACGACAATGAATTCGAGAAATCAGCTCCATTCAGGGTAATGTATTGAAAACAATCAATTTCTCTCGTTTCTCATTTATTCTGAACTCACATGCATGAAAAACATTTGAGGTTATATGCGAGTGAGAAAGATCAAATAAAATTTCCAACACAATTCTCATCACCAATACGAAGACTGCTTTTCTGCTGCTCCCAACTTATAATTCGCTTACTCTTCTTAACATTCTGTATAATGTGCTTCAGTTACTGCACTTAGATTTTTTTCAACAAAAGAAGAGCTAAAACGTCACAAATATTTTGCTCCGGAACGTTTCCGACAGTTAAAAGCATGAAAAGTCCAATTAATCTTCAGAAAGGAGTTAGATTTAACAGACTGGTTTGCGGATGCGACGATTATCAAAGGGTTTGGAAGAAATACCGACTAAATACATCCAGTGTGCACGCTTATAAGGCTGAAGGTGGTGTACTCCTCGAGAAAATAAAATTTCTTTCATCATTGCAGCTTAAAACAAGGGGAAATTCCAATTCTTGCAGCGACAAACTTAAGCCACGCCCATGTATCGATTCATTTAACAACCCGATGTTCCTTGTACACCATTGGTAAGCTCTCAAGTTTACAACGTCTTTGTTGTTAAGTCACCTAATTTCAAATAGCCACCCTGTTTTGGTTTTAGTGAGCGTTCACCGATTCGATACTTACGCTGCTCCCTGCCTCCCACACGGCTTCCCTCGCCCGTGTCCAATCTTCGCCGACATCCCGTCCCCATAGCCCGCACACAGAGCCAATTCCGACTCACATCTGCCCATCACTCAAACATTCTTTCACATGTCTTCTTCTGAAAGGTCTCCCACACACAACGAGGGCATTTACTACACCCCGTAAGTACTGATGAATGAAAAGGTGGTTGATTATTTGGGGAGGAGACTGTCAACTTAAGTACTCCGCACCGATTAGGATGGGTAAATAGGTAGTTACGGTAAGGAAGGGAGGGTGGAGAGAAAGTTGGAGGTAACCTTATTCCTATCAAAACAAATGAAACCACGTGCTCCACAGTTTCATCGTTAGTACTCCCCTTGAATTACTCTCCACATATCATCCAAGAAGGATTATAGATTAGATTAAAACTTGGGACTCTACCATTGCCGCAATAGGAACTAAATCGAGCCGAACCCCGAAAAATTCAATCGCGACAATTTGTAGGATTATTTTTGAGGGGAAATCCGACGAACGGTTCGTCAGTAATGGAAGGAAGGAATTAAAGGCAAATTGAGCTGAATAGGTAAATCAAAGGAGGCATAAACATTATTACATATCTCCGCGCACGATTTCAACACACTCCCTTAGGGATGAGCTAATCGCCCTCTTTGTGCAGACAGACATGTATCAGTGCCTAGTATTCAATCAATATCCAAGAAATTAAACCTAAAACCAGGAATAACATCTCCAAAACCAAACCCCGCATTCGCCAACAAATTTTTCCGACCATTCCCCAACCACAACCCGGAAAATCTACAAAATCTCAGACGAATACCGTAGTTTATCTATCGCGTCAATACTCAGAATAACGCAACACTGAATACCAAAATAAGCCACACTGTTTCCTCATGCATGCGCGGTGAATGATTGAAAATGTTACAACAATACGAATAAATACTCGGGTGTCTAAGTCCTTTGTCATTTTTTGCAACATGGATCATTTAAAGGGACTTCTGAGAGCTACGAATCGATTTTCAGATAACACGATCATATTACACAATTAGGATTAATTGGAAATATACAAATATAATTGATTTACAATTACAAAAGGATCAAAACATTTTCAGCAATGGGTGGAGGGGCAACTTTTTCAATAATTTAGAACGATACACTTAATTATATGCATATAGGAATGCTTAGCTGTCAAAGAACAGATGAAAGTACGAACCGAGTAATAAACAGGTCATGCACGCATCCATGCGTCCTCTAGAGTAAAAGAAAAAACAAAATTTGTCATTTTCGATTCCCTTTTGCAGGTCATAAATGCAGGTTGGTATTTCAGCACTTCGGCAGAATTTTTAACGGAAGGCATGTTAATTTGCCGCCTGATTGCCTGAGTTCTCATCTCACAATGAAGATGTGAAGGCTATTGAGTCCGGGATTTTCCTGGAGCCCAACACTCTCAATCAATCACGTCTGTGTGAAAATGTTGCGCACGCCAAAAGACCGGCGAAATATCAACGGCCGTCTGGCCAAGTGCACATGACGGCACTGAGGAAATATTTTCCAGCTACCAGAGAGAATTCATAAATAGAGCGTTAAAATTAAGTGCATTGGAAAATTTCTCTTAAGAGACACTGATACATCGCGACTGATTGAACAAAATATTTTATTTGGAATAATGTCATGAGATTTTAATTGTCTTATTCTCTCAACAGACTAAGATATTCAGCAATACTTAGGCTTTGTGCAAGTAACCTAAAGAACCAGAAGAGCGTTTCTACACATGGAATCGATAAATATGTACTGCCTAGTTTGCCATAAAATATTCGATTACCAGCCCACGAATTCCGACGATCAAATTTTCTAGACTGATGCTTTTTTTCCAATGCTTTTTGCTTGCTTCGATGCCAATGCTTTTTTCTTGCTTCCAATGCTTTTTATGATACGGTGGGCGGGAGTAGTGTTCGCATTAGTATATTGTGCAGACACGAGGCATGCTGCCAGCGCAACTATGACCATTTTTGAAATGACGAGCTAGAAAGTAAGCATCAGAGAAGGAATTCGTCATGGGTATCCTGCCAAATAAATACTAGGACCCTGGACGGTCTTATCTGTGAATTCATCACCCCCAGGGAATCCTCTCTAACGCATCCTTCATGTAATGTTCTAATTCATCTTTTTAAAATAAATTTCTAATGCCTCTTTTAAAAATAAATTCCTCTCCAACACATCGCATCGTGAGTTACTCACGCTGAGTTAAATGAAAGAGAGAATAATTTCGCTCGCAAGAAAGTCACGAGCCTCTGTTATTACTTTTGGATGTCCTTATCGCTACGAGTTGGAAACGAGACAAGGAAATATGGGACAACAATTCGAGCCGCAAAGGGTTTGCGGTGGGTCGCCGACTGAAAGAGTGAACGAAAAATATATTGGCTCCACCGCAATTTTCACTTCTCAGTGACGTCTTCATGTCCGATCAGTGTTTTCGTTTAACCTATTCAAAAGCCTATTTCTTTAAGTTCCGCAGTCGCGGGTCAATGTGTTTCTATAAAATGGGGTCGCGACTTGGAAAAGACTGGCACCCGAGCTTTACAGCGTTTGAATTGCCGGTTCTTTTCCTGCCTCTCCCACGCTCACCCGACAACCTGAACTCAATCGCCCTCTCCGGCACATCAATATCGTCATCCCTTCCACCCAATTTTTGCACCCTCCTGAGAATTCCTCTCATCAGCTTCCTTCCCCCCCTCCCAAACCTAGTAGCATCATTTCCTCGTTTGCTTCTCCTCCTCACATAGCTTATTCTTCCCGACTTTTCATTTCCACACCCAAAATTAAAAAAGAAATGGCAGCCCACGTTCATCTTACTTCCGCAGCGAAAAATAACCGAACCCACACAATGCTAAGCCCCACGCATGGGTTAAAAACTGATCTTCTCCTCTCGTCCTCCGGGGATACTTTCAAAAATAGCGATCGAAAGTCTGTTTTGATTCCAATTTTATCAAGAGGAAAATGACAACAGTGGATGCAATTTCCACGGCAACCATAGGACTGAGATACGGGTCAAATAAAGAGATACAAGCTCGAAATTATGATTACAACAATGGCCAATGGAATAGATTCAAAGACGTGCCCTAAACAGACTTCTAGGACACACTTATGTTTATCAAGGAATAACTACCGGTTTTGGTATAATAAATGTTTCCAAAAATGACCAGGTTGGGAAAAGCCTCGGCTTTCACATCGGAATGAGCAAGTTGTGGGACACTACTTTTATGACTTCGGAAGTAATGACCTTACAAAGATATTGTCCTTAAAAAGATATATTCAAGGAAAGTGATAAATGTGCGGCTTTCTTTAAAAAAAATTTGCAAGACCACGATCATTTGAAAAAATAGGCCATTATGAAAACTCTTATTTTAAGGAATTTTAAGTTTATAGTATAAAGAATACCAGGGTATGGTCCCAGTCCCAGTCTTTAGAGGCGGCCGTTGACCAGAGAGTCCCAGTTAAAACGTTGTAATTTGATTTTGATGTAACTCCATACTAAAAAATTAACTCTTCTAGTTACTTGACGTACACAAACACAGGTAAATAGAACTATATAATTAGCACGCATGGTTGTTTTCTACATGACCTAGTACAAAAACTGAACTAATTATCTTTCATCAAGCTAAGCCTTTAGGTTGAATATTTAATGCCTGATGCAAGAGTTTTTTTTCAGGACATAAAACATTACAAAAGGAGGGGTATTTCATTTTTCAGATGAAAGTCTGAAATTTAAGATAATTTTCCCTAAGACACTAGACAAGCATGGCGCCTCATCATCATTTACATTAGCCGCGAGAAAAAAGGAAAATGCGTGAGTACCAATGAACTAATGACATTGACTGAAACCTCATAGCAACTTCCGTATTGACTACAGGATCGAATCTATCAACACTCCATTCACACGTACTCGTATGCAGTTGACCTATATTCTATTCAGTACATTATTTACTAAATTATATGGTGCTACTTAGAAAAAATGCATTGCATTGCGTGAAAACTGAGATGTGACGGCTCCTGAGAGTAAAACCTTACAATTTTCCGAGAAAATACGTCCGACGAAAACGGAAGACGCTTAGGCCCTCCTGCTATCGCATTGGTAGGTGGCCGATTCTATTGACTGTTCTCAGAGGCTCTTGAGTGCCACGCCGTGGCAAACACTACCTGAATACAGCCGACCTCTAAAGAGATTTTCGACGGTCTTCCCTGGACAAAACTTCGTGCACTAACTCCATCCACTGCTTTCAGGGGCGCGCTACAGAGGTATCTCAAGTTTTATGCATGGTAAACCAATTACGTACGTGAAGGCTTTAATTCTTTGATGAGCACGAACGCGGACGGAATGGAAAATGTTATGGGCAAGGAGAGCATTTCACACGAGTATATAAGAGGGCGAGAAGATGAGAGAGATACAGTGACGTGAAAATTTAAACACATTCCTTAACACAGTTTACAGTATTCTAAATAAACATATCTTGACAAACATTGAATCATTCGATATAGCTTGGAATAAAATCCGCTAAATGACGACAAAAAAACAATTCTTTTTCCAGTGGAATAGGTATCGAAAAATTTCTCACTCGTTATTCTCCCACTAGGTTCCGATTGACTTAACCGGCTTGAAAATGGCCACATTCTATTTTAAGTAAGGTTGATTTCAAAGTGCCCAGCTAAAATTACATATACTGAAAATATAGATAATTACAAAATAGGTTACGTAATTAATTAGGAGCCTGATATTAACCAAGTATCAATTTGAAAGGGTTTAACGGGTGAAAACTTCCAAGAAAACGAAAGAATAAGCTATATACAGAAGAATATTTCAAATCATGAATGCGAATTCTCTACCTTTTTAGTAAAGCTTATCTCTACATCAGCTTAGCAAGCTATATGAGACTCATTAGCTGTCGCGATGCCATGAAAGTGATTTTTCTGATTGGAGTACAATCAAAAGATACAATAACGCTATAAATAACTTTTCCGATCGCCCCATGAATCAATGATTGTTACTGACTTCAGTAATTACATATCGAGGTACGTGGGAAATAATGCAGTGTTAAATCAACATTGAATACTAGACGCAACATGAAATTAATATTCAGCTGATACCACTGCTGGTAAAATCAAATTACAAGCAATTCATACTAGCGGATTTGTTTCCCCATAGCTTAGCGAAAGTGGCTCTCATACAACTCATAACGAGGAAACGAAAGCAATACAAGTAACTCTTAAATAAGACGCTCTGATGCTATTATACTTTGTAACCATTATAGAAAAGATTTTAAGCCCCATAAAATGTAAAAATGATAAGATTTCAATTTAAATGCGACAGTAACTGAATATGAAAAGATGAGAAGTGGACGATGCTTAAGGTCCACGCAATAAATCTAAGCAGTCTCAAAGAGTTTGTGCTGTTGATATTTATTGCCAAGGATAAAATATGACAAGACGATGAAAATGTGTTCCAATATGATGTAAATAGCATCGGTTCCATTTCCGATGAATCTTTTCTTCAATCCTTTACTATTCTGTTTTTTTTTAATTTTAAATCACAGTACCTACCAACAAGAAAACTTCCCGCCCTCTCCCCACCAAATGCCACCTATAGTTGTACCTTTGACTCGCTTCTACATCCGAGAGCACCGCCCTTTTCCCCGAAATTGATCAGGCAACAATTTCACGCGAACTTCGCACACTAAGCAGAGGTCGAGAGAAAAAAAAACTCGATTTCTCAGGATTTAACCCAGTTTTAGCGACGGGGGAAAAATTAACATTAATAGCTTGGGATTCGTAACGAATAGCCGAATTCTCGCACGTCACAAGTCCTCAGTATGAAATGCAGGCAAACGTAAAAAGTTTCCAGTAATAACACAAGCCTATCTTTCCAAATGAGGTAATGATAAGAGGCATCGTAGAAAAAAATACGACAAAACCACTCTTCCAAACAACATCGATTGTTTTTTGCCAATCAGACCCACTGAAATTAATAAACCAGTGTCTTTGAACGTAATGGAAATTTCCTATTTCTCAGGTCAATGGAATAGTGAGGCTCTTTAAAGTTAAATTTCACATTAGCTTTAAGAACTTGAAAAGCTATAAATGAAAATATGAAGCCTATATCAAAGGAATGTCAACAATTCAACACGGTGCACCAACATGAAATGTTAGTTTCACATTTTGTCAACAAATCCTTAGAACGTTAACTTCCTTCAAGCTGAAATTGCGATGTATACGGAACCCATTCAGTTTATTTCCTCATATTTCCGCAAAAAATTAACGCATACAAACTCAGCTGAATGCTTAAAAATAGTGCAGCTTCATAAAAAGAGTCGGCCTACATCGGCCATTTTTCGAGGGCTCTTATTTCCAGTTTAGCCTTTACAATGAATTTGTCCGCAAAACAGCAACACTTAAAAAGCTACTGGCGACTAACTAGCTGAACTGCAAAGCTTTTTACGAAATATGGGCCGCTGATTTTTTTATATTAAATGTTATTTTTAGCCATACATTCATATATTTACTCTAGATTTCCGGTCCCGGAAATCAGCATTAAATAGGGGATGAATGAAAACTTGACTTCAGGTCAAATCATTTGCACAATATTTTACTCATTTTTTCACTAACCATCTCCGATTTTGGTGCGACAATAATCCGAATTACCACAATTAAGGTATCAAAATACATCTATCATCATTTTTTGTCATCATTCTCTGATGATCTCAGTCATCTATCCGAGGAAATCATTTTTATTGCCGAATCACTTCCTTGTTTCCTCGTAGTTTCATTCATTTACGCCCCTGACCATATCACCCAGTCGCATCTCACTAACCCGAGTGGAGTGGATAAAAGTCCCTAACAAGCTAATTTGTGCGATTTGTGCCCGGGAAGTTCTCGTTTGAGTCATTCAGTTATGCACCACTTCACTCGCTTCCGCGGAACGATTGTCGGAAACCTCGCTGGAAATGTATACTTTTGCGTATTACGGCCGAAATATTTACGGCACGGCGCACGTGAACCGATGCAATGGCGCAGTCACCGACGCATCCTAGCGAAAGAAGCGAGCAGAGTACAGAGTCCGAACACACGCCCCACATTAGCATGAGCGCGGCCGAAAGTAGGTCCCACGCCCAAACATTGGGTGTGGGTAGGACTGCGGGCGCTGCCTTGCATCTTGGGTGTACACAAGGCGGAGGGGACACTCTCATTTCACGCACGGGGGGGGAGATGGGGGAGGGGACGCAAATTAAGGAGCACAGTAACAATAAACTCGGTTCAACGCCCTTGCCCAAGTAGGAAAAGACTGTTGCGACGGACGGAAAACACATACTTTTCAGAAATAGATTGCGAGTTCACTGCGAATATTCCATTCTACCATCTCAGCTGCTCCGCTCCGTAACCAATCTTTATTTTTTTAAGAATGTAAACAAATAAAATTACCAAGATAAAAAAATTTGCACGGACGTCGAACGAAGGTATCACACTTCACACTGGATTATGCGACAGAAGTGATGTAGAGACAAAGCCATTTCGTCAATGTAGCGTTATTATGAGACGTCATGGCCAAATTTATGCATCTGATTCACAATCACACGATGGTGTTCAGTAGCTACTTAAATTTAGAATCCAATCGTGGTTTAAGCACTTCGATGTACCACACTGAGGTAATCACAGTTGGACTGAAATATTTCCCGTTCTAAGTGGTAGAGAAATGAAAGAAGAAATTCCAAATCGATCCGCCGGTAGGAAGCAGAAAAAGCTTTTTTTCGCTGGAGCACGTTGTCTATCTGAGCTCGAATGAAGATCCTCTAAAGATACATGATCATTTATACGGTATCAACCACACCCTTGTGTTAAGGATGGATGTCTCACCATTTCCGCCAAGGAATGTTTCACCAAAGTTTCAACCATGAAACATTTCCCTGGAGTGTATTGGTGTAGAGTTGTGTCCTACAAATACCTAACAAACTGTTATTCCTGCTGAAACATGTCAGGTTTCGGAGAACACATTCGAAGCATGTTAACTAAATCGGTCAAATACAATCCCTTGGCTGAGTATAAGTGACGTATGAGTTTAGGAGATAGAAGTCAACACAAAAACCTCAGCCTATATAACGGAGGATTACATTACTTATCCGCCGTAACACATTACGAACTTCTTAGCATGGGAATCATTCTCCTCATCCAAGAGAAGAATGTTATAAACGTCTCCGAGAGCACATGAGCCTGGCTGGCATAGAGGTCATTACTCGTCGGAATACTACGGTCCACGAGATAGGCCAGTTAGAGGGGGGACCACGGCACGCAAATATTCCAGCAAACGCTGTCGTAATGCACGAGCGATAGTGTGTGGGATGCGTCGAGGATGGGTGGGCGGGGGTGGGGGGTACGTTCCCGGCTGAGCGGTATGAGGGTGGGGGGGAGGAAGGGGTCGACAATCTCCGTCACGTGACTCACGCTCCCCATTCAAATTGGCTAAGGAGGAAGGATAAAAAGATGACTACGCGGCGTGACGCTTTGGGGGCGCCTCCCTTACTCGCTCGCCATCGGCAACCATCGGATGCGGAAGACGGACAGTGAGAGGAGAGAAGCGAAGTGGAGGCTTACCCTCTGGCCAGCCTCGGCATCTTGGCCGTCCAGGGGCGGGCGGGGGCCGGGGGACGAGGGGCAGGGGCGGCGCACGTGGCCGGCCCTTCGAAGAAACGTCGATATCGGACCCGCCCTCCAGGCAAGCAGCGCCGCCCCCCCTCCAGCGGCGACCTCGGAACCAAGGCCGCCCTCACCCGGGGAGTACTCGGCCTGGCGAAGCCGATACGGTAGCCGTGGCACGCCCACCGCCAAGGATGAGGCGCCCGCCTCGCGGCCCGCTGCGGGCGGCCCCGCAGCAGCACCAGCACCAAAGCGGGGGAGGGGGGGCCCGCCCCGAGAGAAGAGCGAGCGCGGACGGGAACCACGAGCGGGGCCCCCCGACGGCGGCGGCGGCGGGGCGGCGGCGGGGGCCGGCGAGGCGGAGACGGGACGTTTGGAGGGGCCGCCGTGTGGCGCGGTGCGGCGGCGGTGCTGGCGTGTGTTGGCGGCTCGCTCTCCACTCGACGACTGCACGGGCAACGGTCGATGGCAAATGCCGACTGAAGGCAGAGCGGGAGCGTGTTGGATGACGGCGGCGGCGGTGGCGCTAGTGGAGGAGAGGAGGGGAGGGGCCGCGCGCGCGCTCGGGAGGGGAAGGGCGGCGGGCCGCGCGCCGGGAGGGGAGGCCGGCGGGCCGCCGACGGAGGCCTGGGAGGGGGAGTGGGTTTTGTCGCGGGGAATGGGGGGGTCGCGCGCGAGGCCGGGGGGGGGGGGGCAGCGGCGACGCAGCTCGAAGCCGGAGCGTAAGCGTAAGAGAGAAGCGCTTAAGGCGGGCGAAGGGGGAGGGGGAGGAGTAACTGGAGTGCTTAAGGGGGAGCAGGGGAGGAAGAAGAAGAAGAAGAAAAAAGTACAAGAATAAAATATAGTTACGGAATTTGGAGACGGGAGCGAGGGCGGGGGGTGTAAAAATTGGAATCGAAGGAGTCGGAAGGTAAGAGAGGGGCCTTTTCCGTGAGGGGCAGGGATTGGTTAAGCGAGGTGTCGGTTGTGGGGGGGGGGGGTGGGGATAGGGTTAACACGGGCGGGTTAAGGTGAATGAGGAGCGCGGGGGAGGCCAGTACTTCGCGCCCGAGCGTGGAGCAGTACTACCCGGGTCAGGGAAGGGAGCGGCAAAAACTAATCGTAAATATTTCAAAAGGGATATGTGCACGCCCCGTCCCGGTCCGGTGGGGCGATGGTATGGGATTAAGTAGGTCGGAGACCCCTTGAGCGGGGCCCTTGCGGCGTGGAACCCTTCCCCCTCCTTCGATCCTTAAAACCCTTCGCCCCCGCGGGGTGGACGCCACTCGGACAGGGGGAGGAGAGCGAATTTGAAAAAAAAAAGAAATCGACGCTTTGAAGATTCGCACGTTGATCGCGTCCAGCGGCTTGACGCGGGCCTCGACGCATCATCGCAGCACGCACCAACCACCCACCCACAGGGGTCGGTGGGGAGAGAGCGAGCAGCCATTCACTGGCATCAGAAAAAATTAAAAATATTCGCCATCAAATTCACAGATTTACTTCGAAATATTCATTCAGTTTGTTTAAAAAACTACAATTTTCTACGTCCACTCGTTACCTCCGGTAGTGACTCAAGACTGCGAAAAATGTACGATTTAAATAAATTATTCGTAAGAATTGGGATTAAAACACGAATCCTGAGGAGGAAAATAATTATGTTCCGAGAAATAAAAACACGATTAAATCAAAAGACGCAAGAAAATCATACAAAATCCGGGCAGAGTGCTTAAACAATTTAAGCTACTCGGGAGTGGAGTACGAATGAAATTTCAATACAGGATGTAAGTTCTCAGGGAAAGCCACGCGGAACTTGTATTCGTGCGAATAGCATTAGACATCTCGTAATCAGAGCTACTTTCAAATAAATGGATATTTAACTATGAAGAATATAAAGCATTTAGACTCGCTGAGGAAGTACTCGAATAGCAAAATTCAAAAGAAAAAAATACATTATTCTCTTCATACTAGTTCGGACGCATGATTTTATTTTTGTGGATTTGGCGCATGACCCCTTAACGAGAGACTTATGTCCAAATCGAGTTTCCAGTTTAAACTTCAAGAGAGTCTATACCTGATGATGACGAGGAGATGTTGAAGCGCTCAGCCAATTTTTAAAAAATGATGGAAATTACAAAGACCCTTTCACCTCAAATCAAAACAGGAATCTTTTGGAAGTTGCTTTCGAGGAAAAATAACTTCGGAGTTGGCGCGAAACAAAACCCGTGCCCCAAAAGCCCCGATTCTAAAACTTTTGTCCTTCACGTCCAATTCTTTTTTTTTTGCACCCACTACCGTTTTTGTGGCCACCGTCCTGACATCCCTAGCCACATGCCCTTGCGGTATCTCGCAGGGTGGTATGTGGGTGCAGTGGAGTACATCATCAGCTGGGTCCGGAACCCGATAGGGCGACCGAAGTGCCATCAAAGCTCGAGGACGGGTTAAGCGAGTGGGCGAGCCACGAGCCTCGGGATGAGCCGACCCCGAAAGAGGAGTCGCTCGGCTCTCCCTCTCTTTGGAATGGGTGGGACGCATGACAGGCCGGCGGCGGCAGCGGAGAACACGATCCGGAACGATAAATCCGCACCTCCATGGCTTCCCGTGAAAAAGAGCCTTAGCGCCGCAGTGTGGAAATTCATCACGAAAAAAAAGATTTCAGATGGGGCAAACGGGAAGGGAGTACTGAGATAAAGCCAAGGATCATGAAGCTTGCCACCGGTAAGAAAGCTCAACCTCACTGTCCGCCTAGCATCGACTGAGAGAAAAGCACTCTAATAGTTATGGCTTTCCGTGCCTCCAAGATATAGGAAGACATCCAAGATGAGGGCACAAGAGTGAACTTATCTGAACCGTTACAAAGCTTTCAAAGTACTGATAAGAAAGGCATGCACCATCAACGATGTGTTTTATACTCACCACTTCCCCATCCTGGATGATGCTCACCATTTATGGTTTTTTGTGACGCTCCCACCCTACTAAGGTTATCCAAGCCATCGCAGTCCTTCCGTAAACATCATCTTTTCATCCTCTTTCTCCACTTAGGCCTTCCACAACCCAAACACTGCGCTACATATCATCAACACCCTGCAATGAAGTTAGAGCGACGTATCATCATACGCTGAAAATTCAACATATTTGGGCCTTTTTCTAGAAAAGCTCTCAATTTCACATACAATGACAATTTAACACGTACCTGAAAATGACGCCGCTGCGTCGAAATTATCATAAAATAAATTGGAGAAATCAACAAAGTTTTCTATTTCATTATTCTATAAAAAGCTTGTCGAACCCCAAGTTCAGCGTTTATGGGCACGATAATCTCCGGGAGATATTCCCTTAAAAATTCACGTTCGCTGATCAAGATTGTGAAATCAAGGGGGTTAAGAAAGTTTGGTGGCTAAAGTACTTGCCTCCAATCCAGAGGATGTAGATTCAAACCCCGGAAATTGGAGAGGCTGTTCAGAGGAATTATTATTATCAATCGGATGATTTGTGGAGATCGCTTCAAAACCTGACCATTTTCCGCCACAAGAGGCGTTACATTGTGGATCCCAGTGTCATTTATAAACAGAAAGCTCCACTAATAGACGCCGGGCTTCTCGCCACCTTTCTTCCAAACCCGTATGATTCTTTCTGCACTGTTCCGCTCAACATAAAAATCATCGAGCGGATTTTACGTAGTCTTAAAAGAATTAATTAATGAAGAAATGAAGTATTGTTCTGTTAAAATATTATGCAAATATAATAGAAACATTTATTACATTACGACTCCACAAAGTCAGATACGAGTAGTTGGCCACATTTTGTACCCTTACCTCAGTGACAAAGGATAGCACGAAACACTCGCACTCTCTCTGATTGGCCTCATGCCGCGAATATTGACGGTCAAAATCTTAACTGAACGTTCCGAGATATTTGGACCCCACGGGCAAAGATGATTAGCTTCCAGAAATTTTGATGCAATGAAACTACCCAAAATATCACTATCTTTCGTGTGTATTTTTTCTCACTGGTCCCGACAAGTCTTATAATGGACCGTATTCCGACTCCTCCTTGAGTGACTATTTTCTACACTTATATACTCCTCATGCCGCTGCATGGGCGTGAGGGATGGGGTGACAGGATAACAGCCGAGAAAAAGGAAAGATTTTGAGAAGTAAAATGGTGAATTAAATTTTGGGTGTTTTGAGTGGAGCTTAGATTATATTATGGCCACCAATTCAGCGTAAAAATAACTAATTTTTGTAACCATGTATTCGGCATGTATCTCTCCTATTTTTACGAATATTTCGGACGTAGAAATGCAGAATGGCGTCAAAATGATATTTCTCGTAACGTTCTGGCATACACCTCTTCTTTATTCCTCGAAAAAACATTTTGATAGAACGAAAAATAAATATTAGTAAAAATTCATCTCTTCGACATGTAAACAACATGCGAACAAAATTAATTAAAAATAATAAATGGTTTCTATCAGTATTGGCAAATACATCAATATACATGGACACAACCCAGCCAGACCCGTAAGTTCATTATAGACTATACCATAGTTAGAAAACAATTAATTACGGATAAATGATATAAGAGTTTTTAGAGGAGCAACATGTGGAACGGACCATCATATACTACTAACAGAAGTTATTATACCATTTAAGAAGAGAACGAGCACGACTAAGCAAACAGAAGCAAAGGGGGACGAAAAACCTCGGAGATATAATCTAAATAGCTTAAAAAATGAGAGCACAATGTGGCTATACAAGAGAAGATTAGATGAAAAACTAGGAGAGACAAAGTTTCAAAACGTAGAATAATACTATAATCACATTAAGACGTGTATTGTCAACGCAGCTCAAGAGAGTATAGGCTACTATAGTACCCATAAAAAAAGAAAACCTTACTGGTGGGATGAAGATGAAGAATTGATACGAATCATAGAATAGAAAATACAACGATACCAAGGGTTCTTTAATATCAAATTGGATGGAGATTAGATTCGATATAAGGAAGTACAAGCTAAAGTACGAAAAATGGTTTTCCAGAAGAAGAACAAAGCCTGGGAGAAAAATTGTGAGAGAATTAACTCTTACTTAGGAGGAAAGAAAAGCACAGAGCTGGCAGCTACTGCAATCCTTGAGAAATAAAACTAGAAGGGAACTCATATCACCAATAACGTTCGATTATTGGGATCGATACTTCAAAAATCTCCTTTCAGAAAACAGAATAGAACTTATTAGCCAAGAACAATCCTCAAATAATCGACAAATATCCTATGCCATAAGAGTTTTGACCAAGTTAAAAAGATTTGTAGGAACCTAAAAAATGGAAGAGCATCAGGCCCTGGAAACATCCCTGCTGAACTAATAAAATATGGGACGGACAGATAATGCGAACAATTGACTGACCTCTTCCAAAAAGGCCGTAATGGAGAGGAAATACCTGAAGAATGGAAGATATCATAGATTTCCACAATCTACAAAAAAGGGAAAAAAGACAATCTGAACAACTACAGGGGCATATTAGTAACTGGAAGTATAAGTAGAATATATGGGAAACTCATCAAGGAGAAACTAGAAAACGAATATGCAGAAATGGAAGCAGAGGAACATGCAGGATTCCGGACCGGAAGAGATCTTTTGTGTAACCCAAATGATAGAGAAAAAGGTAGCTTTTAATCAGGAAGCACACCTGTTATACGTCGACCTCACTAAAGCATATGACAACGTTCAACAAGACAAACTATGGGAGGCCCTTCATTGGGCCAACATTAATACAAACTTGATATGTGCAATAAAAAGGCTGTATATAAACAGTAAAGCTACAGTCAAATAGAATAATATGTTATCTAAAGGCTTCATTGGTACTAAACGTCTTAAGCAAGGATGCTGTATATCACCAACGCTCTTAAAAATATACTTAGAACAAGCGCTAAACAACTGGAAACGTAAATGCAAGAATATGGGAATACCCCTTTACAACAACACTCTCTATACGATCAGATAGTGTTAGCACAAGACTAAGAAGATCTACAATTTATGACTAGAAAACTAATAGAGGAATATAAAAATTTGGGGTTGAGGGAGAATATGTCTAAGACACAATATATAAACATTGGCGGAGTGAGGCAGGACCTGAATTTAGAAGATGGGGATAAAATAGCTTACTCTGATCACTATAAATATCTTGGTAAAAATTACTGATGATGGGACCTTAGATGAAGCAATATCAGACCGTAATAACCAGGAAAGAAGGGTTATTAGGATACTAAACAGCATCCTGTGGGACCGACAAAGCAAATAAATCGAAAGCAAATAAAACAAGAATATACAATGCCATTTTCAAAAGTATAAAAACGTATGGATGTGAAGTCTGGCCTATAAAGGAACGTAATAAACAAACATAAAAAGCTACTGAAATGGATTTGTGGAGACGGACTGCGGGACGATTAAGGATAGAAAGAGTTAAAAATGACAGAATACGACAGATAATGAAAATCGAGCATTATATAACGGGGGACATCATGACCAAGCAGCTAATCTGGTACGGACATGTAAAGAGAATGAACGAGGATAAACTACCAAGAAAGATATTGGAGCTAACAATCCAAGGGAAAAGAGGAAGAGGAAGACCTAGGAAGAGCTGGAAAGAGGGAGTGGACAAAGAAATTAGAGCGAGAGGATTGGAAGAAGATTTATGGAAGGACAAAGAGACTTGGAGGCTAGAAATCGGATGACTTCAGATGACGTTATGAACCGATCCCACATACATCTCATCGACCATCTAATGTATCCTCAACGGCGAAAATATGTCGCAGAAATTTAAACAAGTAACAGGCAAAATATTTTCAAACATTCCTTTAGTACGATTCAAAGTTTCACTCTAGACTTGGAAGGTACGCGAAGAATTTCCTCTCTACACAATGCCTTGAAAAAACAGGCATGGTAATAGCACACACTTTCTCCAAATTTGTTTGTATCCTTGCTCAATTTTTGGTCCACTGAATATCAGCCGCTCATTTTCCGCTGGATACGAGCGGAGATCATTTTTCTCCATATAACACGCCAATACACAGTGGTTTGCGTCAGGAAAAACTAGCCTTATGGCTTCATCGGAACAATGTGTAGATATCCTGTTAACAACGCGCCAATTCTCAGTCATCATACACGAAACCTTATATCGGGAGAGAGCACAAAATATGAAAAGGAACATTAATAAAAAAAGCAAATTAAAGTGTATTAACTTTTAAATTTTTAAACGGCGCCAATGCCAGTTTTTTTTCATCACATAATGAATATGGCCAAAATAACATATAGCAGCAGTTTTGCGCTTTTATAAAACTAAATGAGTTGTTGCCGTTTAATATCAGTCGAGAATTTGGAAGAACTTGTGAACTGCGAGCAAACTTTACTAAATATAAGTGATTAATTTTGGCCAATTTTAATCCATAATATACTAACGTGATTTTTATTTTGGGGTCTAAATTAATGCCTAACCTAAAATGTATGTCTAAACTTGCCTAACCTCCGTCGGAAGTGTCCGGTAAATTTAGGGTCAGTATTCATTAGGAATTCTTCAACTAATACTCATACAATGTCCAGCCAGAAAATAAACGAATTTCAGCATCCGTTAAGGTTCAACTGTAGGATAATAGACTCCAGGCAATTAGAACCAGGCAGAATGTTTCGTCTGTATCCTTGAGTGATGCAACATCCAAATGCATTACTGCTGTGCGAGAAGTTTAGCGCGCGGGCGCGATGAGTATGCGGAGTCTGATTTTACTCAAGGTGAAGGAATACTAAGCAGCTAGTGTGCAAGAGATGTGGAACTTTCCGTTTTCGAATAATAGAACTTTAAGACTGTTTGACATAAAATATTCAGACCCAGTGCTTTCACATTTTGCATTTCACCGCACGGGGCAAAAGGATTAGAATATTGTTTGAGGCACAAATGCGTCAAAAGGAGACGCCCAATCAAATTCCGTTATTGCTCTTCTGGTCTCATTTCTGGGACTATGCTTCGTCGATGACGTCTATGTAGTCACCGAGCTCATCCACGTGCAAAACATTACGCGGTTTTCCAGCATTTACATTAGTAAAATTTTGCTATCCGTTACGAGCACAACGGTGGAACGAATATAATAAATGAAATGAGGCGAGGAAGGTTGTTTGCATGCAATTATAGTGTTTTGCAATTACTACACGGGATAACTTAGAAGATAACGACGCAGAAACCACGCGACCTTTGCGCTTAAAACACCCATCATAAAAGCAGAGTGAAACTATGGCAAAGGATAATGCTATTCCTAAGTGTAAAATCACTAGTATTCTTTAGAAATTCAATAGTTTCAGCCTTGACTTTGTAAAACATTTCCATAGTGCTCAAGAATCAACAAAACTTTTTAAATTTTACGTAGAATGTTTATTGTACGACCGGTTTCGTCGAATAGTCAACATCATCAGGTACATAACATAGTGCTCTCAGTCATATACATTCACAGGTGGTGGGTAGGGAGAGGGGGAAAGATATGTTTAAGGAAGCCACTCGTCTTTTCAATCTCGGTCTTTTCAAGCTCGCATCAGTAGCCTTGAGAATGGGTAACGAGTCGGAACCCGAAACGTCGGCTGCCTATGAATATCTTACCCGGTGGCGAAGCCGAGAAATTTACACAAATTTCATTCGCCGGGAAAGTGTAAAATCATACATAACAAGTCACTCGTTTTATGGTGTATGTTTGGTTTGGTTTGGTTTGGTTTGGCTTGTATAGTTTGGTTTTAGTTACGGTACTAGCGCACTTAAAAAATTCAATAGTTTCAGCCTAAACTTTGTAAAACTTTTCCATAATGCTCCACCTTTGAATATATGTGACTGAGAGCCCTATATTAGGTACCTCATGATCTCGCCTATTCGACGAAACCGGTCGTACAATAAATATTCTACGAAAACTCACAAAGTTTTGTTAATTCCTAGGCATTATTCAGCTTTAATCCATACTAATATTATCCCTTATCTCCAGAAATGATGCACATGATAAATTGGCACTTAATAGCCGACTGCATTCCCGATTCGTATTTAAGGGTTGACTCAGGTCATCTAGCTACAACAACATTTTGTCAGGGACTATAAAATTTTACTGGTTAGGCCACATCTCGAATTCTCCGCGACCTCTTTGGGACCCTGCAGAGAAAAATTTAACTCGCGAATCAAGTTGTATGCTAAGGAAAGCCGCCCGCATCATTTAATATTACTAGAAGAAAGTTTTAGACAGTAGATAAAAATAGTACGTACTAGGCTGTAAGCAGTTGGAGACTCGAAGGCTAGACATTAGGCTTTGATAACTCGAAAATTTCACGTTAGGCGAGTTTCAGCACGACACGGAGGATATAATTTTAACCCAGCGCTGTATATTTAGATGATAGAAACACAAAGTAAGAGAGATACACTGCCAAACTGAAAGGTACAAATAGTTCTTTTTTCTAAGAACCATAAGTTAATATATACGAAAAACGACAATTACAATAGACATCATAAATATACACTTCACCTCCGTCCTCACTGCCCTCATTTTTTCCTTCTTCCCCTTTCACGGTGGATGTCCCAAGCATCTCTCATCATCATCGCCTTCGTGGAGGCTCGTGGAGTTTTATGTAGATGTAATATTTAGAATTTGCGATGTCTAAATGCCTTGCGCCAGAGGGTCAACTGGTCTCCCGCATCAGCAGAAAACAAAAACAAAGCTACGTCAAGGTAATGAATAGATTGTGACTGAAAGAGTACAGGCCCAAAATTGACAATCGGCATCTATGCTGAAGAGAGCTCAGCTTATCCATCTTTAACCTATATAAAATCATGTTTTCATTATTGCTCTGCATTTAAACTAAAATAAACTCCTTTGTAAGTTCATTTATCGATGATAACGTTTTCTCCAGGAAGAGTAAACCTCGTTGATAAGCTTTCTTGGTCGGTATATTCGGCGTCTCCAGCGATTTGAACTCACTTTTCCAATCTCATTTCACCTGGTCAACCATTATCTAAGTTTAACTAAAACATGACTATGTTAGGGCATTTAGAGGAAATGTGCGGGAGACGGCTTCGTGAGCAGCCGAACCAAAATGTTCGGTCCGAGCACAGAGACCAACTGAGTGGTATTTGGTGTGACTGAAGTGCAATCGGATTAATCGCCCGGAATCGGGGAGCAGCCGAATGCGATTATTTGGCAACGCTGAGACTCTAAGCCGAGCATTGGGAAGGGGTAACCAATCTTCCTTAATCATTGTATCCAGCGGGAAATTTGGGAGTGGAGCAACGAAGCAGTTCCCAATTCTGCGAACAAAGTGTTACATAATTAAGCCACTTGCGCCAGATAATTACAGTTGTGTTTCGTTACGATTCGTAGAAAATCTAATTAACGAGCATAACAATATATTTCGTAATTGGCTTACCGTACCTTTTGTTACCCTACGTGTTACCTTTACTCAAAAAGGAAAACGTAAAATATTTACTCAAAACTATTACGTTTGTTTGAAATTAAAAAAAATGAATAAAGGGAATCGTCAGTTGTTTAGGGAGATAAATATATATACGAGGGTAAGTCAATAAATAAGTCGCAAATGTCACCATTTCATCATCAAAATCAGTCGTAAACATTTCATTGGGAACGCTTGGAACATCCACCGTACAGTCCCGACTTAGCCCTCCAGTGGTTTTCATCTGTTTGGGCCCCTAAAAAATCATTTGGGTGGCCGTCATTTTGATACAGATGATGCTGTAATCTATGAGGTTACACGTTGGCTGCGACAGCAACCAAAGGACTTCTTTGCTGCTGGCTTTCAAGGACTTGTAAAGAGATGGGATAAGTGCCTGAATGTACAGGGTGAATATGTGGAAAAGTGAAATAAATGTCAGAAAGTTACTTTAATTATTTTTGCCTCAATTCAGTTTTGCGACTTATTTATTGACTCACCCTCGTATATATCGTTGGATTGATTTTATATAAAGTTCTTGCGAAGATTCCACGACCGTGGCAAATATATATATATATATATATATATATATATATATATATATATATATATATATATATATATGTATATTATAAAGAAGGACGCGGGGTATAAAAAATCAACGTTCATTCACTCAGACCGCTCAGCGGCCAATACATACAAATAAAGGTTCAAACAGAAAGGTAGAAAGAAAGTGGATAGGAACACATAAAATTGACGAACACAAGGGTGGTGTGAAGGTGTAATGATGGCTGATTCCAAGCAGAAAGAAAGCAGCCCCGGCGGTAAAGCTAGGGAAAACTAGATTCAAAACGCGGTCAGGAACCTACCCGCAAAGACCTAATTGTGGAGAGGTCTTCCTTCTGATGCGGTAGGGTACACGTGGGTGAAGTGTAGTCGTGTCCCGTTGGCACGTCCGGGAGGGCCGGACGGTACAACGGGCGCTGGAAGGGATTTAGAAGTGCTAGAGATTGATTTAGAAAGAGGTTTAGTTATTTTAAAGAGGGTGGAGAGGTTAGGGGGCGTCTAAAAGTGAGAGAAAGACAGTGGGGGGAAATTTTGGAGGTAGTTAGGTTATCAGAGAGAATGGGGTAGAGATTTTTGATTATACGACGGATGGAGTGAACTCCAGGGAAATAGGTGGTACAGAGGGAGATTAGGTCACGAGGACACTTATTAAGAGAGAGATTTCGAAGAAGAGGGTCGTTGTAGGATTTTTTTCTGAAGGAGACGCTCAGGGTAGTCTCTGCGAAGGAGGGATTGGTGGAGATTAGAGAGAAAAAGGTCAAAAGAGTCGGGGTTGTTGCAAATTCGGTGACCACGGATAGAGAGAGAATAGGGGAAGGATCGTTTAGTAGGGGAGGGGTGGCAGCTGTTAAAATGGAGATATTGTTGCTTGATGGTGGGCTTGAGATGGACAGAAGTGTGAAATTTAAGGTTACTTAGGGAGATGTCCACACCCAGAAAGGTGATGTTGGAGGCAGCAACGTTAGAAGTGAAGGAGACAGAGGAGGAGGAGTTTAGGGAGGATATGAAAGAGTTGAGGGAATCAAGGCCATGTGGCCACAGAAGAAAAATGTCGTCAATGTAAAGAAGCCAGAGAAGAGGTTTAGGAGAGCAAGACGAGAGAAAAGATTTCTCAAAGGCACCTAAGACGAGGTTAGCATAGGAGGGGCTGAAACGACTGCCCATGGCACAGCCTTTAGTTTGGATGTAGAATTTGTTATTGAAGGAGAAAGCATTATTAGTAAGTATAAAGTTGGAGAGGTCAAGGAGAAAATCAGAACTAGGGGCGTGAGGACTGGTGAGGAACGTGAGGAGGGCTGGTTAAGAAAAATACGGATGGCAGAAAGTCCGTCAGAGTGAGGAACAGACGTGTAAAGAGAGGTGACATCTACGGTAGCCATTAAGATATCACAGTCAAAGGGGAGTGGGGTAGAGTGGAGGTGTTCAAGAAAGTGATAAGTATCTTTGATGTGAGAAGGGAGAGAGAGGACAAAAGGTTGTAAGTAGTTGTCAACGAAAGCGGAGATGCGTTCGGTGGCAGAGTTATAAGAGGAAATTATTGGGCGACCAGGGTTGTGTCTCTTATGAATTTTGGGAAAAATGTAAAAATTGGGGGTGCGAGGGTGTGGGGGGGTGAGAAGAGAGATATCATGGAAAGAGAGACCTTCGTCGGGACCTTCTTCCTTAAGGAAAGAGGTGATGTTTTCCAAAAATGTATGGTTGGGATCATTTTGGACTGGGGGATTTTTTGGATTTTGGGCTGGTGTGTGTGTGTCGTAACTCCGATGAATGCGAGATGATCTGACTATCGATTCGAAGCTCATTTAATGGTTTAGGCCTATAATAGTTTGCCCATTTTGCTATATGATCAGAAGAAGGGGTATCATTTTGCACGAGTGATTCCCAGCCCATTGTGGCAATGATTTTTTCACCCATCAATTTATATCGATTAGAATCATCTGAAGGTGATCTGCGTTGATGGTATAATTTTTGGAACAGACGGGTGTAATACTTTATGCTCCTTTTCAACATTTCCCATGCGGAACTAGGGTTCACAGTAGATGTAGCTTCTTCTGCCAATGTATTTAAGGTGTGTTTCATATTAAAAATAAAATCATCTTCCTTAAGCAGGCTGTTAGGGAAGCGCCAATAAGGAGGAGTTATAAATCTTACGGGAATCTTGAGTTTCATTATCACAGCTTTGTGATCCGAAAATGTGTTAAATAATTGAATATTGTTAACGTCCCTAATCGAGTCCTTAGATAAATATAATCTGTCAAGCCTTGAGGAAGATCTAGGTGCTAAAAAGGTGTGGCCTAGGCTGCTGGGTTTTAGTAATGCCCATACATCCGTTAGTCTGTTGACATCTATCAATTTGCGCAATGCTGCCGCAAAGCGAGGGTGTCTTTCCACTCTTCCAGATCTGTCAAAAATTGGGTTGAGGGTAGTATTAAAATCGCCTGCGATGATCACTTGAGTATTTGATGTTGATTGATGTGGAGCGAGATTCTGAAGATGACGATAAACAGCATCAGTGGCTTGGAGAGCCACTTCAGCATCGCGCGGCCCATAAAAACAGATGACTCTTAAGGCTTGTCGTGAGTTTTCATTCAAGGTTAAAAACACATCTTGAGCGTGTCCATCGAATATAACCGAATGGGATTGTACATGGTCACTTAAATTGGCGCGAATAGCAATTGCTGTCCTAGTGTGTGGAGTTCGTGGGTGGTTGAGAAAAATTTTATAACCTGGCAGTCCTAGACACGGTATTTTTTTTAAATATTTGTCTCTTGCATTAGACATATGTCAGGTTTGTTTTCATTTAGGAAGGCCATCATTTGCGCCCATTTATACGCGCTGCATATAGAGCGAACGTTTATTGTAGCCACCGATATTACAGACATATATCTACTTGTTTTCAAGCCCATATATATATATATGGGCTTGAAAACTGAGGGCTTGAAGACGTTGCTAGTGTATAAGGGGTGGATTGTCAAAGTGGGAGACCCACAAAGATTATGTATGTATATTGACTGTTCTTCCTTATTTTGGTAATATATATATATATTTGAATTCGGAGTTTTTTTCGGTTTTTCTTCCATTAACTGATTTAACGTTTCATTATCCACCACGGATCGCTTCAAGGGAAGAAAAAACCCTGGACTATTACACCAGAAAACAATATTTATTGAAACCGGTACCTAATCAGTTGAATGAAGTATAGTAATATTTCTTGTTAGTATTCATCGCCTTGATTTAAACTAAATTTCATCGTCAAGCCTTACGAGGAGAGATACAAATTGTGCCATAGGATGCTTTTTAAATATTTAGCCACTAGTAGCCTAAAGGGTGATAGGAAAGCCAAAGCTCATGAATGTATGCCAGCCCAGATTCAAAAAATATCTGTGTAAAATGTTCAAATGACTAATATTAGCCGAAAAACTGCTTAAATTTGTGATATTTTGGTGGCGATCCCATTTTTATTTGCATGAATTATTACCGCGAAATATCTTAGTTTTTACATCCAGGAACTAATTCTCACACATAGCACAGTACATTAGGGTCTAGTACATTGCAATGAAAATGATTCGCTCAAAGTTGGCAAGAAATAAAGGAATAAACTTTCATCCAGGGAAAGCAAAGCCACTCAAAATAATAATTATTCATACTTAACTTGAATCTATGACTACCTCGTAAAAGCAAACCACTGATAAGGTTATCGCAGGTGAAAAAAAGTGTAAGTAGATTGTTAAGAAAAATGTTCACATATTTAATTTTACTTGGGCAGTTTGTAATGTCCAGGGCATTATTTTACTCTTATTTCGATTACATCATACTCCATTCACGTTCACATCCCTTTCCAAAAACCCATTTTTCACCATTACCACACTCTCTACATCTACATCTACATACTACCCCGCGAGCCGCCGCTTGGGCGTGTGGCAGGGGGTGGTAGGTCACTAGGTGTGTAAAGATGTAAAAGTTTTGGAGATGAAATGGTGACATGTCCTATGAGAGTGTATTTGGAGGAGCTCAGTTTCTATTGTGGTCGCTTATTGTGCGCGGAAAGAACGAGTTTTTGTACCTATCTGATCGGCAGTGTATCTCTCTTATTTTATCGCATCTGTCTGATCTAGAAATTTAGTGAGGCGTCATGATAATATTCTCTGCATCGCTCTGAAAAATATCAGTTCTGAATTTATCAAGCAACCTAAGCCTAGCGTGCAGCCTCCGAGTCTCTAGGGGCTCCCACCTTAATCCCTCTAACAGTTGTGTAATATCATATGTTCGTTCGTAACAGTTTTTAACGAAGCGTGCTGCTTTTCTTTGTATTATGTTAATGGGGTAAACTTTGGGGTAAAATGGAAGGGAATAGGATGATTATTTATTTTGATAAAGGTTTAATTCGTGCAGCTCGGAAAAACCAATTACGAAGAACTCATTTTTCGTACGTTTTTGTAGCTTATGTTCCTCTATAGAATTATTCAGCACCAATTCACACGAATACGTATTCTTGCCGCAAACTGGTTAAGAATAATTAGCACTCAAATTGCACGTGCGTGCCAACCACTAAACAGATAGAACTATTCTGAGGTACAATGCGCAGATGAAAACAAAATACATTTTTCTGAAACTCGATTTCTTCTTGTACCTTGAGAGTATCTTAAATAAAAATATCTTATTTATTTTTTTAATTCGCTTCTCCTCAGAATTATTCATTACCATAACATTTAATAATATGAACTCAAGCTAAAAATTTGTTAAGAATTATAAACATCGAATACGCACGTTGCAACCCAACACCTATACAGATATGAAAAACCAATATCGACCTTTTTAGCATTCTTGGCATTTTCAGATTTTCCAATACACTTCGCCAGGGACCTAAACGATGAGTAGGTTTAAAACATACTCTAAAGCAGAAATGAGGAACGATAGACTAAACACAGATCGGTGGATAGCATAAAAGCTATGAATCTTACACAAACGTTCGGGTTCTTTGGTTTACTCTTCAAATTAAACAATTCTCATAAGATGGAGAAAATTACTAAGAACTTAAAACAAGCGCTGAGTGAAGGAAAACGATATTATACAATCTCTGCAGCTTACTTCAGCCAATAACTGACTTAAAAGGAATGATGTTTTGACGTTGTTCAACTCATTTACAGTGCCTTGGTAACGCGGCTGAACATAGGCTAAGACATTCACGCGTTCCATTCATCAAACAATGATTTAAGTTATAGGTAAAAAATTCCTACCACAATGAACGAATAAAACTAACGTTACATCTGTACCAACCGGGATGGATTTATAATATGAACCCAATAATACCTTTTCTTCATAATTATTTAGTAAATATCACTACACATGCAAACTAATGTTCAATAAAAGCACCCGTTTTTAGAGAAAGAACACGGTCATTTTAGAATTACTTGCAAACATCGACGACAAAATATGATTACAATACATACGCATTAAAAAATTAAAACACATGAATAACAAAAAGTGCGTTAGCCCATCAGCAGTAAGGAGTTCATGATAAAATAAATATCTTAACCAGAGAAATCACCTTAAATAAATTCTGCAGTCTGAATTAACCAATACTATTTACAGCATCACGCAATTTTACAAAGCATCAAGATTTTAAAACTGTATCCTTTAGATGAATGTGGCGTAAAATAAACAGCGAGCCATTTTCATTATTTACTTCGACCTGAGTGGGTACACTTTCCCAAGTGTTCCGGACCACACGACGGCCACCAAGGTTGAGTGGGTGTCACTCGAGCGATTCAGGCACACTTTACTGGCTCACCACTCGCGTCTGTACCACATGCCGTACCTTAGATACCACTCGCAATGATTTAGAGCTACTTCGCTGCACACACACACCTTGTCCATGCACCAATATACAAATGGAAATAGACAAAATGAACAAACAAGCTCCTATTCTATTCTAAAGCCGAGGCCGAAATGGGTGCTTAGCGGAAAAAGCATGCCTAAGCAGAGAGCGGTTGACCTTGAGCGGGAGAACTTTCTCTTTTCCGAAGCCTGACCGAATATCGAAGCCGGTATCTCAAAGCATATACGAGGTGTGTGAGAAACGTATTGAGACTGACAACACTGCAAGCGATCTGGCAACGCTGTGTTGTTCTACTTCACTAGACAGGTGTGTTCATCCCTTCCAGATGCTCGGACCGTGTTTCAACTCCGCACAGCCATCACGTGATTTTTGAGAGCGCCATCTGTTGTGTTTTTGTTGTGTTACGGAAACGGAACAGCGTAATTTAGAGCAACGTTATGCCAACAAGTTTTGTGTGAAACTTGTGGAATCCACGAGTGTGACCTTGGAGAAGATGAAACAGGTCTATGGGGAACATTCCTTATCGAGAGCACAAGTTTTTCTCTGGCACAAATCATTTTTGGAAGGCTGAGAACACGTTGAAGATGAACCTCGCTCAGGGAGACCTTTAACTTCAAAAACAGAAGAAAACGTCGCACGTGAGAGGGCTCTTGTGAGATCAGACCGTTATTTAACAATAAGGATGATGAGTGAACAGCTAAATTTAAATACTTTCACCGTACATCAAATTTTGACCGAAGATATGCACATGCGAAAGATTTGTGCCAAAGAAACCTCACAACTAAGCAGAAGGACACTGATGGATGCTTCATCATGACAACGCCCAATGTCACACGGCTATCTCCATCACGGAATTTTTGACCTCAAAAGGCATTCCTATTGCCCCTCAGCCCCCTATTCACCTGATCTGAGTCCTTGTGACTTTGTTTCTTTTCCCGAAATTGAAAAATGTCTTTAAAAGATGTCATTTTGGGACTCTGGAGAACATTCAAAAGAATATGACCGACATGTTAAAGGCCCTACCAGTTGAAGCCTTTCAGCGCTGCTACCAAGACTGAGAACAACGCCTCCGCCGGTGTACATATAGCTGCCGAAGGGAACTACTTTGAAGGGGATAATATTGTTGTTTGAAAAAAATAAAAAATCAGTCTCATTACTTTTCTCACACACCTCGTATACCCTTTTTTCGAACTCATGGCGGGAAGACGTTCAAGAGCGAGAAGCCAAGGGTAGGAATATTCCCTTCCACCTGAGTTTCTGGCTCCCGGTGGCCGAACAGCTTTACCAGCTCTTGCAAATAAGCGCTCGTTGGCACAAATGGAAGGCAAATCTCATGTGATAAATTTGGCAACTGAGACGATCCGAGACCGAACTGAGCCCCACCGCTGTCAGAGAGAGAGATTAATGCCTTGTCTACACTGAATGTGTAGTTAAGTAGGGTTTACTAACCCCACTTAAGAACACCATCGATATTACCCAAGTCCACTTAATTAGGGGTCCCCAGGTCCTCTTAAGTGGACTCGTCACTAGACAGATGAGAGAGCGTCTACACGGCATACTGAAGTCAAAGTTGAAATTAAATGCTCACTAAAGTGGTCAGTGTAGACGTGGCATAAGATCCTTCTTCGATGCATAGCATGAACCTACTGAGATTGGCTGGAGAAGTGAATTGCACACTAGCGCACTCAGCAGACTTGCTGGGCGGGCTTGGTTGCTTCCTCTCCGTCACCACCGCGCCATGCTCGAGCATGCTCTCGTCAAGCAGGATAAGATATACCACCGCGGCTTGAAGCCTCAATTTACGATCTCACATTGGCTGAAGCCCATCACTTTCTTAAACCTCTACTGTGCACATATTGATATTTTCCCTGGCCAAACTTCATCCAATTTACTATCCTTCGATTAATTACTTTAAGTATGAGTATTAAGTCTTTATCGCATGAGTAATTCCAAATTTCATCCGTTTTAAAGAAGACCAGGGTCCAAATCTCACAGCCCCGAGGAAACAGTGGTGTTTCATGTTCTAATTTTACCAGCCAGACTCAAAAATAATAGCCCGAGATAATGACAAACTAAATGAAATACTAATGGTATAAGATACTGCTGTTTGACATAATCTGTCAGAATATCACTGAAGTAATAAATCAATTAAACGATTATAGTGATTGTCGGCACATTTGCGAGAAAAGTTTTTCTCCACAATCTCAGTCTAAACGAAAATACTCCACAATATTACTTGCCATCACCGAATTGGAATTGACCGAACAAGATATTCCAATGACGTTTTCCACTTAAGGATCATCATTCGCATCCGTCGGGTGGTTAGCGATATGTTGGGTTCTGTTGTTGCCAACAGACAACCAACCACTGAAGAAGACCCGAAAAGTTAAGATACACGACAATGACCTCTTTGGAAGCCTAAACTCAAATAACAATGCATACTGAGGGATAATATTTTGGCCTGCCAGCGAGTCAGCAAATGTATACCATTCCGAGAACGCATACTAGTGTTGGACGACACCAAAGTTGACAATGTGCAAAAAAAATTCAACCCTGACCACTGATAGGAAATTGCAATAGAGTGATAAGACAAATAATGGAGCATTTAAGTAGTACTGAGAATATCTCAATATGAATTTCATTAAAAAAGTTACTTCTCTTGACACACGAAACTGAAAGTATACCATTGATACTTTCACTGACTTGGAAATCATGGGATTATTGTATGAGCTAATGCCCTAGGTTCGAAAGTATTACTTCGTGAGCAGAAAAAGATATTCAGAATAGCGTTATATTTCAAAAATAGAACGCCATATAATCAACTATATCATGCATACCAATAGCGAACATAGCCGAGCTTCTATCTACATGATATAACCATCGATTTAATAAATAACGCTGAAACATTTTAAACTTATTCAAGCATTCACCAACGCAATACTAGAAAAAATAACTTGACAAACCCACCGCGCTGCTTGCCAATGCTTCAAAGGAGTCCACGCTACATTCCTGAAAACAAAACAATAAATACGTTCCAAGCTACTAAGGGAGGATTATAATATCAAATTGTAAACTGCTTTGACAATATAAAACTACTCCTAATTAGAAATTCCAACTATACTGGAAATGACTGCTTATGACGATGAAATGAAACTAGACTTTAAGAGAACGCCTCTGTAATTGTAAATACGTTTGTATATAATTTACTAGTAGAGACAACGTTACCTCACAGGCAGAAGCATCTCTTTTCATTAACTTTTCTTAATTTATCAATCTCTTCATAAAATAAGTTAAATGATGTGCAAATGTAAGAAATTGCGGGAGAAGAGATTGAGAAGGTAATAGCAAATGCCTCGGCGTTTTCACTCACAGATTTAAACAAATGATTTCCCATTAAATTTGAACTGAGTCCTAACAAATATATTACTAATTTTGTCTTCAACAGAAATGGGAAAAATTACTTCAGACAGCAGGTAGGAACTGATTCAAGAGAGCCTTAAAAGTATTTTGAGCCATTTTTCCACCAAAAGTTTAATATCGTACGAAATCATCGGCTAATAGAGTCACATATAACGCATGAAAAATAAAGGAACGTCTTCAAAATTTGTTTCGTAGGTAAGCACTGCGACAGAAATTCACAGTGACGGAATGTAAGCAACAATAGTGGAACGTTCGCATTATATGAAGCCCCAAGTTCTCTGAACTATTAGAGCTACTGGGGCAAGTGGCTGCCGTACTACGAAATTTCAGTTATTTTGCGCCCATAAAATGAATTAGAATATCAGTAGCTCGTAATTTCTAAACCTACACAACACACTGCGAGACACAAAAGAGGTGCGATAATTCTAGAGCCTTTGGAAGGGCTCAAAATCGGATTATTCCCTATTTCATCATACATATCAGAGTCACTGAACATTTTGATCAACCCATAAATCCCGAAAGTTATCGTTTTATAGTTTGCTTCCTTCAACACTCTTATTAGCACATGTTTCGTAACCAGCCACAAATATACTCAGATATTTTGACTGTAGCCTTAAATTGCTACCCCAAGAGTATTTCAAGTATTGACTTGGTAGCAATGCTTAACATAATAATAATATTATATTGGACACTTGCATAGGTATAATTGTGTGCACAGGTGTAGAACGGTGCATCGCAAGACGAAGGCGTGCTGGGAATTTCTACCAGCGGTGAAGCCCGTTCTACTCGGGGCACGAGCTTTCACAGTTTTAAACTGCGTGTTTTTTCTCAATCTTGCGCACAATAACAATTGAAATAGAGCAGGGGCTATTTTTCCATCTCGCACTCGTGCATACGTTCTTGCAATTCACCGCTTTACACGACGCAACTTGAAATGCACGTTCGTACATACATCAGATTGTGCAATTACGTGCTCCGTGAAAAACGGGTTTAATAGCCGAGAGAACCAAGAAGCGCGTATTTTTGTTATTAATTCAGTAACTGTCGGTCAGTTTCGTTGCGATGATGCAGCAATAGTAGGCATATCAAGAGCGGGACTAATCGAGATAGAGGAAACATCTTTAATAGTTTAGCATTTACTTCACCGATAATCAATGCTGTTTGGATGGTTATTCGGGGAGGTGATCGAAAACGGATGTTATCTGAGCAATTTTGATTAGATATTTGGATAGATTGGAATGGGGTAGAGAGAAACGTGGTGTAGGTAATAGCTTACTCTTTGATATGTTCGTAATTCCCAGCGAGCAGGCACAAAGGCGTGTGGAATGGGGTGTATGGACACATGCCATGAAAGGGGAGGTAATAGGGAAAAGACGGGGAGAGCGAGCAGAGGTGAATCGAATGTTCACGGCGAGCCTTAGATTGGTGCAACGCAGCATTTACTATAATCACTCTATATTGCGTGGAAAGAAGGAGCTTTAGCATGCATGAATTCGGCAGTTCTCTCATTTTGTCACTTCTTTCAGTCCTGGAAGTATATCGCGGGGTCAAAATATTTTTCTTCGTGTCAAACGTAAACTCTCCTGATTAGAATATTTCAAGAAATCTAAGCCAAGATTTATGACGCCGCGCTCCAGTTGATTTTGCTCCTGTTAATTATTTTTTATGCGTTAGTTTTGTGTTTTATTATGTCATTTATTAGTTGGTTGCACTAACCGAAAATCTTTATTTAAATTATTTTCATGATTTAATGATTTTAATTTATTTTTTCGACGTTGCTAAGGATTTATTTAAGCTTTTGTTGAGATTGATTGTTAAAAAAAGAGAGAGAGACGCGTAAAGAGTCCGAACGTGTGCGCTGAAATTTATTCTCCTCCGCCTCGAAAAATTAATTATATCAAGAGAATTGTGTGCCAACCATCTTAATAAATAGCGCTACCACGCAGCAAGGCGTTATTTCTTGCAGCCTTATGAGTCCCAAACGGCTCTCAGTCTAGTCCTTCCATCAGCCGCTTGACACTTTCTGCTCCCTCGTGCCAGCTTTTAACGAAGCGTGCGGCTTTCCTTTATACTTTACTTACTTCATGCATCAAATCTTTCTGCGCTGGGTCCATAACGCTCGCGCCGTATTCGAGCTGTGGCCTAACTAGAACAAAGTGGCATTTAACGTACACTCTTTCATCGGGGATCCTTAATAATCACTTGGTAAATCCAAATTTTATCTCACACCAGCGCCACAAACGTTTCGCATATTTCCCCCACTCAAGGTTGAAGTCTCATTGATTCCCAGGTGTTTGACTTCATCTGACCACCTTGGGTAATGTTCGCCGTAATTCCGTTTCCCTGGTCTGTCTCCCTGAGACAAATCCACGCTTTATTAAAAATGCCACACAAGTTTTTCTTTTTAAACCCACACCAAATGACAAATCACAGATATGAGACCTATTATCACCCAGAATCCTGAGGGAGTACACATACAAACCACATCAAGCCGTTCCCTTTCGGGGTAGGCACAGTCAAAATGTTTCACTCATTTATACATAATTGTACCCCTTACTCTGCTTCAATAATTTCCTCCATACTGACCTACCCTTGCAAACCTCTTTTGCCTCATTTACCCCCATACACTGTTTCATACACGCCCTCCTGTTTTAAGACTCATCATATTCCTCCTCCTAAGAGTTTCCTCAACCACATTCAACCACAACTTTCTCGGCCTACCTCTATCTCTCACACCATTCATTCTACTCTCATATATCTGTTTCGTTATTCGACTCTCATCTATTCTCTCAACATGGCCAAACCAACGAAGCACACTCCTTTCATACACGTCCATTACTGGAGCATTTAACCCACATTCATTCATGACCCACTCATTCCTGACCCAATCCATCCTACTTTTGCCGCAAATACTCCTCAGATAACTCACACCCACGGCGTTTAGTCTACTCTTATGTCTATCCTGACATACCCATGTTTCACTACCATATAGCAAAGTGGGAAGAAGTACACTTTTGTACACGGCAATTTTCGCTTCCTTAGACAAGCACTCATTCCTTGATATGCTCCACATGCTACCAACCACTTTCCTTCCAGCATTCGCACGTCTCTTTATCTCCTCATCTATTCTTCCATCTTTCGCATACATCTTACCTAAGTACACAAAATCATCCACCTGTTCAATTACTTCACCATTCGCTCTCATCATACAGTTATTCTCCCCATTCTCCTTATCAATAACTACTACTTTAGTCTTGCACGCATTCACCTTCAATTCCATTCTCTCCGTTGATTCACAAAACTTATCTAGGAGCTTCTGTAATCCCTGTAGACTGTCTGAGATCAAAACACAATTTTATATTTTCTTCAAATACTTATCATGATATTATTGGAATTAATTAAGATTTATTATTGATGAGGGAATTTCAGGCTTAAACCGACTTAGGCTTCATTTCCACCTAACAATGATGGAATTAAAGATTTTGGCCAAACAACGCTCCAGGTTGTTAAAATGAATAGTGGAGACCTAACCAATTCTTCATTTCAAATCGCTGCAACACATTTCCAAGTAGTCATTTAATTAAGAGGAAATATTTTTTTACAAATTAATCGCGTTAAATTAATTTAGAGCGGTAAATTTCACAATGAATAACAACTACTTACTCAGAGGAGATATTGTGATGCAAGAATAGTTCATCGATGACCAATACGTCAGAACCTAGGAGTACCACTTCCTGGAGAGAGAGAAAAAAATAATTTTGTCTCCCAGCCGACCAAGAAAAAGTCAAATATTTCCAGCTGGTCTCGAATTTGAGTTCAGATATATTTTTGGCCATCGCCATCAAGACACATTAAAGCTGGCAACGGCAAATAAGAGGCTGGAAATTTTATTGGGGGAATCGGAATAAAGATTTATATTCAACTACTTGATCGGACTTGATCATGAGTGAAAAATCGAACTTCCATCATTCATACATCGATTTTCAAACGAGGTCAAACAGTAACTCTACGTAAGTTTAAACTCACGATTCACGCGTTTTTAACGTTATTTGTCTCATGTCTACATGCATCTGAAAATAGATTTGCTTTAAAAATGGGTGACGAATCAGAGTATTGAATGCGCTCAACCAGAGATGTATGCAAATATAACGCCTACATCATACAACATTTCAGTAAAAGTTATTTTACTTATTCATTTCACTAAAGGGAAAATGAAACAATGCGCAGTGGCCATTTGACGACTGTTATTAGACTGCTTCATTTAGAATGAAACAGTGACATTTGCGACATATCGATAGAAGCCATCACCTTTAAAGCAATTAGAGCAATATACTGGAAATCAAGTTAAGTGTTGATAAACTGTGCCCAACGTGACCCTCGAAATAGCTTGATAGGAGCGAAAAAAATCAGGAAAATTTGCTAACAAAACGCACGTTCATAAATCCACAAAACGTTGACCGCGACGGCATTTGAAGTGCTTCTGCCCATGACGGGAAAAAAGGCCGAAAAATATTGAACAACAATTCTTCACTTAAAATCATCCCGGAGAGGAAACCGTACGCAATATATTGTATCTAACGCCATCCAAGGGTCATAAAAATATTAATTCGTTTATTCTCTGATCTCAAGTTTTAATTTTTCGATGTTTGATTGTTCCAACCGCCCAATTTAACAAGTGGAAAATACTCTTTTTAAGTGGGAAACAAAACAAATATTAACTGACGTCAACATATAAGTAAAGAAACCAAAAACAACGAAGCTCACTCAGCTGCATTACATTCATCACTCTATAAAAAATATGTCGAAAACTAAAAATAACACCGTTTTTTCAATATGCAATAATGCGTTCATTACGAAGGACACGCATTTGCTCACCATAACGGATATTGTTCCTCCCACTGGTCCAGCACCGCTAATATATTGAAAGCTCGCTATGCGAGTGGAACGGATTCCCAGAAATGAAAACCGATTTTTTTTCCGACCAAAGCCGCGCTTTTTCCGAGAAGAAGCGAGCAGGGAAATGAAGAACGGGGGATGGAGGAGTGGTGATTTCAAAGGACATTTTACAAAGCTTTCCCGAGCGTTTCGAAATTCAATATCGCATTGATGCCCGAGGAAATTATACTCCTGAATGAAAATGTGATGCAACTTGAGAGAACAAAATTAAAAATCAATATCAGTTTAATGCTAAAAATAAAATACTAACCAAGGACTTCAATTACATTACGGAGGTAATCCATTTCGGGGAAGAGACGGCGAGCGTTTGACTGGAAATCCTGTCAATGATCAAAACTGCGATGGATTAACGCTGACACTGATTAAAATGGTGATTGCTGAGAGACGAGTGGTATACGCGACACCTTCAAAGCTGGGCAGAACATAAAAGCGCCTATTTAGGGCTAAATAAGAAGAGAGCGGCAGACACAGAAACACGAGTTTTTTTCATTGCTGATGACCATAGGCGTCAGTCGAAAAAGAGCACTCTTTTTGCAAAAAATAAATTATGGCCATGTTAACACGCAGCACTAAGCAAAGATAAAATTTTCTTGCTAGTTAAATTCCCGATTCATGTTAGCAAAAATGTTTATACATCAATACAGGGCTACAAAAATCAAACAAAGGAGTAGATCCAAAATTTGTAGGATATTATTCAGACACCGTAACTCTGTTTCAATCGAACGTTGCCCAATTTAATTTCAACAGCATCGCGCTTAAAGTTGGGCTGGGCATGAGCGAAGTTTGAAGGGCATCAAACGAGAGAAAACACACACCATACAAAATATCCCAAAGACATTTAACCACAGCCACAGAGAAAAACTAAGCCTACTGCGCGAAACGAATCAAAGGCATGAAACTTTTCTCAAGTAAATGGGGTTAACTTTTGGATAACTTCAGCAAAATTACAAATTACATAATGTATTGCATCGCAAAGGAATTATTTAATTTTTCACACGCCGATCTTAATAAATGCCAGAGTCTAGCGACATTTTACCGGCAATCTATGCACAGTAATGCTACTAAGAAGTGAGACAAGGCAAGGTCGAGGGAATACGGAAATTGGGGCTACTCTTTCACAGAGAATAAGACTTTTCATTAAGTGCACCTCGAAATGGAATGGCGTGAATTGCGCGTTTATGTAAATGATTGCAGAGGAAATCTACTTACGTCCGAAATTTTTCTGAAGAATAAAAAATAAGTGATCGCTCAATCAGTGTTAACACGGGATCATTTGTCGCAATTGCGTTAAAAATAAATTTGGGCACTGTTTTTCCGTACAGAATAAGTTGTAAGCGGCTCAATACCGTTTCAAGGTGGTTTGAGCGAAATATCATTTTACTAAGAAATCGACGACTTTAGTCTCATTATTTTAAAGAAAAATATCTCTCTGCCAAAGGGACAAAAATATCATCCCCTTACCGAACCACTTTCCGACAGAAAAATACCTGCCCTTTTACATGGGAAATGGTAAATCTATGCACTCCAGAAGAACCTAATTTTAAAAATGAGAAATTTTAACTGGTAGATGCCGTCAAAAAAATAACAGTGAGTAGTTTGTATGCTTTCTCAACTATCATAGAAAATAAATCATATCGTCACCGCAGTTATTTTTTCAGGATCACAAAAACCTTCCATTGTGAATGAGTTTTAAAAGTACAGTTTGAGAAAAATGAGTCGACTTATATAGATATTTTAATTTAATATTAATTATATAGAATTTATGTCACATAAAAGTATTCGATTGTACCATTTATGATGGAATATTTAATTCAAGCTTCCTACAGTTGCTGAAATTATAACGCACACTTCGAATATTGTGTGTATTATGACTAGGAAACTATCTTGCTCAAACTACCTTAACTCACGGTGAAGTCGATTTCGTCCAATCGAGCTTAAATATATTTCTTCACCAAGTATAAAGCTAGGGCTAAAGGATTACAAAAAAGCTCAATGATCAGGTTAAGTTTTCAGTTCTCAATCACTATGTTTACCAATCGACATCAGATCGATCTGACCGGATCAGCTCAGTACGGTAAAATCGACAGGCTAGTGAGATCGACTTGAGAAGCGGCCGACTGGGCCCACTTGCTCAGCCAGTCTGAGATTCCAGATCGATCTCAAACACCGGGTCTGTGGCGCTTCTCGTCATTCTTTTCGTAGTCATTGGGAGACAACATATAACCTTTATTATTCAAGGCGTGTGTTGTAATCAGTTGTGACAAGAGTGCAGTAATGGCAAGTGAAGTGACGTTGCTGATGTCGTAGGACTTCGCAATTCTACCTCCAATTGGGCAATTTTTTTCACTCGGAATGCAGCAGAAGATTTCAAACTCTGCACTTATTTGCACTATGGGTCAATCGGACTTCAACTGATAGAATCGATTGTTCACTATTGATATTTTCAGTTCATGCTGGGAAACCAGGCAATCTGAGTCGGCTAGCTTGGAATTTTCAGATCGGCCCGAGTTCAGATCGATCTGAGATCTATTGATAAACGTAGTGATTATCTATGGAGCTATAAATGCCAATTAGATCACCTTAGTTCCATTCCACACACGCACGTTTCTTCATATGTGAATTGAGAGGCTTTAAAAATCAATACGAATCCTTTACGCAAATAATTTTTATTTTAGAGCGAATGTAAAAATCCGTAATCAACTTGACCGGTGATCTCATTACCTGATAAGTACTATATTGGTAACTAGATGCCCAATTCGTGTATGCTTATCATATTTATGACGTCCGCTGGCAATGAAACCAGAAGAAAAGTATTAATCTAGTACCAGGCATTTTTAAAAGTTAGAATCCGTACCAAAGACCTTATTCAGGGAAACGCAGCACATCTCTAATGATAAAACCGTTGACGTATAAACTTACCACCGATTGAATATCAGCCGGCATTGCCATTGAAAGACAACTTTAAAAGTCCCTTGAATTTGAGGTTTATCACCATCAACAGTCCTCACTCCGTAGGTTTGCGGTAGCTCCACACTTCTTTCATCTAACCACTTTATTCATGTACAACTTCTGATTTAGGCATTTCTCATAATTTATCGGTCTCATAGTGGTCTTCCTCACTGATTTTTCTCATTAACTTAACCTCCTGTTTTTTTGAGCATAAGGATAAAAAGCTGAGGTCTGTTAGGTAAATTTGGAGCCACGAATTCATGATTAAAACAGCCCAGTGAATCTTACAATTTTTACAGTTAAATTAAACCAAGAAGGGAAATCAATGGGCGTCAACATGTCGTTGGATACCGAGTAAAAATTTTCGTAGAACGTTCCTTATGATTTTAAGGTTGAGTTTGATAGTATGTCCATCATTGCGCTTTGAAAATTGAGCTCTTAGACTACATCCGCAGGAACGTAGTCACGACAGCGCATCGGATAGAATAAGGGAGACAATTTTTTTATGCTTGCTCGTGGTTTCCCGGCATTACTAGTACATAAAGCCACAAGCAATTTAGACGCTAGTCTTCCTCAGAAGTAATTTACCTATGTTCCGGCTATTTGCGCGAAAGGTAAGTTGTACATCAGATCTCAGAGAAAAACTTTTGAGGTAATCAACCCCTTGAATCGATTGAAGTAAACAATTTCACACATATATTCGGGACTTAAGACCGTATAAAACTAAAATAAAATCACAAGAAAATATGACTAAGAGGTTATTAATAACTCACTTTTTCTAGAGACAGCACCTATCCCTCTTCATCCATAGCCACAGAGTTAAAATACTATCCTTACATACTCATAAGGACTAAATATGAGAACTTCCTAATAATGCGTTTAATGTAATCAAATTTTTAACGATTACGCAGCAGTTAAATTACCACACCGGCACAACAAAAACGACTTCAAGAAGACATTGATCAAGTATGAGCACCAGAATGGAAAACATAAGGTCACTCGACGACTGGCGCTACTACAAAGAAGATTACTTTCCTTATCACATGACTGCCATTTGATAGCGTAAGTGCCTGTCAGGTAAACAAGTATTCATTAACTTTCCTGTGCCTGACATTTCATTTTTACCGTGCACCTCCTTCAAATACGTAAATATAAAGCGGCAGGAGCTGAACTGAGACGAGCATTCATATTTCTAAAGGATCTTGGGCAATGTTCCAAAAATTCTGAACTCGATGGGCAAGATGATGGCAGGATTCCCCGCCCACCCAGCCGATGGATCGACTTTTCACCGCAACATCAAAGTCGCGCTGAAACGAAGCCACTTTCACGAATATTCTCGGCCAGGTGGAGAGGGAAGTTTTCCATTTAAGCTGGCGACTAAGGGCCAAACTTTATCATCCATAATAATGTAACCATAGCAAGGGAATATCTAAACGCATTGAAGCAGACGAGCCTGGGGCGGACACAGCGGCCCTGTGGCGGTGGACTGTACTGAAGATACTTCATGAGTAAAACAGAAAGTGCAGATAGATCACCAAACAGAATAACAGCGGTACATGAGTAGGGCCGTGAAGTTACCAGTTTAATAACGTTGAATCCACTTTAGCTAAATCAAATTTTTTCAATGCATCAGGCCAGCCAACTATTCGTTCCCGTAAAGGAAGAGGTTTGGGTAAATAATTGAGAATTTCAACTGACGCTTTCGCCTTAAATACTGGCAACGTATTGATAATGTCCTTCGTATTTCACTTTTTGTAGCCCGGAATTTCCGAGCAATACACTTCTGTTATTGAGCATCTGCATTACTAAGGTCATATGGCATCTTAAGAAATAATTAAAACTGTACTGATTAAATCGATGAATTCGGCACCTCACAATTACTCCACACTGAATATGGCCGAAAATATGTAACCTTAGCTCGAGAGTAAGTTTTGTGCTTAGCATTAGCATATCCTTAAGTATTGTGCGACTTTTGTTCATTAATTAAGTTTAGTGTAAAATCAAATTGTGCATTAATATCGTTGTGTAAAGTCATAATTATTATTTTTGTCTATATTTTTGGATGCATTAATTGATTAGGTTAAGTGTATTATACTCCTTCCAAGTCATTTCAGTTATGGCCTATCATTGATCTGAAGGTAGTCTCAACTCAGTTCGTATAAGCTACCTTAAGTTTTCCTACTTAATGTACCAGGATATTGCTACTTGAAAATTGTATTCTAGAAATAAAATGAATTATTATTATTATATAATCCAAAACTCAAATCGATCTAAATGGGCCAATCTCACAGTTACTGTCCGAAGAACGCCATTCATCGTTATAAGCTAGCACACAGTAATACCTGACTTCATTTTAAGAATGACTATCATCTCTTCGCTCTCTTGACCACTATCTCCTTGCCTCTATAATATAAACGAATATTTACATAAAATATTTATCTCAAAAATATGGATTTGTCCCACGAAAATATGGATATCTGGAATTAAAATGTTGTCGTCTTATAAAAATCCACAGCTATGCTATCTTATGGTTCATGACAGTATTGTTGCATTATATCTCTGTACGCAATTGCAATAAAAGCTCGATGAGAAAAATTTGTAATTGGTTTGTTATTGTTTTTTTGCGGCGTGATTGAAAATGCTATTAAGCTGTAAGATATGTGTGCTTTAAAAAGTTTTTAGGACCGCAGGGTATGTATTAATCGACGCACAATAAGGCATGACAGTAATAGCGATCCGATACAAAACGAGGCCACAGAGGTTATAAAGGTACACTTCTTGCGATAGTCAACACACAAATGCCGCACATAAAATCATAAAATCACATAAAATCAATAAACAAGTGCCGCACATAACTGTAGGTGGAGTAAACATAAAATCTACAGATACAGTTAAATATCTTGGAATTACCTTAACTTCTGACATATCGTGGAGAACACATATACAAAACATGTGCGGCACAGCATTTAAGGAACTATATTTTGTTAAGTATATAATAGGAAGGTCCTCGGATTAAAAAGTCAAAGAGAGATGGTACTTTGATCTGGTTAGACTACACCTCTAATACGCCGCTAGCATTTGGGACCCTAGTCATGAATATTTAACCAAAACAATTAATGAGATACAAATAAAAGCCGCACGCTTCGTTAAAAGCTGCTACGAACGAACATATAGTGTTTCACAACGTTTACAGGAATTAAGGAGGGAGCCCCTAGAGACTCGGAAGCTAGACGCTAGGCTTAGCTGGCTTGAGAAATTCACAACTAGAGTGTTTCAGAGTGACACAGAGAATAACATCATAACGCCTCACCACATCTCTACGTCTGACAGAAGAAATAAAATAATAGAGATACATTGGCGAACAGATATGTACAAAAACTCGTTCTTTCCGCGCACAATAAGCGACCGCAATAAAAACTAAGCTCCACTAAATTCCCTCCCATAATGCACGTCACCATTTCACCTTCCAAAACCTTAAATCTCGTCAAAGCTTGTGTCCTAACACCCTGCCACACGCCAATAAGGCGGCTCGCAGGGTAGTATGTAGATGTAGAAAGGAAAAAAATCATCGCAAAATTGGTACCAGATTTCTTCACAAGAGAATTCATTCAAGACCCACAAACCAGCCTCTTCTACAAACTTCTCACGGATGAAAACAGTATTTTAAAATGGTTTTCATGGAATACCTACCCACCTAATTAGAATTCCCATCTAAGCAAGAATAAAAATGAATTGTTGATTGGTAGCTTCCCATTACACATACATATACATAAATTATCATTAGACATCCATATACATACCGTACATAAAAACATGAACATGAATCACGTTTTCAACGACATACAAGTATTATCACAACTAATATATGAAAACGGGCCAATAAAATTTAACGAGTAATTATGTTGTCGGATGTTACTAAGGGTACTCTTCGTGGTAGTTCCCTTTTCAAGATATTGAGAGCAAACATTAATATAAATATGATCGGATATCTAGTGCAACTCGAGGCATCAAATATAAAACGCGAGAAATTGGGAGACATTCAGACTTCCAACAGACTAATTCTCTTGAGTTGGTAAAAGCATACATGATGATCTCATTGGCTTCAGGCTCAACTTTGTGGAACTTCATTGTAAGTAATAAAAAAGGAAACTTAAGTTTTATTCCAACGATTTATTTTCAGGTACTACTAGTTTCGACGCAGCTGTGTCATCTTCAGGTACAATCTACATCTTCAGGTACAGGCATTTGTAAATGTCTGTGGGCAAGCTTTGTCGCGCAATTCGTGGACATGAAGAGAACTAATTGTTTATGTTGGTACCACATGGCTGCTAAGCGATGTGGGCAGGTTCCATATATTGGGTAAGGTTTATGTAGTCCAGAAAAATTCGGGGATGTCCGAGTGCTGGGGTTGAATGGAGGTTACTTGTCGCCCCTATCGAAGGGTCTATGAAAGAAACGTTCAAGGACAGATTTGCGTTTCCTCGCTTTTGCTGCCAACATTTTCCTCCCAGCCGAAATCCAAGGGAATGTTCCGCTGTTTAAATGACTCGTGCAAATAAAGCGCATTATTCCTACTCATTCTGCTCCGAGTTTCCGTGAAGAGTGTCAGTTATATATAGACCTGAGGGAATGGAAGAATTTAGCTTCGATAGGTGAGCACTGAATATTCAATCGCAAACGTCAAGTGGTATCAATTTCATTTGTTATCTGGGTAGAGTATACTCGTCTCGTCGATGGAAGTGTACAATATAGCAATTAATATACCAAAGTAATAAGTAAATAGCACGATTATACCCACTAATTTCTTAACTGCATATTTTGTCTTCCTTAAAATACTGTACTTGATATATTTTATTAATTTATTAACCCTACAGAGTAATGAAAGTCACTTTGGAATTAATAACTTATTAATCCAAAATAAACCAAACAGGACGTGTTGACGAAATTATTTACTGAGTATCAATCCCAAATGCCGGAAAAGCTTATTTTTAAAAAGATATTCCAGTAAAAGATCGTATCATTCAAAAAATGAAAGTAATAACCTCTAAGAGACTCCAACCATAGTCGTTTCGGCTGGCTCGTCAGGACTGACCTCACCAGTCTAATTCCACATTTTATTCTTCAGGTAGAGAATAATCCTTTCATGTGAAGTAGAATTTGAAGATCAGATATGAATAACTCAATTCTATTCTGTTTAAAGAGTTCGAATATTTGTTTGAATGGAGGTCAAATGTGAATCTTTGTTAGTGTTGAGGGGTATACTAATATCGTTAATAACATTGATGCCAGTCCAATTGCTTAATTCCTGGGCTACTCTTATCGCAAGTAGTTTTTTTTTAACAGTAGGAGCTAACTCAGCAATGTTTTATTGAGTCAATTATTTTGATATAGTTTTCTTACTTAGACTTTTTCCAATCTTTCATCTCAGTCAGAAATTAGTGGGTATAATCATGCCATTTACTTATTACTTTAGTATATTAATTGCTATATTGTACACTTCCATCGACGAGACGAGTATACTCTACCCAGATAACAAATGAAATTGATACCACTTGACGTTTGCGATTGAATATTCAGTGCTCACCTATCGAAGCTAAATTCTTCCATTCCCTCAGGTCTATATATAACTGACACTCTTCACGGAAACTCGGAGCAGAACGAGTAGGAATAATGCGCTTTATTTGCACGAGTCATTTAAGCAGCGGAACATTCCCGTGGATTTCGGCTGGGAGGAAAATATTGGCAGCAAAAGCGAGGAAACTCAAATCTGTCCTTGAGCGTTTCTTTCCTAGACCCTTCGATAGGGACGACAAGTAACCTCCATTCAATCCCAGCACTCGGACATCCCCGAATTTTTCTGGACTCCATAAACCTTACCCAATATATGGAACCTGCCCACATCGCTTAGCAGCCATGTGGTACCAACATAAACAATTAGTTCTCTTCATGTCCACGAATGAGACTGACTGAGCTTGCACACATACATTTACAAATGCCTGTACATCTAGGGTACAATAGAATAGAAAAGAATAGAAGAGAAAAAAACATGTATTTTACTCTGAGACAGTTCCCTTAGAGCAACAATAAAATAAAATAAAATAGCAGCGAGGTAATAAACAAATCAACATATTATTTAGTTCAAATAAACAATAAATTTAGCCTAATAATTTACAATATATAAAGAAAAAGACAAAAACAACTACTCTCACTGAAAAACAATAATTGTACATGTTATAAAGCTGAACTCAGAGATAGGTATAAATACAAGATAAAAAATCTAAACAGACCATGAGGGGAAAAAAACAATTTTTATCTAATACAAAAATTGGCAATGCGAATTAAATACTGACCAGGTTAAACTACTCTGGAAAATATCCATTCAATAAAATTTCATACAATTTAGATTGAAAAATTGCCAACGAGCGAGGTTTCCTCACATCAATTGGAATTGAATTAGGGTAGGGGTTAGATGGTATATATCCTTCATGATCGTGCCCTAAACCTTGTACCTGAAGATGCAACCGCAGCGTCAAAACTAGTAGTACCTGAAAATAAATTGGTGGAATAAAACAAAAATATATTTTTCATTACTAAGCATACATGATCATTACGGAGGGCTCTAACCCTAGACCCCGGGGTTTACGAGAGGAACCAAAGGAGGGAAACCTAATTTTTTAAAACGTCCAAAGTGACTGAAATTTACTTGCGCCCAGGTTGGTGTGGTTGCATCGTTCCATATTAATGCAGAAAGAGATGGTAGAGAAGAGAAAAATTGACCGAGACAGCGGTTTCCCACTCAACCTTACACGGAAACCAATAATGAAAACCATAAAAACGATCGAGAACAGCGACAAAACCGGACCAATCACGAGCAACCTGACCTCAAAACCCAATATATACATTGCCGCCGCATTCCATCGAAGCACCGCATCACCCTGAAGACGAAAGAAGAGTAAGCTGATGGAACTTGGGTCATCAAATCTCTAGCGTGAACGGAAACCGTGAAGACTTACAGGAAAGAGGTAGCAGTTTTTCACTAGATGAGATTCACCCGATGAATTCTTTCCTTGCTTTCATTCCTTGATTGGTCGTTCAATTCTAGGATTGGTTGACTGCTGCTCTTCACTTTTCCCTATTTAATTTTAGTTCCTTTACCTCCTGGCTTCTCTTCCTCTGTACTTTCCTCTTTATTGGGTCCATTAACGTATTCTTTGGTCTTCCTCCGGAGACCCTCTATTTTACCTTAAATTATGTTCTCAACCAACTCATTGTGTCCACGTTTTTATTCAACATTACCAAGGAATATGGTAACCTTTAACTGCTGGTATGATAATTGTAACTTTGTAATTTTCCACACTATTTTACGGTTCTAGAAGCCGGACCGGTTTCAATGTTCACACATTATCTTCAGAGGCACAATCTCAAGTACAGAGATGGTGGATTTATATATAAACAGGGTACTCTACGGGGAAGAAAATAAGGAGAGGGTTTAGGGAAGGAGGGGGTTTAGAGGGGGGGAATGGATCCTTGTAGAGGGGGGGGGCAGGAGATTAGCAAAGCGAGGACACGGGAAACATTTACTTTAACTGCTGATTGAGCCTGTAATGTAACTCATCATGTCACGCTTCCAAAAACGTCTTCCTGGGTCTTCCTCTGGGGACTTTTCCCTCTATTTTACCTTAAATTATGTTCTTAACCAACTCATTGTGCCTCACAGTGTGTCCAATCCATCTTGTTCTTCTTTGCTTTGTGGCGTTCCATATGGTCCTTTCCTCTTCTACTCGTCTGTACACTTCATCATTTCCTATTTTGTCCGTCCATTTTATCTTCAGCATCCTCCTCCAGCACCAGGTTTCGGAGGCTTCTATTCTTTTCTGGTCAGCTTTCCCAATGGTCCACGCTTCCGATCCGTAGAATGCTATGCTCCACACGAATATTATTCCATACTGTTTCCTGATCTGTAGTCCTATCTTCTTTGAGCACACCAGCTGTCTTTTTCCCATGAGCGACTTCTTAGCTCGAGCTATTCTCCTTCTTCCTTGCTTTACATCATTACTATCTCAAATACAGAAAAAATACTATCTCTCCGTCCAGTGGTGTAGCCGGGACCATGCGGTCCAGGTTCCACCGAAATTCTGAATTCATTTAGCAAAGGGCACAGAAAGAGATATTTATATTTTTTATTTAAAATTAAAATTCACGATGAATGATAAAACTTGGTAAACTCCACATAAATTTATTTAACTGTGACCGAGTTTCAGAAACCGGGTTTCAGCAACTGAGTGTAATTTTCAAGGCACTGTTGTCTTGAGTGGCTGGGTATATATACGGGTAAGGGTGGAGGTGGAGTGAGGTAAAAGATGCGAGAGGAGAAGGGGAAGTGGTGAACGGGAGTAAGGAAGAGAGGGGGGGAGTGGAGGTATTACTGATAAGAGGTGACGCAAAGGCAGCGGAAAGGTTGAGTCAAGTTGGGTTGATCCGGAGTTTTTGCGAGGAGGAGGTTAAACAAGAACAGTTTTGATAACTAGGACGGTTGTCTGTTGTGGAAAGAGGAAAGTTTCATGCTAAGGAGGAGGTAATGGGCGGGGAACAAATGGTCATTACATTAAACATTCAGTCAATTTCAAATTGCTCTAAAAAAAACAGCTTAGAACCCTTGTCAGAATCATGTACAACCTCGGGGTCAAAATTACTAAAATTTTTACTTGTGCATAAATGTTCAATAAACTTTTCCACCACCAATGACAAAGATGTTCCTGTGTTGTTTCACCCCTCCACCAAGTACCGCCTGAAACAGTTTCGTTTGTGAAATCTAAGATGCTGAATAACTTCACTCTCCATTTTGTACAACTCCCGTATGTACATTTTGCATTCTTTCACAAGCTTGCACAGTTATTTGGTAATAGCACTCTCAATTCCCCAAACCCCCTATTCTTTCAATTCCCTAATTAAAATCCTGACCACCAATGCCCTCCGCTATCACTTCTTCCTGTCAACGTATTGATTAGAACCATCACTAACATTAAAGAAGAAATTTTGTTTCCTACCATTGGATTCCATTATGCGCGGGACCATTCCTCATTCTTAGCTACCGGCGGCCTTCGAGGGGCCCAGATACCGCGTCTCCAACCGGCAAATCAAGAGGTATCACAAACCGACTTGGGTTCTTCCTTCCAACTTGACCTGCAAAGTATAATTGACAAACGCGAATTACTAATGAAAACATTCTAACAGAGCAGGTGAAAATACAACGAAATAGCTCCGAGAAAAATTCGGCCTGGACCGGGAATGGAATCACGGACCTTTGATAGGCCGGACCAATGCGCAGACCACTACGCTATCCAGGCTTCCTAATTCTGCAATTTCATCACATTTTCGCCTGCTATGTTTGAATGAGAAGGAATAACTCATAATGAAAACGATGTACAATTCCACTAAGCTTTTATTGCTTTCAACCGGGTTCTACGGCTATAGATTCATTCTCAAGACTAGTGGCCCTTGGGTTGGTGCCAGGCACCGTGCTAACATAATGATAGTCAAGACAAACGGCCTTTGGGTTAGCCATGAGAATGAGGCTATAGCCGTCAAAACCGATTGACAGCAATAAAAATTTAGTGGAATTGTACATACATAGTTTTTATTATGAGTTAATCGATAAGGATATTTCTTTAAACACTATTTAGCGGAAATTTAGCGTCAAAAGTAAGGGCCAAGCGGTGATAAACAAGGTTTTTCGGCAGAAAAAACTTATCAGTAAATATGGACATAGCATTTTATAACGCCATAGCATAGGAAACATAAGAAAGGACTGGAACATGTTCCAAATCACTCTTTACACGCATACTACCAAGAGAAACATACAAAAATCAGTGTTCGACTTATCCCTTTCGCCAACAATTTAATAACCTATACCACTAATTATAACGTACATACCTGCTGTGAAAATCAGGGAAAATGATACGAGCTGATCATTACACTAATTAGGGCTATTAAATTCGGGCTATATTCGGACCTTTGCGAAAACAAATCTTCAACGGAATCCCATAAAGGTGACGAAACGCCATTGGTTAAATTAACGCTAAATGATACCCACATTTCCATTATCAATGGTTTTCACCATCACATCCATTTCGGTAAATTCATAGAGATTACTTAATTGAATGAACCGAATTACACGAATATGATACTCGAAGCGATTTGAAGACTAAATGTCACACACAGAGGCGGATTCGGGAGGAGACCCCAGGCGGTGGGACTTAAACTTAATCTCTGTTATTTCTTTTAATACATTTACCAATATCCTTGATAGGTTTAAAATCATTGCACATAAATATTAAAATTAAAACAAAAAGTAAAAATAACTGCAGATTCATGGATATTAGGAGTTTGCAGATTGCTTTCAACTCACTCATTTAATTACTTACAAAAAATGCGGCGGATAAAATTAAAAACGCCACAGTACAATAACGTGTATTATATCAAATACAAGAATTGAGTGTAATAAATTAGTGCAAACACGTTTTTTCCGAGACTTTTCATCTGCGAATACTAACATGATGTTGCCGTAGCTATGTTAATGAAAGTATTCATAAAAAACACATATAATTGTTATTGTATTATATGTTCCGTCATTCATTCCGGTAATATGCAGTTTTTAATGGCCTTTAAACAAGGAAATGTTCGTTTTGTTCATGTATCTCATGTACGCGACGTTCGAAATACTCTTAAAATAAATTCTTAGTTCGTAAATGTTAGGACCATATTCAAAGCTACCTCATATGGACCATAAACCGAAGATTATTCTTCTTCTTCTTTTATAAATATGCAAAACTGTGAAAATCAGCCTTAACATTGGTATTAACTTACTTCAACTTCAAAATTTTCCTTCAAGACTCATAAACATTCATTTAAATATATGGCACGAATCTGAAAATTTTGCAAAATTTCATCGTGTGCTTTGTTCTACGACGAAATTGATTAATTTATTGATGAAAATGGAATAAATGGTATATCATACGACGTCAAATGGAAAGTTATTCCAATAACTCAAAAAAAAACTCAAGAAAGGAGATGGGGTACATGGGGGGAATTGATCAAAGAATCTTTTCACCTGTAATCAGAGCAGTGATTTTAAAGTGAATGTGCTGATTTAACAGATAACCTGCATCAACATACTAACCTGCAAGCTACCGAATGGGCGCAGCGCAGGCGGTGTTCGGACACCGGCCGCGTAAAGATGTAAGGGATAAGGTTTTGGGAGGTGAAATGGTGACGTGTATTATGGGAGTGTAATTAGTGGAGCTCAGTTTTCATTGTGATCGCTTATTGTGCGCGGAAAGAACGAGTTGTACCTATCTGTTCGGCAATGTATCTCTCGTATTTTATCGCACCTGTCAGGTCTAGAAATGCAGTGAGGCGACATGATAATATTCTCTGTGTCGCTCTGAAACACACAAGTTCTGACATTATCGAGAAAACGAAGTCTAACATGTAGCCTCCGAGTCTCTAGGAGCTCCCATCTTAATCCCTGTAAAAGTTGTGAAACACTTGATGTTCGCTCTTAGCAGTTTTTAATGAAACGCTCAGCTTTCCTCTGTATTTTATTAGTATTTTTTAATAAGTCTTCAATGCCAGGGTCCCAAATGCTCGCGGTGTATTCGAGGTGTGGCCTAACCAGAGCGAAGTATCATCTCTCTTTTACGTTTTCATCCGAGGGCCTTCCCATTATACTCTTCACTAAACCTAGTTTCTTTATTGCTGTGCCGCACATATTTTGTATGCGTGTTCCCCACGATACATCAGAATTTACGGTAACTCCAAGATGTTTAACTGTATTTGAAGATTTGTTTATTCCACCCACAGTGTAGGTATGGCCATTTGTGACCGAATCGACGTGAGCTAAATGCTTCAGAACAGCTCGAAATTTTGAAAAGATGTGACCTTGATTCTTATCTTGTCAATGAATGTTTACTACCTGCCAATTCTCCTATCCTACACACCATTGTATAACCTTTCCCCTCTCCCAATTTTGTCCTCTCCCCATATTTGTCCCCCCTTCCTTTTACCGGTAATATTTAATGGAATGAGATACCTTTCTAATCGCCTGATGATGACGCCTAGCCATCGAAACCCGGGTTGTGGTAAAGTTTGAATTATTCTGGGGTCGCGGGATCGGGTTGGTGTAGTGGCTAGAGTACTGGCTAACCATACGGGCGGCCAGGGTTAAAATCCCTGCAGAGGAAGATGTTTTTAAGAGGAAATCCGATCCCTACTTGAGTGTCTTGTGGAGGGCACTTCAAGTACAGTACTTCGTCTGTCGGATGAGACGTTAGGCCGTGGTCTCCTTGGCGCCTTTCGTTAAGAGCAGGCTAATGCCGACGCTGGGTTTCTATCCACCCTTCCTCCCTTACCTATCCCCTGTGGCGCAAATGACCTTAGCTGCCGGTCGCCTCCTAAATTATCCAATCCAATCCTATTCCGTGGTCTGTAAAAGTTACATAGTTAATAAATTAGTGGAGTACCACAATGTTAACGACGATCGAGTTTTATTCATTTTATGCACGTTTTTTTCGCTTTCTGGAGACGTTTTCAACCGGTTCACGCATGTTTTGAAATAGTGCACATGTATGCTCTCTCATGCCTTGTGTATAAGCATGCATGGATTATATATGCTAGGCCCGTATAGCACAGTCCATTTAATGAATGTTTTTTTGTGCGTTTTCTGGAGATGTCATCAACCGGTTCGCATACTCTTTGAAATTGTGAATATGTCCGCCACTTGCAGTAAACTTCACGTTTCTCAAACGTTACGTGGAAAGTTCAGAACACGTTTCTGCGGCGTTTTCTTGCCGGTCCCTATCTTTTCAGAAACGTGAACGCCCGTTTCTAAAACGTTTTCAGCCGTGTTGAAAACAGATATTTCGGTTTTTAACGGTTATCCCCAAAGAAATATAATGTTTTAATCACGATTCTTTGTCGGCTTACTAATAGTGAGATTTGGTTACACATGTGGCTTAACACCAACATATTTATAAGTACGTTGTCAACATGCCACAAAGGAAGAACCGATAATGCAATAAATTATTTTTCCAATCACAATTAAAATTTCTCACCCTTGTCGGTCTCACTACCATAGCCACACACCTAATGAACTTATGACTATTCCGACCAATCAACTTCCCGCTTCACAGCAAAGGAAAATTTTAAACACAAAGAAAGAGAGAGAAAACATAACTTCGAAACGTAAATGCATAGACCATTATTTGCTAAATAAGTAAGTATATGATCGCATTTTCTAGAATTATGATAAATACCGGGATGGATCTGTAACCCGTAAACAATTTGGAGAATGACTCCCGGAAGCTCGGAGGCAAGAGCAGGAGGGAGATAAAAGGGCTATAAACTCTGTGTATAATTTTATTCGTATATATAAATACATATATATGATCCTCGTAATTGGTGGGGAATTATATAGTTTTGTGTTGCCCTGTTATGCCATTGAAAGTGTTATTATTTTTGGGGCTGTTCTTAGAACATATTTTTAATGGTGTAATTATTGAAAATAGCCATCATCCAATCCACAAATGATTGTTAAATTCCATTTCTCTTTATCTTTGCTCGTTATCCCTACAATAGGGGGGAAAAGTTCCAATAGCCACGTACATCGAGTCCATAAATGTTATCAAGGGTGTTTCGTTTTTATTTTTGAGTGTGTATATGCGAGAGAGACTTTTGAGCACGCAGGACCGATTGGCGAACCACGGGTCCGCGGTAGAGGGGCTGGTCACCCCTGGCCGTGGGCTAGAAGGAACCCGCCTTTGCACCCGATGGCTGACCACCTAGGAAAAAAAGACAGGCGAACCTGTGAAACGCAGTCTACCAGCGCGCCCGATTCGGATTCCCGCCGAAGAGCAGAACACTCACTCGCATGTTGCCGCAGGAAAGCGTTGTCTGCTAGTAGATGACGCTGCTGCCGCCTTCTGGAAGGAAAGTACAGGAGAGACAAGCCCGCTCTGCGCTAGCTCTCTCTGCCTTCGAACTTCCTGGGAACAACATCTCTCTTTTGAACATGTGCTATAAATGTGAAAGTTATTGTGTGGCAGTGTGTGCATGCCGGTGTGTGATTGGGTTCAGGTATGTTATGTGGCTAGAGGCTATTGTGAGGCTATAATTGAACTTTCCTATTCATGGTTTCTTTTGGAGTGCCCATATTTGGGGTTTTAAATTCTTCGCGTTTTTGGCTGTTCTGTTTCCAATTCATTTGCATTCGTGTAAGGCCCGGAGGGCCACGTTTCTTTTATGTAAGAGTTTTTTTTTGTGGGTTGGATTAATAATCCCGAGGGAAGAAAATGTATTATTATTTTGTTTTGTGTGATTCCAGAAGTTTAGTTTATCCTTTTTCAGTGTTAGTGAACTCCGTGAAGCAGGAAGGAGAAAATGTCAGACTCTCGATAAGTTGATTTGTTGAATGTTGTGCATTGAGTCGATTTTTTAATTTTTTTAAATTGTTAATGTTTTAATTTTTTTAATTTTGTTGATTAAGTCGATAATTTTTTTTTAATTTTTGTTATTGCTTATTAAGGAAATTTGTTTATTTTATTGACGGTCGGGAGGAACCCTGGAGAGTAGTTTTTTTTCTCTTTTATCCTTATCTTCATTTCTCCACTGTTAGCTATCCGTGAGCACACGTGGTGGACGGGACTCAGGTCGAATTAGGCTAGTCAGACTTGCCCGACGAGAGGCACCCGTTACACTTTCAACAAAAATTTAAGGACAAAGTAACTTCAACAAGCGTTCTTGATGTAACAGCATCGGATCAAGTCAATGACAATTGATTCCTATGAGAAACGACAAAACGATAATAAATTTTTACCGTAAGCACACAACTTGGATCACAGGAATTCTACAGACGCATATCCGTAAGTCCCCATGACGGATCAATACAATTGCATTCAAGAAGATGATTAGGACAGGAGAAAGATGTTCTCAGAATTTTGACATCAATCCTTTAATATAAAAATTAAGACTTGAAATCGTTAGAAATCACATCTGCATATGGGAATACAATTCTTTGATATCACCATTCAAATTAGTTACTTAATACAAAAACAAAATTTTGAAAACCACATCGGAGAATTCAATCTTTGGCTCCGACAACCCAACTTTCAAAGAAGCTGAATCGCCACATAATAACCGTCTTATCCAACTTGCACAGTAGCGTAGAACTGAACTTCTCTTTGATCTCATAAAATTTTAGATCCGCGGCATACAATGATAATAAACCGTACAGTAGCACACGAATAATCTCGGCAACCCGCACATCTCGAACCCGACAGCAAAAAAATTCGCTGATAATATTTCAAAAAAAAAACCACAGGAGGTCTCGAGGAGCACGAAAGCAATCACGAGAAACACGAGACCTGAGATAAGTTCTTATACCGTTCTAAATCGTTTTATCACGTTCAATGTCTCCAATGTCTTTGAAAGTCCTCCAAGGTCCTTGAAACTGACATAGTTCATGTCGAAACCTTGGTCGGTGAAATAAAACTTCTATGGTAAGTGAAAGTGAACAAAAACTTTTATTGTGAGAACATGGCATCTGTTTTTCATCTGTCACCATTTCCCCAAGATATCGCCTGATACGCTAAATTGAATTCCATTAGGTAATTTTAGGCTAGAGCGTAGGTCATTCAGAGGGATTCTAAAACCATAGACCCGATAACAGCCTCCGAGTTAATCCTTTTAGCTAGACCTGGATTGCCGAAAAAACTTAGGGGAAGCACAAATAAATAAACTTAACTTCAATAGCAAAAAAAATCCAACACGCGCTCTCACGATAACGGAGTGACTTCAAAGATAAAATCGTTTCTCATAAGGTTTAGAGAACATCATTAAGATAACAAACAGAATCACAGAAGACATGGAACCAACATACATCAAGCTAAATGCGATATAAATTTAGTAATAGTAAATTTACGTACCGTAAAGAACAAACATGAGGAAGTTGAGCACATTTTTGGAAACGAAGATTTAGTAACTGGAACAGAGAGCATAGAGAGAGCACTGGCTTGCAGAGGATATAAGCGATAGCGAAGCTTTTCCAACAGGATATAAAAGCTATAGACGAGATAAACCGGATATGACCGGTGGCGGAGTGTTCTTAGCAGTTAAATTATATTTGAATAGTACCACACGCAGATTAGACGATAGTGAAATATAGAACGTTTGGTATAATATTAAACAACAAAACAAAAGAAAGATACACATGTGTCCATCTTACAGACCACCAGATTACAAAATAGACGTTTTGTACACTTTAGAAAATCAATTATCATCATTTACCTCGAGAGATAACAAAAGCGTACTAATTATCGGTGGAGGTTTCAAATTCCCGGCTGTAAAATGGAAAACCAATAGCGTACAAACAAGTTCAAGAAAGTGTGATATAAGCAAGGCCTAACTCAATACACTTTCACACCACGCTCTTACTCAAGAAGTTAACGAACCTACGAGCAGTATTATAGGATTAGATCTTTTAGCTGTCAGTCACCCTGCAATACGTCCATATCCTCGAGGGCATTAGTGATCATAAAGTAATTTTACGACCTTGAAAACAACAGTGGAGCACTGTAAAATCTGAACGTAAAGTCGACTTGTTTGAAAAATGCAATTTCATGAAATTTGGAGAGACGTTAGGAGCTTCATTCACGAAATCTTTAGTCACAATAAAGACGAGAGCACCGCAGTACCACGGAGATATTTTCTGGAAATACTGCAAAAAGGAATCGATGAATATTTTCCACAGAAATTCAAACGCGAGAGTAAAGAACCTCGTTGGTATAACCACGAAGTAAGGCGGGAGCTCGGGGACAAAGGCAATTACACAACTTACATAAAGTCAAGTAAAAAACAATTAAACTTGCGGAGAGAGAGAGAGAGTTACGTTGCTCAACGCTCAAAAACGAATAAAATAATGCGCAATACTCTACGAAACTAAAAAAAGAAAGTACTTGGTGAATTACTAGACGAAAACCCCAAGTCATTCTGGTCGTACGCGATAGAGCCTCAGGGCCAATCTTCGACAGTAGAGTCTTTATTGGACACAAACGGCAAAGCGGTAACCAACAGCATCGACGAACCCAACTTATTAAACCACTACTTCGAAAGTGTATAAACTACGGATGACTCAATAAACAATTTAGACATTCCTGACTTTAACGAGCCGATGGCTCATATAACTATTCAACGTGATGGAATAACTAAACAACTGCGTTCGACTGAAAGTACCAAGTCCCCAGATCCAGAAGGTATACCTGCACGCATGCTCAATGAACTGGCGCCACAGATTGCACCTTTCTTAGAAATTAAATTTAGCAAATCATTATCCGAAGGTAAGTAGTCCCATGGTTGGAAAATAGCCAACGTCACGCCAATATTTAAAAAAGGAAAGAGAAATTACCCAGGAAATGGCCGGTCTATATCGTTAACATCACTTTTTGCAGCATCCTAGAACGCATTGCCATTACCAATATTATGACATTCCTGAATAATCGTAACTTCCTACATATCAATCAGCATGGCTTCCGTAAGGATAGGTCCTCCGAAACACAGCTTGCGCTCTTCCTCCATGACATTCTAAAATCAGGTGAATCGAAAATGCAAGTCGATGGCATATACAAATTGCAATCAGGCGGATTCAATACAAAAATAGTGAATTAGATAAGGTACTATCGTTTCCAAAAGTCTGACTGCATAATATTTTCGCCGTTATATTTTACAGATCATTTTAACGTCACTAATAACATCCACTCTTTTCTGAAGAAAATATAAACCTTTGAAGCTAAATTGGTGGTCTGTCTATTGAATAAATAGTGTCAACGACAGGAAAGAAGCAAGGATTAACATTCCTTTTTTAAATTCTCTTATCCTTTCCCAACCCAGAAATAGATACCTCGCAGAAATTACCCGAGAAGGGGTTAACAGAGAAAGGCGACTCCGATTTTCGAAAAACTATGCGGTATCCAATGATATTTTAAAATAATATATCCAGAACACAATAATCGTCGGAAGACTACGGTAAATAAATAACTGGATACTATTTTCGGCCCGAGCCGAATGATTAACTTTCGCTCGTACACCCACCTGCTAAGAAACCCTCTTTCTATAGCATCAATACTGTTTTTCACAGCATATTATTTCTTTAAGAACTAGGAGTTTGAATAAGAGGCCTATCTAAGAAATTTCGATGATATGTATCACTCGCGTATCACCAAAAATATCATACCTAGAAGGCGACTTGATATTTAGGTGGTAAAAAGAAAGATTGGTTTCGAGCATAGGAATCTTACCTCTCGCGAGATTTCGCCAAACACAATGTTAGACCAAAAATATTCAGCTAGGGAGACGTTTATGAAAAATATTCAGCTAAAGAGACGGTGATTTATTCAATGTAAATAGATTGGCTTATGGAGAAATAAGGATTCAAGGAGTCATCTTTCGTTTTCAGTTGTCCTGCATCATTATTGAATTCCTGTTATATAATAAACAGTACCGAGTGCGCTGATGTAAAGAGACTGTACTCGAGGTTCATTGTCACAGTCGTATAGAAATTACTTGAGTTCAAAAAAAGACAACGACTGAGCATCGAACCAGGAAATGTTTCAAATTCGCCTTGCGAGGCAGTCTTAACCACGCGGCTACCGCGCCGCTTTTACGGAGTGGGTCACTCGTGAGCACGAATGTGAATTTCGAGAACGAATATCACACAAGTCGGAGGCTTCCATCGTCGCGTCGCAACGCAACAGCATGTGTGGGAATGACCTTCGGTGCATTCCGATGGGGCTTTCCTCTCTCGTGTTTTACTCCGTCCCCGTCGATCCTTCCGTCGGTAACTCATTCCCCACCGTCGTCTCACGACAAGCGAAGCTAGCCAGCAAAAGACGCAGTCCGCAAGTACTGCCAAATTTCTACATTTTTCCCACCGCACAAACCGTAGAATGGGGCAAAGTGGATGCACTCAGACTTTTGGAAACGATAGTACATACATCTATAGGGAACAAAAGGTAGTTATTGATGGTATTAGCTCTGATATGGTTGTAGTCATACCGGTGTTCCAAATGAACGCGTGATCAGCCCTCTTTTATTCATAATGTATATACATGACAAAAGTTCTCGAGTTAGAAGTAAATTAAGATTATTTGCAGACAATTCGGTCATCTATCGCGAAACAAACCAAAACGAGGACTTTAAAGTTCTGTCATCGGACATTATCAACATTTAGTCGTGGTGCCAGGAGTGGGGGTTAAAATTGAATATTAGTAAATGCATCACAGCTCACTTCCTGCCGAAGTCATCACACAAATGTCGTATCTAGACTGTGGGTGGAGTATGTATAAAATCTTCAGATAAAGTTAAATAAAGGATCGGGTTGGTGTGGTGGCTAGAGTACTGGCTAACCACACGGGCGGCCAGGGTTAAAATCCCTGCAGTGGAGGATGTTTGTCAGAGGAAACCCGATTCCTACTTGAGTGTCTTGTGGAGGGCACTACAAGTGCAGTACTCCGACTGTCGGATGAGAAGTTAAGCCGTGGTCCCCTTGGTGCCTTTCGCTAAGAGCAGGCTAATACCGACGCCCGGTTTCTATCCACCCTTCCTCCCTTACCTATCCCATAATGGCGCAAATGGCCTTAGCTGTCGGTCACCTCCCCAAAATTCCAATCTAATCCTAAAGTAAAGCATCTTGGAATTACCTTAATTTCAGATATATCGTGGGGAACACAAAAAAACTTATGCGGCACATTATATAAGAAACTAAAATTTATAAGTGTATAATAGGAAGGTCCTGGGATGAAAAAGTAAAAGATAGGTGCTACTTCGCTAAGGTTAGGCCTCACCTTGAATACGCCGCGAGCATTTGGGACGCTGGACAGAAAGATTTAGCCAAAAATCTAATAAAATATAATGGATAGGAGCGCGCTTCTTTAAAAATTGCCACGAGCGAACATAGAGTGTTTCACAGCCTTCAGAGGGATTAAGGTGGGAGCCCCTAGAGACTCGGAGGCTACACGCTAGGCTTAGCTTGTTTGAGAAATTCAGAGCTGATATGTTTAAGAGCGACGCGGGAAATACTATCTTGACGCCTCACTACAAGTCTACGACTTACGGGAGCGATAAAATAAGAGAGATACATTGCCGAACAGATAATACAAAACTCGTTCTTTCCGCGCACAATAAGTGACTATAATAAAAACTGAGCTCCACTAAATAAACTCCCATAATACTCGTCACAATTTCACCTCCCAAAACCTTACCCTTTACATCTTTACGCGGCTGGTGTCCTAACACCCCCTGCCACACGCCCATGCGGCGCATCCCAAGGTAATACGTAGATGTAGAATGCTAGGTAAAGTTCAGAGAGCGTTTCACTGCCAGAACAAAAACCGAATGAAAACTTTTTTTTAAGATGCGCAGAAAACTTCTTCCACTAGGTGTACGAATAAGCAAATAAAAACGTTGTCTTCGGGATAATTTTTGGTTTTCTAAGGAAAAACGGCATTTACCTGTTTGAACACCATTAAAAAAAGTTTCTAAATGGATGCGTGCAGAGTGGTCAATGGCTCCTAATTTATGAATGATCTCCATGTATCCACCGATATAATCTGTGCAATGTTTTTGTGTGTAAATGTACATGTAAGTACGATAGAGAAGCGAGCGTGAAGGTTAATGAGATCTTCAGAGACCGGAGAGCAATAAAACAAAGCGTGAAGCAAGGGAGCGTAAGGCCACCGATGCGGAGACATTTGTCCAAGCAAATGAAGTATTCCACACTTTCGCCAGCGTTATTTGAAATGTACTTCTTCCAATTACGGTACGCTTTACCGGTTGGAAATCAAAACAGAAGTGCTAAATCCGATTATCCTAGAGTCGAAGAGCACATATTTTTAGCGAAAACATTCTCCGACAAAAGGAGCCGACTGCATTACTTTTCTTCTGAAACTTACGCATTTTGTCCCAACTACTGAAATTATTTGCCATCATTTCAAACAGTTATATATTGAGATGGTTGTAGCACAAATAATGAGTCATTGACGGGACATTTTTATAACGTTACAAGCACGTCGGAAAAAATTCTTGGGTCGCTCTTAACTTATGTGTGTCCGCATATGTTTATACGGAGGAAATGACCTACATGAAGTAATTAAGTAGATGCAGGAAATATATTTTAAAATTTTCGTCTTCGCTAAAGCATCATGACTAGGTTTACGGCACAGAATTTGAAATCTACATCTACAAAACACCCTGCGAGCCGCCGCATGGTCAAAGGGTATAAAGATGCATGGGATAAGGTTTTGGGTGGGGAAATGGTGACGTGTATTATGGGAGTGTATTTAGTGGAGCTCAGTTTTTACTGTGGTCGCTTATTGTGCGCGGAAAGAACGAGTTTTTGTACCTATCTGTTCGAAAATGCATCTCTCATATTTTATCGCGTCTGTCAGACATAGAGATATAGTGATTCGTCATGATAATATCCTCTGTATCGCTCTGAAACTCACCAGTTCTGAGTTGCTCTAAGCAAGCTAAGCCTAGCGCGTATCCTCGGAGTCTCTAGGGGCTCCCACCTCAATCCCTCTAAAAGTTGTGAAACACTATGTGTTCGCATTTGTTTTTAACGAAGCGTACAGCTTTTCTTTGTAATTTATTAATTTTAGTTAAATCTTTACGACCAGGGTCCCAAATGCTCGCGGCGTTTTCGAGGTGTAGCCTAACCAGTGGGAAGCAGCATCTCTCTTTTACTTTTTTACCCTAGGTCCTTCCTATAGTTTAAGCAAAAATTGTAAGTAAATGCGTATTATTTATTCGACAACATACCTTCATATTTATTAGGACCCATCATTATAATGTGAAACGTATGTTTTCATGTATATGAGAAAATCTATGCGTATGTCATCGACTAATTCGAAATACGTTTCAAATGCCATTAAGCTACGTGTTAAAATAGCATAAACTTCCTAATAAAGCAAATCGGTAACATGCAATTTTTTCCGCTTTTATCTAATATACATTAGTATACGTATGCAAAGTTCCACACACATCTGTACATGAACGAACAACCTTATTTTCGCAGAGATACGGATACGATTCTTATGAAGGAGCGTCCGGTTTCTACTGCGCACTCGTTATCTTTGGATAGAGATTTCACTGCCACGGCGAGTATCATCATTAACAGAAACATTGACTAGACATGAAATTACGGAATGAATGTCTATACCTCCTTTCTCAATCCCCTCTGCAGCAATACGAGTAGGAGTAGTAGTTGATTTAATTGACATTTACTTATCTACAAATATAGCCTTCCCATGCGATTTTATTCGCGGAAGAGGCAAAACTACACGTCAACGTTTTCAAAGAAATGGACATGATGACTGAAATCCAATTGTTGAGAAAAAAACGCGCAAGTTTTAGTATCAGTTTAAACCGGTTGGAGCCAACTACTGCGGTTCAAAGCTGTCTTAAACGTTCACTAGATTCGGTATATTGTATTTAAAAGAGATGGTTCTTTAGAATAAAAAACCGTACACACCCCAGATTTGATTATTTTGCCAAGAGGTCCCTATTTTTTCAGGAAAGGTCACATACGGAGGACAAGCACTTATATTTCCTTGGCTTCCTCCAATTTCCTCGTGAATTCAAGTTGCATTTGTGGAAAATGAGAAAAAGTAGGATATTATTTGTGATATAAGACATAGGGCAAGTTTTTCTAAAATTAACATGGATCTGAATCTCTCAGCAATTAGACCAATTATGAGAAATGCCAAAATATCAACTGCATCATTCTCATTATTAAACACAAACTTAGAAAAATGGATTGTAGACCTAGATTGTGTGAATGATAGGGTATCAAAAGCTGGAATAAAGGTAGTCTCAGCCAATTTATTTGCCCACTTGGATGCTAATTCTGCCAGTAACCATAGGAAGAAAGATGGTAATGGTGTGTATGAACAAATTGGAGGCATTAATAAGAAAGTTGCAGATTAACTAAATTGTAACAGTTATGAGAGTTATGAATGCGATGGAGGAAAGGAAAAATGATAAGGCTTCAAAGGAGCCCTGCCCAATAGGTTAGATCAGAAATTCTACCATCTTCTGGATACAAGGCTATCGTTCATCTATTATTACCATGAGTAAACTCATAGAAAACTGTCAAAATAAATAGGAAATTAGTTCTTTTTTTATCCTCATAGATTTGCGACAAGAATCAAGTCCTTAGGAGCATGGTAGTCTTAGTAGTTCTCATAAAAGCCAATTTTCGAAAAATTCAATTCCAGATTATTTAGTAAAAACAAAATAGATTTGAATATGAAGTGGAGGTTAATCAAATACCACAGTTGCTCCCCATGTATCTATGGTTTGGTTAAAGCCCATAAACTAAACTATCCCCTTACCCCCTCATGAGTTTTGTAAATAGCCCATGAAAATAAAAAGATTTTGAGAGACGACAAATAAATATAATATCAAAGACACCTTTTGAATTTACAATCATATAAAGCAAAAACAAATGTCCCAGGGTTAATATATAATTTTATTGGATGTCAATTCTTTATTCCTAATATATCCACTGAACTTTTTCCCAAAATTATTGCAGAAAAATGAAAAGATAATCCAATGTTTAAAATATTGACCAGAACAGCTTTTACAGACCTGACTAAATTGAGTACAGAAGAGGGGTTTTAATTTTCAAGCCTCACAATACAGAAAAATTGATGGCATAGCCATGGGTTCCCATTCTTCTTCTAAGTGGAATCTGTCTTCTGACAGGTTTCAACTGGATACCCTCCATTGCAGTTGGTCCTGAGCATCTTCTTTCATTTGCCTGTAACTTTGGTCAGTTTTTATGTCATCGAGCATTCCCATTCTTCTTCTTCCCCTTCCTCACTTTCCTTCTATTTTTCCTTCAATAATTCTTCTAAAAAGACAATTTCGGCATAAGATACATCCCATCCACGCAGTCTTCCTCTTTTTTATTTCCCTCAGCAGTTTCCTTTCTTCTCCTATTGTCATTAGTACTTCTTCATTTCTCATTCTATCCGTCCACTTCACCTTAAGCATTTTTCTCCACAACCACATTTCGAAACTTTCTAAGTACTTTTCATCTTTCGTTTTGACTGTCCATGTTTCGCAGCCGTAAGTCATCACACTCCATATAAAACATTTAGCAAATCTCTATCTCAGTTCTATTGGAATGCCAAATGCTGTCAGAAGTTCTTTCACCTTCTCAAATGCTTTTTTACCCATAGCTATCCTGTCTTACTTCCTGGGTACAGCTCCCATCCACTAAACTTCCCAAGTACGGAAATAATTTCACTTGCTCAACAATTTTTCCTTCTACGGATATATTAATGATTGCTTCATTCTTACATACTCTCAACACTTTTGTCTTTCCAACATTTATTTTCATTCCATATTCTTTCCCCACTCTTGCAATACTCTCCATCATATACTGAAGCTCCTCTTCTGATTCTGCCAGTACTGCTTGATCATCTGCATACCTCACTGTCTTCATTTTTTCTCCCCCTACCACTACACCTCTTGCTTTTTCTAATGCTTTATTGGTTAGTTCTTCAGCATAAATATTGAAGAGAGATGGTGACATGCAACATCCTTGTCTGACTCCTTTACCAATATCTATCTCATCATTTCCTACTCTTATCACAACTTTCTGTTTTGTATCCAGCTCTTTATTTAATCTTCAATCCTTCCAGTCTATGCCAATATTTTTGAGAATCCTCAGTAGCACAACCCAGTTGACTCTGTCAAATGCCTTCTCCCAGTCAACAAAACATATATACAGGTCCCGATTCACCTCTTACATATTTTTGCCAATCATCCTTAGGCATCCTATTGCATCTCGTGTTCCTTTACCTTTTCTGAATCCAAACTGGTTTTCTCCCATATTTTCATCAATTTTCCTTTCTATTCTTCGTAATAATAGTCTTGTTATAGCTTTGGTAAAATGGCAAATAAAACTAATTGTCCAATAATCTTTACGTTTTTTAGCATTGCTCTTCTTTGGTAAAGGAACTAACACTGACTTAAGTAAATTTTCAGGCCAAGTTCCCTGATCATATATTCTACTGACTAGACTGGTCAATTGCAGTATTCCCTAATGCTTTCAAAGCCTCAGATGGTACTCTATCGCAGCCCAGTGCTTTCTTCTACCCGAGATCAAAAATGGCCCTCTCCATCCATTCTTTCAACATGGCAAAACCAACGAAGCACATTCCTTTCATATAAGTCCATTACTGGAGCATCTAAACCACATTCATTTATTAGGTATTTTGTTTATTTTCCCTATTGAACACTGTCCCAAATGCTCATAGCACACTCCAGATGCGGTCTAACCAGATAACAGTAGCATTTCTCTCACACATTTCCATCTTAAGGCCTTCATCTAAAGGGCATTTTAAGAAGGTGAAATAATAAGTGTGCTTTGGGAGTGTTCGGAGCGGAGCTCATTTTTTATTATGGTCACTTATTGTGGATGGGAAGAACAACTTTTTGTACCTATCCATTAGGCAGTGTCTCTCTCTTACTTCATCAAGTCAATCTGACCTAGAGATGTAGTGCTGCATCAAAATGATATCCCCTACTGACATGTCAGGTTTGTAATATGTCAGGCTTGTAACATGTCAGGTTTGTCACACTGAAACACACCTGTTCTGAATATCTCAAGCAATCTTAGCCCAGCATGTAGAGCATCTAGCAGCTCTCGTCTTAATCCCTCTAAAAGCTGTTAAACACTTTTTGCTCCCTTGTACAAGGACGTCATCTCATTGCTTATGAGGTTTTTGGTTTTCCTGTTCAAATTCCCTCTAACTTCTATCCTATGCCCACCCCTCCTTTCAACTATATAAATGCAATGTCTATGGTTTCTCATAGTCATGTACCTGATGATGACTCAGTGAGTCAAAACACGTAGTGCTGGTAATAAAAAATTTTGGAAAAGTGTGATCGTTGTTCTCATTATGACAAACTTCCACTACATTTCATCTGAATCAATGAAGCTTATGCCAAACTATTGTGAAAATCAGTAGAAAATGTCATCTAATACAAGGTTATCCATTGATGAAATGCTAATCCACCTTTTCACACACTGCAGCATCAGCCATGAAGAAGTAAGTAGAAATCATCAAAATGTTGGCTTAAACAGCCATCCCGAACCAGTGGGAAAACCAAGCTAATTTCATCAGCCTGCCTTGTTGGGAAAACATAATCAATATCTTCCAGTCAACATCAGCCTTTTATTGTCCAGAGTGCAGCATCAGTAATTATTGCTGAGACTTTCTTCAGAGCTCTGGTACATCTAAACTTAGAAATTAAGTCCTTATTCCATGAAGGAATATAAATGAGGTACACAATATAAATGGTTAGAGTGGACAACCCAACCATACTAGGCCTATCTCAGACCATTCCATTTCTATTTTAAATTACCAAGCTAGGACCATATGACTCGAGAATCAGTTTCTAAGATAAGTTATCCATCCAATCAGGTGTGTAATGGATGGGACTGTAATGTGGAGGGGGGTGGGCCTGGGCTGAGGGGCTTCAGGAGCTGCGATAACTCCAAACTAGTAGTGTCCATGAGTTAATCTATGTTGGGACATCTCAGGTTATTTTTACATAAGGCAGCCCCCATAACATGTGTCATGTCATAGGCATCCACCGATCTGAAGCCTCAAAAGTTTGAAACACACTAATCACTGCATTTTCCTCAAAAAATTAGCAATTCATATAAAGGAATACATATTACTAAAAAAATCTGGTGAGTCAAAATATTGCAAAAATAAAATTTAGTCACCAGCAAAATGCAACAAATTTTTCTAAAGCTTTTTAAAGGTTAAAGCTGTTGGACACAGTATGAAGAGAAAGGGCAGTCCACCGAGTATTCTTGTTGGGGCCCAGGGAAAAGCTGTTGAGCCACTGCTTCCAATCCACAACTAATTTTGCAGAACCTTCATTTCTTTTACCCAAGTTACTTTACTGAAAGTCTTATCCAAGTATGTTGGTGAATGAAGATCTTCTCCTTTCCGTGAACTGTCAATTGACAAGATGGAACTGTAGTCTCCAGGCATTCCTGTTTTGGAAGAGGTTCTTCACTACCCTGTATGTCCCTCCTCTCAACATTTCTGTCATCACAACAAACCTCTTCCAATCTTACCATTTATCTTTCCTTCTATTACAACCTTCAGCAAACAATCTCTCCTTAATATGTGGCCTATCCAATTTGCTTTCCTCTTCTTTACACTTTTCAAAATAGTTCGCTCCTGTTGAATCCTCCTCAATACCTCCTCATTTTAAACCTTATCTGTCCAGATTATCTTCTTCATCATTTGCGTAGCTACATCTCAAAGCTTTATCCCTCTTAAGTGCTGCCTCCGGCCAGCAGTACTAACGAGAAATGCAGTACATAATTTAATGAAATGTAACTCTCTCTCTCTCATCTCAGTAAATCTCTCTCTATCTCAGTAAAATAGTTATAACGTTGTTGTTTAAGATATCCATATGCAGTCCTCTATTGTATGTCAATTGAATTAGCTAATGGTTATTAAAGACTTAAACATCATCTAAAAATTATTGCATATTTAATTTGTGTACTAAAGTTGGAGAATATTTGTGCACGAGCCGATATATCAGCCCACCATGCTATGAGGGTTAAAGATGTTTTTCTTCATTTTTCCCCATTGTCCATGTTTCTGATTCACACAAAACCATACTACACATAAAACACTAAGTAAATATTTTCCTTGAATCCTTTTTGATGCTCCCAGTTGTCAGGAGTCCCTGAACTATTCCTAATGCTATTTTTCCCTGAGCAATCCTACTCTTAATTTTTTTGTCTACATTATTTACACCCATTCGCGGTAATTATGCTTCCCTAGTACTTAAATGACCTCACTTACTCAATTTCCTTACCTTCCAACTAGATTTTTACTTCATGGTCCTCTTTAGAGATTCTCATCACCTTCCACTTGTTAATATTAATTTCCATTCCATACTCCTCCCTTTTCCTTGATGTTTCCTAAAATAACTAATAATAATGCAATGGTTACTAGAACAGAACCTAGTAACCTTCTACTTTTGACCCACTGAGCTGCAACATTCCACAAGTCGTTTGTCACAGCCCTCTTACACCTCTGGTATTCTATTCCAATTGATTTGAGGACATTTCGTTCATAGGCCACTTTTCAACCTAAATTGATTGGAATTTTACATACAGAATTTTTTCCTGAATATTTTAGCCTTATCAGTATAAAATTCTCATTACTACTAATGTTTTCTAGATGTAATTTTTTTCATGGCCTATTCATGTTTTTTTGTTTTAACTGTTTAAAATATTTTTTTCAAATATCATACATATAGTAACCTTAAGGACTACTACCCTTCGTTTATCTTATATTATATCTATACCTATCTTTGAATTCAATTGTAACACATGTACAGTTATTGTCTTTCACTGAAGGTAGTTGTCTTTGTCTTTCTTTTTCTTTGTTATTAAGCTCCATTTATTTTCTGATTTGAACACAATCATTTGATAATTTGTTAATGACCTCACTGCTATTTCACTGTATTATTGCTTTAGGGGACATATCCCAGAGTTTAATAAAGGTATAGTCTCTTCTATTCCGTCTGATCTCCTATACCATTGTTAGTTGTTCCTCTCCACTCCCTGTTATCACAGCCTGATTGTCTACATATTAGATGGTCTCCAATTTATTTGTGCTGACCATTATCCTGCTGATTCCTTTCAAAGCTTCCTCTATTAGTTTGTCGCCATGTGTGCTGAGCAACACAGGGGAAATGCAACAGCCCTGTTTCACTCCTCTTTCTAGAGTGATCTCATCAGTGTCATCCTCTTCAATCCATACCACTACTCTTTGACCCATGTAAGGCTGTTTCATTAACCTTCTATCTTTCCAGTCTACTCCAATTTCTTTTAGGATATGGAGTACCACTTCTCATTTCACCAGATCAATTGCCTTCTCATAGTCAACAGGAAATGTACATCTCTTTGTTCACCTTCAGCAAAATAAAGATATCCCAGCCATATTTTTCTGTTGGCATTCCTTCTTATCATTTCAGCATCACCACACTCTTTCTCCTCTTGAACTTCAAGTGAGCAGTCAACATTCACTGCTCAGTTGATATCATAAAATTGACAATGTGCATTTACTCAGCAGTGTTGTGTGCCAATCATCGCTTAGTCAGAGAAAAATCCACCCACCTAGAGAACACTATCAACAAACATCTGTTCCTTGGGCCTTGGAAAAGAACCTAGTTTAAAAATAACACTCCATCAGGTTGTGCACAGTGACAATATTAACCTGGATTTCAAGGCAAATAATTACAAGAATTCACCCATATGTCCAAAACCTCCCTTTCACTTGCCAATGACCACCATACTTCATCTTTTATCTATGTTTTGCATTCGTAAAGGATAAGGTTTTTCTCAATGACCTCATAAAAGTTAGGTACAATGAAAGCCCCAGAACCCTGCCAAAATTACCTGCTGAAAAGATATCCATCTCGGAAAAAAATCTTTCCATAACATATCCATATCCTTTAAGTAGAAGTGATTGTGTCCATACGTGGGAGTGTCTGCATATGAGAGGGTCTGTGCAAGCAGAGTTTTATACAACTCAGTCAGAAATTCGATTACGGTCCTTAAGTTGTAGGCGTTCATATAGAGGTTTCACTGTAATTCTTAACAATACTACCAGCCTTTAACAGTTAATATATCACCAACTAAAGCTAGTATGATACTACAGGTCTGTATTAGGAGCAGAGTTATTAGATTGACACTCATAAATGACTCATTCATGAAATTATTGATTCATCATTCATCACGAATTTCAACATCAATATTTGAAATCAAACTTAAAAGTGATAGTACAAAATGACTCGTTATATTTTTTCCGAAACTGATTCTGAGCAAACTTTCTAGACCTAATACACAATAAATATCAATACATTTCAGGATATTTTCATACGAACTTTCAATAAGATTACTAAAATGTTATACGGTTGGAAGTCCGCAAGAAAACAATGTCCACATTGTGCACAGCTGAAAGTTGATTTTTATACACTAATCAACGGAGAAAAATCGGAAAGTCTCCCTGATAAAGTAGAAAAACGATTTGAAAAATAAAACTGATGAAATTAAAATAATTACCTTAAAGTTTCGGCATCAAATGGCTTATATGGTGTACGATGTGAAGTACATGTAAGTCATGAGATATCCAGCATTCAGACATTGTAAAAGTTGACATTAGGCCCCGAGAGCGACAACCACGGTAAATATTTTCAGAACTGAAAATATGATTTCAGAACATCAGCACAGACATCGAATGAATATTTAAGTCCATTATCATCTACACATTAGCGCTACCTACCCACTTATGATTCACATTTTTCGGCATTAGCAAAATTGATTTATAAAACTCATTCTATCATTCACCATTATATTAATGCCACAATATTTTTCTCAGGTTGCTCTATTTTCACTTATCACCATCATAACATCAATTTCACATAATAGCACACATGGCACATTCACTCACAAGCGCGCTTCAGCTCGTAACAACTATTCTATCTTCAGTTGTTTAAAAGTTTCTCTTACAACACGGAATAGGTGGCACTATTTGCACATTAGCTGTGGAAGCTAGATGTTGTTTGTAAACATTGTGAACCAAAGCATTCACTGGCGTCAATATGTAAGGAAGGTTAAACTGTGAGTAATTAATTAAATGATAACTTCTGTACGAAAATATAAAAATTGTTGTAGCTACCAGTTAAAATTCATTCGTTAGAATTTGAACGATAGAGTTTTGTCGTGAGGACCGGCATGGGAACCCTCGATAGCACTAGTGCAGCAATTTGAGCCTCCTTAGCGATGTCAATGACCACCATTTTTAGCGATTAAGCATATTCACTACAAAGGTGTATAATTCCCCCATTTACCTGAAACTTCTGCATAGCTCTTTAGAGGTAATATCTTGCAATTTTACGCATTACATAGGTAAGAATGGCACATGGGGGCTAACCGATAGAGTTTTAAGTATAAATATGATTTTATTCGTAGTTTGCTCTTTGAATTTCTGTAAGCTTGGCGTTAAGAATGGACGATTTTAAATGTGTTTAAACTTGCCGCCGACTTCCAAAATGGATTGTTACTAATGCTGTGGTAGTACCGTTTCACCTTCCTCTGCGCGGCGGTACTGCTGTCACTGGAGTGATATCATCAGCACCGCGCCTAAATGACTCTAGTGGATCAGGAGCAACCGTAGGGCCAACTGAAGTGGATGTTATTTGGCATTAGTGTGACATAGAATTAATTGCGGGAAAGTGCGATCGGAGACGGCATTGTTGAAAGGAATGCGTACTACGTAAACAGCGATTCCACGTTATTTATGTTCGTGTGCTGCTTGGCATAAAGGTGTTGTTTTTTAAGGCTTTTGCTGTGTATGGATTTCTTTATGGTGTGTTGCGTATAATTCCGATAATTTACCATTCACAGTACTAAAAATGGATGCGGACGCTCCGTCGGAGTCAATGGATAGCGCTCCAGTTACAAGCGCATGGAAAGAATGGTTCCGGCAAATTGTGTTATGGGCCGCCCTAAACCCTTGGGAATTCATATTTAATATGTCTATGTTCCTTTTACCCTTCTTCTTCATCTCAATGCTGTTATCATGGCAACTAGCCAAATCCATCGAGAATCAAGAAAAGAAAAAAAAGCATAAACGTGACAACATAATTTCCAAGTTGAGGAAGTTAAAGAACAACTGATTTCACTAACATTCTATGAAGCATCTTTACTTGTGTACATTGCAGCGTTAGCATGCATACGTTTTTTTTATACTGCAGCAGGCAGAAAAACCTGAAGTTTTTATATCTATGGAGCGTTTATCCGGTTTTAAGTGTATATTTACAGGGGACACTACTTATTCAAAACATAAAGGTGAAGTTTTATTATTTCCTTTGATTCCATTAATGCATTTAAAAGTTAGTGGTTCAAACTGTGATTTAATGTACGTTTAACATTCATGAAATATATATTTCATACTTAAATATGGTAAACTTATGTTTCTCATTATTGATGTAATTTGTTACAATTTTCCTCAATATGTTCCACCATTGGTAAGGTAATGTCGTCGGATTCTAGCGGTGCAGTTTTTTCCCGTTGCCTCATGTTGTTTGCCCATTTTATCACGGATCGAGATAACGCTAGGACTCCCAATTTTATCTGTTATGGTATCTGAGGTCCATAATGCATCATGGAGACTAGCTGGTCATGACAGTAGCACATCAAAGCCCTCTACGGCAGAAAATAAATTTCGGACCATCACAATTTCTGTCGGGGAGGGAGGCAGTCACTCTGACACATTTTCCTATTAGTTTCCTTTTGTTATCAAGGCACTACTGTTTGAGTACTCCAGTAGGGAGCGTAATGGTCTAATTAGGATTTCCTCATAAACGGTCGCATTTTTGGTGCTAAGTCTCTTGAATTGTGTCACATGGGGAGGATGTGAAGTTATTTTCACATTTTACCCCAACTTTATGGCTAAAGCATTAAATGAAAATTTTATCCTTTCAAGACCATCAAATTACTATCCCCTACCTATGATTACCACTACTGCTGAAATCTGTTGACACATTATGTACGTATTCTTAATTTGTCATGTAAATTAAATGAGGGAGTGCTGTGCTTAAGTTTACAGACTCACAATGCAGTTGAGACCGAGAATGTAACTCAGCTTAGTGCCTGAAGGGTCTTTTTCTAGTGGGATTCTATGTTTGGAGATCTGAGGCCTAATGAACATTTAGTTTAACTTCAAGCATGACAAAAGATGTACCCAGTAAAATAAATAGAAAGTTGGAAGATCAATTCACTACATAAGTGATGACGCTTGGGTTCAGGAATGGGGAGGCAGTGTGGGATGCACATCAGGGTATATGTGTCCAGTATTAGGACGTAAGTGCTTGCATCCTTGATCATGATGAGACATCAATGGTTGAATAGTGAAATACACTCGTGCAGATAGGAACGCAGATAAGTGAGATAGAGTACAGAATAAAAACATAAATATGTCACAGATGTGGGTGGCACTTGGAGAATCAGAGTGGGCAGTCATAGGTTGCTGGTTAACTCAAGATTGCCCGTTGTCATTACTCTAACATTCATGCATAGGAATGGTGAGATAAGAATGGAAAAAGCTATTAGTGGGAGCTGAAGGAGTGCAGCTGAATAGTTCATATTACTGGTGGATCAAGTGTTAGTAGTGGGTCAACCTATGGATTTCAGGCTTTGGGATGTACATAAAAACATTGGGGCAAGAAATTCCGAATGAAAGCAATCATGTGAAAACATAATCAGTAAGATTTTCTTGAACCAAAAAAAGCAATGCTAGTCTTTATTAGAACAGCAGAAACAGGGGCAACTAGAAGAACTTCTAGACGAGGTGTGAGGGGAAAGCAAGGCTATGATACAGGGGAGAATGGTGTGGATGGAAAATTGAACGCTAGTATATTTAAGTATTTTCATCTAACTCCTCTCAGATTAAGATGGGAGGTTGCCAACATACTTTCAATCAAAAATCTTATGCATGGAACGATTGGAATCTTAGAATGGACTCAAGCCATCTCTGTGAATTAATAAACTAGATTCATATGTATTGTGTTTAATTTTACATACCTTACAACAGAGTGACTTCCATCGCTAGGGTGACTTTGATCCTGACATCATGGTTTAGAATGAAACTGAACTTTGCTTTCATTTCAGTACAAACTTCAGCCTTCACTTCTTCTGCCTTCTTACTTCTACTGGTACTAAAATAAGTGGGAAATTCAGTTTCATTCCAACAATTTTGCCATGGTCAAAGTAACCCCCATGTTATGGTACTTACATCTTGTATTTCCCTTATTTCTTCTCCACCAATACACCTCACCATTTCACCTCCCAAAACCTTATCTTTAACTCAGCTGGCGTCCTACTGCTACATGCCTATGCGAAGGCTCTCAGGGTAGTATGTAGATATATTTATTGCTAGCATCAAAATGCATGCAATTCCGCAGACTTTCCTGTGTGTGCAAAATGAGTATCACTGTCCACATATATGATGTATCCTAAATTCTCACATGGGGAAAAGTTCACAGAGAATATACCAAACATTGCTTCTGGCACAGTACACACTACCCATATTCCTTTCCTAATTGTATCTTATGATGTAATGAGTTACACTTCGCTCCTCAAAATGGTCAATGATCTTCCCGTCTATATTGTCAAATATTTCCTCAAGAGTGATGAAGTCAATGAACATGGATGGGTCTCATGACATCCTCTTTTCTCTGAAAAGTCTCACAACTGGAATTGCTTCTCTTGTCACACAAATTTTCCTGTCACAACATTGGCCTTCACTGAGAAATTCTTTCATGTTTTGCTTCAACCTACTGAAGACAATTCTGTTCGGTTTATGTTAAGTGTTTGAAGCAAGGCAAATTGTTGTAAAATCTCTCTGCTCTTTTCTTATAGATTTTTACATTCATATTGATATCCATAGGCATTTGGCTAGTTTCATAGCCCAAACAGTCAAGTTTTCTCCTAGTTCACAACCCTGCATTACTCAAGAAATTCTTAATTTAATGAGGTAATGTCATTTATTCCTACAGCCTATCCTACTGGGGTGATCCTTTATGAGTGAGCACCCGTGCATTTCATTCTCTTTAACTGCAATTGCATTTCAAGTGCTCAAATTGAGTATGAATAAAAACCTGTCTAATGCTCTAGTAATTATGATTGCAAAGATTTTCATCAATTTTGGCTCATATTTTTCCAACATATTTTCTTAAATCTGCTCAGCAGTACCCTTACAATATTTTTAGCATACTTAATGAGAAGAAAAAATGTAGTTCACTAGTAAACTTGGTCAGTGGACAATTTACTGAAATCATTGAGTAGCTAACAGCAGGGAGTACACTCCCTACATTGAACTGTCCATTATATTTTTACTTGTCCCACAGAACCAAGATATCAGATTGTTTCATTTTAAATTGCAGCAAAATCCATGTAGATATAATATGGTAGGGTTGTAACCAATGATAAGAGCTTAAGAGGGACAGTTTGAAACGTACAGCATGACGCCATACCATAAGTAGATGAAAATGCTAAGATTCTCTTGGAGTAAGCTGGCAGGATCGAATATAAGGGTGGGAGGGCACAAAATAGAGCAAGTTGAACAATGTTCATGCCTGGGTAGTATGTATTTTAAGAGGAAAATGGGTTTAGTGATAAGGACATAAGATGTCGAATTTCCTTGGCTAATGAAGCATTTTCAAAGAGGAGGTAATTGAAGAGGGGGTGTCCGAGAAGAGACAAAGAAAAGGCAGGTGAAATCTGTTATAAGGAGCATGGCACCATTTGGGTTAGAGATATGGTCATTTCAGAGGGAGGATGTACATAGACTTGAGGCATTTGAGATGTGGAGAATGATGGAGAGGGTAAGCTGGGTACTGAGAAGGTATTGGATATAAGGAAGGGGAAGAAGCTAGTGGTGGAGGTTTTTCAGAATGCAGAAGAGATGGATGGTGTACCGAAAGGAGAGGGAATGCTGAAGAGGGTACTAGAGGGGAGGACACTGGTGAAGCATGGAAGAGGGTAGGAATTATGGACAGAAAAAGGAGAGGGAGACAGTAGAAGGGGGATATGTAGATAGGCGGTATGACAGTAGGAGGGGGAGGGGAATATTAGGAAGATATGATGGTGGGTCATCCATAGGAGGGAAAATGAAATGTCATGCCAGAATTTGGGGTGTTAGGATACGAACTGCCAAAAAACCAACTGATCAGCCAGTAGAAAACTCAAAACCTCCACTAGACCAGAGATGAAGACTGAAAGCTTCATATAATTTTGTTCCAATTTCATGTTCTTTTTTCAGTATTCTTTTCATTCAAGACATGGCCTGGCAATACCAAAATCGGTACTATATGATTGTCACTTACCACTGTTATTCTATCTATCTAGAAGCAATGACATTGCTAAGTTTCTATATGACGTGCATCTCCACAATTTTAAAAATGTCATACAGACATTTCCTCAAGAAAAGACAAAGACTACTAAATTATATGAGAATAAGAAATTGATAAACTGAATAGCCAACTCTATAGTACAACTAAGCTCTCCTAACTACATAATTGGAAATACCTATCTGGTACCAAGAGAATCCATTCCATAAAACTTAAATATTCAGGAGAAGAACTTAACTGATTAGTAAACTGACAGTGGCAAGATAGATTCTACAGAAATTTGACATCTAAATTTCCAAATGCTTCCTGCTCACAAAAATAATCCCTTTTTTGAATAAATTTATGTCTGTCACTAGAAATGAATACAGTCAGTTAAATAGTCATCTCCATTTTTTTGTTAGAACTGCACTAATGTCAGATCTTGCTATGCCTGTAACTGTTGGTGGTAGTAATATGATGGTATGACAAGGAATCCTAGGGGGAAGCCCAAGACTAGGATTAATGATATGATGGAAAATTGGAAAACATTAACGAGCTGGGAAATAATAGTAAGCCAGGAATATCAATTCTCAGATGAAATTTCTTGAGTGAATTCTTTAATAACATATGCAAAAATATAAAATCAGCTAATGTCGAAGCGCAAAGGAAAGTGAAATATTTACTGAAGTTTAAGTATCAAACCAAGACCCCTAGCTTTGCCATCCAGCAGACTACTACAAAGCCCATAAATAATAGCTCATGGATGGATGCAACATGGGATATAACTTTACTGCACAGTTCTACTTTACACTAACAAGTTATTACATAGAGCCCACTAGTTCCTCAAGCCCTAAAGATATTCCGACAGAAATAGTAGAGTTTTAAGGAGTAACACTTCTAAGTTTCAGCAATATATGTCAGTACACCTGATCTTTCAAATCTTTAATAAGATGAAATATTTTAATGAATCTAAATCCTACCATTTCCACTGCGTCTGTTCATGTTCTCATAATGCAAGTCATTTCACCTCATATACTAATTACTTATGTGTTTCCCTAACTTCTTCCTTTAAAAATATGTAATTACATGAATGAAATTTTTCATATGCAATATTAGGATAATTCTTAATTGGGACATTAGCTAAATGCCAAATATTGGCTACATATAAGGGCTCCTGACCTCTCCTTACATCCAAATTCACTCTATCAGCCCAACACTAGAAAAATTGTTAAATTTGATACTGGTGGGTTAATTTAAAAGTGATTCCATAAATTATATCTCAAACAAATATAATCACCCCCATACAGGTATACCTTCACTAATGTCATTTGGAGTTGTGTCAGTTTTGCTGGCAAGCTATGGACGTGTCACGAAATGCCAACATTAGAGTTGGTCAAAAATGCTAACATCATTAAAATTACAGCACTAGTTAGAAACTATTGAGCATTATTCACAGTAGTCACAGCTCAATGTTTTGTTAATAGTTATCGAATTTGTTCAAAATGTGCATTTAAAAATTAACCTTTGTGAGAGTATTTGAATACTTAGCATTACACATGTTTAGATTGCGTGTTATGGGAGAGAAACCAAAAATATGAAGTATGATACTCTCAGATGGAGAATGAATTGACATTGATGAGATTTTGTGTTTAATAAACAAGAGAAGAGTTCCATTTGTGTTGGGAATCCATATGAATATTGCAAAAGTTATCATGAATGCAAGGCTATTTAATTCGTTTAAAATTATATACTTACAGCTGTAACCCCAATGTCACCGATTGTAGTGGGATACATATAAGGTTCTGACACCAGTACATACGGCTGTCAAGGACAAGGGCACGAGTTGGAACTGTTTTGCAGTGCTCTTTCTGGAGATGTCAGAGACAGAAGCAATAACACTGGGAGCTTTCTATTCTTTAGCACAGATGGGAAAATATCAGTGCAAATGAACAGCAGTGAATGGCTTGATGTGTATAGAAGAATCATTACGTGAACTGCCAATAAGGGTGATTCTTTCCATTCACAATAGTCATGACCTAATTATGTCTTGGTAATAATTCAATTTGTTTTAAGCACTAATTAAAAGCTTTGCTCTTTTCCCAGAAAGTAATTAAAAACTTCATTCATGATTTATGCCTTTGCTGAAAATGAGCACAGACAAATACCACAGGTGTGATTATTCTATTGTCTAGCACTCACTACGTCTATTCCCAAACTCTCCAAAGGGCACTGCTTAGAGTCTAGGTACAGGCACAAACTAAATGAAGGTTGATGTGTTGTGAAGTGAGTAGTGCATGAGAGAAAAGAAAAATGCATTAGCAATATCTTGCCAAAGGGATCACGAAATGGAGTGTATCTTGGAAGATTTTAAGGGAGCTGTTTCAACTTACAATGAGATTCAATTTATGGCTGTCCTCATAGAACTAATTAAAGACGTAGAGTGAGGTCTATCTGTATTCATTATTTCAATACACAAATCTCATATACCAAATGTTCTTCTAAATTTCTTCAAACCCTCGAGTACATTTAAAAAATTGTCAAGGAATAAAACTTTCACTAAAACAAAGTATATACTATTTTTAATCTTTCTGGAAATATCCAAAACTTGCCAATTGTTAACAAGCTCTCGCTTCTAGCACTGAATAAACACAGCCAGATCTCCCAAGATGCTCATGAAAAATGATCCCCCATACTATGACACACATGCATATCTAACTCACGAGTTCAATAAATACTGGAAGTATTATTTAAAGGCACAGTGAAAGAAATTACCAACCTGGGTACATTGAAGATTAATTTTTTATTTCACTTTGTAATATCAATTTGAGCAAAACATGCTACAAATGACTTTGTGGCACAACTAATTAAAGCTTTTTACTATTTGCACTTCACTCTTCCACTTCTGTCAACAATGTATTTTAATTAATAACATTTATACCTGGTGGTGTGAAATCCAGAACACAAGGAATTACTGTAACTTGGTGGCACATGAGTTAACCATGTTTCCATTTTGCATTTAAATGAATTAGCTACAAGTTACTTCAGTGCACAGGCCTTAGAAAAAAATAATTGCACTTAAGTAGTAACTATGAGAAGTCCTATACAGCTACAGTCTATCTTCTGAAAAAAAATCATTTTCTTTGGCATCAAAATTCACAAACATTTCAACACCGAAATCATGAACGTTTCTACCATTACAAGCATACAACTCTACCATATCTGTCTAACATTACAACAATGTAGATATTTTAGCAAGATAAAAACAATTTTCAAAATAATCAAGTCAAAAATTAGACATAAAAGGCATTCAGTGTTGTACTCTTTATAGGAAACCAATTGAGGTTCAAAATATTTGTATTTTATCATCAGACACTTAACTTATTTCAACAATTCATCACAATTTCGAAACATACTTTCACTAGTTTCACTATGAACAACAAATGAGTGAAATGTTTGCATACAATGAAAGCAACAAATACCTACACTGCATTGAGATGTAGGGATGAATGCCTTCTCACCAAGTTCACCGGAGTAAAATGTTTCAACAGCTTATATTTACATGGACCTCCATTTATTACCGAAGGTCCAATTAATAGGTACTAAGAGTCAACTCCACTTTCAAAATAGAGTTGGATCGCTTATGCTCTTATAAATAAATAAAATAAAAAATTTAAATAACAGCAAAATGATGTCAATGCAGTAAAAGAAAAAAAATGCCCTTAAATAACAGGTTTTGATATATTTAATGCACTTACATCTTCAGTGACATGACACGAGAAAATATTTACATGTTTTTCAATTGCATATTTAATTCACAATGTGGTAAATCAAACCACAATTACTGTTACCAACTGGCTAATGAGTAATTATCTGCAGTTTATACCAAACAAAATACAAGTTCCTTTATTATAAAGAAACTTTTATAAGGAATGCTTTATGAACAATATCCTCATCACTAACACTCAAAACAAAACCCAACCCATCATGCAAGCACTCTTATGACACTCAAAACAACAATGCACACTTCACTCTAGCCATTCTAGATACATTCACCTAGAGCCATACAATCTTGAATTTGTTTGCTTGTGCACAAAAGCACTTCACTTGATAGCCTTGATATGTCTGCATGTCCAAACTATTCTCAAGATGAATTCTTAGTAATACTGCCAGTTAAAAGCAAGACATTACCCCTACTGATATGATTTCATTTTTAACTATTACAGAATCAATAACACCTCATATTATTTAATTAATGTAGCCACTCTGATACAAACACTACTTCCTAATATTTCAATCGCCTATTCAAGGGCTAGAATATCCAGTCTTTATTAGTTCATCACAGGTTAATTGGAAGTTAATTTTTGTGGCCACATCAAAAAAATATGCATTTTGAAAAGCCAATTAGCAACACCTTTTTTTCAAATCAAGAAATCTTTTTGGAAGACTAGAAAAATTAAAAGACTGGCAGATGGACATTCATATCTTTCACTCTAATAATTCTCACCGTCATAACTTCTTTTATAGAACCATAGGAGTTATTTACAGCACCAAGTGATCAAATGGACTGACCACACACAAATCTTGTGCATTCAGAAATTGGTGCTAAAGGAAATATTCAATGAGTAGAACCAAACGTTTTAAATGCAAAGCAGACAAACATTAATCATTCATCATCACTCAACCTTTTATCCTATGCAATAGGAAACACAAACCATTGAGGAGGGAAAAGACCCGTTATATTATGCCAGAAGGCAAAGTTTAAGTCACTCAATAGGTTTTGGAGTATATAATATGGAAATGTACCTCTGTGTAAGCTTATCAGCTACTAACTAAGTTGACATAATTCACAAAAAGTATATTAGTGACAGTCTTAACAATGTATCAATGACTTTCATTGATCGTTGTATCGATGAAAGGGCCAACAATTCACTAGCTAATATTAGTTGAACAAGAAGCGAGTAGAGAGGATTATAGAACAAGGGATAACTGGATAATGACATTATAGGCTCACACAGAGGAACAAATGAATGAAACAATTCATATATATAAACAAAAAAATTGGGAAATAGCACAAATTCCTAATATACTGAAGGTACAGCAACCATGATCTGTACAAATAACCTCAAACAATATTAAAATGGATGTTCTAAGCATGAAGAGACAAAAATAAAATTAGCATTCTACCAATAAATCCCTAGTGAGGAAACTTTTTACAGAAAATTAAATTACGAAAACAGGTAAAAAAGATAAAAATTAAAAACTGAAAAAATTCATGCTACGGCTAGACAAATAAACTTCTAAGTGCTGGCAATACAATGAATATTAAATTAGTTTGATTTATGAGTTTAAGAGATATTTACAACACCATATCATTAAAGCTTGGCAACTTTGTACCAAGAGTTATAATAAATAACCCTCCATTAATCAAGGCAAATGTGCATTCTACACACTGATAACAAATAAGGACTAGCAAAATATCCTTTGAACTTTTAACTTTCTCCAGTTCACAGATATTTCAAATTATTCAAAATATTATACCTAATCTTAGAGATGTGCAATAAGTTAAAAAGCATATAATAACTTCAAAATTGTATTGCTAGAATCAAATATCGCCTTTAAAACCCGTTCCAAATTGGCATTTGAAAGTGTTCACTTGATATTATTATACTTCAATGTCAATTTGACCAGTGATGAGGAACATAAGGTCATTTTTTTATACAAGTATTTACACACAAAACAATATAAAAACCCACTTGTACATATACAAGGCGTTAAGACTTCGTACTGGCTTGATGTGTTCTTTATCATATTAGTATCGACCACCATTTTTAAGTTTAATATATGCCCCACATAGTAATATAATTCCTCTTCCAGTATGATTAAAATAATTAGTCAAATTATTCAACCAATAGTTTTTCAATTATATACACAAGCTAAATTGCTGTACTTATTCCTCATATGAATCTGATGAGAACTCACTTTGATCACTTTATTTCATGAAACAAAAACATTACCACTTCTAAAATCCGTTACAACTATTGAAATAGTTAAACAGGGTGAGTAAAACGTTTCAGATGCAGCATACTGAAACAAATGAGCTTTTGAAGATGTATGAAGTGACACCACATGTTATGCAGCATCCACGACAATTTTACTATTTCAATGGCTTTTCTAAAAATGATAATGGAAATGGAATGAATTATTCATTATGTGGATTATTAGTTCAGACTTATAAGTATTAAATGCATTTAATTCTCACTTTTTTCCAAGGTAAATACTATTTATGAGCAGTTTTGCCTGATCTTTTAAAATTTACACTTTAAACCAACATTAACAGCTAAATTATCGGAATAGCACACCGACAAAAAGATACATCATACAAAAGAGGGAGACATCAAATCTGATTACATTATTGACAAATACATTCACTTATACATTCACTTAAAAAATTATGTGCACCACATTTTAAGACAAGTATCTTTTAACTACCATAGATATTATCATTATTTTTCATGTGTTGTATCCAAAAAACCTTTGAATATTTGTCTGGCAAAGGTAAAAAATAAATTTGTATTGAGAAATTAAATGAGTTTTGGAAAACAGTTCTTCATATACATATAAGACTCATTTTTTATCACCTACGAATTTATGACATAAACAGCAATAATCCACATCATTATTTAAAGACCTCTTTAAAGAGTTAATTTTTATGCGTACATCAGGTGTTCAGTAGTTGGCTACTTAAACAGTTTGACTAATGTGCATATCAATCAATGACTGTGTACATGCACCCATAATAATCCAATTATTTTATTACATGCAAACAACATTTCAATATTAAGTAGCTTTGAAGGCACTGGATGAATATGACCGCGTTTCATCCAGAACTAGGTGAAAATCTTCACCCTAAGAATGAATATATGGTGGCTATTAAGGCTATATGGCACTTGGCAAGATTTATACTAAATGAGGGCCAAGTGGCTGACAGGTCAGCCAATGCACTTACAATTAACTGGAAAACTTCAAGTAAATTCTGAAATAATAGAATATAAATATCACATTTTGTAAAACAAATTTGACGCTGTTTTCATTGCTTTACCATGGCCCTAGTTTTATCACATTGCTTAAGCACCAGAACCAAATGAATCAGTCTGATCCTAAATTAATTCATCGACAATGAAGAAATGAGAGGGTTGGAGGAAGTTATATAATCGTCTAATGTTAAAGCAATGTATAAGTAGGAGACAAAAAGGAAGAGGCCAACGCGATAATTCTGAAACTGATAGTTTCTTTAACTTTGATGGGCCTAGATTTTCCAAAAAAAGCTAGATGAAGGCAACCATTGCTTGAAATTAACAACTTCTAGCAATTGCCATTGAGCTGGTTTGGGTAAATAGAGGGATTTAATGGAGGGTCCTCCAAAACGGAGCGATGAGCTAGTAGGATAAAAACTGTCTAAAAACCAATCAGTCATCTGGTAGAACACTCAAATGAGAGGGTAAATAGAAAATGGACTGAGTATAATACAAAAAGAGGCTGAAAGTTAACAATTCAAATTTGTCCAAGAACATGCCCTAACTTTATGGCAGAGCAGCCAAGGTACTAGGCACATAGCAATGAATCCTGAACCAAGTCACTGGAGGTACACTATACACTATATTTACGGATGAAACATGGTTTATTTTATCAGCATGCTAAAATATTAGACATGGCCCTCCTTTCCATGATATGGTTAGTCTCTGACAAAATACAGTCATAAATAAATGGGAGATCGTGGAATGATTTTCAACAAAATGTTCACACCTTCAAGAGGAATATATAAAATGACAACAACAATATGAACTATGAACAAGACCACACTTTTGAGATTTGAATCCCCACCACAGGGATTTTTTATCGACCATTATTATATCTAATATTATAAGCAAAATATGTCTATGAAAATGGCACTATTGCTTTCGATTTATGTACTTTATGTAATTACAACAGAAGCCTCTCTAGTAAATGCACGATCATAGAAAGCTGTGCTTTGACTTACTTGAAGCACAATCAACTTTGACACAATCAATGACCCCCCAGCACAAAACTTAGCTTCCCAACAATTAACAGGATGCTAAATTTTTTGTTAAGGCCTTTAAGTGGAATGGTATTAAACTTTTCAGTTTTACTAATCAAATATCTCTAAAGCAAATACAAAATGAAAAAATCTGCTCCACTTCTACCACTCATTCTTATGAATAAGAAGTGAGAATGGAATTGGAGAGTAAGAAGTTGGCAATATTGATAAAAATGGCAAATGTTATCCATATTTATATTCAGTAATGTTTGCAAAGTTGCCATTACAGCAGGGCTTTTGTGTATATATATATGTATAATATACATACATATAAATACATATATATACATACATATATGTACATACATATACATATATATATTTTTAATGTTTATATTATTGACATCTTTCACAAATAAAGATTAAAGCTAAGTATTGACCTTTAACATCTATTATCATGTCGATTGTATGCCCCATGCCAGTGCCCTAGTATTATAAATACAAAATAAAAAGCATCACTTAACTTTTTCCAGGGACCAAAAACACCCATCTTATGTTAATACCAAAACTTTTAATAGTTAATATGGATTAAGTGTATTAAAAAGGTATAGGGTGAATGCTCCCTATAACCGTAGAGACTTTAGGCCGTTAAATATCTTCATGCATGCATCCTCCTTTTGTTGGCTTGAAGACAATGCAGCTCTAAGCACCAGACCCAAGGTTTTTGTAGAGAACTGATCAGTTCACTTATTTGACATGTTTAACACCTTAAGAGTTAGTTCCACACTGGTATCTAAGGCAAACAACAGAGCAGACTTTATGAACATAAGGACCCACTCTGGAAAAATCAGCTTCAGGAACAGAATCGCCAAGACTGCAGCAAAGCCACTAACTTACAGAATACTATCATCCAAATGAGAATAGAATCCCCAAGGAAACTGACCGGGTTATGCCACAAAGGAATGTAGCAATTCAACTAAGGAATGAAATGAGTGAAGAGTTACTTGGAACATTAAACTGTTCCTACTACTTCTCCTCACATCCATCCCAGTCAACCCTAAAAAACATGGTCATTTACCCCAAGCAAGGTAGCAGTTGAGCACTGCAAACTAAACAATTCAACCTGAGGGCGACTGCTGCAGAAGAGAGTAAACAGGAGACAAAGTCGAAGATAGGTGATGGCAGCAACATTGAGTAGCTCTGGCTTCAAGTGACCATCCCCATCTTCTCTTGACTTCGAAAATCCACCAGTTATGGGTAGAGGCAGGGCTCTGAAGCAAAACAAAACGACTTTAAAGCCACAATAAGCACTGGTGTTTGGATACATTCAATGTGTTCAGGATAACTGGGTGGAATTCCATTCACTGCAGTGAAAACACACCGTATATTTCCACCAATATTTATTTCAGTCAAGGCGTGTTTACACAATGCATGTACATGCACAAGTACCTGGATGGACATACAGGTGGAAAACTGCTCCAAATTAGAACATGGGCTATTTTATTGCCACATGTTCATGTGATTGCGAATTGTTTGGCGTCCAAGCAATGCAATTTTTATGGCAAATGAATAAATACATCTACTCACACAGGTATGTGCATTGCATTAACATGGCTTAACACTAGTTTTGATACCATGGCACCATCATCAGGTACAAATTCTTCAGTCAAGGTTGGCTGTACAAATACCAAAGCATAAACAGGGATGGAAAAGACATGTAGGAGAGTAATGGAGGAAGCTAACTTAACCATCCCCCTTCAATCATTGATATATGTACCACCCACCTTTACAGAATTTTTTTTTAACCTTTAAAATTTATCTGATGATGAGGCTAATGCATCGCAACCAGCAGTAGTTTGTAACAGAATAAATATGGTCAAAACACACATTGTTTTTAATTCAGGGACTGGGATTCGATATTAATTGAATTACCTTCTACCAAATCCTACTTTGCATCTTACATATCCTTAAATTCAAAACCATACATGAATATTAAAAATAAAGGATTGAGAAGCAATTACAAAAAATTGCATTTTAAGTCCTGCGACTTAATGTCATGAATGGGGATGATCCACAGCATGTCAAGAATAAATTCAGAGTGATAGAGATTCAAATCAATGGAAGTCAACACCTGAACCTGAAGGGGAATTAGGATTCTCAACCATTATTTATACGTGCAAATCACCGAATTTGTTATCTATGCTTAAACTTTTGTACATATAAATATAATACTGCCAAGCACAAATTATTCATTTGATGGCAACCCCAACACAAGGTTTCATTTGGGGTGCTTAATTTCATGAAATTTATGCATTAATTCATCGTATATTCAAATGCAGTTTTTTGAAATAATAAATATTATTATTAATATTATTATGTAGTTTTTGCCAAAGATAAAATACAAGTAATCAGGTTAAATGTCATTACATCTAATTTCCTGGAGCATCATGATGGTACAATGGAAATTGTGGATGGTTAGTTATTTGGGGAGAGGAACACAGAAACCTAGAAGATTAATCACAGCAATAAGGATAATAGGGAGATTTTTAGTGACAGATTATTAAGAGCTTGGAAGGAGGAAGGGTACAAGAGTCACAATTAGCCTACTGTCAGTGCAAAAATTATGTAGACTCGAGTTTGAATGCTAATTGAAAATGAACCACGGTACTTATATGAATGCAAGTTACACCGAACTTTAGCTTGTTTTATTTTGCGTTCAACCATGGCTGCTGATTATTTTTACAGAGTATTAGATTTAGCAGGCTCCAGCTAGCGATGAGGCGGCCTTCTTCGGTTGAGGGGTGGTGAAAGTTTGAGCACTGTTGCCATTGCGGGTTGCAGACCAAATCTGTTACTCATACGCCCCTTCAATGCTTTGGCAACAGCGCCCAAACTTTCACCACCCCTCAAGCGAAGAAGGCCGCCTCATCGCTAGCTGGAGCCTGCTAAAATACTCGGTTGTTTATTAACTCGTTGAAAATCAATATCACAGTGTGGGTTTACTATGGTAATTGCCATTAAATACTGCTGTAAAGAGCTTCAAAACAAGACCAAGATCTTGCTTCTACTACTTTACATCACCAAGAAAAATTTGTTTCATAAACCTGATAATAACTTTTTTTATGGCAAATCATAAAGTACAGAATGTTTATAGATACATTTAAATAGGTTTTTCCCAAACAATACTACAGATTCATTTAGATTAAACTTCAAGTCTCTCCACTATTAAATTTCAAAGAGAGCGTTCTGTTCGAAAACGCCAAAAACCCAGCACTTTTTTCGTTCTCACCGCAATAAAAAATCAAAAGTGTATTGTAAAAATAGTCAGCAACCACGGTTGAATGCAAAATAAAACAAGCTTAAGTTTGGTGTAACTTGCATTCATGTAAGTACCGTGGTTCATTTTCAATCAGCATTCAAACTCGAGTCTACATAATTTTTGCACCGACAGTAGTATGAATGAAAGGCATCACATAGTTTTTATTCCCATCTGATGGAAAGAGTACTACTCTTTGAAGTGCCCTCCACAAGGCCAAGTATGGAACAAGATTCTAGTGGCAATGTCCATGGCCATGATTCATACTTATACCCTCGGAATGGGAAGCCAGTAATCAACCAGCCACCACAATCACCGAATGAGAAGTCAAGAGATCCTAGCTTTGATCCCACCACATCAATAATTTTAAAATCTTATTCATGAACTTGCAAACCTCAGGTGAAAATAAAACCAATGATAAATGCATGTCTACAACAAGGCCGTGCCACCCAGAGAGGGGGGGGGGGGGGGAATTTGCCCCAGACCCCTACTCTTAGGAAGCCCCTGAAGGGCCCCCATAAAAGAAAACTTATCTTTTTAATACTAGGAGGTAGGTCACTGAACAGAACCTTGCCCCAGGCTTCCCAATATTTCTGGGTAGCCCTGCATCAAAGTTATAATAGCAAACAGAATATCAAGTCCACAGATGCCAAATAAATGAGGGAGCATTTCATACATATGACAAAGTGACTTTTGTAAGATGGACCACTTGAGAACATACATCAGTCTATAAAAGGACAAATCAGTGACAATAACATTTAGGACACAGACATCAAATAAATACATACATGATTATTCCTTAAATATGACAAACTAATTTTTTTATACAATGGACCTAAGAGAAACTACACCAGAAATCCCTGCAGTGCTTCCAAGGGAGGTACCTGGACAATGCGGATACCTTAATGGTAATATATGTAGTCTGTACGAACAATGGCAGAAATTCCACATTGAACATTTAAACATGACCATGGCTGCAATAAAGATCATCACGATCATAGGATGATGCTGCAGCACCATTGCACAACTTTGGTCAAGTAATTAAGTTCAATGAAGATCTTACATGTATTTTTATCCCTCTGTTCCATCAGGATAAAAATTCCATGGAATCAAAACAGAAACTGTTTCTTAGAAAGGAGGATAGGACATTGTTTTTCAATTAAGGCCACCTTCTGAGCATGGTTTTTATTTTAAGACTAAAAACAGTGCAAAAAGCACTCTTAAATATCACTGAGGACAAGAGGCGTAACGTTGTGGAAATTCTTAATATTCATGTTAAAGAATAAACCAATTGTAACTTCCACACAAGATTTATTTAAACCGACCCAGGTTTCGACACACCATGTGTCATTATCAAGGTAGTTCGAAGCATTGGTCATGAGTCTTAAGCCTGAATCACATGATCATTTTTTCCATCCCTCTGAGGGATAGCTCCAATGATAGCTTTTCAGGGACCGTGATAATGATAGCTCGAGCAATCATTTTCTGAATCACACGGTCATTTTGGCCATCCCTTTTCGCATCATTTCTACATGTTTAATACTCTCATTCCATTGAAAGCCAAATGTGGCGTTAGAGTCGCTCTTTGCGGCTGAGTGCTCTGATTGGCTAAATGGCAGAGTCAGCGATGCCTCAGGGACGGAAAAAGGGACGTGCCCAGTGATGGAAAAAGCGATAGGGATCCCTATCGCTGGAGCCATCCCTGACTTTGTTTGCATCACACGATCATTTTCAAGCGATCATTTGAGCTATCCCTTAAATGGGATGGAAAAAATGATCGTGTGATTCAGGCTTTATATAGTAGACGTTTACATAGCCATGACTCCAAAGTGGCAGGAGGGGGGGTAAGGGGGATAAACTGGAGTGGGGAGGGCGTTTGGAAAGGGACAATGAAAAGGGTATGAGTCAATTGGAAGGCGAATATTGAGGAGAGGAGAATGGGTGGGGAACACAATGCCATTACATAAGGGCATATTTTCTGGAGTATTAACAATCTCGAACTGTTCAAGAAAGTCCAATTTTATACCTTTGTCACAAACATGTAAAATATTCACTTCAAATCACTGGAATGGCCTGACCCACAAAAATGTTTTGAGAACGCTGATATTTTGTCATTATTAATAAAATGATGTCTATGTTCCTTAGCACGTATATAAAACTTTCTTCCTGTTTGGCCAATATAATTAATGTCACAATCATTGCACTTTTAAGAGTATACACCACTCCTCTCCAAATCACCAAGATGGTCTTTAGAATTAAAAAGTAATCTTTTGTAAAGTTTTGTAGATGACATTTTGTGTGCCTGGAAAGGATCCTACCACCAACTTGATAGTTTTATAATATTATTGAATTCCCTTCATGCAGCCATTAGTTTTACAGTAGAAATTGGTGGGGATTCAATCAATTTTTTAAATCTAACCATCCGTGTAAAAGAAGGCAAACATGATTTTGCTATCTATAGGAAACCTACATTCACCGATGTTACGATACCCAAAGACTCATGTCATCATCATTCCCACAAGACAGCTGGTTTTAGATCTTGGATTCACAGACTACTTCACATCCTCATGTCCGCAGTAAATTTTAACAAGGTGCTCGATGGAATCAAATATTTAGCATTTAGAAGTAGTTTTGATGATACTTTTATCCTAAAGCTTTTGGACAAAGCACACAAAAAGATTACAATGAATAATCTAACTAACCTGTCTGCTGTTACAAATGGCCCAGAGAGATTGTGTGTGTTACCTTTTTTAAATAAAATAACGTATAGACTTTTTAAAGTAATCCCTAGAGACAAACTGAGATTATCTGCGTACAACCCTTCAATGCTGGAAAGATTACTTTTTAATTCTAGAGACCGCCTTGTTGTTTGGAGAGGAGTGGTGTATACTCTTTTAAAGTGCAATGATTGTGACATTAATTATATTGGCCAAACAGGCAGAAAGTTTAATATATGTGCTAAGGAACATAGACAACATTTTATTAATAATGACAAAAAATCAGCATTCTACAAACATTTATGTGAGTCCAGTGATTTTGAAGTGAATATTTTAAGTTTGTGATAAAGGTGTAAAATTGGACTTTCTTGAACAGTTCAAGATTGTGAATACCCCAGAAAATATGCCCTTATGTAATGGCGTTGTGTTCCCTACCCATTCTCCTCTCCTCAATATTCGCCTTCCAAGTGACTCATACCCTTTTCATTGTCCCTTTCCAAACCCCCTCCCCACTCCAGTTTACCCCACCTTCCCGCCACTTCGGAGTCATGGCTATGTAAATGTCTACTATATAAGGCTCTTGATCAATGCTTCAAACTACCTTGATAATGACACATGGGGTGTCGAAACCTGGGTTGATTTAAATAAATCTTGTGTGGAAGTTACAATTGGTTTATTCTTTAACATGAGCACTCTTAAATAGCTCAAAATCCATTCCCCTAAACTTGGTAGGGTGAAAAACAAACACAAATAGAGTGTATCACATGCATTTCTCTTTCCACAAAACTAAGCACACACAGTACATTTTCCTGAGGTCAACAATCCAGTAGGAAAGACTAGTTCTACCTACTTTGAGTCAGAGATACTATATACAACCCAACATAAGAAAAGAATAATCAGAACCGCTTTAATTTGAATTCTGGGTTGATAGGGCACACTTATTCACCAGACTTAAAAAGAAGAAATATAGTAAACTATCAGACAAGAATACAATGGTATCTCCTGCTCAGACAAAAATATCTACTTCAATATCATAAATGACAAAAAAAGTGATTTGCTCAGAAACTCTCCCACTTTAAAAGACAGTTATCAAGATGTAGAGTGCAACAACAAATGAAATTAGTAAATATAACTGTTGCATTGCATTAAATACTGAAAAACTTAAGCAATCTTAATTATAGGGAAGGTGGTGTTTCACCTCAATTATATCTGTTGAATAATGACCTGCAACTGTATTTTCCTGGGCCTCACTTTTAATTCATGACAGCCGGATCAATCAAATAGTAACATGACATATGAGTGCAACTCCTCCAACTGCTCTCCATTATTCACCCTCTTTTGCTGATAATAGATTGGATAATAGTTGAACAACATTCCTCCTCTCAAGAGTTTAAACAACTATGACATTAGAGAAATAGGGTTATCTTTTAAATAGAAAACTAAATTGTACAATACAATAAAGAAGAAAATGCTGCAATTATATTAAATATCAGATCATGATGAACTGTTTTCTCCACCATCAAAGCTGAAAGAGAGATATCATCCTTGGTGGATGAACTAACACCTGCAGAAGTCCACCTTCAGTTTTTCAAGAGGCTGGGACTGTAGCAATATCAGCCTTCACAGAAAAGAACACTTAAAACCCTACAACTTAAAAACCTAGCTCATTTTTCAGCTACGGCAATGATGCATGGCCATTTTACTTTGGCTGGTGCAATATAACAATATAAAGCAAGAATATTGTATTCTCTGGTGACCATGAACCTCTTCTTCAGACTTGAGATCAGGTCAAAATATCAATAAAATTCTTCACTTTTTAACAGATATTTATAACTTTTCAAGACACACTAGTATAACCTTGAAACTTAACTACAGGATCACTAGCTTGAAGACGCATGAACTGCTAAGAAAGATTATGCTAGAATCTTCATACCAAGATGATAGTGTTTTGCTTCCCAAACAACCATTTCTTGCTCCCAAATCCATCCTTTGCTTTGCTCCAGAGAACATAAAATAGTTGAAGACCATGCCTATTGTAAAGCTGGTGTGCTCCATGGCATACCATTTTGTTGTTAAACTTCACTCAAGTTTACGTTCTTTCTCATCCTTCAAATTTAGCTGGATAAATATGGCTCTCAACACTTATTCTGATTGACAATTCACATTCAAAAACTTGCTTGATTAGACCCACTGAGGAAAACTGAAAACAATTTTCTGGGAAAGAAAACAAGCACCTGAATGTCATTCAGAATGGGATTTCAATCAGTGATTCAACCAAATAAGCTACTTAAATGAGCTAAATGCCAAGCATTCATAAGCCACCATATACTCCAGGGCATTGGTCTTCAAAATGAGGCACAAGTACTAGAGGGGGGGGGGGGGGGGGGGGGGGGCTACTACTACTACCAGCATGGCAGAGGAATGCAAAAACAAGTTGAAAATCAGAAGTTAATATCATAGGAAAAATGCAATTTACCATGACTCTTATTTACAAATGGGGGTATAAATAACATGATTGGGCAGATGAGTAGCTTTTCTAATCAATAAATTTGAGGAGCTGCTGCTCTAAGGTACCCTTACCATCCAACTACATGAAGCTATATGCAAATTTCATCAAAGCAACATTTCTCAGCACACTCAACAGGCTTAACAGTAACTGAATGGTGCTAGTTCTTCACAATACTATTGACATCAAGTTCTATATGATACCTCGACTTCAACAATGGCAATAACAAGAGCTTAACTGGTTAAAACTCTTAACATGAATGTGGATGATGGGTGTGCAGGGTAGAGGGACATAAGGGGGTAGTGGGTTTATGGCAGTGTGGAAGGATGTGGGGTTAGGGGGGTCATATAAGGGATGTGTGGGAGGATTAAGAAAGGGCATTCCCATGGCTGGGTTGTTATGGGGTTGGGGGAGGGATGGGAATAGGGTCATTCTCATAATCCAATTCCAGCTCAATTGTTTTGGACTCTGTGAATCTTCAATATTTAACCATTTTATTTTTTTAGTATTCTCATTTGGGAAATACTTATTCTTGTCATCAGTTACCAATGACTGATAAAATCAAGCTTCTTCCATATTTTCTTCACTTTCTGCAGGCCATTGAAATTCCTCACCTGGGTGCAGCACTCCTCTCCTGCTCCACTTAATAGCAGAATATCCGACAATGGGGGATTGAACGAAGAAAATACACAGCCATCTTCTGCATAATACATGCAGGAATACCAACTTGAAAATTTTTCTTTCTCCAAAACAATAATTAAAAAATCATCCCTACACATTTTATGAAGCATTGGCTCACCTAATAACAGATTTACCAGTCAATCTCACAAACTCTAATACCACAACATGCATGAACTACCCATACAGACATCACCAGGGTGATTCTGTACTGATTTTATCTTCCTTTTCAAAAATACCATTCCACCTACACAGCAGTTGAATTTTCAGAGACTGAAATAAATATTTTGGAGCATGAAATCAAATGCCACTGAATGATTTTAATTCACTGAGCCAAAGACGCTCTCTGATGTAATAAACAGTAGTAAACTTTGATCAAAACACATGGACAAATATTCATAATGCTGACAGTTGATTACATTTGAGCCTTTCTCACCATGTAATAAACATGTACAAATTCAACCCCACTTAAGTCACCCAAGCTATATATACATGCACCTGGTAACAATGCAAGCTAAGCAAAACCTTGGGCACCTTTATCTTGCCATCTTAACAGGAGTAAAAAGGAATTTCTCAATATCTTCAGTCATTTTTCCAGGATAGCTCTTGCATATTCTATTATGCGAGAGACAACAATATCAAACTTATCATATCACTACAGCAAGAGGAAACCCAGTTACTATGAAGAGGTGATACACTTTGTATAAAGATCCTTTAAGACTACAGAGGATTAGCGGGTATTTTTAACATGCCATAAGCCACTAGGGCCAAAAATGCACAGTGAAATAAAGAATTAGGGCTTCTACAATGTCTTCCACGTAGAACTGGATGGTAGTTGAGTTCATCATCATAATCTCGCATTTCACTTCCTTAGTAGCGGACAATGCTGTCACAAAGTCACTTGCCTAAAGAGAAAGTGTGCAGGCATGCTATCTAGCACAGGTTCACTAATCACGAGTGGTGATAGACTTAAGGGGAATTACTGTGAAGATAGTGGCTTCTTTTAAGCCCAGCTAAGTTTTACAAGTGCAATACTACAGATTCTAAGAGTTCACAAAAACAGTCTCATTAATCTTCAAAAAATTCCAACAGGAATGATGAATCCTGTGTAGCATGGAGATCTGCACCTTGGCCCAGCAATTCAATGGTCCATGGTACTGCTCCCACTCCAAGAAATATCTTTTAATTTGGCAACCATTAAAGCAAGTAACTAACATAACCAATTTTGATACAAAAAATATTTCAAAAGATGCAGTGACATCACCATAACTAGGGCAATCTATAGACATGCACCTACAGATAATGCATAGGAAGCTGGTAAGCAGTTATGAGTTGCCCACTATAAGTGTACAAGCTGTATCGTAAAATACACAAGGCAGTACAATATCAAATCATACAAATATTACAATTTCTGAGATGAAAGACAAATTGCACAGCATTTAATAAAAATTTAACCTGTGATCACATTTTCACATGTTTTTTGTAGCAATTAGTACACAAACTAGAAAAACATGTAATGGTGATAAAAACCATCTTTTCCCTATAGTTCATAAATTTATGGATAAACACTCAACAATGTAGCTATGCATATACAATATTACTTTCAATATTTATTCATGGGTAAAATTCACATAGTTTGTGATAAAATCTGCCACTCGAAGAAAGATCGATTGGGCAATGGGGTTTCTTCTAGGCCTGTCATAAAATACTTATGACATAATACAACCACGACAATGTTTGGTAACAAGGAGTACATATACACAACCAAGACTCTAGTCATAATTACTATCATCAGCATGTACCACACACCATTAACATACAAAATTACTGGGAAGATGGCACTCAGATGAATCCATTTTCTTCATCTATGTATTAAAATATACTTGTAGGCATTTTAAGGCTACGGAATACCAATTTCTTTATTAAGAGAAATTTTAACCATTAACTCCTGCATTCAAAGAGGACATCCATCAGGTCACACCTTGTTATCAGTACCAGAGGCTGAAGTCGTCACAGGTACCTCTGGTTTTTCAGGAATGATGCTAGAGACCTCAAGTTCTCATTAATATCAACCTTGAGGTCCAAGTTACTTACTGGAATCCCTATTCATTCTTTCTTCAAGGAGAAGAGGTAAAACAAGATGTAAATTGGTTGGGAGTATGGATGGATCTACAACAATATGGTTTGCTATTTCATAGCATTTCCTCTTAGGAAAAACCTGAGAGTGCACATTGTTTTGCCGGAAGTATTTGGACAATATTTTATACACATACCTTGTAAGAAACTGATGAGTCAACAAAGATGACATCCCATGCTCAGTTATTGATGGAGTAACACCACACATTAGGCTATGGGGGCCATACCCTTCAACATTTAGATATTCTACTAAAAAATCTAAATTTTAGCCACAACAAGTAAAAATGAAATAAGAGCCAAGGCAGGATTTCTACAGCCTACCTAACAGACCTATTGATACCACTCATCTGTCGTTAATGTGGAGCTGCCCTTCACTTCTAAGTTGAAACACATTTGAAGGGTTGTGATGACACGTCCACATGGTTAGGGAGACATCTCATTCACAATATATTAAGGTATTACTTAGGCCGATATATATATATAAACATGCACAACACAATCATGCCGGTTTCACCTTTCAGAGAAAAACACAAGTACTTTACCTACAAGTACATTTCCCTAGTTCTTTCACCACCAATTACATATACATGTTATGGGAATGAGGTGAGGAGGTTTGTACCAAGTTTATGATTGTATTATATAGTTTAAAGACGGTTAGTGATGGGATTGACACTCTCAGAGGAGTTCTCCAACAGTAAATCACAGTCCACAGATGTAACTTAAAGCATTAGTTACCATACACCAGTCGTGTTGACAGTGGCAGACATTCAATAATCACTGGGACTAAACTACAAAATAACTACATATGTTTATAATCTAAAATGGCCTATATAATCACATAATTGCACAGGGCGCACACCAAAATAATAAAACTCTAGTGATGCAGTTGGTCAGTTGATATGTCGTGACTTGTACAGGGCATAGCTGAACAATCTTAATGACCTGACTGTGAAATACGGACATGGCTGAAAAGACAAGTCATCTCCAGATGTAACAGCCTTATCCCTTTTTGACCGATATGCCCCACTGAAGAAACAGTACTCATTTCACAGATTTGAAGTGGTTACCCTAGAATACATAGCACATGAGTACACACCTTCATGAACAGCTGGATTACTTCATGAAAGGCAGTGAAAGTTCATCAGTATTCATTTTGAGGAGAATTTTAACCAAACTTATTGCAATAAGTTTGACATTTCATGAGGGCAACATACCAAATGTACTTAGGTACCAATATGGTGAGGACCAATATTCTAATAATATCCCTTAAAAAGTTACACAACAAATTACCACTTTCATTAGCATCTAGGCCATCAACAATTATACATATTAAGCTTATAGTTTCATAACTTACCCAAAAAAGAATTCCTGTTTACTACACACTTAACCCATATGTTGAGTGGTTTTTATAGCTAGGAGTATAAATATACAACAAATTAACAAACTATAGCAAATAAATGAGGTAGAATACACTACGACCAAAGATAAGTGGAAGTCAAATATTAAGGTAACGAATCTCTTTCTTTTCCAAACAATCAATGGTTAACACCAAGAGATGATTAGTATAAATTTGCAACACTTAAGATTTCGTGTAAGGGTCCACACAATAGCTTAACCTAGTTTCGAACCTCGGATCCACTGGTTCACAACAAAGTACCCACATGGATACTATGCCACTGAGTGTATTACAGATTATATTCTATAACAAGTAAAGGAAAACAATGGTTATATGATACAATATACTAAGTTATTCTTCTCAAACTGTAACTGAGTTTGAGGCCAGTTCTTTCATCTTACCTTTTGAGCAGCTCATAAAAATCGATGTCATCTTGTGACTTTGTTACTTCCTTAAATTTTACCACCAACATAGTAAAACGGGAAGGCCCCAAATTGAGAATTTATTGGTGTCTTGGGTGAGGCACACATATACAGGAAATCATCTGACTGCAACTGAGTTCGGTTTAATGTTGGCTCTGAGGCAGAGCGGTGAATCTTTGGTAATGAGCGAAGCAAGCCTTCTAACGAGGCCAATATCTGCAAAAAAATTCAATTATTGATCATCATCCAAAAAAAAGAATCAACTTGAATATCAATTTAGCCTGACTGAATCACCCATAACATGCAAAATTATGATTGAAAATACGAGGCCACCAACCTGGCGGAAAAGTGGTCTCTCCTCTCGTTTTAACTTGATGCAATCCTCTGAGAGCCTCCTTAAAGCTTTGGGAGTTTCGGAACGTAACTTGTTTAGATCAGGTCTTAAATGGCCTCGTCCAACCATGAACAAAATCTGTAATCGAGAAATGAATTACATACAATCCACGGGAATGAGAAAAATAAGTTCAACAGTGTTTTCCTGTAATATTAAACACAACGCCAAGGTCAATTGAATTAGAGGCTACAGTAAAATAATTGATCAATAGGCAAAATGACAACTTTCTATGACAAAATTAATACTGCCATACGGCATAAGTTAATGCATTTTCTACAGATTAGCTGGTCAATACCAATCATTCAAGCTCTTTAACATCTTATTCCTACTTCCACAAACCTGATCTTTATTGTTAATATTGTTGTACGGTAACTGTCCTGTCAGTAACTCATACAAGACAATCCCAAAGGCATAAACATCTGATTGAAAACTATAAGGGCTTTCTTCCTGCATTCGAATAACTTCAGGTGCCATCCATAAGATAGAGCCTGAAAAATAAAAAATTCACTCTAAACATATACATAAATCAATGGACTTGACATACACAAAAACATAAGATTTCATGAAAATTATTTTTGCAGTGTTAAGTCATTGAAAGTCAATGAGGCCAGTAACCAGTAAGCTGGACTGAACTTTCAACAACACAATACCATCTTCACCTATAAGCAAAATTTTGCCTGATATCCAAATCAGGTAAGGCCACACTCAAAGCCAAAGAGTGAGTTGAGTGTAAGTTCAGACCTTAGTTCTCCACAGCAGCAATGCAGAACCAACTTACAACTAGTCATCTCATCCCACAAGATAAAAAAATATAACCAGCTCACAAAAATGGCAACTCCAGAAATAATAAGAGAGTAAAATATTCGTGCTAAGAAATCAAAATTTTTAAAAAGAAAAGTATGCCTGCATCCAGTTATTCTCCCTGGGAAAATTGTATTCTTAATGTCTAATTTCAATGTCTAAATGTCCTGAGCAACAACTAGATGCTGGACCCAAAAGACAAAATATAGAATTACGAAGAGGTAAAACCATATTTTCGTCTATACCACAGTAATGTGAAGATTGCAACAAGTATTTACTATGAGCTTCAATTTTGTGCAGAGAAATTGTACCTCTGGTGCCATTACTTCTTCCTCGCCAACATAGCACAGGTTACCTTTAAGGCAACGCCTAGGTCAGTCCAATCAGAGGCTAGTTACTTAACCAAACAGATTAAGGTTGAGGGTGTACATCTGTCTTCACGGGAATTTCACTGTATCTCTCAAATAGGAAAAATCAAAGCAAAGCACACTACTTTCCCCTACCTGTTGGTTGCTGAAATTGTTGTGAGCCTGACCACCTTGTTTTCACTGTTGCAAGTCCAAAATCACCAATTTTAACTGTGAGGTCATCATGAAGAAATATGTTGTTGCTTTTCAAATCCCTATGAATTATATTTTTTGCATGAAGATAACTGAAAATGGAAACAAAAGTTATTACAATTGTTATTTTTAATTTAACAAAAGATATTACAATCTGTAAATTTTCATTGTACTTACTCCATGCCTTGAGCTGTTTGCCGCCCTATTTCAATAAGGGTTAAAAGCTCGAACTTGGTCTCAATAACATGAAGGTGCTTATATAAACTTGAACCTTCACACCACTGTGTAACAATTGCAAGTTGGGGCTTACTGACACAACCCATAAATAACAGAATATTCACATGCCTACAAATTGATGGAAAAGAAAAAAATGGTGAGTTACAGGAAACATCTCCAACAAAGCATGGTAAAGCAGTAAAAGTACATATTTTTCCCGCTCCATTTTAAGCAGTGTGTGTTCCCAAATTCAATATATTTCTTGCCTAAGATATTTTATTAGAATGCATCAATGTCAATATTTACATAACAATATTCCCACAGTCAAATTTGCAGTTACAATAATGTCACACAAAAGTGACTTAGAATTCAAGCATAAAAATTTGTAATTAAAAAATTTGAAAATACTTCAAAATGACCCAAAAAGTTGCACCACTCCCTATCAGGAAATGACAGGCAGACAAATGGTTTAATGATGAGGTTACCATGAATGAGTAGTGCTTCACGCATGGCACATGTTGTAAGCTATTTCCTGAATATATTTATATATCCTATAAAATAGTCAAGTCTATGTTGAAGCGGAACTGTGACCTTTTCTGGAGGCACATTTGATTCCATCTTTAACAGCATCTCTCAGAGTTTCACAACACAAAAGTTTTATACCATACACATTATAGCAATCCAACCTCAGACGACAGAACTGATTGTGAGCAGCAAGTAAATAGCAGAACTACAGAATATTAGTAACCTTGTCTTCCGCAGAACAGCAACTTCATTTTTGAATGCTTGCAGCTGTGCTGGCGTAGGGTCCTTCACATTCAACGTCTTCACTGCCACGGGACCATGCCAATGGCCTTTGTAAACTGTTCCAAATGATCCTGAGCCTATTCGATTTCCAATGAGAATTTCATCAGCTGGAATTTCCCAATCTTCAATACTCTCTCGTGGTGCGCGAACCTAAGACAAAATAATTTCACAATTGTAATTATTACAGCACCATATCATTGTACAGACACACAAAAAAATAATAAATGCTACCTTAGATACTTCAACAGACATTTCAAAAGTTACAAATACAACTAAAGACAAATAATCTCCAACTTCTAGTCAAATGTTAAAATAATCAAGAGAAGGATACTAGATGTCTGATGATGATTTATCATAATTAAAGATACATACTATGGAAACTGAAATGATATGGTAAGCACAACTAGACAGTAATTATCAACACATTTGCGCATTTTTCTTCAGCCACAGGCATGAAATAAAAAAAACAAAATGGCAAGATTCTCAGTAATACTATATTCTCTCCCAATGAACTAAAAGGCATGGAAGTCACAAAAGGATGGAATTCACTAGTTAGCCATTCAAAGGACAACAATGTAATGATATACCCACAAGCATAAAGACAAATATTCTGAACAAGGCTAGGTAGGCACACTATTAGTGAAACCATCAGCTAGCCACACAATAGAAAAAATTAAAAAGAAAGAAAATAATTACTAGCCTATTTCCAGGGTTTAGATCAAATTAAAAACATCAATTCCCAAGGAAACACGTCTGTAAATGTCTGTTTATGAGGTAACTGAGGCAAGGATATTTGAGATAGATTATTGGTATATCAATGGATAATATTGAGAATGACCTTCATGTCCACTATGTTAACATTATAGCCTTGAAGATGGAATAAAGTAAATTCTGAAATGTCGGATAAGGAAAACTGAAAGTTGTAAATTTGACGTAAAACCTCGAAATATTAGTCAACAATATCTAACAATTACAAATTAATGACCGGGATCAATATGTCGAGTATTGTCAGAAAAAAGTCTTGGTAACTTAAGTTCTCATGAATGGCCAAATAAACATCACAGTTAGAGGACAAATATGTGGCCAACTGATATTTCTGGGTAATTACCTTCTTACTACTCTCATCAGCACTTCTAGCTCGTGGTCTCCATGGTCGTAACGTGTTGGTGGGTGAGGCCTGGGCACTTTGACTGTGTGATGGCTTGGTGGGACTACTTCCCGGACTGCAAGTTGTTGCAGTACTGCTGGCAGCTGCAACGGACCCACCAGGCCCACTGGACGGAGCTGAAGGCAAAATATGACAAGCAGTCCCATGAGCAATCACTTCCAACACCAGAGGTCATGAGTAGGCCAGCTAGGCAAATCATTCTTGAGACCAAATATATCACTTTGCAACATTACAGATTCCCAGTATATGCATTTCTACTAGCACCAAAGCACTTGAAAAGTTTCATTCAATGAAATATTCATCAAGGGAACATGAAGTCTGCAAGATATGATAACACTATATCATTAAGTTTGAAATGAAAGGCTCATAGTATTGGACCACTTGGCTAAGCTCATATTTGACAAATATAGAATAGTTCATTACCACTCGATGATTCACAAATGAAATAAATACAGTGAAACCCCTTTTGATACAAGTGCAGAAATGAGAAAAACAATTAGGAGGATCAAAAATTATACTTTTCAAAACTATTCAAGACCAAACTTTGCGCCTTATTCATGATTTGCAGGTAAATAATTTTATGCAAATTCAGCAGCATGATATTTTATCAATTCAAGCAGTGAGATTTTAAACCTTAAATTTATCAAAATCTGGCTCTCTGCTGGCCCTATAGAATCATTCCACAGCTGGCCTAATTGATTTACACACGGGTTGGCCTCCTACATGTGACACGTGTCCAGCAAGCATCATTAAAAAATGCAAAATCATGCTAAAAATTTTATGTTGGGGCTCATAAATAAGGCATAAATTCAAGGAAATTAATAATGAATCAAATTGCAAAATTAAGGAAACATTAAAAGTCCATACAAGGAATAAGTCACAACTGAATGAAAATAATTTAAAATTGAAGAAAATATTAAATAGGGGTGTACAACATCAAACTGTCCCAGTCACAATAATTTTGAAAGTGTTTTATGCAAATCGTATCACATTAGGGTGAACGTGATATATGGTAGCATCATCGGGCTGTGTGTAACAGAAGTTACCCCCATCCATTATGTTTGTATGCGAACACATGAAAAGAGCTAAATTCCAGCCAATGAGCAATTCACATTGATTGAAAGAACTCTTCCAATGGTGATTAACAAATCATCAAACACTACTGCCCGTGACATCCCAAAATTCAACTTCAATGTGGAATCTACGACCTAGACTGATAGAAATGTATATTGCACACAATAAAATATACACAGTAATCCAATGAAGTGTTACTTATACCACATGTAGCAGAAAATGCAAAAATTTTCAAGTGTGTTTAATAGGATACCAAATGGCTGCGATGTTAAAAACAAATTCGGACCTTGAGAAAGTGGAATAAATTACAGGAACATGATATGAGGGAAAAATAGAAAGGCTTCACAGGATCATATAAGCATTTGTACACAAAGACAGCAACTGCAAAGGCAAGCAAAACCAATAAATAGTTAAGGGGAATTGTTTATGAATAAATTACAAGATGATATTTTCCACTATTACTATAGATCTAAATTCCAAACACAGCAATGTGAACTAAGGTACTTTGCAAAATACCATACTTACAAGAATTTTATTCACTATATAAAACCAATAAAAGCATTCTGACTGCAGAGTCGTCAAATTCACTATGCATCCAACTAACCGAGAGATACCAACAACTGAGGAAATACTGAGGAGTTTTTGGTTAATTTGTCAATTGCGTTCATATTTTTTTGTCACATCCAAATCTTAATTCAAATCACCTACTTTTGTAGAAACAACTCTTGCATCCGAATCCTGATTTCACTTAATAATATCTCTCAGCTCCTCATTGCGACCAAATAATAATAACATATTTAAAAACAAATTCCAATTCATTTTTAGATGTTCATGTAAATATATAAACCCATGTGTTGTTCTAGATTTTCCCTTACATCTAATTCTAACATTAAAATTAATTCATTAGCTTAAAAAAAAAAAAAAACCGAACATTAATTCATTTCTCCATAAAGTCTATCACTTTCTCAGTTGAGAATAAAGAAAGATATTTAAGTAAACATGACTGAATTGTTTTAAAAATTCTTATGCATTCTTAGTAATTTTCCAACAAAGTGTATCCAAAAATTTCCATGTATTTACTTGGCTATATTGCAGACTTTTGCTATTTATTTACCTAAAATTGAAATTCTTTTTGTGCATTAGGAGCTTTGGAGAGACAACCAAAAGATATAGAATCAGAAATTAGTGCAAAACGGTGTGACTAAGTTTCAAACTCTAACTCTAGTTAATGCCTGTCTTATGGTTTTACTTCGATTATAACAACCTTTTCGTAATGAGGAGAGAACTACCTCTCTTTCAAGTCAACATTTAGCCTCACAAATATCTATTTCCATATCTTATCACATTTTAATTAAAGTTAAACATATATTTAATGGGTGTTTAGAACCTAATATCTCCTTAATCAATCCTTAAAAAAACAAAAATTATCCTAACAATGTGTTGCTAAACCTGGCACAACATGACAACAAAAATGGTTAAAGAGAAAATTTCATGGCATTATAAAAGTGATATTTTATAATGCATTTGACACAATGCATACATTTTTATGCACCTTATAGCTTCCTTATTCAAAAACAAAAAGAAATATTTTCAATCAATCAGTTCTAGAAATAATAAAAACTGCAAGCATAATGATCTGCGTCAAAAATCACCTTGATACCTCTGTTTCGCAACAAAAATGATTCCTACAATGCAGACTTTGAGGTGAAAAGAGCCTAAAAATGATTCTCAGATTCCCTTCCAGCTGATACCCAGATGGTATATCTCCATGTGCATAATTTAACAAGTGGTCTAGGAATGTAACTAGGAAGTTAAACGACATTAAATATGCAGAATCATTAAAGCATAAGATATAAAAGGAACACATTTTGACTTTGCATAGCTAAATCTTGAATGGCTTAGCTTCTAACCTTTCTATGTATTCTTGATGCACGATGCATCAACATGGCCAAGTGAGATATGACTATCCTTTATAAACGTTACTTTTGCTGATTTCCTTACTGCGACCAGCACGAGGGGAAAGCAATTATTCACAATGTATCAACCATGAGCTACACAGATAACATTATGACTGCAGGCCTTAGTCAAGTTAACACAGGCTACCTATCAGGGTTGATATCTGTGAGGAATTCCTAAGATTGATTTGCGCATTTCCCTTCTCATCTAACTCCTTGATCTTCATCTTAAATGTACACATGATCCCTGGCCATACAGGTTGCTCTTAATACTCGAAGTGCAATAGCAAAACCTATGCACAGAGAAGCAGTTTAAAATACCCTCAATCCAGATTATGACAATTACTTCACTGCCACGGCACCCAACACTGGCATTGGCATCTTCTGGTGATGCTACAGACATCTCAATGGCCATTTACACAGTAAAGGAAGAGAGTCACAATTAATTTATAGGGAACTTAACTTTTTCTTTTCATTACTTGAGCCAATTCCATTCAAAATTCATGACTGCATAGTTAGCGTTTTTTCTGCAATTTTAGTACTTTTTTCATCGAAAGAGATTTAAAGCAAAGAGATTTAGAATCATTTTTTTCATTTCCGAGACACACTTGCATTACAGGCTTCGACATTTTAACTTGAAAACTCTTACACTTGAATCACATCTTACTAAAAAAATACAGAGAACAAACATATACCGTCCTCAAAAACTAGCCCAATTAGAAAAAAAAACACAAATACAAAACGCAAGTAAAGATGCAGGGACGTTAACTTTGAGAAAATGATGCTCCAAGAGCCAGGTGGGCTTACACATTGGATAAATCTAATCAAATTCCACTACTTTCAATACATTAAATCCATCATAAGCATATTTTAAACATAATCAGCAACTTAACTGCACAATAAGACTTAAAAATATTACAGCTATAAACTTAGGGATGACGACAGGCAGTTTTGACAGTGGCCACACAAATATGTGCACATCTACTACTCAATGCTCTATTTTGAAACACCTCACTTAAATATGTTAATAATGTTAAATACCTCTCGTCTGCAATATGAGCATTGAATAAACTTATTGTTCCAGAGCACACAGTAAACTTTAAGCTCTTCCATCAAATATTATTCTATTTCCTCCCATTAAATAAGATAAAAGGATAGATCAAGACGCAAAGCCAAGGATAGATTGAGATGGGTAAGAGCATATCAAAAAGCAAAGGATAGAGCAAGAGACAAAACCTCTTGAGTTTATAATATTGAAGGCCTCACTTAAAAACTTCACAACATTTGTTTCTGGAGGGTTGAAACGAGACAGATACAGTACAGATAAACTAGATTTTGAACAATACATTTTGGAGCATTACCACATGCATAGGAATAGAACATAGCAATGATGCATAACATTATTTGATCATGTAAGCTGACTTCTGACAAAATGAGGTAGAATACCTACACTATAGCCAAAAAATTTCATAGAGTTCTTTGAACACTATGGAGACGGTTAATTATTCCAAGTTTTCATGGGGCCAAAAAGTTGGATATGCAAAAGCTTCAATCACATCAGGATAATCCTAATCGAAAAGAGATTTTAACAATGGCATTACCAACTACCCTCACACAATTCAGATTTATAAACAATATGTATTACAACTCCACATTTATAACAAAAACAGAATTAAAAAATTAGTTCCAAAATGACCAGGACAGCTTAGACAACACGATTTTAAAGACATCGTGGAGTTGATTGAGAGGTAAAATACGATAACAAACGTGTTGCTTTAAAGATATTTGCCTGTTTTAAATATGCTGGTTAAAGATCAGTAAATTACAATAAAGTAATGCCTTTTACCTTCAAAAATAAAATATTCTGAGGGTGGCCATTGTTATGAATAACTAAGGTTCATCCACAAAAGGGAGGCACTCCTGGTCATCATGCAAGCACAGGCACATACATTACAAGGTGCACACAAACAGACCTTGAAAAGTAGAATATGAGGCCGATGGGAAGTTCTGGCCATTGAAGGAGTGAAAAGGATTTGCAGCACTCGCAGGATTTACAACCTTCCCACTCAGACTATACCAAAAACCATGCAAAGTGTTCTCTGTAATGAAAAACAACAATATTGCAAACAAGCAACATGCGAGAAAAACAACATTATCTTAAGCCACATCAGAGCCTCCATAATAACTAATGATGTTCCAAAACTTAATGATTACAGGACACCAAACATAGAAATATACACATATAAATATGTATACCTATAAGGTAATAATGACAAATATCAATGTACGTAATGAAAAACATGCACTCCAGATGAACTTATGATGGATTTAAAAAAAAGAGCATAAAAATGTAAATTATAACTATCACATCATCAATGAACAAATGCAAATTCTACATGCCATTTCAATACATCAAATTCAAAAATAATACACTTATATCCACAAACAATCAAAGCAAATATACAAGTGTAATACTGGCAAATATATTTACCACACATATCTGCCTTGATTGACATCGACAAATCAACTAAGTATATGGACAATGAATCCTAATTTCTTTCTCAAACTATCCATATTATTAAGACTTTTCAATGGATCAGAAAGTCCAAATGGCATGAGTAGGATAACATCTTCCCATGACAAGACAAAACTTTATGACAAATCCCACATTTGACGGCATACATGACGCATGGTCAAAAATGACCCACTCCCATTTTATTGGGACACAATGCAGAAAAAAGTCTTAGTCGACGTGTGAGAGCAGCACTGTAACTTTGGCAATGTACAATTTGAGAACTAGTACAATTTATTTTAAAAACCAGTTTCAATTGGTACACATTTTCGTTAAATTGCAAAAATACATCAAAACCAAAATTTTGAGATCACCCAAAATTAACAACATTTTTGTCAGGCCCATCCAATTCCCCACATTCACTATGATATTACTTCCCTGATTTAGTACCACTTCAATTTTATGTACATATTCACCAACATTACACTTTATATTTTCATTCCTTAGTCTGCAGTTTTTCATATTGTTTCACCATTTGGAATTTCTGTTCTCGGTACATATGAGTTGACCCATAAGTAATACTACTTTCTGGTCCTGGTCTCAAAGAAACATTGCATGGGACCTGGCTTCACCCCTGAGAAAATAGTCCTAGCCCCTTTCCCACACAATGTCTCCCAAAGAACAAACATCAGCTGCTCAAAAGCAATACTAAGGACTCACTATCTAGCTAATCCAACCATTCTCCAAGTCTCATGATCCTCAGCCAACAAGGTCACGATTGGCAGGGGTTACTGAAAGGGTCATTTACCAGCTTTAAGAAACCCCCTTCTACCAGACAATTTGGAGCCTAGAAGGGCTGAGAGATTTCTACAGCATTGCACCAGGCAAAGCTGGCCATACCTTCCTTTTAGCAAGGCAAGACGCATTCTTCAGTTTCAAGTATTTAACATTGTTGATGCTGAGCACAGACACATCTATTAAAATACTACTGACACAAATACTGCGAATTTCCACAGAGAAAAAATCATCCGCCTTGACCGGGATTCGAACCCGGATCCCTCGATTTCCGGCCGAGTGCTTTAGCCAGTTAAGCATGATTTTTTCTCTGTGGAAATTCGCACATTTGTGCATTGCGGGTGACTCCGTAAAAGTGAAACTCCGTGGCTAGTCCCGGATAGCTTAAAATTTGACACAAATACTGTTCAAATATTTTTTAAACATTTTACCCATAGATAATCCACCTAGTCGCAAATATTAATTTCTGAGCTATTATTATAGGAAAAAAGTGTCTCCCCTGGGCCATTCAGAATCATAATTAAAAAGATACCCTTTCAGTGAGAAAAAAAGTGAATGAGATGGTAACACATCCATTCACCAACAGAGTCTTAACTTCAATTTGAGTTTCACTCAAGCCAAAGCATTTCAACAGGACCGCACCCATGAATATGATTAAATACAAAATTATGCATCCCTCAAAGATTTGCTCTTGATACAGTTGCCAAAAGTTTACCCTAGCCACAGCTTCTGAATGAGCAAAGACATAGACAAAAAAGACAAATTCAGGGATCAACCCAACAAATTAGAGATCATAGAGCATAGAAATCACAGAGGCTGAATATGCTGGACCACAGACATAAAATGCTCCCCTTATTCCCTAGATGGCCACATATTCCCCATTTCCCAGCAAACAGCCCCAAAATATGGATGTGATTGACTAATAAAGTAATGGCCTAGGTTAAAAAGTTTTGATAGTAAAAAAAATACTTCACATAAATTTAATTCAAAGCTTACACACAACAGCAGCGAAGCATTAAGCTGAAAGATTTTGCTATTGACCCATTCTCACTCAGGCAGCAGTATCATGTCCAATATCGACTTCTGATCAATACAATATTAGAGTTGAGGCTATTTAAGTTAGAACAACCACTACTTTTTGTTTGAGCTTAAGGAATAAGTAATTGAAGATCATGTATCAAGATAGATGACAGCACCAAGGCAATACTGCTCAAAATGCTTTGCTACAAGCCAACTGGAGGCTCAAGTTTGGCCATGGTAGGAGTGGGTGATAAAGGATATATGTGCAGTGGCACACTGAAATTAATACCATTCACAATTAAGTATACCACTCCATGGCAGACGAGCAAGGTACGAGGACACACAAACTGTACATGATTGAGCCATGATTTAAAGACTTGCAGTCACAGCATTTCAAAATTGACCAGCAGGGATGGTGAGGAGCAGTGGCACCAGCCTTCCAGGAAGGGACAGCCAACAAAGAAGCAGAAGATATGACCGGCAAGGGAGAAAGCAAGAGGAGAGCACAGTTGAAGGGCTAAACCAGGGAGCCATCAGGGCCAACCAAGGCACTCCCAAAGCGAAGCACAGCCAAGCAGCTGGTCTAAATATATTGACCAAAGTCATAGAGGACAACAGAATGGTGAAGATCTGGTTTTGGGTCATTCCATCAAAAATTATGCCACAGGCTCTGATTTCACTGAGCAAATGACTAAACGACAAAGAAGAAGAGGTGGAGAGTATTTTCTTAACCCTTTCGCACCTAGCGATGGCTATAGCCAATGTGAATTTTCCTACACAAACGAATGAATGTTGGCTATAGCTGATGGAGAAAAACCAAAGCAAAAGACCTAATGTCAGCCATAGCTGACGCGAAGGAAGGGAAGTGACCGACACAGGAGCAATAGTCCCAGGAATGCAGTAAACCCTTGCGACCCAGCTCAGCGACATCCCAGACCTTTTCCTCAGCAAGTGAGCTCGACCCTCCACCTCATTAGTAGCCCACCTTGTTCCATGAATCCACGGTTAATTTATTGTGTTTGCAATGATTTTTTGCACATTACTAATTTTTTAACTTAGAACTGAATTATTTGTTTTTTTGCCAAGTCTTAGCAATTTTCAAATAAAATTCTAGCGTTGATACTGACAGAGTTTTTGCATAGAATTCTAAATAGCTTGCGTGTACATATATCAATTAAATTTGTTAATATTAACGCTAGAATTTTGTTTAAAACTGTAAAACGCTCAGAATAATATAAGAAATTCATTTAAAAATATCAATTTTTGGGATATACAGCTAAGGATTATTTGAAAAACCACTGCTAATGCAACAAATTTACAGTGGTTTCCAGCTGAGAGAGGGGTTGCCAAGGGATGGGCGTTGAGCCAAGTGCCAGGGGGAAGGGTACAGTGTCCCACTGAGTGGGGTTCCAAAATGGACGAAAGGCATACCAGAACGATTCGTCGCCACGAGAGAGCTCCGTAGAGAGTACAGAAAATTCTAATACTACTCGTAGCAGGGGAGGCACGAGAGGCACGAAAGGGTTAAATTTGCTACTTTGCCAATCCAACACTGGATTGAATTCACCCAATCCCAGCTCCAGAAGGGATCAATTTTCCCTGCACCAACAACACCACACATCAATATTGTCCATTAGTTATTATACTATCCATAAACACATAAAAAACCCACTTCATCACTCAACCCTGGTAACTAGAGGCTTAACCCCTCCTCACTCCAAGAAGCCTCCTTTCACCTTGTTCACCATAAGACCACAACCCACCTTCCCCATCGTGCTGCAAGAGACCCAGTAGTAATTTCGCCCACACTCAAAGAGAAAGTGAATTAAGGTCGTACCCCAATCCAAGTCACAGATGAGACCTTGATAAATGTGACATATGATTAAAATTTACAAACGGAGAAACGGGACTTGACTGGCTATAGAATGTCTGCATGTAACATGGGGATAGGGCAAGGAAAAATTAAATAATTCCACAGAGAGGAAAGCATAGAAGAGAATGAATGAAAATATTCATTATAGCCCCTTAACCCATTTCTGCCCAGATAACTTTTTACTTGAGGTTTTGATGAAATTTCGGTATTTTTCTCATAAGTGATTCCGTGAGTTTCTATTCAACAACAGATGAAGTAAGCCACATCTGTTCTTTTCCTGGAGCACTAACTACCCCCATATCTCCTGATGTTGAAGTTATTATGGTAAATAATGCAGTAAAGGGTAAGCCCTCCAAACCTCTATCTCCCAATCAGCCAACTTTGAAGAAGTTAATGGATAAAACATCTAAATTTAAATTTGGAGACACCAGGTCTGCTGTGATTACTGGCAAATTAGGAGAAATGATTTGCTTAGACTTGCAGCCCTTCTCTATTGTTGAAAATGTAGGATTTTGCAAACTTATAGCATTACTGGAACCTCGCTATATCATGGCATCTAGGAAAACTTTAACAAATTGTGTTATTCCCTAAATGTGCAACGAAACCTAAGAAAGGGTTGAAGATATGATGAAAAATATAAACTTTGCAGGAATAGCCACAGATTTATGGACTTATAATGCTTAAGATGACTATCTTAGTGTAGCAGTGTATTTCTTAGGTGAGGACTTTAATTTTAAGCACTTATGCATCAAAGTGATCCCATTCCCTGAAATATATATTCAGCAGTGAATATATGCACATTTTTTAAGATGACTTTATCTGCTTGGGGCCTAAAGGAAACGACAGTGTGTGTTGTTCGAGACAATGAATGCAATATTGTAGCTGCTTTGGAAGGATCATTGTTTAGACATGTTTCATACTTTGCTCATACATTGCAACTTTTATTAAAAGATGGACTTATAAACTTTTAAGTCAAAAATGAACCTAACAGCGGTCTGCAGAAGAATTGTTGGCCACTTGAAACATTCTTCAAAAAACATTAAAATTTTAAAGAACTACCAGAAACTGACCTAGGTTCCCAATCATTGACTAATTCAGGATGAGCCTACTAGGCGGAAGACAACTCTTCATAAGTTGAATTTTGAAATAAAGACAAGCTATTGTAATGGCATCTGGTGAACTCCAACTACCAATAGATTTAATGCACAAACAGTAGGATATGATAGAAAATAGTATTTCAATACTGGAAGTTTTTGATGCAGCAACCCTGCAAGTTAGCTATGAAAATGTATGCCTGTATAAGGTACGTTCATCTGCTCAATAACTTCAAAGTACTTAGTTTTGTTTGTTGATTCTATTCTGAATTCTGTGGTACTTTTTGGTCCTCACAAAAGATGAATGTTAATTTGATTAAAGGTAATTCCACTGGTGCACTTAATGGAACATGAATTGAAGAAGGCTGCTCCAACAGGTTCAGGCCTACAGGGAATAAAAAATGACCTATTTGCAGCATTGTCCGAACGTTTCACGAATATTGAAGATGACTTGTGTTGTACTCTTGCAACAATATTAGATCCTCGGCTGAAGGAGGAGCCATTCTCTAACCAATGGCAGTTTGAGACTGTGAAGATGAAACTAATAAATAAGCCAAAGCAAATGAGCAGGTAAGGTGGTTGCAATTGCCGATGGCACATAGTGAAGCCTTGTATAAAAAAAGTTGTATTATTTTCTAATATTTTTTTCAAATTAGATTGAAGGCATTGGCACACCACATCAGAGGAGCAAATTCAGCCTAGGGAGCCTGTGAAAGGTACATGGTAACGGTACAGTGATGTGTTTAGAAAGGCACCCAAGGACACCAGAGTAAATACTGTTGAAGCTGAAGTGGAAGCTTATTTAACAGAGATGAAAGAAACACCAAATTCTGTCCCCTGGGAAATACTGGAAGGCTTGCTTCTCCTACCCAAGGCTGAAAGTATTAGCCAAAGAGTTTCTTGCCATACCACCATACACAGTGTTCAGTGAAAGACTTTTAAGCTCAGCAGGAAACATATGTGACACAAAATGTAACAGACTTGATCCTGACAGAGTCAAGATGCTTTCTTTCTGAGCAAAAATTAAAAATCTGTTAAGACTTACTGAATTTGTAATACTGATAATGATAAGATATTCTCAATAAAAGTTTGCTGTTCAAGCTGAGATTTTCATTTTCAATTGGAACATGATGAGTGTTAACATTCTTATGATGCAGTAATACCTATGAGGTTAAACCACTCTCTTCAGGTAGGTTCTGTACTGAAATTAAGCAATTATTCTAAATTTGCATTACGATATTGTTAATGCTTGTGTAAAGTGATTCTATCACAGAGTAATAACTTTTTAAGTGACTGTTTTGTTGACTAGGATTAAGAGATATTTTCCTAGCAATCAATGGCATCAGAATCAATAGAATCAGTATCGGTAGAATCAGAATCAAAAAAATTTTGGAAACAATCCATCACTTTTTTGCTGATTGTGACCTTGAGCGACTAAGTGTTGGCCAGTTGATTGCAATACAGTTCGCGGTTCCTCCTACAGAGGGCCATACACTCGCACATCAGGATGTAGCCATATGGCCACGGTGGGCAGAAATGGGTTAAATCTACTTTCACACCAGATCCAGCACAAGACTTGGCATGCTAGTCTGTACTAGATGTTGAGGATGAATCCACTATGAATGGGACTATTCTGGTAAGTTTCAATTGATCAACAAATTTGTACTGCCAGGGAAGTGGCATTTTCATTCAATGCGTAGCACATATTCACTAGGACAGTAAATTAACCAATCTATAGCAGCAGCCAATCAAAACAACTGTAGGGACATTTTTCCGTAAGTTGATTTTGTAGCCAGGAAAAAATACTAAAAGCCACAACGAGGTATGTCAATTATTTCAGAAATAAATATTGCACAGTAACTGTAAAATCGGTAAAAGAAATGTAATTGGTCAACTGCAACTATATCCTACTGAGAGCATGATAGACATTCTCCTTAGCCAGCATTCTGGTCCTACATTGCATGATACTTACACTGACTAAAAGTTAACATACTGACAGGCATCCTCAAGCTTGTGCTGGATGTGATACATGCTTAGGTGTGACTGAATATGATGGCATTTATTTTACCCTGCATTACTACGTTAGCTATTACTGGGTCATTTAACTTTTAGTTGCCCAAACCCCTCTCACCACGCTTTGAGTAAAAACATTATCAGCCAGAAGAGTACGGATTCTCATCGAGTAGACTGCAAAGGCACAGAGCTCAACCAAATAGTTCATCATTAAACAAGCAAATATGCCATACCTTCTTTAGAACTATAGCCCCTTACCGTGCCAGAAATAATCTCCACAGAGAGAGAAATGCAAATGAGGAATCACAAATGCACAACTTCCTTACGAGTCTTCCACAGTACCTTATATTCCCTAACAGTTGCCACATCACGCTCATGTGGATTTGATTTCTTTCACCACAACAAATTGAACTTAATGCCACAATATACCATTTAAATAAATTACAAAACACAGTCATGCATTTTCCGACAAATATTTTGCATTTGCAGAGAGCTCAACCACTGAACATTTAATTCACTAAATTACCAACTCCTCATATTCCACTTTCCTTTCACTTAACAGATCAAATCCAGGCAATCTTAAAATGTTGCATAGATGAATGTGATAGCCATCAAAACAAACTGAAAAAGAAGACTTTATCATAAATTATGTAAACTTACCAAAAACACTATAAACTCATATTTCCATATTTACACCTTGAAGTAATAGCTACTAGCCCCAAATAAAATAAGCTCATGTAAATCAATTCTTCAGACTAAAATTTAAAAGGATTATAAGTTACCAAAAGGTTAAAGATAAACTTTTGCCTGAAAAAGCTCTTAAAACTTTTCCCCATGGGAAATCAAAGTGAGTAAAAGATTTAAAAAATCAAAAAAATGACCACACAGAAAAACACTTAAATTGCAAAGAGTTACACAAGAAAAAATATTTCCATGCCGTAATATTTAAGCAACACGGCTATTAAATAATTAGAAAAGACTAAAATCTCATACATTCACAGAGAATTTATATTTACAAATGCTACCATAATTGATTACTGTTTAGAATTCCAATACAAAATATTGATAAAACTTTCATGGCAACAACAAAGTTTTATTCTTTTCAAACTAAAAACTGCTAACGACATAGGATTCGTAGCCTCTGAAAATTAACAACGCAACAGAACTGCATTGCTTTCAAACTTATCACACTCAATTGCATACCGGGGCCAGAGAAGTTGTGAGACCGCGTCACTCGACCTGCAAAGTCCTCCAAAGAAGCAACAGGGTCAGTGGATGGGTTGACTCCAGGACCACTGCTGCTCACCAAATTGTAACAGACATTAGGGGCCGAGGTAGAGCGCTCGCGCTGACCCAAATTTGTAGGTGTGTGGCCCCTCCCACCGGGGGGCACGGCTCTTGGAGCTGAAGGAGAGCCACCAACTGGAGCACTAGAACCAAGGGGAGGTGGTGATGGTGCCACAGGGATTCCCTGCTCTGGGTTGTGTGCCAGTAGACTGAATTAAAAACAAATCATGATTGAAACCTCCCAGGGTGGTCTGAATGAAGAAGCCCGACTCTTGGGCTGTCTTCCAAGTTGAATAATCTCAATGACTAAAGTTTTACCATGAATATGGCAGGCATCCTCGTGTCTGTAAATCTAAACTTCAGCACTTAAAATACCTGCTGCAAAGTCGGCAAAACTGTTGTCAGAAAGATGACACAACAAAAAAGACAACCAGGAAGTCTAGCTGCAGCATTGAGAAAAGCTACTTGAATACTACTTCCTGGAACACTGAAGGTTTTTACAAAAAAATAATGACTTATGTAAGAACTGGCACAGGCTTAACAATCAACACGGAGAGTTTTGCACATCACGCTTACACATTTCCTATTCCTGTCGTGCCTAAAACAGCTTGGTATTCAATGTTAAACGTGAAGAATTGTGGGCTCGGATGGAGAATACTGTCAGATACAACGTTTTGGAATTTAAAGAGAGTATCAATTGCTTTATCAACCCTTAAGTCCCATACTTACCTAAAGTCCCAGCATAACACCAGTTTTTCACTCTTTCCAAGTCATGAATATCCTGATATCTTATCAGTAAATATTTTAATTTACAATTACTGGTCACAAAAAATTTTAACCAACTGAATCTCTTCATTTTAGCTGGTACCCTCCTGCATTAATGTTGTAAGACAACTACAGTTTTGATAGCACTTCCACCTGCATCTTTAGGTCAAATATGTCACCAAATCATTTGGCCATCTTTGAGCAGATGTACACAAGAAAGCCAATGAAACAAGTGCACTAAATTCCAATAAAAGAGGACACCCAGAAAAAAATCCTCTCCATGGAAGAGTAAAATTTAATAAAATTTTAACCTACCCTAAGTTTTAATAGGCCTCAGCAAATTAAACCATGTAATTAAGTAAAAAGATGGCAAAATGATACAATTAACACAAATGACTGCAAAACCGTCACTCTGACATCATAAACAAAAATATTTTCTCATTTACAACAGTTAAGCACAAGAATTAAACAATCCTACAAATGAAAATGAATCAACCACTCTCTTAAGTAAAACCTCCTTAGGCCTATTTTCTAACAGAAGTTTGTCAGCAACAATAAGTACATACACTTGGTAATACGTGTTCTGCATTCTGACTTGCTGGCATAGGGCTGGTACTCCCGCCGCACAACGCTGGTGAAAGCGATACCCGCATGTCCTACAGTAAAATCCTTGAAATAATAACCTACGGCAGCATTCACAGAAAGCTAGTGAGAAAAAAGTCTTTCGAACCTGGAGAAAAAATTTCAACAAGGAAAAATTTAGTCACTCACATCATCACCATCCAAAGATTCAAATCACAACCTTAACTCTATTAAAAATCACATTTTCAAATTACATATGAAGATTGGATCATAGGCAAAGAAGAAGAAAAAGTCAAGCAAAACTGGAAATTTTCTTTGGATTGATAAAACATGAAGTGCATACTCGTCAAATAACTTACAAAATTATGGGATATGCTTGTAGTAATGGGGAATTTATCCATTATTTCAACACTGATTTCCTCTCCTTCAAGAGAAGATATATCTGCATCCCATGGAATAACAACCTGGAATAATAAAGGCAAAACATTATAACCTGATGATTTAATCTTCTATTAGAGAGCCTATAAAATTACACCAAAAATGTCCATGTATGAGAAGGTAAGGAAACAATTTTAACTAGAAAATAATGGACCTGCTCATCCCAAGTTTTGAAAATCCCTACATAATATAAGTAAGCGACCACAAGTACCATAAAAGCTGTGACTGATCATCAAACCTTCTGGTCATACCTTGCTTTCTCCTCTGTACACAACACACATTTCTGGTGTGAGTTTCCGAAGCTTCATTGCCTTGGAGAGGGCATCACGCACAGACTGGCCGTGACGAACTTGTACACTCGTTCTCTGCTGATTTGGCAGGTGGGCTCGCACCACTGACTTCAGAGGTGACCGGGGTAAAAGGCTTGGTGATCCATCACTCACTAATCATGAAAGGGAACAGTACAAATAGATATCTTTCAAATCAGTTAAGGTATGACAAAACTTAGAAGTGACAGAAGTAAAGCAATTATACAGCACCATTTGCACTTACACCATTGGTTGGTCAATAAATACGTAAAAACATGATTGCAAAAGTCATCTATAAAATATTACCTCAGAAAAAAATTAACTGACACCATCATCAATCATTTCCTATAACCAGCTACAGGAATTTTTCAAAAAGAGAACACATGTAACGGTGTGACCAAAGTAGAGCTGTGCGACTGCTTCAAAATCGATTCGATTCAAGCTTGATTCGATTCGATTGTAAAAATCTTCATTACTTTTACTGCACATAAGCTTTTGCATTTCATTTAGATTCAAATACGATTCGCAAGTGAATTTTTCACGGTGATTTGATTCGCTACCAAAATTTCGTTTCGACTTGAAATATCTTTTGGTAGAATCAATTTGGTTCGATTCGAAATGAAAATCCCTGATTTGCACAGCACTAGACCATAGCTATGTAGTTTATGAAATAAGAGGCTTCTTAGCCAACACCAAGTCCAAACACTTGGTTTTTAACACTTGAAACAATGCAATCACCAAAAGGAATAACTTACCATGCCCCAGTACCATCATTGGAATCTCTTCATTGAATTCTTGCGGGCTCTCTCGACCATTGCTTATCTGTTCTATTAACTCCTGTTCTTTAATTTCAAATGTATGCAATTTACTCGTTAATTCTTGATATTCCTGAAATAGCAGAGAATTTCATTGCCTTAAAAAGTATAGCCAGAGTGTATCAACTCAAAAAACTTGGGATGTGTTCAACAAAATCCTTAACTAATACCATCTCAATGATTCATAACCCACAGATTCAACGAAACTTGAACCTTATAAACACAAGAAGAGTAAAAACTTGTGAAATAAAATATTCATTATTTCTGACAGAACAGTTAGTGCCACCACCTCTAAGCCACTTTCTAAGTTAAAGCAAGGAGCTTTAACTTAGAAAGGCTTTCAGAAGGTACATTGTCCTTAAGTGGAGCCTATGGTAAGCATAAGCACCTCTTCAAGTCTAACTCTGATTTTTCGATTATAAATAGTGGGAGCTTTCTATTGAAGGTGATGAAGAGTATTTCTGCACAGTTTAGCTCACACAAATGGTGTTTTATGCAAGGATGAGTGTGGGCAAATTGTTTTGTAATATACGCTTTGTGGGAGAACACTACTCATGGATCAATGTTTTGAGTGAAGTAGTTGAATTTGTTCCAAATACGCATTTAAAAATGTAAGCTTTTCATTGCAGAGTAATTCAAAACTTAATGATAAGCAAGTTTGACACCTCTACTGGAAATGATACCACTATCAATGTTCTTAGGTTATTTTGCCAACACCAGTTCTGCTTCCAATCTTCCAAACCAAAGGGTCTGTATCAAATACATGGTACCCATCACTTCTAATCTATATAAACACTGAGTAAATAAAATGAGCATGTCTTATAAAAAAATGTCATCTTTGGCCAATGAGGAACCTATATTTCTCATGGCCTTAAAAGAAATGAAGAAGCTAAGAAATGGAAGTAATAATGTTAAAATGATTTCCTACCGAGTTCCCAAGTATTGACTAGCACAGTTCCTTCATCCAATGAACACAATTTGTGTCACTGACGAATGCAAGTAACATCTAGGTCTTTGGACCAATCAATATTATATGCTTTCTACAGCAACAACATCCTAATTGAAAAGTAAACTGGGAGAATAGGTTTTGACGACACAGGAATATAGCTATGAATAAAGATGGAGAGACATGACAATACAGTGGCCAGAGCTATGATTCACTTGACTACTCGTACCTGAACAAACCATTTTAACGTTTAGATTTGGCGTAAGATAACTAACTATATGGCAAACATTAGTTTCTTCATCATACAGAATAAACATGATATACCCATGGTATAAGACTCGTATATTACAAAGGCCAATGCCTAACACACCACTTTGGTTAACAATTGACAATTGCTTCTTAGTATAATGAAATAGATGCTGATCACTTTCACAGTTTTCCAAGTTATCATCAAAATTAAAAATTTTGGGTTGGGGCAAAAAATAATTTTTGGGCTAGCCACTGAACAGATTTTCCTAAGATGTCATGCTGTACAACCACATTCCGAATTGTATGGTTCACTGAATGATTCCCTCAATCATATCCCACCCTGTGACACAATCTTTGCTTCCATAACACTGATTATCCCTGAATTTCTACACTTTCACCAGAATATCGATTGCATTACTTAAAGCATTCTAAAAGAAAACACATGCAACACAGGGATATGTTGGATGGGACTAAGATATCTTTATTTCGCATTAAGTACCGCACACTTCCATTAGCCACTCCAGTTATAATCTGGCAACCCCTAGTAATGGAATAAAATTCATGAAAATTAAAATATCAAAGTTTTTGATTATGAATCTATGTTATCAATCAAAATGGACAGTAACATAAATCTGCCACACGAAGTTGATTCCTAAATAACACTGTCTTGCATAGCTATTGAAAAATATTCTCCACCTGACAAACAAAGATTCTGACATAAAGGCTTCATCAGATCTATTGGTTAGTACCGATTTAGTCTTTCAATATAATGATTTTCAAAGAAACGCAAGTAAGGAAATTTCAAACATGACTTTAATAGTTTCACAACTTTTCGTCCTGTTCTGCATAAAATCAGGTCAATAGCGATATGAATTTTATATGAAGCAAAAGAGCTCACAATGATAAAATAATTAAGAATTAATGCAAATATCATAATAAAATCTCTTAAATATCTAAACCGCATTTCTCATTTTTAGATAAGTCACACTTCCCACGATTATTCCATAATAACAAAAAATCCAACGAATTAATCAGACTGTAATTTGTCAAGAGCGATTTAAGTTTTCAGAAACGATCAGTCTTGTAAGGTGGATGTCACAAAGCTGCAAACTTCAACAACAGGGATTTCGACAGCAACCCCTTCTGGTCATATGACCCATTTAAATAACTATATGAAAGCAGAGCGCCATGCAATTTCTTCCTAGTTCAACTGGGACGCATGATTCCCTGAGGCACCGGAAAGTATTTTGTACACACACGACAAAAAAACTATGAACGGGTCCAATAACATTTTACTAACCTGAACCTAATCCAACGTACTAATTGTACTTCAACAACTTGAATCAAGGATAAACAACGATCGTGGTCGGCACCGAGTGGGAACTCCTGCCCCACGATAGCCCGTTAATTTCAATAAATCTAATGTGATTAGCACACCACAAACCAACAAGGAGTGGAGTGAAACCCGAAATCAAACCACTACCAAACTTAGCTCTGTACAAGAACATCACTGGGGAAAGAACGCTAAAATGTAATTCTTGACCATTGTGGTTCCCTGACGCACGTTAACACATTCCCCGAATTCCAAGCCGAATTCACCAGCATACGCGACAAACGCCGATAAGCTACGTATCCGATTTGAATAGATTGACAGCCACAACCAAAAATATTAGAGAGTTCACTCAACGCTACATCAGTCCAGAAGTAACTCTCACATACACTTAACGCGTTGAGGCAAATGAAGTGACCTCAGCTCAATGCCACTAGCATGGACTCCAAGCCTTTAAATTTAACATCCTTCAATCGTAGCTGCCCCGTAAGTCCATATCCAGAGGCTAGTAGCACCATGTAAACACACATGCATAGTCTCACTTTATTCACACTCACACAATTTTCGCGCAGAAACTAAGAGTGGGACTCTGAGCTGAAGCTCTTTTATGAACTGATAAGCATGGAATTGGCATTTTAATGCTCCTAATATCCAAGGTTCCTCACACACATTCCATTGCAATGAGTGTCACACAACCGACAGAAATCATTCAAATCCAGGTACCTTCATTAAGACACTTAACTTTAAAAATTTGACTTTCACATAAATAACATTGAACTCACCGATAGATACATGGATGGCGGATGTTGAAAACCAGCAAACTTCGCATTGAGTGCATCTATATTCTCCCTTGTTAGCCTTATTACACTTTGGATATTCCGTAACTGCAAAATAAACATGTTGTCATTCAACTCGAAATATACAATAACATTCTTCACTGAAAACAAACACGTACGAATCACCTCATTCGTCAGAAAGTACACACGTTCCAGTTCTTCGAATATTTGAAAAAAATCTTCACATTCCAAACAACAACACACAAAGTGAAAGCAAACAACAGCTGCTGGGTGAAGTACGAACCAAGTCTCAGTACATCGAACTGCATGCTATAATATAAGTAATTTCACGCGAGGTAACAAAATGATGTCACAGAGAAAGAACTCGTGGCATCCTACAGATAATAAGTTAAAGGTATGGGCCACAAAATAAACGAAGAAGTCATAATAAACCACTACCCGAAGAACTGGTCGCGTACACAACAGACAACTACATAGGAACCAATAACGACATCAAAAATGATGATCTACTTACTTCATAGTGTAATGCTTCGGTAACTTCTGTTTCAATCGTCTTAGTAGGGCTATTTAAGGAAAGTGTAGGAACAGTACCGTTGTATCTCGACTCCCTGACGACCGCCATCTTCCTTCTCTTCAGGAGTCACGTGATGTATTACCGAGGTCGTTCCCGGTCGCAACTGGCTTCAACCTCGGCCGTGAATCCATTGATACGCATGAGAAACTCTTGATCGCCGCAAGGTAGCAGCACCGATGCGCATCTGCTTCTGCGTCTCAGCGGTCTCCAATTTATGGAAGGGAGTACGCAGCTACTGCGGCAAGTTCAAATTACACATTTGTAGTATCAACTTTTTGCGCGACACAATCAAAAGCAATTTTATCCACTTCTATACTCAAATTAAACGATATAAAATACAAATAGCGCGCTTGCTGTTGCTACAAGGAATTTTTATTCACAACATTTCGAATATTTTAAAGAAATGTAAAAGGAGGTCAGTAATGTCGACCACAATGCGTACGGTATGGGGACTTTTTCAGTTGTTCGCCAATGATCGCAAAGTAATTTCAATAATTTCAATATGGCGATTTATGTCAATTTTTTATATAGTTATTGCCCCCATAAATTCTCTAACTTGGTTCTGAGGGTTCTGAGTGATTAAATATAGGTACCTACCAATGAAAACCACTATACTAGTCTTTCATTCATATATTTCAATCAAGAATCAATAGTCTTTCGGGGAGGCAACCGAAAGTGGCATCATTTGAGTCTTGAAGGACAGGATGGAAGTAAGGTAAGGAAAGGATGTGTAATGGAAACCCGGCTCGGACTTTAATTCTACGAAATGCGCCTACGTGTCCACAATTCAACGTTCCATTTGATGAATGGAGCGGGATTTGTTATTTTTTACCTAAGAGGCGATTCATAGAAATAGCTTGCTTCATTACTCATCATTTAAAATGTATTTCTGAGCCATAATGCAAGAACATTTTCCTGCAAGAGGCTTGATGGTTCATTAAGGTCACATATATTTCAATGAATTAAAACCCGGATTTGATCCATATACCAAAATCGCAAATCGTTCATTCATTCAACTATACTTGAATCTAATGTGCACGTTTTGAGAACACTGAAAACATCCCTTTGATTCTTAGTAATGTATTTTATAAATTTATAAATCTTATACTTTAAAAATAAAATCAACGATTAGCATGTAATACGTACGTGTACACATATTTTTAACGGCGTATGAATGAGCAGGAAAAAACGATAGTTAAATGCTAATATTTATGCCAATTTACCACGAGGTGAACCTCAAGATTGATCGAGATCAAGATATATTTTCCCATGTATTACTACACAATTATGTTTAGTAAAAGGGGTAGGAATATAGCAGAAGATTTTTCAAATAATTTCAATATAAATAATATTATGCATTTTCCCTCATATTGCGCGGCAGTGAAACTGATGTTGAGTTCGTTTAGAAACTCACGTCAAAACTGAAGCAGTCTGAACTCTCCTAAGTTCGACTACAACCTCGTAGGATCCTCTCCACACATATTGACTCACAATTTATCTCTCATATCAAAATACGCAGCCTCTGGAAGTGAAAGTATCTTCAAGTGACGCTGCTCGGCAGGGAGACTGTGCCAGCTGGCAGGGCTCAATTTCAAACAATTGTGTGAAATTCACGGTGTAAAAATCATTCGCCTGGACTGGGAATCGAACCCAGATCCCACGATTTCGCGCCGAGTGCTCCAACTAACTTTTCTTAAAGCCCACAAGAGATTCACCGTGGAAGAGGACGCCTGGGAAGCTTAATTGGTTAGAGCACTCGGCGCGAAATCGAGGGATCTGGGTTCGATTCTCACTCCAGGCGAATGAGTTTTCCTTTGTGAATTTCACACAATTGTGTGAAAACTAGCGGGTGACTCCGTTGAAGTAACTGCGCGGCAAGTTCCGTGGTCCTTTGAAAATGCTCAATTTCAAAGTTTAGAAATACCGGAGCTCTGAAGATAATGCCAATTTTTATCAATGGGACGGATTTGATCCATACTTTCCACTCAGGGTAGTATGTAGATGTCAATGAATATAAGTCATCCCTTCCAATTTGAGATTCAAATCTTCATCCGGCACGAGAATTTGAACCAATGGTTTACATCATTGACATATGTATATAAAAATCTTGGAGGAATATCTTCTCAACGATTGGTACACTTAAGTAGTTGTTGTACAGAGGCTTAAGGCCCGGTTACACGATACATTAACCCACACGGGTTCATGCACGAATGCATGAACGAAATGGAGCAGATTCTATTTTTCTGTTCATGCGTTCATTCATTCGTACAAGTTGGTGTGGTTAGACGTTGATTTTTCGCGTTCATTCACGCGTTCGTGCTTTCACACATTTACCCGTACACGTTAATGTATCGAGTAACCAGGGCTTTAAACGCCGAAATATGGGGATAAAGGAATCAGAGAACAAATCCATTTCACTGATTCATGAACAATTATTTGAAACGGTAAGTTTCATGCAATTTCTTGAGCAAAGTAATGGTTCTTCACCTATCCTATTCGCCATTTGCTCAATTTAAATGTTCGACAGATGACTAATATTTCGCGCTCACGCCCGTATTCAAATCAAATTAACCTGACCCATTGATTAATGCCTGCTGCTGTTGTTCTCTATATCATCTTTTATCTATTTCGTCTCTGATTCCACATATTTCTGTTCATGACTATAATGGCCCAACTTCCACACTACTCTTCTTCATTACTGTGTTAATCAATGTAGTAAATTCGTGTCCTACATTGTCTTCATCAATGCACCTCTACATGAAATCATATTGCTGCACACTGAACGTAATGGACGGGTTTGCGTGTTCCGTCAACTTGAACGCCTGTAATGTAGAGAGTAATAGCAATTGCTCAGGGCAGGGCAACCCATTGCAGAGAAGTCGAAGGGTAGGCGTCTATACATCAGTGAGGCGTCAGCCGATAGGCCCCGGTGAGGCAACCTCTCAAGGTATTTGTGTCTCGTAAATAACGCTCTCGAGAAAATCAGGAAGAGATTTCGGCTTGGGCCCGAGTTTGAATCCCGAGAGTGGAGTGCTTCAGTGGAATTATAATCCCTGTTTTTCCAAACAATTCCCATTCCGTCAGGCTGACTAGACGTTTACCCTTTGAGTAGTGAGTTTTTTTCGTTTGCCCTAACCCCAAGAGTGAGTTTTTTTGGAAAATATGATATTACTTCCGATTATAATTGTATTACCTTGAACTGTAGTTTGTTTGATAAACAATCAATGAAAACAAGAAGATCATACATTACACAAGCAAAACAAAATAAATACAACAATTTCACTGAGTAAGATCCTAAACATTGTGGTAATAGAACAAAAATATTAACTCAGAACAGGACTAAAACAGCTTTGAATGCAATCCATTCCGTCAAAAGAACCAACTACATGTGGTATACACGTGCTCATTCTGCTGAAAGTAGTTATCAGAATAATGAAATAGGTGGCGGGATCCTTCAAAGACACTTTATAGTGATAATTGGGCTCACCATCCACCAGAATCGATGGAACAACATGTTACAATGCAGTCAACAGTTTCGGGCGAGATGTTGTGGAAATGCATATTCGAAATGAAAAATACTCGATGTTGTTCTGTCCAATGTACCTGATGATGGCCAAGTAAAGTGCCGAAACAGAAGTAGTAAAGCTTGAGTATTATTTAAAAAGTGGACAGTACAACATCGAGTGTTTTTCATGTTACAATACATCTGAATGGGAGGCGTGAACGTACGCCTTTACTGCTCCAGCGCCGATTTACAGACGTACATGCACGATCATACTCCGAATGGCCAGGAGGCACGAGGACGTAAATGAACGTTTGTATTGCTCAAAGGTTTAACTGTGTACCCCCTTAACGCCTTACGTCATGAGAAGGTTACTGCCGACGCTGGACTTATTTCCCCCCTTCTACATGCTCCGTATAAAAAACATTCCCTTGCCAACTTATCTTCCTACCGTTGTCGGTAAAAAATACCTCAACAATATGTCCCATCCCCAAATGACCAACCACCCGAGTTATTCTTTCGATGCCTAAGGTAAAAATCACACGACTAGTTTCCAAGCAACAACCTGTATCCAGCGAAAGATTCCCGCCGTTGCCTGGCGACGACCCCAATTGTGTGTTCCGACGATCGAATGCTATTTAGCAGTTAGCTAGAAAACACGACATCAAAAGGTTAAGACCCAGCAAACAAGAAGGCGTAGCATACATTTAATTTCACCGGCAAACCATTAAGGTAGTAATAAATATTTATTTTTATACAATAATCGATAAAATTGACCACCGGGTATTGAATTGAAAACTGACAATTTTTGCTAGTTTTTTCAAGCTAAGAGGTGAATTTCAGCGGAGGAAGAATTGACGGACTGTGTCTTTTAAAAGACGGAGGCATTAGCGTGACAGTACAATATCAATCAGGATCCGGCGTGAGTATTTCACAATGGCTATTGAAGTCGTGTATATACAGTGCTTGCAAAATCGGTTGCGTATGTCGCATAATGATTGAAAGAGGCTCTTTTCGGAAGCGGGAAGATTAATACGGAGAACCCGGCTTTTTTAACGTCGGTGTGTCCTTCCTCGAACAATTGAACATTTTTAGAGTGGAAAGAATAAAAACTGAAATCCGCTAAAAATGACTCTACGCATTTGTGCTGAAAGTGCCACTCCAAGGGAAGAAGTGATAATACGATACTCGGATCAGGGACACGGCATGGCACAGCACAAATGGTTCGAGTGATCTCTTTACATTAGTTACATCATGTTGCAGCTTTTGGCGGAATTATCGAAGCTCCATCAATATACAAGAGGACTGCATAATTTAATTTTTTCTCTTCCATAGATTTCATAACATCATCTTAAAAAAGACTGATCATTGTTTCCCATGAACAAATATTTATAAAATTAATTCTAGCTTGAGAAATTCAGGAAGAGATTTAAGCTTTGACCCGAGTTTGAATCCCGACAGTTTTAAGTTTTAATTCGATTAAGGCCGACGTTAGCATTAGGCGCTGCTCGCAGTAACGTGCTCTAATGTTTTACTGGGCAGTGATAATTGAAAAATTGATCTGTAATGACCAAATCCCCAGTCATTTTCACCATCCACAACACTAGAATGGATTTATCTGTCTTTCATTACAGGCGACCCACCATCTCCTCATTTTTCTTCTAATGCGGGGAGCAGGATATCAAAGGACACTGAGTTGCATATTTACGTTGGCAAATCAGGTATATCGTTAATGAATGACTGGAAAATAATTTATTGATCTAGGATGTGATGTCCTCTAAGATTATAAAACTACTTATATAACAAGTAAAACATGAAAACAACACTATACACACTTAATTGTTGTGATGGATCACTAAATGAACTCAAAAGAGTTGAGTCCCTCCATTACATGTATAATTACGTAATTAAATTGGTAATGCTACAAAAGAATAATAGCGCTAGGAAACAATTGTAAAGATACCAGCAAACAAATACAATAGAGAGCAAATAAATTAAGAGACCATAAACAACTATGAGTATCAAGGCAATGATGAACAAACAATGACACAAAATCCGGAGATGGAAAAAATAAAGAAAGAAAGACACATTTGATAGTGGCACACGAATTATGAGGCATTGAGTAATAAGCTACACATCTTTGACTGAAAGGTTTTAATCGTGGGGTTTTTTTTCCTCATCTGGGAGAAGTTGGATTATTTACCAGAAGTTGGATCTTATTACCTGTAATGATTTACGAAGACAGTTTGCCCTATGAGATGAATAGTATAAGAAATTTACATCAGCTCTCGTAATTATTTGGTGGTTTTCGACATTTATTTCTAGAAAACATACAAGTATTCGGGCATTTTTTAAAGAAATAATGAATAGAGGAATGAGGCTAGGAAATATTTCTGTTAGTTTTTGGAGGTCAGCCATCTGTAATAATGTGGCTGAGATATGACGTGTCAGTCACTTGGTTGCACAGGTGGGCAATATCACCAGATTGCGTCAACATCATCGAAAGCGGACCGCAAGGATTGTTTTTCAAGTACTCCCATCTCGAGCAATACCTGTAATGAAACAACTTGGATAAAGTCAAAGATTAGGAATGAAAAAGGAACTGTAATGTTCTAGCGAACAGTCTAAAGACCCTCCGGCTATTTTCAAGTCAGTCGCTTTTCGCTCGCGATATTCGATGCAACGGACCGCATGATTTTCAAGGACTGCGCAGTGCATCCATGTTCAATCCTTGTGACTATCTTCGTTGTGTGCCGTTGAAGTTTACATGAAGGAGTAGTCATGGTGTGCGAGGGGGTGAATAGAGTGACGGCAGTTGGGAGGTAAGGTCTGCTTCGGACGTGATTGAACTAAAGTTTGGCGTGGCATTTGAGCCAGGAACAGCAGAGTATTTGATGAAGAAGTGGATGGTGCAAAAAATATTATCTCATATCGATTTTTGGGAAAACTGAATTTACCGTCATCATCATTGGCCGTTCAATCCTAAGATTGTTTGTTTGCAGCACTCCACCCTTCCCTATCTAATGCTAGTTCCCTTACCTCCTGTTATCTCTTCCTATGTACTTTCCTCTTTATTTGGTCCATGAAGTTATTTCTGGGCAATCCACTGGGGACTTTTCCCTCCATTTTTCCTTCAATCATGTTTTACACAAATCCATTTTGTCTCAGAGGGTGTCCAATCCATCTTGTTCTTCTTTTTTGTATGGTGTTCCATATAGTTCTTTCCTCTTCTACTCTTCTGTACACTTCATCATTTCTTATTTTATCCGTCCATTTTATCTTCAGGATCCTCCTCCAGCATCGGGTTTCGAAGGCTTCTATTCTTTTCTTATCAGCTTTTCCATTGGTCCATACTTCCGATCCATAGAGTGCTACGCTCCACACGAATGTTTTCACATACTGTTTCCTGGGTTGTAGCCCTAATTTACCGTATTTCACATAAATTGTCGCATTGAGAGTGTGCGCAAATAAGGTCATTGTATTATTTCAATTCAAGTATACCATAGAATTATAAATAAGTAGGGCTCTACTTACGGCTACAATTTCTTCTTTCGTCTCTGCGTACGCCCCACCCTTCTTCTCTGGCTCCATAAAACATATTTTACTTAATTTACCGTATTGCACGTAAAGCCACATTGAGTGTGTCTTTTTTCCCTCTCCCCGCTTATCCCGTAACCTTCCCCTCAATTACGCCCTTAGCAACCCTTAGCCCTTCATTAACTCTTCCGACCACCAACCCAGTGAGAACAAGTTGGGCCCCACGCATTCGTGCATGCGTTCTTACAATTCACCGTTTTACACGGCAAAATTTAAAATGCACGCTCGTACATACATCAAATCGTGCAATTACGTGCCCCATTTAAAGCGGGCTTTAGAGGAAGGGCTATTTTGTCATCTAGCGCGCATGCAACCTCGCATACTACTACGGGGACTACGAGGATATGAAGATGGAAATTTGGTGTAATTCACGTGAATGTTGTCACCAGATCCGCAAAATTTCCACCAAGATGCCAAATTTCCACGTGGGATCTGCATTGGTCCCGCGCGGATTCCGCACCTACGTGGATTTCACCAATATCCTTTAAACTACTTATTTTCCACCGGGGATCCACTTAAACTCCACGTGGATCCCACATCAATTCCACGTTAACGTTTTTGATTTTCAGTATTGAATGTGTATTTTGTAAACCTTATACTTATCCAGAAGGACACACCTCTTACTTCATTGAGTTTTTACGCAGTTCCAGGAATTACCCACCGTGGAAACTATGTCCGCATAGTTTCCACGGTGGGTAATTGGTGGAAATTAAAATAAAAATTCCACCTCCACCAGATAACCTCGCACTCAGGTGCATTCCACGTGGGACCAACGTGGATCCATGGACCTGTTCTTCCTGGGATCTTAGCCTCCTCAGAATCTCCTCCTGAAGTTACCTTTCCCCACCAACCATAACATGCAATTCTATGCTTCTCTTCCTTTCCATCCATCGCACGTTCTCTACCATCATCCACACACTCATCTCAACGCCCGCAGTATATAGTTGGAGTGTAAGAGATTTTGATGAATAAAAAGTCGAAATTCTTAATTTGAGTCGAGATATATTTTCTCCGTATTGCCGAGGTAGATTAAAAACAGAACTTGGAGAGGAACTGAGCGATCTAGTTGAAGTAACCTTCACCAACGTTGTCGGAGTACTGTCACCCGAGTAACGCTGACGAACCCAAGTCGACTTTGCGGTCGAATTGACTTGTGGACATGATAGTTGCAGTGGAGTCGATATAGATGGGCGCCAAATACAAAACAAAACTGAACTTCTTGAACATGGAGCGAAATGTCACTTTACTTATAAAATAATGAATTTGGGCTCATTTAAAGAGAAATATCTCACACTTCCAAAGATACAACTACTTTCCGAGATTTTTGGCGAAAAATACCAGCCCTTCTACGTGGGAATTGGTACGTGTATGCACTCCAGACAGATTTTATTTTTAAAAATGAGGAAATCGGGAATTTACAACACCTTTATCTCTTTAAAAAATTAACAGCTCATTTCGCTCAAACTATCCTCAACTCTTCACCGGCCTCCTCTTTAGGCGTTTATTCAAGTTACCTGTCATGACCTCCTTCCAATTTCTGAGCGCTTCTTTCGCTGGCTTATTTCTCATCTCACTGCCTTTGCAACCATGCCCATTTTATTCTAGCGTACTTACATGTAATTAGCTAGACATTATGACATTAAAGTCATGAAGAGGGTAAATATCGAGTACATGGCGAGGAATATCTGGAAAAAATATCAATCTCGATACGTAAAACTATAATACATAACAATGGGAGATATGCAGAAAAAACTACGAAATGAGCCACCAAGAAGTTATTCAGGCCCACTGGAAGCTACAGATACAAAGGCAGAGTATATTAATCATAACAATTATAATTTTCCACACATAATGCAAATCTTATGGGAAATAAGCGTGCGCAGGAAAATATGAAATGAGAGAAAGAAACATACCTCGGGGTTTGCCACTGCGGCTAGGGCACTGACTTCCAATTTTGAGGACCCGAGTTCCATTTATTAATGGAGGAGATTTTCCAGTGACATACCGATTCCAACTTGGGTACTATGCGAGGAGCACTTCAAGCGCAATACCTCACCCGTCGGATGGGACGCTAACGCGCGGACACTTGGGCACCTTTCCTTAAAGCTAGGTCAATATCGACGTCGGGTTCTTCCCAACTCAACCTGCATTCCCTAAAAAATTCATTCCTAATCACATAGATGGCGCAAATCTCCGCAATTAGGGACGCCTCCCAAAATAACCAACCTGCCAATGCGGCTCGGGAAGCAGACATTTTTCGACGGGAAAGCCGATCTCTTTTTTCCTGATGGTAACCCCAAGGATTAAAAATTAATTCATTGACCGAAAGAAAAAAAATGATCCATTAGCTAAAAAGCATCTAATAAAATCAAGAATTTCCTCACCAAAATTGGGATGGAAGAGTAGCTAGAAGAAGTCATTAGTTAGAAATGGGATAACTTGATAGTAGGAATGAGGGGAGTCGAAAAAGAGATTGTTGGAATGGTCTTTGAACTGAATTTATTTTAAACAAGTAAACGCAAAATAAATACGAAAGTAACAATGTTTTGTATGCTTTTGTATGTTTTCCATAAGGACGTCTAACTTTCCAAATAATTTCATTACATGAAAAATACTCGCAACATAATCGTCAGAATACAAAAACAAAACTAAACAGCAAATTTACTTATTTTCATTACATGAATAATAATCGCAATAAAAGTATCAGAAATACAGAATATCAATAATAAACAGCAGAATTTAAAGAGGATCAGTTGGCTATAATTACAATAACAAACAAGATCATAGGTGTATATAATATGAGCCAATGAACTTGCTTTTTACCCTTTAATATTAAGGTTCGTAAATGGTGTAACAATTAAACGCCAGGAATCTAGAAATGGTTTTCCTCACTTTCGTATTGTAATAACCAAGTGTTTAGGTTCTTTGATAATAACCTTATATAATTAGTGTTCTGGATATTTTCTGGTAACTTAGTGAACATATTTGGGACCATATAAACATAACTGCATTTAAATACCGTTAAGGATGGCCTAGGGTTAGGACAAGCATTTTTTCGTACACTGCAGAGCTGTGTCTTATAATTTACTGCTGTAGCTTTTCCAAGCTTTACATAAAATAACTTGATTATTTTATGAACATATACAACAATAATGAAAGAACCATGAGCTTTAGGAAACAAAATTGGGAAAATTTAAGTGGAAAATAAAAGGGAAGAACCTAATTAAAGAGTTTGGTATAAGGACGCCCGTTTTTATGTACTGCATCATCATTACTGAACAGAGAAAGATAGAAGAATCGAATATTGGAGAAGAGTAGAGGATACGGCTTATGGCATTTAAGATATGGTGCCATAGGATTCCCAACTGGATTGGAAAATCGGGTATTATTTCGGAATGCGGAAATAGTGAGGACCCTGCGGAAGACATTCGAAAAAAAAGGCCGAACGCGGCGGTTGGCCACCTGCCGCGGCATGACGAATTAGTGAACACATTATTGTATGGGTGCGCCTGCAATTCGGCTCGCGGGTCATATTTCATTCATTATAGGCTCTGGGGGTCATGCTGAACCGAAATTACTACTTCGTCAACCAAATATTAATAACAAGTATTGGTTAAATGAATTAAAACGCCAGGTTTACTTGTGCACGCTGTCTGTGCTCAGCGTACCAACATTTAGTAAATCGTTATTTTATACAACAAGACAAAATATTGGAAAGTATTCCGTATTTCGTTAATTTATGCTTTCCATTGATGCAAGTAATTAGTTTAGTTTCACCTTTCTCAATATTGAAATAGGTAGTCTCGGGCTTTGCGTCGTTAAATATTTTCATTTTCATAAGAAGAGTAAAAGTCTCACGTATTTATCCACGCTTCTATGACTGGCAAATCAAGAAATGAGTAAATTCCACAAGTACAAATTTATTACAAACTATGTTTCGCTTTTTACAGCATCATCAGTTGATTTTTACAGCCTCAACGGATGATGCTGTAAAAATCGAAACCTAGGTCGTAATAAAGTTGTACTTGTCGAATTTGCTCGTTTTGTGATTTGTCAGTTATGTTTCGAATCCACAGAATATCTCCGGAATTTTCAGAATTAGCAGACTTCTCCATTTCGCCGACCCAGAATTCGACGGGAAAACGAAATTTTCAAGGTTCATTTTCAACCTTAAAGAGAACTTCCACGTGTCGTTTTCAAGTATGGATGACTACATATGACAGTTATTTATTTTATTTTTAAAGATTACCCACCGACCAGGGAGGCAAAGAAAAAGCTTAGGAAGGAGTTCAGAGTCATAAAATGTTTTCTTTTATTTCGTGCTTTGCGGGCCTGCTTGGATTCCCAAATGGGACCGGTGTGTTTGAGTATTCCCGCATACCCTTAGGAAGGGCTGACTGAAAACTAAATCATCGAGGACGACCAAGATCGGAATTCGTGAATCTATGTGGACGGGCTTTAGAATTGAATGGGATGGCAAAAGATCGGGAGGAGAGAGGGACTGTCGCATTCCGATCCTAGTGGATTGACTGACAACTGGTGAAGAAGATCTGGATAACATAGGCCAGCCGCATCAAGCCTCCGCACTCGGCAATTCCTCACACACCACCGATCCCATCGCGGGAAATTGATTTGTAGCGCGATCGGAAGTTTTTCTCTCGTGGAATAGCGAGTATCATTGATCACGTTATCACCATTGAGTGCCGTCGAACCTGCTGCCACTGTCTTCCGCAGACGATGAAATGGAAAATAAAAAAATAAATCTTTCATTGATGGCAAACATAAGCAGAGATAACTAAAGTAAGAGGCAAATGAGCTTTTCATTCGCTCTGGTTCACTACTCACATCAATATCACACTCACAGCCATAACGGCGTCCTTGCTTTTCATTCGCTTCAGACTAAAGATGGGTAAACTTGTTCATTTTTGGGAACTCGTTCACTCGGGACTGGTCCTTTTTTGGACCCGTTCCTTTTCACTCATTCCTCTTATACTGGTGGCCATGAATTCTTATTTTTTAATGTTATTGGTGTTTAAAGACTGTAAAAAATCCCGAAAATACTTGGAATACTATAACGATGGCGTTTAAGAATGGTGGGTAAAATAAAAGATGGTAATTAATATTTCCAAATTTTTACATGGTATCGCAAAAAGAGTTCATGTATATAAAGAAAAAAGTGCTTATATACATTAGTAAAAATTTTTATTAGCACACCTTCTACATCAAGGAACTTTGGGAAAGGCAATATTATTAGTAGCTGTTTAGATGACTTATTTATTCTGTTTTGGCAGACAGATGCAGAGCACGATGCCATTTTTCACGTACAGATGGCCGCTCGCGGCACTCGCCTTATTTCCCCAATTTACGATATAAAATGCCAGACTACGGCACTTGTGTTGATTTTGGAGGCAGCCAAAAGCACATTTTATTCCCCAATATCCTCGATGGACTCAATAGATCCACAACTGAGCCACAAAACAGCCACGAAAGTCACCAGATTTCAATGGTTTTGCATAGGATCACCCAATGTTTTCATAATTACAACATGGCTACATGCGCAAAATTCGGCTTCAATTCTCCCCTCTAGAGAGAGCTTCAAGGCTACCTCTGTGGATCGCTCCATAGAAGTCGGTCCTCGGGCCTTCTTTACAATCACTGGACCCTTCCTTCGGACACTTTAGCTCGCGAACGACCCGCATATTTAAATTTGGTATACTATAATGACGGCGTTTAAGAATGTTGGATGGAATAAAATATGGAAGGTAATATTACCAACTTTTTACATGGTATCGTAAAAACATTTCATTAAAATTAAGAAAAAGTACTGCTAATTACGCCACTAAAAAAGTACTTCTAATTCCGCGGGCATCATATACATGATGGTAGCGGAACCGAATTTATAATGGGGTCGACCGTATTTTTATTGAAAAAAACACTAAAACTCGGCTGAAAATTACTATTTCAGAACCTTTGCACGTCATAAAGGATCGGGAGCGGGGCTGATGTGCGCCGAACAATATAAGAATTACCATAATTGCATCCGCATACATGGGCTTCGTGTTTTATTTAATAAATGCGTCAAACATGGGCGATTTGAAGTTTTAATTTCCGCCTGAATAACGTCGAAGACGCTGTGCACGCTGCACCACTGGCATGAGTGTTGGCTACATGTTGCTATTTATTCCGAATACTACTAGTTGAGGTAAATATACTTTGATTCCAAGTCTTCCATCAATCAAATTCCTGGATTCAAGCTATATTATCCTCAAATTCTGCCAGTCGCGCGATACTCAAACCGCGGGACAAGAGCGTGAAATGGTTTAATTTTTTTCCATTACCACTGAATACAGCACCAATGGTCTTTTGCATAGTGGTATGTACCAGTTTAAAGCGAAGGAGAGCACAAAACCATGGCCTGAATTGTGAAAAAAGCTACTCAGAAGGTACTCGAATCCGCGAACCACAGGCAAGCAGGAGAGAAATTTAACCCATCGCCATTACGTCCGGTAGGAAGATAACGTTTCGCATAAAATTCAAGGAATTTCTTGCAATTATGAAGAAAAATGTATCATATTTCTGATTAAACAAAAATGTCAGGTACCCACTCCCTTTTCTTTCGAGATATTTAACAAAAATACAGTAAAATTCATAGAGTAATTTACCGTGAAATAAGCAAAGACGCGGACAGTGAATTTCTGTCTTCTGACCTTAATAACGTTCATTCGTGGTGCCAGGAGTAAAGTTTAGAACTAAATAGTAGTAAATGCTCCACAGTGCACTTCCTGGGAAAGTCATCACACAAAAACCATACCTACACCGTGGGTGGAGTAAACATAAAATCTTCAAATACAGTAAAATATCTTGGAATTACCTTAACTTCTGATATATCGCGGAAAAAACACATACAAAACATATGCGGTACAGTATTAAAGAAACTAGGTTTTGTTAAACGTATAATAGGGAGGTCCTCGGATGAAAAAGTCAAAGAGAGATGCTACTTTGCTCTGGTTAGGCCACACCTCGAATACGCCGCGAGCATTTGGGACCCTGGTCATAAAGATTTAACCAAAAAATTAACAAAATACAAAGAAAAGCAGCACACTTCGTTAAAAACTGTTACGAACGAACATATAGTGTTACGCAACTGTTAGAGGGATAAAGGTGGGAGCCCCTAGAGACTCGGAGGCTGCACGCTAGGGTTAGGTTGCTTGAGATATTCAGCGACACAGAGAATGTTATCATGACGCCTCACTACATTTTTAGGTCTGATAGATGCGATAAAATGAGAGAGATACTCTGCCGAACAGATATGTACAAAAGCTCGTTTTTCCGCGCACAATAAGTGACCACAATAAAAAGTAAGCTCCACTAAATACACTCCCATAATACATGTCACCATTTCTCCTCCAAACATTTTACATCTTTACACGGCGGGTGACCTACCTCCCGCTGCCACACGCCCATGCGGCGGCTCGCTTGGTAGTATGTAGCTGTATATGAAATGTAGCCGCTTTCGAGAATTATGGTACGGCTTTGTTCTATGATTAAATCTTATTGAAATAATAGGTAAGCTCTGGGGCGAAGATCATTTTGTAAATTAAACGACGGGTAGTTTTTGTTTTTCTCTGAATTATTTTCAAGAATGAGTTCAATACTCACTACTTTTCTTAAATTGCGATAAAATAGGGTCTAAATGCATTTATAACGGACGGCATGAAAAAAATAGCCAGGTTAAAGATTCAAAATCGTATATTTAGCGTTTAAACGAAACCCCAAAGAATTTAAAGGAAAATGTGTGTTATTAGTATTGTTATATTTAATTCATGGTTATTATAACACCTTTGTTTTCAAAATAAAATTTGAATACAGTGTCCATCATGACCATAATACCTCGCTCAGACTACTCTAAAGCCAGATTTACACGGGGCACGTAATCGCACAACCTGATGAATGTACGAGTGTGCATTTAAAATTGCGTCACGTAAAGCGGTGAATTGCAAGAACGCATGCGAGGTTGCATGCGCGCTAGATGACAAAATAGCCCTTCCTCTAAAGCCCGCTTTACATGGGGCACGTAATTGCACGATTTGATGTATGTACGAGCGTGCATTTTAAATTTTGCCGTGTAAAACGGTGAATTGTAAGAACGCATGCACGAATGCGTGGACGCGAGTTGGCAAAATAGCCCATGCTCCAAAACCCGTTTGCCACGGGGCACGTAGTTGCACAATCTAATGAATTTACGAGTGTGCATTTAAAATTGCGTCGCGTAAGGCGGTGAATTGCAAGAACGCATGCGAGGATCCATGCACGCGAGATGGCAAAATAGCCCTTGCTTACATGGGGCACATTATTGCACGATCTGTTGTATGTACGAGCGTGCATTTAAAATTGTGTCGTGTAAAGCGGTGAATTGCAAGAACGCATGCACGAATGCATGGACGCGAGATGGCAAAAGAGCCCTCGGTCTAATTCCATTAGTATTACACACCAGATTGAGAAAAAAATGCTGTTTCAATTTGAGCAATATTGTGCCCCGTGTCAGACGGGCATAATTCCATAAACATTGCACGCTAGATTGAGAAAAACATGCAGTTTCAAATTGTGCCATTTCGTGCCTCGTGTAAAACGGGCTTAAGGGTCGGCCCTCGCCACTACCGACGGAAGTGTGATCGGCGCCCACCTCGACGGGCGACGCTGAGTCCAGAAATTGCGGAGAATTGAGACAGAGAAGAGCACAGCAGGAAAAGGAAAGGCGAAGGACAACTAGAATAGATAATATCCTCGCAGCGTTGCTCAAGTCTCGGGAGAGGAAGGGGGAACGGTGGGAATGAGAGGTGGCGAGATTTTTCGGGGCTTATCTTCTTTTGGATCCACGAGGAAGGAGTGTGGCCGGAAGGAGAATTCGACCTTGTGTGCGACGCGACTACCCATTCCCATTTCGTCCCATTTATGGGATAAAAGATGAGCAAACACTTGTCCGCAGAAAAATTGCGTTTTACGATAGATGTACCGTCGCCACGGCGAAAGAAGTCTGATGACAGCTCGAAAAGTGGAAGGGGCCAGGGAGCTCATCACGGGACTCACGTATCCTAGAGCCAATAGCTGAACCCCGTCACCACCCCCTCTGCCCCTGACCCCCCATCCCCCTACCGACCCTGACGACGTTGTCACATACCTTTCACTTTTCAGTCTCCCTTGAGTCTTCGTTCGTGCGGTTTTCGGTGTGAAGTGCTTCAGTCTTTGGGTGTGTTGCGTGCGTATTATTGCAATTGTAATACTTTCGCGATTAATCCATTCGCGCTTTTGGGTGTTCACCGTAGTTTTTTTCGGCCTTCATTCAAGAGAATGAGTGGAAAAAAACGAGGTCGTGGTGTGGCATTACGCTCGCGAAATGATCGTGTCCATTAGAGTGTCCACGAGTATTTTGAAAAAGAAAAGGTCAATGGTCGTTCTTTTCTTCTTGCTGAGTATCGAAGTATTAATCAAGGAAGCGAAGTAAAATCAGGGCACGTAAAAATATATTACCTCCTATTTTCGGTATGTTTTCTTGTAATAGTTTCATTGGTTATAAAGATCAAATATCTCAAATTCCGCTAACTCGGCTCCATGCGAGGACAGTAGCCTTAGCGATGGCTCTCTCCCTAAATGACTTGGCAATGATGCCCCCTCCTCCTCTCTCGGCCCTTCTAGCTGTCATCGGACTTCTTTCGCCGTGGCGACTTGTAAATTGGAGCATAATTCTGTAGTATGGAATCCTTATTGTAAGAAATTTGTTCCAATATTGGAGAGTTACTAAAAGGTTTTTACGTTATCTATACTACACGCAAAATAACGTTCATCCGATGTATGATGATTATGTTAGTTACAAAACTTAGGTAAAAATGTTTGATTTTCAATGTCTGCAATAAAGAAGAACCATATGTGTTCAATCTTACTTATCAAATTTACTTAATACTGGAGAAAATAGGGAATTAATTAGCAAATTTAATTTTTTAGTGCCTAGTAATAGTGTAAGGTTAAAAAGAAAATTAAAGTTGAGCATGGTAAAATTTAACTACACTGAAAACTTTCCACTGAACAGAATGTGCCGAACTTTTAACAATTACTGAGATAAAATTGATTTATGTCAACAAATAAGTCTTTTTTGTGAATTGATAAATGTTAGTTTCTTGTTGTGTTTCGAGATTTCTGTATAATTTAATTGATTTCACTGTGTTTTGTATTTTTTGGTTTTCCCTATAATTATTTTGTTGGGCAAACGTTAAACTGTGTAAATAAAGAGCTTAAACTCGAAAAAATCTGCGAATCACGAAATTCGTTTGATTCACGTATGCACGCTCATCATCCCATTCCCCTCCGGGGCTAGTACAATCAAAGATATAAGTCATTACGGCTGCGCTTGAGAAACTGACTCCTTTGAAATAATTTCTTCCGTTGATAGTCGGCTCTCGAGTGTTCCTCCGCGTGGTGTCTTTAGGTGACAGATTCTCCAGCCATCCTGCTGGCGACCGCACACCTGAAGACGCTAGCAGGATAGAATAAATTAGAATATAAATGTATTCTTCTAAGACAGAATGTCCTATGGAACACGCAGTTGATACAGAAAAAGAAGCTCTGTGCTATGGCAAAATTTACAAGTACCTTGCTTAAACAACATGGAATTAAAAATCACTTAAGATATTATTGCAATACAAAAATAATCTGAAACAAATATAATGGCACATTTAACAGAAATGAGCAAATACTTAGTCGCATTCGTAAATCAAATGAATTTTGTGATTTGCAGTTAAGTAACTAAAATAAGTACGAATATCTATTTCAAATCTTTATCAAAAAAGAACATCTTTAATGAAATTAAAATTGCAATCTTTGAAAGAACAATGTGGCCTAGAGGATCATCCAAACCCTTGAATCAATTAATATTAGACGACCTATATAATTGATAACACAAGGTAATATTTATGCATAAAAAGAGAGTTTGGGAGAATTCATCATTAAGTAACTTCAATGGCTAATGCCAAGCGTTTCAACTTAACATAATATGGATGGCTGGAGGAACTGTTGTCACCAAAGGACACCACGCGGAGGAACACCCGAGAGCCGGCTATCAAAAAGCTAAAAGCCGCGGAAACCTTCGCACCAATTTCCTACATTATGTTCTAGCCTTGAAAACCTGTTCCGTTTTCATCACATTCATGTTCTCGTTTACACTTTCTCTTGCTGTTAAAATTCAAATATTCCTTCTCGTAAGACAGTTTGAGCGAAATATCATTTCATCTAGTAATCAATGAATTTGGTCTCACTTAAATGAAAAATATCTCATCCTTCCAAGGATACCAAAATATTAGTCCCTTACTGAAATACTGTCCGAGATATTTCCCAAAATATACCAGCCATTTTACATGGGAAATGGTAAGTGTATGCGCTCCAGAGAGACCTTATTTAAAAAAATGGGGCATTTATAACACCTAGATATCGTCAAAGAATTAACTGTGTGTAGTTTGTATGTTTTCTCTACTATTTTTGAAAATTTATCACATTGTCACCGCAGTAAATTCTTCTGGTTGGCAAAAAACCTTCCGTTTTGAAGGAGTTTTAAACGTACCTGGCAAAAATAGTCAAATAAAAGACTTATTTAGATATTTTTATTTAATTACTTAGAATTTCAGTCATGTAAACGTGAATTATTTCACAATTAATATGACAACGTTTACTTCATCCTATAGCTGCTAAAATTAAAACGTAAAATTGGAATATGTTCTCCGTTATGACTAGGGAACTATCTCGCTCCAACTAACCAGAGAGTTTCTTCCGCCACAATCACCCCTAATTTTCTCGGTCTACCCCTTCCTCTTACACTAATCAATCTATTTCATTACATCTACATATTGCCCCTGCAAGCAAATTCAAGGGTGTTTTGCAGGGGGTACGTTATCACCAACATGCACTATGATATACATGCAACTTTCACCAGTATGCACTGCACCGTAGTTATGCTGCCACTGATACAGAAACAATTGAACTATTGTAAAATGCAACTGCGTAAACGAGATACTAAAGTCATGCAGTGATCGTGAGAAATGTGATGATAGTACTTCGTGGCAGATTAAAAATCAAACATTAGGGAGCAAATCAACCAATCAGCTACATTACCTGTCGACTAACCTACTTTAAAATTCCATTGGCCGCCATTATGGTATCTCATCGATCGCGGGCAAAAAGACATTTAAAACTGCCTTGTTTTAGTCCATTTCCTTAACTTTACTATCTTAATCTGATCGACCGCAGCATGTTGGAGTTTGTAAGATATTCTTCAACAGAACAGAATTTCGACAGAAAATAAATTGGGTAAAAATTTACATAACATTAAGTATAATTTTTAATCGGCGGACTGAAAGCGTTTTACATTCCAGTTTTTGCAAGAGGTCAGTGGCACTAACGAGACTATCTTGACCACGATGTATCTCCCTGACCTTCCCTGTACGTGTACGAACACTGTTTTTGAGCCTTCCTCATGAGGATCCCAAATCTTGGCAACGTATTCATCATTGGACCATTCTCTCAACATGGACCGACCAACGATCCCTTCATTACCGAGACATTTAATCCGCGTTCTCTAATGACTCACTCAAACCTAGACCTATACCTTCTCCTTTTGCCGTAAACACTTCACAGGTACCCCAATTCTAACAGTATATACCGATAGCTTAAGCTCATTCCACAATGGACGTAAGCTTTAAGACGAAAGGATTTCCTTGCGGCAGTCATTCTCCAATGCTGAAGTAGGCCGTAAAAGGCCGACAGGGATACCGAAGTCAAATGAGAGTCGAAATAGTTTCTGCGAGTCACGGAAATTCCATATTTTTTGCATGTGAGTTCCTCAAAAATAATGTCTAAAATTTTCTGTACGATCTTGGCAAATATTCGATATTAACTTCTTACTCAAAAGTACTTCAGCTTCATTGGGCCGTGACTGACACCGGCAGTAGCAATGGCGTGCTCTGATTGGCTGACATTTCTCCTGCCGTAAGACCGTTGTGAGTAGTCCATCTTGCTTGCGGCTTCCGGTAGGGCCTAGCGGCTCTCTTGCGGCTTACGTCCATTGTAGAACGGGATTTACCTATTTGCAGCATTCCATTGAAAAAAGGCTAAAATTTTTCAAGCAAATACTATGGAGGTTCTCCGATTGGTTGTTTGGGGAGGTGACGGACAACTGAGGTCATTTGCGCCATTAAGGTCAGGTGGGTGGGTAGGTAAGAGAAGATTCTTTTGGGAGAGGAGGAAGAGTGGAGAGAAACCCGGCGTGGGCATTAACAGGCTCTTGATGAAAGGCGCCAAGGGGACTACGGTTTAATGTCTCATCCAGCAGACGAAGTGCTGGTCTTCACAAGTTCACAAGACACCCAAGTAGGAATCGGGTCTCCGCAGAAAAACATCCTCCTCTGTTGAGAATTAAATCCTGACCATCAGTATGGTGAGCCAGGGTTCTCCGATGAAAAGGAGACAGCAGAATCGGACATCGAAGTTCAGTTATTGTTGATAATTTTTGGATTCATAATAAATTACCAAATTTATCTGGGGCTGAATACATATGTCATTCCTTAAGTTTAATTTTAAATTGAAATAAGGGATCTTGGGAGTGCCGTGTGCAATACACCACGTGTCCACGTGACGAGTATCAGCCATTCGAAGGCGTTGTCGCCATATTACCTGTGTGAATCTCGACTCCTTGCTGAATACAGTCTGTGGTTGTCGGGTACTCATTTGCAATGAGTTCAAGTGTTTGCTATAAGTGCAACCGCACAGGTCACTTTGCCCGTGAGTGTCCTCAGGGTGGTGGTTTTGGACGTGGTCGTGAAAAGTGTTATAAATGCAACCGCTTTGGGCACTTTGCACGCGAGTGCAAGGAAGATCAGGAGAGGTGCTACCGCTGCAATGGCGTGGGACATATCGCTCGTGATTGTCAGCAGAGTCCGGACGAGCCCTTCTGTTACAACTGCAACAAGACTGGTCACCTTGCCCGAGACTGTCCAGATAATTCCAAGACCTGCTATCAGTGTGGCAAAAGTGGTCACATAAGCCGTGATTGTGAGAGAGATGACCGCAAGTAACCACATCGTATCTCTGCTGTTGTATTAAGAGCTGTTCTCTGGTACTGAATTTATTACGTGTACTGGTGTAACGTGAAGGAAGGACTCTTTATTAAGGTACCAGGCGAAAGAGGCACTCGTCATGGAGGCCATGGAACCGATGCCGGTACCCTTCCAAGATGTGAAGGCGGCTTTAAGAAATGCAGTCCTAGAGCAGTGGAAGGAGGCGTGGAGAACCACCGAAGGTAACAAACTGCGCGGGTTAAAACCGGTGGTGATAGCGTGGCCTTCGTCCGTCAGGAAGAGTCGCCGAGAGGAAGTCGTCATAACACGACTAAGGATAGGGCACAGCCCTCTGACCCACTCCTTCCTCTCCACCGAAGAGAAAATTCCACCGCGATGTGATGACTGCGACTGTCCTCTTAGCATTCGACATATCCTGACGGAGTGTGAGAGATATCGGGCGGTGCGTAACAGGCTGCAGCTAGTGGGAGACCTGGGGTACATTCTAGGCGATGACCCAGATGTTCTCAACCGCGCTTTGGAATTTTTAAATGAAACTGGCCTATTTAATAGTATTATAAGTATGCAACATTATTTTTAATTTTGACTCAGCGTTTATATCAAATATTGATTTATAATATAATATGCAGCGTATATTACTTTTTTATAATTATGACGTGTAGTGGTGCAAAATGACCATGCCGTCGACGCACCCTATTAACCCCACTACTACTACTAAGGTACCAGGAACCCACTGTAACATGAAAATTTCGGAGTCCGATTTTCTCCGATCAGTCAGCATCCTGAATATGCTGCGAGTACTTGGCACCCTACGCAGAAACTTTTGAATCGCGAAATAAATTAAGTGTAGAGGAGCGAACAGAAAGTGTCACAGAGCTGCTGGAAATATTAGATTGAGAACCGTAAACGACACGGAGGCTACGTAAACATAAGGTTTAGATTACTTAAAAAAACTCAGGCGATTAGACGAGTAGTAGAACAACATTGAGAGTATTGTTTTAACCCCACGCTACATCTCCAGAACTGATAAACCCGTATACTCTGGGCACGAAATTGCACAGTTTAAAACTGCATGTTTTGTCTCAATTTGGCGCACTTTAATTATTGAATTAGAGCAGGGGAGATTATACCATCTCGCAGAGATGCATTTGCGCATGTGTTCTTACAATCTACCGCTTTACGCGACGCAATTTGAAGTGCACGTTTGCAAATAAATCACATTGTGCAATTACACGCCCGGTGTAAAATGGGCGAAGGAGAAGCAAAATAAGAATGATGCACTGCCACTTGAAATTCCGCAGAGGAAAAGATGGATGGGAATCGCTTTCACACCGTCGATTGAAGATTGAAGATTAGACTCGATATTTCATTTAATTAAAAACCGATTTATTTTCAGACGAAGTTTTCAATACCTTAAGAACTCCAACATACTACGGTAGATCAGATCGAGAGAATAAAGTAAGGGAAATAGATTTTAGAACAGGAAATTTTAAAAATGTCGTATTTCCCGCGATCGATAAGAGACCACAATGGCTACATATAGACTTTGAAGTAGATTAGTTGACAGGTAGTATAGCTGATTAATTCATATGCTCTCTAATACATGTTTCCAAATTTGCCGAATAGTGCTAACACTATGTTTTGCATGTTCCCTGCATGACACTTTTGTCACGTTTTCATAGCTACGTTATGGATTATTTTAGAAGTTTCTGTAGCATTTGTTGAACAGCGATAGTGTGGTGCTTGTTGGCGAAAGTAAATTTCTTCAATGTAATTCTTGTTGGTGATAAGTCACCCCCTGCTAAACACCCGTATGGTTGCTTACAGGGTGAAAAATGCATGTAGATGTAGAAGTCATTCGCCATGCTCGGGACTCGAATCGGGATTCCTCGACACCCAAGCGAGTGCTTTAGCCAGTTACACTACGGATGCTGTATCTCCCCGTATGGTCCATCTTCCACAGGTGAAGACAACGCATCGGTAGCTAAACTGGCTAAAGCACTCGGCCGAAAATCGACGGATCCGGGTTCGAGTCCCGGTCAAGGCGGATGATTTTTCCTCCGTGGAATTTCGCACATTTGTGCATTGCGGGTGACTCCGTAAAGTTATCCGCGGCTAGTCCCGGTGTATTCAAAATACCCTGCCGAACTGGTAAATTTCGTCTTTCTACGCACTGTAATTAAGGCAGAAACAGCGTGATACTAGATGAAACACAACGCCAACACTCAATTCACCGCATTCTTCTTCCTTATCCGTTTTTCCCCCGTCTTTATCATAGGTAGTGTTCTAGCACACCCGAACCACACGCCTCTGCGGCTGCTAGCAAGGCAACATGCCGACGCATAAAATATGTGTACATCCTGTACACGTTACTGCCCCAAATTAATGAGACATAAATTGGGTCCTAAATATTAGCTCGATCAAGATCGTCTCAAGAGAGAACTTGAGAGCGCTCTTCTTTCTTGGCCCTCGAATAATGCTCTCGGCAAAGATATCATGATCTCAAAAATGAAAAGGTTTTCGTTCACTTTCCATATAAATAATTTTATTGTCCGACCTGGTTTCGACATAAGCTATGTCATTTTCAAGGGTAAAAATACACACATATGGCAAGCTAACATTGGTCTCGTAATGGGTTGACTTTATGGAGCAATATAAAATTTCATTTGTACGTAAAAACAAAAATTTAACCAATGTCACTGGTCGGCAAAATGAAACTTTTTTTCGCTCCCACGAACGAAAATAGGTGATTCCTATAGGTTTCGAGCTTCTGAGTTCGAATCCGTAACCCGTTTTTCTCCAGGACGTACCAGTTTTCAGGGAGGAGGGGGGAGTGTTTCAATATCCGCCCAAAGATGCTATTCTCCACCCATAATAATTTGCACGTTATAATTTAAATATCAATATAAATTATGTAGATAAAATTACATAGAAAGTTAAAGTTTAACACTTGTCACTTGGTTTTCCTACTCCTCTTGTAATTACTACAGGGTGTCTCGCGTGTCACATTCCAACAGAAGTCTGCCAACATATTCACACTCCATTTACCACTGTAGCGCCTCTCCATGGTAGCTATTTGCTGGTGAAACCTTTCCCTGTGCTCGCCAGAGACCTCCCCCAAGCTGTACATTTCAGGGAAGAAGTCCAGGTGGCAATGCAGGAAGTGTAACTTTAGGGACATATTACATCCCATGTTACGAAATGAAGTAATTAACCTGCCCACAATGTCTTTGTAATCAGGTGACTTATGATTCCCTAGAAAGTTACTGCACACTTCTCGAATGGCCTCCCAAGCCTCACTTTCCACTTCATTAAGCTTAGAAGAAAATGTAGTATCCTTAAAAACGTCTCTGATTTGAGATCCCGTAAAAACACCTTCTTTCACCTTGGCCTTGCTGAGTCTTGGCAATAGTTTTCTGAGATGATTAAATGCTTCACCATCCCGGTTCAGGGCCTTGACGAAGAGCTTCATGAGCCCTAATTTGATATGAAGGGGTGGTAAGAATATTTTCTCCGGATCCACAAGACGTTCATTAGCCATGTTCATCTCCCCTGGGACCAGTTGCTTCCTTGGCGGCCATTTTGTGATGGTGTACTGATCTTTGGCTCGACTATCCCAATGACACAGGAAACAGCAGTGCTTTGTGTAACCTCCTTGTAAACCGGTGAGGATGGCAATAACCTTAAGGTCAGCGCATACAGACCGCTGGAACTGTTCGTACTTTATTTTATGCAATAGGTTTCGCATGTTCTCGTATGTTTCTTTCATATGTACAGCATGAGCAATAGGGATGGATGGCTTTTCATTGCCATTGTGTAGTAACACTGCCTTGAGACTTATCCTAGAGGAATCTACGAATAGCCTCCAATCTTCAGTGTTGTAGTTCAACTTCAGTTGTCCCATAAGCGATGGAATGTCACTGCAGTACACCAAATAACCATCCTTTGTAAAATTAGGAACTAGGCTCACCTCTCTTTTCCTATACATTGATATATTCACATCTTGGATTAGTAGATTCCATTGTTGAAGTCATGATGCAAGTAACAGGGCCTTAGACTTGGGAAGGTTTAAGTCTCTGATCACATCATTCAGCTCTTCCTGACTTATCACATGTGGTTCATTAGTGTCAGGCACTGGAGCGTAATTGGGATCTGACTGTATACTCGAAGATTGTGCAACATCCTCACAAGCAGCAGGTTCTTCATCGGATGAAACACTGCACAGGGTGTATGAGTCTGGTGGTACGGGTACAGGCAGACTAACCTCATGTTTCACAGGTCTCCTCGCGGAATCCAAGTTAGGATACTGTATTTTATGCTTCACGTTTTTTGAGAAACCTTCTATATTAGTCAGGCAGAAGTAACAGTCTGAAACATGATCACGGGGCTCGCGCCAAACCATAGGTACGGCGAACGGCATCGATTTATGAGTACCTTTCAACCATCCTGTGAGAGTACGCGCACACGAGTTACAACGTTGTTTCGGAGCCCAAACGCGATCCTGGTCGCCAATTTTACACCCGAAGTACAGATGGTAGGCTGTCTTCAGGAACGGTGACAATGGCCTACTTTGTCCCTTGAAAATCACTTCCCCACATATGTAGCAGAATGAATCTGTCGAATTGTTGCAAGTTCTCGGCATTTTCGTTTAACACAAACCTCAATATTTCACGCAGAAATATTTTTCACCTACGGCATACACAGACACAGCGTAACACCACCTTCTAACACCAAGATCAACTCGAAACTGAAATATTTGTTTCACGCGACAACGTGGTGTATGTCATGGGGCCTTTTTTTAAACAATCTGTCTGTCGTCTAGACAAAAGGGAGCCGACGAATGATCGCAAGTTGATTACGAAACCTTTCTCCGTCAATAACGCCTAGGTTTTAGTGTATGCAGTGTGGAACGACAATAAATCTTTGCAACCCAAGGGGAGGGGGTACGTTTCCGGGGGGGTCGTGAGCTAGAGAAAAGGATGTTCCTGGGATAAAGCCTAGTAACAGTTCTTGGATTAAGATAAAAATTGAGAATTATGCACTCCAAACACGGAAAACACATAATTAAATACCAAAAATACGATTTTTCTGTCAATTATGGAAACAGCACCCTGCCAAAAAAAACCTTACGTGCTGGAACTTTCTCGATGAGATATTCGTAATCAGCGTCTCGAAATCTATCCGGTACACCCTTTCACCCTCGTGGGAGGATTTTCATGCCGACCAGTGTTATCTGTATCTTGAACACTCATCGCCGTTATTATCTTTGGTGTTTGACTTACCAATTTTGTAAATGCTTGATCCAATCTAACCTTCACCCCCTCCTCTTTGTTCTAAACCCTTACGTCAATTCAGCCAGTGCAAAAAAAACCTTCAACCCTCCCCACCCCTCCGATTACGTCACCTTTTGTCATTCCATCCCCTCCTTCCACCGTTTCCTCCCCCCCCCCCCCCGACAAGCGTATATAAGCTTGCAATATTTGTGTATTTTTACCTCGAAAATGACGTAGCTAATGTCGAAACCAGGTCGGAAAATAAAATTATTTCTATGAAAAGTGAACAAAAACCTTTTCATTTCTGAGATCATGATATCTGTTGTGCATTTCCACAAAATAACGCCGAATACTCTAAACTTCACTCTCAGGACAGGGCTACCACGCTATCCCTCTTAATGAGACGTCAATTTCGAGAAAAGGTAACTTCATTCATTGGTTGTTCAATCCTAAGACTGGTTGACTGCAGCCCTCCGCCCTTCCCTATCTAATGCTAGTTCCCTTGCCTCCTGGAAACTCTCCCTAAGCACATTGAATTTACTGTCATCATCATTGGTTGTTCAATCCTAAGATTGGTTGACTGCAGCCCTCCACCCTTCCCTCTCTAATGCAAGTTCCCTTTACTCGTGGGAACTCTCCCTAAGCACATTCCTCTTTTTTTTGGTCCATGAATTTATTCCCGGGTCTTCATCTGGGGAATTTTTCCTCCATTTTGCCTTCAATTATTTTATTCACAAACCCACTGTGTCACAGGTTGGTTGCAATTCATTTGGTTCTTTTTTTCTACATGGTTTTCTATATGGTCCTTTTCTCCTCTACTATTTTTACACGAAAAGGATGGACAAAAGATGAAATGATGAAGTGTACAGAAAGGTAACTTATGATTGTTGAAATGAAAAAGAGAGTTTAACTGGGTGTTTTTTAGATAGCGGACACTACTTGTAACATACATAAATACCAAACACGCCGTTCCCTTCCGGGGTAGGCACAGTCACAGAGTTTCACTGATAAACACACATTTGTACACCTAACTCTGCTTCAATAGTTTCCTCCATACGGACCTATCCTTGCAAACCTCTTTTGCCTCATTTACCCCATACACTTCTTACTCATATGACATTGGTCGAATCAGCTCGTGAACATGAGTGCATTATGCATTATTCTTTGACAGAAAAAAGATGAATATACTTGAATCATCCTTTTCCTTCGGTGCACACTAAAAAAGTAGAAGAGATGCAGTATTACTTGACATGTGTATAGCTCAATGTCTTTATTATAACGATTTCCATTGACGAGCATTGAATTATTTACATTTTAGTTGTATGGATATATGTTTAGATGTTAGTCGAATGTAATATAATTCGCGGGCTCACCATTGAGAATAAATTCTCTATAATTTCGATTAAAAGAAGAAAAGTTTTCCCAGTTTCCAAGAACGCGTCCACAATTAGTAAACTACTGGAATAATTTCATTTTTAGGCAATGAACGAATGGGCTATATATTCAGCACACCCCTATTGATTTGATTTAATAGATTTTACGGATCTATCAAAATATTTTGTCCAATAATATATTCATTCATAAGTTTTTTTTTGTTGACGATTTCTTGAGCGGATTCTTGGCCAGGGAAAAAATTATTTCTGATCAATATCACTTCCGCAAGAGACCAGCGCACTCTAAATATAAAGGAAAGCTGTGTTCCACGACGGACGAAACCGCTCCCTAATCGATCACAGGTGCTAGGCAACGCTAGTCTCAGCTCGGGTTTGGATTCATATTCGTCCCGAGTGACGCTGGTCCTGTGAGCGTGTGGCAGACCGTAAATACGGAATAAACTTTGCCGTCTGAACACATTTAATGGAAGAGACTATATACTGTTCTAAATTTTTGGCTCAATGAAGTAGGACATGGTCCATATGGGAAAATCCAAGGGCCTAATGGGCCGAAAAGTGGGCTCTTCAAGTTTGTTGGCAAGAAGACAATTTAATTCGGTACTTATACCTCAGATTTTCTTTATTTTACTCTCATATTTTTGCTGGACTCCTACTTTAGTGATATCTACTACAACCCTCTAACAGACAAGATTAGCTATAATAATGATATTAAATCTACATGATCTAAGTACCTGTATTACTCACATTATAGAGCACACAACAGTCTCAATAAATTTTCAATTGAGCCATTAGTTTCCTAGTTAGCGTTCAAGGTTTCGAGGTTTGCGTTGTCTACAATAAATTGTCCAATTTTAAAGATATAAACAATTTGTTTTCTGCAAACAGTTTTCAGTAAATTTGGCTTCCTCATGTCAAAATTGCAAGTTATTGAAACGAAAATTACGGGTATCCCAAGCGCTCAAAGTTCGACAACTGGATTTTACGCACTTTTAAACAGGTACTTTTTTGCGAAAAAATTGAGTACAGGAAATACTAACGAGCGGAGGATTTTTTTGAAAGTAAATCATCTAACGTAGAAATAAATAAGCTCTATTATGAAATTTACTGCATTGAAATCGGCTTCAACGAAAGAGCATCTCAAACTCGGGTATCTTGCTTTTTTTTACAGACAGTAAATGATTATTTTTCATGATCTCTTTCAACCCACGAGATACCTTAGCTGCATTGAGAATAAAAATGTTCTCATCCCTCTAGAGAGCTCGTAAAATGGTCGGTATAAAGTATTATTCCTCTTCATTAAATTTGCCTGATTTTTGAAATGGTATAGGAAGAGAGCTAAGGATACCCTGGGACATCGACCCTTCCAGGGTGAAGAGCCGTCAGTAGCGCTTCAGACTCTTTGTTGTTCGGAAAAGTGTATAATGTTCTCTTGCTAACCGCACGTTTGACTTACGTATGCCAAAATGGTCGGTAAATATTTAAGTGATTTGCACAAACATATTTAATTATTATGCTCAAGTATTAGTTTTTTATTGAGCGTTAAACTTTTGAAGCAACGGTGATTGGGCACTTGGTAGTACTAATTTTTGCATCGATTCAAGAACTGCAACCTAACGTCCGAATTGAAATTATTTCAAGCGTTAAAAATAGGTAAAAAGGAGTTTATTATTAATTAATGGTACTATTAACGTAAATACAATTAATTTAATTCCATCTGGAAAAAATTGACGATACATCCATCAAATGCATCCTTAAAGCTCGATGCTTTCGATAGGCTGAATAAAATACACCAAAAACTTGAATTACTGAGCTAATTAAAATTATTTTTTCCAGACTAATCGATAGAAGTTCAATTATTAAATTTCTCTTCAGCCAACGTTTAGTGTATTTACTTATGTCTCCTCGGGACTCAAGAGAAAAAAAATAATTGTAACAAAATCCTTGATCCGAAGGAAGGAAACATTGTTCGTTATCCTCTTAACTATCTCAGTACAATCAGAACAATGATTTTTTTGAAAGATCAAGGAAGTTTCTCGGTATTACGGAGAAGAATATTATTTTTACCGCAAAACTCTAGAATAGGTAGACGCGACTAAAGAGGAAGTTTCCTCCGAACTAATAGGTACAATAAATTCTTTTTTTCTACATGCCTGTAGCGGCGTCAATGAAAACATAGTGCGTCATCAAGACACTACTCTCCAACATACCTTAAAAATTTCGTCCTCTCCCTATAGCTATGTCCTTTGTCTTTATGCCACCCATTCCCATGGCTCGAATTTCCGTTGTCTCATGGCTCGTATTTTCTTTGTCCTTATGCCTCCCATTCCCATGGCTCGTAACCTATCAACCCCTCTCATACACTCCAGCGGTCGTTATCTGTTTTATATATTGGTGTGTTTTATCTGGAACTTGAAAGTAATCGTATAATAAGGGAATATTAACCGAATAACACCTGATAAGTGTAATGTAAGTGTAATATTATAAAATTTATAATAAGGATCGTTCCGTATCTAAGCTTCGCAGAATAAATGCTATTAGTAGGTGAGTGTAATTATTGTGAACATGTTAAAATAACATTTCATTTTGTCCATTGAAAATAGTTTTGTAAAATAATATTTTACTCTGATTATTTGCGGGGTCATCTTTTTATCCAACTAGTTTCCTGAAGCTACTAGCATTCTATGCCTTATTCTTATTTTTTTTAAACAAACGTTTGTTGCGTCTAAAAAGCTGTATTTTTAGGAACTTGTCCCTGATATTGAATATTGATAATAGATAGATATTAAATATTGAGTGGAAATAAATTGTAGGAAGAAATAATGAGATCATCTAGAGCTAAGAAAGCAAAGACATTAGGGGGGTACAAATCGGAGTAAATATAGAAATTTAATTACTTAGGTAGTACATTAGAAGACCATTGACATATTAGCAAAGACACACGGAGTAGCAGTAGCAAAGAAAGAGTTCAACAATACTAGGAAGCTGATGGCGGGAGCCTTTGATAAGAATATAATGAAGTTGTCGCCTTGCTTTTTCACAGTTATGCTAAAAAATTGGTAAAAGAGGCATGAGCAGAACTAGAAGTGGGAATCAAAGTAGGAAGGTAGCCAGTAAAGTCGGTTAGATTCGCGGATAATCAGACGCTGATCAGTTGATCTTCGAAGGGATTCCAAGCTTTAGTAGATGCTTTAGAATTTCAGCGCGGAAAATACGAAATATGGAATGAAGATAAATCATAGGAAAACAAAAGAAATGAGATTCTCGAAGACAAAGAAAGCGAGGCTGGTCATAAAAGAAGGACATAAAATGGAGCAAACGAAGCATTTTAATTACTTGAGTAGTACGCAAGAAGAAATTGGACATAGTGGCAAAAAGATAAGAAGGAGAATACATCTACGTACTGCCCTGCGAGCTGCTGTATGGGCGTATTGCAGGGGGTGTTAGGACACCAGCCGTGTAAGATGTAAGGGACAGGGTTTTGGGAGGTAAAATGGTGACGTGTATTATGAGAGTGTATTTAGTGGAGCTCAGTTTTTATTTTGATCGCTTATTGTGAGCGGAAAGAATGAGAAAAGCGTGAGCTAAAAAAGCGTTAATTAAAAGAAGGTAGCTGATTATGGGGACCATGGGTAAGGATATGCAGATAAGGCTGGTGAAGAGCTTGATATCGCGGGTAGCGTTGTAGTATGGTGCTGAAACGTGGCCCGAAGGAAGGAAGGACGTAATTAGGTTGCGGGCGTTTGGGATGTGGAGAAGGATGGAGAAGGTACGGTGGACGGAAAGGAAGACGAACGAGAAAGTGCTTAGTATGGTGGGTGAGGAAAGGAAACTTCTGAATGAAACCAGGAATAGGCAGAGTAGGTGGTAGGAGGATGTAATAAGGGACGATGGGTTGATCAAGAGAGTGATAGAGAGAAGGAAGTTGAGCAGGCGAGGAATGGGAAAATAGAGAATATATATTATGGACGGGATAAAGAAGGGTAGATCGTATGCTGAGGCTAAAATGGAGACAGAAAGGAGGTAGTTATGACTCTAAAAGTGTGGAAAATCGGGAGGAGTTTCTCTGACTTTCAACAAAACCTACCTCCTACCGGTGGAATGGCTTAAAAAGTAAAGTATTGGGATCACTTCAGATGCCCTTTTACTTTAAAAATTACTTTCCCTAAAGATTTAGGTTTGACACTTTTTTGTTTCATTATGTAAAAAAACAAAAAATGGAAAAAGTTCAACTATAGCCTGGTTTATTAATGTATTACTAATGGAATCATTAAATAAATGTTGTCTTTGGTAACTTTGTGGTATCTGCGGTATTCCATATTTAATAAAACAATGGATAAGTAATAAAAACATTTACTAAAACGACAGAATAAAAATTAAAACCACAATTTTAAAAGCACGACCCGGGTTTCGGCGCTGAGCACCATCTTCAGATTTAGGACAGTACAACACAGAGTTCGAAATTTAAGGGAAAACTTTATACAAACGTTTTTTATTCGGTATGAAATCGTCATATTTATTTGAAGCCATTATAAGAATATGAAAGGCATATGTTCTCTTTTTGGAGAAAAATCTGTACATGTGCCGTCGAATTATTTTGAAACATAATTCAGACACCATAAGGCTACATGCTAAAATAGAATTCAATTTCCAAGAAACCAAATCGTTAAATTGCAATTTTTTTTGCTTTTATCTGTTCATATAACTAATGGGTAAGCGTATGAAAAGTTTCACGCAAATCTAAACATAAACGAAAATTGCGCCGACCACCTTTAAAGGAAATAAACGCGGAAGATTAGTGACCGCATGTCCAAGGATCTTCTGGAAACAGGTACATGAAATAAAGAGAGTGCGCGAGGAAAAAAACATTTTTGGACTTCCTTATTCCCCCCGAAACATTTTATTGGTTTCTTTCTGCCCGATTCTTTCACACAATTTCCATCCCCAAATCTGCCTTCGATGCGAAGAGTTTGAAGAAATTAACGCAAATCACGGTTGATTTTTCATGTTGATGTTCAGATGATGAGTTGATTTTACATGGTAAGGTAGTCCACGGATACGAGTCTCACGGCTCCTAAACATTTATAAATTGATTACGGGAAATTAGCCACGATTTTATGATTGGTTTTTTTACCGGCGCATGATACTAATTGAGTCTTCTCGGGTTTTCTACCAGGTTAGATAATTGATTAATTAATTATCTAACCTTGCAATTATTTAACCTGGTGGAAAACCCGAGAAGACTTTATTAGTAACCAAGATTTTTCAAGAAATAAAGTTAGCGAAATAATTTGCTTAAAAAATACGGCAAAATAAAGTGAAAGTAAATATTTTGTGCCACAAACTAGGAATGTTGTTTAAGAATGTGGTTTAGGAAGAAGCGTGCGGCAAAGAAATGGAAATCTTTCCAGGAAAAAAGCCGGGACGAAACAATTTAATTGATCATTATGTTGGACCATTAATTTACATCCCTAATAATTCAATTTAGGAGTAGATCAACGTTTCCATGATCTTACCTCCCTTCATTGCCTTATTATCAGGTGATTTTCACTTTAACTTCAATGATTTCTTTGATAAGCTTTAAATATCACCTTTTCTGAAAGGAATCTTTCTTTGCGAGAAAAGCTTAATTCGTTTTGTGATAAATTAATTCGGTGTCGACTTGGCAGTCCGAGCGTGATAGTTCCCTAGTCATAATAGAGACCATATTCGATATATACGTTTTAATTTCACCAACTGTGGAACGCATGAATCAAATATTGCATTATTAATGGTGCAATAATATAGTTTTATATGACAGAAATGGTTAGTAATTAAATGAAAATATCTAAATAAATCTTAAACTCGACTCATTTTTGTCGCGCGGAGCGTTTGAAACTCCTTCAAAACGGAAGGCTTTTTGTGATACCCAAGAACCTGTTGCGATGACAATATGGTTAATTTTAAAAAATAATTGAGAAAACATACAAGCTATACGCTGTTAGTTTTTTTTACGACATACAAGTGTTAGAAATTCCTCATTTTGTAAATAATGTCTCTCTGGAGTGCATACACGCACCATTTCTCATGTGAAAGGGCTGGTATAATTTGGCAAATAACTCAGAAAATAATGTGATAAGGGGTTGGATATTTTGTGTCATTAGAAGCGTGAGATATTTTTCTTTGAAATGAGACAAAATTCATTGATTTCTAGGTAAAATGACATTTTGCTCAAACTACCTTAAGGACTTATTTTTCTTTCATTATGTAAGAAATAAGGTTAGAAAAATAACGAAAAAATGGTCATAAATAACTTTTTTATTTTCTATCATTTCGATCATGGAAATTCAAAGCACAAATCAAACAATTACCCCGGAACCCACATTATATCCTCTACATTATTGCAATTTGCATGAGAAATATATGTTTACTATTGAATTATGGAGTTAATTCGTCAACTTGAGTTTCAATTTTCATATTTTATTATTATGCTTATTACTAAAATTTACAATGAGAGATGATGAAAATTGGTATCTCTTGCGCACAATGTCATGTTACTGGAAAGCATGATACAACTAAAAGGGCTATTTAGATGAAAAAACTCTGGACATTCACAGAAAATTTCTCGTTTCTAGGATGGATATTGACGAACAGCGGCGACAAAAAACTCCCATTTACTACGATATGGCTTCTCTGAAAGTTAATTAACGCCCGGCGCGAGAGATATGACATGCAAAAGAATGCGGGAGTATGACTCAAGTTTGGCGAAAGCTTCGCCAAGCAGAGGGGGGGATTGAGGGCAGCGGTTTGGACATATTATCTTCACCACGGATGGGTGAGTGGCAATGGAGGAAGTCAAGAGTCCTGAAAAAAAATAAATAAATTCAGCCTTCCTCATCAGCGATAGCTGGCAGAAAAACTATTCCGCGGTGGCCGCGGTTCGTAGTTCTGAGAGGCGACGTCTGACGGCAGCGCGATCAATGCATGGAAGGACATGTCACTTTGAGGTGGTGGGGGGAATACTGGGGGATCCCAAGTTGGTCGCAAGATGTTTTGTCGTCGCAAGGGGTGGTCATGGGCGGCTTGGCCAGAGTCGAAGAGGTCCCTGAGACAATCGGAATCTCGGTACTTTCATCGTCACCACTCTCTAATCCGAAGATTGGTTTGCCACACGTTTCCTCTCCACTTTTCAATCAGTTAAAAGTTTTGTTAGCACATCACCCGTCGTTTTCACGTCCCCCATATTTCCCCCGACGTGGGCATTTCATGCGTGGACTTCCTCAATTACTCACACCAATCTCATTTCTCCCACCAATTTTCATTGCTTCCTTTCAGAATTCCACCAATGAATATGTGTCTGCTACTCTCTCGAGTTCCTATCAAGCATAGTAGTTGTTACGAAGAGTCAGTTTCTCCCGCACTTGTCATAGAACTTCTTTAGTAGCGAGGCTATCGATCCATTTGTACTTAAACGTACTTCAACGGTAATATTTCTTTCCCCGACCTCGTAAACGGCACGTTATAGGCCTTTTACATCGGGTGATCAGCATAAACAACCACGTCCTGAGAGGTGAATCATTTGAAACGGGACTTGAAGCCGCGGCCCTCGGATTGGCAGGCAAGAGTTTTACTCCTTCGCCACCAGGGCCAACGAATATATGTACTTCTATTACCTCCAACCTTCCTTCTTTACGCTGTTACTATCGTATTACCTTTACTGCTGCGGATTACTTTGTTCCATAGGTAGTTATAATTATTATATAATAAAATAATAATAAATGTTCCCATACTTTCTAGTTTTTCTCAAAGACTACCATCTCTTACAGTAAAAAAGGCGGGTCAGTTGAGAATGGGAATCTACATTTTTGGTAAATTATTAATAATTGATAATCAAAAGTAATAATAATAAGTAATAATGATAAATATTCTGGGAAATATAATGCCTTGCAGAGCGAAGCATTTATTAGAGGACTGATTTCTATGTTGATTCTGGAAGCTGAGAATTTTATTTTGTTTTAAATGTACTTCTACTATGTTCAATAAAAAATGATCTGTTTTCGACGCTCAATAGATTATACACCAAGGTTTTAAATTCGCCATGAAAAAACATTTGACTTGACCGGAAGTGGAACCCGGATCTCCCAATTGCCGGTTAGGTGTGCTAGCCAGTGGCACTTCAAGGCGAGTTTATGTATAACACAACTGACTGGAAATTGGGAGATCCGGGTTCGAATCCCGGTCAAGTCAATGACTTTTTTCATAGCGAACTTCAACCCTTAGTATATTCACTCCTGCGAGTGAATGTGTACCACTTCATTTGTAAATGCAATGATTTGAAATTCGATTAATACATTGATCTAATTAAAGTGATGGTATTTAAAGTAAGTTATGCACAGAACATATAATTACAATAACTCGAATAATGTTTTTCAAAGGGTACAAATACAGTGAATGGTAAAATGATGAGCGAACAGCAGAGAACGATCATAAAAAATGTAATAGTTTGCTGAAGCTCTACGCTCTCCTCCAACTATCCATGAATCCATCAAAAGTCATCAAATTAACATCCATCTTAATTAATCGGATACATTCCACTATTGGTCATTCTAGGTAATTTGTCTCATTCATTTCTCCCCCATTAACTCATAAACAAAAATGAATTGTGCTTCACTCACTTTGTTTAAGGTAGTTTTAGAAAATATCATTTCACCTAAAAATCAAATGAATTTGATCTCATTTTAAAGAAAAATATCTCACCCTTCCAATGACTTCAAAAATTTAACCCCTTACCGCATTACCTTTGGAGTTATTTGACAACAAATACCAGCCCTTTTAAATGAGAAATGGTAAATGCATGCACTCCAGAGAGATATTATTTACATAATGAGGAATTTATAACACTTATATGTCGTAAAATAACTGACAACGTGAAGTTTGTATGTTTTCTCAACTTTTTTTTGAAAACTGATCATATTGTCACCGCAACAGGTTCTTGGGTATCATAAAAAGCCATCCGTTTTGAAGGAGTTTCAAACGCTCCGCGCAACAAAAATGAGTCGAGTTTAAGATTTATTTAGATATTTTCATTTAATTACTAACTATTTCTGTCATATAAAACTATAGTATTGCACCATTAATAAAGCAATATTTAATTCATGAGTCCTACAGCTATCTCATAGTATCTCGCACGGACTAACTTAAGGTAGTTAGAGCAAATATCATTTCACATAAATATCAATGAATTTGGTCTTATTTTAAGGAAACATAACTCGCCCTTCCAAAGATACCAAAAATTCAACCCCTTACCGAACTACTTTCCGTGATTGAAGACCAATATACTAATTGATGTTACAAGGTAATATTTATACATAAAGAGAGAGTTTGAGAGTATTCATCATTAGGTTACTTCAATGGCTAATTCCAAGCGGTTCAACTTGACATAATATGGATGGTTGGAGGAACTGTTGTCACTAAAGGACACCACGCGGAGGAACACCCGAGAGCCGGCTATCAAAAAGCTAAAAGCCGCGGAAACCTTCGCACCAATTTCCTACATTATGTTCTATAGCCTTGAAAACCTGTTCCGTTTTCATCACATTCATGTTCTCGTTTACACTTTCTCTTGCTGTTAAAATTCAAATATTCCTTCTCGTAAGACAGTTTGAGCGAAATATCATTTCATCTAGAAATCAATGAATTTGGTCTCACTTTAATGAAAAATATCTCATCCTTCCAAGGATACCAAAATATTAGTCCCTTACTGAAATACTGTCCGAGATATTTCCCAAAATATACCAGCCATTTGACATGGGAAATGGTAAGTGTATGCGCTCCAGAGAGACCTTATTTTTAAAAAATGGGGCATTTATAACACCTAGATATCGTCAAAGAATTAACTGTGTGTAGTTCGTATGTTTTCTCTACTATTTTTGAAAATTTATCACTTTGTCACCGCAGTAAATTCTTCTGGTTAGCAAAAAACCTTCCGTTTTTAAGGAGTTTTAAACGTACCTGGCAAAAATGAGTCAAATAAAAGACTTATTTAGATATTTTTATTTAATTACTAGGAATTTCAGTCGTATAATAGTATATCACTGCACCATTAATAATGCAATGTTTAATTCATGTGCCCATTAGCTGGTGACATTAAAGCGTATAATTCGAAACTGGTCTCTATTGTGACTAAGGAGCTATCTCGGTCAAACTACTTTAAGACTTCGGTGATGATTGAACGGAACTCAATGCGCTTAAGTCTTTGGGGTTGGCATAGATAGGAAAGCTAACTTTCAGGACGTAAACACGGAGAGAAATTCTGATGATACAGGGACAAAGGTGCAAGTAGAGAGGCCCCTTCATAGGATCCTATCGGCCTCTGAGTCCAAGAGAGAGGGTTTCAGATGAGATATTCAAATTTTGGTATCGCGTTGCGATAAAATACATGTATAAGATATGATATAATTCATATTGCATGATGCCGAATCATTGTTCATATTTATAGTACAGGTTCGATTGAAGGAACTTTTTCATCAGCATTTAACGTCTGACGCGAATACCGCATTTGCGTAACGAGTTACTATTAACTTCAAGCTATAGAAATCGATGCTGAAAGAACTACCTTAGTCTGACCAGCAAATCGGGTTGTCAAGTCATGAAGGGGTCATTCCAGGAGTTCTAGGTTTTCAGAGTACCATATTCTGGTGTGATCGATTAAAAATATATTTAATACAACACCTTGGAATGTATATTCCGCGTTAATGAATAGTATAAATGTGCAAATCATTATTAAGTTCAACGTTAGCAGCTGAGCAGGCTGAAGTTCATATGAAAAAATCTATACTTAGATATAAGGGCCTTCATTGTTGTTACACAATCTTTATTTTTCTTAGATTTTGCCACATTTTAATGATTTACATGGAAGACATTTCTTCAACAAATAAAATTCAAATAGAATTTTATTCGGGTAGACGATAATGTTACAAGCTTTCATCTGATTACGAGCATGAATTAGGCATGGAATACTCGATACTCAGCTGAATGAAATTAGATGAAATTCAAATTTATGAACTTGAGTTAAAATCAATTCACACCTGAATGATCTTAGATTATCCCAGAGTATCTGCTGGATAAATTTCTGTCGAGCTTTTCACTGGGTAAGCAGATCCATGTGTCCCGAAGTTTCGGAAAACGGCTTGTTCTCCATCCTCAGAGTTTCTGAATTATTCAGAATCCCTGAAGATGGATAACAAGTCGCACTCCAAAACGTCGGTGGATGGGTACCTGCTTACTCGGTGGAATACCCAAGTGACATTATCCTAATTCGTACCATTTATGATGAATCTTTTGATTGAGAAGTTTTGCGTGGAATTTCAATACTCATACATGTTAGTAGCAAATAACAAGCGAATTAAAAATATAAATTATTGGAAGCGTTTATGTTGGAGAGAATATTTTACTGATTATTAATTGCATTAAGCTGGAAGAGAACGTATAAATCTCGGAGGTGAAGATTTTTTAAATTCTCGTCCAGTGCTGTGAGCTTCCCAAAGAATCCGCAACTCCATTGGCCAGCCGCCGCGAGGGGATGGGCATATCAAGAGCTCGAATGGCTTTAGAAGTCAGCAGTCCAAGAGAGGGGCAACCTAATTGAAGATTGATCATCAGTAGCGTCTCCCGATGACCTAAGAAGACCAAATACACTGATTAAAATACACAAATATTGCGGTACAAAGTCTCTTCCACTGGAGCAAGATTTGATACATCTGATATAGATCTGTGCGCCGATGGAAAAACTATCGGCGGCGGACGCCGACTGGAAATGGGTCGGCGGCCGGCGGCGCCGATCCGATGGTTTTTACCTGGTTTACTTTTTCACATGGTCACTTTTACGGCGATCAGTCTCTTAAACCACATTTATTGTGAAAAATTGAGAAAGAAACCCTCATCCAGAATTTGCCCCGAATGAAGGTGAATTGCAGGTGTAACTATCTCCATCAACCTACGAGGAATTAGGAGATCCACGTTTCAATCCCGGAAAAAGTCTCTTTCGAATTGCTGCCTTGATGTTCTCTGTTTTGGAAGAGGAGAAATGTTTCTTATACGAAGCCAAATGACGGCTTAAATCGTGCAACTAGCCCTCGAAATGTTTTTATTTACATTTCGAAGACAAATAATCAACGTTAGTGTGCGAACTCATGATGCATTTTATATTTTTCCAGAATCGCTAATCTTGTTTTACCCGGGGTACAGAATTACAGAGTTTGAAACAGCTTATTTCTCCCAATCTGGCGTGCAATTGGAATTGAATTAGAGCAGGAGCTCGTTTGTCATCTCACATTGATGCATTCATGCATGCCTTCTTGTAATTTACTGCTTTCAAGACGCTATTTGAAATGCCCATTCGTACGCACATCAAATTGAGAAATTACATCCCCCGTGTAAAACGAGCTTTAAGGTGACAGGAAAAACATGGTAGAAAGTCACCAACGGAAAGTGTCGCGTTGTGGAGGACATGTCTCGAGGTAGAAGGAGTGGGATAAGGAGAAGAGGTGAGATATCACTGAATGGAAACGCTGCCAACTGAGTAGAATTTAAACTGAGATGGCGGGGAAATGCTGACGGCACGTTCCACGATAATGTGTTAAGGATCGAAAAAGTTAGATTAAAAACCGATGACGATATACTTAACCCACCGGAAAGCCCATCTCAGCAATTAAATTTAGGACAATAGAGAGAAAGGAAAATGATTTGAAGAAGAAATTGAGTATTCCTCCGGTTCTCAAAGATGTGCGGAAAGTTTTCGCAAAAGCGAGACTGACGGTGACTCGTCTTACGTTGTTAGGTTGACCTATATAACAAATACGACTACGTCGGGGAGACGGAGGTCCAATTGAGGTCCTCTTGACCTCAATCCGTCTCATTGGTGTCGACCTCGAAGCTGTTGGTTAGCTAACCTTCCCTTCCCATTCCTTCCTTCCCACTGCGTCCTTGCCTCGGACATAAGCGAGAAGCTTGATTCCGAGGTGTAAGTTGTAATCCCGCGGCGAGAGCCGAAACACCTGCCACAATACATAATGCCACACATGCTACGCAGAACTCCCTAGTGTCCTTTCGAACCAAATTCTCACGTATGCCGTATTGTATGATATTGTTCGATCTCCTTCCTCGGGCGGAGAGCTTTTTACCAGCTCGCAAAAGCGGGCGGGCTTCACTGTTGGAAGAACTCGATAACTTCGTTCAGCGCCCCTCCAGTGAGCTACTAGAAGGAAAGGAAGGGGGAGGAGTCAAATTACGATCTCTCAATTACACCGTATTTTATTTTCCATGGATAAACGCGCGCAGACTACGCGCAATCAGCAAACGGACAATTCATTGGTATCACCAGAGTAGGAATAGAATAGAATTTATTTCACCTAGTCCTTCGGACTCTAGGTTCAACAAAATTACATTTTTAGAAATGAACGCACACACTTTGGAGGTAGTTTGAGCGAAATAATGCCCTCGGCAGCAGCTGTAGGAAGCATGAATTAAATATTGTATTATTAAAGTTGCAATAATACGCTTGTGTGTGACTGAAATTCTAAGTAATTAAATTAAAATATCTATATTAGTCTTCAATTTGACTATTTTTCTTCATGTGGTATATTCAAAACTCCTTCACAACAGAAGTAATTTTTACGATCCTGAAAACAATTAATGCGGTAACTCTATGGTTTATTTTCAAAAATAGTAGAGAAAACATAATTTACGCCCTGATAATTTTTGGACGAAATCTAGGAGTTAGAAATTCCTCATGTTTTAATCAAGCCCATCTGGAGTGCATACACGTACCATTTTCCATTTAAAAGGCCCGGTATTTTTCGCAAAAAATTTCGGAAAGTAGTCTGGTCTGGGGCTGATATTTTGGTGAAATGATATTTCGCTCCAACTACCGTAAATTCATTTCCTGACATTACTGATCCGTTTCCTTTTCCCTCTAACCCTCAAGACGATATTCTGTATGAATTTGGCATCGTGATGAGGAAAAAGATTTAATTTTTTTGATGGTAACAATATAAAAGGCACTCGTCGCACTACCTTTAAAATATATTCCGCAAAATCTAATTCCCGTTTTCCATAGGCCATGGTACAGATGAGCAGTCCAAAGACACATGATTGAATGAAAACGAGGAGTTTATTACGTGTAGATCGCGACTGAAGTTAAACGGTGTGTAACTTGAACGCTGTCTCAGCAATCGTAATGCGTAAATCATTTCCTCATTGCAATCATTATTTACTGAATCATAGACTAATATTTCGGCTGTGAATAGGTTTTTAGCGTTTTTTGTAATTGAGTCAGATAAATCCTTCATACATACATGTAATTAGCTAATTCCTGTGAGTTTCAGTCAAGTAAAACACAGTTTTTTCGTCAATTATGTTGCGATAATTACTTTATACTATGAAAAAATGCTAATATCGAAAAATAAAATTCGTATTTAGTTATGACTAAAGAAACATCTCCCTCAAACTACCTTGCCTCGCAAATACCGATCGATGAGTCACATCAACCTGTTCCACAAAAAGAAAAACTCTTCCATCAGCATTGGTATTGTGACGGAGGAAAAAAGTTGCATTGAAATCCGTTCTATTTATCCGCCTCTCAGCCAATTAGACCGAAAGTCGGGAGTGGGAGACTGTCATGCGCTCCACTGAGATATAGACAGAAAGTTTCAGAGTCATGCGTGCGGTCTCTCAATTCAGCCACTTAAAACTCTCGAGTCGGCTTCAGGAAACTCCTGGAATATATATCGCGGAGATAGTGTGGGATGGCACTGCCGTGGCGTGGTGACTCCATTACGCAGCGGCAAGCAATCTCTTTATGTTCATACTCATTCGACGGAATAGAGAAGACCAGGATGCTCTCTCCCCTTAATTCAAGCTGATCAGGGATATGAGCGATAGAGGCGGACCGGAGCCCAAATAGGCTTAGTGAAACGGCTATTTACGGATTTTGCCGGCTTTATCACCTAGACTGCTGTCCTCGGTGTTGTTAATAAAACACACAATTTGAATCCAGTTGGAGTGACTCTTTCAAAATGAGATACTGAATCCTAGTCTTCTTTGTAGTCTAAACGTCGGGGTAAATACATCAAGGTTCATTAGTTTTCCCGGCGCTCCTCTCGTCACAAATTTTTTAACTGTATATTTTCTTGTGGAGCCCGTCATTTTTCGTGCTTCAATACCTATCGTACCGTTCCAATTAGGGGTGGTCCCAGCACAAAGAGCTTATTTCTCAACGTTATAAAAATAACTGGCTCCTTTTAAACAACTCAATCCATACTGCCCTATTCGTGCATACAGCCTTCGCCTCAACGAGATGCATACATTTCTTTATACACGATATCCTCTACTTACGACTTCAAATAATCCTCTCGTGAGGCTCATCTACCGCATTCACACATGACTTTCTCAGTCTACTCCGTCCTCGAACACCATTCATTTCTCGACAATCGATGTTCATTCAATATATGTTTGAATATATTATTCAATTATCTGAATATGATTGTTACAGCCCGGAGAACGCACTCCATCGTTAAAAGCTAGTATTTAATGATGTCCAACTCAAATTTCAGAATGATGATCAGCTTTTCACTCTCTAGACTATTATCTCCGATAAAATTGCTGGTTTCAGGCGTTACTTCATGGAATTGGTAAACTTAATGACGATAACTTACAACTTTGTTTTTCCAGATGTTTTTATTTGAAACGACCCGGGTTTCGACGTTCAACGTCATCTTCAGATGTTACTTAAAATAATTGTCTCAAAATATGGATTTTTTCCACGAAAATATTGATATCTGGTTTTTAAATATTGTTGTCTTTTAATAAATCATCAGCTATGCTATTTTATGGTGTACTACAGTATTATTGTCTTATATCGCTGTATGAAATTGCAATGTAAGCGCGATGAGAAAAATTTGTAATTGGTTTGTTATTGTTTAATGCGACGCAATTGAAATGCTACTATGCTTAAGACACGTATGCCTTTCAACATTATTTTTTAATTTTGCAAACGGTAATGCATGCATGGAGGCGGCCTCCCATAGATCTGTGACCTTTAAGGCTCTCTAAAGCTCCTGAAAAATTGTTAAAGAAAAACACTTTTGTACTTTAAACTGTGGAGTAATAAATGTATTCCTATTATATAATTATCAATCATTGATAGTCATTCGGCTAACATTCATTCTCTCCATGTGGCATAACCGACGAAACTCTTTTTCGGATCTTTTCACATATTTAAATTATTTTGGCATTTATTCCACATAATATCATCACCAACAAGCAATCCCAACCTTATCCCTCCCATTGTTACCTCAAAAACTTCTCCGATAACCGTTGCAATCAGCCCACGCTTACGCACCCTGCGATTTTCATTCCCTAGGACAAAAATTCCTTGATATTTGCATGCTACCGAAGAGTTTCCTTTCGGCTTATGCAGGCCTCTCAATTTCCTCGTGTACCTTTTATTTTTTTTCAAAAATTCGCCGTAGGCACATGCCTTTGTTCGACTTCTTCACAATTCACCCCATTATACATTTATTTTTACCATTTCCTGGCCCAAAAACCACTACTTTGGTCTCGTAAGCGTTCTCCCTGAATTCTTCTTTCCACTATGCCGCTTCACAGACATGATCCCCGAGCCGATGTAATTCATGTGGGCTCTCTGAGAGAAACACACCATCACCTGCGTACAGTAGAGCCTTGTCGTTGCAGCGATACGTCTCTGTTCATTGCCGTTCTTTTCAAATCCTTATATTTTGTCACTCCCATAATAAATTCTGAAAATTCCAGCGATATGCTGTGGAACCGAAACGTGACTGACAAATCACAAAACGAACAAATTACACGAGTATAAATTTATTACACCGTTAAATAATTTTGTACTGGAATATGCTCTTTTTTCAGTTTTCTTTCTTGGCCTGCCTCTTCCTTGTTTTCCCAGCACTGTTCCCTCCATTATATTTCCTAGGGAGCCGTTATACCGCAGGGCATGTCCAGCAAATTTAATTTTCTTTTTCTCTAGCTCTTTCATGAAATTCCCCTCCTCTTTAATTTCCCTCTGACTTCTACGATGCTTTTTATATTTATTCAAGTTGGTCTTTCTTCAAATCCACATATGTAGTGCTTCCTACCGAGACTTTTTCATCTTTCTCATATCCATATCCATACAATAATGTGCAGTGAAACCCCTCTCAACGACCACACCTATCAAGCGACCACCTCTGTCAACATCCATTTTTCAGCGGAACCGTCGGTGGTCGCTTGATTCAGGTTTCATTGCATGTGCACATCAAATAAATATGCATTAAAATTTCTCAGGAGTAACAGAATTATGAGGAAATAAACGCTATCTGCATTGATTTTAGCAAAACCGTCGCTTCAAGACTTTTTCAATTTTTTCAAATCAGCGTCATTTGCATAATATGTACTCCTAGAAAATGAACCCCTGTCAAACGACCTCAAATCTCTCGAACATACACTAAAAATAGCATTGAACAGCCATTATGACTATGCATATTCTTGTTTCGCGCCCAGTTTATTTCAAACCAGTCTCTTAAGGACCGATTCACCCTCGCACTCATAATTATCGCACATAGACTGCATAGCATTCTGTAACTGCTCATTTACTCCATAATCACTCAAAACCTTAAGGCAGTTTGAGCGAGATAGTTCCCTAGTCAAAATCGAGACAATATTTTAATGATACGCTATGATTTCAGCATCTGTAGGAAGCATGAATTATGCATCATAATATTGATGGTGCATTAGCATACTTTTACCTGACTGATATTCTATTGAATCAAATAAAAATATCTCTATAAGACTTTAACTTGACTCATTTTTTTCACGCGGTTCGTTTAAAACTCCTTCACAACGGAAGTTTATTTTGTGATTCCAAAAAAATACTGCGGTGACAATATAGTTTATTCTCATTAAAAGTTGATAAAACATAAAATTACACGCTATTAATTTTTTGACGAGATATAGAAATTCCTCATCTTTTAAATAAGGTGTCTCTGTAGTGCAGACACGTACCATTTCCAATGTAAAATGGCTGGCATATTTTGGGAAATATCTCGGAAAGAAGTTCGGTGAGGGGCTGATATTTTGGTATCCCTGGATGGGTGAGATATTTTTAATTAAAATGAGACCAAATTCATTGATTTCTAGGTAAAATGATATTTCGCTCTAACTACCTAAAAATCACATTAATTTCGCCTGTACTTATATTTTATCCAAATTCACGAATGCACACTACGTTTCCATAAATGCTCAATAAAGTACATGCTTCATATGATTTTTATCTTCTTTTTTCCCCCTTTCCTTTAGTACTGAGCAACGATACGCGGATGCTTGCAATTAGTAGGAACGTAAGAAGTTTTCGAGCATTAAATATTCCATTCGCACAAACGAGAAATGAATTTACGCCCTCAGTTCAACCTTTCACTTGATATCCCACGTACGCATGCAGCCTTCTCATTTTTCAGCATTCTAGTTGCCGTTTTGACCTCATTTAAACTTACCTATACTTTCCCACTGACGTTTCCGCACCCTAGTCCATTAGGCAAAACTTCTCAGTCAGCACTATTATGTTTTGAATATCCAAAAATAACTCACTTCCACAGTCCCTGAAGTTGCTTGTAGAAACTCTTGACCTTAAAGCGTTCATACTTTTCTGTGTGTATTCAACGCCCTCACCCCTCGTGGCACAAGGGTGTGCACCGGGAAGTATAGCTTAGATGAGTTGCAAATCCACCCACTATATTGAATGCTTCAGAAGTAACTTCTCTAAAGATATCTAAAATGATATTGGTTTAGAACTAATTTCTGAGTATTAATTGGGTGTACACCAGATTATCGCATGAATTGAATTTTACTTGTTGTTGAAGAGGTTCAGGTTCAGTGATTCATCAAGGATCACATGATGAATATTTATATTCCATGAAGTAAATATTTTTATTTGCATAGAACATATTATGCTCCTTTTTGATATTCTCGGGGGATCGGGTTGGTGTGGTGGCTAGATCCTACCACACGGCTCAGTATTCAAATCCCTGCAGACCTGCAGTGTTCAAATCCCTGTTTTTCAGAAGGAACCCGATCCCTACTTGAGTGTCTTGTGGAGGGAGCTTCAAGTACAGTACTCCGTTTGTCGGATGAGACGTCAAACCTCGGCGCCTTTCGTTAAGAGCAGGCTGATGCCGAAGCCGGCTTTCTATCCACCTTTCCTCTCTTATCTATCCCCTATGGCGCAAATGACCTTAGCTGTCAGCCGCCTCCATAAATATCCATTCCATCTATCCATTGACATTCTCGGGAGCAAGGGCTTCATTTTCCCGCAAAAGCTTAAGCGCAAACATCCCCCAAATTATTATTTCCCCCCTCAAATTTTGAATTGTTTTGTAAGATCTGAGACTTTCCCGGCGTGAGATGTTAAGTAGCTCTATTCGGGATGTCCACCAGGCGAGGGACTCCATAAGTGACAACGTATGAATTTATCCCAAACTCATGAACCATGAATTGTATTGAATATATGTATGTACATACAATGAATGTATGTACAGTTGCATATATATACAAAGAAGTGTATTGTTTCAAAATATTGCTCTGCCACCCAATAATATTTAGAATGTTTCAGATGAACAGTTTTTGTTCTCACTTGTCAAGAGAACAATATATCTTTTTATGCATACAATTTTTTTAATTTTTTCTTGCGCGGAAATTTTTTTCCATGTCTTACCCCCTACTGTCCCAAAAACAATTCTCAGAATGCCTCAGATTACGTTTGTTACTCTCGTCGCCCAGATTTTGACATTTAATTTACAATTTTAGTTTTTTTTAATTTTTCTGTTTTGTTATTTAAATATTTTTCAAAATTCCTTCCCCCAAAATTTTAATAGCTACTTGTGCCATGTACCCTTCATGTACGCAACCCTGCTCGGGAATGATTACAAATTCACAATTTTCTCTAAATTCACACATGCACAATACTTTTTCAGGAAAGCTCAATAAAGTAATTGCCATATATATAATTTTTACATTCTTTCTTCCCCTATTTCTATTCGTACAGGGGTACAATATGAGAATGTTTGCAATCATAACTCTCAGTCATCCTCAGAATTACGGCCATCAATCTCTCATGTACCTCACTCTTTCTACTCACTGCAATTACCATTCCCTCAATCACATTATAACATTCTGCAACCATTCCTTTCAAATTTTTCCAAGCATCACATACACTCCCGTCATCAATATCGCATCATCATTCCCTCTACTTGGAGAAAAGCATATCTTGAAGCGTGTATCCATGTATGTATCCTTACTTCGCTGTCCAACTACTTTTCCCTTTTTAGGGCCTTATTCTGAGTCTGGGGTCACTATTTCAAGATATCGGGCTATTGCACGGCTCAGAATAGCCCGGATCGGTATTCTGCATGTAGGGGGGAAATATATTTCCCAGTTTAGAAGGGCTATAGTAAATCCCGCCCCTTCCGGTAAGAAAACTTTTCAGCCATATATATTCAGAACTTAAATTTCAGCAACCAATGAGAGGCAAACTTGGCGTGTATTTCTCTCTCTCTTTCTTAGATGAAATACTATTTCCTGATTGTACCTACTATAGGACTTTTTCACCTCAGAAATAGATAAAATTATAATTATAATACTTGTTACGTATAATAAGCCGTAAAATATGTATTATATACACGTAGCAATATATTCTTAAACAATGACTGACGTAACTGATACTGCGGAACAGTGAATGTAAACATGCAAGGGTGAGTCCACTAATGGTGTGGGATTCGCATCAAATTTTTAAGTTATTAATGTTTATTATTATAACGCCGCACTCCTGTTTTCTTTTCTCCCGTTAATTATTGTTTTTGTATTCGTTTTATTTGTTTTATTATATTATTTCTTTGTTGTTGCATTAACCGAAAATTTTTCTTTGTTTGAATTATTTTCATGAGTTTATGGTTATTATTTTTTTTCGACGTTGTTAAGGATTTAAAAAAATGTTTTTGTTTTTATAGAGATGGGTTGTTAAAAGGGAGAGACGCGTTAAAGAGGCTGCGACTGTAATTTTGTACTGATATTTCTACTCCTACGTCTGGAAAGATAAATTATACCAAGAAAATCGTGTACCAACTATCTTAATAAATAGTGCTACCTCGCAGCAAGGAGTTACGTTATGCCTGTGATCCTTATGATTAAACCACACTTGGAGTGATCCTTTCCTCTGTCTGCTTTGGAATAGCAGAGACCCTCACCACTCAAGTACCTTTCTATGATTCGACGTATGTACTGTAATGGTATAAATGTGGCCGCAAGGTCAACCGAACAATAAGCATCGAAAGCCGTCACTATATTCCCGATAGGGACGTGTTATTGGGAATACTAGAGTAAATAATCCAACAAAGGAGGAATCTGGGGACGCTTGGGCAAACAATTAAGAAAAAAAAGAAACAGGCAGTCGATGGTAACAGACGTGGAGGGAGAAGAGAAAGACGAAACTGAAGGAAAATCGACGTACGGAGATATACTGAGGAAGAAGACGGCATAGTAAGACCGCGGAAATAACGGCAGTGGTCTGGGTTTCAGCGGAGGTTTAGGGGAGGACGAGAGAGGATAAGAAAATATAGCCGAACGACAGCGGAGGGAACGAGACTGACCGCGCACGCGGAGGCAGGAGGTCCGGGGAGGATAAGTGGAAACACAGCCAATAATTCAAATAGAAAAAGAACCTTCGCACCCAAAAAGCCGTTAAATTCATAAGAAAAGAGTTTAAATTTTTAATTCTAACAAATCTCGTCCTGAACACCTTCTGTCTCTTCCTAAAAACCTATAGTAACTGATTGCCTGTTTTTCTTTTATAACCAAAGGGATTAGAACCTATTTGTTAACCTAAATACCTCCAATTTTTCATTGTAAATTGGGCCAATATAATTCCAACTTGATTGATTGCTTATGATAATTTAAAAAGAGCTATATCTTGAAAATAAATGTATTTGCATGCATTTGACGTGTTTAAATGTGTCGTTTCCATGTGCTTGTCACATGATTAATGTGGTTCTTTTAAAAGGAGGTCAGATGGGTTACGAAATTTACATCAAGGTGGAGCAGCCGTTGAGAGAAAGGATAAGTTATAGAATTGGTAGCATTACATTACTTATCGACAGACACTGTTTTACTCGCAAGTTATTCAGTATTCTTTCGATAGAGGTCTTACAGCATTGTAATCTACGTTGCTCTACTCAGTGATGGTGTTTTGCGTTGGCAGTAAAGGGCTGGGAGGACGCAACAGTCTCACTGCATGTTGTTTAAATATGTGCTCTCACTTTTCCACGCGCAATATTCTTCCTTGGAACCAACTTTGATTCCAAATTTACTTGCGAGATCACCTCCTTTTCCTCTTCAGCCTCAGCATCCCATCAATACTAGGGACTATAATTCCTCGCATTTGCGATAGCGGGATTTTGAACGCAACTGTCACATTTTTTACGCGAATAACGTAGTTTTTTGTTTTATTCCAAGTACGATAATTTTGAAGTATTTTGGCATATTGTGCCGATTTAATTCCCGTATCATCATTAACTGGTACTCTGCCTATTAACAGGTCCCAAACATCAAAGCTATCTCCAATTCGTCCTATCCCGGCCTCTTCCTTGGTTTCCTTGTGACTTCATTTTATCTTTACTTTTCTGTCATTTTCAGCCTTCTTCTTTCTCTTCTCTTTTCTCCCTCCACTGTTCCCCCGACTGCTGTATTAAGAATCCTCTTCCCTCTTAAAATATGTCCGTTTCAGTTTCCCTTTCTCTTCTGTATTGTTTTCAGTAGTGTTCTTACCTCACTAACTCTTCCCAGCCCCTCCTCATTTCTTACTTTAGCCACCCATTTCGCTCTCTCTAGCCTCTTCCACACCCATATCTCAAATGCATTGAGCCTATCCCCCTCTCTTCTTCCCAAGGTCCACTTATTGCATTCATACAACATAGCACTCCACACATAACGTTTCACTAGTCTCTTCCTCAGTTCTATATCCATACCGCTGATTAACACATTTCTCTTATAAAAAACTTTCTTTCCCATAGATGTTATTGACTTAATCTCTATTTCACTCCTCCAATCTTCCGTTATCATGCTCCCCAATATCTATACCTTCAACCTACTCTATTCTTCCCTCATAATCGTATCATTCACATATCCTCCAACATTCACTCTTATATCACGTATCAAATGCGATGAAAGATCGTCAGATGACAGTGGCGGAGGTTACAGCATAAAGCTTCAGCTATGGGTCTCCAAATCATCCCAACAAATAAACATGGCTAGAATAAAAATAATGAGGAAATGTATGTCACGGACCTTGAGTAAGTGCATTCATTTCTGCATAGTGGATACGGGACTGCTTCATGCTTTTCTAAGCGCATCGCGCTTCTGTTCCGGTTTCCCAGTTTTCTGGTTATTTTAAGTTTTTCTCGATGGCCGTGAGAGAAAAGTCAAAATTTATAAGAACTAGAGAGATTAATATTTTAATTGTTTATAGCTATTGTACAGCACTTTTCTTTATATTTCCGATGGTTTGTGATACGTGATCAAAATGTGAAAATCGGCCGCCATTTTCCAAGATGGCGGCCTAAGCACAGCATTTACGAGTATTGGCTTTTGTTACGTTGTTGCTGGGTACTATACCAGACATAGGCAAAGTTTCTCCTATAGTCAATATTGTAAAATGACTGAACTAGCAGTATTCCACCTTCAAACTCTGATTGAGGATGGATTGGTGGTAGATGGGGCGCGTGTGGGTAGGGAGCCCAGGCTCATCCTGTATCTCTCGTCAGTTGACGCTCTAGTCATTTCCGGCACTCTCTTCATCCTAAAAAAGGACTCCCTTCGCCAATACCCAATCTGTGAAATATACAGCCATTCTCAAGTCTTTGCACAATAGAGAGTAGTGATTTGTCCCTCACAGTTTTTATCTCCTACCCTCATACATATGGACTAACGGTTTATTTATCTTTGAAAAGGTCTTTAAATCACAACATTTCACCTTTGCAACTTTAATTTAATTCCTCCGGGAATAATGAGCAAACCCGTTCGTACTTCAACCATTCCATTCTTTGCATTTTCCTCTAAGGTAACCCTTGAGCACACGACGTACAAGAATCCCCCTTTGACGTAGTCATGCACCCATGCTCTTTCACCGGGCTGCATTCAGCCCACTTGACATGTAATCGCCATTCACCCGTCCTTTTTCCCGCACGTGAAATATTGGCCTTGATGAAAACGCGTCCTTTGGTTTTGCTTGAAACCTTAAAATCACGCAAGGAGTCGGTTGTCTTCCTCCGACTGCGGCTTCCATCGTTACAGCATTTCAAGCTTTCTCACCTCTCGTGGTTTTAATAATTTTTATATTTATTCATCACACATTTTTGATTAACACTAATTTAGAGCCATCATCACTGGCGGTAATGTTTGCTGGCACACCAAAACACATTTAAGTTTGATCGGCAGTTCCCATCTTCCCAAGAATGTACTGTTTATGTAATTTTTTCTCAAACTCCTGGTATGCAATTAACGTCTCATCATAATCACCAGGAAGACACTAAGAGGTATTCGGTATAAGAAGGCACTTTCTTCCCAACATCCTTCAGCGCCAACCTACGCTTCCACTTAAAGCACGAAGTGGAATCTTAAATTCCTTCGACACATTTGGAGCTTTCATCATTATATCTTCTTTACTTACAGGAGTGCGTTCGCTTCGTTTTCCCTTCACAAAATCAAAGCGGCTTTCGTGTATTCAAAAATTTCTTTTGAACGCCCTCTCACTGCTTTTCTCCTTGAATTGGCATTTGTGATCGAACGTGTCCATCATAATCGTACAGCTGCTTAACCCTGAACTACTATCGTGGTTTTTGGCCACGTACACATTATCTTCGGGTCTTTTTTGACCGAATTTTTCGAATTGCTCGAAAACAACAACTGTCACTCGCAATGTCTTAAGTTAAACTGACCTGCTCCCCCCTTTCCCTTAGGATTACATTACAGCAAAGGTTGCTGCGAGCGGCCGTTCTACGACGGCAAAAAAAGAACAAATTCAAAAAGACTTTTCGACAAAGACCCGACGATAGCAGTTAGGGGTTCTACTTCTACACACTACCCCGCGATCCGCCGCATGGGCGTGTGGCAGGGGGTTCTAGGTCACCAGCCGAGTAAAGATTTAAAATTTTTGGCATTGAAATGGTGACATGTACTATGGGAGTGTATTTGGAGGAGCTCAGTTTTTATTGTGGTCACTTATTGTGCGCGGAAAGAACGAGTTTTTGAACCTATCCGCTTGGCAATGTATCTCTCTTCTTTTATCGCATCTGTCAGACCTAGAAGTGTAGTGAGGCATCATGATAATATTCTCTGGGTTGCTCTGAAACACACCAGTTCTGAATTTCTCAAGCTGGCTGAGCCTAGCGTGTAGCCTCCGAGTCTGTAGAGGCTCCCATCTTATTCCCTGTAACGGTTGTGAAACACTATATGTTCACTCGTAGCAGTTTTTATCGAAGCGTACAGCTTTTCTTCGTATTTTATTAATGTTTTTGGTTAAATCTTAATGACCAGCGTTCCAAATTCTCGTGGCGTATTCGAGGTGTGGCCTAGCCAGAGCGAAGTAGCATCTCTCTTTTACTTTTTAATCTGAGGACCTTTCTATTATACGTTTAACAAAACTTTGTTTCTTTGATGCTGCGCCACATATGTTCTGTATGTATAATCCCCGCGATATATCAGATGTTAGGGTAATTCCAAGATATTTTACTATATCTGAAGATTTCATGGTTACTCCACCCACAGTATAGGTATGGCATTATTGTGATGAGTTAAGGTTGGTAGGTGTCAGGGTTAAGGTGGTTAAAGAGCTAATTGTGAGTAATTTAGTACACATTACAATAACATTTGAAATAAGTCAAAAAAATTTCACGGCGAAGACTTCACGAAGCTATATTTATTTATTACTTATATTATAACCATACTGTTGTATTACAAATGACGTAAGAATAATTATATTGTAAAAGTTTCGTCTTGGTTAAAGCAGTGTGTTGACCTGGGTTTCTGTTGAGGAATTCTAATTTAAAGCGAAATACGTGCGTGGACGCGTATTTATATTATCTGCATGATCCTTTAGTATTTAATATAACAATATGAAATGTATGTTTTCGCAATTAGGAGAAAATCTGTACATTTGTCATAGAATTATTTCGGAATGCTGGTCGAGCTTCATAAAGATACGTGTTAGAATATCATAAAATAAAATCGGACGAAAAAGTAAAAGCGACGAGGCTACTTCGCTCTGGTTATACCACACGTCGAATACGCCGCGGGCATTTGGGACCTTGGTCATTAAAATTTAACCAAAACATTAATAAAAGACGAAGAAAAGCTGCACGCTTCGTTAAAAACTGCTTGGAGCGAACATATAATGTTTCATATCTTTTAAAGGGATTACAGTGGGAGCCCCTAAAGACTAGGAGGCTACGCGCTAGGCTTAGGGTGCTTGAGAAATACTGAACTGGTGTAGTTCACAGCGGCACAGAGAATATTATCATGACGCCTCACTACATCTCAGTGTCTGACAGAAGCGATAAAATAAGATACATTGCCGATTAGATAGGTATAAAAATTCGATCTTTCCGCGCACATTAAGCGACCACAATAAAAACTGACCTCAACTCAATACACTCCCATAATACACATCGCTATTTCATCTCCCAAAATCTCATCCCTTACACCTTCAACGGCTGGTTTCCAAACATCCCCTGCCGCACGCCCATGAGGCGGCTCGCAGGGTAGTATGTAGATGCAGATGTAGACGAAGCAATTAGCGAATCACTGCCGCAATTAACGTCAAAACCCGGGCGGTCCAAACAGATGGCGCTGCAGTCGACTCCAATGGACTGAACCCAATGTGGCTATTCAAAATATACTCGTGGAATTATCCGCATATTTTGTGCACTTATTATGGTGTGTAATGGGGAACAGAAAAAAGGGTCAGAAAAAAACACGATTGCTGAAGCCAAATAAATTAAAATTCGTAATTTAGTTCGTCATCACCTGCGATGTTGATTTAAGTAACGAAGAAACGATATACGTAACGTACAATTTTTTTTCGCTAATATTCATACATATTACCAATTAGTATAAGAATGCAAATTATTACGTTAATCTGCACGAAAACGAAAATCGATCTAACCACCTTAATGCGCCATACTTCTTGGAAGCTTGGGCATCAATATTTCCGCCTCTCGAGGATCCCTTGAACAAAATTTCTCATAAGTAATGATACCGTTGTTTTCGGCGATATTTGACCAGTTCTCTTTTAATCCTCTTTATTTAATATTATATTTCTTATAATATACATAATTTTTACAGGTTATACATAAATTTATATTGTTATTATTGCCTATCAATTATTCTTAGTTGCTTATCAGATACAATTTCTTTGGAGAGTTTTCGATATTAAGGCAGCCCTATGAGTCACAGCAACAAGCGTCATTGTCGATTCAAGGTTGTGCTTTCTTATTTAATATATTTTTACTACACTGAAGACAGCGCATTTGGTTATTTTATATCGGGTGAATTACGACAATAACAGACGAAAACTGAATAACCCATGGCCTGAATGATGATGATTCCGTCCTGTCGGGATTTAGCAGGAGTTAGCATGCGAGAACTTGACCCCTTCGCCACCGGGGCCGGCCGGAATTAAATGTAAAAGATGGCTACTCGCATCATAATATCTACGCCTCTATCATCGCCCTCCTTACCAATCTTTCAATAGCTTGGCCTCTTACCAATTCCATGTGTCTATATTCTTTTTCTGTTAACCTATATGAAACAACACCTGTCAGATTTCACCACAGATTCTCAACACCATAATCACCATACCAGGACCAAGTCAAACTTGCATATCAATTACAACCGAACTAAAGTCTAGGACCAAAGTCAGTAGGAAGACATCTTTACAAATTGCCTCAGAAGTACAAATATATAAAAACATTACCAGGTTTAAAAGGCAAATAAAAACTTTTTTTACTACGAAAAATTATTAGTGTGCCCGAATTGATCAATAATAAAATATGACTTGGGTACGTAAGATATGACCTCAATGAGTGAAACATAATATTTGTGAATATGATTTGTGTAATGTAACCATGAACAAGATATGTAACTTCTTTGTATATGTATATATTTTTTATACTAATTTATGAATACTGTTTCATGACGTGTCCTATATTGTAGCTCTATGTCTCAATCTTGGGACAAATAAATATTATTATTAAATGAGTGTTATCTTTCCACTGCACATTTTCAATCTGCTCATGTTGAAACTAGTGCAATTTTTTCCCAACCGCATTGCCTTTTATAGGATTGAGCGCAATGATAATCGTGTCACGCTGAGGCTGGTAACTGTGTAAGTAAAGAGATATGACATGCCTACGACAGATACCGCGTTGCACGTGCCAAGGAAATGTGATTTTTCCTCTTGTGAAACCAAAATACCACTTTGAAAGAAGACATACAATAGCAAACTTTCCTCTAGATTGAACGAGCCATTAGCAAAATTTTATTGTGAGAAACTTCAGGAAGCCGTGGTAATGGTGCAGGAAGAGCTTGGCATTTGAAACAGCGCAGGAGTTTTGGTCATCTGTGACGTGAAACCAATAGGATCCCGCGTCGCGAAAGAGAAAACCCGTGGTAATATTAAACTTTATAGTAGTACCATGAGAAAACCTCAGCTTTAAGGTAGTTTGAGCGAGATATTTCCCGAGTCAAAATAGAGAACATATCCGAGTCGTGTTCTTATCATTTCAGCAGCTATAAGAAGCATGAATCAAATGTTGTAATATAAATGGTGCATTAATATATTTTTGTAAGATAAATTCTCAATAATTAAATAAGAATAAGTGTATAAGTCTTATACTTGACTCACTTTTTTCACGCGGTAAGTTTCATATACCTTCAAAATGGAACGTTTTTTGCGATTCTTAAACAATTACTGAGGTAACTACTGTTGACGCAGAAATGACGTGCACTCGAGTTTGGGTATGAATAAAAAAAGCAACGAAAAGACCTACAGAAAAACGAGCTACACCGCATTGTTTCCTTGCAATACTGCATTATTTAATGGTATACTTAATTTTTCTAAACAAATTTTAATATTTTTTAATACGGGTGTAACGTAAAAAAGTACCTACCGGTTTTGAACGATGTGCGAGCAAAGCTCCGACTGGAATAATTCGTTACTCAAGCAAAAGTATTTCAATGACAACCATATTTCAGTAAATGGTGGACAAATATGATTGCTATATATTATGTACATGATTTATCTTAAAAATCATACAATTTGTTAACAGATTAACATACTACTAATTTTTAACGAGATTTAGGCTTATAAATTCCTCAATTTTTAAAAATAATGTCCCTCCGGAGTGCATACACGTACGATTTCCCAGTGAAATTGCTGTTATTTTTCGTCAAAACTCTCGAAAAGTAGTTCAGTAAGGGGCTAATATTTTGATATCTTTGGAAGGATGAGATATTTTTCATTAAATTGACACCAAAATAATCGATTTCCAAGCGAAATGTTTCCTCAATCAAACTACATGAAGAACCTCGCCCTTGAACATACCTTTTTTCAACTGCACTCATCGTGCTCCACACATAGTTATGATATTAATTTAACGTCAGAAAATGGCTTTTGCCGACGATATAGTCCTGACCTACATTTTTTATTCTTGGGGTCACAGTGGTAAACTCACGTGAGAAAGATGAAGCCACCAGCCTAGAGCATTTAGCCAAGTTCTGACTATGAAAATATTGCCATCTTCCCTTCAACTCCACCTATTTTAACGACAAATTTTAATCGAATATGGGACCCAGGAGCTAATATAACTCGTGAAATGTATTTATACATTAATATTAACTTTTTTCCGTTAAAATGATGCTTGCTTTCATCCTTTAATTTGCCACAGTTCGTAGCAATAGGGGGAAATAACATATGCCAACAACATCGTCTGCTTCGAGGCCTTTGGAAACCTAATACTTACTGATAACCTCCCATTTCACATGAAAATAACATTGAAATGTCGTTTGGGAAACTCCTATGTATAAATGACAGCTCCAAAGCTTATTTTTTTCTCCGTTTATCACAAATGGTCGAAATGACGTATGATGACGTAGGTCAAGAATGCCTTAAATATCGTCTGCTCCGATGTCGACTAAAACTGAATACCTACTGATCATGTCCATTACTCATTCCAAGTAATTTCAGACGTAATCATAGAATTTTCTGGGAGCAGATGTTTGTTCTTTTTCTCTAACAGTCCTCAGTTAATTATTAATATGCATAATAATGGATATTACAAATAAATACAATTTCGACTTCTCCAATACTAATAGTGAGAATGGTCTGAAGATAAGAGGCCAAGGACACGGATGGCAACTAGTTAGGCATCACAGTGGATCATGTTTCATTACAAATAACTGTTAGGACCTGTGGATTACATATGATCAATGTAGTAATGAAATGCAAGAGCTGCCCAAAACATCTAGTCTTTTTAAAAAATGTATTCTACAGGTAAAGGTAGGTTTTTTGAATGTCAGAGAATCTCCTCCCGGTTTTCTACACATTCAGGGGCCTATCTCCCTCTAGTATATCCTTTTTCGTCTCTACGTTCTACCCTTCTTCATCCCGTCCATGAAACCTATTATCCTTCTTCCTCTTCCCCACTTACCCAGCATCCTTCCCTCTATCACACTCTTCAGCAACCCATCACCCTTTATTACATCCTTCAGCCAGTTACTCTGCCTATCTTGGATTTAATTCAAAAGTTTCCTTTCCTCGCCCACGATCTCAAGCACTTTCTCGTTAGTCTTCCTTTCAGTCCACCTCACCTTCTTCATCTTTCTTCACACCCACATCTCAAATGCCTGCAGCCTATTCTCGTCCTCCTTTCTCCGTGTCCGCGTTTCTGTCCTATACACCGCTACGCTCCATATCAAACTCATCACCAGCCTCTTCTTCTCATCCTTACCCAATGTTCCCGTCATCAACTCCCTTCAATTGCTAAACGCCTCCTTAGCTAGCGCTATTCTCTTCCACATGTCACTACCACTATGCCCGTTTTCTTCTAGCGTGCTACCTAAGTAATTGTAACTGTTCTACTTGCTCGTGTTCGTGTTCTCCAACTTGAATCACAAGCTTCGCTTTCTTTGTCTTAGAGAATCTCATTACTTTTGTTTTCCTATGATTTATCTTCATTCCGAATATCCCGCTCTGCATTTCTAAGGCATCTACCAAAGCTTGCAGGCCATTCCAAGATCAACTAGCCAACACCAAATCGTCCGCGAATCTAACTGATTTTATCAGATGCCATCCTACTTTGATTCCAACCTCAAGTTCTTCCTATGCCTGATTTACCATTATACATCTAGTCTACTCACTGCGAAAAGAACTCCGACTACGGCCAATGGGCAGCATTTTATGATTAGTACACCTTTTGCATCTATTAACACTCATTAAAATGCACCAATTATCATTAATTTTAACGAACTCTTATTTGAAAATAGAGGCGTTTAATCCCTCATGAAGCTCATCCTTACAAGACCAAAGCTAAAAGTATACAAACAATCGAGGGCAGTCGACAAATACAAAGGATAAATACGTATCACACCAAGTAATTTTGGGAAAGACAATACTATTTTTTTTATTTTTTTTAAATCTTTAAAATGTTTATTAAAGTGTTCACCATTCTTACAGCTCATACCAAAACGGAGAAAAGAATCGCTAGCTTTATGATAATCTTTAATTTTAAAATGATTTTCGATAGACACATACCGATAAGCCCCATGCATGGATGTTTCTACCGAAACATGGAAAAACATGGGCTATCGAAGGAGCTGACATTTGCCTTCCTTCGTTCTGCGGGTCTCGGGTCCGAAACAGAGGGTTTCGTTCTCGCGTGCCAGGATGGTGTCATCAACACACTCGTGTACCGCCGAATTATATTCAAGGCGGAGGTGGCTGACACGAGATGCAGGGCGTGCCGAGCCAAGCTGGAGACTTTGAGTCACCTTCTCTCCGGCTGCAGTTATTACGCGCAGTCAGCGTATTTAGCTCGGCACAACGCAGCTCTACGGGTGTTGTATTTCCACTTCCGGCATCATTACGGCATCAACGAAGTACATGTGCTGCCCTATGCCCCTGGAGATATTGAGTTCGTCGTGGAGAACGACAAAGTAAAAATCTGGTGGAATTGCTCATTCCCCACCACCAGGCAGTTGGAGGCGAACAAGCCTGACATCGTTCTCCTCGACCGCCTATCGCGTTCCATGTTCGTAATTGAGTTTTTGGCTCCGGCCGAAACGAACTTGGACGCGAAAGAGGCGGAAAAATGGACGAAATATCAAGACCTGCTGTTCGAACTTCGGCAGATGTACCCGGGACACTCTGTAAAACTAGTAGTCCTAGTCATAGGTGTGCTCGGTGGAATCAAGGGCTCGCTGATACAGAGCATCAAGTGTATTCCTGCTTGCGTGGCACAGGCGGAATCACTTGCAGCCTGCATGCAGAAGGCCGTCCTCTTGGGGTCTGCTTCGTGCGCACGACCCGAAGGCAGCGTAGCCACTGATCCGATGGGTTTCGGAAGTGGCTACGAACTCTGCACCGCCCCTCTCGAGTTCTCGACCATTATGACGGCAATGAAACCCGATGCTTGCCGAGGACTTGGAACGGGAAAGTTACCAAAGTAACGAAACATAATAATAATAATAATACTTTATACTCCAAGGACCATTAAAGGATTTTTTGGCATAGGATTCGTCAGTTTGCACGTAAAACATAGACATAGTTTTTATATACATATAAAATTACAGGTGATATTGAAAACATGTTTTGCATATAAAGTTTCCTTTCCTAAAATAGATTGTTTCCAAATTTATAAATCGTCATTTAATAATTTCTAAACAGTGTTATGACACTTAGTCAGAAGAAAGTTTTTCAACTTTAAAATAAATATTTCCATTTACCTAACATTTATCACACTCTTCGGTTACAAATTAAATATTTTTGTAACCACAACCATTGGGTTATTTGATATAGGCGTTTTTTGCGATATGTTACATGCATGAGGTTTGCATTTCTAGTGGCGTGAGAATGAATTTCACTGTTAAAATTAAATTTTGGCGACATCTTGACGTTAAGTAGTAAGTTGTAATAGAGTATGCAAGGTTACCAGCCTTCGTAGTACCCGCACCACGTGCAGCTTTCCCTGCTAACGGTTACGGTGCTCTACCGGTCAGTTTTGGACGTAAATGACGCGTGGGAGTGTTTAAAAGGAGTGATTGTGGAATGTGCTGATAGTGTATGTGGAAAAGGAGTGGTAGAAAGAACGAAAGGTTGAATGAAGAAGTGAAAATTGCAGTCAGAAAAAAGAAAGAGGCGTACAAGGATATGATTGCAGCCAAATCTAAGGAAGAGCGTACTAAGGCATGTGAGATTTACAGAAAGAAAAAGAATGAAAGCAAAATCGTTGTGAAAGAGAGCAAAGAAAAAATGCGTGCGGATGAAGCTAACAAAATGCAGAGTGATTTTGAACGTAATAAAAAGCCGTTTTTGGAGTGGGTAAAAAGAGCTAAGATTGGTGAAGGTAGGGGAAAGAATGCGGTAAAGAGTAAAAGTGGAGAGATCATATGGTACGAGAGAAATATCAGGGACTGCTGGAGGGAGTATTTTGAAGAATTGTACAATAATATTGCAGCCGTTGAGGATGAGCCTTGTGAAGTTGTATGTGAGAATGTGATAATGGAAAAGGATATCAGTGAGAAGGAGGTTGCAACGACTGTGAGAATATTGAAAAATGGGAAGACTGCAGGCATAGATGGGATATCCAGTGAAATGTTGAAGTGTGGGTGTAAATTACTAATTTGTAGGCTGCGTGAACTATACAATTAATGCTAACAGGTTTCTGTTGTTCCAGCGGATTGGAAGAATGTCATCATCGTTCCGTTGTACAAAGGGAAAGGAGGAAAGACCGAACGTAATAATTATCGGGCCATTAGTTCATTGAGTATCCCGGGAAAAGTGCTCAGTAAAATATTAATCGAAAGACGAGGAATATTACTTCCGACAGAATATGGGGTGTACAGTGTGGATTTATGCCTGGGAGAGGATGTAGTGACCAGCTATTTGCACTTCAGCAAGTGATAGAAAAATGTATGAGTGTCCGAAAGAAAGTGTACTGTGCGTTTTTCGATTTAGAGAAGGCATATGACAGAGTAAATAGAAAGAAGTTGAGGAAGGTTTTGAGAGACTATAGAGTGAATGGGCAGTTATTGAATGTTATGATGGCGATGTATGATAATAGTAAGGCAAGTGTAAGAGTTAACGGGGTTCTGAGTGATTGGTTTGTAATAAATCGGGGTGTAAAGCAAAGATGCGTAATGTCCCCATGGCTGTTTAATATATTTATATTTATGGATAAATTTGTTAGAGAGGCATGTAGTGAAAACGATGGTGTTTTGATTGGAAATGTAAACGTGCGAGTTCTTCTACATGCTGATGATGCTGTTTTGATCTCAGACAGTCAACAGGGATTACAGAAGCTCCTAGATAAGTTTTGTGAATCAACGGAGAGAATGGGATTGAAGGTAAATTCGTGCAAGACTAAAGTAGTAGTTGTTGATAAGGAGAATGGGGAAAATAACTGTATGATGAGGACAAATGGTAAAGTAATTGAACAGGTGGATGATTTTGTGTACTTAGGTAAGATGTATGCAAAAGATGGAAGAATAGATGAGGAGATAAAGAGACGTGCGAATGCTGGAAGGAAAGTGGTAGGTAGCTTCTTCTTCTTCTCTTCTAAAGGTTATCCTTGTTGTTACAGCCACGACTTCCAACAATCTCTTTTTTCAGCCTTCATCTTCATTTCATTGTACGAGGTGCATCCCATTTCCATCGCCAATACTTTTAGGTATGAAATTCTCGGTCGTCCTCTCTGTCTTTTTCCTAGAATTTTTCCTTCCATAATATTTTGTATGAAGTTGTCATGCCTGAGTAAGTGTCCGATGAGCTTTGCTTTTCTTGTTTTAATTGTTTCCAATATTTCTCTTTCTGTATGGACTTCATTTAGTACTTTCTCATTAGTTTTCCTGTCGGTCCACCTAGTTTTTGTAATCCTCCTCCAAAACCACATTGTTGCAGCTTCAAGTTTAGTCATTTTACTCTTCCTTAGTGTCCATGTCTCGCATCCATATGTTAGCACACTCCATACAAAGATTTTCAAGAATTTCTGCCTAGTCTCAATACTAATGCTGTTATTTACTAGGAGACTTTTCTTTAATTGAAAGGCTTTCTTGGCTAACGTTATTCTTCTTTTGACCTCTGAGGAGCAGTTGTTATGATTCTCTAATATGCTACCCAAGTAGCAGAACTCTGTCACTTTCTTCAGTCTCACTCCGTCTATACATATATTCGTTATCTTTTCTCTTCTCTTTCTTTCTACCATCATGATTTTTGTTTTCTTGGTGTTAATTTTAAGTTTCATTTTTAATAAAATATTATTTAGAATATTGAGCATTCGACTTAATTCCTTCTCTGAGTCAGCTACTAGAGCTATGTCGTCTGCAAATCGAATGCAATGAATTTGTTTGCCATTTATTTTAATTCCTCTTCTCATTGTTTTCAATTCAGACATTGCTTCTTCTTTGTATAAGTTAAACGAGTAAGGCGATATTGGGAAACCTTGTCTAACACCTTTTCTTATATTTGCTTCTTTCTTGGTGCCACTGATTTCTATTTCCGTACTTTGGTTTTTGTAGAGGTTTAAAAATCAATCTTTTGACTCCCCAATCCAACCCTATTTTGCACATTGCTTGGAACAGTAGTCTCCAGTCAACATGGTCAAAAGCCTTTTCCAAATCAACGAAAGCTATATAAGTTTTCCGGTTAATTTCTAGCCTCCTCTCTAGGATTTGTCGCAATGCTAAAATTGCCTCTCGAGTGCCTTTTCCTGGTCTGAAGCCGTACTGATCACTATCTAATGTCGCATCAATTTTCTTTTTTATTCCCTCTTTTACTATAACCAATAAAATTTTTTAAGCATGGGACAGAAGCGTTATTGTTCGGTACTTCGTGCAATCCTTTGCATTGCCTATCTTGGGAAGTGTAATGGTTCTGCTCTTTTTGAAACCATGTGGTACCTTTCCTTCCTCATAGCAATTGGATACAATCATGTAAAGTTTATTCTTAATTGTATCACCGCTATTTTGCAGTAGTTCTGCTGCAATGTCATCTGTACCGGTGGATTTATTTTGCTTTAATTTATTCAGAGCATTGTTAAACTCAGCTCTTGTTATGGGTGGCCCTTTGCTATCAGCGTCAATAGAATTTTCCTCCCCAATATACTCTTCTATTTTTTTCAATTTCCTTACCCTCGTACAAGTCTTCAATATATTCTTTCCATCTATCACACACCTCCTCATGCCCAAATAATAATTTCCCCTGTTTATCTTTCACCAGGTTGCTCTTAGTTTTCGGTCTATATTGTAATGTTTTTACTTTGCTGTAGGCTTTGACAAGTTTCCCCTCAACTAAATCTTTCTCAATTTCTTTGCTTGTTTCGTTCATCCATATTTCTTTCTGTAACCTACACATTGTTGTTATCTTGTTTTCAACAGCCTTGTATTTATTATAATTGTTGGACCTTAACTTATTTCTTTCTTCAATGAGCTCCAAGATCTCTTGGGTCATCCAAGATTTTTTAGGTTTCAGTTTCTTTACTTTTAGAACCTTGTCAGCAGCTGTTATTAAGCCAGATTTGATACCGTCCCATCCATCATTTTCATTCACTAGATTGCCAGCTGTTTCTTGAAATCCCTGAAGAGGGTCAACATCTTTTAGTTTATGTAAACACCATTTACTATTATTAACCGTTTTATGCTTCTTAAATTTAATATCACAGTTTGCTATCACTAGTATGTGATCGCTAACCACCTTAGCTCCTGGGTAGCTGTGACTAGATTCAACCTGGTTTCTAAATCTTTGCTTTGCTATTATGTAATCTATCATGCATCTCTTTTTATCGCCAGGTACTTTCCAAGTGTATCGTCTCCTCTTGTGTACCTCATAGCATGTGTTCGTTATTACAAACTCTCCTAATCCAAAATCTCCTAATCCAAATCTTCCAACATGTTTCTGGTTTTCTTTTGTTCCTACTGACGCATTAAAGTCCCCCATAAGAATAACATTCTCTTTGTCTTCTACCATCTCGGGCAAATTTTCCATACATTCATATATTTCTTCTATTTCATCATCTCTACTCTTTTTAGTTGGAAAGTATACCTGTATTATTACAATATTAGTTGGAACTGCTTTCAATTTTATCATGAGTATTCTGTCACTTACATGTTATCTCTAAGTAAAATGGCTACACCATTTCTTCCTGATCTATCATTTCCACTATGGATAACCCTGAATTTTTCTGATCTGAAATCACCATTGCTAGCCCATCTTGTTCCACATAATCCCAAAATATCTAGTTTGTAATTGGCCACACAGTTTTTTACCTCTTCTAGTTTTCCAGGTTTCAGTAATGTATTAATATTCCATGTTCCAATTTTGAATCTATTTCCTTCTTTGTGAGGATTTCGCTGGATAACGACCGGAGAAGCCTCACGACTCTTACTCCTGCCGGATCTTGGCTTCCGACTTCCATGATCAGTAATCTTTCCTTCATTTACATACGTAGTCATCATGGCTGCTTATCCTAAGATACCCATGAGGGTCTTTAATTGAGTAGTTTCTTAGGCTGGCTTTCTCCATCCTCATACCGTTGGCCAATACTGGCTCATTCGCTTTTTAGAAGGGGTTTCCCCCTCCAAGGGTAAGAGGGTGCCCTGTACTTCTACCCGCTCATCCGCCCTCCTAGGAGGCCGTTGGCACTTGGTAGAGGGCAACCACTTATACCGGTGATTATTCGGTCTCCAGTGCCGCGTTAGCCGCATGAAGCGTTGCCCATCCCCCACCACGAGGAGGTGCGGTTGGATATTTCCCTTCATTAAGAACTGAGACCCTGGTAGGTAGCATATGGAGCATATCAAGAAATGAGTGCTTGTCTAAGGAAGCGGAAATTGCCGTGTACAAAAGTGTACTTCTTCCCACTTTGCTATATGGTAGTAAAACATGGGTATGTCGGGATAGATATAAGAGTAGACTAAATGCCGTGGGTATGAGTTATCTGAGGAGTATTTGCGGCAAAAGTAGGATGGATGGGGTCAGGAATGAGTTGGTAATAAATGAATGTGGGTTAGATGCTCCAGTAATGGACGTGTATGAAAGGAGTGTGCTTCGTTGGTTTGGCCATGTTGAGAGAATGGATGAGAGTCGAATAACGAAACAGATTATGAGAGTAGAATGAATGGTGTGAGAGGTAGAGGTAGGCCGAGAAAGTTGTGGTTGAATGTGGTTGAGGAAATTCTTAGGAGGAGGAATATTAGGAGTTTTAAAAACAGGAGGGCGTGTATGAAACAGTGTATGGGGGTAAATGAGGCAAAAGAGGTTTGCAAGGGTAGGTCAGTATGGAGGAAATTATTGAAGCAGAGTTAGGAGTACAATTATGTATTAATGAGTGAAACATTTTGACTGTGCCTACCCCGGAAGGGAACGGCGTGATGGGTATGTATGTATGTATGTGAAATTATATTGCTGAATATTATTTTTAACGAAAACCGCTACACAGTAAATGTAGATAGGTGGAATTGTTACTCGGTTCAATTTACTACATCTGTGGTTTGCACGAATGCTTTTGAGGAACACCCATCATACATCTAACAATTTTTTCTGCACCAGGAAGATTTTTGTAGGAGAACTAGTTGAGGATCCCCAGTGAACTATTCCGTAGGAGGCCCTCGTATAGAAATTGGAATATTACATGGATTTTAATACTTCTACCGAAACTGTGTAGTAAAAAATCGAACCTGGGGGGGGTCATTCTGTATTTCGTCGGTTCCGTACCGATCGGTAGCCTACTGACGCACAGTGGGCTGAAATCGAAAAAAGCTGGCCAAAAATGATTTTTTTCACTTTTTATTTGGAATAAGGAAATGACAAATAATGATTGCACACAGTTTGAACCACAAAACCTTAAAACCATTTAAGCTATAAGTGCTTTCTACCGTGTTCAGACATTTTTGAAGTTAAGTAAAAATCGCCACAAATTTCAGATCCCTTTTCTTCTCAAAAATTTTTTAAATTCTTCTTGCTCTTGAGGAATTATGATAGTTGAGGCATAGTAATAATTAACAGTTCAGTTAAAAAGGTACTTCTAACTATTTTGTTTATTTTTATTTATTTATTTTTTTATTTATCTTCACTACCCCGAATACAGCACAAAGGGCCAATTTTCGTCGGGTGAATAACAGTAACAGCAGACGAGACACAAACACACGTGTCCAAGGCAGAAAATATTTTACTCTGGCGGGACTAGAACCCTCGACCTTCGGATTGGCAGACGAGGACTTTACCCCGCCGCCACCGGGGCCGACAAAAGTTATTGTGAAAACAGGGACTGAGGGGAAAAAAACGTCAATAAAAGCACAGATCTCACAGCGGCACGATGTAGCCTATTTTCTCAAATAATAAACTACTTTAGTGTGAATAAGTGGGTTTCCTGCGTGGCTGAATAAACAAAATTAGACCATATGAGTAAAATGTCAAATTTGAGAATACATATTATGCGCAATAATTACTGACATTCGTCGCGGAGGATTTTCTGGAATTAATTGGACATACTATAATAAGGTAATCCAAGATGCATCATAGGAAAAATATCGGCCTTTATATTTTTACTTGATAGCGCCAAATAGTGAAACATTTTGAGGAGCCAAGCGATCAATACAATGCTACACATCGGAATTCCAGTTGTTTTCAGGCTTTTATTTTAGGCCGTCACTTTTATTATCATAACTTCAACTTGTGCATTACATACAATGTCTCTATTAATCCTGTGAATAAAGTACATCGCTATTACAAGCCTCAAATAAACCTATTTCAGACAAAAATCTAAATACGTTGTCCATTTGTTACGGTGTCTCTCAAGTAAACTGACTGATCCCCCACGGTACCGACAGCTCTTCCGTGTCAGTAGGATCTACCGACGGAAGCTCCTCGGCGCACCGATCGGTTTCATACATAATACCACGGTAGTCGGTGTGACGTCCCACCCGACGAAAAGGCTACCGTACCGATCGGTTCGGAGTTACAGAATGACCCCCTGATATACAACAGATTTGAGTATGATGAGCTTACTTGTAAGGAGTAAAAAAATCGATTATGCAGGTTCCTCGAAGGATCCTCGCGGTCCGAATAAGCAGACAGCTCCCACATTCAAAATAAAAAAGTCATTTATGAATGCCAGGTGTAAAGTATTTATTCTATTGAATGGTACATACTTATCATTCGTACAGTCATTTTACACCTCAAAAAACTCACCTTCTCTCGCACCTAATTATGTTGAAGAGTGAATAAATCCTTAGCACAATCCGCCAAACTCTTCCAGTCAGACCGATTCGGTCGAGATTTTCAAACAACTCATTCTATCGCTAGAATGAAAACATATGAAATAAATGCTTGGGTATGCTGGCGAGACAAATGGGGTTAGACGTCTCTTAGCGAAGCCATCAATACAACTCCGGTAAGTGTAGACTCCAAGAAGGCCCACTGACTTCCTCTCATCACTGTTTCCACATAGATGTCTTCAGCATTCCTTTACGTGGTAAATACTTGGTTTTTCCTATTCAACTGATCGATTACCTCCGAGTTCTGGCCCGTTTGATTCAGCTCATGCTGTGGATTTGCGACGTCGTTGCTGTTGGCTTGCTCAAATGTTAACATGGTAACTATCGGGGCTGCTGGTTCATTCCATGGCTGCTCCTTCCCGCTTCCATAAATCAGGAATATGCCAGCAGACGCAATCAGGACCACAAAACACAGCCCAAACACCAGAATCCATGTCGCTGGAAGCTAAACAAAAAATTAGAAATAATTTGAGGAAAGATGAGGGAGAAATCAATTAGAAAGAGTGAAAAAATTAACCCACATGGGATACAGAGAGCAATGACATGATGGTACCAAATTTTTAGTGATAAGTTGATTCAAACCATGAAAAACTAACAAAATAGACGGTATTAGTTACGTCAAACAGACTAAAAACCTCTATTGGCGTGAAGGATGTTCAGGGATAAATATTTACGAGAGAGATTTAATCTACATCTCCGAGGAACCCTGGAAATCACCTTTAGATTCTGTAGCAGGGGATGAATTTTCACGTAAAGGATTTTCATTTAAGGATCCAAGACAAGAGTTGATCGTGTATAAGAACCACAAAAATTTTCTATTCCTTTAAACGTAAATTTGAACTGAATTTGAATTAATTAAGCGAATTTCCCCATACGGGCAAAAAACTCTTAATAAGAAAGAAAACCATCATTTTCATGCCAAACTAAATGATTAAGTTGTAAATGAAAAGATTGACCGAATTGTTCCACACAAATTTATACCTTAAAATTAAAATAATAAGTCAATCTTATCATTTACAATGCTAAGAAAATTCCACCAAGTCACGGTTGAGACTGCGGAGCTTAAATGATAAAGAATCTCCATGGTTGCGTAAACGGATATAAAATCAATATATAAGAAATAAACGAGTCACACATGCTGGAAATATCCTTCAAGACATCAATAAATGGAGGAAGGAGGAAATGACAAATTGATTCGAGCGGAGAACCGCCACGATGACTCGACCGCACGTCCATTTACACGTATACCTCAGCCGACTCTATTAAGAACGAGAGCAACCTATTCGACCAAAGGTTACAATATGCTCCGCCCACTGCCCCATTAAATTTTTCTAGGAAGCAATGACATCAATGAAATATTCCAAGGTGGAAGCTAGACAAATTGCTGCCATCACGAAAACTGATAAAGACATACCTTCAGTTGCCTCTTTTTCCTTCAAAAAGATCAAATGAGAGTCTCAGAAAATTTTATTGCGGCCGCCGATATCATCACTCAAGGACTCACCTCTTCGAGGCTGCTTTCCATCCCGCTCCCACTTAAGTAACCTCCCTTTTACGAGCCCCGTCCTTCTAGCTCACATTTAAAAAATAAACACTTGCAGCGTGATGCTACAACAAAATAAATATCGGTGAATATACAAGAGTAGGAGTCTTCTAATTTTGTAGTTTCATGCCTTGTTCCGATGGCTTTCAAGAGAAGCCAAGGTACCAGCGCATTGCCATACAATGTTCGAGGTAAAGGAAAGGGGATTGCGAAGGAATATTCAGGGGTGCTAGGGAATACTGAGGCACCAGCAGCGGAAATTTCCTGGAATTGTCGAGGAAATCACGGCCACGTTGGTATTGGGTGAGAGGTATATTGAAGATGACGTGGGGAGAGATGCAGCTCAATCTTTATTCCCCTCCAAGGAATAGTCCCGCCATTCCACCACCGGTTCTACATTCCCATCAGCCCTCATCTTGGGGCAAACATCATCAATAGTTCACGGCTTTAGGTGTTCAGTTGTGAAAGTTCATGCCAGAATATAAGTGAACCAGTGATACTAGTCCACAATTTTACTGAGTTACAACACGTTTCGATTTATTATGACATTATCTTCAGATATTCCTAATGACGACACAATTTTCTTTTTAGAAAACACAAGTACATATGGTTAACATATCAGGCGGTATCTTGCGGAAATTGGAAAATATTATCATCATCTCGAAATAAGAGCTTCGCTATATTTCCACACCGTTTCTTCTCACACACCGACCTATGGATTCTACTCGATTTTATAATAGTTTTCAACAGGAATGCAGATGATTAATTTAAATAAATTAACAAAATATGCAAGGAGAATGCATATTAAATAAGGAAGAGCATGCTGATTTTTAGTGAGTTATCCATGGAAAATATAGTAAAATTAATTCGTTAGCCGGAAAGCGCTATAGGAAAATGGAAATTAACGAAGATGGCGGACTGGCTTCAGCTTCTAGCGTTGGCCAGCATAGTAAGCGTCCTCTCCATCCATGGTGAGAATAAAACTTATGGAAATATAACAAAGATATCCATAAATAGTTAACCAGCGTCAGGGTATGGAAGGGGGGGAGGTGAAACGGGGGTGAGGAGGAGGAGAAGGATCGGTGCGGTTAAGGGCCAAACATGAGCGGTGATGTAGTGACAGCAATACTTGTGCATTCTTAAAAGAAAATTGTACCGCCAAAAAATTAGACGATATTTTCAGACTGAAGGCAATACGTAAAGCATCAAAAATGCAAATCTATTCATTAAACCTGGGGAAAGCACGAAAGTTCTACATAAATTCTATCATCAGTAGTCATTAAGATGGATCTGACTTAACTACGTGAGTCAAGTCGAATAGTTAGTTCCACCTATTTTCTATTCGGTTACTAAAAATCACGCTTCCGTTGATGAAGTGGGTCACATGAAAAAAATTTTAATTAAGGTACAAAATATGCAGATTAGTCCACGAATATATTTTAAATGGCCACATTTGTCCAGCCATAGGAGCCAACTGCAGCGCCATTTGCATGGAACTACCGTATTTTGACTTCAATTATGGCAGTAATTCACTAATAACTTTTTAAAATATGCGGTAAGATGCCTATGTTTCATTTTTATTCTATTTCCCTGGACCTTTTGCGTATTAAAAACTTCAAAAAAAATTGAATATACTTTTTTGTTCAAATCGGCATATTTTTATTGTAATCTGAGCAATTTCCATAAGAGCCCACGTCAAATTATTCACTTTCAAGGCTAAATTTGAATAATGTTAGCTCGAAAACATTAATTTATTTGCATTTCAGTTCATTAAACGCACCACAAAGACGCTATATTTTCAGAAAATCACAAATAAGTGACCCTGAGGCCACAACCCGCATCCGAATATTAGTTTGCCTCCATAATTCACTCCACTCTCCTCTCAGCCCTTTTATTCCCACGCAAGTCTTTCTTTGACCGACCCTAATTATTTGACGGACGTGCGCCATCCTTATCCTCTCTCGATAGTTCTCTCTATTCGTTCCTCTCTTCTGTATTGTTTTGAGGGGGCCGTCACACCGCAACACGTGTCCGACAAGCTCTTCTCTCCTCCTTCCCAGAATTTCCGTGAAAAAATTTCCACCACAGTTTTCGTGATGCTCCCTCACTGGTGACCCTCTCCCCATTCCACCGTCGTCATCCATCAAGAAACTGGGCTATTTAGCGTACACCACGGAGTCCATGATATTTTTAGAAGTGCAAAAAGATTGCAAAGCATGACACATTTGACGTCATCCCGCTTTGGAGACGCTCACAGGGGAAAAAAGGGGACTGGATACGGCTCGTGAAAAAAATCGCAGAGAGAACGGCAAGATTTATTAGTCGGATCAAAAGTTAATTAAAATGAAATGTGATCCCAACGTGGATCACCTATAGAATGTTATCACATAAAAAAAGCCCATGTACGCTTGTTATGGCAAACTACTATAGTCTTTTCCGGCTTCTCTGGAATCCCGACGACCTGTCCTCGTGTGCGTTTACCAGGGGGGAGTAATTGAGGTGCTTGAGAGACAATCCGTTGGGCATGAAGGCGAGTACAAGGAGAGGTTAGGAATGGAGAGAATTTTAGCAGAGGAGGAGGATGCTTGAGAGAGGAATTCCACCGCACCGCACCAACGGAGCGGAGATCAGGCGCGGTCATGGCGATTATTTCATGGAAAGCGTCAATTTACGTTCAGACAATAACGGCTGCATTGGTGACTGGAAGCGATGGAAATGGGGTATGATAGAAGAACAAACGTGATAAAATGGGGCGGAGGGAAGGAATAGGTCGTAGGAAGAGTTGGAGAGAAAAGATATCGAATGATGTAAAATAAAAATGACTTCGTAATGTCCACACTTTTTACTGAAATACCAAACCGGTATCGATGTTACAACATCATCTTCAGAGGTCGTGTGATAAGTACAGGTGCGATGCCTTTGTATATGTACGGGGAGGATATTGGATTGGTTTAGGGGGCATAAAGGTCATTGGGAGGAGGGGAGAGGATGAGGTTGGTTAATAAAGCGAGGACACTACCACAGGAAAGCGTAAAAATAACAGCGTCAAATGCTAAAAGATAGGGGGAGTGGCAAGGTGGGACAATTTGTCAGGAATACAATCGTTTAAAACTTATGACTACATGTTTTAAATGCTGAAACAATTTCCATTTTTTCTAAAAAACCCAGTTTAACACCTTTGTTACAGAAATATAAAATAGAGGGGTTAAAAAATAGAGGAGTGATTCGACTCAGGCGGATGTTTTGGGAACAGAGTCATAGTCCTGATTTGTAAAACTTTTTTAATGTTCAGTCATTCTTATCATAAATTTCCGGCCAGTTTGGCCGACATAAAAGCAATTACATCCGGAAGAATCACATTTAAGGGAGTAAGTACACCCCGCATATCTCCAGATTGTCATATGTTACTAACTTAATGTTACTACGTCATTTTTCTTTTACTACTTCTCAATTCCACAAAGTAGAATCGTCTAAAATCAAGTTTGTCACATGAAAACTAAAAGAAGAATGCGAGGTCAATCGGATGGAAAAATCCTACGACACCATCGCATCTTGTAAACTTTACTGACTGGAGAAATGACTGGGATGATTCTCCGATGCAGTAAACATTCTTCCTCTCCGTCTATTTTTAAGTAGGAACTATTTAATTATCATTATTATGAGCATACATGTCTCCCTCCACCTTCAAAACTCATGGCTTAAGATCTCTCCTCCGAGGAAGTATTTAGTTCATTCATCGTCATCCTTTACTGCAGTTAAAATTCAGCCTATGTACATTCTATGTCATAAGGAAAATCGCTCTCCGTTTTTAGATCCACTAGGACGGACCCCTCCGACCCTCATACGCCCTATACCTCGGACAAATAATCGCCTAGTCTTTTCTCCTCTCTGGCTCAAAACTCTGGAATTCCGTTCCATTATCGATATAATAATCCTTCCTCTCCGTCTATTTTTAAGCAGAAAGTATTTAATAATCATTATTATGAGCATATATGTCTCCAACCTAAATCTGCATCTTATTATAGCATCTTCCGTATTTACGTACTTGTTAGAGATGGCAACAATTAATCGTTCGGGGGAAACAACCTATTTTTCTCTTTAAATAAATCGATTAATTATCCGAAAATAAGTCACCAATCAATGATTAATCGAATTTTTTATAATTAATCAAATGATTGATTCGTCGATTTATATTATTTTTCGCCATCTCTAGCAACTATCGGTGAAAATAATTATTTCTCCTTATCTTTCTATGATTAATATCAAACTTTTCATCTTTGCGTTTATTGTAATTTAATGGGTGTAGACAAACTTTTCTTTTCCTTCCCTGTGATTTGTTTGACAGGCATTTTTAAAATGATTTTTTGTTCTTTGTTTTTAGTGAACGGAGAACTTAATATGAATTTTCTGTTTTGCTCTAATGGAGAAACCCGAGGGGTACGCAACTCCAAAATCAAGGGTACACCGCATTTCTATCCATTTCTGTACATTTTTATCCATTTCTATTCATTTCTGTCCATTTCTATCCATTTCTGTCCATTTCTATCCATTTCTTTCCATTATTGTCCATTTCTCTTCATTTCTGTTCATTTCTAGCCATTTCTGTCCCGCGACCATTTCTCAACAAGCGTACATCAATTATCAGAGTTGCATACCCCTCGGAGAAACCTAAGACACAATAAAACATTATTCCATACTGTGTAGACGCAAGATGGATTGAATTAGGCAAATGATGAAGTATTCTTGAGTAAACATTTGGTCTCTACGGTTTAAACAAAACGGTAGCACGCACGAAATTGGAGTGGAGAGCAGTATTCAACCAATCATCAGATTCATGAGGGCCGCTGAAAAATTACGTTCACGAGTTCCACTCACTTCCAAACGGGTTTTCGACAGCTACTGTTCCAAAGCGAAGCGCGATGGAATATTGGCAATCATTATTCCCTTGATGCCACAATGGAATAAAATGCCAGTGGGAGTCGGGTCGGAAACATATCGGCTTGGTTAGCCGAAGGTCACAGGTTTGATTATGGCCTCGGAAACGCATATTGCGTTCGCCGGGACACTTGTTTAATGAAGGACATTCCATACGTTGACCACTGGGTCCGTAGGGACTAATATCGACGGAAATATTTCGCTCCGAATGCCTTTCATAATTTTCCTCCGTTTACATTCCCACCGGTATGCCTTTAACGCTGCTCGGTCAGATTTAGCGCGAATGCACTCGAGTGGCGCGTGATGAACTCAAAAGCGTGCGAGTCCGTTTCGCGAAACGGTGAGGATGGAGCGCATTCCGCACGCATGGATGAAATTCTTCTCGATTTCGACTGATATTGTGTAACGCGAGGTAAATTTAGAAGACGGCCACAGCATTCGACCAACATTATGCAAAGTTGTAAAGTTATGAATACACTAGTTTCTCAAGTTGTATTTATATAGCTAACCTTATCATAAGGCCATTGTTATATGAATGTCATTTTAGAATAATACGGTAATTGAGTGAATTAATTGTAAAATTTTTTAGAGGGAATGTATCCCGTTTAATAAATCCATTATAATTATTATTATTTACAAGCACATTATCATTATCAATACAAATTTACAATGGGCCCAATCTTGCCCGGTGTCGACAATAACTTAAAGTAATAACCACGGGGTATAATTCAATGTATATAAAGTGGAAGAGAACTAACAAAATTTTATACAGTTGAATATGTAAACGAAATGAACACTGCTTAGAAAATTATTCAATATGCATACATTACCATTACATGATAATATAACATTACAGTAATATATGGTGTGATCCAATTCAATAAAATAAATAATATCCAACGTTATAATCCTCTCGATAATTACCATAAATGATTTTTAACTAAGAGAAATGTGGTAAAACAATGATTCTGGTAATCTATTACATTCACAAATTACTCTATTTAAAACAAATATTTGTCCGCATCCGTTCTTTGACTTCATACATCTACTTTGTACGTGTGGACATTCTTACTTAAGCGCAGCGGATTTTCCATTCCGTACAGGTATTTTGAACGAGAAAACACTTCACCAAGAAATCAATGAATCAGGACTCATTTTCAAGAAAAATATCTCACCCATCCAAAGGTATCCATCCACTCACCGAGCTACTACTAAAGTGTACCAGTCATCTTAACTGAGAAAATGTGCGTTTAAGCACTTCAGAGAGCCAATATTTAAAAAATGAGGAATTTCTGACTATTAGATCATATCCAAAAAAAAACAGTATGCAGTATATTTGCTCAACAAATTTTATAATTCAATCATTCAGTCACCGCGGTAAATCTTTCTGACTCGCAAAAAACTAACCGGTGTGAAGGAGTTTTAAACGTACCACATGAAAAAAGAAAGTCAAGTTAAATACTTTTGCAGAAATTTTCATTTAATTACAGAAAATTTCACTCATATAAAAGTGTAATATAGCACCACCATTATTACAATATTCACTTCATGCTCCATATAGCTGCTGAAATTAAAACGTAACATTCGAATAAGATCTCCATTTTGACTTGGGAACTATCTCGTTCAACCTACCATAATTATGATCGACCGGATGGGTTTGCCGATTAGGATTTTGAGCATTTCCCATCGTCTGTTGATTATCCTTCATGCCTCTAGACTTGCAAAATTCATTGAACATCTCCGTGGTCCTTTTTTTTCTACACCCCGTTCGAACAAATTGCGAAGTCTTTCTGTGAGCCATAGAATCTTATATTCACTACGTTTACCAATCGAACAGATCGAATTGTAACCGGTTTAGCTAAGAATGGCAAACGCAATGAGCTAGCGAGATTGATATGAGAAGCGGGCTAACTCGGCCCGCTTTCTCTGCTAGCCTGAGATTTCAAATCGCTATGAACCGATTTAAATCGATATTTCAATGGATTTCGCATTGGTAAACCAGGCGATCCGACTCGGCTGGCTTAGAATGTTCAGATCAGTCTGAGATAATATCGATCTGAGTTTGATTGGTAAATGTAGTGACTTTATAAATGTCACTCTATCACTACGTTTACCAATCGATCTCAGATCGATCCGACTGGATCAGCTCAGTTTGGTAAACGCAACAGGCTAGAGGGATCGATCTAAAAAGAGACCGACTAGTCCAGCTTGTTCTGCAAGTCTGAGATTTCAGATCGATCTGAACCAGCGGGTCCCTGGCGCTCCTCGTTAGTCTTTTGGTTGTAAGTTGGAAACAAAATATAATCGTTATTATTCACGGCGCGTGTTGTGACCAGTTGTAACGAGAGTGCAGTATTGGCGAGTGATGTGACGTTGATGATATCGCAGTACATCACAATTCTACGTCCATTGGGCAATTTTTTCACTCAGAATGCGACTGAAAATTTCAATCTCTACACTTGTTTACTCACCGTTTGTGCTTCAACTGATGGAATTGATGGTTCGCTATCGATATTGCCAGTCTGCGTTGGTAAACCAGGCGATCTGAGTCGGTTCGCTTTCAATATATCAATAAATTATAACGCATTTCAAAACAAATTCAAATCTATGTTAACATTTTCTGGTAAATCTATTAACCAATGAGTCGCTCTATGTTCTAGAATAACGATCTAACTATTTAACTTTAAAAACACAAAAATAAACTGACCAGAAATTTGTTTCAAAATTAAGTCTATCACTTCCTCAGTTATGAATAAAAGTAGATGATTCAGTGAACACAACTGAACGCTTTTACGTATTCCAATAAATTCCGAAGTCATTCCTACATAAAAGTGAAGACTTTTATGGGCATTACCACATTGTGTTAAGCGGCTTTGGAAACGCGACCGCGGGATGAAATGTCAGAATTTACCGCAAAATGATGCAACATAATTTCACACCCTGACTAGTTAATGTCGATTTAATGGTCGCATTTCGATCTTAATGACCTATTCTTTAAGAGGAGAGACCTACCACTCATTATTTTCAACATTTGGCCTAATGATATATATTTTTGTATCGTGGTGCATTTTTTTTCAACCATGTTTATATTTAATGGTAATTTAGGACTTAAGAACTCCTTAATCAATTCTTACGAAGGACCATTGAAATTGTTTTCATGTTTTCGGCGCAAAACCACGGCACTATGACGCAATAAAAACGGTTCGAGAAACTTTCACGGCTTAATAAAGGGTTTTTTTTTATAATAAGTCCCATGATACGTTTCTAATATCCGGAGCCCAATACTTCACTTATTACGGTAGCTTGGAAAAAATATCATTTCTCCTAGAAATCAACGGATTTGGTCTCGTTTAAAGAAAAATATCTCACCCTTCCAAGTATACCAAAATATCAGCTCCTTACGGAACTACTTTCCGAGACTTTTTGACGAAAAATACCAGCCATTTTACAAGGGAAATGGTATGTGTATGCACTCCATAATACTTCCTTTTAAAAAATAAGGAATTTCTAACACCTATCTCAAGTAAAAACTTTAGTGTCTCGTTTGTGTGTTTCCTCAACTATTATGAAAATTAATTATATTGCATATTTATTAATTTATTCGAGATCAAGAAAAGCCCGTTTTGAAGGAGTTTTAAACGTATCGCGGGAAAAAAATGAGTCAAGTTAATGACTTATTCATATATTTTCACTTAATTACTAAGAATTATTGTCATATAAAACTATATTATTGCACCAATAATTTTGCAACATTTAATTCATGTCTCTCACCCCTGAAATTAAATGAAATTAAATTAGGTGAAGTTAAAACGTATAATTCGAATATAGTCTCTATTATGACTAGGGTTCTATCTCGGTCAAACTGCCTTAAAAACAAAAAGAAATATATTCGATCAATCGGTTGAACAAATAATATCGGCATACGTTATGATATTCGGGGCACGTGCGGCGGCATACAATATACTCCGGAAGGTAATGAAGGCGGTATCGCGCATGCGCCGTTCGGAAAATTTTAAAGGAAACTTGATCCGACACATGTTTCTTGACATCATGAATTTTTGTCCAAATGAGCACACTTTAGAAGTACAAGGGCGTCGAAAAGATTCATTCGAGATTTTGAACAAGACGAGGAGTTTACTGCGACAGACCAAATCTTTATGAGAATCTTGTTGAGAATGATTCGATCGAATCCTCGAATTCCGACCGCATCATTACTTAATATAATTACTCGCTCTAATTAACGTTTTTCAATCGTTATCGTAGCTATGTCCGAGTCCACGTTAAAATCTCCATTTTCAAGGCCGAAGGTAAAACAAGCCAGGAAATATTTCATATCATATCATAAAACGGACTTTTAATGCTATCTTCAGTTTTCAGACTTTCTGGAATAAGGCCCGAGGCCAGAACCACCATAAGCTACGTTTTTAAGAAGCGGCTGTCGGTTTCCTGCACACTACGTGGCCAATCAGCAGCGAGTTTTCCAACGGACGCTACGATTACGTCGGAGTTGCCCATCTTTCAACTTCAGACGCAGCCTGAAGCTGCAGCGGGGAGTGGGGACTGACTCGTTCATTTGTCGGTCCCGAGACTCTTTCCTGAAGAATTGTGAGTCATTTTCAGATTACTGGCAAAAAAAATATCTTAGACGAGGAACCTCCTCGCCAATACTTCTCGTGAATATCCATCTCTCCTCATATCTCCATATCTCCTCATATTTATGAACAAAAATAATAAGAAAGTCAGCACACGTCATTTTTATGCACCGTCTTCTGCTTTCAACCGTTGCGGCCATTTCCATGACAACGGGGTACATAATTGGCTCACAACGCAGCCGCGGAACGACGCGAAAACAGGTGTTTGAATACATTTCATTATATTTTCGGATATGTGACCACTCCATAATGTTCAGTTCTCCATATGACGGAAAGATTATTGCTCTGGAAGTGCTCTCTTCATGACGCTCTAGTAAGGATAAGGATATTGCTGAAAATCTGAGACAATGCCGGCATACAAACTGACATGAGATACCAGCAATAAAATATATCAGTGCAGCTCAACCGAAAGCACCTTGTTCCCATTTTATGTTTTCTTTCGTAAAGTATGGTAGATTTACAAATAGCACCTCAAAGTATCGGAGTGACTGTCAAAACGAGCACAGAAGATAATAACGTTTCTGACTCTCATTAACATTTTAGGATGCTCAATACTTTTGCGATTCATTTGTTAAGAAGAAAAGTTAGTAATTTACTTTATCACCGATTAAACTCAACGCTTCATTGCTTTATTTTCGAGAAAAGTAACGAAAATAGTCACTTGATCACCAGGCATTCCGTTCGATTGATCAAAATAGCGCAAACCTCATTTTAAGTGATTTCCGGGTCACGGAATCTCTCAGCAAATAGATATTCAAAAATTATAAGCTGGAAAAACCCTAGGAGAAAATCACAAACGTGCAAAAAGTACCTTCAGAAAAAATTACTCAAAATCGAGTTCACTACGTTATTTCCTCTCCCAAAGAAATCGATCACTCACGCTCCACGGCATTTGCTACACGGAAAGGATAAAAAGCTAAAAAGAGATAGGACAAATCTATTTAGAGGCATTTTAGCCTGCCTTAGTTTCCTCTTATTCCCCCCCCCCCGCTTCCCTTCACCTCTCAACCCTAGACATTCCATTTCCTTCCAACCCCTCATGTGCCGACTCCCAACCAAATCTAATCCTCACCCTTTGCTCCAAGGTCGCACTCAGGAGTGACTTCCCCAATCCGATGAAAGGTTCGTAACCCGAAGGCTTCCGACGCAGTAATGACCCACGTGCCAAAAGATCATCCACTGGATGCGATCACGCACCTTTCTGTCTTTCCAAAGCCTTGAACCTTGTGAATCTATTTGGTTAATATCAAAATATATCTCACAATAGTTCTAAAATAGAGGGTACGATTAAAACCGTCTGACTTCAAATAAAGAAGCAATTTTTATAGTCAACAGGCTCGCTAATACCACCCATAAATGTATAATAATATGTTTCATATTAGTTATAAAATAGTGGATGAGATTAGAAAAGTCTAAATTTGAGTAAAAAAGCTATTTTTACAGTCAATAGGCTCGATAATATCACCCGCAAAATGTGTAAAAATATAACTGCTAATGGTTCTGAAATAGTGGGTACGATTAGAAAAAATTGTATACATACAAGCAGTTTTTACAGTCAACAGGCTCGCTAATATTGCCTGTAAAATGTATCGAAAAATATCTCATAATAGTTGTAAAATAGAGGAAGCGAGTAGAAAAGTCTAAATTTAAATAAACAAGTAAATTTTACTATCAACAGGCTCGCTAATATTACCTGCAAAACGCATAAAAATATATATCATAATGGTTATATTTTAATGTGTACGATTGGAAAAGAGTCTACATTTAAATAAGGAAGAAAGTTTACAGTCAACAGGCTTATATTACCTGTAAAGTGATGCATGCCCTTGTTTTCAGCACACTGTTTTATTCAAAGCCTACCATTGTTTTTGCAGTACAATATCATAACTAAGGTTTGTTGTTAGTGAAATTACACGTCGAAATCGAGATCGGTCATGATGTAAAGGGGGAAATAACTAGGTGATACATGTTAAATACGCTTCACTTCCTCAAAGTAAATCCAGTAAAAACATAAATTTGTGTGCATTTTCAAATTGTGGAGTAAACCACAAGCTACCCAGTGTGATTAAACAAATCAGGTATACGGAGTTAAATGATGTGGCGGCCCTTGATATTATATTTCGATTAAATCTCACCATAATTACTCTCGGCATTAATTTTGTGATAATTATTACTGAAGTTCACCCACGCCCAAGGTTAAAAAATTGCACACAATTTTTTATTTTAATCGTTATCCAATTTATTTTGATACTCTAAACGTGTGCACATGGAATTTAATTAGCGTATCAGCGAAGGCCCGAGGTAATAAGCGTTATTATCATTATTCGGAACTATGGAGGAAAATGCACTAGTACCAACCATATTCGGGTATACTGCTGCGCGATGAACTTTAACGGCGCAACGTTTCGTTCCTCCTGCTGGGAACGTCGTCAGGAGACTGGAGAAGAAGTATCCATTTCATTTGGTCGGACCGTTGGAAAACTGACCATTGTTGTCACGGATTTAAAAAATAAATAAAAACACAATATTTAAAATTCAAATATAAAACCAGAAAATGGTTTAATGGTTGGTTGTCACATCAATATTTTGGGAAAGGTATCTTTTCCACACACTGTTTAAGTGATAACCATCATCCCTATTAAAATTTAAAGGCCTTTTAGATATTTCGACTGCCTCTCTAATTAGCCGTGAATAATAAGCAAATGCTCTTGCAATGACTTTGGCCTCATCCAGGAGGATTTTGTGCCCTGGTCCCGACGTGAAATGATCGGCGATAGCTGAAGTCTGCCATTGTCTTGCTTTTAGCGCACTTTTGTGCTCTTTCGGCCTGGTCTCAATCTTCCGTTTGGTCTGTCCAATATAACTCGACTCACAAGAACACGGAATCTCGTATATCCCTTCCGTTTGGAACTGAGGAATAGCATCTATGGCGGATGGAAGGAAGCCTTTGATTTCCTTCATTGTGCCAAACCTGGTCTCAATGTTGGCTTTTCCCAAGATGCGAGCAATACGGTCCGTTGTTCCGGATATATTTGGAAGAACTGCAAAAGCGCATGGCTTGGTCTTATCCTTCGGTGCCTTGACTTCTCCTAAAGCTCTCCTTATGAATGAAGTAGCATACCCATTTCCTTTTAAAGTTGAAAAGAGATTTTCCATTTAATTTTTTATGCTATATTCATCGGATACGGCAAGGGCTCTATGTTTTAAGGTCTTGATTACTCAGGACTTCAAATCAAATACATCCTACATTAAATTTTGTAAATGATCACCCTGTAGGCAGCAGTGATTGCATAATCCTTCTCAAGACAATATGGCCAGAGTCAAATTTTTTAACAGCTGTATGCAGAGTGCAATAGGTTCCTCGAGAAATGAAATCAGATGGAAGACGCGGGATCATTTTAAAACATTTCTGGTGGATCCGCTATCCTTAACGTAGATCAAACGCGTGCCGGCTCCGGTGGCGACGGGGTAAAGTCCTCGCCTGCTGGCCTGAGGGTCGCGGGTTTGAGTCCCGCCTGGGTGATTCGAATTATCACTACTTTGGGCAAGGGTGATTGTGTTCGAATGGTGCTACAGTTCATCCCCTGTTATAAATTGGCCCGAGCTGCCTTATGCATGATAATTAAGATGAAAAAAATAAAAGGGAGATTAATCAGACACTTCTGCAAATTGATAAAAATTCAAGTTTACAGTCTTTTGGAATAATAAGCCCAAAAGGCTCTGTTTCCAATATTCTTCTACTATTTTCTCTACTTTAATTACTATATAAGCTGTAATAATGTTTCACTATTTCACATCAAAACTAAGTTGGGTGTATATCTTCGTCTTGAGGCAAGAACATTAAGGTAGTTTGAGCGAGATAGTTCCCTAGCCATAATGGAGATAACATTTGCAATATACGATTTGCTTTCAGCAGCTGTAGAAAGCATGAATCAAATATAGTATTATTAATGGTAAAATTAAATACTTGTATATGACTGAAATTCAAAATAATTAAATAAAAATATCTACATAAATCTTTAACTAGACTCATTTTTAGGCGGTATTTTCAGAACTCCTTCAAAACGGAAGGATTTTTTTGTTATCCTGAAAAATTAGTGCGGTTGCAATATAATTTAATGTCAAAATAAGATAAGAAAAATATCATATTACACACTATTCATTTTTTGGCGGGATCTAGGTGCAATAAGTTCCTCATTTTTTTAAACAAGGTTTCTCCAGCGTGCATAAAAGTACCATTTTTCATGTAAAACGGCGAGTATTTTCCGCAAAAATCTCGGATAGTAGTTCGATTAGTGGCTGATATTTTGGCATATTTGGAAGAATAAGATTTCCTTTTAAATGAGGCCAAATTTACTGATTTTTGGGTGAAATGATATTTCGCTCAAACTACCTTAAGTGCTGAAGGAAAGTCACAGGTTTCAAATATAAAATTGTTTCTCTCTTGACCAATAATTAAATTCGAGAGTAGATTAATTTCATTATCAAGATAACTCCCCGTCAGTTTGTTTGCCATTTCCATACTACAAATTAGCCGTCCAAAAATGGATAGACTGGCCTTGAAATATCGGTAATATTAAACTGGGTTGCGATGTTTACCACAAGTAGTATGATCGACGCAATGCACCTAATTGTTCCGACTGATTTGCACGCCTATTACGCTAAACACAAATTAGCCATCATCTCGCTCGCAGGAGCTGCAATCCACACTCAAAATGAGCTCTTGCGAGAGACGCATATCGACGAACATCAAACGATTGAAGGGGAGGAAGTCATTTTCTCATACCAGCAAAGTTTCCGTGGGGAGTGGGAGAGGGTGGTAGGAGGGGGGGTCAAGTTACAACTTTTCCTTCCTTAAAAGCTCTCTTTGTGAGCGTGAGAGGCGAAGTGAGTTTCAAGGGTTTCAGGCCCAATCGTCTTCCAAGAAATCGTCTTTCAACCGCCACGCAATTTACCTTCAAGTTCCGAGAGGAGAACAGCATTTGATTTTGCGCGCATTTCGATCGGTCGCAAACGAGAAACCCCCGCGCATCAGATTCGATTTGTTCGCAGTGTTCACCATCTGGCGAAGTAAATGACTAGCTCCAGGGTGATCAAAAGAGGCTCCATCCCGCTCTACTGCAGGCGCATGGACTCAAAAGTTTTGACTTCTGTTCAGATTTATTTTTTGCGCGACGCTAAAGTTTTACATTTCCAGGTGGCGATTCTCTTTCCCAGAAACTGAGAACACCTTGGTGAAAAAAATTGAGGAATTTAACGGGACGCGTATCCGTAAAACACGAAGAATCTTCTTTTTATTGCCTTTTTTACAATCTTAACTTGTAGGTTCGCGGATTTTCGCGTAGGAGGGATACAAAATCATATCCTTCACCTAGCCAGGACCGCAGGTTTCCATCCATCCTGTGTCGGGTGACTCAATAACCTGGGATTTACAAGTTCACCAGTGACAAGGAGGCTACAAATTTTATGAGCTACAATTCCAAAAATTACATAAAGTCCTCCCGTGTCGTCAATGGTGATGAAAAAATGCAAACATTTTTGGGAAAATGAGGAACGTTGTCTAATCCACTTCCCAGCTTAAACTATTAGGTCACATCTTAAAGGGAAATACGCGCCACGAAATGAAGTTAGAGTTTAAGTATTTGTCACCCTAAGTTTCACGTAAGTTCATTATATGAACCTTCAACCATTTCACTTATTAACAGTCTGCATACTAATTGATGGTTTTCGCACATAGAATCAAAGCATTGTCAAAACTTTTATAATCGGCAGAAATATTTTCATTTGAATGAGTTCGTGCAACATGGAAATTATACAGGAAACATATTAGATCATTAGGGGGGGATCATAAACAATAGTAACACTAGCTGCTGTTTACAACACAAATGAATTAAATTAATATCTAAGCAACTTTCTTTAATTAATTAATAATTGAATTAATATTTGAATGAAATAAAGAGCTGAGAGCACTTAACCAATCTTTGCTTGCTAGGATAAACCTCGGATAAGCGATTTTTATTTTTCGATCACATATCTCATCGTAGCAAGAATTCATGGGCAATTAATCTTTATTTAGAAAATTTATATATGCAATTACGCATATAACATTTGCGTTCGTTTACAAACACCTACATAGCAGCTAATGTGCTTTTCCATGATTCTCGAGGTATGACGTAATTCAGTACCGCAAATTACTGAACTTTCAACGCTGAAACCAATTCAATGGTGTCACCTCAACGAATGGGCTATTTTAAAATAACATCACGAGCGACTCCTTCCCCGACTTCAGATGCCAGAGCCCCGTTTTCCCGACCACTGTACCCGGGATGAACGTAAGAAAAACTTATTATACTCTGAGCTCCTGGATGACTTTTGTTTTTCTTATTTTTTAAAATTTTGATCCATGTTTAAGGCCTACTATCTCCTAAATTAACAATAATAGATGTCATACTTAATTTTTTTGAACAACAAGGATACAGGACTATTGGAGAGGATTATTGGAGAGCATAAACTTTATTTTGTGGCTCCCAACCATGGTACAATGGAGCAACATAAACGGAAAGATGAAAATGTTTCTACTTCTGGTACTTAAAAAAGCGATGTTTGACAACTTATATTGATTGAACAGTATATTTTACAAATTAAAATAAAATAAAATTGGTGGGTTATTTCGTCAAACACACAGAAAATAGAGCGAACCTAATGTCCTGATATGCACGCGCGTGCTTTGAAAATGGCACGCATGGGAGTTATGCGTGTGGCCTGCGCATATGCCACGAGTGCATAACCATTTGGTTGAGTTTTCGAGGAACCACTCTATACAAATTAGGGTCGACCTTTCTCCACATGCTGGGGAAGCGGTCGGGCTCTGAAGAAAGCTCTGTTGCTAGGGCTGATTTATTTTATCCGAACGTCTCACTGAATAGGCACTCCAGACTCACTATTCTTGCTCTTATTTTGATGAAATTATTCCAAACAGAACGGATTTTACTTGACATTTAGCCATAAGAGATGGCATTTAAGCACGCCTTTGCCTAATTTCTAGGAATGGAGCATTCAACTGCGTAATAATATGGGAGAGTGGGAATCATAACCTCACCAGGAAACGCCGAGCTATAGAACTGGAAGAGGGAATATACGAGGGCAGATCATGGCGGTCGAGACTCCTTTCATGTATGCATATAATCCTGGCATTCGCACTAGAAAACGGAGAAGCATGTATCTCGCAATTAAAAGGCTCATTGTTTTCACGAAACAGCTTAGTCACTGAATTTCATATCTCAAGCATTTATAAGGGGAACTAATCAATCAAAAGAAAGACGACGGACTTCCTACATAGGAGGATAATAATTAACTCTCAACAAAAATTTGACTTAGCACAGACAAAAGTATTTTTATGAGGTACTTGGCAACATCAATAAACGCAAGGGTATTCCGAGAGAGGGCAGATTAAGCTTCAATGGAAGCGAAAAAAATTTAGAGGTTATCTGGGGTGGTCTCATAAGGGGCTTCCCCTTTAGAATTGATCAAGGTGGGAAAGCGGTCAAGAGAGGATTTGTTACTCGGAAGAGGGGTCAAACATGCTGTCAAAAAAGCGTCTAGTTATCATCCTTTTGCGATTTCCGAAATGAACTCCAATGAGATGACTCCACATAGAGCGATACTGTTGACTCCACACACGTTCCTCTCTCAGGTTTTTTTTTGGGAAGACGTACAGACCACATTCAAAATTCGATACGGTCGAGCACGAGGCGACACGTGTGCCACCCCGAGACGCTTCAAGGAATCATTGTGTCGCTCTTCTTCTGTATTCTTTACCATTCTTTCCGATCCCTTTCCACTGAGGCCTCTTTTTGAAGGGTCTCTTTCCCTCGCATTCATTACACCCGACCTCTTTGGCCAATCCCCGAGTACCGCGCGTGAGCGTGAATGCATACATATATGATGGAGACCGAGACACTCATCTCTAAGTCATTCTTTCCCCATGATCCAAGGATACTAAAAATATACATGAGATATCACAATGAAAAACAACGACAACTCGCAAGGCAAAAAGCACCAGGAGAAGGATAATATGACATATCATACCCCACGCAGCCTCCCCGCGTTCAATGCAGCAAATGTATGGTATTTCTCTTCTGATCTCATGGCTTTTATAATTGCAAACAAGGACTTCTCACGGCAAGGACAGCGTTCTCGGGGGAGTGTGCCACCCATTCGACCTTATCCTGATAATCCTTATCAAGGCAATTTAAGTGAATCCTTATCAAGACTACTTAAATGTAATTCTATCCTCCTTGAAAGTTGAAAAAATAAACTTCAAATTGATGAATAGATTTTACAACTATTACCCCAAAGGCTTGAGTATTTGAGAAGAAGCAATTCTAATAATTACAGATAACAATAATAATTTATCGGGTATTTTTTCTAGGAAAAATTCAACCTGGGATCAATAACCATGTATGATACAGCTATGAGGCACTTTAAATGAACTTAAAAGTGCCAATCTACATAAATGTACTAATAGCATTTAGGAATATTTCTTCAGAAATTTAAGAGATTAATTTGGTGTGGTGGCAAGCACATCAACGCCTACCACACGGGCGGTCAGGGTTCAAATCCCTGCAGAGGCGGATGTTTTTCAGAGGAATCCAATCCCTACTTGAGTGTCTTGTGGAGGACACTTCAAGTACAATACTCCGTCTGTCGGATGAGACTTTAAGCCGTGGTCCCCTTGGCGCCTTTCGTTAAGAGTAGGCTACTGCCGACGCCGGGTTTCTATCCACCCTTCCTTCCTCACCTGTCCTCTATGGCGCAAATGACCTTAGCCGTCGGTCACCTCCCTAAATATCCTATCCAATCCTTTAAGAGAGAGCAATTTGGAAGACTTTTCAAATATTTAGCAGAGTTTTTACTGAGGTAATATTCACGCGGAGAACAACAATGATGTATATACGTTTGATATAGCCCATAATTAAAAATATAGAAAGCTAAAATGTCCAACTGAATTGGCTGGCATTGAAGACAAGCACATTCACACACACCTTTTTGGACGGACTGTCTCCGGATCATATCCCAAGGAAAGCGATGGGATAATCATATACAATAATCATACAAATCAATCGTTCGGTAATAAGCGAAGTACTTTCAACCGTTACTTGAGGAAGCGATCCATGATTAAATGAAAAACTGAAAAAAAAACTTGTACCCGATTTTATTGACTGATTAAATGGACCCTGGAATAAATTATTTTTATCTCAACTAGTCGAGCACTGGTCAAGCGTTACACAATCAAAGTTACATGATAATCACCCTGGCAAAAGTCGGACACCTTCTGGCAAGTGTATTGTTTCATAAGGAACTCAAAGTATACGTAGGATTGAAAACAGTTTACTTTAATCAACGTTCGATTTATGTTTGAAAAGCTGAACTCATAAGATCAAATGCTGAAGACTTGACTTATCTATAAAACCGGAAGATTCCTGCGATATTGAGTGGAATATATGCATGATGCAGAAATGAAAAATTGGCAATTATCCACAGAAATAAATTTTACTGCAACCCAGGTTACAGTGTTTTTACATCATCATTACGTGGTGGATTGCTCACACCTGATGATGATGTAAAAAACTTCGAAACCTAGGTCCCAGTACAATTTATTTCTGTGGATAATTATAATTTTTTCATTTACGCAACTCGATTTATCAACTAAGAGCTTTGTTATTTGTTATTTTCATAAGTGACAAAGTTATTAGAAGTATTCAACCTATTTGCAGAGACGAGTGACAAAAAATCATTAGTTATCCACTAAAAAATCGGCACAGACCGGCAGTTTTAAACACTTTGTGATGAAATGAGAAGCATTTGGAGGATGCTTGTAGACATGATAAGTGGTAGATACAAGAAAGGACAATTTGAAGCTAGACTAAAATGAATCTAAAAATTTAAGCGGGTTATTTCACTCTCCAATCTTCACCTATCACCTTTCGTGGACTTATATCTCGACTCGAGACTGCCAATCGGATCACGTGTCACGGAATAGAATGTGCAAGGGAGATTCAATTACCACGTCGACGGAATAAATAATTGCTTTACCAGTGCCCTTGAGTCTCAAGAAACCTTTTTCCATTCCCCCATTCAATTCTTTGGTAGGCTTCAGCCCATCGCTATATCCTATAATTTGGTACGGAAGGCGTGCTTTAGCTCACAGATAGCACTGAAAAATGCATCGCAATAACCCTGGAGGGAATATTAAAATCTGGGCTCAACAAGGCCACCGCATTATCCCTGAGGAATAAGTCAAATCCATCGCATTTTCAATTCCTAGAAGACTCTCATTGATGTATTTCCTCAATATCTTCCCCATTAACCAGAATTCTCGATGATCTCCATCTCTTGCGCAACTTTTAAGGCCTCTTCCAAGAATACGCCCAAGAAATTTCTGTCACGACGGTGTATCTTTTCCTTAAGTAGTAATTTATTCTGTATTTTATTTTATTTTAATCTTTCGGTCACTGCGCGTTAATAATAATTCTGTAAGGTTGACAGATTACTCTCCAGACGTTTTGAGGCGTCCTAATTGCTCCCAGGGATGCGAACAAATTGCTTTATTTTTTGCTAGTTAGTCAGATACGGAGAAAATTATGATTTATATGCACAGTGGCCTTTTAATTCGCATATATCTGTCTATTATCAACGCAGAAAAAGGAAAAACTACTCCCACGCATTATTTTCACATAGATTCCCTCCGTTTGGGTCTGCAGAATGATAATTTTCAATTTTTTTGCTCTTATCTCTCGGTCTTTTTGTGCATTTGCATCAAACTCCAGAATTAAGTATTTATTTTATTAGTAATGCCCGATTGCTCGAAATGGGAAGTCTCTGTACGCATCCGGGTGCTTCTTTGGTAGATATCGTCTCCTTACGGCATCTATTTTATCTTCCCCTCAATTTACAGCCAATTGAACCCACTTCCATGAGCATATAAGCCGCCAACCTCTTTCTTCTGCCTCGCACTCGACGAAGCACTCCACGAGAGTTCGCCAAACACAATTCTGCGGTCTAGACCTACCATCTGATTCCGAATCGTAATAATTCTGCCATTTGCATCTCTGATTTTTTTCCATTTTTATTTCCACGGGCTCTCCTCTCAAGGTTACAAGCCATGTCAAAGGGCTTCACTTCCTTGCGTCGTTGATTGATTCGTACCAGCACTCTAAGCCCTCTTTTTATCTCGACTCTCGTATGAGATGTCTGCGGGTTTTCTGGCAAAGAAAGTTTTTTGACAATTGCTTCATTGTTTTTCTTCAATAATTTTTTCCAGCAAGTGTCATTATCCATTGCAACCAGCGGCTCACTTTTTGAAACTAATATTTCCTTGCTTCCAATGTTTTCTCTCATTTTTAAGTTCGCAACTTGATATAAAATTGTAAAAATATTGTAAGGCTAACACTTGACCTACAGCGTTTTGAATGCTTGCGATTGCCGGAATAAACGCACGAGACTTTTAAACTGGAAAATTTACTCGAGCTTTCTAAAATGATCCCTATGGTCATTTATCTTACCACCCTAATAATGGTAGTTATTATGATTTGGAGCATGATTGCAGCAGAATTAATAATATTGGAGGCAATTGAAACGTGGTACATGAATCTCGGGTAAGTCACCGGGACTCCCAAGACCTCCATCTCTACCGACGTTTCGATGAGCGGGTTTAGAGTCGGAACGTCTGTGGAGAATGAGGACATATCCCGACTCGTGGCCCAGGATGGATTCTCATTACATCTTCGCCAGAAACACGAGGTTTTACATATTAGAGAGTTAGTTTTATTTTATAATGATGAGAATCAAAATGGATGGGCAGAATTACCCACAAAAAAATCGCACGAAGAGTTAAGGGAAAATATTCGCAAAAAAACTCGTCAATAGGTAATAGATAAACTTAAATAATAATAGATAAAATTACAGGACGGGGCTGACAGGACGCACAATACACTCATGAAAGCCTTAATGCAACGATAATTGATTGGAATGAATTATCAAATAAGTCAGATGCTGTAACGCATGAAATTATATGTTTTGCCAAAGCCAAATCTAACATTGTATAAACGACGTTTTATGTATATGGGGCCCAAACTTTTTAATTGTTTGCTACAAACAATTAAATGCACATAGCATGTAAAATCTTTTCTTAAACAGGTTGAGCTTTGGTTGTTTACTTCAAACGATTTAATAAATGAAAATGTATAGAAATCGCTGTAACCACCTTTTTGGGAATCCTTGTATTCATAAATAAAATTCTTGTACTGATTTCTAAGCTGTTATATCTCTAGTTTGCATCAATTGTTTGCCACAAACAATTAAATCTACAAATAATATTAAATCTTTCTTAAGCTGGTTAAGCTCAGGTTGTTGAATTAAAACAAATTAGTGCAAACACTTTTGCAAATCGTTTTACCTCGGTTCGGGAATTACGCATTTAAAATATTTTCTGCATTTATTTTCAAAAGGTAACATCTGTAGTGATTATTTTGTTATGTGTATAGCTTCTATGTCTTTAAAGTACCTCCGGCAACAGGCTTATGCCTTAGGGATCACGTAAAGCTCCTGTACATAATTTTTGCTATGTCGTTATGTAATTCTTGATCATATCAAGGGGCAATGAATTATTATTATTTTAAAAAATTGAAGACGTGGGACGTAATAATATGGTTAGATGACCTGAAAACGATTTGGAGAATGGAGCCAAGCAATACAAAAAAGTAAGCAAAGAATGATGCCGGCTGGTATTCATGAAAGATAATATAATGCAACATTCATATGTTGACGTATACATTTTCAGACAGACCATTTTCTAGGCATCAGTGCGTCTTCTGAGACTTCGCTATTCTCCTACCAATCCTATGGACCCGGCTCTCCCACACAGTTTCAGAGAATAGTGCCGGACCGAACACCGACACCTACGCATCCTATAGGAAAAACTGAGCAGTGAGTATCATCGTTCGCGACACGTATACCTGCCCAACGCAAGGGGCGTCACACAATTGCGTTTGAGAAGCCATTTCCTCGTCAATTTCCGGACGGATCCAGAAAATGATTTTTCAGAGAAGGAAAAAGTTAGAACGATCTCGACGACAGACGGAAGAACCCTTGGATTCATTCCACCTTCCCGTGGAGCCAGTTTCTCTCTTCACCGCCTAGTAAAACGTTTCCGAATATGTCAGACAATTAATTGATAACGAAAAACTTATTCCCGATACAGCGTCGAACCCTCAATTGGATAAATTGTGCAAAATTGACTCTCTCTTTAGCGCACAAATTAGAGTCATGTGATCTTACTAACGAGCATTTTTTTATTTCGCTAATATTTCCTCCGGAAAATTCATTCAATGTCGGAATCGGAATAAAAAGTTCTAACACCACTTCCCTATTCGCGAGCTTTTTGCTAGCCAAACAGACATTTAGTAAAAGTTGAATAACTCTCAGCTCATTTACCTTTCAGGTATGTTAAAGCAATTTTTCACTAGTTGCCATAAAAATTCGGATAAAAGGGAAATACCGCGGGGACGAGTACAAAGTGAAATTGCAACAGGTGACTTTTTTTCATTATCTTTTATTTGTATTTGATAAATTTTTTTTGTTAACTCTTTATGACCCGGGTCCCAAATGCTCGCGGCATAAGCGAGGTGTGGCCTAACCAGAGCAAAGTAGCAATGCTTGAGCTTGAACTTGAGCGAAAAATTATTGATACATCTGGTGAAGCAATGATTGTGCAATTTTTTCCATTGGTACCTTAGCATCTTGCAGCCAAATACGTTTCAAATACACCACTTCATATCTACGTAACTATTTCATAACGCGATTGGGTAAAGCAGAGGAAATGAACTTGATGCGATAGCCCCAGTTCGTACGGGGATTTCGCAAGGGCATTGGCATGACGGATGGGTTTGAATAGTGACTATGGATGAGCAGCACGGGGATCGAGGAAGTGCGGTGGCCTGAAATGCCCTTCCCTTCCCAAGGGCCCGGCTTCGTTACCTGGCAGTGGTGGATAGCATTAACTGGTGCTCCAACCCCTAGACGGGAAAAGCATTCCGGAGTGGTGAGCAATTCCAGCGCAGAACTCTGTCCACCAGATGGGACACGTACCTTCTGACCCCTTGGAGCCTTCCCTGATGGCTAAGAACCGAGCCCGGTTTCTATCCGTCCAGCCGGCGTTCTTCGAATAATCTTTCCCAAACCACCCGTCTTCAACAATTCAAATTAACTCATCTGTCGTTCACCTCCTCAAATAACCTACCGGCTGAAAGCAGCGTCAATTGCGGAGGGAGGGGGCATTTATCGCCATCTGAGACGAGTTTCAGCTCAGAGTGATTATTTTTAATATGTGATTCAAGAAAGTAAGACGGTGAGAATTCTTGGAAATAGGGAATTTTAGGAGCTACGTTTGCTTTTAGAAGCGAGCATGAGGAGCAACAGTCCTTCGCCCGAGAAAATCTTCCCCCAACCAAAAACTTATATTAAGCCTCATCTAGGGCTTAAACAAAACATGATGACCTTCAATTATATCTCCTGTTGAAAAACATATTATAGAAACTACAGCTCATTGATGTGGTAAGTATTAAAATATTCAATCAACGTTTTTACCAATAATTTAAACTCTTAAATATGGGTTACTTTAACTACTAATGACCTAAACCGACCACGCACCCATAAAAAGCTAATTCTAATACTACTGACAGGGTGTGATGGATACCCGGAGGATAGCGAAAGGCTTCCCATTCGGAGAGAGAAACTGTTTTGGGAGAAAACCGAAAAAATATAAATAAATTAAAATTTTTACGCTCGGGAGAAAATATGGTTATAGTTTTTTAGTATCTTTTTCGAATTATTTTAGATTTTTTTAAAAGGGTCATGTTCTTTTACTTCCCTGAGCCTGTGTTGTTTAAATTTATTAACTTGATATATTACTCATACAATTATACTAGACGGAGGTGAGGAGGGAAAAGAGAAAAGTAAAACCTTCGGGGTTGCTGACCCTTCTTCAGCAGAAATGTGTGAGAATAGCACGAGAGTGAGACACTATATAGCTGCAGAAGGTCCAACTATGTTCCTAAATGGCACCACAAGAAAGGATATGTTGTCCATAGAAACACAAAGAAAACGGAAAAGAAATAAAAAGTTATGATGTTTCCGTTCCCGCTAGCGACCTTTCCCACAAGAAGGAAAGAAACATCAGATCAATTGTGATAACAGAGAGAGAAAATAGAATAAAATATATATTTAGTATACTCTGGACATCACCCTTGGAGCGAAATTCTATTACAAAGAATGAAATGCTTGGCTCAGCAAAAAGTATAACAAATTTAGCGGCATTTATGCGGTAAATTAACACAGTTCAGCCAAGTTTGACAGCAAAAAGTACAACAAAAAATGAACACAATTTTTAAATTGGCTCATCGAAGAAATAAGAATACAATTTGATAGTTGGGATACAACTAGTGCTGTGCGAATCAGGGATTTTCATTTCGAATCGAACCGAATCGAATCTCCCAAAAGATGAATCGAATCGAACTTTTGTTAAATTTTGGTAGCGAATCGAATCACCCTAAAAATTTGCTTGCGAATTGAATTCGAATGCAAAATCATGTGCAGTTACGCAGAACGCAAAACGAAAATTTAAACAACCACAATATTCTGTGCTATTCTTTGTGAAAGAATAGCGTGAGGAAAACATCGTCTAAACGGACGGCTTGCCATTTTTGGAATGAGTGACATGTTTGAATGCATACTAGATTGGGATTTTGAAAGGGGGTTGCTAATTTAAGGGTACTGAAAAGATTTGCGGGGCGTCCTCACTCACGCCCCTCCCTCAATCATAATTTCGACAGGTGCTTCAACGACGGCATCCCTGCCTCCCTCCCTCTTCCCCGCCATAAATAAAGACGCACATAAACAGACAAACATTGTGCTGTTTAGTGCATTCTCATTTCCGTGAATGAATCGACCTCACTAATTTCTTTCTCCAACTCTTCCCAGCTCACTTCTTTTCCCCTGTTCCTCACCAATCCTCCTTTCCTCCCCCTTCTCCTTCCTCCTCCTCAGTAAATCGTCCCTCTCTCAATGGTTGCCGGGCTAAGAATTTCTTTCATCTGAGGCAGGCTAAACGTTTGCCGGTGAAAAATTTTTAATTTATACTGCAAGTTTTTTTCTTCGTTAGTCCAGATGTATGTGTCGTACCAAGTGGCTTCATATTCTATTTGTTGCAATCAAAATAACGGCATCATGGAGGGATGTAATGGCAGCAAAATGAAAAGGCAAATACCGCCCGTTCCTTTCCTAGCAAATATCGTCCGTATTTTTCCCGAGAACTAGGTCCCCAAGGAAGGCTAGTGAAGCCTACAAATGAAAACGCATTTTCTTTTTCGTACGTCAGAGTAGTCTATGAGATAATACACCTCCCAGTACCCTCGTTTAGTCCTCACTATAAGTATCCAGATGCTCTACGTGATACCAGTTGCGCATGATATCGTGGAAAGTATTTTGAATACGATTCCAAAGAAATAATTACCTTGTCGTGGAGCAGCTTATTCAAAGAGCTCAGATCTAAAGAATTTCTTTTAAGTATTTGCTGCACTTCGTGGAATCGTTAAGGGCCATTGAATTTGCGGAGGAGAGAGCGAAGTACATTTCAGATGCTTACGTGCTCTACAAATCAGAGATCACTAATTTATTGCTTTCATTTGGTTCACGAAACGAAATAATATACATTTTGCTGCCAATCTTTGAGCACAAACATTAATAAAAATATTGCTTTCCCGTCATGACAAAAGTTTAACAATTATTTGGTATTCACGGCAAAATATACACTAACCCTTTTTCTCGATCAACGCTCGCTACTTGCATTTAAGAGTTATTGGAAGATGCTGAGGTGTATTTAATTAGCTTAGAGGACACATTTTAGCCGTGTAAATAGAATCAAATTGGATGTTTTAGTAATAATTGTATCCAGGAAAACTACATTCATATATGACAAAAAAGAGCCATTTTTTTCCTAAAACTAGATACAAGAAAATCGGACAAATGCGGAAATATAGTAATTTCGAGAGGAGGTGGCACATTAAAACACTTTTGATGCTCAAACGCGCATTTTAGTCGGGATGAGTTAAAGTTGTCATATGCGTTTTATTTTATGATCAATCAGCATTCATCGATCGTTCTACCCATGGTGTGTGGTGATATTAACTACAGCTAACCACAACTAGAATAAAAATCACGTCACCCGAAACTCGATGCATAAATACCTCACTCTGTCCCCCATGAGGTCGGAAATGCACGGATCAATGCGATTGGACCTTGATCAAAATAGCTTCACATGCATGAGGAAGAGTTACACTCTGCCGAATACCACGGATACCAATAACTCCGCTGTATCCAAAGCAATTTCCTCCAAACGTGGTCAGCTATTTTAGATTGGCGCTGTGAAGGCACCCAGAAATATTTCTCGAGTAGATAACGAGCTCGCAACGGTGATTTAGTTCTGCTTTTCCTCTCAGGCGGCAAACTGGCTCACTCTCGGGACAGAGCAGTAGCAAGAAAGGAAATAAACTCCGCTGCTTATTCTCGGCTTTCAAAACTTGTTACGGGAGTCCCGGAGGGAAGTTGACCGACGCGCCGTCAGAACTACCTGCGACTCCCTTTCCCCGAAGAGGAAAACGTGGACCAAGAATTGAAGAGAAACGGACGACAAAGAAGAGGGTCGAGGATTAAAAAAATAGCTCTAAATGTAAAATACTCGTCAACTGTCTTGCATATAAATCTTACCGGTTCATTTTTATCGTAGAAATGCATGCGAGTAAACCTTCTCTGGGGGGATAAATGTGCTTTGTATTTCGGGCAGATACTATTCCTCGAACTAAAAAACTATCCTCTTTTTTAAAATAATGACATGCATTGAGAAGAGCAATTGAATTTTTCTTTCATTCTAAAAAACTAATACCCACTCATTATCTCCAACAAGATGACGTTGAAATGATAAATATCTCTGTTCCATGAAAGAACATCATACAGTACTACTAAAATGACACTGATGACCATTCTTAAAAATGACCCTTTCAGCCACTATTTACCGAGTCCTAATGACTCATGCACAGTGATAGGACAACTGTTTTTTACCTCGCCGGTAAATGCTTGCAGTAGGCAGCTCCTCGCGATTCTTACGGAAAACCATCTAACTGGGCAACAGCGCGCGCCTCTCCATTTCTCTTCCGGGTATGCTCCTGGCAGTTCAGCGCGCTCTATTTCCAAAATAAATGTTAATCGATATTGATTAACCAACGAATTCCTTTAAGATTTTATATGTGGATTCATGATGATGAACTCGATAGCTTGAAGAAGGACCAAAAGGCGGTTTTCAGGGATGCGCGGAACGGAAAATAACGCAGTCTTGCAATTTCATCAATAACTAAAATACTAATGCACTAACTAATATGAAACTGCGTATGATTATTTAGGAACATTATTGCCCATAGACTTGTAAAGGAAATTCCGATATCTTGATCTGAGTTGTCATTACGAAGCCGTAAATGCGATGCATCCGTCCGGTACCCGGAAAAGTGCGCTAAAAATGTTTTTAAGCACATATTGAAATCAATATAAACGGAAAAAAGTTGCGTTTACCATCAATAAACGCAGAAATAAACAAGCTTTTATTTCATGATCTTCATTTTAAAATCGATTGAGCCGTCATTGAGATATTAGTCTTCAAACTCGGGAGACAGAATTTTGCAACGGATAGCAGTTGCGATAAAAGCGAAGTATTTAGTAAACATACACCGCACAAGCCATCAATTAAGTAGTATTTGGATGGTTATTTGGGGCGGCGACCCACACCTGAGCCATTGAGGTCAGGCGGATAGGTGTGTAAGGATCTTGGGGTATGGAGGAAGGGTGGAGAGAAACCTGGCGTCGGCTTTAGCCTGCTCTAATGGAAAAGCGCCTAGAGGACCACGGTTTAACGTCTCATCCGATGGACTCTGGACTTGAATTGCCCTCCACAAGACACCCAATAAGGAATCGGATTTCCTATGACGAACATTCACCTCCGTCGGGATTTGAACACTGGTCATTGTTATTGCTAGCTAATACTACAGCCACCGCACCAACCCAATCCCTAAGATCACCTAAAGAAATAACACAATTTTTCACTAAATATTTTATTTTATTCTCTAAACACCGAACGCAAAATAAAAAAGTAGAAGAAAAATGACTTGGTATTTACCATTATTTTTGCTAAAATACAAAGTCATTTTTCTTTTATTATGCCTAAGTTCCACATGGTACAATAGTTTACAATTACGCAAAATAACAGAATTTCCACAAAATATAACCATAATCTGCACATCTCATCGGCACAGATAATAGATGAAATAGAAAAAAGCCACTTCCTTCACCTGTTTCGCTGATCAGCCCTGTGCTTTTCTGAAACGATTTCGAAGTAATTAAATATAAAAAAGTCAGTGCACTGTTAGCTCACGGTACACAGACTTTCTGGTAGATCTCGCTCTAAGATAACCATCTATACTCTACACGGCGAGAGATTGAAATCTTTTTCTCGCGCCACTAACGTCTCTTCAGCTCCGCGGATTAAAGATGAGTGACAGACACTTGAGAGTAATCCGGAGTAAGACGGGAGACTGACGTTGGATCGCGCATCGTCGGGTTTTCCCTAACTTTCGTCCACTTTAAACGCGGCTAATTGTTCCATCTCGAGAACTTTCCTCGATCTCTTTACCCAGTTACCGGGAAGACAGAGAGAAAAAAGGACCGAGACCGGAGGACTTAGAGCCGGCAGAGAGGATTTAATTGGCCGACATCCCCCCGTCGGTAAGGGTTTCGTGGATCCCATCGTGGCTTACTCCCGTCTCCCATCCTTCCCACGCCCGCTCGCCCACCCCTCTTTGTCACACGGTTCGCCTGCGCTCGATTGTCAACATCCTCCATGGACTTCCATCTCTCCTATCCCAACCTGTACATCTCCGCCTAAAAATAGCGCGATTCTCGGGAAAAAAGGAGTTCGCGTCAATAGGAGCAATCAATAACTTTTTCTCCCCCTTTTTCTCCCTCACACTTTCCATCGTCTCGGTCCTTTGCCTTCCTTTTTCCTCCCCTTCGATCAACCCGCCTCGTCCCCCCACCCCCCACGACGCGCATCACCCGACCATCGCCACCTCTCTCCGCCCCTCCCCCCGCGCTATCCCATTCCCGCCGCCGCCAAAATCACACCGAAAAGCCAAAACGGCAGCGGCGGGAGAGAGAGAGAGAGAGAGATAGGGAGTGAATAATTTCCCCCGTCGTGTCCTCCTCCCGAGCCGAGCGCGTCCTTTTTTCCCACGGCCGACGCGCTTTCGGCCGGAGGAGAACACCCACGATTCCCGGAACGTGCTCGCACACCATTCATCCGTCCCGCGAAAAACGGCTTAAGGAGGATCTGTCCCGACAACGCGAGTCAAAACAAACACTAAGTGACACACATTTGTATTTACGTGGTATACGAAACTCCAGCATTCGCCGATGAAAAAGGCTACCTGTTGAAATCAAAGGCTTTGGTAGAAAATATGAAAGATTATTCCACGATTATACATTTAAAGACCACAATTTTCCAGCATATGACAGCGTCGATTTTATGGGTCTACGCAATTTAAACTTCAACTACGAGAGTAATTCACTAAAATACTTTAAAAAATACGTGCTAGGATGACACACATTTGTATTTATGCGGTTTAGAAAAATTCGCTTTCGCCAATGAAGTGGGCTACCGACTGTAAAACAATCATTTGGGTACCAAATATGATAGATTAATATATTTAATACACGGATATATATTTAAAGACCACATTTTTCCAGCGTTTGGCAGCGAAGATTTTATGGTCTACGCAATTTAACTTTCAAATACGGAAGTAATCCTGTGAAAATTTTAAGAAACATGTAGTATGATGACGCACATTTCTATTTACGTGGTTTACAAAACTCCCACATTCGCCGATGAAATGGGCTACCTGTTGAAATCAAAGGCTTGGGTACTAACATAAAACATATAAAAAGCAAACTCACGAGTTTAAATTTTCGGTGGGTCGCCCGCACCTTCATCAGTGATAGAATGAGGATTGAAGAGGAAGAACGCCCTCTGTCCACCTGGCCTCAACCGTTCCCATTAATTTTTCCCCCACTTTTCGCTACATTGTTTCCTTCTCCCGAATAGGTCTTTGGCTCTTTCCCTCCCCGCCCTTCCCCACCCCTCCTACCTGCTCCTTCCCCTCACCGTCCCTCCTATACGATTCTTCCTCCTCAATCCTCATTCTATCACTGATGAAGGTGCGGGCGACCCACCGAAAATTTAAACTCGTGAGTTTGCTTTTTATATGTTTTATGTTTAATGTCACCCTGTGACGAAGTTTTATATTGTTTGCCACGTTCGTGGAATCTTCGCAAGAACTATATATATATATATGATTATAGAGAGAGAGAGAGAAAGAATACATTTTTCCAGAATTTGTCAGCGTTATTTTCAAGAGCCTACCTAATTTAACTTCTATTACGGAAGTAATTCACTGCAAATTTTAATAAATACGTAGTATGGTGACGCACATAAGTATTAATGTGGTTTAAAAACTCCTGTTTTCACCGATAAAATGGGCTATCTGTTGAAAACAATAATTTATTAACTAAATATGAAAGATTATTCCCCGAATAATAATCTAAAAACCTCATTTGTAAAGCAGTTGGCAGCGTGACTTTTATAGGTCTACGCAATTATTGCTTCAATTACAGAAATAATCCACTAAAAATTTAAGAAACATATAGCATGATGACACATTTTAATTCGTGTGATTTGAAAAAAATCCCGCTTTCCCAGAAGAAATTTAAACAATGTTAAAAGAATAACATACGGAAAACATTAATTATGGTATATACAAAATATGAAAGATTATTCCACAAATATAAAATATAAGACCACATTTTTATAGCGTTTGGCAGCGTCATTTTTATAGGTCTACACAATTTTACCTCAAATCACGGTAGTAATCCACAGAAAAAGTTAAGAAATGCGTTGTATGATGACACGCATCCAATTTGCACGTAATTTTGCCGGGTAATACCGAGTTCCAAATCAGAACTCGATTTTTCGCATTTCTCGGACTTTGCTTTCTCGAAATAAATACCTTTTCTGGGAGAAGCGAGTAAAACGAACGTATATAGCTTAAACATGTATTTTTTCACATTATAATGCCGTTGGGCTTACTCCATTTTGTTAAAAGTAGCTGTGAAATCGTAAATTGAATAAGAATAGTCATTTTTGCGACTTTAATTTACGTTTTTTACCCTTCTAATTTCTGACCATTTTTTTTCAATAGTGTCTAAAAATATTTTTAACCCACGTGATTTATTATTAAAAAACGAAAAAAAATGAGACCCTAAAGGACCCTTTACGTTAATCTATACCCTAGAGATGAAATTTACAATATTAGAGCGTTTCCCCCCTCCGTTACCGGAATGGGTAAGAAAATAATGTTACCGTTCTAGGATAAATTTTGCTTTTGTCGACACTGTCTTGCTTCAATCTAGCCCGTTCAATTTAAAATTAAGAAATACTATGTACGAAAATACAACGTATTTCTTAATTTTTTAATAAGTTTACAATACAATACATAAATACATTTATGTGGTTTAAAACGTCCCGCATTCGCCGATAAAATGGGCTACCCATTGAAAACTAAAAGTTAGGTACGAAATATGCATAATATTCCACGAATTTTTTTGTCCTCACAGACTCGGAGGCTGCACGCTAGGCTTAGGCTGCTTGATAAATTCAGAACAGATATTTTTCAGAGTGACACAGAGAATATTATCATGACACCTCACTACATTTATAGGTCGGACAGATGCGATAAAATTAGAGAGATACTCTTCCGAACAGATAGGTACAAAAACTCGTTCTTTCCATGCACATAAAGCGACCACAATAGAAACTGAGCTCCTCCAAATACACTCTCATAGGACATGTCACCATTTCACCTCCTAAACTTTTAAGTATTTACACGGCTGGTGACCTACCGCACACCACACGCCCAAGCGGCGGCTCGCGGGGTAGTATGTAGATGTGGATGAATATATTTTTAAAGGCCACATTTGTCCAGCATTTATCAGCGTCATTCTTACGGGTCCGCCAAATTTTACCTTCACTTACGGAGGTGATCCACGAAAAAGGTTTAGAAATATTTGCCATGATTCATATATTTCGTTTTTGTCCAATTTTCCAAGACTTTTCAATTCTTATAAATAGTTTTAATTAAGGGCTTACGAGTGATTTCTTGTTCAAATTAACGTTTTTCTGCTGTAACATGAGAAATTCTCTAGTGAGCCGCGCTAAAATCTCCAATTTCAAGGTTGAATCTGAGTAAAACTAGCCTGGACATACTCCGCTTTTCATCTCAGTTTATAAAAGGCACTTCAAAGGAGCTTAATTTAAGCTTTCAGAATTTCTGGAATGAGTGAACCTGAGGGCAGAGTCACCTTCAGGTAGTTTGAACGAGATTATATTTCAGGCGTTAATCAATGAATTTGGCCTCATTATGAAGACAAAAAACAGAAGAGTAGAAGAGGAAAGAACCTGTGGCGATAACCGGAATATCGCCATTACACCTACCGCGGTGGCCCGGCGGATCTGCTCTCGCCTCGCAAGCGAGCAGCTCGTGTTCGGGCCTCAGAGCCGGCGAATATTTTTTCTGATGTTTCTCGGTAACTTCTAGAATATGCTCTTCTGTTCTGGGGTGGCATTCTAGACGCTTCCTCACCAATATAAAAGCCGCATCTCCTGCCACTTAAATTCAGTCTGTACAAGGAACGCAATACACGTGTATACTCTAAGCAGAAACTACTTCCCTTCATTCCACGCTGCCTACGCTACAAACCATGTGGAACACAATAGAAAAAACAAGAACAAGATGAATTGGATACACTTTGAAACACAACGGGTTTGTGAAGAACATAACTGAAGGAAAAAAGGGGGAAAAGTCCCCAGAGGAAGACCCAGTAATAAATTCATGGACCAAATGAAAGTGTATAGGAAGAGACACCAGGAGATAAAGAAAATAGCATTAAATAGGAAGGATGGAGGGATGCAGTCAACCAATCTTAGGATTAAACAACCAATAAATGAATGAAGAAAAGTATCGTCCTTTTTCAAAGTTACTAAAAATATTCGTAACTTACCGCACTACTCTCGGAGATGATTAGACAAAAATTCGAGGCCGTCCTCGGCGCGGAATGACACATATAATGTTGTTCTGATGGTAGTTGACATGAGTTAATGCGTCTCGTTTGAGTTTAACAATAGGGGAAAAAAATAAATTTTGCACGCTACGCCGATACAAGTCTTCAACGAAGGCAAAAATTTACATTATAATTCTTGCATGATTTCCATTGCTGCAAATGTGGTAAATTACACAGCCGAAAAAGATGGTTGGTCCAAAAAATTGAGTACCTTCCCCCCTTTTCAAAGACACTAAAAAATATTTTCCACTTACCGCACTATTCTCGGAGATGATTAGACAAAAATTTGAGGCCGTCCTCGACGCGAAATGACACATATAATATTGTTCTGATGGTAGTTGACATAATTAAAAGCGTCACATTTGGGTTAAATATTCGGGGAAAAAACTAAACTTTGGATACTTCACCGAAAAATCAGATTTAAATGAAGGTAAAAGCTTAAGATATAATTTTTTCATGATTTCTTTCCCTGCAAATCGGAAAATTACATAGCCCAAAAAGATGGTTGAGCCAAAAATTTTAGTACCTTCCCTCCTCTTTAAAGACACTAAAAATATTTTCCACTTAACGCAGTATTCTCGGAGATGATTAGCCAAAAATTAGAGGCCATCCTCGACGCAAAATGATGAATTTAATATTTTTCTAGTGGTAGCCAACAAAATTTAATGAGTCAAATTTGGTTTAAATATTCGGGGAAAAAACTAAATTTTGCACGCTACGCCGAAAATTCAATCTTCAACGAAGGCAAAGTTTGAAAATATAATTTTTGCATGATTTCCATTACAGAAAATGAGACGGATACCACAGCCTAAAAAAATTTTAGTAAATATTCGCCCATCGCCTCTCTTTCCCTCGAAGTCACTCATTGTCGAGAAGCCACGAATAACTGTGGGACAACAACAGACAAGATCTGCCTCTCTCATCGCATGGCTCGCGAATCGCTAGGCCGCGGTTGTTAAGAGGGATTACGTTTGTACTGCGAACGCTATTAAGGACCCCTATAACCTCGGAGTGAATCGTGAAATAAGGTATTCGGACAGATCTCCACCAAAAGTCCACCGGCAGCAGTATTACCTTCTCTTCTCCATCTTCCTCCTCTCTCCGGGTCTCCCTCCTTTGTTCGCGTTCAAACCCGCATGCATAGGACTCGATCTCTTGCTCCTTGACCGGCATTGAGTTCGATTCAATGCTCTCTATTACCCTGGCCGCCGAAATGACCTCGCTGCTGCTCTCATCACATGGACTTAGTTCAAGAACCGGCTAGAATAGCTCCTGATATTATAATCACCCCCAACATAGAACCACCACTTTTCAAAAATCTTTTTCCTTTGTCGGAGCACGATTATGGAACAGTATTCTCAAGGATATTAAGGAGTCTACCCCTTTATCTGTATCCAAGCAAAGATTTCTTCATTATCTACAAGCCCTTGAAAGAGTGTAACTTGTTGTTTTTTCTCTTTTTATTCGGCTTATTTATTCGTAATTTACTTAATGTATACGCCCATCCCTATTAATTTTTGTTTTTGAAATATGAACTCTAAATATTGTATAAATTCTGTATGTTCCCAATGGACGATGAAAACGTTCTAGAACAATAAATTATATCATTATCACAATTAATTATTATACTCAATTCTGAGATTAGTCATCTATTTCAAAGACTGTTTCCGTCTTAGCCTTAGAACGGTAACGTGGGGTGAAGAAACACCCCACATGAACTAAAATTCCCTGCCGCAAGAGAAAAGCTTGACCTACACAACAAGGAGTAAAACAAAAAGATGGCCAGTGAGAGTTTTTATGGGGATTCTGAACCAATCAGTGATAAACTCTTTAATTCTTTATAATGTCATTGGCGATAATGAAGTACTGAACAGGAGAGACTTCTTTAAAGTTTGACCGAGGACCTCATAACTCTACGTAAAAAGAGGAGGCAAGCTAATATCAACGTGCCGAGGGGAGTTTCCTCGTCCATCCAACAAATTTTGGAGGAAAATCCTGTAAGGAAGCCCTTCGAGAGGAACGGAAAGACAAGCAAGATGTGTTTTTGCCGTCGATCCAACGACCGGAAATACAGTGTAAAAGCACTCGATGTAAGGCGATCGTACATCAGAGCTCAGGTGTGTTTTATGTTAAACTTTTTCTCAGCGAGAATAAAGTTCGTAAAATTTTAATGAAAAGATTTATAATAATAATAGAAAGATTTCTGATAATAATATCCTTGAATATATCTTGGTTTCACAATGTAAAAATCTTTCTTACTTTGATATATTAACAAATGTTTTTCCAAAAACGGGCTTCGAACGACTACGAATTATTAAGAAGAACCTTATCTCTTAACAATAGAGTTGGTTTTATCTGATTTGCACGTCATTTTGCCTGGTTATACCAGTTTCCACATCAGAACTCGATTTTTCCAATTTCTCGCACTTTCTTTTCTCAAAACAAATACGTTTCATTGGAAAGCAAGTAAAACGAACCTATGTACCTTAAAGTTGTGGTATATTTTTACTTTACAATGGCCTTAGCATAACACAATTGTGTAAAAAAGCAGCTGAGAAATCGTAAATTTAATAAGAAAAGTCATTTTTGCGCTTTTTTTTACGTTTTTTTACCTTTCTAACAGATTTTTACCACTTGGACCTAACGCAAAAAGATTTTTGGTCCACGTGATTCTTTACTAAAACATATGAAATAAAACCCTATAGGACCTAAAACGGTATGATATACCCGAGAGATTGAATTTACAATATTGGGGCGTTATTCCACCCCCTTAACCGGAATAGGTAAAAAAATAACCTTATCGTTCTAGAGTAAATTTTACTTTCGTCGATCCTGTCTCACCTCAGTCTGGGCGGTTCAAATCAGTGACTACGTATTCATTTTTGTGCTTCACATGGTGGAATTTAAGGTAGTTTGAGTGAGGAGTCACTTCACACAGTATTCCATTAACTTGGCCTCATCTTAAAGAGAAATATCTCAAATTTTCAAAGATACTAAAAATTTAAGCCAATGAACGCACAGGATTTCCAGATATTTACAATAATATATATGACAAATTTATTAACTGGAAACTTTTATTGACCACAGAATACACATATTCTGTGGTCTGTAAAACTTTCAAGTCAATTAATTTTTGATAGAGTTCCAGAAAGTGAGCGAAGATCAAGTTCTAATATAGATGACGTTTACAATGGGATATGTTACGCGTATGTAATCCAGAGAGACATGGTAACGAGAAATTTTTAACGTCAGGATCTCATGAGATATTTAAAAAAGTGTAGCCGGTACGTTTTTTTTCATCTATTTCTTGAAAATAAATCAATCACTCACCGCAGTCATTTTTACAGTATCTCTGGAAAACAAACTTATTTTTTGTAAGTTTTTCTTGAAACTGTAAGGTGCGAAAAAGAACGAGCCACGTCAAAGACTAATATTTAAATTTATTTATATAAAATGCTGATCCCTAATGTAATCCGTAATGTTCTTCATGTTAAAAGGTTACTTGGTCTGATTCCACACTTTATGCACCTTGAAAATGGCATTATGTGCCGAAATCTGGGTCGGTGTGAGTAAATTAGGTGTAGAATCAGACCAAGTAACCTATTCATTATGCAGATTTATTTATTTATCGCTGAGAATTCCCGTGACTGAACTTTATTTCTGGGTTATCAGCGTTGTTGTTGTACTAATGTCATGCTTATTACAGCTGCTGGAATAACAAAATTAAATTGGAATTTGCTGTCCATTATGACTGGGAGAAAATCGGGCATGAACTACCTTAATGATGCGCGGAATAGAGAACTCTTTCCAAATCTCTGTCTCTCTCTCTCACCCTTATCGCTTCACCAGATCGCTTGCATCGCGCGCATTGTGTGCGCCCGCGTGGTTTTGATCTGTGCCGCCGCCCTCACACTCCACCCCACCGCACTCCCCCCGCCCCACTCCTACCCCACTCTCTTCCCCTTCGATCCCTTCCCACGCAAAGCTATTCACCGCTGCCTGTTCGCGGACGTATAAGAGGAGTCGCGGAGAGGAGACGATACTTCGAATTTCTATTGAGTCGTGGATGATAAGCGCGCGGCGCTGCGGGATCGCGAGTACACAGAAACGGAGGGGGGATCAACGAATTCGCTCCGCTCTGTCGGCGGATCCGGGGGGCGAACGAGCGGGAGCGACCGAAACTAGTTCCGCCGCGCCCGTGGCCACTTTAACCAAAAGAGAATCGGATATTTTGTTTGTCCCCACTTCGCCAAATTAAATTTCTTCCTCTATATTTGAAAAAAATAATAACTGCTTCCAATTGATTGAAATCGGGCCTTTAAAATCGGGGTTATCTGTATTATGTGATGTACAAGTGAAGTGATGTACAAGGGTACCTTTAAATGCAGAAACACATAAAACACTTAAGTTTAGCGTACCAGGCGATATTTTGTGGTCTCATAATTAAGGTTTCTGTTCACTTTCCACAGAATACCTTACAAATGTCATAGCAAAATCGAAACCTTGGTCGGTGAATAACATTTTGTGGAAAGTGAAGAAAAACTTTTATGGTAATATGGCACATATAAAACACGATTAATGTCGCATCACCTGAGGTAGGAAATTGAGAATAGGAAACCAGTTTAGTGCAACACAATTAGTGATGTACCAAATTTAATATAAATGTAGGAACACATAAAAAATGGTTAAGTTCACATGACTCGAGGCCACGGCTTACTTAATTTTTGCAACAGAATGAGGTGATACAGGGGAGAGGGTAATAATGCAGAAACATTAAAAAACATGATTTAAGTCCATCCAAGTAAAACAATCAATAAACACCTTGACTGAAGTTGGCATGTTTCAACCCTTGATAGTCACTTACCGACCCGTAGAGACTTTCTCTGATAATATACGATGAGCCCAGAGATCCCCAGGCTCCAATGAACTGCACGAAACCCAGAACTGCGCCTAGATGAAGAAAGAAATTGGATGAGAGACCGAGTGTATAAAAAGGGTAAAAGATAAGCAGCATCATGCTTATAGATACTGATTTAAATAAAAGAAAACAATTTGGCTTCCGGGTGGATTGATCAGGAGCAATACGCGCCCGACTTCTGGACTTGATGGCTGGCATGGGGGTCACTCTGAAGACACTCTTGAAGGAACTTCTCAGGACTCATAACATGACTCGTAATAAAAATATAAGAAGTAACATCAGGCGTCACTTTTTAAAAATTGGTTATGTTCATGATGAACAATAAAACTTTTATTATCTTCACGCTTTATTATAATTGATAGCATTTTTTTATCGACCTCCTAGATTAAACCAGTTTTAACGTCTTGAGGTTAGGTCATGAGGAAATATAACTACATCTCCTTGCCTACGTTTCGGCGTATAATGTACACCATCGTCAGGGCTTGGAATTAATGGTTAATTGAACATCATTAGTTATTACATATTATTGCACATACAGCCTTTTGGTACTTGTAGAAAAACAAAAAAGTTTCTGCAATACACCAATACTTAAATCTGTTTATGCATATCTTGTAAACTGTTAAAACCCTGGATCGCCTTTTCCATATTCCAAGAATGGGGTATTTTCCAATGTTTTTCCACAAGTACCAAAAGGCTATATGTGCAATAAATTTAATAACTGATGATGTTCAATTAACCATTGTTTCCAAGCCCTGATGATGGTGTACATTATACGCCGAAACGTAGGCAAGGAGATATAGCTTTATTTCCACAAGACCTACTAATAACCTCGAGACGTCAAAACTGTTTTTTTATAATTCACCGACCAGGTTTCAACACAGTTTCATTATCAAGGAATACCGTTTTCTACCTTGACAATGACACTCTGTGTTGAAATCTGGTCGGTGAACGATAAAAAAAGTGTGAAAATAGTAAAATTTTTATTGTTCATCATGAACGTAATAAAAAAGTTTTAAGGTAGAAAAAAAGCTACTTGCATCCTTAGTTTTCTATCATCCAGGAAGTCTTGAAGGCCGGAAAAAATACCTAAGAACATCCCAGCCATTATCATCTTAAGAATCGCTGGTCTAAAGACGAATAAATATTTATATGGCGACATTATCTTGGCAGCCCTTTGGTTACATTACTTTTGCTACCTATTTTGTTTTAAAACATTCTAAAAGCTAAACAGTGTTCTTGAAACAAAAACTGAGATTTTCCCAGGGATTTTTTTCTGGGCAGAAACCGCTCTCCCCTTCTAGTTCTGGCAGCATAAGTGCCAATAAACTGCCAAATGAAAGCTGCGGTCACGCTTGAATCAAGACCAGAGCCGGAGGATCGTCTCGACGATGCCCCTTCACTGCCTCAATGGACCTCATCATAAAGGAAAATAAATTTACCGGTGAATGCGTGCATGTGAGACTAATTCCCAATTCCAAGAAGGTTTCTAAAAAACTGAATAAATGGCGGAAAAACGAAATATGATGCTTCTGATCCCTCCGTACGACGTCCTTTCAGAACAATGGAAAGAAGAGCACCCAGAGTTCGGGGGCTCTCTTTTCTGCACGTCCGGGACGAAGAATGTTAAAATACGCCAAATCAATACATACAGTAATCCAATGCGATATAACAGAGAATATAGAATACCAGCTTTCCACACGGGACAAAAGGAACAGGAGTCCAATTGTTGAATTCAAGAGATCCCAAAATAATTTACGAGGAACCAAGGCGGAAACAACGCCATTGTCTGCCTTTAGGATAGAAGAATCCTCAGAAAACCACAGCATCAACTGGAATCGTTTCAGTTTACAACAATGGGAAGCAAAACAAGGAAACGAACATGCCCTTTCATTGAGAAGTTCTTGGTGTAACAGCTCAATAAAATGCACGGCAATGAAGTTCCATTCGGGTATCATTAAAAAAATTCATATCGATCAGATCAGTTTACCGCAGATACTTACTGGAATACTTGGGGCTTATTTCGAGGGCACTGGTGTATACTCCTGCGGGCATGGCACCACTGAGCCCCATGGCGGCAACAAACAGTGCGGCTGGCGTCGCAGGATCACACCCCGTATATCCAATCACAAAAATGATAGACCCCGGGATAAAATGAGCTGCAAGGCGAAGACATAAAACATTATTAAAATTTTTCTGGGAAAATAAGTTCCATGGCGTTGTCTCACCTCGCACAATAAAATGGACCAAGAATTGCATTTACCACCTCGTTTGAAACTTACGAATGCTTCTAAAGTACATTTAAAGTTATCAATGAGCATGAAGAAATGAAAACATAAATGAGAATTTCTATTTAAATCTCCGAATGACAAGAATGGTGTAAAGTAGAAATTTCCAGATAAATTCATTGCTTTTTGCACCCCAACCAATTATTAAGTTACATCCAAAATAGTATGTAGTACAACAGCTATTCATATTACACTTTAACTAAGTGAAATATTTGAAGTCGAAATATACTTGGGTATAAAGTGAAATATTTGAATCTTGAAGCAGAATATAATGGAGCTCTTATCTTTCAAACTAAACATCTATTCACATGAAGCTGAATAAAAATTGCTTTGCCTAGCACAGAATGAATTTATGCTAGAGTAGACGCTTTAGGCTTAATTTTGTGGGAAAGTGATACATTGCAGAACGACCGCCAATTAGCGGTGAAAAAAATTCGCCAATAACTGATTACGGAATAACTAACCAGGAGTTTCTCACCGGAAAAATTATTTCATTACCTTTAGTGCTGTGCTAATGCAAAGGACTGACTGGATGCCACACAATCCCATACTACCTCACCTCAAAAACATTCCGAGATATACTACTTAAGAAATATTGACGTTCAATGACAGATTGAATAAATCACTAATAAAAATATTGAATAACTAATAAAAACAATTATAATATCTTTTCGTCCACGCGAATCAGTATCACCTTAGAGTCGGAAATAATTCACCACTTTCAAGCAGAAAAAATTTGCACGCAAAAGGCCGTGCTTATTAACCTAACGAGAAAAGACGATTTGAAAAAAGTTGAGAAAAAGAGCTCTCATCTTTCAAACTAAACATAAATTCAACCGAAGCTGAATAAAAAACAATAGACTTGCAAAGAATATATTTATGCTAAAGTTCAAGTTTTAAGCTTAATTGTGAGAAATTCACTGTGGAAAAATCATTGGCATGGACTGGGAATGGAATCCAGACCCCTCGATTTCGCGCCGAGTCCTGAACCAATTAAGTAAGCTACCCAGGCGACCTCCTCCACAGTGAATCACTGAAATCGATGGATCTGGATTTGATTCCCAGTTCAGTTCAGGCTAGTTCCGTACTTCTGTTTGGCTTAACTTAGCGGAAAAGTGAAACATGAAAACAGAATGTTGCTTTTCATTTCCCAAAACGTTTTATTAATACCTCCTATTTACTTTCCACATTATTTAATTACTTCCTTTGGCAGGTAGTCATAAATCAGTGAGAAAAGTACCAAGCAACTTTGTATTTCACATATTTATACTCTTGAGCATTGCTATTTTGATTTGAAGGACTTCGTGTTGTTAATGTACGGGCATGATATTTGAAATAATCTCATCTTCTGTGTATTTTTTTCGGAAATAAACATCCTCCTCTTTCTGCCATGGGAAAATACGAATGATACAGTTGTTCACGTCACACGACATTCCGATAGTTAAAACGTAAAAATTTCCTTAAGGAAAAAATGCATCTATCCTGGGAGTCGAATCCTGGACTTAAAGCTGCTCGGGAGATTTCATCGATCATGCGACACCCATGCATCCTCATTCCCACGGCAATTTATGGACAATTTAGGGAAAATAAACATTGGGCTCGCGCCGCCTCTCATGGGAGAGAACTACTGTGTGTTAAAAAAAATCTATTCCAAAGCGTCTAAGGACCTAAATCTTCAATTTGAGTGAAAAAATATTAATGAAACAGGTCTTGCCTGAGATTTCTGCGGCGAGTAGGTACTGGCTCCATTTATTCGGAGATTCAGCCGCGTCGTTGTTTTTCCGACAACGTTTCTCCTCCTAACCCGGAAGCGTTTTCAGGTGGAAGATGTGAGCGCTTCTTTTGTCCGGGTTTATACAGTGGAGTTGGTCGCTTGTGACTGGCAATGCTAATGCCACTAGAAAGATTGACAATCAGAAGCCACCGATTTGACTATTCAAATCCGTCCAACAGAAGCGCTCACATCTTCGACCTGAAGATCATCTCCGAGATTGGAGGAGAAACGTTGTCAGAAAAATAACGACGTGACTGAATCTCGGAGGAAGAAATAGACATTTAATGAAATAAAACAAATCCAACAGAATGTTCTTTTTACGTTAATTGACGTGCATTTTGATTTTTTCCGACGTTTTCGTACTTCCATTCGAATTTGTTCGAAAAAAAGTCATCGTTTTCGGTGACTTACAAAATGATGCAATTTTAGAAATTCAACTACATTCAGATGTCTAGATAAAATCATATAGTCATAGACTTTCCGATTCAAATATAAGTAGCCTAATAACGGTTTGATTACATTCAGGAAATGGCCAAAAATTCACACCCTTGCCCACTTAGGTGCGGTAGTGTGTGCGTATGAAGATACTTTTCGATCGATATGAGCTCCACCATTGTCCTGTTTGGGCGTTCCACACCCGAGTGTCGGCTGCTCGCCACTACAAACATATAAGTTTGGCAACATAGGGCGTCATATCATTCGATATGGAAGGATTTTTAAGAGCTACCCTGAGATTCAAAGACGCCAATACCGGCGGGGGTACTCATTCCACCACTTACTCTGTTAGGCTCTGAATACGGTTGGTGTCTACCTCAGCAAAAATGATGACTAACGTAGACATTGCCATAATAAATGTTTAATTTTTTCGACCCAGATGAACGATTTATCCAGGTAATTTCTACCACCTAAATATCCAAATCAATTCTCTCCCCAAGATTCACTGATGCTGATAAACTTCACAGTCCTAGAAAGTTAAAATTCACACCTGAGGCACGTCCTGCAGGTATTAGCCGAGGATACGCATGGGCAATCTTATTCGAAGAGCGGGACGAGCAACTTTTTGGCAAGTGAGCCGGGACTCAATCCTCCACGGTGAAAATACTTTTAATTGAAAACTTGTTTTTACTTAAAGATAATCTAAATAGAAGTAAATTCTTCTCGGTTTTCCGTCCGGGTAAAGTGTTCCATCTTCTTCTTTGCCGACGCTTCAATGAAAGACTTTTTCATCGTCATCACGGCCGTTGATCGTCCCTGCAGCAGCCCTGATGACAATGGCCCAGAGGCCCTGATCAACGGTCCTATTGACGATGAAAAAGTCTTTCATCGAAACGTCGGCAAAGAAGAAGATAGACCACCTTACCCAGACGGAAACCCGAGAAGAGTTTACTTCAATCATTCGCCGGGAGAAAATTAAATCCTCCATAATCTGTATACCTGCATATGTTGAAGAAGCAAAATTATACTGCTTTAAATAAAAGATTCATCTACAGCCATGTATTTTTTATAAACCAATAAATAGCCCGCTGGTCGACTGAAATTATCAAGCGGGTGATGGGTTGCTCATGTCATGTCAAAAAGTTATGGAGGGAGCTTTTTCACAACACTGAAGGAAAGGAGGAAGGTATCACCTGGCAATACTCTCGGTCAAAGCACCATCTTTGTCACACGGGCCCTCGCTTCGCCGGATCTTAACCATTACAAATCCGTGGAGCTCGGAGTCGGCTCACACATGCGTTGCCCTAAGGAAAGGAACCATGCCCGAGAATAGTCTCTAATACTGCATCGTAGGGAATTTAATTCTATTCGTTACACACACTTGGGTGACTTAGAGAGCGTCAAACAACTTCACGCTAATACACTCGTAAAACATGTCGGCTAATTGCTCACTAATTACTTCCAAAGACAGTTAATCATGCACACCCACTTTAAAGTTGCTTTGCTGAAACAGAATTTCCCCAACTTCATCCGCTTTTACGGACAATTAACAGTGGTACTGAGCGAGTGATGAACTGAATTGAACTGCGCCCGCTGCAATTGTGCCCACGCAAATTTCCCCCTTTATGACATTGATGCACTGAACGAAGCCGTGAGTATGGAAACGTATCAATCCGTGGTAGTGCGCCTTCCGAGAATCCCATCATTTCACGTGTCATAGAATTGGGAGCTTTAATTTAATTGGCGTCCTGAATTCTGAGAACGCTTTCCACTCTAGCGACCGATAGTAGCCTACCCATACCAACGCTCCTTTCACGCAACACATACCTGTTGATCATCGCACAAACTGTAGAATTTAATTATCCTCATACTACCACGGAAGAATATTTACTGCGTCCCTGAATGGACTGAGCGGTTTATTTTTAACTCTTGTATACGAGAGATTGTGTCATCAGAGCAAAATTGAAGACTTTCCATTTTTATACGGTGAATTGTATCGCTTTCGAGTAGCTTGAAAACGGAAATTTTTCAGTGGTGGGACGAAGTGATTGATATTTGATGACTGTCAGCCCTGTGAACTCAGCTATGAGCATTACTATTTTAAGCATTTCTCTTGGTCCGTACTTCATTATTGTAGCCGCGTTAGAGTCGGGTGACGCATACGGCCAGAGGCATGAAAATAAGAAATTTACGAAGTAACGTGAAACACGTTTGAATTGCATTTTTGAGTCAGTAAAGGAAGAAAAATTGCCTCAATTACCTATCTATGACATTTTTAACCAATTTCTGATAAACTGTTTTCATTCCTTCCGGCGATAGCGAACATGAAACACTATTTCCAAATTCATTTCCATTTTTTTCTCTGACATACCCAATCAATAGGCGTAAATGAAGACGTTCATGGAACAGTGGGTGAGGCGAGGAATCTGTTGGAGGAAATAATGAGGCAAGATCAGTGGATCGAGAGGATATAGTGGAAGAAAGGACGCTATTCTCCGTGATGGAAGGGATTGTGTAGAGTAAGAGAGGACGGGGGAGAAGGACAAAAGGCTTTATGTATAGTATGAAAACAGAGAGCGTACCGAGTGGAAGAAGGAGATGGGGAATACGGCTACAAATCATAAGAAAGCGTTTCAGGCGTTACTTTGCAGAAATATTACAATTTGATGGTTACTGCATGTCTGCAAATTGTGGGAAAATGAAAGTTATGAGAATGACGATGGAGGAAATGTGAATGTTACGACAAATGAGGGAAAAATAGAGCAGGTATGGATTCTGGGGAGCATGCTGACGGAAGATAAGAGGAGTGAAGTAGAGGTTAAGTCAAGAATGGCTATGAGAAAGGGAGCTTTTAATTGTGTTATGCTGCGGTATGGAGTTATAACTGAGGAAGAGACTGATGAAATGGTATTTGTAGAGTGCTATGTTGTATTGATGCGAAACGTGGGCCTTGAGAAGAGGAGAGTAGAATAGGATCATTGCTTTTGAAATGTGGGTATGGAGGAGGCTGGAGAGAGTGAAATGGTTGGATACAGTAAGAAATGAGGAGGTTCTGGAAAGGGTTGAGAGTTGTTTCTCTGAGAAGAGAAGAGAGGGAGAAAAGAACCCTACTGAAAACAATACATAAGATGTAGGGAAACTGGATCGGACATATTTTAAGGAGGAAGGGGTTTTTAAAAATAGCAGTCGAGGGAACAGTGGAGGGAAAAAAGAGAAGAGGAAGATGACTGAAAATAAGAGACAAAGTGAAGATAAAAAGAAGTTACAGGGAAACCAAGGAAGAGGCCCGAGACAGGACGAATTGGAGACAGCTTTGGTGTTTGGGACCTGCCAGTGGGCAGAATACCATTCGATGATGATGCCGTGAAACCTGAATATACCCATGCGGCGGCGGAATAATAAATTTCGCCGCCGCATGGGTATGTGGTAGGGGGTGTTAGGTCACCAGCCGTGAGAGCATGTGAGGTATAAGGTTTTCGGAGGTGAAATGGTGACATGTATTATGGGGGTGTAGTACCTAGTAGACCTCAGTTTTTATTGTGCTCGCTTATTGTGCGCGGAAAGAACGAGTTTGTGTACCTATCTGTTCGGCAATGTATCTTTCTTATTTTATCGCTTCTGTCAGACCTAGAGATGTAGTGAGGCTCTGGATAATATTCTCTGTGTCACTCTGTAACAAACCAGTTTTAGATTTCTGAAGCAAGCTAAGCTTAGCGTGTTGCCTCCGAGTCTCTAGGAGCTCCCACCTTAATCCCTCTAAAAGTTGTGAGACACTACATGTACGCTCGTAGAAGTTTTTAACGAAGCGTGCAGCTTTTCTTTGTATTTTCTTCATTTTTTGGTTAAATCTTTATGCCCAGGGTCTCAAATGCTCGAGTCGTATTCGATATGTGGCCTAACCAGAGCGAAGTAGGATCTCTCTTTTACTTTTTCATCCGAGGACCTTCCTATTACACGCTTAACAAAACCTAGTTTCTTTAATACTGTGCCGCATATGTTTTGTATTTACGCACATAGCTTAAGCGGTGAATTGTTTCTGGGCCTCCTCGGCATAGCTCTCCTTAAAACCAGAGAGGCATATAATGGTTTGATATTAAAGGCATAGAGTCGAAGCAATCGACCAAAAACTATGGCCGCGTTCGGTAAGTAGGGTGAATGAAATCACGAGGCAAGTACAATAACAATAGGTAACGCGTCTCTTCGGCAGTACGCCTGCACTATAGATAGAGCAAATAGATCTCAGTGGTACAATATCTATATACTCTATATACCACACGTAAAGGCTGTCTTATTAACATCCCCAAATTTCGTCTTTCAATATCCCAGCGTTCCCTATTCTACCGCATTCCAAAAACTTTTAACTCCCTGGCTTCGCATTCATCCTCCCTTGACCTCTTCTCTCCACCCTCCGCTTTTAAATCCTTCCTTACTAACCAGGTCTGCAATTTAGTCCCACCTCCCCTGTCAACATATCGCTAAGTCCCGGTCCAATTTCTCATGTTCTTCTTGTATCTATTCTATTTTCTGTTATTATATCTGTTATTATTTTATATTTTGTTAATGCTTGTAATTTATTTGTTTGGTACTCATCCAATGTTAAAAGCCTTAGTGCCGCTTTAGGGACTTTTTCAAATAAATAAATACTCGTATCCGGTATAATTAGGATACAATTACCTAGTGTTTTTATTAGCTTTTTGCACATATTTCATGCATTCATAATATTACGGCTGTGAGCCAGCTAGTTCTCGAGTCATAATAGAGATCATATTGGAATTTTACGCCTTAATTTCGGCAGCTATATGAATATAATAAATAGCTGTATTTTATAAAACTATAGTTTCCCAGGGCCGCACAAATCATAGTTGCCCGGGACCCACAAGCCCTAGGGGAGGTTTTTACCATATGAGAGACTTTTATTGGCAGGGTACTTAATTGACCTTTATTGGCAAGTAGAAAGGGAAGCGAAGGGCAGCAGAATGAAGGTAGACGATCGATGAAACCAGTAGGAGAACAGGGTTTCGAAGAGTTCAGTATCGAAGTACTTAGTGGTTCCATTTCGGAGGAATATTACACAGAAATATCGTTTTCTTCATTTTAAATTATATCTTTGAGTTCTGTAATTTTTTCTAAATTTTCTGATTAAATTCATAGTAAGAATCTCACAATTATGGAAGACTGAAGCTATTATTTGAACGTACTAAGGAATCCGCTAAAGATAAAATATTTCGTCCGTGCGATGACAGAATAAATATCCACAAAATCAGCCAGCCACAAAATCATATATACTTTAAATCCCTACCCGTTTTAGGGGTAACATTGTTCGGCTCTGAGATACTAAGTCAGGAGCGCATAGCGATAGGGAATCTGAAGCATTGACCCCCTGCGTCACTTCCCAAGACTGTGCAGCTTTCTCTGGTCGCTAAAAGCGTGAAGCGCTTCTAGAAGATAGTAAGTATTGGCGAAAAACCTTGAAGCAATCAAAAAGTGAAGCAGCACATGGCAGTTTGGTTTCAATTTCACTAGGTAAGTGGGGTGAATGAAATCACTTGAAGCAAGTACAATAACAAAAGGCAATGCGTCTCTTCGGTAGTAGGCTCACACCATAGATAAAGTCAATAAATCACTGCCGCACAAGAGCTAGTTGGTTCCTTGTTTGTATTTTTTTTTCGGAAATAAGGATTTAATTACATTTCCAGATAAATTCAGAGGATCCAATACCGTTACGTGCAGTAATTCATACGCAAAACCGTTGACATCAAATACCGAAAATTAGATACCAGGCAATTTAGGGCCCGAACACCATAGTTGCCCAGGGCCGCACAAATCATAGCTGCGGAGTACAAATTATGCGTAGGCGTATCAACTTGGGGTTTCATAAGGCTAACACTAGGACATAAATGAATCGTCGTCCATTTAAACGTAATACCCACAAATCGTAATGTAGTCCCGATAAAAATAGTAAATCTACGTTTTACTTAAATGGCTTATAGAGCTAATCGGATAAACGTGGATAATCCTTTAACAAAGCGAGATTAGATCGACACTTGATCTCACGTGAGATGTAAAACACGAAGCTTTAGCGTACGTGTCAAAACTTACGGCAAAATGTTTGACCGAACGGGTTTGAGCATCCGATCCAACAGCATTTGAGGGAATTGCATTTCGATTCCAAGTAATCAATCTATCAAGATCTAGAAAGCAAATTAAGTTTCCTTCAAATTACCGGAGCCGGTTTTATAATGTCTCGTTGCCGATAACCACAAGAACGCAGCTACTTCGGTCACTATAAATGTTAACTGAAATTTCGTATTTTCCATACTATGTAGAATGTACATGGGACCTAAAATATTCAATTTCTTGCCAAAAATAATAAAAAAGTGAAAATTTGGTGAAACATTTTTTGAAAATGGCTAAAGAATGGCTTCTGCCTTATGGAAACGTTGAATCTTTTTTATGATTCTCTACTGTTTAAGGAAGTGTTTTATATCATTGCTGACCAAATGCAAATGAAAATTTTGTGAAATGGTCGGAGAAAGTTTCTGCCAAATGAAAACTTTTAATGCTTTTCAAATGTTCAAATGTTTTTTGTTTTTATTCTACTGAATTGAAGTTCACTATTTTACCATTAACCACAAGTAAATAGAAATTTTGAAAATGGTTAAGGTTCTGTTTATCAGAGGACCTTCCTATTACACGCTTAACAAAATCTAGTTTCTTTAATGTTCCTCAGTTAATAAAGCTTATAAATCTAATCGGATCCAGCGCTCAAGCAATAAATAATTAATTAATCCACGCAAAAAAATTAAATGTTATTTCCTGATTTTGCGTAAATGAAATAAGAATACATTATTGCACTGCTAACCGAATTCGAAGGGAACATGTTAAACAATGATGGTGGCTCACTTCAGGTCTTGACCTTGTAGCCCACCAAAAGCTTTCGTGGATATGGTTTATTATTTTTGCATGAAATTTTCTGCAGATGGAAGTAAATAAATTATATTCTACTCTATTCCTTTCTATTTCATTCTAATATCAATCATTCGAACTGAGCTTCGTCGACAAGAGAGAGTATAAGCCCTCCGCCACTCGCAGTGTACATCTGAACTCCGCTAGATTCTTGGAATTCTTACCACTTGTTCGAAAAATATTTCCAGGCTGTGAGCTTGAGAGTTCAGTTCAGTGAAGTCTATTTCTTTTTCAATAACTTTATGCACTCGATTACCAATATTTAATCGAGCTTACGATACAGAAGAAGGTTTCGCGAAAGGCAGTGGTTACAATCGTCCCAAGGTGGATTCCATCATGACGGCGTACTCCATGCATCAATTATTTGTATTAAATTTTTTCTCTAATTGTATTTCCTGACAAAACTGCGAACAATATGTCTTCCATGTACAATAATTATTTTATCAGTATCGCGATTTATATTAAACTAAATTTCGCCTTCTGACGAGCAATTACCAAGTATTTATACGAAAATAAGGAAACATTCTGTACCCGACGTTGCCGATAAGTGGATAAACGCGGCGCATTTATAAAATATTATAAAACAGTACGAAGTATTTTACGTAATTATCGACACAAACGCTAAATACTTCTATAAAGTGAATTCTGCCACATTCAAGTTCATATATTCCTTGTCCAGAGTCCTCAATATGTATAATTTTGTTTTTAAAACATTAGTAATCTATGACCAGGCGTCATTGATTACTGATATTTTAAAAACAAAAATAACAACATCCGGCTTTAGGGCAGCAGCTGAAATAATTTATGTCACTTGGATATGCTTGGTAGTTTAAAAGTGTACCTATAATATTATCATGATAATAAATTTTAGAGTTTTTAATACACATTTGTCATACATTTCGTACTTTTTGATTACACCGTCATTACCTCGTATTTTAAACATGAAAATAATGAAATATAGGTCATTTTATCCAAAAGTAGATGGACGGAAGCAAACAAGGAATGGAGTGGACACACAGAGTTGTACACCGCGCATGTACCCATGAGTTGAAATATCCTGCAAGTAACAAAGCATTAAAATCCGGTTTTCATGGCGAAATTACGTCCAACCAGAGGTTACAAAACCGGGTCTAAGAATCACACAACACTCAAAATCAATTGGTGAAATAAAAAATATGATCGATATAATCAGTTAAATTCCGATGAGATACTTTTCTCCGCTTCAATTCCATCGGCCGCAGTTCACATAAGCTCACTGCTATGTTATTTTTTTATAAATTCTGCGTGGGCGTTCCACCTGGCACGTGTCTGCGTTCTCTAGGGGGTAACATTCGTCGCATTACGTTTCTCCAATTCCGCATGACAAGCGACCAGAGCCCCGAGGGTTTGGGGAGGGGATGGGCGATTGCAGCGCTCCTGACGGGAGCATCAGGAGATTGGATCGCACGTCGACAGTGGGTTCCTCTCTATCCATAGATTAATAGCCTGTTTAACGAGGACGTATTTCCATATTACGCTAGGGTACAGCTGTAATTAACTACGAACCTGAAATATTATACCCCACTGAAGTTACGCAGGCCGTCACTGAAGCAGGTAGAGGTGATTTTGGCTCAGGGGAAAATGTAGAGAATACAAATGCTAATTATATTTAAAATATATCGCATGTGTTTCATACACCCCGAACTGGAGTCATCTCTACTCACTGGCATTGATTTTGCAAATTTGCAGCATTAGTTTTTTCACTCCCATCATCTAGAGGTAGTGAATTATTTACTGGAAATATAATATACCTCTGAATTCACTAAATTCATAGCTGGGTCAGTTTAAGAGTGGTTTATCTAAGGGCGACCGCACAAAATTGAAAGCTTCCAAATGTCTACCATACAGCCGTGAGTTTCATACACGCCGCTTAAAATTCAGACCCGCATCGCGAATTTGGACAAGAAATTCGGAAAATTAGTTTTAAATGAACCTGGCGTCATAGATTACTGATGTATTAAAAACAAAAATAACAATATCCGGCTTTAGAGAAGCAGCTGAAACAATTAATTCACCTTATTGCTTCAATTTCACCATTTATCTCCGTCTCAAAGACTTTGTTACGTACGCTGTATTGTACACAAACATAAGCAAACATTCTGTACCCGACGTTGCCGATAAGTGGATAAACGCGGCGTACTTATAAAATATTATAAAAAGTACGAAGTATTTTACGTAACTATCGACACGAACGCTAAATACGTCCATGAAGTGAAGTCAGTTGCATTCAAGTTCATATATTCCTTGTCCAGAGTCCTCAATATGTATAATTTCGTCCCCTAACCGTGATCCCCTTCGAGGTTGCTAGGCTGCTGCTGCGGAGTAAATTGAGATACCTGACTTGGGGTTTCATACAGCTAACACACTGACACACTGTGTTCTTCTCCAATCTGAGGGCTGAAAATATGTTTCAGGAAGGCAATGAGAAGAATAGGCTTTGAAAAGCATAGTCTCGGTGATAGTAAAATAGGGGTGTGCTTAAAGATCCCACCAGAGGGAAAATTTATAAGTAGGATATGTCTTTCCGTTTCCCTTCAGCAAGGGAGGACGACGGCGAATTATAAAGGAGTGAGTCTCAGGGAAGCAGGTATTATCAGTGCTCAAAACCTCATGCGCCACTTCACCACCGACTACGCTCCCAACAAAGAACCAACAGCGAAGAGCATGCGATCCGGAAAGCGGATATAAAATCGACGGGCTCACGAAGCGAGGAAAAATCTTACCAAGGATTCTGGGGGCTAAATCCGCGTAGAATATGTCCATAGAAGAGATGTGAAAGAGGAAAAAGCGAATGTCTAACATAAAATTACTGACAGAATGGAATCGAAAAATATAAATAAATGAATTGGACCCCATTAATTCGATCCGTGCGAGGCAAATATTCTTTATTCCCAACAACAAAATCATCTTTACAAATGGAAAATACAGCTGGCATTACCCGATGAATTCCCCCTGAGCTGTTCCTAATTTTTCCAATAAATAGAATAGCCCCGTACTATTTCAATCAAGAGAATATGCCACAGGAAAACCTTTTACCCCTAATTCATTCGGGTCAGATATCCCATCGCAATGCCCTTGTGACTGATGAAATCGATATGAGTGCATTTTCCAGTGGAAATCAACATAAAATTTTCTCAGAAATATTTAGCAGCAAAATGTATTTCTATGATATTAATTACGTTACATTGAAATGATTTAGTTGCAATTAACAATATAAAAGGACATTCCAGGAAATGAATAAATATTTATTGGTTCCACTCGTTTCAAATCTTATTAAAGGTGAAGGAAAACATTTTTCTGGTCTACATTCTCATATTTCCCCATGTTTAAACTAAATATTCACCCAATTTGTTAAATAAAGGAACGTTTATTTGTTTGGTATATAAATGAATATTTATCCTACTAATAATGGCTAACTTAAAACTCAAATAAAAATCCACTGGAATTTTAAGTAAAATGACTCACTTATTACAATGGTTTTCTTGGAACTGAATGAAATGATAGATTGTCTTCAGTAATAAATAATTAAAAATCTCTCATCCACGCTCACTCACACACATCGAAATGAATTACAGCCTCTGACTGCGCTAAATGATTTGAATATCACTTATATTTGTAATGAATGTTTAATTAACTATTTTCAAACATTAACGTCCCTTCAAATATTGCATATAAACAATTTCACAATTATAAAAGACCCCAGACTTTTCCAGTGGATGGTAGAGATGAAGTCTTGCTCGGTGTGGCAGCGACTTAGACTTTCCACAGCCGACGTTTCGACGAGTATATCCTCCTCAGTACAAAACTGAGGCCGTTTGGGTTCGGCCTGGTCTTTATACTGCAGTCAACCTGCTCAGGTGGCCTTTGATTGGTTGGGATTTTGAATTCGTTTTCGCTGGACACTCATCTTTTACCGATCTCCAAAGTTTGCTGACCGTATGTCCCGGGCCCTTATTTAGGTTTTTGTCCCCCTCACCTGTTTCAAAAGGCTTCTTTTCTAGGCGATCCCAATATCCGTTGACGAGGCAAAGGATTGTGGCGTCGTCAATGGAAAGCCAAGCCCGGTGCCAAGCGCGAGAGGATTTCCTCCAAATTAACAATAAAATTAGGAGGCAGAGATTAATTATATGAGAGCGATGGTGGAAGACCGGTACTTAAGAATGGCAACGTTTCAAATGATGAAATTCGGATTAAAAATTCCCAAGTCGCATCAAGCGATGAGGTAAATTACTAATGTGTACTGCTTAGTATTCGAAGTACCGAAAGGATCATTTTGACCCCTTTTCATTTTTGACAACCCATTACTTCTGGTTGATACGTCCCAGCCCATGTATATTTCTTGACTTGTATTTTTTTGAGCAGAAGAATATACTGTGAAAATAAGAAGTATAATGCATTAATGGTTTTTAATTTACATTACCTTATACCGATTAGTACTAGACGAGTCATTTTGACCTCTGGCAATTTCTTCCACGTTTAAAGAATTTTAGGAGTTTTATTGTCTTTCGTTAAAATATTATCTCTGTATTTTTATAGGTTTTTCGATAAGCGATTACAATAGTTTATAAGCACCCAAAGTGATATTTTATATAGACGTACGCACAGTTATTGAAAAGTCTTTATACCAGATCTGATGCAACTTTGGTGGTAAACACATAATTTTTCATTAAAATAGGAAGGAAAAAGCCGACCACTAGTCTTTGATTTCATCAGGGCTCCTTGGAATACCTGTTTCTTTTCACATTCCACCCTATTTTAATACCACCGACCATGGTTTCGAAAAATTATGTCTTTATCAAGGTATTAATAACCTTTCTTATGACATAAATTTATCGAAACCATGGTCGGTAGTAATAAAATAGTGTGGAATGTACAAAGCAACATATAATTTCATGTTTCACTTTTTCACAAAGGTTAGCCTGAATCTTTCACTTGAACTAGGTGTATATTTGGGGATCGTTGTGGTTAACTGTTTCTTGCCATGTTGTTGTCAAATGTCAAAGTTGATCAAATTATAGCATAAAATAATGCTCATTGTTATTATTTTAGCTATTAAAAGACAATCCTTCTGATAGGGTGCCTTTTTTGGGAAGGCTGTACATCTTGATACAAACTAAAAGTCGAAAATTAAAATGCATGAATTTCGGAAGGAATTTATCACAATGGCCATGATATGAGTCGTGGGATATTGGCCCGAGGGGCCGCACGAATGATGAAAAGAGACGCGAGGATCAGAGGAGGGGCGGGATAATGTCACGTGATGAATGAAACATTCGATGTACATATGCATACATATGCACGTGGAATAAAATTGCGAAGTCAATCCGCTAAAGAATGCGATGCACACTCAATTCAGCGATAAAACCTTGGAGAGTTTAGGAGTGGAAAATCGACATAAAGTTTAAAGACGCGACAGATATACATGCCAAGAGCTTTGATCTCTGCCAAACAAGTACTATTACACACATGATATGACGGTATGGATCGGCGGGGATGAAGACATCAAACAAGAAACTTTTCAATTGCACAGATCGAAATATATTGAAGGGTAAACGTATTGAACCTGAACTACGCTCTCCAGTTACCATAAAAGACAAAATGAAACACGAATATGCGGTATATATTTTAATAAGGAATACGGTGCACGGCGCAATATTAGCTCAAAAGAGCGAAGGTTTCCGTGTTCACTTTGAGGAACTGATATGCGTCCCTCAGTATATTATTGCTATGAATTTTCAACTATTAATTACCATCGACCATGGTTTGGATTATGACTGCCGAAATATTGGTCCCAAATTCAATGTGGGAAATACATTGTCCGTAATAATTCATTAAGCGCCGCTCATTCATAATGAGGGTATCTCATTATTTATCCGTGAACAATGAAAAATATATTATCTCAGCTAAACCAAAATAAATTACTTACCACATGATATTTTTAAACCCTTCTCATAGACTTGACTTGACACAGACTTGACTAACTGTTTACAGTTCTAAGTCGTTTCTACATAAATATTCCCGTCTTTTTCATTTCCATAATTAAAGCTATTGGATAAATATTTAACAATAACTATGCGTTCGTAATATAAAGTCTTACTTTGGGTGCTTATAAAATATTGTAACCGTTTATCAAAAAATCTAAAAAACTATATAGAAAATATTTTAACGAAATAAAATAAAACTCCAATTTTTACGGCAAAAATTCTATTCAGCATGGAAGAATTAGCCAGGGGTCAAAATGAACCCTCTGGTACTAATATGTATAAGGTAAGGTAAATTAATAACTAATACTGCATTAAAGTTCAGAGAGAAAAGTCCTGTATAGACGGACAACAATGGGCCATTAAAGCTATTGAGTTAAAGCGACTGATAACTAAAAATACAATAATTACGAAAGATATTAAAAATACACTGAATATAAAAATGAAAAACTATTTTTAATCACCATAGGACGAGTTTTTATAATTTTAGTCCTATTTTACATTAAATTATTTACGGTTCATCTTATTGAACATCGCGCATTGATATTTTATTCCTTTGATCGAAAAAATTTTATTATGGATAGTTAAAGCCGAAATCTCAGCGGAGAGAGAAGTTTCCTCGAATGCCAGTATACGGAAAAGATTCTACCGCTTTCCAATTCCTCCGAGGTTGAATGCTCACAAATACTTCATAATTGAGTAACGACAGGGCGCAGTTTTCTCCTGGTTACTCACATCTACACCCCGGATGACACTTCTCGGTCCAATGTTTCGGGCTGAGAATTGAAGAGTCAGTCAGACAGGGTAACCGATAATTACGTGGAAATCGCTCACGGAAGATGAGTTTTTATTCACGAAAATACAGTTGTTGCTTTTTCATTTACGAAAATTTTTATTCACGAAAATACAGTTAGGTGCTTGGCTGAGGAGATGAGGGTAGAGAATCAATAGCCATGGAAACACAGGACATGAAGGTGCACGCGGAATTTTTATCCGTAGAGTGGCAACTTCAAGCAGCAAAGTAGTCAAATAAGAATTTACCAATAAACGCTTTTCCTCAGGGGAATGAGTACGCCCGCATTGAAGCTACATGGAAATATATTCGACATGTCCATACCTCAGCTCAAGAGCCCATACATGTTGTACATATAGGGAATATATACGTTTGACATACATGTTTCACCAATATATGTGACATAAATGTGATATATATGACATTCTTATGCAAATTTTTTTAACATACTTCGGCTAGATATTTCAATACAGCTGTATACGTGTCAATAGTGCATATTACTATTACTGTTTATAGGTGGTCTTCTGATGAAGGAAGGTTCATGGTTTCCTAAAAAATAAATTCCTCATTGCAATGAATTAAATAAAAATTCGCCATTTGCAATAAAATGTACATTATTTTCTTCTTTGTCTCTCCATACTTTAACTGCTTTCTTGTCCGGATGAATACTTGAATGACACACGTGAGTCATTGAGAGGCAAGATGGGTTGGACTCTTCTTGCGCTGTCTTATGCAGGGGAGGAGTTGGTCCGAGACAATCTTACGTACGATTTTAGTCGCTCCGTAGATCGTATTTTTATCCCTTACCTATTTGTTTTATTGTCGGACGAAAAATCGTACGTTGTAGCACGGCAAACGGCACCTCATAGTCATACCCGTCTCTCGGCGCGCTACCATTGAAAAGAGACGCCGCGCCGGTGCCACGAGTGATTTCGCCTCGTGAGAGGCTACGTAACATATTTACGTGCCGCAAACGCAAGTGCGTAAGAGACCGTACTTGTCTCTCCGCTAGTATGCCGCGTTTCGCATTCGCGACTAGCTGTCGACCCGTGACTTTTAATGTAAGAGACGACTTTCATAGACTTTTCTATGTATTTAAGAAATGCTTTTCCACGAAGTTGCGTAAATCATGAATATACATAATGGATTCTCGACTCGTCGCCAAAAACTGTTGCCTAGAATTCCGTAAACAAACAACTTTTTCGATTGAGTCGCCGTCTAGTGATAAAAGACAGCAGTTCAAATGTAAATACAGTCTACAGATCGTAAATAATCACGTCTTACTGGTTTTACTTACCAGTAATCATAATGCAGTGGATAAAAAATGTAGTACTACACGCGGGACGAAATTACAATCCTTTTTTAATATTGTCCGGTCTACAGATATATTTAATTCCTCTCCCAATTTAATCACACAAATGCACAATTAACTTCTTAGCACCGTGAATATTGTTCTAAGGCAATTTAATAATAAAACGTGGGGAAAAAAGTGGAATGAATTAGAAGATAGATACAAGTACTATGAAGATTTCAAAACCAAGATCCGACAATATCATCTATCGATGAGAAGTTGCGCCAATAACTATAATTTTAATTACAAATAAAGGAGAGATTGTGAACCTACTCCGAGGCCACACATGAATAGTAGGTTACACATTAACATGCACATCAATCTATCTAGATCATACCATCTGATTCCTAAGGCTCTCAACAGGTAATAAACCAAACAAATGTAGCTGAAAATTTACAGTAAAAGATTCACACAGCAGAGAAAATACTCACGATGGATGTTTCATATGTCTCTTACACACTTTCTGTAGTAGATATTTCCTCTCTAGCATTTACAAAGTAACCGTTAGATCTCAAAAATAGTCAGCTATTATTCATAGCATCAAGGAGTTCATATCTCTTCAATCGTTATTGAATATTCACCACAGTCTCATGTTAACAACGATTAACAACGGCTATTTGCGATTCGACAGAGGAGACTTTTTTCTAAGTGGCGCCAGGAACTGAGTGAACTAAATGTGGAAATTGAGGCAATACAATACCTAGGCAACGATTCCAAGCATTTAAATCCATAATATATATTCATGCCTCAAATAGTACGGCAGAGTAAAATAAGAGTCCTTGAGTGATGCAAAAGAAAAATTTATAAAAAAAATAGAAAGGATTACACTCTACGGCTTCAGGCTTCAACTCGTGAAAATGTTTGATATTCATAATAGGAATAAAATCTCGTTTTTTCCACAGAATTTCAAAATTTTGAGGAGTATTTAATTCTTTAGCATGGAATACCTCCAAGAGGAATTGGAATAGAAAGAGTAAAAGCATATTGGGGAAAAAAGCTGAAGAACTCAACAAGCAAGTGTCAAACAAATGAGCTCACCAGCCCCCTTCTATCTGATATTTAGTTTTTTTTTAATACTACATCATTCGTATAAAAATAGCCTAGATATCCATTCCCAAGCGGAAAACATTGACTTCACCCCATCTACTTACTATATAATCATACGCCTTATAGTGAAACATACAAAAGTACATTTGTAGCCGGACATCGACGACGGTTTCGAGATATCATGACTCGCGCAACACGACCTTTTAAAAGTACGATATAATGAAACCCCACTTAACGACCACTGCTATCAAGCGACCAACCCACTCAATGACCATTTTTCAGCGGAACTGTAGGTGGTCGCTTAGTTAAAATTTCTCTGTATGTGCACATGCATTTAACATGCTCTAAAATTTTCCAAGAGCAACTTACTTACGGGGAAATAAACGCTTGCTGTGTAGCTTTTAACTAAACCGTGGCCTTGGGAGTTCTTCCTTTTTTTCAATCAGTCGGCCGTTCATTTGTACAATATTCCTAGAAACTGAATCCCTGGCGAACGACCACCCGACTATTTTTCAGCGAAACCTTCGGTGGTCGCCTAATATAGGTTTCACTGTACTTTCAAATTAATGAACGCAAAGAATTGATCTTGAGTTTTTCTCTAGTTTAGCGTATTTTCAGGAATATCACCACGCCGAGGGATTCAAGTATATTTCCCCACATCCAAATAAAATAACTACAATCAAGCTCCCAAAAAAGTGTTAACAATGACAATAAACAATTTTTCATCGACTTCAATATGTTTAATAAACCATCCCCAAGACCTGTCCGTCAGTGGTATGAGTTCATTTGCATACTCCCGGCAGCCGCATTGACTCACGATGAAAAATGGCAAGCGTTTGTTCCATTGTGACGGCTCAAACTTAAATACCTCTCGGTCAGTATTCCTAACAGTAGCCGAAACTTTGAAAAAGAAGTAAAAAAATGCGCATAATTTCAAAAATTGACGAAAACTTGCACAGGATTGAGGGGTTATGGTAAGTTCATAATATCCTTCGTTGTCTAGGATGAGGGAAGGAAGGGGTTGGAGCTAAAATGTGGCTAAACTCAACTCAACTTAGGGAATACTTGAATGTCTCTTGGGTGTTGTAACTATTTTACATGCAAAATATAGAGAAATACGAGTTTGAGATGTTTTATCTTGATAACCACTGAACCCATAGTAGTGTAACAAACTGCGTATGTAACAAAGTTTATTTTCCTTAATTGGTCTAAAACAATTCTAAGGCATAGTTAGATAATTTGCTGCTCGTCGAATGAAAAAATTCACTAATATTGCTGCCTAAAAAAGAATAGTCCCACTTTGAAAGCTATTACTTTAAAAGCCGCGCAACAGACATGCATTTGCTTTTAATCAAATTGAGACGTATCCACTATAAATAAAAATAATGATCTCAGCATGTTGCAACAGGACAATAATTACTCGAGAAGACATTTTTATAGCTCTGCTACTTTCTACGTAATTGGGCTCACGAGGACTTGTAAATGCTGCAAGCAGCAGATGAAAGACTATGTACCGAGTGTATCCATAAATTCATTGTCCATTCACTTACCTATTTAATACAAATTTTTGTTGGATATTAGTTCCAGATGTCTTCAACTTTTTGCGTGGACGGTATTAAATTAGGTTTCCATTAGGAGGGTATGGGTTTAAATGCCACAGGAAATGGAGATTTTTTTCCTATGAAATCCTAATCCCAGCTTACGTACTAAGAGGGGAGTGCTTTCGGCCCGTCGGATGAGCCGGCGGATTATAAATCAGGCACTCTACCCAGTCCTCATTCTCAAGAGGCTAGCAACGTGAGCGTCCTCAGGATCTTGGATTTGCAGCTCCAATGAGTCAATTATTAGTCCCCCAATTCATCTCGCCTTTCTTGAATATTTTACGCACAACTTTCAGCCACAGGACAAAGGTAAGTTGTTAAAGCTTACCTCATAGCAGTGATGTGACCATGGGAGGGGAGAATTTTTACTTTTTAAAAATAAGATAGCATAAAATAAAGTTATATTTGTTTTTTTTTTCTAATTTGGAAGGTTGATTTCGTTTGCTTTTTACTTTGAACAAATTTTTTCAGTAATTTGTTCATGATATTCAAACAAAAACCGTAGACACTATTCTCTTCGGTATTTGCTCAGCAAAAACCAAATATGTTCGTATGTTACACAGGAGTTGCAATTCAACTCTTAATTGCCTAGACACAATTGTGTTTCCGAATTAAAAAAAAAATTGATGCCCTCCCTCGCCGCTCCCCAGCTTACACTCAGCATGAACCCCGTGAAACAATTTCCATTTATGTTACTACAATTTCCATTTATGTTACTGTCTACAGTCTAATGTTATTGTGTTTAGTGATCAATACCAATTATGCTACTGTCTACAGTCTAACGTTATAGTGTTTAGTGATCAATACCATTTCCTTTTTTCCTCATCCATGTTTTTCTGTCCTCGATGACATTTTTACTACCTAACATGAGTACCCTTAATAGCCCTCCTCGTTAAATATTAGCCAATGAAATTAAGATTATGTTACAGATCGTACAGTTGGTATGAATCTTTACGGGTACCGTCTTCGCGGGCCTTTTTACTCGTACGACCTAAACATTGCTTCCGGTCCCAGCGTTAGAGTAGCATCTACATCTGCATATTGCCCTGCAAGCCACCTCAAGAGTTCATAGCAGGGGCTGACTAATCACCAACATGCACTACAAGTGAATGTATCTAGGCTTTCTAGCAATCTAATCAGCTAGAGGAGTTATCTTTCATCAACATGCACCTCACTAAAGGTATTCTACAATTGCTACAGAAGCTACTAACTTCATCTATTATGCAACTATGTAAACGTGACACAAGAGTCATACAGGGAACGTGCATGTCGGCCCCGGTGGCGGCGGGGTAGAGTCCTCGCCTTCTAACCTGAGGGTCGCGGTTTCGAGTCCCGCCTGGGTAGAATATTATCTGCACAGGACATGTGTGTATGTCTCGTCCGTTGTTATTGTTATTTACCCGACGTAAACTGGCCAATGTGCTGTATTCGGTGGTAGTGAAGATAAAGTAATAAATAAATAAAACAGGGTGCATTACGGTGTATATGAATTAATCAGCTACACTACCTGTCAACCAACGTACTTCAAAATCTTTACACGACAATTACGGTCTCTTATCGATCACGGGAAAAACGAGATTTTAAACCTGCCAGTTCTCTAATCTATTTCCCTTATTTTACTCTTCTTACTTGATCTACCGTGACATATTGGAGTACATAAGATAACTTTAATAACTTTGTTGGTATATCAATTGATTTTGAATGTACATAAAAGATTGAGTCTAATTTTTAATCGTCGTTCTGAAAGTGAAATGTGTAATTCAAAATTTGCGTCAATTCTTAGTGAATGGCAGACGATATAAAAGGATTTTCCTGGAACAATATTTTCATACGCTTGAGTACTTTTATCTTAATAACCACCAGACGGAAATGAGAACACTTTCTTGAATCTCAGAAGAATGGAAGAAGAACTTTAAATGAAGGCAACCGCCACTATGTCCACCGGTTCAGCGATTTTTTATTTTCTCGGGATTTGGAAGCGTTTCTGTCAGAATTACAAACCAAACATGAGCATTCATCAGCTTTCTTCACGTGGATGCCCCTGGTTTTTAGCGCTCGATTTCACGTAACTCATTTGTTTCAAGCAGGTAGATATCTGAAATATGCACGAATTCTTCCCAGACTCTCAACACTGGACGACGTTTCAATGCTCGAGTCAGGAATCTAAACATCAAGTAGTGTCTACAACTACATACTACTCTGCGAACCACTGAATGGGCGTGTGACAGGGGATGTTACGACACCAGCCGTGTAAAGGGTAATGTTTTGGAATCTGAAATGGTGACGTGTATTATGGAAGTGTTTTAAGCAGATCTCTGTTTTTATTGTGGCCACTTATTGTGCGCGGAAGGAGCAAGTGTTTGTATCTATCGAGAGAGAGGAGAGCACGATTATTTGTAACTATCTTTCCGGCAATGTATCTCTCTTATTTTGTCACTTCTATAGGACCTAGCAATGTAGCGGCGGGTCCAAATGATATTCTCTATGTCGTTTTGAAAACACCTGTTCTGAGTGTCGAGGGCCTGACTGAACGGAGAACCCCAAAAGAAATCTTACATACTTCACCGGTAAAGTACCAAATGTTACACATGAATCATACTCAATTTACTTCTACAAGCTTGCCATCGGTATTCATTCCTACCATTCATTCCTCATGCAATATATTTCACTCAAAGCCGATTAAAATATTTCGGGTATTTTCTTGTCTCAGATCCACGTTAAAATCTCCTTGTCCTCTACGCTGCATAGATAAATTTTAGGATGTGAAACAACTGGTATTCATCTGCCATTTGAACAGATTGAATAGCGTTACGAACGTAGATATCTGAAAGTGGATGCTCTTTTTTCGATTTTCCCGCTGCAGATTTAGACGTCCTTTCATCGGTCTCAGCTAGAATTTATCGATAAAAGGGCTAGAGCGACAGAGGAAAGAGCGTCTAATTCGTCGGAGGATTCTTTACTTCAGAAATCTTCTCTATTCCGTGCCTTCGAAGATTTGTTCGTAGCTTTATTGACCGGAAATGCAATGGTTTAAAAAATGCATTATCATTTTCATTCAAGAAAATTGTGCGTGTGAGTAATATCAAAAAAAATAAACACGATGGCATAATACGGAGAACAATAATTCACTTTGGAGGAGCAGCAAACTCAAGATCCTTAGGAAGACAGGTCAAGTTGATAACCTCGAGAGCAATACAGCTGGCCGTAGTGTCTTACATCATGGCTAGTTCAAAGACCGCAGAAAGAATTTTCAGTGAAACAAAGTCCCCTTCAATGAAAACCCGAGAAGCGTCGAGACGCGCAGAACGTCCTGCATCACTCCAAAAAAATCATTCTCTTTAATGGGGAATGGTACGTCCTCTCCTTGTGAGTTAGACGCGAACGTTTCCGGCAAATACCCGGAAAAATACGAGATATGTTTTTTCCCCACCGTTGTAAGGTATATTGAGATGGAAGAGTGAAAGAGAGACATCATTCTGTTAACGTTCAAGCCCTTTACGTCTTGATGCTTTATGATGCTAGCTGTGTAATGCTTGACCCTTGCTTCAATGTCTTATGATAAACAGAAACAAGATTAGTTTTCACTGACATAATTTTCATCTACATCATTTTTATTAAATTTCCTGAATCACCTTACGCGAGGTTAATACATTCGGAGCATTAGCGGTGGTGCATGAAAGAGTTCGGTGTTTCTCATGCAAATATTTGGAAGGACGTGTGACGAAAAAGTGAAACAGATTTTATCTCATTTTGATAAGGCCACGTGCCAGGTACGACGTAAGCATTCAAAGCCTTATACAGATTTGATTCAGGAAATGACCGATGCATAAGGAAAAGTTTCATGCTTCGAGACATACTGCCATCAGCAAATAAAAATTACGCAGATGACTGAACGCCTAGGCTTAGAGTACCAGACTCGGAGTAGGTATTTCTTCAGCAACACAACAACTTCAGCAAATCTGAAGAAGCCAGCTGGAACTCTGGCGAAATATTGTCCATAAAAATGGGTAAAAGCGTGAGAACACCCGTAAAACCATTCTTTGCATCAAAAAGACTCCGTGGGAGCCTTCACGGAAATTGAAAGAAAAAACTTAACTACATCAGGTGTCACTTCGTTGAAGAACTTAACAGTAGTATCCATATTGAAAAGAAAACTTAGTACTTTTCTACAATTATTTAATTTGTGCGACACGTTCCACAACTTTACTGCATCGTCAGGTACAATTGTTACAAACTACAGAAACTAAATTATTTGACAATACAGTGAAGCTGTGGTTTATTGACAATTAAATTCTATTTTAACACGTAGCCTTTCGATACTGGGTATATATTTAAAAACAATTGGGAGACATAGACCTAATTGGAGACAAGTACAAAGTGTTCTTTTCAATACGGGTACTAATTAAAAGTATATGGCACAATTCAAGTTTTATTAGCACTTAAACTAAAAATTGTAAAGCATGATATCTCTCAAAGAGATGTTTACCCAGGAATCGGTGCTCTATGCTACATAGACTTAATTATAAAATGGAAGGGAAATATTTCTGTGCACCGGAGTGAGTCGGCGGGTTTGGGTCAACGTTCGATAATATTGAACACAATTGGCAATGAGGTAGGCGGCAAGGTAGCGCCCTCATGTCGATTCCGTTCCATCAACTTAAAACTGATAAGAGGATCCGCTTTCCACACGGTGCGTGGGAATTGGGAGGCGAGACGTTTCACTGCGCATTTCCGGTAGGCGCGCCACACAAATTGCGTCCATCGTTCCTTGAGGTGTCTGGAGCGATTTTTGCTTACGTCCAGATTTGCGAGAAACTTTTCACACGTGTACTTGTCAACGAAATGTATAAATAAGAGCGAAAAAATAACATGTTACCGATTTAGTTTATTGACATTTTAATTATATTTTAACACGTAGCATTGTGATGCTTGGCATATATTTAAAAACAACTCGACAGCTTACGTTCATTTTTCCTACTAAAGACTAAAACATACCTTTCTCATTTTTATGATGGCTCCTATAAAACATCAAGTAAAAATACCAAATACGAAGTACGTATCTATACGCAGTTTTTTCTTAACTTTTGAGTTCTGCGCCGAATATCCAAGGCATGACAATGCTTTAATTGCGACGAAATTTTAAAAGCATAATTCTTGCATCATTTATATTACAACACGTACGGTTATTTACAACGCGTAAATAGATGTACTTAGGTGGAGTGTGGTCCATGAATTTTTTTTCAACTTAATTGAAACGTAATTAAAGTGATCAATGACTCACGATTCGCGCACAAACCACCTTAATAGCGTCTATTCCTCGTGACTCGACAGACAAAAACTGGCGTTACTTTTCCAATAGGTTTTTTTTATGGGGCTGGCTCTAGAATGTGTTTTCGTAAAAAAAATACAAAGACTTTCCCATAATTTACTTTTAATTGTTTGTCTGGACTTTCCTTAAAGAAGTCCAAGGATTATTTGTTTGGATCTTAGAGGCTTCGAACGCCTCTCTCTCTCTTCGCCTGCTCACTAGGGTGCGTCTTATTTTCCGAAAATCTGATAAATGAAGAGCTCCACCCGACCAAACATCCATTTAGATGATGAAACACAAGCTATGAGAAATTTCGGTCGGTGTGCCATGAAAATAAACCGTGCCGCATGGGGTCTGAAATACCCCACTCGAAAAATTGAATTCTTGCGCAAAAATATCTCTCTTTTGCGATGCGATTTCACAGTCCCTGGGCAGAAATGTAATTGAATTTTATCTGTCATTAGCCGTTTGAGAGACATTTAAGCGAGCGCTAGAGAGGCACAGTCATTAAAACATTCGTAGGAATGGTCCTCTTGAGATGCTCCTTCAGTGCATTTGTACATGCATGTTTTTGACGTCTTTACCCTTTCCAAGTATTATTGTTATATCAAGTGATGTAGCCTGTGATTTACTGCGAATAATGTCAATTAATTTTGCACTAAATTGGTTAAAAGTGATTCTCCATGACAGAGTAAAGGAAATTCATTTATTCATTTGAGAAAAAGATCACATATAGCATGAAGCCATTTTCTAGTAAACGTAAACCAAAAAAACAAAAAGGACACAAACGTAAAAACAGAACAAGGAGAAGGTGACAAAAAATAATTCAACATGGGGAGAGAGTAAAAATTACTTTTTTGGGAATAACATATGGCTAGATTTTCGATGACGCTGAAAGATAAGGTGAAAGGGTCAATGTCCTCAGGAGGGGAACTTAACAAGAGAAGAAAGGCAAAAAATGAGTGAACGCTTGGTAAGTGATTATTTGGGAATAGGGATATGGAGCAATGAGTGAGTTCTGATGTGTCAGGTGGGCATTCTGTCATTTATCAAGGGAACAAGGTCGGGGCGGTCAATAGTTGAGCTCAGTGTGCAATGGATAAGTTTAAGATCAGTTTTAAGGAAGATATTATCTAGTTATTTAACGGAGAGTGAAGACGAGACATCATCAGAGGGTAGGTTGCGGAGATTTGGCACACTATTTTTAACAATACGTGCAAAGAGTTCGTGATATGTTGCAGAAATTAACATTAGTTGGGGCTGACATCGACCATATAGGGGGACAGTAGGAGAGAATAGGAAGAACTATAGATGTGAAATAGGACTCTAATGCTCTGGGATCTGTAATATGGAGTTTGATTTCTGATTTTATGTCCGTCCCACGGTCGAAAGATAAAAGGTGGAATGCTTGCGCAAACTGTCTAATAATTTTTGTTGCTTTCATTCGGTATTTAAAAATTGTGAAAGGGTTCAGCCATTAAGTAGCAGCACTGAAATGTGACTTTTTTCGCCCCCATTAAGTCATTACGTTGGCATTTACTTGGCAGGAAACACATGAAAACGGACATAAAAAGAAAGGCATTAAATTAATGTAGAGTTAAATATCTATGGGAGCGCATAGATGTTCATGGAGAGCATGGAGCCCATAATTTGTTGGTTTCATTGATTCACTGAAGGTAGTTACCCAGTCTTAAAGGAGATCATATTAGAATTATACGTTTTCATTTCAGCAGCTGTAGGAAGCGTGAACTAAATATTGCATTATTAAAGGTACAATAATATGCTTTAGTATGATTAAAATTTAAAGTAATTAAATAAATATGCCTGGATAAGTCTTTAACTTGACTCATTTTCTTCACGCGGTACGTTTAAAACTCCTTCTCAACGGGAGGTTTTTTTGTGATCCTGAAAAAAATTACTGCGGTGATAACATATTAATTTTTTTTAATAGTTGAGAAACCAAGCAAACTACACACTATGAATTTTTTGACGAGACCTAGGAGTTAATAATTCTTAATTTTTTTTAAATTCTCACTGGAGTGCGTACACGTACCATTTCCCAAGTAATAGACCAGGTATTTTTCGTCAAAAACCTCGGAAATTAGATCAGTGAGTGGTTGATATTTTGGTATCTTTGGAAGGGTGAGATATTTGATATTTCGCTCGAAATACCTTAAGACAAAAAACGTGGCGTGATGAGAGAGTCCGGGGAATTAGAATTGTTTTACTGTAAGTTTAATTCTAATGGCCATGATGGGAAAGTGTTGAGTTTATTGAGTAAGTGTGTTCTAGAGAGGAGAATAATAGAAATGATGGACGGTACGAGGAAACTTTGGGGTTCGGGATGGTATGGTGGCTTGAGTACTGGCTAACTATACGGATGGCCAGGATTCAAATCCCTGCAGAGGAGGATGTTTTTCAGAGGAAACCCGATCCCTATTTGAGTGTCTTGTGGAGGGCACTTCAAGTACAATACGCCGTCTCTCGGACGAGACGTTAAACCGTGGTCGCCTTGGGGCCTATTGTTAAGAGCAGGCTAATGCCGACGCCGGGTTTCTATCCACCTATCCTCCCTTACCTATCCCCTATGGCGCAAATAACCTTAGCTGTCCATCGCCTCCCAAAAAATGCAATTTAATCCAAAGAGGAAACTTAAGACAAATACGAGCAGTTGAAAATGAATACAATACTAGAAAATATGTAGTTTTACGGAGGAAATGTAAGAATAAACTTCCATTACATGTAGATTTATCAGTTGGTATTTCATTTGAACTCAGAAGATGGCATTTACGTATGAAACGATGCGATAAAATGATGCAAAAAAATAAGAAAAAAGCATTTACCAGAGGAAAACTGGATTTGGTTCTCACTCCTTCATATTTAAGTTCCGCCATTTCAAACTGGAGTTTTGAGACATTATCAAGGTAGTAATGAAATAATATATTGAACGAAGTTTACTCAGTTTAATAATATCACTTTATGTTGCCGGCTTTACTCTATTAAAAGAAGAAGCTCAGGCCATTTGATCGCCACACCGAAGTCGCTGTTGGGTCAGAGAGAAAGAAAATTGAGTTTCTTTGATGGATCATCTTTCCAGGAAATCCATCTTTTGTTGCTACGATGAATGAGAAGGAATATTTCACTGTGAAGCATGTAGAAATATTTCAAACTTAAACGCGAGATCAAGTGATCGAACCTTAGTAGTTAAATGCGTGCTCAAGGGAAACCGCCAACGTAAACACAATTGAGTGATACCACCTGGGGTGTATTTTTATTTTCCAGAGGGTGCATTTTCTTTGAGTTAATTTTATCTCATAAGGTATGTTTCATCTGTTATTAATCAGGCTCTACGACAGGTAAAAAATCTATCACCAGCTCAAGAAAATATCGCGAATATCACGCTGGGAAATCTTCATTCTCCACAGTAATGATGACATATTTTTCGAAGATTCCTTCTATTTCCGACCCTTTAATGAGGAAAGTGGGCGCTGCAGTATGGACCTTCCTAGTCGCGGAATGGCCGCTCTTGGAGGTCTGCGAACAAAATACCAGGTCACCAGAACACCGTGTTAATAGAACCCTAGGAAGCTGTGCGCAATCACGAAGCAGAATAAAATACTGAGGAATCTGAGTCAGTATTTTAACCGCCCACAATTATAATTAGAAAATCTCATTATAATGATTATCACTTAACTATCATCTATGAAATATTAAATTATGACAACGATATTCCTAAAAGAATCTCTTTCTTTCCAATCCTATTTAAGCTAGCGATTACCACATTATAAAGAACTTCCATATTTGTTTTTTAACTTGTGATATTAGGCGTTCATTTTTCAATAGAAGTTTTTCATATAATCAATATGTTACTTTATTCATAAAATTCCTGCCCCGTCATAATCATCATTGGTCGTTCAATTCTGAGATTGGTTGACTGAAGCCCCTCCATCCTTCCATGAGTTCGAATGCAAGGCATCTTTAATGTAGGCTAATGAAGTTGCTTTCCATTTCCTTCCTCATCGCAATATCGGCCAATTCCGTGAGTTTTTTCTCCTCTTTATATACCTAATCAATATGTTACTTTATTCATAAAATTCCTGTTCATCATTGGTCGTTCAATTCAAAGATTGGTTGACTGAAGCCCTCCATTTGCCTGCTATTACTAGATCTGAGCCTTTTCCTGCAATTACAGCCTCTGAGTAGTGGGGTCAGTGCGAGTAGCATGCAAAACTTTAAAGTAGGTTTCCAGTTTAAATATTTTCCGCCTCTTGGTGTCGAACATTCAACCATCAGAGTCGAACCGGATCACAGGGCCACCCGGACCCCTTTAATTGTATCCATTCTTAAATTTTGTTACATTTTAAAGGATGTTTGTCATTTTGTTCACATAAATTCATCTGTTTTTTGCCGAACGAAAAATACAAGGAAATCAAATACAAATTTACCGAGGAAAACATATTTACTCCCATTGGAATTTTACGCTACCACCGCAAATTTTCAACAGTTGATGATAAATTTACCTCATATTTGAGTTCTATGGAGATTTTACTTCCCTTAGTTTTTAATTGTATAATTTTTTATAAATTGCCTCAATTGTTTAATTTTTTATAAATTTAGTTGGAAATTTAAGCTCAGAGGGTTTCGGAATTCTTTAGATGCCAGTTGTATTGTAAATTGAATAAAATTAGATTTATTTGCATTTTGGTCCCACGTTCCGAGCAGTCAGTACACTGTTCTGCAGCTCGCCCTATGATACGCACGTGCACATTTCATTAACGCTGACAGTAGCCTTGAAAATAATACAAATGCGACACAGTCCAAATAGATCTCGCATTATACTTGTCCGCTTTCTTACTTGAGTCAGATAATTCAGCGTCTTGATCGTCAGAGGGTCACTGTCAAGCTCGATCATGTTGAGTTCTCCCCAAGGTGGCCCGTAAAATTTCCATTTTTCCTCTCCAGTCTGAGTAACGACATTACGTTTCATCCGAGTGAATCTCGCAGATGCATTCCTTGAACCGCCAAGGCCTCCGCGCTTGCATTTCCATTTTGCGATGATCCGCTCAAGAGCGAGGGTTCCACGGAGTCATCTTTGATGCGTGGCAAGAAGTTAGCGAGTTTGAGGCACCACCGAGGAAGGATTTTTTCCTCGATTAAAAAGCAGCAAGTGCCCTGATCCGGAAGAAATAGCAACTTGAGTGCCTTTAAGAAGCGGCCTCGGCACAGCGAATCCTTTTCGGAAACCATATTCAATAAATCCGCAACGCTAGGACCCGCAGAAAAGTGGCCAATGTCACGTTCACATTCTAAGCTAGGAAGGATAAAGATTCAGGGCAGCTCGGTAACGTTTGACATCTCATTCCGTGAGTTCCTTAAACATACCATTTCAGGGATAAGATGAGCTACGTGGTAAAAGTCGAGACACTCAGTAACTATCTATATTATATTCCGATCAACGGTAGGTCAAGAAAATTTTGGAAGCGAAATTCAAGTCGACGCAGAGATTTTCAGTCAGTTATTCGATAAAGCTCGAAAAGCTAAAATTTCAAAGTACAAAGATTTAAAACTGACGACAATCAATTAATTTATTACAAAAAGTATTGTATACGATACTCGAATGCCAAATATGGACACAATCAAATCGATTAACTAAATTCTGATGCCGCAGGAGTGTTCACTACGTGTACTAACGTAATTGATACCGATTAAATTCCACAATCAACTGTTATATTAACGTGATCCACCTACTTAGGGGGTCCCGAGGCTCTTTCTATTGATTTTAATTATGTTAATTTCTTTGTTCCGCGAGTGAAGCCTCAACGCAAGGTTAAAAAAAACAGGAAAGCTAATGCGCTTATATTTCTATAAGAGCGTGGTCGGCAAATTTCAATTCCGGGAAAGTTACACCTAATCTCGGACATATCCGGTAGGGAGAACACGTTCGAAGAACTGCATCAAAGGAACTTGGATTCATCAGGTGACTCTCTTGAAGGTCATCCAGCTAGAATGTAAAAGGGAGATGTTATCTCGCTTTAATTAGGTTTCGAGTGCTTCGAGATCATAAAAGGCTTAGCGCAAAAAAAATAACTCATACCAAGCAAAATTCAAAGGTAAGTAGCGAGTTCTGCAGCAAAAAACTCACACAAACGGACAAATACACTGACTCTATATGCGAAGGGAATAAAAAGGAGACTAAGAAAGACTCAAAAGTCTACGAGCCAGGCTTACATTCAATGCATTACTTTGAATCGCAAGAGCCTGGGGCAAATCGAACTAAGTACAGATGGGGTTATTGTGTTTTTTAGAATACTGGCTTCCAATTCTGAATGCCTTGGTTCCAAAACCAGCTTAGGCTTAAATTTTTCCAGTGGAATTTCAATTCCTGCTTGAATTTCTCGAGGAGTATACTTTAGCCTGTCGGGTGACAAATAGTCCGTCAGATGGTTGAATTGCGGTGTTGAAATGCGTGTGGTAATCCCTCAAAGATAGACTTAGGGTCCGAACACCATCGATCGATTATTTTGCCCTGTTAGTCGTAAAATTGCTATAATTTACACACAGACCCAGTGTTTTCATCGTCGATTAAAAAAGCCGATGATTTAACCTACATTATTTACCACGTGATTGCTAAAATTGGGTAGAAGATATTGGAAAGGCAGGCAATCGCCTTCAAACGCGAGTTATTCAGCAGCGTTTATAAGGATCACGGACTTAACTGTTAAAGTATACCCTGAAGGTAATTTTACTCTCTGTTACTTAGTTATGAAACTTTGCTCAATATCCCAGTTCCGTTATAGTTAGGTTTACCATACGTCCTCTGTTACCCGGACATGTCCTCTTTTTCGATAATGAAATGAGCGTCCGTGCAGCTTTTCTTCAAATATCGAAATGTCCGGGTTTCCAGCCGCTTCAAGTTAAATTTTTAAAAGGACGAAGTGAGAATCATTCCAGTATCCACTTATTACAATCTGAACGCACTCTATACACACAATTATCTTTGACTATATCAAAAGCGCTTCGACGAAATAAAATATCGATTTCAAAACCAACAAATACATCGATTGTAGGAAGCGGAAACGACTTTTGAACGCGGTCTTTTTTTCTGTCGTTTATTCTGTATCGTTTTGTGGCATTGCATGGTGTCGCTTATGGTTATAATATTATACCACAATGCCGAAACGAAAATGTAAGATCAGGGATGAACTCGAAAAGAAATTTCCTTGTTTTCGGAATGGTCGTAATGATTCAGGAGCTTTTCGGCGTTTTACTAAAACTTCCTAAGTAGCCACCCAATATTGGGCCATTGTCCGCCCAACATTGTTTGACGATGAGCCAATGTCGGCCCCATATTGTCAGCCATAATACCGCTGTGATAACATTTTACGTTATTTAGCCAATACTGGCTAGATTGTTAGCCAAGATTCATCCTATAGCCCACATAAATTGAAGATAAGCATTAAGTAAGACTGGAATGCTTAAAAAAGCTGCCCCAATGGAGTTTCATTATGAATTATGTAATGTGCATATTTTGGTTTTGGTTAGTGGACTTTCCCTGGCTTCTGCGATCTTTCTGACATGGCGCGCGAGTTGGATCCTGGTATTGGGCCAATATTGGCTCCTAATATTGGGCATTTATTGACCCCTGATATTGGGCCTATGCTCGCTAAATAATGGCAATACCGGGCCGATGTTGGCAATGTTGAGCCAACATTGGACCAATATCCAGCCATTCTTCATGGCCGCTAGGGTTATAGGAAAATGTCGAACACGACGCATTCCTCTGGGAAATCGAAAAAAAATATGCAGTATTTTCGTTCTTAAAACTCAATGACAATAAAAGAGTAAGGATTTAACATAAATATTCACCCTCGTTGGACGCAGAAAATAACAAGCCTCAATTTCAGGCGCCAGTGGATGGTGAAATCTACCGGGTCTGGAGACTCGGGGAACAAAATTTTGAAGCCGGCGTACGGTTTTAATCATAGAGTTATTAAGGTAGAGTTATTGAACTATATACTCTAAGGTTTAAATCACCCACGCCTCTCGCCGAGCCCGCTCACCGCTCCTCCCGAAGCAGCTGCGCGCGCACGTGAGGAAGTTTAGCAATGTCGAGTCGTGAAACTACACCCTCGAGATTCAAAACTTCGACAGTAGCGTCTTTACAAATTACGCGAAGTATTTATTTCCATGCATATTTTTACCATATCCTCTTTCGCGATTCGGCAGCATCCTTGTTTTTCCGCTCGTATGGTAGGAATATCTGCTCGTCGCGGAAACCTTAAACAGAACTTTCCATATGTAGTTGTTTTCTCCAATTGTAATCCACGTCCATCATATAAGTAATATTTTATCGAGTGAAGTGTATTTTATTTGCAGCATCGAAGAGACGCCGTAATGAATACAAATTTTTGCATTCCACCATATAAATATTATGATTTCCCGCGCACTATTTCGCTCAAACGTAGTTACTTTAGGAATAATGGCAACAAGTTGCGAAATACACAGTGGAAGACTGCAAAATCCCTTCCGAGGCTTGCATGAATATTCAAATGTGTTTATGGAGGATAATATAATGCGAAAAATTATTATTGTGTATTTGACACTTTAAAAGAACTACGGAACTAGCCGCGTTGTAACTTCAACGGTGTCACCCGCTAGTGTTCACATAATTAATTGGTTAGAGCACTCGGCACGAAATTGAGAGGTCTGGGTTCGATTACCAGTCCAGGCGAACAATTTTTCTACTGAGAATTTTACGAAATTTATTGGTCATATAGTCGGATTACATACCAGTGTACCAGCTGGAACATTTCAGACTCCTAAGCATCCCTATATTTAGCACAATCCAAAGGATCGGTGCCTTCCTCAAGATTTTACATTCGGCCAAATAAGAACAAGAATAAACGTGAGGAGTGTATGGCAAATGAGGCTCTTACCTCAGGTTTAAGGCTGAAAGAGGCGTCAAAAGAAATTGTTGTTAAATTTTTTTATAGCGATATTCACGAAGTGCTAAGAAGTTTATTGTGCATTTGTGTAATTAAATTTGGAGAGGAATTAAATATATCTGTAGACCGGACGGTATTAAAAAAGTGTTTAATTACGTCCCGCGTGTATTACTAAATTTTTATCCACTACATTATGATCACTTGTAAGTACAAACCAATGTATATTCATGGCAAAACCGGTATGATGTGTTTATTTACAATCTGTCGACTGTATTTACATTTAAACTTCCGTCTTTAATCACAAGTCGGCACCTCTTTCCAAAAAGTTGTTTGTTTACGGAATTCTAGACAACAGTTTTTGGCAACGAGATCCCAATCCATAATATATATTCATGGTCCGATGACGGAGCTTCAAAGTCCGCGTCTTCGCTCATTTCGCGGTGGATAACTGTATCGTTTGCAAATAATCTTAATTTACTGCTAACTCAAGAACTTAGTTCCTTAATATAAATAATGAATAAAAGTGAGCCTCATGCTGATGAGCAAGTCAGAGGGAAATATGAATAAGAATTATGGGTAGTTAAAGGTATATACAATGAAACCCCTGAGGCCGGAGCCACCTAAATGTGATTGGAGCACGAACCGTAGTCATTGAGTGCACATTTTAATAAATTTTTAATTTAAGTCGAATATAATTCTGAGACCCCACCTGAGTGAAGTACATCCGTTAATACGTATCTAGTAGATATCTATACATGTTGTAAATAAAATATGCAAGAATTAAATTTTAAAATTTTCCGGCTCAATTAAAGCTTTGTTATGACTTGAATTTATAGCGTGGATTCGAAATTTATGGGAAAACCGTACGTAAATACTTGTTTTTTAATCGGCTTGTTACCTTGATATTTATCAGGAACCATTATAACAATGTGAAACGTATGTTTTCGCGTTAAGGAGAAAAACTGTACATGCGTCACCGAATTATTTCGAAACATGAATCAGTTGCCATAAGGCATCTTGTTGAAATTAAATAAATTAAATCAAATATTCAATGGCTTCTGTATGTTGCCCACGGAAGCTATACTAATCTTCCACAGATTTGTATGTTAACGAAGAATACCAGGTATAGTTCTATGCATATATCTGAAAAGAGACGACTATACCTATTGGACCATATGAAAAGGAATCGCTTCTCTTTTTAAACAGCTTTCATAGCACCATTGGCGGTCCTTTACACTATATAAAGTTATAAAATCACCATAAGTAAGTTCATGGGTGTATAGCATGTGATGGTACTTGCCGCATCATTGTATTCCCTTTAGCTGGCGCCCACGCTTGACCCCGCCGCGCGATCGACAAAACCTAGTACCTATATTTTCGGCGTCGCGGACGATCGAAGACTTTCTCAACGGATTCGCATCATAGGAGGTTCAGTAAATCTAGGGATATACATTACTCAAGGTTCTTCCGTGTCTTTCTTAACTATTTTTCTACCCAAAAGCAGAAAATGGGTGTAAAATAGAGTCCACAATTTTGTCCTATTTAAAAAGCAAATATCCCTCAACGTCATTTAAAACTACTACAAGTCTGAGGTCTGTTTTTTGAAATTATATAACTTTTTATTTCACTAAGCTACAGCAAAAGCTTCTGAAACCTCAGCATTTTGGAGATTATCAGCAAAAATTGAATTCCGGATTTTTTGCATATATTGTTCAAATTTAAGCCTTTGCATATTGTTAATGCGCAAGAGTTATGAAAAACAAAATCACACATCTTAGGTACCAATATAAGAAGAGTCACTATGCCAAATTAAAAATCAAAACTACCAGAATGAAAATGCCTATGCTTGGAAATTTGGCCAGCTGTTTTCGATTTCAGCACACAGTGGGCCGGAATTAGCGCTTACAGCTTTACATCCAATCCCACGGACGTAGCGCAACACTTGAAGGGCACACAACAGAGGTGAGACCGGGATCCGATGGAAAATCTCCGCCACCGCCTGGGTTTCCGTATGGAAAGCCACCACTCCAGGCGCCACACCGACCCAATCCTCGCAAGCCGAAATGTAGACAGAACAAAACCTCCCGCCCTTCTTGGTACTTCCGTAACACAAACGTTGTTGAAAACCGGCATAGAGGTTTGGAAAAAATACTTCGGACCACACCTTCCTTAAGTGCTTCGAGATGATAACGATGCCGGCATGTGCGAGTCCCAAAGTTTACAGCACTGGTCAGATTCCCAATATGCGGTACGACAAAAGGAAACCATGGTTTGCTTCAGGTAGTTTGAGCGAGGTAGTTCCTTAGTCATCACGGAGACCATATTAGAAGAACACGTTTTACTTTCAGCTGCTGTGGGAAGCATTAATTAAATATTGAATCATTAATGGAGCGATTGAATACTCTTATATAACTTAAATTCTAAATAATTAAATGATAATAACTATATAAGTCTTTAACTTGACTCACTTTTTTCACGTGATACGTTTAAAACTCCTTCGCACCGGGTTTTTTTATGATCCTGAAAAAATTACCGCGGTGACTCTACGATTTAATTTCAAATATAGTAAAGAAAACATAAAACTACTACTTCTCCATTTTGACGAGATCTAGGTGTTAGAAATTCCCCATTTTTTGATAAGGTCTCTCCGGAGTGCTTCTATGCACCGTTTCCCACGTAAAAGGCCAGGTATTTTTCGCATAAAACTTTGGAATATAGTTCGGCAAGGGGCTGATGTTTTTCTATATTTGGTAGGGTGAGATATTTTTCTATAAAACGAGACCAAATTCTGTGACTTTTAGGTGCAATTACATTTCGCTCAAACTAACTTAAGGCTACTATTTTATTTAGTAAAACCGTCACTATTTTTCTAGTTTTCTAGTTGCCACAAATAATTTATTCTCGAATACGTTGCCACGTGAGGTTTAGTAACGATTTTTAAGTAGTCTCCTGATAGGGGAAAAGTCAATATGCCGGTAGTGAAGAAAATATTGTTGATACACGCAGGGCATCTACTAGCCATATTATGCCCTTTGAGACTAACATACACTTTTTTCGATTACAGATTCTTTAAAGCCGTTTATAAATAGTTTATTTCCCTCGATTAAATTCACGTACGAAACAGAAAATAACCACCAACGCCCTTTTCTGGATCTTCTGCTGACTAGAAACGGTAAAAAACTTGAATTTGACATCTACCGCAAGCCCACACATACCAATAATTACATTCATTCTGATTCATTTGTTCACAACAGCAGTAAGCTCGCTTCTTTCCATGCACTTGTCAATCGCTTGGCTAACATCCCACTTGGCAAGAATAATTATTCTAATGAGCTGAATAACATTAAGAGCATTGGAAAATCAAACGGCTTTAAAGAATCTGTAGTCGACAGTATTGCTAAATAACACAATTTTTAGAGACTCTTTCAGAATTCCACTACGCTTACAAAAGTTGAACCGGTGCGCTATATTAAACTTCCCTACCACCCGAAAATCACAAAAGGTCTGGAAAAGATATTTAAGACGGTTAACACAAAGATTTATTTTAGTAATAATAACAAACTATTTGGGAATAAATAAATATTGGGAATTGGGAACATTGGGAATAAAATAAATAACAAACTTATTGGGGAACACAAAAGATAAAATAGACATATTAAATAAATCCGGCATATACAAAATATCTTGCTCAACATTTGATTTGGCATACGTAGGGCAAACGCGTAGAAGCATTAAAACCAGATTTAAAGAACATTTGGCACATTTCAAATACAATCGACCCGAAAAATCCAGTATCACACAACACTTACTCGACACAGAACACGAAACATCGGAACACAACCTACAACTCATTAAACAAACAGATAATCATTTACTCGACGCTTATGAAAGTTTATACATACACAAACCCAGAAGAAACCTAGTAAACAGCGACAAAGGGCCGATTTCTTTCTCTCCATTATTTTCTATTACAGACTTAGATGTTTCTCCTTCTGTATATTTCACGCTATTTCTCGTTACCCTCATACATCAACTGTCAGTTTAGTTTCAAATTTAAATTTTGGTCGTTATCCCCTTGCTTTACTTCAACGGACGGTTTGTTTTGATAATTATTTTTCGTTTGTTTTTTCCTCACCCCCCTCCCCAACTTCAACTGTCAGTTTGACTCCCCCCCCCCCTATTACAACGGCCACTTGCGTTCACTCGCCACGCGCCTTTCTCTCTCCCTCCATTCCCCCCCCCCGCCATACACTTCTCTTCACCACCCTCCCCCCTTCTCCGCTATCCATCAATGCTTTTTGCTCTCTTCAACACCCATTGGTCATTGGCTCCCCTTCTCCCTCCCCACTTTTGTCCCTTCAGTATTTATTTCAGGCTGTCCTCCCCTTTTGTTCACTTACAACCTCGTGTTGCAAGTGCTTCTCCCTTCAGCTCGCTGAAGATGGCCACCTTGTGGCCGAAATACGCGTATCCGACGCTCACACTCGTTTGTCTTTGTGTTTTTATTTTGACCACGCGCTTTTTGAGCGATTTCTCCCAGAAGTTGGGCCCATCCTAGTGTGTGAGTGAGTGATTTGAGTGCTTGTGAGTGTGATTGTGGTAATGACCAGGCATCCTTAGTAGGGTACCATTAGCCCTATGAAGGATCTCAGGTTATAACCCAAGCATCCTTATCAGGGTCCCATTAGCCCTCGAAAAGGATCCCAACTGGGTTGAGAGTGTGTGTGTCTGTGGTGGTCACTGGCGAGGAAGTAACATTCCCGTAAACCATCACAGGAGGGTATTCCGGTGGAGAGGCTGTGTAATATAATAGTAAGTGTTGTGTGGTTGCATGTTTGACGAGTGGTGCCATTTTTTACGGCTATTGGAGACTCATTTAATATTGCTATCTTGAGAGGCGATAGAGCTCAATTTCCCTTGATTTAATGAATAACTTAACCGATCACCAACGGAATACTGATTAACCGATTTTTTTCCTCTCCTCTTCTTAGATTTTTTACCGCGTTTCCTTTTGCACACCTCGCCTGCTTCTGTTGCATTTATTCCTAGCTTCGAGTCCATTCCTTCTTCTAATAACTCCTTAAGGTCACTTTACACGGTACCTTTTATTGTACAAGCGAATGTGTGAACTCTTTCATGAGGAAAAATGTACCGTGTTAAGCGGGAAATTGAAATGATCGTCTGAACTGAACGGAAAAAAGAACCTGCTCTAATTCCATTCATTTTCTTGTACATACAATCCTAGGATAGGATGGGATATTTGGGGAGGCGACCGACGGGTAAGGTCATTTGCGCCACAGGGGATAGGTAAGGGATGAAGGGTGGATAGAAACCCGGCGTCGGCATTAGCCTACTCTTAACAAAAGGCGCAAAGGGGACCACGGTTTAACGTCTCATCCGACAGATGGAGTACTGTACTCGAAATGCCCTCCACAAGACACTCAAGTAGGGATTAGGTTCCTCTGAAAAACATCCGCCTCTGCAGGGATTTGAACCCTGGCCGCCCGGGTGGTACGCGAGTACTCTAGTCACCACACCAACCCGATCCCCTTGTACAATATAGGATACATTAGGAGAGACCTTTATTTTACGCACGTCAGTTAAGGAGGAACTTTTGTTAATGGCACGGCTTCCCCAATAATTAAAAAAAATAGTTTAGAAACAAACAAAATACGAGCTATTAATGTTTTGGCGATATCTAGGAGTTAAAAATTCCCCATTTTAATAAGGTCTCTCTGGAGCGTATACACGTACCATTTTCCATGTAAATGGGCAGGTATTTTCTGTAAAAAAATCTTGGAAGGTAGTTCAAAAAATTCTATTGATTACGTGGTTTACCAAATATTCTCATTACAGCAAATTTAGTACATTCTAATTGTGTACACCTTGATTTTTATAAATATTATAAAGAAAGACTTCTACAATCGAATGGTGCAAAAGTATTCATCTACATCCACATCTCCATAATACTCTGCGAGACACCTCATGGGCGCGTGGCAGAAGGTGTTAGGTCACCAGCCGTGTAAAGCAGTAAGTTTAAGGGAGATGAAATGGTGACATGTACTATAGGAGTGCATTTATTGGGGCTCAGCTTTTACTGCGGTCGCTTATTGTGTTCAGAAAGAACGAGTTTTTGTACCTACCTGTTCGACAGTGTATCTCTCTTATTTTATCGCATCTGTCAGACCTAGAGATGTAGTGAGGAGTCATCAAAATATTCCCCATGTCGCTCTGAAAAATATCAGTTCTGAATTTCTCAAGCAACATAAGCCTAGCGTGTAGCTTCCGAGTCTCTAGGGGCTCCCACCTTAATCGCCTCGAATACGCCTCGAGCATTTGGGACCCTGGTAAAATAGATTTAACCAAAACAATTAATAATATACGAAGGAAAGCAGCACGTTTTGTTAAAAACTGCTACAAGTGCACATATAGTGTCTCACAACTTTTAAGGAGATTAAGGTGGGAGCCCCTAGAGACTCGGAGGCTACACGTTAACCTTACACCCTCTGCCACACGCCCATACGGCGGCTTGCAGGGTATTATGAAGATGTAGCTATAGATGAGTCCCTCTAAAAATTGTGAGACGCTATATGTACGCCCATAGCAGTTTTTAACGAAGTGTGCTGCATTCCTTTGTATTTTATTTATTTTTTTGGTTAGATCTCTATGGCCAGTGTCCCAAATGCTCACGGCGTATTCGAGGTGTGGCCTAACCAGAGGGGAGTAGTATCTCTCTTTGACTTTCTCATTCGAGGGCCTTCCTGTCATACGTTTAACAAAATCTAGTTCCTTTAATGCAGTGTCACATATGTTTTGTACGTGTGTTCCCCATGATATATCTGAAGTTAAGGTAATTTCAAGAAATTGTACTGTATCTGAAGACTTTACATTCACTCCACCCACAGCACAGGTATGGCAATAGTGTGATGACTTTGGCCGGAAGTAAACTGTGGTGCTTTTTTGATATTTAATTCTAACCCCCACTCGTGGCACCATGAATGAACGTTGTTATGGCACGATGGCAGAGCTTCAAATTCCGCATTTTCGCTAATTATATGGTAAATAACTGTATCGTCTGCAAAACCCTTAATTTACTGCTAACTCTAGAACATAGGTCATTAATATTAATAATGAATAAAAGAGGGCCGATCACGCTTCCTTGAGGAATACCGGATGTCCTTTCGACCATATCAGAGTTAAAACCATTAATAATTACTTTCTATTTTCGATCACTGTGATAGTCCGTCATCCAATTCCCTATTTTTCTATTAACTTCGCATAATTGCAATTTATACATGAGTTTTTTTTAGGAACCTTGTCGAATGACTTCTTGAAATCAAGGAATATCGCGTTGACTTGCTTCATCGATTCACCTGAATTTAGGATATCATGAAGGAAGAGCGCAAACTGATTCACAAGACCTGCCTTTTCGTAAGCCCCGTGCTGACTGCTATATCAGAAGTTACGATTATCGTTAGTATTACAAGACCATCGATCATTTAACGAAGATACATTGGTTAAAAATTGAATTTTAGCGCTAAACTACATTACCTAGATGGCAGTGCGAAGGTACCTCTTCACATAACTTTTGTTAAAATCTCAATTAATCCCCAAATAAGATTGTTCGGAAATTTTTAAAACATACACTACGTATTGAGACTTCCAGTATATTTTTTTCAAAATAAGTCATTGATAATATAACACGAGTATTTCGTTTTAAATAACAGTATTCCGGTTATGGTCGGAGCACATAGCCGACATATTGTGATGAATGTAGTAACATTGCCAAGGAAAACTTCTGTTTTCCTTGTTTAACAAATCGATCTTTCAACGTATATCACAATTAAGTATTCGAAATACATTTTTAAATACTTTAAGTCAGAAGATAATTAAACCCTCCCGAAGTTCGTAAAAATCATAATATCCAATCCTGCTGAAATGGCATTGGAGGCTGGAGTCAGCATAATTATTGATTTTTGTGGCTTAGTAAATGCTTCGGTTCAACGCTTTGTCCTATATAATTTTACTTGAAGGACTACTTCCATCAAATTTAAAAATTATACAGGCTGCACTAAGCTTAAATTTTCTCAAAAAGTGAATAATCAGGCTTGATCTGGTGGAAAGAATTCATAGTAATGAATTGGAGTAAAGGCAAATATCCACTTAGATAAATATATTACTCGAACTAGGTTTTGATGTTTACAACATGATAAAGTAGTACAAGGAAACAGCAAGCAAACGAAACAGAAGTACAGCCTGATGATGATGTAGTACATCGAAACCAGGGTCGAGTAATAAATTTATCGAAGTGGAAAATTGCCTTTACTCTTATTCATTATGCTAAATTTTCTCATTACAGCAAATTTTGTACATCCTAAGAAAACAGTACTTCAAAGTGGAGGTTCCTCCTTAAAAAATACATGCATGTCAATCACATCATTCCCTTCTAGGGTAGCCAGAGTCACTAAGTTTCACTCTTAAATACTTATTTGTACACCTAACTCTGCTTCAATAATTTCCTCCATACTGACCTATCATTGCAAACATCTTTTGCCTCATATACCCCATACACTGCTTCATACACGCCCTCCTGTTTTTAAGACTCCTAATATTCCTCCTCCTAAGAATGTCCTCAACCACATTCAACCACAACTTTCTCGGCCTACCTTTACCTCTCGTACCATTCATTTCACTCTTATATATCTGTTTCGTTATTCGACTCTCATCCATTCTCTCCACATGGCCAAACCAACAAAGCACACTCCTTTCACATAGGTCCATTATTGGAGCATGTAACCCCCATTCATTTATTACCAACTCATTCCTGACCCTATCCATCATACTTTTGCCGCAAACACTCCTCAGATAACTCATACCCACGGCGTTTAGTCTACTCTTATGTCTATCCTGACATTCCCATGTTTCACTGCCATACAACAAAGTGGGGAGTACACTTTTGTACACGGCCATTTCCGCTTCCTTAAAAAGGCACTCATTTCTTTATATGCTCTACAAGCTACCTACCGTTAAAGGACGTTATGATAATTGTATAAGTGTTACGAGCTTAATAGAAGAACTAGGCTGGGAATTACTATCAGTACGCAGGTTAAAATTTAGGTTAAACCTTTTAAGTAAATTCGAAACAGAGTTGTTCACAGATGACGTTAGATATATATTGAGATCCCCTGCGTATTATGCTAGGTTTGATCATATTAACAAGATTAGAGAGATAGATTGTCGTACCGATAGATTTAAAATGTCATTTTTCCCTCGTACTATAAGAGAGAGCAATAGGCAGCGTAGCAAAGGGATAGGTAGGTGAAATATAGTTAGAGTAGTCTGTAGTGCATGACGCATGTTATAACAACCAGTAACCCCTTTCTTTATATGTAGATACTAACCATCTAGCTGCATGTGACCCCATTATCTAGCATGCCTTCATTAAATATCCTAGTTGCATGTCAATAGTGCATGTCTGGTGATCTTCACCCCCTGCCACACACCCTCGTGGTGGCTCGCAGGGTATCACGTAGATGTAGATGTAGATGTACCACTTTCCTTCCAGCATTTCTACGTCTTTTTATCTCCTCATCTGTCCGTCCATCTTTTACTCCTTAATCAAGAATGGTACAAAATATACTTCCTTGTCAAAAGCTATGATGAAGTTTCAATATCATTAAATAAAGTTTAATAAAAACTCCAGTAGAAACATTAAAAAAAATCTATTCCTTACATATGTAGACGAGGATTTTCCTGACGGAAGTGGTGGACACCAAATAGACTCTGCAGTGATCGGCCAGCATCCCAAGCAAGATGGCACATATTACGTGCCCGACGAAGGGAAGATATGACAGAACTCCATCCTGAAATGAAATCATGACAGAAAATTAACTTCATGGTTAACAAAATTGAATATAACGTGAAAATTTGCACAGCGTGACCAGCATATTTCAACCGCGCTATTTTCTTCGACGGACCCAAAACGTTGACATTTTTCCCCCGTCCGGCGCCGCGGACTTCGCCTATGAGCGTGCATGAAGGTGACATGTAATACGGAATAAGACATGAAATGATAGCTCCATCTCGTTGTATTAAGGGTTATAAAACATATAAAAAACAATCAATGATATTTATTTCTTAAAATCAACGTTAAGATAATACTATTTGCGAAATTTCCATTACCCATGCGCCCATTTTGCGCGAATCGGAGACCATATGGAACTGTCACTATAATAGGTGAACTGAGGTGAGATGACCCATATTTTATGGTTGCATTATGATTTTTTCACACCGAGTTGGTGTGTTTTCCGCACTCATAGCTCAACCAGTAAGTCTCTGCAAAGAGAACCAAACTAATCAGTGGATGAAGCTTAACGTATAAGGCGATACCGCGTGGAAATTGAGTATTGATGACATGGTCACAGAATAAAAGGACGATGTCAAATTTGCTCAAAATTTTATTGCACCACACCGACCTAGGTTTAAAAAAAAATATGCTATTGTCAAAGTGGCATAATGATATAAACATTGTCGGAACCTAGGTGGGAGCGGCGCAATTAAGTTGTGTGGAAATATGACAAAGTAACATTTAAATTGTACTCACGTTAATGATTAACGAATGTTGCGTTAATAATTATACATATATGTCATATTTGCATTAGGATCTCTTATGCCAATATAGGTTTGAAGAAGAGTTAAATAAACCTAGTGAAGGGTTCGAAAAATGCACCCCAGAGAAAGAATATTTTTTAAGACTTAAAGCTTCAACTAACAACGGCCCTTCCAGGTTTATTTAGCTCATTATTGATTGTATTGTAAACGCTTGCAGCTAGAAAAATCTTACCAACGAGACGGATATGACGGATTGTATGATATTTTAAAGTAGTGACTATTGCAAGCTTTGAATATGCTTTCATTGATGCCTGCAGAGTACACAAATAGAGTCATCAATCCCATAATTCTATTTATCGAGTATTAAGCACACAACTAGCTCGGTGGATTATTGGGTAACACTACGTATTTTCCGCGTCCAAAGCGCGTTGAGATCTACGATCCTAACCAGCAAGTTAAATTTTATCTCCCAATCAACCGGGAAAATGAAAATAAAAGGAATCATTTATCGTATATTACGCACTTTGCGGCTTCAATGCTATGCCCACATCATTATTATAATTTGCAAATCGTCGAAAACGGTCGAGGTACTCCATAAATTTTGGAATAAACAAAGCATTATTCTGTTGGCTTTATGATGTCTCTATTCCAAAAATTGAATTATACAGCTATCACTTTGATCCGGAAAATCAAGTTAGTTGTGGAGCAGGATAAACCGAATCAACACTAGGACCCTGGAAGCAGTCATTTGGACTACTGTTCGATTTTGTAGGAACATTACTCTTTGGGCTTTGATTTCGTCAGTGAACAACTCTGGTATGGTAAAACATACACGAGTAAATTCAAAGACAAATATGACTAAAATGCCTGTTTTCAAACTGAACATTGCGTGAATATGTGCATGATAATTTCACAAATGTTTGCAGTATATTGTTAATATAGAATTACAAACTTTTTCTAACGATTTTTATTACCGATATGTGCATAACGAGCAGCGGTGAAATAATTCTTCATCATTCAATAAATAATAAGAAGAAATGTTAGACTTTAATTCGAACGTCTGCCTTCTCACGAAGCCTAGTCAAAAAGCAAAGGTAATACTCCATTACTGAATGTAGAAATAAATAAATAATCGTCAAAATCCACTGACACGCTAATATTTAACAATTAATATCATTTGAACATTAAAATCAATTGATTGTGGCGTTACGTTGTTGAACGACGAGAAAGAATAACTCATATTAAAGACGTTGGATAGTTCCACTATGTTTTGAATGCTGTCTACCGGTTTCAATGTCTATAGCGTCGGTAGAAGTCTACGCTAAAGACACATGTTTGTTTCGAAAATGAAAATATAGACGTCGAAGCCGGTAGACAGCATTAAAACATAGTGGAACTGTACAACGTTTTTCAAACGTGTTTCAAGTCAAATATTCTAAACTCAACAAGGAGAAATATACGATCCTGGTTGTTTACAAAATAAAGTCTGGGATGTTTTCTTGTAACTGTAATATTATTTGATACATGTAATGTAATTTCCAAATGCTTTACTTACTTTATATATGTGTGCGCAACCTATTATGTAAACTACGGTAGCCAGAATCCAGGATTACCTTCATGGCTACCTAAAATTACTTCCTGACTTAACAAAATATTATATGTTGCAAGCATTCTCTGTCGGAGTAACAAAACATAAGACATTACTATTATAATTTCAATAATGAGTTATACCTTTGAGCATTTATTATATTATAGCATCACCCCTATAAGGAGGTAATATCACGCGGGACATCAGGTTGACAGCCTCAGGTGTCGAAAGCACGGGGGAAAATTCAGGGGCACTCGGCTAACCTAGGCTAACAAAGAATGCGTTCTCTCATTCCGCAAGCGAAACACGCGGAGGGTCGAAGCGCGTCGGCGCTAATCCCGCATCGACAGGGCGAGGACGGCGGTCACGGTTCCCGTGCTGCTTATAATGGGCACGAACCACTCACATCCCATCCATCGGCTATCCGAAAAATTAGCCACATTTTCAGAACCCGCCCGCCAACGGGAGTGGAGGAGGTGGTAAACGAATCAAAATCAGAGCGGCCGATCCCCTACGACTACCTCACACGCACCCCGCGGGCAACCGATCCTCTACCTCCTTCCCCCGCACCACCCACGCGGGGAAACCGTCAGAGAACAACGTGAGCACAGGGATGGTGGTGGCAACACGATTTTGCGCTGAAAAGGATCAGTGGAGGTAGGGTCGGTGGCGGGAGAAGGACGGAGAACATCGCGAAACAACACGTCCGTCCTGCGTGTGGGTCGAGCGACGAGGAGGCGGACGACGCGAAGCAGACACTCCCGACTGAAAGCAGGTGTGAGAGAGGGAAGCAGAGGCAGGAAAGAGGGAAAACGGAACGAAACGAGAGTGGAAATGATCGGACATAAGAGAGCGAAGCCGTTTGAGGATGCGCAATCGGCCAAATTGAATCACTGGCTCGCCGGATTCCCAAAAAATGAGCGCGACATCTATACAGTAAACTCTCCATTATCCGTGCTAATGAATCCAGGATTCAGGGGCACTAGGCTAACCTCGCGGAGATTGCATCCCCTCATTCCGCGAACAAGACAAGGGGCGGCTCGAAACGCGTCACCACTAATCCCGTGAGTCTTTTGACAGGGTGAGGATGGAGGTCACGGTCCCCGTGCTTGGATTACCGAAAAAAAGTGTCGATGATGTAAATGAATTACGCAATCCAATTCGATTAAGGAAAATAAAATTTAGACGATATGAGAGAAGTAACCGAATTACCAAAAGGGGATGATTTGAGAATATTTGTAAGTACGACAAAATTTTGAAGCAATATTTCGGTCTTAAGGTATTTTGAGCGAAATAACATTTTACTTAGAAATCAAAGAATTTGGTCTGATTTTTAAGAAACTTATCTTCTAATGACACCAAAAATTTAACCCCTTACCACATTACTTTCTAAGATATTTGCCAAAAATATCAGCCCTTTTACATGGGAAACGGTACATGCGTGCACTACAGAGAGACATTATTAAGAATATGAGGTATTTCTAGCACTTATATGTCGCAAATAAAAATTAAAAGCGTTTAGTTTGTATTTTTTCTCAACTATATTTGAATATAAATCATATTGTTACCACAGTAGGTTATCGGGTATCACAAAAAACCTTCCGTTTTGAAGGAGTTTCAATCGCACCGAACGAAAAAAATGAGTCAAGTTAAAGACTTATTTAGATATTTTCATTTAATTACTAACAATTTCTTTCATATAAAACTATATTGTTGCACCATTAATAATGCAATATTTAATTCATATGTCCTACAGCTGGTGAAATTTAAGCGTATAATTCGAATATGGTCTCTATTATGACTAGGGAACTATCTCGCTCGGACCGCCTTAATCATCGGAACATGGCAATTTAGAGGAGTAGGGAGGTGATTTTGGAACGTATAATCCTTATATCGGAAAATACGCACACGGATAATCGAGAATCAGCTGCTCAATTTGAGGTATCATGATATAGATGATTTTATTTTGAGCAGGAAAAAGTTTTAGCGACAAACTCGGTAGTTGGACCACGCTGTGAGATGAATGACGGTAGTAATCTCTCCAAATAGAATCCCTGAAGTGAATTCAAATAAAATTATTACTCGGAAGATGCACACCGTATTTTGCAAACTCCTACTAACTAGGTGAGGAAAGGACTCAATAACAGGATAAAGGAAATATGATAAACTTATAAATACTTGAAATGCCATTTTTTTCCACGGAAAATATGGGACCATATATATATAAAAATATATATGTATCTCTCCATCCAAGAAGCGACGCCTGATATCGTCAAGTTTATTGTTAGACCATATATATATATTTTATTATTGATAAATCAATAAATCGGTGGGATAATACCTGGTATTTTTTTCAATGATATTTTATTATTGATCGTTACACACTACACGTAAAATATAGCCTATCATGATCTCGTTTCCCCGCATTAATTAATAACCAACATTAATCAGTATATTTATCCGTGCTTTTCACGTGCGCATGTTTCATATTGCAGTGCTCTTCTAGGTTATGATCTAGCCGTACATTGTTCTCACGACTGCATTATTGGTCCTCACAACTGCCTCTTCTGCATTACTAGAATTCCTACTACAGGAACTCTGTAACAGCGTAATTATTGTGATAGATAAGTTCACGCCCACCACCCTACTAGAGCTAACCTGATAATTCGTCTTCCGCGGTAATTTTTAAAAAGTAGAAATGCAAGTGAGGCAAACCCTGAGAACATGAAAGCATCATCAAAGCGCGAAGACCTCACTTGGTACTCAAAATAGAAAGGTGCGGTTGAAGTTTCTGATCCTCACGAGAGAAGCTGTGGGCAAAACAAGGTCAAGAGTGGAGCAAAGGTTGATTTTTCACAATCGCTATGATAATAATGATGCCATTAAGTTCGGTAATTGGCAGGAAGTGGTGCGCCTTTGAATATCCTTTGTCAATTTCCTTTTGAAGTGGCGTGAGGCTAACGCCAGCAATAGCTATGCCGCCAAATGAGTAATTCGCATTATGCGTAGCCAAGTGGAACGCAGGTAGGCTATGAGAGCTGAAATAACTATTTTAGAGTGCTAAATATGGACACGAGGCGTACGTACGCGCTCCACAGGTTAAGAACCGCCACTTCAAACAATTCACATCCTTTGGAATGAAAATTCCCTCCCAATCTCATCACCGTTTATCATCTAAAATGAAACAACTTACGCTAAAAAATGATGGGGGCAATGTTTCGCGGGTCCATCTCCATGTATATCTACGCGCTATATTTCGTCGCTCTCTCAATGAAGTAAGCAATATAATAACAGAAATTCATCAAACACAGAAGCAGGTAGGTATAAAAATTCGTTCTTCCCACGCACAATAAGTGACCACAGTAAAAACTGAGCTCCACTTAATACACTCCCATAATACACGTCACCATTTCACCACCGAAAACATTACCCCTTACGTATTTACACGGCTGATGTCCTAACACCCTATTAAACGGTTGGGGTTGATATCAGAGTTAGATTGCGCACAGCGAAGAGGACCTAGGTTTGTGAAACGATGCTACGATAAGTTGGCTAGTGTGTCTGGACTGTTAGAAGAATTAGGATGGTAATCGCTATCACGGCGTAGATTAAATTATAGGCTTAACCTCCTAACTAAATTTCAAGAAAATCATTTCTCTGACGACGTAAAAAAACATACTATTAACCCCCTCGTACTACGGCAGATTAGATCGCGTCAATAAAATTAGAGAGCTAGATTGTGGAACCGATAGGTATAAAATGTCATTTTTTCCGCGTACCATTCGGGACCATAACAGCTGTGATCGTCGTCATGAATAGTTCGAGTATTGACAGTAGGCAGGCAGTAAATCTTTCTCATTATATTCTCTACTCTCTTGTCTATGCATGATGTAAATATTGATGTTCTTATTTATGCATGATATTTTGAATCTGTAGTAGTCTTTATATCCCTTGCATGTTGGAACGATTGACGATAGAATGTTTCTTGGGTATTAGATTTTTAATTGGCGCTTTGCATGTGTGGTACGCGGGTTTCAATGTAATTTCGGTGTTCTATCGTATCATTCATGCATGCCTGGTGTGGAAGCACCCCCTGCCACACACCCTTTGGGTGGCTTGCAGGGTATGACGTAGATGTAGATGTACACGCCCAAGCGGCGGCTCGCTGGGTATTCTGTAGATGAAGATGACTTCCCTCTTCTGTTATTTTACATTATAAGGGTAAATCATTTTAATTTTTAACAAAATTTTCCGAAATAGATTTGTGTTTAGTGGAGCGCATAGAATGTCGGTTATTTCCGTGTATTGAAATGAGTGGGTCACCATTGTATAACGTGGGCTGTTTGGTGCGCAGGTAGGTTATGAGAACGAACATACCCGTGGTAAAATATTAGCTATGGCAACGATACATTGGAGACCAGGGAAGCATGCGAGGTTCAACCTTAAACTGGGAAGAGGTTGCATGCCTGGTCTAGAATCACCCCGAGCCACGCACCCTGGGTGGGTTTCAGCGGTACTTCGAAGATGATCGCGGACATGCCTTGCACTTACTGACACACAGTAGTCTCAATAGACAGCCTCGCGTATGATTTCTCCGGCGCTCCTCTCATTAAAACTATTTCCTCACTTCATAAGACACGCTAACATAATTATCGCTATACTACAGATCGTTTCCATTAAATAACTACGCAAATACCATCATAAGAAGTATTCACCGAAGGGGATGAATACCGTTGGAACCCGATCACGTGACTGCGTGCAACACCGCAGTGATTTGAGAATTACCGTAAGAGTTCACGTAATCTTATGATTGGTTTGACGTGATGGTGGGTGGGATAAGTTTTCGCAGTGTTTACATATCAGAATGATTTAACGCCGAGTAATGATCACCACGATGCTTCAATGCGCTGGCCGATTCCGACTTTTAACACATCATCATCTGAGGTAAAATACGAGGATAGATGCATGTGGCGTCTAATTTATAAGAGATGTTATGGAGGGGAAGATTCTGGGAGGAGGAGGAGATATGCATGGTTAATCCTCCTAAAGAACAGCATGCCCAGAGGAAAACATGAAAACAGCGACATTGACGATACGGAGATAAGAGGATTTGGAACGTAAATGAACCAAAAGAGATGTGAATTCTTCGAAACAAAAACAAACACGACTGCAGCCAAAATCTCTTCCCAGTCTCCATTCAATTTATTATCGTCCAAATTGCTATCCTATATCACTGGCCGTTTATTCGACTAAAGCATACTTTCCTCGGTCTCCTTCGCGGAATTCCTCTCTGTTTATCCCATCCACCGCGCTCATTAGGAGTTCACTGCGTAGCGGGGCGAGTCAAATCCATCTCGAACTTCTCCTCGTTTGAGGACCTCAGATTTCTCTTTTTCTACTCTTCTGCATACTCCCGAGAATGCCATGGCACAAAACCATCTTTTATTAAACAAATGGTTGGCCTACGAACAGTTATACCAACAATATTCCCGATCATGGAGAGTCATTATCGAATGATTCCATCTTAAAGTTATCCTCTTACTTCGTAAATTATATTTTTATGTAAAAATAATCAACTATCGTAATGATATATCCCTTACAATGTTTTTGATTCTTTCGCTCCGTCCATGCTTTCAACATTCTTACACATCCGGCCCCGGGGGCGGAGGGGTAAAGTCCTCGCCTGCCAACCCGAGGGTCGCGGGTCCGAATCTTGCCTGCGTGAAATTATCACCACTCAGGGCATGAATTTTTGTGTTCGTCTGTTGCAATTGTTATTTACCCGACATAAATTGTGCATATGTGCTGTATTCAGGGTACAAGATAAATTAAAAGTAAATAAAAACATCATTTTTCTTGTACATCTGCATAAAATCATCTACCGCTATTAGCAGACGTTTATCGGAATAAAGCGAGTGCACACATCGTGTAAACAGGCTTTAAAACTCGATACAGAAGTAGCAAAAGAAAAGAGACTGATTGCTTCTACCTATGCCATGCCGTGCAAGCATATTTGCGAGCGATCGAAAATGTTTCCCTAGCTTATTCGTGCGTCTCGTACTTTCTTCGCTCCTATCTCGTCTATCTGAGCGCCTTTAGTCCTTAATTGCTCTAGTTGATTCTAAAGCAACCTGCTTCGAAGGGATAGGCTGCTGTCACCCCCCTATTGTCCATATGATCTCTTGCCCTTCTAAGATCCTCTTGCATATCACCGCGTCCCTTCTTTTCAGCGAAGCTTCTTTCCGACCCTCTCAAGAAATGGTAGCACGCAGGTCCAACGATACGCGTGTTGGAAGGAGCTCTTTAAGTTAAGGTAGTTTGAGCGAAATATCATTTTACCTAGAAATCAATGAATTGGGTCTCGTTTTAAAGAAAAATATCTCACCCTTCTAATGACATAAAAAATTTCACCTCTTACCGCATTACTTTCCGAGATATTTGCCAAAAAATACCAGCCCTTTTATATCGGAAATGGTATGTGTATGCACTCCAGAGAGACATTATTTACAAAATGAAGCATTTCTAACTCTTAAATGTCGTCAAAAAACAGCGTGTAGTTTGTATGTTAACTTAACTATTTTTGAAAATTAATCATATTGACACTGCAATAGATTTTTGGGTATCACAAAAAACCTTCCGTTTTGAAGGAGTTTCAAACAAATCACGCGAAAAAATTAGTCAAGTTAAAGGCTTATTTAGATCTTTTCATTTAATTATTTACAATTCTATGATATAAAACTATATTATTGCACCATTTATAATGCAATATTTAATTGATGCGTCTTATTGTGACGTTCCTCCCGGCAGGGCTCAGCTGTGATCGTCGATAATGTGCGCCAGTACGGGATTTTGATTCTGCCCGATCTCAGAAAAGGGAAAGGTTGAAGGATGAAATAGATTAAATAAAAATTTAGGAATTCTCTCAGTGTAGGTAGTGTCGGTCAACCACTCGTTGACTCGAACACCTATTCATCATCGAGAATGGGGTCGGATAGGAAAAAGGAACAACCTCCACAAAACAGAAAATACTGACTGCCTATACATATGGGAGTCTAAACCTAACGAAAGTCAAAAGACGAGACTCGTTAGCGAACCACTCGCAGCGGAGCTCACGGACGAACTGATTCCCTGCCCCTCAGCCCGAGCCGTAGCTCATACCTCCCCTCTCTACCAACAGCGGTCTTCGCGGCTGTTTAGGTAAACGTAAAAGAAAAAAGAAAAGCAGTGGGCGTACTTGAGTGCCAGCATTTAAAAGTTACATTATAGCTGGTGAAATTAAAACGTATAATTCGAATATGGTCTCTATTATGACTAGGGAACTATCTCGCTCGGACTAACGTAAATAGAGTTCCATGTGTAATAATGAGCGAAAGGATACCAATCCAATCGTTTACTGAAGTGTTCGTTCGCCTTGTACATCTAATTATGAAGGATAATTTGATGCCTATTAGAATAAATATACCTCTACTTGCGCTATCGCCACAGCAGACGTTATCCAGCATTGACACGGGGAACGTGTGATCAGACGCTTTTGCTATATTCTGTTAAATATACTAGTTTTCCGGAATGCCTGTGTTCTATCTTCATTATACTCGACGCTTCGAGAAATTGCTCTGTCTTCCAACACGCATATGCTGATGACTAGTAATTCTTTCTTCCCGAATAATTTAGGGGCTGACCCAGTTTGGTGCCGGCGTTTTTAGATTTCTTTGCTGCATTTCTCCCTCGAAAATGGATCAGATGAATATTTATCGAAATAAAATACAAACCCTTCATAAAGTGATGGTGAGGATGTTTTTTTTTCAGACGTCACGAGTCAATTCCTTCTACTGTCAGGAGCGCCCACCCTCAACGTTAAAGGGCTGAGTGCCACGGTTCGGACGTCTGTTTCTCCTGCTTCGACGAACTCAGTTGATTAATCGGAACGGCGAAATCATTTTCACCTCATTTTACATTGAAAGTTCCATTTTTAGGTTCGCTCATTCAATCTCGGCCGCCGAGAGCTCTATTCCGTCTTCATATCGCTCAATTGTTTCTCACCAGTGGAGCTGTTAAAAATGAAATTATTCTCTTTTGCGTAATTATCTACTTGCACTTGTCGCGCTATTACCATGAGTCACTGTATTTCTCAACCGGCAAAATCGGTAGTTCAACCTTATTACCATAAGAATCTTCTTGAAATTTACCACGAAAAAAATCATTTGACTTGCCCGGGATTCCAACCCAGATTTCCAATTGCCGGTCAGGTGTGTTAGACCACCGAACCATCTTCCTTCTATTTTCGGAATGAATATGGTAAACTTTGGTTTTCCACAATTAATTTAATGACTTAATACCGTGGTTTCCACGATTAACGTCATCATCAGGTAGACGTCATCATTATCGCAGACCTGATGATGATGTTAATCGGTGAAACCATGGTCGTCAGTCATTAAATACATTGTGGAAAAACAAAGTTTACCCTATTCATTCAAAATTTTTAGCAAATCCCACAAATTATCGCCCGAAACCACCAACTTTATCTTCCTTCTAGGCAAATTTCGAGATGGGTTTATGCGAACTAGATGTTCACACCTCAAGTCTACATTGTGGCACATGAGTCGATAGACGTGTTTATAAAGCCACTGTTGCGGTGGCTAAATTGGAAATTCGTCAATGTCGTCGTTATATAAAAGACAATGTTGGGTTTATCCACCGCAACAGCGGCTTTGTAAGCACGACTATCGTCTCATGTGCTACAATGTAGACTAAAGGTGTGAGCATCTCGTTCGCTTAAACCCCCCTCGAAATTCGCACTGAAAGTAGATGGCTTGGTGGTGTAGCTAGATAACACTACTGGTTGTGACATTTTAATTCGTCACTAGCGAAGGAACCGTCGCTGATCGCGTTCAGACCGGTAAGTACAAGTTTTTAGGTTTACTAATCTTTGTTCAATATTATTAAAGTCCTTGTGTCGCTGTTGATTTGTATTCGGAAGGCTAATTCTTTGAGTATTATTGTGTATGCATGTTAACGACTATCTTCGATCTTTTTCTTTGTTAGCAACGGTCACCGATGTGCATTAATGAGCATCGTCTATAATGAATCGAATTCACGTCAATACGATAAGACACGCGATTACCAAACTCGGAGTCAACTGTTTGCCAATGTGTCATAGCAAGGACAAAATAATTGATACTCGATTAAAGCACACAACAGCCATGGTCCAACTCTGTATGTTGATCCAAAATCACCGAGTACCACTAGCGCCTCCAAGTGGCCTTCTCCGTAAGCCAAAATTCTTCCTCCCCTAAGGTGGTGGCCCCTGAGAAATTCTTCCCAAAGCTCTCTAAAATGTATGCACAGTTTTTAGCATTGCTTTGCCACTCCATATATACTTACACAATGACTGACCTCGCACCCGAACCTGGAAATTTTGGCTAACTAAATTTTCATACTGGCGTCGCAGGGTCAGTCTTAGTTGAACGAAAAAGAGAGTGATTTGGGTACTAAAATGGAACATAGATAGGCTGGATTTTTATTGCAATAGATGGTAAAGAGAAATGAGCTAAATAAATATTTCCTCTGAGAAGAGGTCTTAAACCATGCCAAGTTGTGAAGGTGGTGGTAGTATGCTCATCTTTACGACGGACAAGAACAAATCTTGCACAGGAATTAAGAGCCGCTGAAGCTTTTTTTCTAATTCCAATTGAAGGTCAATAAACACTATAGTGAAAAGACCAAACTGCGGGGAAAATGAGCGGTAACAAAAACCCTTTACGGGTAGAAATGCGAAGAAGAGATCTGTGTAATTTTAATTGGTATAAAGATTTGTTGACCTTATTTGAGAGTTCATGTACGTAATGATTCAACGATAAATTATTAGTTAACGTGATACGGAGGTTTTAAAAAGTATTATTAAATAGACTATAGGCGTGACCCACCAGAACGTAACAGTCAAAAAATTAAAAGAGACATGCTACTTCGCTCTAGTTAGGCCACGCCTCGAATATGCCGCGAGAATTTGGGAACACGGTTACAAAGATTTAATGAAAAAATAAAATACAAAGAAAAGCTGCACGCTTCGTTAAAAACTGATTGGAGCTAACATATAATATTTTACAACTTGTAGAGGAATTAAGGTGGGAGCCCCTAGAGACTCGGAGGCTACATGATAAGCTTAGCTTGCTTGAGAAATTCAGAACGGAGGTATTTCGGAGCAACACAGAGAATATTATCATAACGCCTCACTAAATCTCTATTAGTTAATAATAATAATCTCTCAAATCTCTCTCTAATAATTATGACAGAAGCGATGAAATAAGGGAGATACATTGCCGAACAGATAGGTACAAACCCTTGCTCTTTCCGCGCACAATAAGCGGCCACAATAAAAACGGAGCTCCACTAAATACACTCCCATAAAACACGCCACCATTTCACCTCCCAAAGTCTTATCGCTAACATCTTTACACGGCTGGTGCCCTAACACCCCATGCCACACGCCAATGCGGCGGCTCACAGGATATTATGTAAACAGAGACGAATGTAGGGGAGAAGTGAAATATGAATTTTTCTGAGTAGTCTGGAGTTCCTAAATATAATGGCATGAGTTCTGAATATTTACGACAAGCCCATGATATCATTTTCGTACCCATTACATTTATCGGAGTATACTACCAATGAAATGTACATATTATTTTGAATTTACGTTTGGTGTAAGAATTGAGGTATCAATTATCCCATAATAACAAGTTGAGAGCAAAACCCCATCGGAAATTTTGGGTAATAATTTTCAGTCAATATTTTCAGTCTTAACATTATTAGGAAAGTGTGCTGAATTTCAGCAAGTTTTCCTTAAAAATTTTAAGCTTTTAAGATTTGCTTTAAAGTGGGCTCAACTTCAGTTAAGGAAATCTGGCTGAAATTCAGCTAATTTGGTGGGAAATGTTTAACACTGTTCTCCAAGCTGTCTCTCATTGCCTCCTCTTCATATTATTCTGAACTACGAAGAATTATCGCTCCTGGTCGCCGATGTTCTTCCGTCTCAACTCTCCTAACGCTTCTCTCACCTCGTACGATATGGTTTCCAACTCCATTCCTCTTATTTTCTCCCTAACCTTACAAGTTTCTCGTAAATCTTTCATATTTCGAATTTTGAGATGCAATAAGTCCTCAGAATTCAGTGTTTTTATTTCCCGTTATTCTTACACATATCCATGCACACTATAGATGAAATAATTTCTCATTATATTTCTCAATTGAAATAATCTTTCATATTTCGAATTTTGAGATGCAATAAGTCCTCAGAATTCAGTGTTTTTATTTCCCGTTATTCTTACACATAACCATGCACACTATAGATGAAATAATTTCTCATTATATTTCTCAATTGAAATAATCTTTCATATTTCGAATTTTGAGATGCAATAAGTCCTCAGAATTCAGTGTTTTTATTTCCCGTTATTCTTACACATATCCATGCACACTATAGATGAAATAATTTCTCATTATATTTCTCAATTGAAATAATCTTTCATATTTCGAATTTTGAGATGCAATAAGTCCTCAGAATTCAGTGTTTTTATTTCCCGTTATTCTTACACATAACCATGCACACTATAGATGAAATAATTTCTCATTATATTTCTCAATTGAAATAATCTTTCATATTTCGAATTTTGAGATGCAATAAGTCCTCAGAATTCAGTGTTTTTATTTCCCGTTATTCTTACACATATCCATGCACACTATAGATGAAATAATTACTTTGAATTTATGCTTGGAGTAAGAATTAAAGTGTTCTAATAACACAGATACATAATTTAGCTCTGATTGCATCAGTATTTTCTCAGCACTTGAGCCTACTAGTATGGAAGAAAGCAAACCTCCCATAATAATGATAAATTCCTTGATAAATATCAGAACTGACAATACGGAAGTAAGAGGTTATGATGCATACGAACGCGCAAAAGAATACAATAGAAAATAATCTACGTCTACATTATACCCTGCCAACCGCCGCTTGGGCGGGGTGTGTTAGGACACCAGCCGTATAAAAACGTAAGGTATTAGGTTTTGGAAATTCAAATGGTGACGCGTATTATGGGACTGTATTAAGAGGAGCTCAGTTTTTACTGTGGTCACTTTTTGTGTGCGGAAAGAATGAATTTTTGCACGGTTTTTAAGTGTGTGATATTGCGCCCATTCTTACAATTATGCGCGTTGCTAATAGACTGCATTCAATCAGTAAACTTGGGAATCTAATCCACTCCAGCAATTAAGTTAATATCAGCCATCCGATTGATTCAGGAATTCAGGTCTTCAAAATTCATCGAGCTGAAAACACGATATTGATGGAAAAACTAAACTTAAAAGAAACCTGAGAGAAGAAATTCTACATTCTGCAGTCCATCATATTATCAAAATTCCTAGCAAATATTTCCGTACGTTTAACGTACTTATTTACGTGGAAAGAGAAAGTGAGTCGTAGCAGCCAGGCAAGGACATCTTATACCAAGAAAAACAAACTTCTCACCCCCACCAACATCAGTTTGAAACCGAGGAAAGAACCTTCTCAAGACGTTTATGTGTAGTGTGCTGCTCCATGGCTGTGAAACGTGGACGTTCGGGGAATCAAAGAGGAAAAGGTTGGATACATTAGAAATGTGGTGCTATCGTAGGATGCCGAAGATTCCCTGGGTTGGCAGAGTCACCAACAGTGAAGTGATAAGATGGATAAGGGAGTTGCCATGTTTGCTCGAGCCAATTAAAAGATGGAAAGCAACATGGATCGGCCATATTCTCCGACATGCAGGGTATATCACTAGCATACTGAAGGGCACAGCGGAAGGGAGGAACTATAGGGGCAGGCCTAGACTGGAATACATTGGACAGATTTTAGAAGAGCTGGGATGTACCTCATACCACCTAATGAAGGAGTTGGCCCAGGGCACATAAACTGTGAATAAAAAGGGTCCTAGAACAGATCTTTGAGGTACTCCACAGTTAAGTGTAGCTTTATTGGATAGCATACTCTTATAAGAAGTTTGATGGTGTCTACTAGATAAAAAGCTAGACAAGCTAGACAAGGTATTCAAAGCATGCCTCTAATTCCATGGTACTCTTACTCATTAATATGTCGTGTGGGACCACGTCAAAGGCTTTACTAAGGTCGCATTGCACCATTGCTCTTTATTCTTTCTTCTCAAATCCTTCAGTGATTTTAGTGCAAATGCTTTCCACAGCATGTGTAGTCGACCTGCCTTGTCTAAAGCCAAATTGGCAAGCTGTTAATATATTGTTCATTTCAAAATGCGATTCTAGTTGATTTTTCATTATTGTTTCTATAATTTTGGACGTCCTTCGAGTAACTGTAAATATCCTCCCACACAAAGAATAACTGTAGACACTCATCGCTCAGATTATCGAACCTTTTCGTCAGTCAACCTCCCGTGAACTTAGATGTCGTTAATTCTGCGACAGCTAGATGGAGTGCTAGTCGTGCAAATGGCAAGAATGCGACCACCGAATTAGAGCAGGGGCTATTCTGACGTCTCGCATTCGTGCATGCGTTCTTGAATTTCGCCGCTTTACACGGTGCATTTTGAAATTCACGATTGCACATACATTAGCTTAAGCAATTACGTGCCCCGTGCAAAACGGCCTTTAGGATTGGAACCAAAAGAAGAAGAGACAACATCGACATGGAGTGAAAGAAAAACTTGGGAAGCAAGGAAATGTATCAAGAATTGGCAAACGATGTTGGTACAACTTTCCTGAACCGTTACATGCCTCGCCCTACGAAAGAGTGGTCTCCTGTCTGGCGCGAAGTTCGAAAGTTCCAATGATCTTGATTAGGTGGTCTTTGCCGTGGCTCATTCGCATTTGGTGTCAGTTCTGGCTTACTAGCCGCTATGCTCGCTGGCAGATAGCGTGCATTCACTTGGAGATAGCGCTATCGGCGAAATTAGCAAGTGGTCATGTGTCCGGCAGTGATTGCGAAACGGAATGCATAAGCGAGCATCCGGCTGATGCAAGATGCCCCTAGGAGTTAAGGAAGGAATTCACGTCAAGTGCGGTTCCCGGGAGCGAAGAAAGGTAGCTACAGATTTGGAAGGATTAAGATTTGGACGCATAAGTGGGTTTAAAACCACAATTATCGGCTTTGGTGGAAAGACATTCCGTTGCAGCCCCTAAAAGGAGCTTTTTAAATATTAGTGAGGAGTAGTAAAAGAAAAATAACTTCTTACTCTCCAGACTTTTTCTTAAAATATGTAACCGGTGTCGATGTTACAACATCATCTTCAGAGGTCTTGTGTCAAGCACAGGCTGGCTGGCTTTGTATATGCACGGGGAGGATATGGGGTTGGGCTTTTGGACCGGGTATCAAACCACGGACTTGCTCGGCGAATATCAAGCGGAACCATTCGGGTAAGGATTTATAAATTCTCCTAAAGGACAGCTTACCCTGAGGAAAACATGAAAATAGCATCATTAAAGAAGAGGGTATAAGAGGATTGGGAACGTGAAAACAACTAAAATGGGGTTAATTCTTCGAAACAAAGACAAACAGGACTTCAGCTAAAATTCTTCCCTGTCCCCATTCAATCAATTGACAGCAATGGAACTTTGGCAAGGGAGGACAATTTGTCAGGAATTAAATCGTTTTAAATGTTGAAAAAATTTCAAAATTTTCTAAAAAATTCATTTTAAGGTAGTCCGAGCGAGATGGTTCCCTAGTCATAATAGAGACCATATTCGAATTATAAGTTTTAATTTCACCAGCTTTAGTACATATGAATTAAATATTTCATTATTATCGAAGCAATAATATAGCATTATATGACAGAAATGGTAAGTAATTAAATGAAAATGTCTAAATAAGTCTCTAACTTGACTCATTGTTTTCGCGCGGTGCGTTTGAAACTCCTTTAAAACAGAAGATTTTTTTGTAGTACCGAAGAATTTACTGCACTGACAATATGATTAATTTAAAAAAATAGTCGAAAAAACCTACAAACTACACTGTTAGTTTTTTACGACATCTAGAAATTAGAAATTCCTCATTTTGTAAATAATGCCTCTCTGGAGTGCTTACACGTACCATTTCCCATGTAAATGGAATGTATTTTTTGTCAAATATCTCCGAAAGTAATATGGTAAGGGGTTGAATTTTTGGTGTCAATGGAGGGGTGATATATTTTTCTTTAAAATTGGACCCTATTCATTGATTTCTAGGTAAAATGATATTTCGCTCAAACTACCTTAAAGCCCAAATAGATTTTAAAAAGTTGTTTCAGCATTTAAGGTAGCGAGCGAAATACCATTTCACTTATAAATCAAAGAATTTGGTCTCATTTTAAAGAAAAATACCTCACCCTTCTAATGACACCAAAAATTTAACCCCTTACTACATTACTTTCGGAGATATTTGCCAAAATATACCAGCTCTTTTACATGGGAATCGGTACGAGTATGCACTCCAGAGAGACATTATTTAAAATGTGAGGTATTTCTGAGACTTATATGTCGTAAAAATACTAACAGCGTGTAGTTTGTATGTTTTCTCAACTATATTTGAAAATTAATCATATTTTCACCGCAATAGATTCTTGGGTATCACAAAAAACCTTCCGTTTTGAAGGAATTTCAAACTAATCACGCGAAAAAATGAGTCAAGTTGAGGGCTTATTTAGATCTTTTCATTTAATTACTTACACGTTCTGTCAGATAAAACTGTATTATTGCTCCATTAATAATGCAATATTTAATTAATTTGATTTAATTTTATTAATTTACAATTTAATAATACAATTTAATTAATGTGTTTTACAGCTGGTGAAATTAAAACGTATAATTCGAATATGGTCTCTATAATCTATTTATTATTATTATATTTCTATCTGGATGTTTATACATCGATAGAATGGCGACCGGGAAGAGATTTTAAGCAGCTTTCTTGTTTGGCTTAGTTTCGAAGAAGTAACCCTATTTTAGGTTTTTTACATTCTCAATGATCTTATATTCTTATCATGAATGTTGCTATTTTCATTTTTTCCTCAAGGCATGCTGTCCTTAGGAGGATTTATACACACATACCCGAATGGTTCCGCTTTATATTCGCCGAGCAAGTCCGTGGTTTGATACCCGGCCCAATTGAATATTATCCCGTAGCAAAATCTTGCGTATTTCAGAGCCATAATTCGACAGGGATAAGTATTTATGCATACAAGAATTTGTTTAACATTGGAAAGTAATTACCTTAAAATAGCATTTTTATGACGCTGAATTTCCTGGGGAGGTTTCTCGACTTGAAGTCTGGAAATTATGCACCATTTAAAAGTAACCAAGTATGTCTCTTAAAGTTCAAATGGTTATTGTGAAATCTACTGATGATCAACGTTTTAAATGTTAAGAAAATGTTTAATTTCAGTAGAGATTCGTACATCTCCAGGTCTGCATTAGAAATATTCGTGGGGAAAGCCTCAGGCCGTACGACTTCTCAGCTACACGTTGTCTTTCGTAACAACGAACCAAACGAGTTAAATTTGGCTACATGGAGAGGCAAACAACAGCGGGGATCATGTACCCCGTGGAATATTTGATTGAGGGAGGGATTGTTCTGGCATTGGAGGAAGATTGGAGGGAAAGCCAGTGTTAGAATTCGCGTGCTTTCAATGAATGGCGCCTGGTGGACCGCATGTCAACGTCCCGTACGATGGAAATAACCTCCGCAACGTAACCAAACAAGGTTCTGGGTTCCGTTGAACGCTCTGCGCCTCCACCGGTATTCGAACTCGATATATTTCTTCACGATTGATAATTAGACTACCGAATCGAGTTGCATTAAGTCAGCTAGATGTCTTTTACCCCATTGGTCCCGAAAAAAAGCATTTCACTTAATAAAATAATATAATAATAAATTTATTTATCCATCGAATCAGCCTTACATGCACACCTTAACATTTCAGATAGAAAAGGGATAAATTATAAATCCCTTTTAGGCATTGCCTGTGCTTGGGATACCTCAAAAACAATTTACATTTCAAATAATTGAGAAATGAATTAACTGAGACCCGATACGTAACCTAAATGTATACATGAAAAAGATAAAAAAATTCTTTAAATCTCAACCTGTCGTGCATACAGTTCATGAAAGTGTTAACCGTGCTGTTGACAAATAAACTTATCTAGATTTTCTACATCAAAGAACCATCTTTTTACTCTGTTTAAAAATGATATTAAATTAATTGTGTCACTTATATCGTCTGACAATCTTAAGAAATTATTTTGGCCCTATATAGATAAATGAGCGTTTCAACAGAGACATATTGGGCTTTGAAAAAAATCGTTCTCACTCTCGTCATTCGCAATCGCTGGCGCAGGGATGTGAATAAAATGGGCCGTAGAGCATTCTATATAGCTATGGCGATTTATTTACCAAACTCTTTGCCCTTCAAAATTTATTGGCAATGATTTGGTAGGTAACGTATATGCTATCATAAAATTATATCACGAAAGCGCATGCACTTTCCTCCATGAGAAAACGATAATTCTCCAGTTTCTCTTGTATTTTAACTGTTTTTCATTTAATTTTAAAGGCTTGGATTCTCTCTAAATTGCACATTGATTGTAGGTACGCAATCATAATTACAAAAACTTCATTTGATGGAGCCCTGTGGTGAAAATTTTCTGCTTAAGTGAATGTTTTACGCCAATTTCTGTTCATTTAATAATATAATACGCAAATCCTGTCATTAAAATCATCTCCAAATTCCATGTGTGATGTATGGCATTGACATGCGAAATGTAATGCGGTTGAAGTATTCCCTGAAATGCTGAGTGAGGAAAATATGTTTCCAATTGATTGATATGCCAATTGTTAGCGGTGTTGGGATGGATGCGGGAGGGTAGTAATTCTCAGTATGTTTATAGGTTTACATTTTTGAAACTTGCTTCATAAACATTTCTGTGGAATTATGCAAATCGTAACTGAATAGCCAAATGCAATACTGAGATATTATTTTGGGCGATGAGGAAGGCTGATGAATTGCTAAAATCGCCAAAGTATTTGAGCAACGTTAATTTAGGGTAATGCTAACCATTTTGATTCCTATTTTAATGACACAAGGATTGTGGGATATCATTAAAGAAAAAGTACATCTTTGCTGCGTGCTAGTGCGAAAAAATTATGAACATTATCAGTTTACTAAATCGCTTAATTCAGCCATGACGATTCTATTTTGAAACATAGCAATCGGCTCATAATAGAATCTCTCAGATGACTGATACTAACTTAATGACTGGTATGAATTAGATTCCCAAGTTTAATGACTGAATTCCAAGTTAACAGCGCGCATTATGGAAGGAGCAGGTGCAATATCAAATTCTTAAAAACGATATCAATTTGTTACCTCCCATTGGTTGATTTAAGGAATATTTTTTATTATATTATCTACACCTATTTATCGCGCATACACATCTGTTGTTTTGTTGTTTTTACCCAATTATTATTAACTTTTACTCCCATATATATGAACTTCCTGATGAAAGGGCGTGGTTAGGATAAGTTAGAGACTAGGAGGACACTTGGTAAACTGACATCATTGGGAAAATTTCAGATACGCGAGTTACAGGGTGACTAGGCTGAATACATTAATTATCCCACACTAAATCTCCATATAGAACGGAAAGAAAGAAAAATATCCGTGATAAACTGTCAATGAGAGTCCTTCTTCACTCACACCATTCATGGCCGTATTAATAATAGAATGTGACCTTGATACGCCAAAAGATCTCTCTTCTTGCCAGCTTCCACCCATAATTCTGTTTTCTCTTTCCTACCTCCTTCATGATCGGCGTCCAAACACCTCCAACCACACGCCCTCACAACGAGATTGGTGAGTTTTGTAAAAGATAAGAATAATGGAATTGACAGCACAATTTTTTAAAAGGTATTTTAATGATATGCTGCTCAACAGACCTAAGGTGATGGTTTTAGGCGTAACTTTGTGGAATAACTTCATGATTATAGATTGAAACACTTTGTGCGACATCATCAGGTGATGATGCCGCACAAAATGTTTGCACACAAAGTGTCGCACAAAGTGACGAAACCTGGGTCGTGAAAATAAAAATCTCATCTGGAAATTACAAAGCTTCTCAGACTTATGGTGGTTTGAGCGAGATAGTTGCCTAGTCATATTGGAGATCATATTCGAATTAAAAGTTTTGATTTCAGCAGCTGTAGGAAGCATGAATTAAATATTGCAGGATTGGTAGAGCAATAATAGACTCTATTATGACTGAAACTCTAAATAATTCAATAAAACAACAAGTCTTTAACTTGACTCATTTTCTTTACGCGGTACATTTGAAACTCCTTCACACCATACACCTCCCACCACACACCCTCACGACGGCTCTTAGGGTAGCAAGTAGATAAAGACGAAGAAATGCTCGTCGAGATCGATCATATTGGCTTTAGCGAATGGTAGGGAAACTGACGAGGCTCTATAACCAATGCCCGATACCAACGCAAATAGCGATTTACTGAACAATTGAATTAATCAAGGGAAATTGAGCTCTACGGCCTCTCAAGATAGCAATATTAAATGAGTCTCCAATAGCCGTAAAAAATGGCACCACTCGCCAGACATGCAACCACACAACACTTACTGCGTTGGTTTGCGGGAATGGGGATTCCACAGCAGGGACCAACCACAGTCTCTCTACCAGAATACCCTCCTGTGATGGTTTACGGGAATATTACTTACTCGCCAGTGACCACCACAGACACACACACTCTCAACCCAGTTGGGATCCTTTTCGAGGGCTAATGGAACCCTGATAAGGATGCCTGGGTTATAACCCGGGATCCTTCATAGGGCTAATGATACCCTGCTAAGGATGCCTGGTCATTACCACAATCACACTCACAAGCACTCAAATCACTCACTCACACACACAGACGGGCCCAACTTCTGGGAGAAATCGCTCAAAAAGAGCGTGGTCAAAATAAAAACACAAAGACAAACGAGTGTGAGCGTCGGATACGCGTATTTCGGCCACAAGGTGGCCATCTTCAGCGAGCTGAAGGGAAAAGCACTTGCAACACGAGGTTGTAAGTGAACAAAAGGGGAGGACAGCCTGGAATAAATACTGAAGGGACAAAAGGGGGGAACAATTAAAGTTCAACAACGCAAAATCCACTCCATCATTTGACTACTGTTCAATTGACCTCCGATAAAATCAAGGTCAGTTCGTCGGATTTGAGTCAGTCACGGTCGGACGCCAGACAGAATTTGTAGCCAATTTTTTATATGCTTTCTTTCATTTGCGGCCGACGCGGGGGGAAAGAAAGACAAAAGTCGATTGATAGGTAAAATTTTGTTCCAATCAATTGCAAAATTTATTTCCATTTAATTAAATCAGTAGCCCAATGCGTTGTTCCAGTAATCTGAGGTTTGATTTCAAATTCTTGGAATATAAATATTGAAATACCTGCATCGTAATAGGCAGTGATAGGAGTGCTCTACACAAATTCTCGCGCAAAATGGAGCGATGAGAGATTGTTCACGTATTTTGATATATTGAACAGATAATTTCACGAATCAGATGGCTGGGTGCGAGTGGTCTTTTTCAGAAAACAATCATCGATGCAGAAATAAAAAACTTACAAATATCCACAGTAATTACTTTACTGTGACCTAGGTTTCGATATTTTTACGCCATCATCAGGTGACAAATGAAGTTAAGTGCACTCAATATTTAGTCATTGAAAAAGAAGGGATGGCTATATAATGTGTGCACTTCATTTCTCACCTGATGATGATGTAAAAACATCGAGACCTTGGTCGCAGTAAAATTTTTTCAGTGGATTATTGCATTTTTTTGATTTCTGAATCATACATAAATTCCACTCAATATCGCAAGAATTTTTGGATTTAATACGTAAAAGCATATTCGCTAATCCGTCAAAATTAATTTGAATGCCATTCAAGAATGGATCTAAGACAGAATGAACTCGAGATGCATTTAACATTGGATATAAATAGCTTTAGTGGAATACCGTCTCGTCTCTTTACACCTTAGATTATGGTTGAAATCGAGGCCTCATAATGTTTCAAATGTTGCGTCACTGCCTCGCAAGCATTAGCGACCGAAATCGACGCTAATCCACCGACATTCCACGGTTACAAAATGTAATACAGTTAATAATCCAGAAAATAAGGTAAATCCACACGGATTGGAGATTCCACGGTTACGAAAATGCAATACAGTTAATAATCCAGAAAATTAGGTAAATCCACTCGGTTTGGAGAGGTTTGTTAAAAATGAGAATAATTGAATTGATGTCACAATGTTTTTAGGTTTTTTTATGATATGCTACTCAATAGACTTAAGGTAGTTTGAGCAAGATAGTTCCCTAGTCATATTGGAGACCACATTCGAATCAACAATTTTGATATCAGCAGCCGCTGGAAGCATGAATTACAAATTGCAGAATTAATGGAGCAACACTATACTCTAATATGACAGAAATCCTTAGTAAACCAATTAAAATAACTATACGAGTCTTTAAATTGATTCATTTTTTTCACGCGGTACGTTTAAAACTCCTTCACACCGGAAGGTTTTTTTATGACCCTGAAAAAATCACTGCGGTGATTATACGATTTATTTTCAAATACAGTTGAGATAAAATGCAAACTACTTATTCTTAATTTTTAGATCTTATCTTATTTGAATTTTGAGATTTAGAGATCTAGGAGTTATAAATTCCTCATTTTTTAAATAGGGTCTCTTTGTAGAGCATACGCGTACAATTGTTTGGGTAAAAGGGCCGGTATTTTTCGTCAAGAATCTCAGAAAGTTGTTCGGTAAGGGGTGATATTTTCCTATTTTTGGAAGGGCGAAATATTTTCTTTGAAATCAGAACAAATCCATTGATTATCTAGGTGAAATGATATTTCGCTCCAACAACCTTAACGCTACTATTCTATTTAGGTAGAACATCACTATTTTTATAGTTGGAGGATATAATTTATTGTCAAATCCGTTGCTACGTGAGGTTTAACAACGATGTTTTTCTTTGAATTCGTCTGTTGATAGGGGAAAAGTCGATATTTCGGCAGTAGAGAAAATAATACTGATACACGTACGACATCAATTAGCCACATTATGCCACTGAGACTAAGGTACACTGGTTTCACTTTACGAACGAAATATGAATTCAATATTGAGCACGAGAACCACGCTAAATATGCCAGGGACATATGAAACTAACCATGACAATGTTTTTAGGTATTTCAATGATATACCGCTCAACAGACTTAAGGCTACTTTTCAATTTTGGCAAACCATCACTATTTTCTAGTTGGCGCAGATAATTTATTCTCAAATCCGTTACAACGTGAGGTTTAATGATAATGTTTTTTTTTAATTAATCTCTTGATTGGGGAAAATTCAATATGACGGCAGAGAAGAAAATAGTATTAATACACATTGGGCATTAATTAGCCACATTATACCCACTGAGACTAACGTACACTTTTTTCACTTTGCAAAAGAAATATTAATGTAAAATTGAGCACGAGATCCACGCTAAATATTAAATATGCCATAGACAAATAAAACTATTTATCACAGAAATTTTTATGAGAAGGACAAAATACTTACATAAGACATAGAGTAGCCATAAACTATTTGTAGATACTTCGTGGTCGCCAGAAGGAATGTGGTTTGCCCCCAATGAAAACCAAAGCTGGCCACTGCACAGGCCCATACTGGACTCGATGACAGGAATTCTTTCAGAGGAAATCCGCTCTGCAAGCAGCATGACTCCCAACCTTCCGAGGACTGAAACGGTGAGGAATGAAATTAGGTGATTACAAAAACTAGCCGCAAGGTGCCACCTGACAAGACCCGAATTTCACCAGACGTGGACTCCTTCGAGGACGTCGTCATTGGCACAAATCCTAATGCAGAAAATAATCCAAGCGACTAATGAATATCGGAATCTAGCGATATCCTGCATCAACAGCACAGAGAAGTCGACCAAACTTAAAACATTTTACATTCTCGTATTTACCAGATCTTTTTAGAGATTTTCGTTGCTATGCGCCAGCTAATCAGAATCGTTAAATCTAACGCGAGGCGAGAATAGTTGCCAGTCCAAAAAACCAATGATTGCTTTGCATGATTAAAAGCCTGGCATTAAATCACGATTTTTACATTCAGTCGAAAGGTGCTTTGTAATCCAAGTACAATGCTTCTGTTCCTAATCTAAATTAAAGTTCGTTCATACGTATTATGAAATTTAATATAAATTCGATTATCACTGGTGGGTTAGGCAATTGCTTTTTAATTATTAACTAATTCTGGAGTATATAAACATTCATCCCTGTCGAATTATGTCGCTGAGATACACAAGAATTGCCACCAAAAACCATCGAATTTGACCGGGTATCAAACCACGGACTTATTCGGCGAATATCAAGCGGAACTATTCGGGTAAGAATTGATGATCCTCCATAAGGACAGCATGCCCTGAGGAGAACACGAAAACCGTAAAATTAAAGATAAGTGTATAAGAGGATTGGGAGAGTAAAAATAGCTAAAATAGGGTTAATTCTGCGAATTCAAAGACAAACAAGACTGAAGATTAAATCTCTTCCCTGTCTCTATTCAATTTATTAACATCCAGATAGCCCTCCTATTCCCTAAAAAAACCCGAAAATGCCGCGCACATGAAAATGCGTACCTAGCATCATATTTCGTGCATAGCATGAAATATGAACAAGATTATATAATATATATTATTGACTAGAAGTCACAAATGTTGATACCGCTTGATAAAATTCATGGGGAAATCACATTTTTTTCAACTTTAACTGACGCTCAAATTCCAAAAGTTAGCGCCTTCAATCTTTGATCAATATACCTATTGACTCGTTGCGGTGCGTCCGGTGACGAATACACGGTGATCTCTGAGCAACTCGCAATGAAAACCTCCAAGGGTCACATTTCGCTTCGATAAATAAACTGGTTTCATTATTTTATTCGTGGGCACTCCTCAGTCATGCCGCAGGAAGGACTCGGAGGTGGATTCAAATCGATTCAACTCACTTTTCCGCTAACGCAAAGCGGGGTCAGAATCTTTAATGCATTAACATGTATCTCTCAGGCGTATGACCGCGATGATACCCTGGAAGTGTTTCCCAGAGGCGAGCCTCATTCATTTAATGGGTGGGAGGGATCAATTGCCCGTTTGAAAATCAAAAAGAACTGCAGAAAAGAACGGCACTGCGAGGGGAAAATATTTCATAGTCATTCAATTTGCTATCCAATCCGGAGAGGGGCTGGATGCAGGGTGGCTCTCACCAGTCGGAGAATTCCAATGGCATCTCTGTGACGCAGTGACTGAACTTCCTCCTAGCAGACCGAATGGAGAGAAATTTCTGTGCTTGTGACTGAGTAGTTTTATTCGCGACGCATTATTCCCACTCTGTCATATTTTTTTAACAATCCCAAAGCAAAATACACGCGTCCAAAGGTGAATTCCATCACCACGCGTTCCCTTCCATTATTCGTCAGTCACAAAGTGACAGCGTTTACTCTAAATATCACTCTTCATTTGTCCACTTCGCAAACCCACCTCCTCCGAATACGACGAATGCCCCCCCCCCCTCGGCCCCCTCGCCTATCATTTCACCTCACATTTGATCTCAGGCGCCCACCTCATGGGTTTCGCCTCGATTTCCTGGAAGCTACCTGGAAGAAGCCTGTACCCTCACGTTCAGCTACGGGGAAAACATGAATTTTTTAGATCAATCGATTTTTCCAGCTAGAATTCGACCCGAGAAATTCGTACTTCTGTCATATTCTTGGATTTTAAATCTATGACACCTCTATTCCAATTCAACAATAATTATTTCCCCCCAGAAAATGGGCTAACTCTATCAGAGAAAAATTCATGCTAATAAATATTAAGCGTAAGAAAAACCAGATTATCACAATATTTTTAAACTAATTACATTGTAATTTGAACAGCAAAAAATCCCATTCAATGACGCTGTGAAACACTTATTATAGTCTGCATTTACTAAGCAGAGGCTTGACTTGGGGATATTAATCCACATACTATTATTATCACATGAAATCCCCGAAAACACATGAAGCACAACGATCATCACAGGATCCAAAAACCTCGAGAGATAAGAAGAAACAGAAGAAGAGGACGAGGAGTATGCCGATTAAAATAGGTACTTGGAGCGTGAGGACAATTATGATGGCTGGGAAACAACAAAATATTAAACAGGAAATAGAAAAAGGGAACACAGCTGCTTTGGGGCTGTGTGAGGTGAGATGGAGGGACAGCGGGGACTATTATTATTATTATTAAGAAGAAATTGCTACAAGCCAACCATATGGTCGGATGGTAGCATAGATCGGTATGAACCGAGTAAATCCCAAAATACATGTACGTAAAAAAGAAAAACAAAGTAATTGCCAAAATACAAAAAACAAAGATATTACCATAGAAAAGGGGGAAAACCCTCACAGTACAATTTTCTTTAATCTCGTCAATAAGATCAGTGTTTTATTTGGGACGGGCTCTAATACTTCTTTGCTTAATTCATTCCAATCCCTTTTCCCCCGATGCAGGAAGGAATATTTCAATGTGTTTGAGAGCTGCCTTGGAGGCTCTATCTTATATTTGTGATCTCTTCTCGCCAGATAACTAGGTTTTTTTAATTATTGGAAATTAATGATTGGAAAGATAGTGACAGGATATCCTATAGTGATGAGGATGAGAGTCAATGCGAGGTAGCTATAGTATTGTACGCAAATTTGGGGATGTGGGTAATGAATATTGAAGAGGTGATCGACAGGATACTAGTGGTAGAAATAAATACTCGCCCGATAAATTTCGTCCTAGTCCAGACGATAACACCCACGTGTCATATCATCATATCATAAAAACATTTGGAGAAAGAGGTGGATGGGGCGCATGAATAGTTAGAGGAGATAATTAGGGAAGTCCCGGGCAAGAAAACCCTAATAGTAAAGGGCGATAAGGAAAGAAATAAAACTTAGTAGTTTTCCACACGGTTTATTCGTCCTCGACCGCTTTCAGCGACTCATTGCCATTATCAAGAGGTTAAACAAACCGCATTAATTTATCAAGAGGTTAAACAAAGTATTAATATCCCCCAGTCAAGCCTCTGCTTAGTAAACGCAGACCAACATGAGTATTTCATAGTGGCATTGAAAGGGGTTTATTGCTGTACAAATTAAAATGTCATTGATTCACAAAGGTTTGTTTATCCTCTTGATAATGGCGATGAGTCACTGAAACCAGTCGAGGACGAATAAACCGTGTGGGAAACTACTAAGTTTCAATTCTTTCCTTATCATGGAAAAGTTCCACCAAGTGAGCCCGTCGACGATTAATTTTATTAGTAATGGGCGACGGGAATGCAGTGGTTGGAGAAGGGAGAGCTGGATACAAAGTGGGAGGGTATCGATCAAAAACGAGAAATTATCGCGGAATGAAGTCAGTTGGATTTTGTAGGAGAAATAAACTAGTGATAGCAAACACTTAATTGAAACATTGTCTCAGGGGGGACGACTCATGGAAAATATCGGGAGACACAGAACGATATCAAACAGATTACATCATGGTGAGACAAAGATTCAAAAGCAGTATCAAAAACTCGCAGAACTACCCAGTAGACCATAGAGATTCAGACAATAATCTAGCTTGATGAAATATGGTGTTAGATTCTAACGGCTTATTAAATGTAAGAGAGTAAAAGAGACGGAACATGGAAGCTTAGAAAGCGGATAAAAGAGGGAATACGAGGAGCTAGTGGAAAGGAATAAAGGTGAAAAAAGGATATTGGTAAAAATTAAGGAAATCTGGGAGAATACAAAAACAGGCATAGTTAGAGCAGCGGAGAAAAAAGTAGAAGTATATACGAGGAATGAAGAGCAGTTCAGAACCAGAGAGTTACGGAAGAAATGTTAGGAATATGGAGGAGAGAAGGAAGTGGAAAACGTCATTTATGAAAGACAAACAGCTCGAAACTCGTAGGGCATCAGGTCACAACGATTCTTGAGCAACCACATAACGGCTGGATAAGACCGAATCATGATTTCTTGTTTTTTAACCGGTCCATTGAGCAAAATAGAATGAAAGCTCTCAAACTGAAATCATAAGAGATTTTTTCTCTTCATTTCTCATTCGACGTCACGCCTCCACTGTCTGTTCCTCTTCCTCCGAGGTGGGAATGAATATATCGCCCGATATTCTCGGTAGCCGATATACAGGAATCAAACAGGCAAGAAGCCTTTATCCGCTATTTAGAATTTTGCCTTTCTAAGGATGGTGTCCTTACACTCCCTGCCTCACACCCCACCCAATTGATTTAGGAGTGTTAAAAATTAAAACATAAAAAGAAGAAATTACATGCAAGTACATAAATAAGTATGTATGATATCTCTGTGTGTACCGCATGACCGAAAATATCGAACACTTACGTAACTATATATTGTAATTATTACTTTTTTACTAAGCGATATAATACTTAGCATGCAAATATTCGATATATGTACACCAAATAAATATGCATTGACATCTCCCAGGAGCGACAAAATTATGATGATATAAGCGCCATCTAAGCAGAATTAAACAAACCGTCAATTCCATTTTTTTCCATTTTTTTCAAATCAACCGCCCGCTCCATTGTATCATAATCCTAGAAACTGAACCCCTGTCGTACGACCACGACTCTTAACGACCTCTTTGAAGAGGAACCGTCGGTGGTTCCTTAATACAGGTTTCACTCGATAACATTCTAGACCCGGCATTTTTGTTAAGTTCCTTACGCACTTGAAGTGGGAGTTAATCTTAAAACGGGGACTGGTACACAGTCAACGCGGGAGAGGGTTTCGTGACACATTCAAAGCCTCTGAATGACCCGAGTAGTAGTGGCAGTTGATGATTGAGGATTCCAAGAGGCGGGCAGGGGTTTAAACTCAAGGCTTTCACCCGAATTCGTTATCGAGCACACACCGTGTAACTGGATACATGGAGTGATAGATAAACACCTTGAATAGGGCGAGACTGAAACTAGTCTCTTCCTCCACCCACATCCTATAAAAAGTTAAGATTCCAAGGTATGGCTTTGGGAATAAAGCTGTGAGACAATACGATTAAGCCAGGCAAATGAAATGGACGGTAAAGGCTTATTTTCCGGGTAGTCAAAGGGATAAAGTGCACGGCTAAGTACCTCATGAAATTAACGAGGGGAATTATACCTGATGCAACTAGTCTCCTCGTTTCCCACACTGAGGATCAACGTATGAGTCCCAGCCGCGGAAAAACTACTTTTTTCGCCAGCAAATTTCCCATCCCTTTTCCATCCATTTTCGCCAACAAAATTACTCAAATCTCTTCTTCCCATTTCTACCCGTAAAATGCTTGTCTCAACGCTTATATTCCCCTCATTTGATTACTGCGCTTTGGTCTATAATGACCTTCCATTGGAATACGAAAATAAGCTTCAGCGGCTCTTAAATTTCTGTGCACGATTTGTCCTTGACCTTCGTAAAGACGAGCATATTTCCCACCACCTTCACAACTTGTCATGGCTTAAAACCTCTTATCTGAGGAAATATTTACTTGGGTCATCTCTATTCACTCTTTTCTGCAATAAATATCCAGTCTATCTCTTTTCCACGTTCAAATCCAAATCAGTCTCTGTTCTTAGAACCACTAGAACTGACCCCTCCTACCTCTTACGGACAAATACCTCATACCTCGGACAAATACGTACCTATAATCTTTTCTCATCTCTGGTTCTAATCTCTGGAATTCCTTGCCATTATCCATAAAAAATTCTTCCGCGCTGTCTGTTTTTAAGGAAAAACTTTTTAATTAATATCATAAGCAGCATATATGCCAATAATAGAGATATTTAACCTGTTATAGATTTATATGTTTCGAAGTGATCGGAGAAATTATTGTTTTTTGTTTTCTCTTTGTGATTGATATTATATTTTCCTTTTTTATATATTATATTTTCCATTGTTTTTAGTGTTAATTATCTGTAACTGTGAATTTTTTTGTTTTTCATCACTGTGAAACGTTAGCCAGGTGTATATATTTTTGCGTTCTCTTTTGTTCAAAGCAGTATTTTATGTGTAATATTTATTTTTTGCTCTTATGGGGAAACCTAGAGCATAATTAAATCTATTGCATTCAATTCTATTCTATCCCTATTTCGTTGTGGTACGGAGAAAGCACTTCAAGTGCAGCAGGCAATTCGTCCGTCGGTCAACAGCGCCGCTCGGCAAGAGTAGGCCGATCTCGACTCCCAAGTTTCTCTCCACTCCTTCCCCATTGCCAATAAATCCTTTCCTCAGCGACTTACCCACCTCGGAGGCGCAAATGGCTTAATTTTTTAGTCGTTCGCCTCTCCAAATAAACCAGCCGATCAAATCAATGTGACGAATGAGATGGAAGAGGCTTAACAGATAAAGTAATAAAGATCTCAAGATGCAGGATATAATAATTATAACTTGTCATAATTTCGAGCGGATTTATGACGGTACAATCGTTTCTTCAAACAACTTATTTTATCACGCACAAACCTCCTTGTCCTAAGCTGCGGATAATCTACCCATGAGTGATTCGAACCCGCGACCCTCGGTTTAGCTGGCGAGGACTTTACCCCGCCGCCACCGTGGCCAACGGATATACGGAGTGGATATGCAAGGAATTAATATGAATAGATTTTGAACACGACGAGTTGAAATGTGAGGAAATAAACGAGGGTGCAAGGCCATCACGGTAAGGATCGCACAGGAAAGAGAAGGATTGATAAACAGGAGGAGATTGTTGGTAGAGACTTAATGCAACGACGAAAAGAAAAATATTACTCATGTAATATGCAAATAATTACATTTACTAGCAGAATATCAATTTGAAGGCACATATCGCTAAAATAAATAAAACATTCAACCGTATAGTATATCAATTTCATAATTTATCATTTTTGTTAAATGTAAGTAGACCATTTTATATTTTGCAGTAATCAAAATTATTTTTACACACGGAATTACAGTTTTGGGTTCAAGTGGAACAACCATAATGAACAGCCTAAAACGGATAAAAAGAAAAATCATTTTAAAAATAATGAGATATAATTCAAATAATTGGACCGAAGAGGACGCATATCGAAGACTGGGAATACTACCAGTGGATAAACCATTCAAGCATGGGATTATTATTAAGAATTAAATTCTGCTTAACGGGGAACAAATAATAAATTATTTTAGTGACAAATGTAAGGTTTTGGATAAGGCTAAAAAAATCAGCCCTGAGGCTAATATACATTATAAAGTAAAAAGATGTCTCATATCTCACTGAGAGAGAAATATGACGGTGAAAGTACCTACCATATTCAATAATCTACATCTACATACTACCCCGCGAGCCGCCGCTTGGGCGTGTGGCAGGGGATGTTAAGTCACCAGCCGTGTAAAGATGTAAAAGTTTTGGAGGTGAAATGGTGACATATCCTATGAGAGTGTGTATGGAGGAGCTCAGTTTCTATTGTGGTCGCTTATTGTGCTTTGAAAGAACGAGATTTTGTACCTATCTGTTCGGCAGAGTATCTCTCTTAAATTATCGCATCTGTCATACCTATAAATGTAGTGAGGCGTCATGATAATATTCTCTGTGTCGCTCTGAAAAATATCAGTTCTGAATTTATCAAGCAGCCTAAGCCTAGCGTGCAGCCTCTAGGGGCTCCCACCTTAACCCTTCTAACAGTTGTGTAGCACTATATGTTCGTTCGTAGCAGTTTTTAACGAAGCGTGCTGCATTTCATTATACTTAAATATATATGCCCAATAACTTAAAAAATCTAACTAAAATAAGTGAAGTTAAAAAAAATTAAAAAATGGATCATACAATGTTTAACTATACGGATTTAGAGGTTATGTTCCAAATCTTTTCTTCCACATAAAATTATACAGATATGACTTTAAAGACAATAAAGATTTATGAGAACAAAATAGGAACCTGCTGACAAGCTACATAAATAGCTTAGCAAGACCTATACCGGACTGATAAGTCGTGTTATTACTTGTTGATACGTTTTTTTGATTGATAATGTGGTATAATATAATGGTAATGAAATACAAAATAATTTACAAAGACGATGTTCTATGTTATATTTATATGTACATGAATGTAAATGTGTGAATGTATATACAACTAAATAAATTGAATTTTGGTTATAATTAAAAAATAAAGTAGATTTATCACTTGAAATACACATCGTAAGAGCAAATCCATTAAGACTGTATACACACAACGCTGGCCACTTAGAAATTTTATTTTCCTTGCGTGCGATTACGATTAGGCATATTGCAATGCCAAGAAATTTCTAAATCGGACTCGCTTCTCCGAGCTCAACCTCAAAGCTTTACATTTACACACAGCAATCGATGAGCTGCACAATATTTTGCCAATGCAACCATATAATTCTGCGGGTTGCATATATGTGGCAAGATATTCATTTATACTACACATGTCTAGTTGTGGGAAAAAATTTAGCATTGAATTTTCATCTTCTTTCCAAGTTAAGGCTCAACGCCAGTTTCGGCTTCACTTTGCCATATCATACTTGATTTTCCGACACTTCTACCCGAGGGCGGCTTGTTCTCCGAAGCCTGCTCTGTATACCTTTCTATGGGCATTCGTAATGCACGATCTTTCCCAATATTTTTGTACTCTATCAACTTATCTGATACCGGCTGAACACCAAGCTCCATTCTGCACACGCTTATTTTCTTATCTGTCCAACCTTGTATACAAAGTATTCAGGCCTGCCGCCAATAATGCGGTGAAAGACGAAGAAATTTCCAGGAGAAAAAAAATCGGCCTGAAGCGGGGGTGGAACCAAGGACTTTTGGCTGTCCAGGCCAATGTGCAGACCATTTCGATACCCAGGCTTATAGCGCAGTGGTCTGCGCATTGGCCCGGCAAGACCCAAAGCCCGTGATTCGATTCCCAGTCCAGGCCGATTTTTTCCTCATGGCAATTTCATCGATGTCCAACCTTGTAAAACCTATCACAGCTCGAAGAAATTTCGTCCCTGGCGATTGAATTTGTCTTTTTTCTTTTTGTTTTACTGCTCAAACGTCTGATATTACGATCGGCCATTGCAAAATAAAACTTTATTTGGGTTTCTCTCCTGGTTTTGTACTTCTAAGTTCCTCGAATCGCCCCACATATCCTCCGGGAAATGTAAATTTTATTTGATATATCTTTGTCCTCATCATACGTTAGATCGCATCACTGACACAAGAGATAGATCATCTGATCCAGTGCTCGATCTTCTATGACAATTTTTGTTCTTATCGGATTACTTCCTAAGAATGCCATAACTTCTGTTTTAGCTGTTTAAAGAATTGGATTTCAATCATTATTCTGTATGAATAAATGATAGATAGCCTTTAACTCCCCCAAAACGGCGTAAAAATACAAACATTCCACTCCCTGTGATGTCTTTTGTGTAGAAATATTTTCTACACGATAGAACACATTTTTCTGAAATTTTGTTTTACTCAATCATTATATTTATGTTCGTGATGAAATTTTGATTTCACACGGAAACTTTGGGTTTTAAACAAAAAAATGTGGCATATAATTCCATTGTGACTAAAAAAAACTTACCGCCCGCGGATGAAATTCCGGGTAAATGGATTTAGATGATTTTCCTCCCGTACAAACTTTTTCCCTAGCATTCTATCTCTTATTTGAGAGATATCTAGATTACGAGACATACCTTATCTTTAGCTACCTTATCTGCATTAATTTGTAAAAATATCATGATTTAATCTCAAACTAATTTTTAGCCGTAGTAAATTATATTTCGCGGTGTTATCCCTAGGAAAGATCTCATCCTCATTGGTTGTTCAATCCTAAGATTGGTTGACTACAGACCTCCACCAATCCCTATCAAATGCTTGCTCCCTTCCCTTCTGGTATCTCTTCCTATGTACTTTCCTCTTCATTTGGTCCAAGAACTTAGTCCTGGGTCTTTCTCTGGGGACTTTTCCGTCCTTCAAGTATGTTCTTCTTTATATGGATAGGACACAACGTGAGACACAATGGGTTTGTGTAGAACATAAGTAAAGGAAAAATAAGGAGAAACATCATCACAGGATGGTCCAGAATAAATAGAAATATTTAAACGCTTTTAAATGAACCCGCTCGATAAGTTTTGCATATGGCTGAACTAAGACCCATAATCGGAGGTAATTTTCTATTATACAATGAGATCATTTTCATTTCAGTATTCTACCAGCTGATTAGTAGGTTTACGAACATTATTTATTCCTACTTCCTAATTTCTGACGTATTGTTCTACTTTTCCTCCCATACGTAATCCACCATTAGGTCCCTCTCAAAATCCTCATATCGTCTTCCAAAATTTGGAGTTGTCTCGACGTCTCAAGAAAAGAGTCGGCTAGAGACGTCCTCCCGGCATCATTTTTCCCCTCCACCCTACCTGCTTCTTTGAGTCCCTAGATAAGAAGGAGTTAGAAACGCCGATGTAGGCTAGCGTGTAGCCCACTCCAATCGCTTAAGTAATGAAGCATAAAAGATAATCAATGTGGGTCAAACAAAGCAACGTAACACTCGCTCTAACAGAATATTGCATCACTGGGATATGCCATTGAACGGTGACCTACATCTGAAGGACGAATAATTTCAATGCCGTATTAATCATATGAAAAAGGTGTTCCCGCCCGTGGATATCGGAATATTTTATTCAGGGATAATACTTAAGGTAGATTGAGAGAAATTTCATTTTCCCAAGAAATCAATGAATTTGATCTCATTTTAAATAAAAATATCTCATCCTTCCAGCGTTACCTAAATATTACCCCTTACAGAAATATTTTCAGAGATATTTATTGAAAAATACCGGCCCTTATACTTGGGAAATGGGACGTGAATGCACTCCAAAGAGACCTCATTTGAAAAACGAGGAATTTCTAACACCTAGATCTCGTCGATGATTTGAGAGAGTATCTTTTTTGTTTTCTCGACTAATTTTGTCATGAAAATATTTATATTCATATTCATAAATCGCATTGCTACCGGAGTAATTTTTCCAATATCCCAAAAACCTTTCCGTTGCGAAGGATTTTTAAACGTACCGCGCCAAAAAATTAGTCAAACTGAAGAGTTCTATAGATATTTTTATTTAATCACTTAGAATTTCAGTCACGTTAAAGCATATTATAGCACAATGTTTTTCGCACACTTTTATTCATTATTTATATTTATTAATGACCTATGTTCTAGAGTTATCAGTATATTAAGATTATTTGCAGACGCTACATTTATCTACCGAGAAATAAGCGAAGACGCGGACTTTGAAGCTTTGTCATCGGACCATAACAACGTTCATTCATGGTGCCACGAGTGGGGGTTAGAATTAAATATCAGCAAATGCACCACAGTTAACTTCCTGCAAAAGTCATAACAAAAATGCCATACCTATACTGTGGGTGGATTAAACATAAAATCTTCAGATACAGTAAAATATCTTGGAATTAGCTTAGGTTCTGATATACCGAGGGGAACATGCATTCAAAACATATGCGGCACTGGATTAAAGAAAGGTTTTGTAAGCGTATAATAGGAAGGCCCTGGAATGAAAAAAGTCAAAGAGAGGTGCTACTTCACTCTGGTTAGGCCACTCATCGAATACGCCGCGAGCATTTGGGATCCTAGTCCAATAGATTTAACCAAATACGTTAATAAAATACAAAGAAACCAGCGCGCTTCGTTAAAAACTGCTACGAGCGTATATATGTTGTCTCACAACTTTTAAAGGGATTAAGATGGGAGCCTCTAGAGACTCAGAGGCTACACGCTAGGCTTAGGTTGCTTGATGAATTCAAAACTGATATTTTTCAGAGCGACAGAGAGAATATTATCATGACTCCTCACTACATCTCTAGGTCTGGCAGATGCGATAAAATAAGGGAGATACACTGACGAACAGATTGGTGCAAAAATTAATTCTTTTCGCAAACAATAAGCGACCACAATAAACATTGAGCTCAACTAAATACACTCCTATAATACATGTCACCATTTCATCACCAAAAACTTACGCCTTTACACGGCTGGTGGCCTAACACCCCCTGCCACACGCCCATGCGGCGGATCGTAGTGTATTATGTAGATGTACAATTTATAATGCAATATTTAATTCATACTTCATACAGCTGCTGAAATTTTCCGGGAAAATATGAATATGATCTTCATTATGACTAGGAAACTATTTCGCTCAAACTACCTTAAATCTGTGTTCAAATGCATTTCCGAAAAACCATCTCATCGATTGCATAAAGGAAAAAATCTAAGGACGAAATCTCAAGGTATGCATCCGAACATTCACAAGCGCCAAGAAGTCCATCCATAAAGTCACACACAATTCAGAAACTAAAGTGCAATTATTAAAAAAATGGACGAATTTTTACGGAGAAACGCTCAGTGGAAAAATCATGTTCATAGTTTTTGTCTTTATTTTACGTTCTATTTCCATACTACTTTATTCTCATGCCCACCACAATTTTAAATGGAGCAGCGAAATACTAGAATATTGCGTTTGGCACCGGCACAGCTTCAAGTTTCTTCAGCCGCAAGAAAAATACTCCACTTGCGGAACAGTAGGGTCCTTGTATTCTCAATGACTAATACTTATCTAAAATAGATAGAATTATCATGGCCATTCCTCTGTTATTGCTGAAAAGGTGGCTGTTCCAAATACGCATATTGACGATTGTCTTGAGTGTCTTATGGCGATGCCAGTAGGATAGACTAAGCAAGCGAATTAGTCGGTAATTCCATTCTTATCCCTGCCAATCACCAAAGTTGACTCCCTGGAGCTTAAGAGGCTGCATCAACAGGTAGGTTCCTCCGACTTTTCGCGACATAAAGGGCATCTGATTGAATTTATCGGCAATTCTGACATCACCTCAGCGGCTCAACCCAAATTTCCATCGAGTCACTGGTTTTCAAATTAGTGAAGGTTTACCGGTTTTTCCAGCAATACTTACATAGTACTTTTTTCCTATAGTACGTCGAAAGTATCTCAGGCTAAGGTATTTCAAAATCGCGATGGCAATCACGGCCATCACTGAAAAACGAGTCATTTTCAAATACAAAAATCGTATATAAAATTTCAGGTTATGGGGAAAACAAAATTCCTTCGCACTTCAATGAACGAGTAAATGAAAATGGTATCATATTTTCTTTTTATTTCGCTGAAGTCGTTTCACTCAACTTGCAACCCTGGTCATAAAGATTTAACCAAAAAAAATAATGAAATACAAAGAAAAGTTGCGCGCTTCTTTAAAAACTGCTGCGAGCGAACATACAGTGTTTCACAACTTATAGAGCGATTAAGGTGGGAACCCCTAGAGACTCGGAGGCTACACACTAGGCTTAGCTTGTTTGAGAACTTCAGCACTGCTATGTTTCAGAGCGACACAAAGAATATTATCATGACGCCTCACTACATCTCCAGGTCTGACAGAAGCGATAATAATCGAGAAATACAATGCCGAACAGATAGGAAACAACTCGTTCTTTCCGCCCATAATAAGCGACCACAATAAAAACTGACCTCTACTAAATACACTCCCATAATAAACGTCACCATTTCATCTCCCAAAACCAAATCCCTTACATCTTTACACGGCCGATGTCCTAACACCCCATACCACACGCCCATGCAGCGGCTCGCAGGGTAGTATGTAGATGTAGACACGGCAACCTATATATGTGGGTCTTGGCACGTTCAAAGGCAGGTAGTATTTTGGACCTTCGAAATCATTCGTTTAAGCACGAGGCACGAGTAAATCACCATAGAATTCACTATCATGAACTTAGATGAAAAAAACAGATCGGGTGATTGCAGTTGCTTGTGGGCTGGATGCTATCGCTGGGAATTATAACTTTCAATTCTACTCTGGAGAATGAATGTTGAAGATGGAAAACGATCCGTGGTTTTCAAATATACCAGGAAAATCATAAAAAAGTCAAACAATCCTGCATCAAGATCTCAAAAGTTTACTCGTCCTTCTCTTGATTAATTTTCTCAATGCTCTAGCTTAATGTTATAAATAGAGAGCCAAATCTCCGCAATATACCCTCTGATGATGTCTTGTCCTCGCTCTTTGTTAATTAACTTAATAATATCTTCCTTAAAAGTGATCTTAAATTTATCCATCGTACACTGATCTTAACAATTGACTGCCCCGACCTTGTTTCATTGATAAATTTCAGAATACACTCCCGACACACCAGGACTCACTCATTGCTCCATATCCCTACTCCCAGATTATCACTCACCAAGCGCTCTCTTATTTTTCGTCTCTCTTCTCTTGTAAATTCCCTTCCTGAGGACGTCGACCCTTTCACCTTATCTTTCAGCGTCTTCGAATACCTAGCCACATGTTATTCCCAAAAGACGTAATTTTTGCTGTGTCCCCATGTTGGATTATTATTTTTTGCCTTCTCCTCGTCATGTTTTTACGTTTGTGCCCCTTTTTTGTTTGCTATACGTTCACTATAAAATGGCTTCATGCTGTATGTGACTCAAATGAATTAATTTTCTCAATGTTTCCCGCATCGGTTAACTTCACGCCGCCCTGTTATTTCCTGTCCCTCTTAAATGGCTAATCAATGAAAGATTCCTTCAAAACTATGAAATTTATCTCAGCTTTAAGTTGAAAATAATCGATAGTTAAATATTTTTTTAAATCAGTCAGAAGAGCAGAGAAAAGTCGACATATTCATAGCTGCGTCAAATGAAATGGTGCTTGGAGAATGAGGCATATCCAGGGAATAGACGATATTCTAAAACGAGAGTATACCGTGAGATTCGTAAAATTGTTTCGAACTAGACTGTAAGGCCGCAGTTTCGTGCATTTCTTTTCCGCAATCAATCTCACAATACGCACATGACGTATATTTAGGGTTAAAATGACACTGAACTGCAAAAAAACAAACTTAGTTCATGAATTTTTTTTCACTTTTATGTACAGATATCGGAATTGAGAAAACTTAATCAAAGTTTCATGCAAATCTATGTAATAAAATAAAAATCGCTCCAGCCAACTTAAAAACGACTAATTCTGCGACTAACTCAGAAATCATAGTTTAACCCTTTGAGCAGAACGAGCGAATTCATTCAACTCCTCGTGCCTCCTGGTTATCGAGAGTATGATCGTACATGTACGCCTTTCAAATTTGCACTGGAGCAGTAAAGACGTACGTTCACGCCTCCCATTCAGCTGCATTTGAACATGTTTTTCCACCTATCCTGGTGTTTGGTGAGCCCAATTATCACTATAAAGTGTCTCTAAAGAGTCCTACTACCTATTTCATTATTCTACTAATCACCTTCAGCCTCGAGTACATGCATACCACATGTAGTTGGTTCCATTGACGGAAGTGATTGCATTCAAAACTGGTTTAGTCCTTCTTTCCATTCTTCTTTCGGGATTATTCCGCGTCGTTGTTTTTTCTGACAACGTTCCTCCTCCTATCCTGGAGGCATCTTCGACCTGAAGACGCCTCCAGGATAGGAGGAGAAAAGTTTTCAGAAAAAACAACGACGCGGCCGAATCCCGAAAGAAGAATGAATAGAATACCTGCTCGCCGCGGAAACCTTAAACAGAACTGCTTTAGTCCTGTTCTACCTTAATATTTGTGTTCTTATACCACAATACTTTTTACAACATACTGGATCTTACTTAGTGAGATTGTTGCATTTATTTTGTTTTTCTTGTGTACTGTATGATCTTCTTGTTTTCATTGATTGTTTATCAAAAATAAAACTTGAGTTCAAGGTAACAAAATTGTAATCGGAAGTAATTGAATGTTTTCTAAAACAAAAACCTCACTCTTGAGATCAGGGCAAACGAAAAAAACTCACTACTGCAAGAGTTAATTGTCTGTGACTAATGCGACACTCTCCGTGAGACACGGAACGGAGGACGACGAATACCGACACGATTCCATAGGGATGAGCGGAGACGAAAAATACGTTGTACGCAACGACCATGCTTAAGCCGAATAACAAATCGAACAAAACTGAGCTTTTTTATTAAATGTACAACTGCTGAATGTATAATGACTAATTTCAAACGAAAATTTATCACACATAATTATATATCAATACTGCTTCAAGAACAGACGTTCTCAACCTGTCGTACGCGTGCCCCGTAGGGTACGTGCTTGGTGTTTGAGTGGCATGCGAGAAAACTTGCGAGGAAAAGAAACAATTCCTACACATTATCCAGGTCAGGCAGGGTAGTTGGCAGGAGGCTGTAATAAGGGGCGTTGGGTGGCTCAAGATTGTTAGAGAGGGAAGAGTTATGGGCAAGCGGGGAAGAGGAAGAAAGAGAAAAGGTTTTTTCGGACGGTATGAAGATGGGTAGATCGTATGCAGACGCAAAAACGGAAATACAAGAGGTAGATAAGTCCCTGAAAGTGTAGATATTGGGGGGGAGTTTCACTACTTCCAGCAAAACCTACCTTTTACCGGTGGAATACAAAAAAAGCATTCGAAAGACTTGGGTATCAGGATTGAACTTGCAGTGATAAAGAGAAGATGATATGTCTTGTTTATATAAGTGAGTAAAATGAAATTTTAAATGACTCTCCCAGTTAAAGTGCTCGTGGAGAAGATATCAAGGCAGTTTAGTGAGAGTGTATTTAAATTTAGGCGGATTTATGAGAATATTATCATGACGCCTCACTACATCACTAGGTCTGACAGAAGCGATAAAAAAAGAGACATACATTTCCGAACAGGCAGGTAGAATAACTCGTTCTTTCCGCGCATAATAAGCGACCACAATAAAAACTGAGCTCCACTTAATACACTCCCATAATTCACATCACCAGTTATCCCCCAAAACCTTATCCCTTACATCTTTACACGGCTGGTTTCCTAACACCCCATGCCACACGCCCATGCAGCGGCTCGAAGGGTAGAATCAGATGTAGATGTAGATTTTAGGCTGAAAGATTTACAAAAAAATAATGAGCACAACCCCCCGATGAAACCCAATTTGTGGAAACGGAAGGACTGAGGTGAACGCAAATCAAATACGGATGCCTACCGCTTTCTACAGACTTTGTATTTCCCCCAATTAAAAATAAATTTAGAATTTGTTCTCCCACGCAGTCTTTAAATAATACCTTGTGCGATTGAATGTTTGACGGCAAAACCTTCCTGGTTAATCCTGACAATCACTTTTCCGAAACTAACCTCACAATCCGTGGATCGCCTTTCAGTCTCATCTACTTCGTGTGGCACGCAGAGAAATTGGCTATTCCTCATAATATCAGGTACTAGGTCTCAATACAAAATAGACTAAAATATGCGAGTACGTGTAGCCTCGAGGTTATAATAAAAAGGCCTCTTTATTTTAACACAACGCATACCGAGGTCCTAAGATATGGAAACGAAAAAGATATCATCATCAGATTTCTTTTTCTACAGATCACCGTTAACTAGAATAAAATAGCTGGCAATCGGTTTTACTGCGACATCATATAGAAATGTATCCACAATTTGAGATACTTTTCTCAATGTAATCTCTTCCTCAGGTTGAGAGATTAGGCCCACTATACCTACACATTTATCAACTAGGCTTCCCATGGAAGTAACAGAGCTGATATAAAGCCACATAAGGAAGAGACGGTCTTGTGGGTGGCTCCAGCTAAAAAAAAGGATAACAGCGCCACCCGTCGACCATATTCTCATTTTCCGCAACAGAGCGAGAAGCCCATTCTCTGCGTCACACAAAACCGAGCGTCTATGGAGTATATTTGACAACATGGTAACGCTGCAATCGACAATCATACACTAATTACCGTTGACTTAATCTACGGATTCACACACATAAATAATGTGTCATATACCGTCACTTATTTCCCAAGCCTCAACTTCGGCAACCTAATAATTTATCGATTCGACATTTTCAAACGAGCGGGCTCAAATATCACGTCGCCACTCACACTAATAGAGAGCCTCTAGCTACAACTAGACCGCCATCTCCCGTGGCGAGTAGAAAGTTGTACTAAGGACCGCGCGCAGGGTCTCGGCGGTTGGTTCAATTTCGCAACTCAACGGATCATTTCGCGGTCTCAAATACGCTGTATAAAGAGGTAGTTTGGCCTGTCTGTTTGATCAGTATTATATAGAAATAAACACGCCTGGTTGAATATTCTACGAAGTGGAGCTAAAAAGTGCAGTCACTTGCATTTTCCTTACTTTCGAATTCTAATGATTCTTTCGATGCATTCCTCACCAACTGTCGATGTGAACTATAATACCTACTATCAGTAGCATTGACGCTCGAAATACAGATTGTAATAGCAAATCCAGTTCGATTGCACCACACGACACTGGTCACTCAGAAACTTAGTTTTTCTTGCCTGTATTTACAATTAGACAGATTACGAGGCTAAGAAATTTCTAAAACAACCCGCCTCTTCCAGTTCTTTACATTTTAAAGGCATAGCAATCGATGGGCCGCAAAATATTTTTCAAATGCAATCATATATTTTAAGGCCATATATATCTTCATGTATTTTAGTAAGAGTTTTATCTGTAAAATATACTCACAAAAAAAGACATGATTACTGAAGTTTCCATAATGAATCGATCTAATCATATCAGTAAGTCAAGGACAACTTAGCGTCTGCTGTAGTCAATCAGCTAACTTATTTACTTCTCAGTCATTGACTGGCTTGGAAAGTATTGTCGTTATTCTCATAGTTAGAGAATTGGTTCCAGTTAAATCCAATATTTATACTTCGCGAGAGGTTTTTTCTTAAAGAGCCAAGGAAATGTTCACTTTTGAAGCTGTCCCATGCAATTACGTCAAATATTAACGGCATTTTTGAGGGAAACTACGGCATTAAAATTAAACGTTTGTATACTTTTAACAGTCTGTCATGCATGAATACAAGAAAAATAATGCTCATTTTTTAAAATTTCTATTTAAGTTAACCACCGGCTATGAATAAACAGCATAATACGGTGAGACATTTAGAACATTCTCCTTTAAAAATTTTATATTTAAGATGTGACTTTATTTTTCTTTGGCGATATAAATGTGTGAGGTCGTATCCACCCAAAGAAGGTCGTCTGATTCCATACAGGTTGGAAAAGATGGAGGGGACATTGCATCTGATGCTAGAAGCCGATTCCAACATTACAGTCCAGGACTCCCTCTGTCTTGCGTCTTCGGTGCTCGCATTTAGTTATCACCACATCTCCGCAAACGGCGATGCATCTTCCAATGCACCCCTATCCTTGAGTTATCGTCGCCCATGGGCGTGCGTTGTAATGTATCCTGTACTTTCTTTCAATCTTCTTGTACGAGTTTGATGACACGGGAACCATTCCACCTTCAGGAGGCCAAAGAGGGAAATTCCCATACGTCCGGGAAGGAAACGGTGAATGGCTTGACCTAGATCGACTTCTCAAGGTCTGACGGTCGAGAAAATTATTTTAGGATTGGGAATTCACGAAATTATTTTAGGACTATTACTGCCTTCATCTATGTCATTTTGGTCAATTATTGGAAGTGGATTAAAAGTCAGGAAATCGATAAGGGTAACTTAACTCTTTCATTTCTATTGTAGAGCATACTGCGCAGGGATTTGATGTTTGTTGGTATTTTAAACAACATTAGTCACATTCATTTTTGGCTTTTGACATTGATGTTTTGCAGCTGACCCTGGCCATTAGAAGCATCGAAGAGTATGACAAGAATAAACTTCAAAAGAAGTGCTTGACTGTGCTAAATGGGCTCTTTCATTGTCAATTTATCATTTGAATCTCCTTTCAGGCTAAAGAAGAGAGAAACAGTTCGGGCCCTAAGTTTTGCCATTCATTGTTTGTATTCCTACTGTCAGCGCAGAAATTATAAGCACTCGAGTTTGGGTACAAATAAAAAATAACGAAAAGACCTACTGAAAAACTAATCACATCATAATTTTTCTCTTTCAACTTTGTGGTATTTAATGATAAATTTAAATTTTAAAGGCATTTTTATATTTTTACCATGGATGAAACGTAAAAATACCTGTCTTTGACTGTGTGCGAGCAAAGCGCCGACTTTGATAATTCGTAACTCAAACATAAAAGCTTCCATTACAACCATATGTCAGTAAATAGTAGCTAGACATGTTTTCTATACATGTTGTCATTTTAAGTTGTTTATCTCAAACAAGAAAATGGTAGTTATAAATTCTGAAGAGTGCTCGCATTTCCAAACTGAGAATTTTATTTTCAAGCCAAGTTAGGGGTATAACTATTGAATCCAATTCCAGCTAATTATGGCATCAGACAAAGCGACTCTTTAAGCCCGCAGTTATTCAGAATATTTATGGACGAAATAATTAATACAGTTGAAAACGGTTTAAGTCATAGACTGGAAAATAAGGAAATTACAATTCTGACGATGCCGTTCCATTGAAAGATGGCGAAGCTGACCCACGACTCCTGCATATGCCTAAAACTACAACGAAAAAATTAAAATGATTACCTCCTCGGAAAAAATTAAATGTATGGCTACATCACAAGAGCCCCTGCGCTGTAAACTGAAGAAGCATGGGAAAGTCAGTCAACAAGAAATATCCTTAAAATGTCTAAGAATATCACTCTCCAACTCTAGGGACATTGAGAAGGAAGTTGAAGAGCCAGTGGTGAGATAATATAGGATTTCGGGTTGCCTGAATGGCACTCTCTGGTGGAAAAAACTCTTAACATCTACATCTACTTATTACCCTGCAAGCAACCAAAAAGGGGTTTGGCAGGGAGTGACTTATCACCAACATGAACTATACTTTTGGAATGCCACAAAAGCTACCGAAACTTACAAAGCTAATGTATAAGGTAACTAACTATGTAAACGTGACGCAAGGTTAATTCAGGGAACATGCAAAACTTGGTGTTAACACTACACGGTAGATTAAGCAACATGCATTAGGAAGCATATGAATTAATCAGCAACACTACCTGTCAACTAACCTAATTCAAAGTCTTTGCGCAGCCATTATTGTCTCTTATCTATCGCGGGAGAGACGACATTTTAAACCTTTCTGATCTAAAATCTATTTCCCTTATTTTATTGTCATGATCTGATCTACCGCTGTATGCTGGAGTTCGACAAATATTGATAACTTCGTCGGAAAATTAACCTACAAAAAGATTGACTTTAATTTTCAATGGACATGAACGAGACAAAGGGTAAAAGTTACTAAGCAGTTGTTAGACCAATTTAACACGTGTGGGAGAGACAAGACCGGTTACTATTTACGTATTCTACGGTAAAAATAGGTTTTGATGAACATCAGAGAATCTCCTCATGGTTTTCCAGACTTCCAGGGGCCCATCTCCCTCTAATATATCTTTTTTCGCCTCACCTTACGATCTACAAGGTACCTTCAAAACGTGAAAGACTATTAGAATCAACAGGTATGCGATTTTTTTGCGAAGGGTTGCAGGAAAAACGCTACTTGAACGAGTGAGAGAGGTGAGGTGTTTTGAGAGGAGACTTAGGCATGGGAGGCATAAACGAGTGGGTTGATTGGAGGAAGCTACAGTGGGATGAGCTCATACGCAGAAGAGCTTGAGCCGAGGATTGTGAAAGTCGCCAGGCTCAAAAGCTACAAAGGGAAAATACAAGAGCGGGGCCGACCAAGGAAAAGATTGAGAGATGACCTGGACGTAGGACGAGAGGGGGAGTGAGTTACCGAAGGAAATACGCAGAAGCCTGGAAGGAAAGGAGGAAGACGAAGGGTAATTTACCCCGAAACCCTTAAATTTCTTTTTATACTCGATATATCTCCTCTTATCGATTTGAAGGGAAAATAGATGGAAACGTCCGCAGAGGAGGACGCAGAAAGAAGTTAATGGATCAAATAAAGAGGAAAGTACATAGGGAAAGATACCAGGAAGTAAAGGAACTATTATTATTGTCACTTTTATCTACGTGTATCGAAACCTGGTGCTGGAGGAGAATGCTGAAGATAAAATGGACGGACAAAATAAGAAATGATGAAGTGTACAGAAGAGTAGAAGAGGAAAGGACCATAGGGAACACCATAGAGAAAAAAGAACGAGATGTACTGGACATGCCCTGAGGTACAATGGGTTTATGAAGAACATAATTTAAGGTAGAATATAGGAAAAACTCCCCAGAGGAAGACCCAGGAATGAGATAATGGACCAAACAAAGAGGCATTAAATCCTTTGACTCATTTACGGCGCAGAATTCATAACTTATGCAAAAATCGTAATAAAATATGTGTTTTACAATTGGCATGATACTTTATTACTTAGTAGGAGCCATTATAATTATATGAAAGATATGTTATCGCGTATAGAAGAAAATCTGTGCATATGTCACCAATTATTTCGAACAGATAAATATGTCCAGTTTACAGGAGGCCAAATGTAAAATACCATTATATTGCCAAGAAACCAAATCGGGAGCGTGAAATTTTTTTCACTTTTATCCACATATAACGAAGCCTGGGGCTGGAGGAGAATGTTGAAGATAAAATGGAAGGACAAAATAAGAAATGATGAAGTTTACAGAAGAGTAGCAGAGGAAAGGACCATATGGAACATGATAGAGAAAAGAAGAAAAAGATGGAGTGGACATAACCTGAGACATAATGGTTCTTGAAGAACATAATTGAAGGCAAAATAGTGGCGAAAGTCCCCAGAGGAAGACCCAGGAATGAGATAATGGACCAGAGTAAGTACATAGACCAAAGAAGTAAGTTCATAGACCAAATAAAGAGGAAAATAGATAGGGGGAGATACCGGGAGGTAAGGGAACTAGCATTTGATAGGGAAGGGTGGAGGGTAGCAGTCAACCAATCTTAGGATTGAACGACCAATGGTGTCCCGCACTTAATGGACAAAAGCGTCGCCTATTCGGGGTGGCGGAAATGCGTCGGCACTAGGCAGGACAATGGCAATAAAAAGCTATTGCATATAAATAAACTGCATTACTATACTTTTAGATGTTGTGTGATGACAAACATGGTGGCAAAAACAGCTAAGTAAATACACACCAAGTAATGAATATTATTGAGTTGTTATCCTAATATTAATGAATAAACTTGATTTTTCCACAATTTCTATTTTTCCTCCACTACCTAGGTTTCGACACTCAGGTCATCATCAGGTCAAATCAAGTGATTCATTGATATTACAATGAATCGTTTCCACCAAGTAAATGCCAACAACACCAACTATATCAAAAGAGTTGTTATTCATTAGATTATTAGGTTAATTCATCGGATACATTGAATCAATGAGGTACCTTTGGGCAATATGAGCATTTGTTTTCAATCTTGAAAGGACCATGGATAAAGATATTAATATCAAAGATGTCTAAGAAGAGGAGAAAAGACTGTTAAAATGTGGAATTATGTACAAACATATGAAGAGACACCAAGAGATAAGGGAACTAGCATAAGATAGGGTAGGGTGGAGGGCTGCAGTCAACCAATCTTAGGATTGAATGACCAAAGATAATCTTCTCTTAAACTATTTAGATGAATGGACAAAAGAAGGGGGAATACCTTTCAGGATGGATCTACTTCATTTTAAATCTTCGTGTGAGTAAATCAAAATGTGTCACGCGTGTTCTAGTTCGTAAGGTATTAAATACTTCGTCAGAAAATAATTCGGTTTTGAATATACCTAAAAGATTGAGTCTAATTTTCAATCGACGGTCTGAAAGCGATTCCCATCCAAGTTGTTCCAATAGGTCAATGGCACTAACGAGACTATTATAACGAGCTTTCACGTATCTTGCTGATCTTCTCTGCCTATGTTCTAGCTCTGTTTTTAGCCTACGTCATGAGGATCTCAAACACTGGAAGCGTATTCTAAGTGGGGTCTAACAAGGGAGAAGTAGCTGTTTTCTCTAACTTTATCGTGGCACTTTTCAAGTGCTCTTTTAACAAATCCCAATTTTCGATTAGCTTCACCAGTTATTTCATTAATTAGAGCAAAACTAGATTTTTTGAGGACCCTGTTGTAATCTACCGAGACATTCTCACAAATGCTGACGTAAAAATTCTCTCCTCAGACTTTAACAACGTTAACACGTGCTGTCTCGAGTGGAGGAATGAACTAAAGCTTTGTAAATGCTCTGCAATTCATTTCTTACGAAATAAACCACACGAGCTCTATATGTTGGTATTGGTAAATATAAAAGTGTGAGATGAAGCTGAATACAACTACACCTACTTATTACCCTGCAAGCCACTACAAGGGTATTTTGTCGGAGGTGACTTATCACCAATATTTTTCAGCGGAACAGCCGGAGGTCGCTTGATACAGGTTTCAAATAGTACATCCTGTAATAAATTCTGGAAGTTACAAAGTTTGACTATCTACAATGTCGACCCTTTCACCAAGTGAATGATTCAAATTTTGAATCCAGCGTGGCAGAGTCTCCCTAAAGGAACGTGATCGGAGAGAAGACCTCTCATCTCCGCTTTCCACGGCAAGGAGACGCACGAAACCAGACACGGTGTCGGGGGCAGCACCACTCACCGTCGGACTGTTTGCCTCTTCCATGGTGGCGCTGATCAGTCTTCGCTCGGTCCACGACACGTTGGGCGGGATGGGCGCTGCGTCGGGTGCGTACTTCTGCCACGCGATGTACCAGATGGCGACGGCCAGGCAGGTGAAGTAAAACACGGCGTCCCGCCCCAAGGAATCGACGATGGGACCGGCGACGAGGACGGCCACGGCCCAGCCGGCAGTCCACGCTGCGCCACGAGTCGGAAGGAAAAAAGAAAACGCTTGATTGGCTTCAAGGTGTATAAAACCCATTTGTAAGTGTTTTTGTCGAAGGTCTTTGTGGCGATTAAGTATTCCATTCGACAGGTTTCCGGGATTCGTCAGCGTTGACATCTTGAAAGACGGCGACGTTTCGCCTACTCTGCTGTAGGCGTCCTCAGGCCTGAGGACGCCAACGCCGCCATCTTTCAAGATGTCAACGTGGACGAAACCCGGAAACCTGCCTAATGCAATACCCATTTGTATGTGCTCAAACCAGGTGTGCACCCAGAACATTTGCTTGGGAGGCTCAATCCACCCAGGATTTTTGCTGGGGAGCTGAACTTAAGGATTGTCAATAATGCTACATTGACAATAATAATATATCAACATATAGGTATTAACTGTCAATAATAATGTATAACAATTCTAAATATTGCGGTAATATTCTGTGGAACCGAAACATAACTGACAAATCACAAAACGAGCAAATGTCATAAGTACAAATTAATTACAGCCTAGGTTTCGCTTATTACAGCATCATCAGGCCATACATAACCTGATGATGCTGTAATAAGCTGAACCTAGATCATAATAAATTTGTACTTGTCGACTTTGCTCGTTTCTTCATTTGTCAGTAATTTAAAACAATGTATATATAAATATAAAAATTACATAACAATGATATATAATAATATATATAAATACATTGCGATTTTCGGACAGTGCTACAATTTCCGTTAGAAGACGAGCCTAATGATTCACATGATAAAAGGAAAAAAGTTCTACTTATAAAAAGATGGTTCAGAGTTTCCGAAAATTTATTTACTAAACAACTGGCAATTGGAACCAGGCTCTTTAGGCTTCTAGGATCTTGGAGGACTAAAGCACGTCAGCCCTCTACCCCCTCCCCCGCCTTAGGTACGCGCCTGGTTCAAACTGGCTCATTTTGGAACCAGTCATGTTAATGACTAATTGCATCATTGTCATAATATGCCACCACCATAGACGATTCCATGAATGAATCAAGGGGGAAAATCAAAAAGGGGCTCCATTCGAAGTGGAAATAACTAATTTTCAATAGAGATATGCTAAATATTCTCGCTTTTCTTGGTATTAGATCGTCCCATGTCATAGTACTCAGGTGAGTTAAAATCAGCGGAATGGCCCATGTTTCATAATTTGATAAGAATAATTTCGTTTGTATTTCGTATGTACGCATTGGAAAGGTCTATTATTAATATCTCACCGATAATGAGCACTTTCAGTACCCTTCATTTTGAAATAGGCTGATATCCTATAAAAATGTCCCAAAAATCCACGAATCATTCTCTGCCGGTCGACATGTATGTCATCTCATTTCATTTCCAAACATAAGCTCCGGATTACAAGCTTCCAGATTATCATTTGGTTTTTGGTTCGATAGGATAAATTTACGCCATTTCATTGTATTTCCAGTGTACTATAATTATTCGATTACTGCTCCTTAGTGATTAATGATTTGTCTAATGCACTGAACATGAAATTATGACGGCTGCAAAACTCGTGCGATAGATTTGTATTTTCTTTGCACCGTGATGACCATATTTCTCCTTATTGTAATGAACTACGATAGTTAAAGATTAAAGATAGACGCAGATACCTTTTGGATAGCTTCCTGCTTCAGTTGTTTCATGTTAAAGATCTTCTGAATTTGTTCAATGCTTTTAAGCTGTTACCTGTATCCAGACACAAATACAAGGAGTAGCGTTCCACTATTACTGTTCTGCCCAGATCATCGCACTACAACCTACAACAAATCGTTTGTAGTCCAACCACGTTTTTGTGGAATACATTACCGCCAGAAATAAAAAATGTTAACACTCCTCAGAACTTCAAGGATAATTTTATTATATCTTATTGCAGTGTTAATGCCATATTCCTGTATTTGTTGGTTTTTTTTCATTTGTATGTCATTATTTTGTTACGCTGTGAGAAGTACTATATATTGTGTAAACACCACTGAAGGAAATGTACTGTGTCCTTAATGGTCTAAGAGCTTTGTACCCAGTGCAATTTAATAAATTTGTATCTATTTCTACCATAATCAAAACATAATTATTCAGTTTACGTTACGTCAGTACGTGATTGAAGAGATGTACAGCTTTAAACCAGCATGCTAATCATGCTCGCCAGTATTTAGGCGTTCAAAGAATTACAATGAAGATCGATCACTCGCGTATTTTAGCTCATATGCTTCGACGAGATCATATAGTACACGTAAATCGTTAACTTTTCGATGTTTTATTTGTTTGAAGGTTTCAATGGCATTGCTCACGTTATTATAGCACTATTTTTTACAAATGTACTAACTATACACTAATTATACTAAGAGAGGGAAGCATTTTTAAATCAGTTGTGAGACCAGCCCCGGCCTACGGTTGCGAGACATGGCCCACGAGGAAGAGGCAAGAAAAGAAATGGGACGAAGTGGAAATGAGGACGTTGCGATGGACTACGGGAAAGACAAGGAGATACGAGGTGTCTCCTTGTCTCTCCCATGGTCATTCAATGAGTGGTTTAGAGAGCAGGGAGGGGTAGTTGAGGCTTCAGAGAAAGTACAAGAGCGACGATTACACTGGCATGGGCATGTGATGATAAGGGAAGAGCATGTCTTGAGGGGAATGATGGACCTGCAGGTGAACGGCAAGCGACCCAGAGGAAGACCTAGGAGGAAATGGATGGATAGATTGTATTATGAGAGACCTGAGAGATAAGGAGCTCACACCTGATGACACGAAGGACCGGATGGAATGAAGAAAGAGAGTGAGGAACAGCGACCCCTAGTATGTAGGGAGTAAGCTTAAGAGAAAGAAGAAGCTCGCGTTATTCCAGCATATGTGGGCTCCTCATCCGCGTGTTTTACATATTTCCCGCTTAAGTACATATCTCCTCAATGCTCCCAACAATGCTATGGAGGATGGCGATTGGAGATAAAAAATTGTTGCACGTCTCGCAACTTCTCATATAAACCCTTAACTCTCAGTCCCGAACGGTTTCTTATTTTCGCACTTTCCTGGCGAATTTTGGAAACTAAGCGCTGGTGGAGAATGGTTTGGCTCGGACCAGATAACAGCCACATCTTCGTAAAATCTTCGATAAACTATCACCCTTACGCAGTGTAATCTTCGCAAATGCATCCGACGACGCTGCCAAGGACTATAACGCGAATTATTGATGACATCCTGTCCCAAGCGAAGTGACCGAGGAACAAGCATCTTTGTGTTCCCTCTGCCCTTTAACCCGGAATTAAAGATACGCAGGCAGCTAGCTCCTTATTTTTTCTTCGTCAATCGTCAAGATACTTGGACATTCTCAGCATAATTACCGTAAACAATCACTCCTTGTTTTAATATCGCTCCCCGAACAGGATATAACGACAGATGGGGCAGTCATTCAATAAGTCAGTGGTCAATGAACTCGATAGGGAGTACCAGAGGTCGTGGATTGGAGCCTATCTGTCCATTAGGGCTAAGATTATGCGACACAACCAGGATCATATCCAGCATCTTCACCACAGCGTAATCGGTCGGTCATGTTGGGAGGTGGCCAACTGCACAGGCTGTTGACCTGATGACGGACAAAGTAACTTTCCGGAATTTTGACAGGTTAATGAACATACCAATTGGCAATAGTCCACACCATGTTTAATACAAGACCAGTTTCGATATCAAAACATCATCATCAGAGTTAAATCACCACAACACAACTGATACATCAAACAATAAAGCGTATTCCACGAGTAAAATATATAATGTGCTAGTGATCATGCATGTACAGGTGATGATGCAGTAACAAGTGTAATCTAGGTCGCATATATTATAGTAGCCGTGGAAGTTGCTCTAGTTTTTGATTTATCAGATATGTTTCGGTTCCTCAAATTATCGCCTGAGTCTACAGAATTTGGATCACAACAAAATTACAAACGCTCAAATATTAATTGTTAAAATAATAAATAAAAATTATATTACAACTCTGATGATTATGTTATAACCTTGACAGCGGTAAGTACATTAAACATAGTGAGAAATGTTAGTAGGTGGGTTATTCTTTGATTACGCTGGTCACATGTGCCATTCGAAAAAGATGCACACAATGGTAACAGTATGGGAGAATGGGAATGAGGGAAACCCGGAGTAAATTAATAAAATAAAATTGATAAAATGCGCCAAATGGTTCACGGTTTAACTTCTCACCCGACAAACAGTGTGCTACCCAAAGATATGCTCTCCACATAAGAAATGAGCAGGGATTGGATTCCCATAAAAAAGTCTCAGCCAATTCCGGGGCTCTAACCCGGACCATTGGAATGGGAACCAGCACACTAGATATCGCATCAATAATTAAGGTAGTTTGAGCGAGACAGATCCATAGTAATAATGGAGACCATATTCGAATTTTAAGCTGCTATTTCAGTAGCTGTTGGAAGCATTTAGTAAAAAATATATTATTAATGGTGCACAAATCTACTTAAATATGAGTGAAATTCTGATTAATTAAATAAAAATATCTACGTAAGTCAATTACTTGACTTTTTTTTCACGCGGTACGTTTAAAACTCCTTAGAAAGGAAAGGTTTTTCTTTGTGATTCTAAAAAAATTACAGTTCTTTTTTCAGACTCTTCAGTACTACAGTTCATTTTAGTCGGGCAAGAATTCCTTTAGACCACTCAATTCGTCAAGAACGTTGGCATTTGTAATCATCTCAGGGCGATTTACTGCTAATGGATGTAACGTTTAATTCATCAGACTGCTTTGATGATTGCTTCGGTAAGGGAGTGGTTCAAAATCTCGTTGAGTAATATCTCGCTACCGCCTCGGTTAATAAACATTTTATGTGAATCGTAGACGTCCCAGTTAATTAGAAGCAAACCTGATTCACTTATTTTGAAACTGCTCTTGGCGCTGTTCCACTTGCTGGTGCTTCGACACATTTCACTTAGCGCGCAATTGCGTCCATTCGGTCTCGTTTCCCTGGAATTTTCCTTCGAGGAATGTGAAAGAGTGACAACTCAGGAATCTCTGTCAGCTGTCTATAGGGCGATTCCTAACGGTACTCCGTCGAGCTCAATGGGCCCATATTTGGGAGGAAGATAATTTGGCGCGAAAATCCGCGTGGTTTTAGTGGGAAGATATACCACGTACTACATTTAAAGAAAGGACATAATTAACTGTAAGAACTTGTGCAAATCTTTGTCTATGTAAAGGAGTATTATTATTATTAACCAAGAGTGTTACAAGTTTGCTATTTGCTAGATGGTAACGATAAAATAATACACTTCAGGCGTTTTAATCGTCAATCATCAACGAAACAAAATTAAATGCATGGAGAGAAAAAATATTTACTAAAATTAAGTAATGAATGATAAATTACTTGGTTTTCCACCACAGATTTATTACGCTTTTATGACCCAAGTTTCATCGCTGTGCGACATCGACATGTAATAAATCTTTTGTGGAATAGTAAGTACTTCATCATTTCATTATGAAGGAATTCCACCAAGTTACTGCCAATGACATTAATTCGAAAATCAATTAACCTGAAATAAATTTTCGGCACCTTTCCTTATAAACATGTATATTGACAGGAAAGGGCTAAAGCAGTCCTGCAGGATGACTGTTCCAATAACAATGTCCAATCTACAAGTTACTGTAGTCTTGTTGAGGAATGAAAAATTTTTATTTTTCCTAGGTTTTTTGCGGCCGACATTTCACCTTATATTGAATATCATTCCTCCCTGCGTAATTATAAGTTTCTACTTCCATTCTTGGCTCCCCTATGCTTTATCTCCCTGAAGTTCGTGGAGCAGTGCGCATAGTATACTTATTTTTCTTATCCTTCCTAGAGAGTCCCATTCAAGTGCTTTGAGCAATTCAGTAACGCTCTCTGTCCTCGTATCTACATCTACATACTACCCAGTCGCATGGGCTTGTGGCGGGGGTAACTCCCCCTGGACAACAGCCGTGTGAAGATGTAAGGGATAATTTTTGTGGGACGAAGTTTACAAATACTACCAACGCCTCGGACGCTAGTGGATTTCTTTCCTCTTTTGAGCCGTGAAAACAGAAGGAAACCACTGCTTTTTTAGCAATATAAAAAACTTCATCAACAAGACATAGCTGGACAATCAAATTTCAGCTAGAAATGAAACAGTAGATCTACGTCTGCATACTACTCTGCGAACCGCCACAAGGGCGTGAGGCAGGGGGTTTTAGGACACCTGCCGTGTATAGATGTAAGGGATATGATTTTGGAAGGAGAAATAGTGACGTGTATTACGGGAGTGTATTGAGTGGAGCTGTTTTACTGTGGTCGCTTATTGTGCGCGGAAAGAACGATTTTTTTACCTATCTGTACGGCGATATATCTCTCTTATTTTATCGTTTCTGTCAGACCTAGAAATGTAGTGAGGCGTCGTGATTATATTCTGTGTGTCGCTCAGAGACACACCAGTTCTGAATTTCTCAAGCAAGCTAAGCCTTGCGTGTAGCCTCTGAGTCTCTAGAGGCTCCTACCTTAATCCCTCTAAACATTGTGAGACATACTATGTTCGCTCGTAGCAGTTTTTAACGAAGTGGGCAGCTTTTCATTGTATTTCATTATTTTTTAATTTGAAAAATCTTCATTCTAAATGCTCACGACGTACACCAGTGCGAAGTAGTATCTGTCTTTGACTTTTTTCATTCGAGGGCCTTCCTATTACACACTTAACAAAACTTAGTTTCTTAAATGCTGTGCCGCATATGTTTTGTGTGCCTGATCCCCACGATATATCAGAATTTAAAGTAATTCCAAGATATTTTACTGTATCTGAAGATTTATGTTTACTCCTCGTAATCGTATTCTTCCTCATTACATACCTTGCTGCCTTTCTATGTAATTTCTCAATAGATTTTATATGCTCCTCTTGTGGGTACCAAACTGCCGACGAGCATCTCAAAATTGATCTTATCAGATACTTATGTGCCCTTTTCTTAGTAGTTTCGTTTCTCTCCTTGAAATTTCTCATCACCCAATGTCATTTTTTAAATTTTTTCTGGTGAAATGTTCCACGTTTGCCTCCCATCCTAAATCTTTGGTTAAAATATACCCCTTAGCAAAGAACCGATCTCTTTCAAAATCTATGGCACAAACTCCATAAATCCTATTTCCTCCCTTAAATTCGGTTATTCCTTCCGGTTCCCTTGTTTTAAATTGAAGTAATCTATAAATTTAAGAATAAAGAATTAATCACATAAATTAAAAGGTAAAAATTAAATAAAGAAAAGGATAACAAGTCAGAACAAAAATATTTATTTTTATTTGGAAAATCCTACCCAATATCTGTTTCTGTATAATATTATATATATTTCCTTCTTTCATGAAAATTTTTTTCCAAATCTGACCCCGCTCTAAAAATAATATCCAGAATGCCTCAGATTACGTTTGTCACTCTCATCTTTCAGCTTTTTAAATTTTATTTTGTGTTTTTTCGCCTTTGTTATTAAAATAATTTTTCAAAATTCCCAAGTTCCTCCCCCCCCAAATTTGCACTCATTCAGCAACTTGCGCCATGTAACCCCCGCGTTGGCACCCTTTCACCTTAGTATTTGCACCTATCACTTTTGCGAATAAGTTTTCCTGAAAGGGTGAAGTCTATCCCAGCTGTATTTAACTTCTCACAAAATGTAATAGAAACTTTGCCATTTATATTTTTTTTTCTTTTTTATCCATTTAATTTATATCCATTTAATTATTTAATACCTTATCTTCCATTTTATTTACATCATCTTGGAAGCACTTCAAGATCTCTCTCCTTTTGTATTTCCTCGTATTCAGTCATCGGCAAAAAGTCTTAGATTGGCATTAATGTTATCCGGGAGATCATTTATTTGGAGCGAGTGGCCTGAAAACGCTACCTCGTGGGACCCCCGACTTCACCCTGGCTTCTTGGCCTACTTTGCCTACTTTTTACTTTTATGATCGGTCCTTCAAGAAAGTCTCTTCCCAAAAGTACAACTGCTTACTGCTTGCGGCAACAATTCGCTCATCTTTTCTAACAGCCAATCTTGTCCAACTTTGTCAAAAGCTTCTGATAGACAAGAATAAGAATAATTTATTACTCAACAGTTTTGGTACAATGTTGTGTACAAATATCAAGGAGCTTTTGACAGCCTCAATGGTCGCATATCTGTATGGTGGCAGCCTTCCATCAAGTAAATGCATTACGGGCATTAAGCAAAAATAATTTTAAAAGCATTTATTATAATTAACAAACGATGATTTCATTATGGGCCAATTTATAGATTACTACGAGAAATGATATTTCACTCAAACTTCCTTAACAGGATAAACCGAAAGCATTTTGGTCATACGTAAGGGAGGTATTAGGTGAAAGATCTGAGCTCGAGAGGAGCAGAGAGAGAACCTCGGTACAGGTGTCGAGGGAGGGCCTGCAGGAAGCATGTCTCATTCAAAAAGGGAGTATTCTTCGGCTGGATAAAATCCACGAGCGAAGTCGTGACTGTAGTTGTCGTAAGGCGGATCCTAAATATCCTCCCAAACTTATAGCGAGAGAGTTCAGTATTAATCTGAAGACAATGGAACACATGCTCTATTCTTTTAGGTAGTTGATAGCCGAATGGTTGTTCTTAACTGGGCGAAAAAAAGGCGGAGAAGGCCACATTGTGGAAATCGACGGCAGTGCCTTTGGTCAAAGGAAATATAATTGAGTGCGCCAGAGGAAAACGAGGTGGGTTGTTGGCGGTATTGACCACTCAACAGAGGACACATTTCCCTGCGTTGTAAAGAAGCGGGTGCATTCAGGGGACGGAGCGCTCCGGGAGTGCTCAGGCAATTTCCCCCTGAATGCGACCGCTACGTAGCGGCTCAGTTGCAGCGGTCGGCCATCTTTCGAAGCGGTCTTTTGGGTCGCTACCGGCTCTGAACGCCTGGAGATCGGCGGGAATTCAGATTTCTTGGATAATTCATGATGTATCAAAACGGAAGGTATGGCCCTTTCTCGGTGATTCCATGTTTTACAAGTAATGCGAATATGCAAAAACTACTGTAGGACTATAAAGACAACCGAATAAAGATATTTAAAGTGTTATCTTCGATCGAATGACTGTGATAGTTTGTGATTCGACCTTATACAACTCGTTTAAATGTTTCTCGTAAGCTTTTTGAACTTTTTGTTGAAGCAATTCGATGAAAAATTTCGCATTATTTTATAAGTAAAATAGTTACGACTCAGAAAATGCAAGTATGTCCAAAACTTCTGTGTGTAGGTTTTCTGACATTACGCTCGTTTTTGTTTTTGGTAATTACCGGTGTCAAGTTGCAGTAATTATCTCTTCATTTGATTCTTGCCAAAAATTAACCTTAGTATTTTAAGGAGCCAGCAAGGAATGGTAGTACTTATAAGTACTAGTATTAGTACTACTATAGTACTAATAAGTAGTACTAGTAAGTATTAGTATTAGTACTACCATGCAGCAAAGTATCTGGGAAAATTTTGATTTGACCTCATTATCAATACTCATGATGAAACGAAAAAGACATGGCACTCCTACACTTCCATAACCATATATAAAAGTACAATTATACTCATCATGATCCGTTGTAAAATAAACAACAGATAACCTTGATAAGCTACCAGCAGTCATGTCGCTAATTAAATACAATATGACAGTCTGGAGTATGAAACTACACATTATACAGCAGTTTACAGTAATCCACTGACAGGAACTCTCAGTGGCTCATTACCCGTGGTTGAGTATGTAATTAGTAATGGGTCAGTATACTGACTAAATTCAGAGTTGCTAAGAAAGAATTACTGGTAATTGTGTGATCAACTAGTCAGGTTGCATTAGTTGCCTATATCACACTGCCTGGGCTTTTGTACTGAACTAGCCAGCTGAGTATTGTACAGAACTAGAATAGCTACTTACAAGGTACCTCATGAGATTATGTAGTAGAACACAGCCATTGGAATATAATCAGGGCAAAAACACCTCGGACAAGAATGAGTGATTCCTGCTTACTTTGATGGATAATCAAAGGTTGGGGCTCTTAAATGCTTAGATTCATTTCCGCATAATTTTCACCCAAATTTCATGGCCAACTAATTTTCACCCATAACAGCTGTTCAACTAATATTCCAAAGGCTGGGTGTATGGTGTAAATCACAGAAAAATGATCACACTTGAGATTAAGCTGGATATTTTATTTAAGTAATTGATAAATTTAATTATTTCCATATTAAGATTACGGAATTCTATCAGCAGCATATTACGGAACTCTTTTTCTGTTGTCACATGTTTGGACTTATCACAAGTATCTACCCACCATATATTCAACATTTCATTTAAAAAAAGGCTCAACATTTTTCTATAAACAACAACTCGATGTTTGTTGGCAGCAATCACAGTTTGGCCTGACAATGCTTTCAACCTTGATCAGGGGGTCTTAATAAATTAAAAAGTAGGTACAGGCTTTCCACTTCAATAATTTAAAGAATGAAGGACAGCTATCATATTAATGTTTCTAAAAAAGTCTCACATTCACTAATTTGAGCAGAAAATATGATTAATAAACAATGTAAATGGTTCTTGAAATAATAGTTATTTCAAATAAATAAATACACAATATAATAAAAAATTTCACTCAAAACGTTAAAATAAGGTATCTTCAATTACAATGGATAACATGATATTGAAAATTTAGATCATTTCGTCCTTTTCCAAAAGACTTTTGCGCACGTATTACGTATCTCTTGAATGCTATAATTCTTTTTTTTTATGAGTAAATAAAAACATTTTTAACAAATGACCGATGCATCTACTTAAATACAAGTGTACAACTGAAACACAAGGAAGAATGCATTTTTCAACTTTTCGCCCAAATATCAAGATTATATTCCTACTCTTCTAATCTTCAAGCGTGTTGAATGTTCGTACCATGAATATACTATATTCATCGTTTGTACTTATACATCACCGATGAATTGATTACTTCTGATGATAGAAAAGCGAGCCGCCATATTGGATGTTATTTGTTGTTGTTTACATTACGTGCGCAGATCATCATATAATTTAAACTTTGATGTAAATAAACGAAACCAGAATAGATAATATTTATATCAAGGGAGCGTAATTCAGCTTAAGTTCACCAATATTCGTCAGTTGAATCACTAAGCGTCGGCTACACGTCGTCTGCTTGAATTTCAAAAGTCCCACCGTAGCGCTCGTTCAACTTTCGCATTCAGGGAAACGGAGCAGATACCAAGTAGCGGTCCGCTCCACCGCCCCCGGAGCGCTCCGTCCCCTGAATGCACCCATTCCAGCTAGTGGGAACTCAGGAAAATATCTGAAGCCACTATTGTCGCCAATGGGGAAACTTAATCGATAGGTGGCAGCACTATTACTCGCCCATGATTCGCGTTGATGACAAAGAGACTTCAAGTTTTTGCGTTTGCGTCCATATTTTTGTGGTGTATAACATATTTTCGCTAACAAAACCCCATTCTCTAGCTCTCTCGCGCCAATTCTCTGGGATGGATATGCGGATATGCTTTCCCGTTACGAGTCCTACGAACATTTCCCGTACTCTTCTGTAAGGAACTCTCTCGCGGCGACGAAAGGCAGAGGTATCTTCTTGGGACCCAACTCAGCGGGACACCGGGCCGTGTCCTCGGCGGCTGGCCTGACCCTCTGGCTGAAGGATTAAAAGCCTCCTTGCCAACCGAGCCGAAAAGCCAACCGAGTATTGCTAGAATTGCTATTGCCTTATGTTGATGGAAGAAAAAATAATAGTGTTCATTTTAAATTCAACAAATTCAGATTTAATGCGGCGAAAGTTTGTCACAATGAAATGAAAAAGAATAGCATTTTTCCACAAACGATAACTAATCCATGTTCAAAGCGTTTCAACGCTTTCCTGTATCTTCAGGTCGCTAAGCCTCTTCACATAGCATGGTCCACCACAGCTGTTCTAGCACACGCAAATCGTGCGTCATCTATGGCTGAAGCGATGCGAACTGCACTGACTGCGGGCTCAAGTCTACCATCGTTCGATTTTGGCGGACGGAGGCGAACGGCGTAGTATGCCAACCTCTCGAAAAAAAAACGGGAGGAAGCGGACGGAAGCCTGACGGAGGCGGGAGGATAGGTGTGCGCAGGGCAGCATGAGTCCACGGTCGACTGACTGAAATCCAGTGGTTTTTTTAACAAATACCTTCGGATTACATACAATATTTGAACTTTCAAATGAATCCCTTGAGTATTTCTGAACTTGTAAAAGTTTTCAACGAAATTCTACTGTTTATATTGATGGATTTAGTGTATTGATCTAATACCTCTAATTACGAGTTCGAGTTTTCTGCTGGTAAAACTGCAAAAGCATATTCCCCAACCTCCTATTTTCATCCGCGCTTTCGACCGGCACTTCGTATCTTAATGCATACGATATGTGTACAATTAATCTTTGCCGAGTTCCGTACTAGAACTCCGTTTGGTCTAATGCTAGAACTGCGTTTGAAATTTGCTCGCATTGACCGAAAAAGTGATTCAGTCAATTTTAGAGTATATCATCAAAACTTGCAAGGAAAAATCCCTAAAAACAGCAATGGTGGACTCGGAGGACGGAGTAGCTAAGGTGACGAATGTCCGAGCTTGAGTAGCCGAGAAGAGGGCCCGGACACTCGCTAAACAGGGTCCCGAGGAGTAACAGCATACCTGGGCTCATTATTTCGGCTAAGGTCACTCTCCTTCACCCCGTGTCACACACGTTAGGTTCCTTCGCGTAGGAACCATAGGAAAATATACGACACATACAGTAGGCATTTTGTATCTTGGTAGGCATTTTGCATGGAAAACCCAAAGCAATCGGTGCGAAAGCGCTAGAGAGACGCTGCTAACAGTCATCGGAGGGTATGTGGAGACGTGAAAGGTCGTTATGATAGTCTTGTTAAAGGAGTACTTGGAAAGTGCGACGATAAAGTTAGAGAAATCAGTCACTTCTCTCTTGTTTGACCTCACTTAGAATACGCTACCAGTGCTTGGGATCCTCATGAGGTAGGCTTAAAAACAGAACGCGAACCGAGAAGATGAGCAATATACGTGAAAGGCCGTTAGGATGGTCTCGCTAGTGTTACCGACCTCTTGCCACAACTGGGATGGGAATCGCTTTCAGATCGTCCATTGTAAATTAGACTCAATCTTTTAAGCAAATTCAAAACCGATTTATTTTGCGACGAAGTTATTAATATCTTACGAAATCCGATTTACTACGGCGGATCAGATCATGATAATAACATAAGACAGACTGCAGAACAAACAGGTTTAAACTCTCATTTTTCCACAGTCGGTAAGAGACCATAATGGCTGCGTTTGGGCTTAGAAGTGGGTAAGTTGACAGGCAGTATAGCTGATTAATTGATGTGCTCCCTAATGAACGTTTCAAAATCTGCCGCGCCATTTGCATGGAACTTCCGCATTTTTACTTCACTTACGGCTGTAATTCTCTAATAAAAAAAAATATGCCATTTATATTTTACTTTTATTCAATTTTCCAGGAATTTTTGCTTATTATAATCTGTTTTACATAGAAGCATGACTATGCTTCGTCGTTCAAATTAACATATTTCTGATGGAATCCAAGAAATCTCCATGCCCATGTTAAAATCTCCCCTTTCAAGGCTGAATCACAGTAAAACCAGCCTCGAAACCTGATTAAATTTTCACCTCAGTTTATAAAAAGCACTTCAAAGATTCTATGTTCAAGTTTTCAGAAAATCTTGAATGCGTAACCCTGAGGCTAGAGCCACCTTAACCCTTTCACCGCGATAGTCGACAAAAATCGGTCCGAAAATATTTGTGCTTCGCCGCGATGATCGACTTCAGTACATGACCCTGAAAAAAACTTTTTCTTTGGCCGCCACAGATGCCCAAAGTCTCTCATACTACGTCCCCGAATTTGAACGCGGCAGTGGCGATTTCTAATGCTGAATAATTGAACCAAGTGAACGCATGACGAATACGGATACGAAGAAAATAATACGAATATGCCTTTTGTTTTTTTCATTGCAAAATGACATTTTCTGAGAATGATTGTTGAAAACCAGATACGCTATGGGAGGGTTAATCCGATGATCCTTCTTAGGATTTTTTAATGGATGAATGAGAAGGCTCACCGCAATCCAATCCAAACATGAGATTAACGAACAAACTGAAAACGAAGCGAATGTAGGTTATCCTTTCCCTAATGACCCTGATCTTGGGCTCATGTGGGTGATAAGGAACTCTGCAAGGTCGCATTCAGGGCCAATGACTGCTATTGATGCAACAGATTGGAATGAAGAATAATCTCAATATGCCATTAATGTAAACTAAGATAGCTGATCACGGGACATTGGGATATTTAGACTTACAGCTTGGGCAATGGAAGTCTCCCATCCATTTAATAAACCGATAATCCGTGAGAATTTACATACAGGCAGTGAGATACAGGCGGTAGATCAGATCATGAGAATAAAATAAGGAAAATAGATAGTAGAACAGAAATTTTTACCATGTTGTTCTTCCCGCGATCGATAAGAGATCATAATGTCTGTATTGATACTTAGAAGTAGGTTAGTTGACATGTAGTGTAGCGGAATAATCCACATGCTCCCTAATGCATGTTTCTAAATCTGCCGAATAGTGCTGACACCATGTTTTGCATGTCCCCTGCATGAATCTTTTGTCACGTTTACATAGTTACATTATAGATTATTTTAGCAGTTTCTGTAGCATTCGTAGCATACCGATAGTGTGATGCATGTTGGTGAAGGTAAATTTCTTCACTGTAGTTCACGTTGGTGATAAGTCACTCCCAGCCAAGCACCCTTCCTGGTGGCTTGCAGGGTAACTAATAGATATAGATATATAGTTTAGCCAAGTAAACGATAAAATATGCAAAACATACCAGAGTAAAATGAGATAACGGTGGTGCGCTCTCCAGGAGAATACCATCTGGCGACTAGGACGTGAGCCCCTGGCCATATCATGCTCTGGAAGAAAAAATACAAGTCGATTACCCTCAGAAATTCAATAAGCAAAACGGGGTATGTAAAGGTAGTGTCATATAGGAGACAGAAAAGAGGAGTTTCAGATACAAGGGCGGTTTTGGATTTAAGTGCGCGTCGAAGAAGTCAGTGAAATGCATCCAGCACGACCAGTAACATGAAGAACCAAGAGCCACGCGCTAAGAATAAATTTTAAAAGTACCCAAAAGTATATGAATGTTTCGTCGGGAATACTTCAGATATTGAACGGCCTTCGAATGAACTGGATCTAAAGAACTAAGGACAACATAAGATAAATAAAAGGCGTGCTTGAAGGAAAAGAGGTATCTTTTGTTCTAAATTATTCTAACTGTACATACATACATACCAATCACGCAGTTCCCTTCCGGGGTAGGCAGAGTCACCAAGTTTCACTCATAAATGCATATTTGTACTCCTAACTCTGCTTCAATAGTCTCCTCCACACTAACCTATCCTTGCAAACCTCTTTTGCTTCATTTACCCCCATACACTGCCTCATACACGCCCTTCAGTTTTCAAGACTCCAAATATTCCTCCTCCTAAGAATTTCCTCAACCTCATTCAACCACAACTTTCTCGGCCTACCTCAACCTCTCGCTTCATTTATTTCACTCTTATATATTTGTTTCGTTATGCGACTCTCATCCATTCTCTCAACATGGTCAAACCAACGAAGCACACTCCTTCCATATATGTCCATTACTGGAGCATCCAACCCACATTCATTTATTACTCACTCATTCCTGACAGTATTCATCAAGTGCTAAAATACGCAAAAAAATATTATAAACCTCGAATAAAAACGGACAGTTAAAATTTAAGAAATAATTTATGCCAAATGTAATTTTGCGCAGCCACCAACAAGTTCGCTTCTCGGGTTTAACGATGAGGAAATATTTCTTGGCGGGAATGAAAGATGGAACACCAAAACTGTAATCTCCAGGCATTATTTTATTTTATCTAATGACAATTCTGTAGTAAAGAAACAAACTAAAAAAATGCTTTCCAGTTGCAATCTTTCGAGAGCGTTCAAACAAAGAAAATGCAACGATTTAATCAAGAATTGAAATAATTAATGATAATAAGACGTTTACTGACATAGACTTTTACATCGGCCTTTCAGACTTTTTGGTACATAAATTTAATGTTTACATGAGATAAAATTTTAAAATTATAATTATAATTACAAGACAAAAATTATGTTTACTTGGGAAAAAGTAATAATAATATTTACATGATACGCAATTTTCATTTCATACGCATTTCAGACGATAACGGAGCACTGGACGTTTTTCATTGCTGTTATGCAGTTACCAACGACTCATCATACACTTCGGTCACTTTCCTCTCCAATATTTTTCTATTTCTGCAGCGTAGTTTCCTAGATACTGCCCCAAGAGTGAGCGTATGCCACCCAAGTCGCCGGGCGCCTTGGGTGGCATACGCTTGGCTCTGGCGCCTACGCTGTAATCTACCATGTCCACCGCCGCGTGTCATGTTGTGTCACCCCAAAGTTTTACCTGACTTTCCCGGCCATTTTAATATGGTAAAAACTACTGATGTCATTTAATTTAAATATTTGTAACGAATTCAGAAATTACATCGGCTGTGCCTGTCTAAGGGAGCGGAAATCGCCGCGTACAAAAGTGTACTTCTCCCCACTTTGTTGTATGGTAGTGAAACACGGGAACGCCAGGATAGACATAAGAGTAGACTAAACGTCGTGGGTATGAGTTATCTGAGGAGTATTTGCGGAAAAAATAGGATGGATGGGGTCAGGAATGAGTGGGTAATAAATGAATGTGGGTAAGATGCTCCAGTAATGGTCATATATGGAAGGAGTGTGCTTCGTTGGCTTGGACATGTTGAAAGAATGGATGAGAGTCGAATAACGAAACAGATATATAAGAGTGAAATGAATGGTGCGAGAGGGAGAAGTATGCCGAGATAGTCGTGGTTAAATGTGGTTGAGGAAATTCTTAGGAGGAGGAATATTAGGAGTCTTAAAAACAGGAGAGCGTGTATGAAGCAGTGTATGGGGGAAAATGAAGCAAAAGAGGTTTGCAAAGATAGGTCAGTATGGAGGATATTATTGAAGCAGAGTTAGGATTTATGAGTAAAACTTGGTGACACTGCCTACTTTGAAATGGAACTGCGTGATTGGTATGCATGTATGTATGTTGAACTTTCCTTAATAATTAAGTCTGCACAAGTGGACGCACGGTGAGGCCAAATGTGTTCATGCTTGGTAATAAATATCTCATTTATTCCTTTGAAAGTAATTTACTTGTTAAAAACTTATAAAAGTTACATTATATTCTTGTTTAACTGTATTATGCACTTATAAACATATTTTTTCAGAAAATAATTAACAATTTCATTGATGTTCATGAAAATCCTTAGGAATTGCAGCAGAGAGGTCTGGAAATTTGCATAGATAGTCATACACGGCGTTAAACAATTTTATAACCATTATTTTTAGCACTTTTTTGTAATATACATTGATTTTTTAATGTTTAATGACATTTCTACATCAATTCCTCTCTTCTTTCGGCAGAAATATCGACATCACTCAGTTGCAAAACGAACTTAGCCCCCATCTGTTCCCGACCACTTCACTCAACCAGGTACTATGAAAGTATTGATATTTAAGTATTGAGTATTTAACGTTTTGAGGAAAAATGTTAAACTTAATGAAACGAAAGACTCTAACGTCATAATAAATACGATTAATTTTCATATTCTTATATCTTTTAGAAACACATTAAATCTTTTTTGAGTAAATAATTAGAATAATCTGCGTTGCCTTACTCCAAACTATCACTTTGGTTTCACCTTGTTTTTTTTCCAATCAGAGCAGCTTATGTGGCAAGATAACGAAATTCGATTTGAGATTTTTTCAGGGCTGAAGGGCGCATTAAATGAAGCTGGTCCTTCTGCATTCATTTGGATTTCTCTAAATAATCATCTCATCCATGAACGACTTTCGACGCCATTATCAAAGCCATCACTTAAGAGCACTGAAATTGTGATTGTCTCAAAATGTGTCATGCTACCAACTTCAGTTTCTTTCTTAGCAGTTCAGAGAAACATCTCACGCAAAGTAAACACTTTCAGGCAGATTAAATTTTTCTCAGATTTGTGCCACAGAGATATGTGATAAACAGCCTCGAAGAGGAACCAACAATACCATAGTTGTTAAAGGAATTTTCAACAGTCCCAGAAAGGGCAAAAATATAATAAGTCGAATCCATTTCCTGGGGTTTCCACCGCGTTGATTCATGATGTGGACGGTATTTCGCCGGCTATCCTGCAGGCTTCCTCAGATCACTGGACCTGAGAGAGCCTGAAGGATAGCCGGCGAAATATCGTCCTCATCATGAATCAACGCGGTAGAAACCCCGGAAAACGGATTCGACTTACATCCAAGCCCCGCGGAAGCCTTCATCAGAACTATAATATCTTAATATTCCATGGTTATAGCTCATATGGTAGAATAACCCAATATCACCTGTTTTTTCTTGAAAGGGATTCTTTTTCAGAAAACCAGAGTGGCATAAGTAGCGTTGAAAATTTTCCTGTTAATTTTAAACTATACGTCCTACAACCTATGGAGGACAGCAAAATTTCAGACCAAATTTTCTCTGAAATGCAGAGAGCTAAAAACGCAATATTGAGGGAAATTAAACTTAAAAGAAATCCGAGAGAAAATAATTCTACATTCTGCAATCCATCGTATTGTAAAAACTTCCATCCAATATTTTGAGCGCAACTTATTTCAACAAGTAAAAGAGGAAACACCTCCTCAGAATCAATCCATAAATTTGAGAATGGACGTAATTTAACAATAATGGGGTAAAGACAACCCCAAAAATTATTTTTTGCAAGTATAATTTCTGCTTGTATCCATTTATTATTGAGGAAATACGTACATATAAAAATTCAATCTTTAATCACCACTGGACTGGACTGTCCGAAGATGAGTGAACGAATCCGTCGGTCAGGACATTCGGCTATATATGTTTGTAATACATAGATTGCATTCTCACTGAAACATATTTGATGTGCTTTCATACGTATATTTTACCCCAACTGGGAGGAATGACATATTTCCACCAAGCCCCTTCAGATTTATATAAATGAATACGAAGCACTTTTACCGCTAGTTTATCTGCTTCGATGCGCTTCTAGCATTATCCTTCTTGTAACCTTACATTCAGTTTCCTTGTCTTTATGATGTAAAATATAGCTCAGTGCACGACTACATATCGTATTTCTTTCTCCTCAAATGGTGATTACGTATAACTCATCTTCTTCTGTGAGATCATTCCCTATGAGACAGAATGTGCCGTTTTGGACAAGTTCTCAACTGCTGCTGCAAAAAGGATTTTTTTTTCATTATTTTGGGATCCTTTGGCGGGATTTCTCCATTGTTTACACTCATTTATCCAAATGAAGGGATTACAAAAAACTATTCTTTAGGGCTTCGTGCACTCCGCCTGAAAATTTTCATAATTTTCCTCGATATTCCAATATTAGAACGTAAATTTTATATTCAGATTGTATAAAGGAACTCGAGGAAACTGAAAAATTTGATGAAATCATAGAGCCAACACATAAATCTAATTAATCCAAGTTGTTACATTCTGTAAGCCTACTTCGTGTACATTACAACATTCACCCAACCTTCCGTGGATATGCCATCTTTCTGCTATAAAATATATTGGTTGGCGACACTTAAGTTAGTTCGAGCGAGATAGTGACGAGTCATATTGTAGACCATATTCGAATCATCGCTTTAATATCAGCTGCTATAGGAAGTGTGGATAAAATATTGCTTTGTAAATTATGTAATAATATATATTTATATGACTGGAATTGAAAGTAATTAATTAAATATCTGTGCATTAGTCATTAATTATTTTAATTTGATTCATTTTTCACGCAGTACGAATCGATAAATTAAGAGAGATATTTTGCCGAACGGATAGGTATGGGAACTCGTTTTTCCCCCGAACAATTAAGGACTTTAATAAATGCTAGGCGGAAAATTTTTTTTTTATTTTAATTTTTATTTTTTATTTTTTTTTAACGGCTGGTGTCCTAACACCCCTTTTGAGGTGGCTTGCGGGGTAGTATGTAGATGTAGATGTAGATGTAGATGAACTCTTCATCACAACGGAAGGTTGTTTTGCGATTTAGAAAAAATACTGCGGTGACAATATGATTCATGTTCAAAAATAGTCGAGATAGTATACAAACTATACACTGCTTATTTTTTGACGAGATCTGGGCGTTAGAAATCCATCATTATTTAAATGTGGTCTCCCTTGAATGCATACACGCACCATTTTCCAAGTAAAGAGGCAGGTATATTTCATCAAAAAGCTCGGAAAGTAGTCCGGTAAGGGGCTGATATTTTGGTATCAATGGATGGTTAAGATATTTTTCCTCTCCAATGAGACCAAACTTAATGATTTCTAGGTGAAATGATATTTTGCTCAAACTACCTTAAATTACGGCACAATCAATGGTATCAAGGGGCGTGGTTCGAGAGAAATGAAAGTGTTTACTCGTTAATTAGTGTGGCGCGTGCAATTTAGTAAATGAATTATATAATTTTAAGGCAAAAATTCTGTAATGACTCTCAAAAAGGAGAAAAAAGAGACAACTGGAGAGGAGTGACGGGAGTTTTACCTCAAGCTGAAATAGAAAATATTCCAGATGAAACATGCCACTGATGAATGGTCATTGGTGATTATAATCTTCATAATCAAAAACACTCAGAAATAATAATTAGTTATTTGGACTACTGTGATGCTGCGGAGTAATGTATACACTTGAAATACTCTTGAGTAACTGTGAGACGGAATGGATGTAACTCCGGCACAAACTATCTCGAGTACTTCTCAAGTTTCGGATATTTTCGCTCTAAATACATAGGCATCATAATTAGTTATTTGGACTACTGTGATGTTGCGGAGTAATGTACACTTGAAATACTCTTGAGTAACTGTGAGACGGAATGGATGTAACTCCGGCACAAACTATCTCGAGTACTTCTCAAGTTTCGGATATTTTCGCTCTAAATACATAGGCATCATAATTAGTTATTTGGACTACTGTGATGTTGCGGAGTAATGTACACTTGAAATACTCTTGAGTAACTGTGAGACGAAATGGATGTAACTCCGGCACAAACTATCTCGAGTACTTCTCAAGTTTCGGATATTTTCGCTCTAAATACATAGGCATCATAATTCGTTATTTGGACTACTGTGATATTGCGGAGTAATGTACACTTGAAATACTCTTGAGTAACTGTGAGACGAAATGGATGTAACTCCGGCACAAACTATCTCGAGTACTTCTCAAGTTTCGGATATTTTCGCTCTAAATACATAGGCATCATAATTCGTTATTTGGACTACTGTGATATTGCGGAGTAATGTACACTTGAAATACTCTTGAGTAACTGTGAGACGAAATGGATGTAACTCCGGCACAAACTATCTCGAGTACTTCTCAAGTTTCGGATATTTTCGCTCTAAATACATAGGCATCATAATTAGTTATTTGGACTACTGTGATGTTGCGGAGTAATGTACACTTGAAATACTCTTGAGTAACTGTGAGACGAAATGGATGTAACTCCGGCACAAACTATCTCGAGTACTTCTCAAGTTTCGGATATTTTCGCTCTAAATACATAGGCATCATAATTCGTTATTTGGACTACTGTGATATTGCGGAGTAATGTACACTTGAAATACTCTTGAGTAACTGTGAGACGAAATGGATGTAACTCCGGCACAAACTATCTCGAGTACTTCTCAAGTTTTGGATATTTTCGCTCTAAATACATAGGCATCATAATTCGTTATTTGGACTACTGTGATATTGCGGAGTAATGTACACTTGAAATACTCTTGAGTAACTGTGAGACGAAATGGATGTAACTCCGGCACAAACTATCTCGAGTACTTCTCAAGTTTCGGATATTTTCGCTCTAAATACATAGGCATCATAATTCGTTATTTGGACTACTGTGATGTTGCGGAGTAATGTACACTTGAAATACTCTTGAGTAACTGTGAGACGGAATGGATGTAACTCCGGCACAAACTATCTCGAGTACTTCTCAAGTTTCGGATATTTTCGCTCTAAATACATAGGCATCATAATTAGTTATTTGGACTACTGTGATGTTGCGGAGTAATGTACACTTGAAATACTCTTGAGTGACTGTGAGACGAAATGGATGTAACTCCGGCACAAACTATCTCGAGTACTTCTCAAGTTTCGGATATTTTCGCCCTAAATACATTTGCATCTACATCTACATACTACCCTGCGAGCCGCCGCATGGGCGTGTGGCAGGAGGTGTTAGAACACCAGCCATGTAAATATGCAAGGAATAATGTTTTGTGGGAGAAATGGTGACCTGAATTATGGGAATGTATTTAGTGGAGCTCAAGTTTTCATTGTGGCCGCTTATTGTGCAACAGAGAACGAGGTTTTGTACCTATCTGTTCGGCAACGTAACTCTCTTATTTTATTGCTTCTGCCAGAACTAGAGACGTAGTGAGGCGTCATGAGTTCTCTGTGTCGCATATACTAGGTAGTTGAAGAGTTGACTTGGTGGAATTTCGACATGATATAATAATAACTTTGTAATATTCCACACTGTTTTATTACTAGTAAATAAGCCTAACCGGTTTCAATGTATACACATCATCATCAGAGGCAAAATACAGCGTACGGAGGTGGTTTCTTAATGCATATATATTCAGGGTACCACACGGGGAAGGAAGTAAGGAGGAGGTTGGGAGGGGGGGGAGGATATAAGTAGAGAGGCGGGGGTTAACAAAACGAGGGCACGGGAAATGTAAAACCAACAGCGTCATGAGTTAAAAGAGGAAGGGAAAGGCACAGTAAAAAGGGGCGAAAATTTGTCCGGAATAAAATAATTTAAACCCTATGACTAGATTTTTTAAAGGCTAAAACAATTGAAAATTTTCTAAAAAATCCAATTTGGCACCTTTGTCACAAAAATATAAAATATTAGGATTAAAATTAGAAATGTGATTGTGGTCAAACAGATGCTTAGCAAACACAGAGCTGTTGTCATGGTTTAAAAACATTTTAAATGTTCGGAAATTCTTGTTTTAAATTTGCGGCCAGTTTGACCGACGTAAAAAAAAATGCATCCAGGAAAATCACACTTCAGGGAGTACACCCCGCTTCTCTCCAAATTGTCATAGGGATCTTTAGAGTTAAAAAGGAGTTTACCGATAGTCACAGGATTATAAAAGTATAGTTTAAAAGTGTCTTTGTGTGTGTTTAAAAGTGGTTGATATAGTGTTATGTTGGTTGATAGATGGTTGGTTGATGATATGAGTGGTTGATGAATGGTAGCTTGATCCATCTCCTAGGTTTGTCCGGGGGAATGGGGGTGAGGAAAGTGGAACTCGATCTGGCTTTTTGCGTAAATGACGTAAATGACAGTTGGAGATTTTGAAAATGCTCTTGTCTCCAGCCGTTAGTCCAACCTTAGCAATTAACAAATCTGCGTTCAGTGCTGCATAGTTAAAAGATTCAACAGAGTTGGTAAAAATCATGTAACTTGAACATATTATGGGAAAATGTGTTTATATGTGCAAAATACAGTTAGGAATATAACATAACTTTCAAAGGTGTTCAACAAATTAATAACTTTCAAAGGAATAAATGAGATATTTTTATCAAGAATGAACGCATTTGGCCTCACCGAGCGTCGGTTAGTGCTTAGACTTATTTTTACAGCAAGTTCAAAACTGATTTAATTTCTGAATCAACATTAAAACGACAACATAAATTGTAAAATAATAACGTCAAAAGACATTCCGCCACCCTTAATATACTGTGACGGACTTGAATGAGAATAAAAACTTAGAAATAACAGGAACAGGTTTGAAAAGTAATTTTTCCGCATACCACTTATAATAGCTGCCGTTAGACTAGATTATGGAAGTTTCTAGGGTTGTTTGACTGATAAGGTAACGCTCTTCTCTTGACACTAAAACTAGTATCAATTCCATGTATGTTTTCTAGTAACTCTCTTTTCCCAGTGCATGAATGCATAAACACTAGTTCAAAAATATTCGTAGCTTAGTGTAGTGCATGACTTCCTGCCCTGCCAAACACCCTTGAGGTGACTTGCAGAATATTTACACAATATCCTGTAATCCACCTCAAGGGTATGCGGCAGGGGTGGGAGTTATCACCAATATGTACTAGAATGTACGCCAAAAAAGTGAATGAAGCTATCAGTATTAGTGCACTGGAAAAAACATGCAAATGCTTGTCATAATACTTGATAAATGAAGACTGAGGCAAATGTGGAAATCATTACATGCTTGATGCAAACCATTAATTCTAGCAGAGTCATAATGAGGAACTTACCGTGCAGCATCCTTGAACGACGCTCAGCGCGTAATGAGACGTAGTGAACCATGCTGCGGGTACCATAAGTGTGGCCACACCGGCCCCTAGTAGTCCTCCTTCGATAAGACGCTTCGGTCCCACGCGAGGCGTCAAATAGGCCCCAATAAGAGGCCCCACCAATGAGCCCCAAACGAATGATTCGTGCAAGTTGAGTTCCCAGCGCCTGTCTTCAGTTAGAGGAACCTGTTTAGAAAGAAGATGGGAAATATCAAATAATTACCATTTATGATTGATGTAATGAATCCTGATAGATTTACACACGAGTGAAGTTGAATTATGGCAAAACATAGGTATGTTAACACCACGTGCAACCACTATCAAAACTGAAACCGTGTCCGAAATGGCACCAAAGCACCCTCGAAGGTCAAATCGGTGGTGGCACCCATCTTGCGAAGTGTGTCCAAAACGTTAGGCTCCACACAAAGGGCCCTTCCATGGAAGCAGAAACTGTGTCAGACGTGGTCGGAGCGTTTCTTTGTCCTTGAGCTCCAAGCCAAATTGAGGCGGAGAACCATGGGTCTCGTTTTGTAATTGGTGCTTAACTGCAAGGCTTCAGACTGTGTCGGGATGGTTTTCAAAGTGATAATTTCTACGGAGGTAGTTTGCTATCAAATTGCGGTGTTGCTTTCATTAGTGCATACCATAATTACACACTAATACGAATGTAATGTGCGGTTCAAACATCTCATCAATACTTCTCTTCAAGGCAAGTTCATTGGAAAATTTTCTGACTTGCAAAAAATGCAAATATCGCAAAATGTTCTAGTATATGCAAGCACGTGTTAATTCTGTTTACTACTCACAAAATTCCTACAACTTAATTTCCCGAAATTCGTTTATTTCATCATACTATCGGTTAGTTAACGGGAGTTTTATCGATGGGATTTATTATTAACTTTGGTTTTCATACCGAAAAAATATAAAACCAGATATAATGAGACCGGATCTAAATATTTCACAAAACTAAATAAACGACAGAAAATATTTCATTTGGTAATTTCATATACATTAGACAATTTTCAACTAATAAAATCTCAAATGTTAATCTTAAGACAACCATACATTGGAAAATCTTGCATTACCCAATACAATCACTGTGTTGAACTTTCTCCTGTTCATAATACATCATATCTCCATGCAAGCCATGAAAATGTTGAGAGAACAAGAAAAGATATAAGAGTTAAAAAACTATAAGTACCCTCATTCTTTCATTTCATGAAATGTCATTAAAGATAAGTCCCTACGCTAAACACAAAAGAACCCGATGAAGATAGTTCTGAGAACTACTAATGAAAACTGATTCGAATGATGTGAAAATGGTTCTTAAAAAAGATAATCATATAATGCTACAAAAAATTCGGACGTCGGCAGAATATCATTCACATAAAAGACTTTAAGAAGTTAATTACACAGTAGCATTATAATATGAATAATTACTATAAGAACATTAATGTATAAAAAGTTAAATTCATTTCAATAGAATTTTTTATTTGTCATTAGAGGATGACGAAACGATCGATAGCCTAAAGGAAAAGAGTTGTACGAAAGTTGTCTACTTTGCAAATAATGAAAGATGCACATCATTTGCTCTCAGTATATATTTTTGCCGAAGATGGCTCTAGCGTTGAGTCGGGGCTTTCCGAAGGGCTCAGACGGGCGCACTAGTCCTCGACGAACGTCTGACCTTCGTTTCGGAACGAGAATTGCTTTCATTCAGGGCTGGCAACCATCCTAATTTTCCCGAACAAGTCATCAATCCGCAAAAGAAAGCCGTAAGCATCGTTGAATACTGCTGCGAGCGAACAGAGAGGGTAACACTGTACAGTCGATGAATGAACTGGGTTGGGGACCGCGAGTGGGAGCCGCGAATACTACACGTTAGGCTGAGGTTACTCGAGCACTTCAGATTAAGTTGGTTGAAGTGATTTTCGTTTACGCATGGATTTTCTTTTCTTCTTTTCATGGATTGACTCTTGTGCCACGTTTACATAGTTACATTATAGATTAGTTTAGTATTTTCTGTAGCATTTGCAGCATACCCACAGATTGGTTGCATGTCGGTGAAAGTTAAATTCTTCATTCTAGTTCATGTTGGTGATAAGTTACCCCCTGCCTAATATGATCACGTAGGGAAATTTCCCCGAAAATCCATGCGTAAACGAAAATCACTTCAACCAACTTAATCTGAAGTGCTCAAGTAACCTCAGCCTAACGTGTAGTATTCGAGGCTCCCACTCGCGGTCCCCAACCCAGTTCATCATTGACTGTACTGTGCTACTCTCTCTGTCCGCTCGCAGCAGATTTCAACGATGCTTACAGCTTTCTTTTGTTCTTGGTTTATTTCGGTGATGAAATATTAATGCGCAGCGTGTCAAATGCTTGCGGCGCACTCGGTATATGGCCTAACGGGAATGAGATAAAATCTCCACTTCACTCCTTCGCCATGCGTGCTTCCAAATATGTATTCGATTCCTTTTCTCCGTAATGCCCCACCGCCAACGTCTCGAATGTGTCCACCCCACGTTTGGTCTCAAGTCATGGTGACTCTAAAACTAATGGAAAAACGCTATTTCTGCTAGTCATCAGAAATTCCGGAAAGAGGCCAGAAAATGGTCAGATTCTAAAGGGCAACTGGATAGAAAGTATTTCTGAGGTGCGGGATTCCATAGGGGAAAAATTATTTGTCTGGCGCGGGATTTGCACCAGAATCCCTCGACATTTGTCCCGAGTGCTTTAGCAACGTATTAAAGCATGAGCGAGATTGTTCCCTTGTCATAATGGAGGTCAGAATCGATTTACACGTTTTAATTTCAGCAGATGGAGGAAGCATGGATTTAATACTGCATTATTAGTGGTGCAATAATGCACTCTTATATGGGTGAAACCTCAGTAATAAAATAAAATTATCTGTTTGAGTCCTCCATCTGACTAATTTTCTCCACGCGGTCTGTTTAAAACATCTTCACAACGGAAAGTTTATTTGCGATTCTGAAAAAATACTGCGATGACAATTTTATTTATTGTAAAAATAGTTAGGAAAACATACAAAAAACACCCTGTCAAATTTTTGACGATATCTAGGTGTTAGAAATTTCTTATATAAGGTCTCTCTGGATTGCGGAACCTACTATTTCCCATGTAAAGGGGCTGGTATTATTTGTCACAAATCTGAGAAAATAGTTCGGTAAGGGGCCGATATTATGCTTTCATTTTAAGAGCAAGATACTTTTCGTTACATTCATTTCTAGGTGAAATGATATTTCGTTCAAACTACCTTCATTGAAATTAATAATCATAAGACCTGAACGAAGCCCACTTGAAGAAAGATTTATGTACCAAGAAGATAATAAAATAGGGTTCCCAATACTTGTTTTACAGAAATTCAGCCTTAAAAGTGAAGATCTTAACAATGGACTCTAATAAAGATTACTCAGAATACAGCAGAAATGCAACCATTTCAACGAGAAAACACATTTAACCTTTTAATTAAAACTGTTTATAAGAAGCAAAAAGTTCTGGGCAATTGAATAAAAATGAAAGACAATTTTTATACTTACATAAACTATTATATATTCGTATTACCACCAATATTTTAAAGTTATGATCGAATTACTTCCGTAATTGTGGTCAAACTGCGGTTGCTCCACACATTGACTTCTAGGTGAAATGATATTTCGTTCCAACTACCTTCATTGGAATTAATAGTCATCCGCATTCCCGATGAAAGTATTTTAAAATCGAGTAGAACTGATAGCACTAAGCAGCTAATATATGTTTTAAGAGTCAATTGCCTTAAATTTCAAACAGATGATTGATATCCCTGCTTTACATCCCCTAATTCTTCCTTTCGTTCATGCAACCTATGGAAAAGTAACGAGAGAGCAGGGTTAAACAATAGCGATGTATTTCGGGTCGTCAGGCTTCAGATTGATGATGTTGTGCCCTCTCCAAATATCTCGATGGAAATAACCATACATGTTGCCAAATAAATGATTTAAAAAATGTATTCCACCGGCCAAGGTAGGTTTTGTTGAATGTCAGAGAATCTCCTCCCGGTTTTCTATACATTCAGGGGCCTATCTCCCTCTAGTATATCCTTTTTCGCCTCTGCATACGTTCTACCCTTCTTCATCCCGCCCATGAAACCTATTCTCTTTCTTCCTCTACCCCTCTTGCCCAGCATCTTTCCCTCAATCACACTCTTCAGCTACCCATCCCCTTTATTACATCCTTCAGCCATCTACCCTGCCTATCTCGGATTTCATTCACGTTTCCTTTCCTCGCACACCATCTCAAGCAATACAAGATTCGTATTTAAAAAATGTTGTCCGAATTGAGATATTGTTATGACTACGGTTTCCGGCGCGGAATTTGAAACTTAAGTAAGCATAGTTTGTCACATGCGTTTTTTATCAGCATGATACGGCGAGATTTATCAGGAACCTCGTAATAATATGAAACGCATATTTTCGCGTTTAGGAGAAAATCTGTATGTAAGTCTTCACATCATGTCGAAATGTATATCAAGTGCCATACGGCTCCGTGCCGGGGTAGCATTAAATAACGAAAAGAAGAATTCAGTAGCAGTTTTCCTTCGCTCTTATCGGTACTTGAAATACGCTGCCAGTGTTTGGGATTTTTATGAGGCAGGGTTAAAACGTGTACAGAGAAGATCTGCAAGATACTTGAAATGCTGTGGCGATAGTCTCGGGTTACTGACCTCTTGCGACAACTTGGATGGGAATCGCTTATAGAATGTCAATTAAAAATTGGACCCAGTCTTTTATGTAAATTCAAAAGCAATTTATATCCCGACGACGTTATCAATATCTTAATCCCAGTAATTTTTTTAGAATCACAAAAAACATTCCGTTGTGAAGGAGTTTTGAACGTACCGCGAGAAAAAAATGGGCCAAATCAAAGACATGTGGATATTTATATTTGATAAGCTTGAATTTCAGTCATATATAATTATATTATTGCACTATTAATAATATATTCTTCAAATTCATGCTTCTTACAGCTGCTTAAATGGAAACGTATTATTCGAATATGGTCTCCATTATGACAACAGAACTATCTCGCTCAAACTACCTTAAATAAACAAAATCCATAAGGAGAATACATGTTAAAGAAGTAAGTGCATGTGGATTTCTAGTACGTTATCGTTAACTATTATCGTCAAAGTTCTCCAAAAATACAGCATGATGATAAATATGACGAAAATAAAAATTTAGGTATTCGGAAGAGAGAAGCTGAATGTAGAAGTCACCCTGAGAGTGAAGTGGATTCCTTCACCTATCACCTCAGAAGTATCATCACAAGGGACGGAAGAAGTACAACGGAAATCAAGCGAATAATAGCCCAAGTTAAGAAGGTGTACATGGGAAAAAGGTAACAGCTGTTTTCAAAGAAGATAGGACTACAAACCAGGAAACGGTATGTGAAAACATACGTGTTAGAGTAGCACTCTACGGAGCGTAGGCACGGACCATTGGAAAATCTGACCAGAAAAGAATAGAAGCCTTCGAAACCTGGTGCTGGAGGAGGATTCTGAAGATAAAATAGATGGACAAATTAGAAATGAAGTGTACGGCAGAGTAGAAGAGGAAAGGACCATATGGAAAACGATAGACAAAAGAAAAAAAAGATGGATTGGACACATCCTGAGACATAATGGATTTGCGAAGAACATAATTGAAGAAAAAATAAGAGGTTTAAGTCATCAGAGGAAGACCAAGGAATAAACTCATTGATCATATAAAAAGAAAAGTTCACAAGAAGAGACACCAGGAGGTAGGGGAACTAGAATTATATAGGAAAGGGTGGAGGGCTACAGTAAACTAATCTTAGGATTGAACTTCCTGTGATGATCTCCTCTTTAACTATTTGAATGAATGGACCAAAGAAGGGAAATATCTTTACGGATGGATCTACGTCCTTGTAAATCTGACAGATCGTCGTCAGGAGAAGGGGAATAAGTTCACATGTACCCATGTGAGGCTTAGGCAAGGAACTAGCATTAGATGGGAAGGGTGAAAGGCTGCAGTCAACCAATCCTAGGATTGAACGACCAGAGGATTCGGGCATCCACTCCCGCGGGGTAACTACCTCCGGCTCGGCAGGAAGCTTTCGCTAATATCCGAGCGTGGGTGGTAGTGGGAAAAAAGGAAAGGGATGGGAAAGTTAGCGAGCCACAACCCCAATGAGGCGGATTGAGGGCAAAAGGACCTCAATCGAGCCTCCGCCTCCCCGAAGTGCTCGTATTAGTTCGGTTACCCAAACAACTGAGACGAGTGGCCGTCGGTCTCGCTTTCGCGGAAAACCTACCGCACATCTTTGAGAACCGGAAGAGCCCGTTGTCCAAAGATTTGGGATTAGGTGTCTCCCTGGCTCCCTTTCTGGGTAGACGCCGTGCGGTCTGCCGGAGTAGGTCCTTGAGTCGGGGACCACCGGACCCATGGAGGGTCAATTCGGACCAATTCTGGTCAAAGCGTGGATACATCCCTTCTCTCAGTAGTCCTCGTCTACCCATGATTGAACGACCAGTGAATGAAAATAATACTTGGAAAATGAGAAGAGAAAGTAAAGGAGCCATGTTATTTTTCTCTGGTGGGACATCACTTGGAGTACGCCGCTGGTATATGGGACCCTTATGAGGTAGTACTAATTTCAGATACAGATCGAATACACCGCAGAGCAGCAAGAGTAGTTAAAAATTGTTCCGATGAACAAAGCAATGTTGCTGAAGTATTAAGGGATTTAGAATGGAAATCTCTCTCTCATCGAAGGGAAAAATATGTATTAAATCTTTCACGAAAGTTTGGAGCTGACTATTTTTGCCGAACGTGCAGCATATTTTGCTTGAGCCAAACTATTATGGTAGAAACGATCATAGACATAGAATTAAGGAAATAGCCTGCTGAAGCGATGGATTTAGAATGCCATTCTTTCCACGTTCAAAAGGGACCATAGTAGTAGCGATAGATCAGTTCTATGATACTTTGACACTGACAACGTGAAGTAGGTTTTGTACTTGTACTTAATATCTTAACATAAATATTAGCAACTCATCCTGCATGAAATTTCCGGAATGATTGAGCTTTTGCAAGATTAGTACCTTGTAGTACTATTTAACAGTCGCATTAATAATACAAACCGGAAGTGGTATCTTAATTAGCGTTCTGCAAGGTAGCATGTTCACCAACGTAGCACTTCCCTAGTTTCTGGTCCGACAGCGAAAAGTTATCTTTACTAATATTGGCCTGAGCCTAGGAGCCGGGGGAAGGTGCTCGGTTTTGATTTCAGTTGGGATGAGTGCTGCATGCCTGGTGTGGAATCACCCCGTGCCACACACCCTAGAGGTGGCTTGCACGGTATTTCGTAGATGTAGATGGGATATTTTGACCACCTGCCTGATAGCTGCACTACTACCGGAAGTGGATCTTTGGACAACATTTCATTGCTATACATCGTCGGGAAGAAGGTAAATTTCAATCAAAATTTTGAACAGGTGAGACACAATAAAACCTTCTAAAAAGAGCCATTCCTACCTCGCACCATCAGTAACTATGCCAAAAAAATACTGAGCGAAACGCGAAACCAGTATACCAATTAATTTCATCCTCTCCCTACTCCTACATCCTCCTCTCCCGATTTCAATGTCTGGTGCCATAAAGCACTCTGTCACACGTCCTTGCGGTGGCTCGAAAGGAAGCACGCAGATGTACTATATCATGATGAATACAGGTCTCTCGGGTATTTCACTGGATTAGTAGCTCCATATATCCCAACGTTTCGAAGAACGACTTGTTCTTCGTCCACAGGGTCCAACCTCATCCTTCATTCTCATTCAGAACCCCTGAAGACGAAGCACAAGTCGTTCTTCGAAACGTCGGGAGATATGGCGCTGCTATCTCGGTGGAATAGCTGAAAGAACTTTATTCACCAGTTGCGCCGGGTTAATCTAAGATGTACATCATAATCGTCGCATAAATAAGATCGTATTGTCCTAAAATATGAACTTTATGAACTAAAAGTAGGCCGGATAATGTTTCCAGTTTGATGCGGTGAAACTATTGCATTGAAAAAAAAAACAAAATTATATCGTTCACTTTTAAAATGCTGCGCTATTTTGTATAATGATCTAGTCTTGATATTGACATAAAACACCGACACGCATTTTTTCTTTATTTTATTTTATCTTCACTACCCCGAATACAGCGCATTTGACCAATTTATTTCGGGTGAATAACAACAAAAGACGAACACAAACACCCATACACTGGGAGGGGATAATTCCACCCAGGCGGGATTCGAACCCGCGACCCTCGGATTAGCAGGAGAGGACTTCACCCCGTCGCTAACGGGGCCGGAAAATGGGAAAAATGCCTGTCGATAGAATGAAAGAGGAATTTTTCCATTTTATTATTTACAAAAAAACGAAATAACGAAACAGACATATAAGAGTGAAATGAATGGTGCGAGAGGTAAAGATAGGCCAAGAAAGTTGTGGTTGAATGTGGTTGAGGAAATTCTTAGGAGAAGGAATGTTAGTAGTCTTAAAAACAGGAGGGCGTGTATGAAGCAGTGTATGGGGGTAAATGAGGCAAAAGAGGTTTGCAAGGATAGGTCAGTGTGGAGGAAATTATTGAAGCAGAGCTAGGTGTACAAATATGTATTTATGAGTGAAACTTCGTGACTGCGCCTACTTCGGATGGGAACTGCGTGATTGGTATGTATGTATTATTTACAGCATACAAAAATAATTATGTTACATAAATGACTCATCGACGATGATACGAAGCTGAGTTTTATTTTTTAACAGATTATGTAGATAAACACACACTGATGAAATTGGTCCCGAGATTTCACGATTAATGAGGCCGCGATTCGCGATTAAAACTGCGGGGAAAGTAATTCCATACTACACATCGTACATTTTTATTACAATATCTCGCGCGAGAGTCCAGGGATTATTTCAGGGAAAATTGCAGGCACAGTCGAATTCTTTATCCTTTCTTGTGACAAACCTATTTCCGAGTAAAATAATATATATACTGAAAATATTGCCGCATTACAAGAAGAGCTTTCGCCTTATTCAAATGGGTCTTTTTTACCTTTTTCAACGTGATTCTTGGTCAAAAAGGTTTCCGCAGCGTTTTGGTTTTTTGAAGGTTAGCTCTCGCGTGTTCCTCCGCGTGGTGTCTTTCGGTGACAAGATTTTCTCCGGCCATCAGGTCCAAAGTCCTGACCTAAAACACCAGCAGGATGGCTGTAGTAACTGTTGTCACCAAAAGGCTCCACGGGGAGGAAAACCCGAAAGCTGACTTTCAAAAATGCTTCTATATCGTTCCCCTGAATCACATGTTACGCACAGCCGCCGTAGCCCTGGACATTAATTTACTTTAATAGACATTTCAAACTTTTTTCTCGATCACTGCTCAAATTTGCTGTGAATTTGATTGATTGAACCACTCAAAGAGCCAAAAAATTAAATCTTTGAAAGGAATGATGGAATGGAAAACTGTACGTCTCTCAATATATCACTGTGCACTCTCAGCGTTGCTGTACGTGTCTCAGCACAGCCGCTATACCTCCTGTAATATGAACTACCTGATTAATATTAATTTGTCACTATTGAGTGTAACTTTACTGGAATATGAACTTCTAGATCATTATTTTATTGATCTCTATTCAGTCTGCTCTCTTCAGTATCGACGTACCCTGTACATAGTTTACTCTAATATCTTTGGAAATTCCGATTCATATCTTGAATCTCCTCACCATCCTATGTTTGTATTCAAATTAAGCAATATTGGCCTATTAACTCAGACCTTTGGCAAAATACAGGCACAATGGTATACAATAGAGAAAAGTAGAGATATTTTTTTCGCAAAACAGATGAATTAGTAGAGAACACTCGCCAGCTTCATTCGTCACAGAACGACTAGAAGTATAAATTATGACGAATAATTTTCGACGGTGTCCATTATTATTATAATAATACTATTTATAATTCTAAGGATGGAGGTGAGGCTCACTAAAAGCTCTCAATGATAATCTGCTTCGTATTCATTTCCAATGTAATTCATCGTGAACATTCGTAAATCGTTTCATCACTTTGCAAATTGCATAATTTTTTTTTATTTTCGCCGAGCGTGATTTCGATCTACGGCATTACCATGACATTATGCATTGGCTAGATTCCTTGATCAAATATTGATAGTGAATAATCTTGAATAATTTTTTTGCCGTAATAAAGGGAGAAATAGTTCTCGAAGCCATGGTCGTCGAAAAAAGGTGGCAATCAAATATTAATAAATCACTTTAAGTGATTAAATTATACGAATGAATGCATGAAATATTAATACGTGTTTGAAGTCATATTCCACGCACAAATTGTGGTATGATCTTGTAACACTTCTACTCTCACACTCGTAACATAATATAGAGGAAGCAGATTAGCTGACCGATTACTCGACCACTCGAAGATGGCTCATCAATGAACGGTTAGCATTTTTTATTGTCAGACGCGATTGCCCAACGAGGAGATAGTCCGGCGACAGAAAGAAAGGTCTTTGCTTCTACTCCGGGTGAGGCATTTTCATTCATCCCAACTCGAGACGTAATGTTCTGGCAACCAAAACTTCGTGACATACCCGAGAAGCGGACAAATTTAGAAATAACGGTTCTAGTACGCCACAGAAAAGCATTCCATGGAATATTTCGCCGAAAATTGATTGCACATACCTCGACGAGGTCTTACTCGAAAGCTTGCTATTGGCTGGATAGAATATGTACTAGCTATATACGTGGGTGTTGTAACTTCTTGGAAATCGGAAAAAATAGACAAAATTGGGCACAAATCCACATTTTCGCCCGAAAAAAAAACCCAAAATATTGTTCATTTATTGAATGCATGCAGTCTACATCATAACTGCCAATTCACAGTGTACTCGTAACAAAAAAGTATAAGACGTGTTGTATAAAACTTAAACAAAAAAAAAACATAAGTAACAAGGAAGAGAGAAACATTGCATGTTAGTTGCTTTTGAATAACTATTTTCCTCGAAAATGCAGGGCATGGAAGGCTATCGCTCATAAGACAGAAATAAAAGTTCGGTTGGAACTCAGTTCACCATTTAAAACGAATTCCAACCGTTATACATACAGTCAATGACTTACTGCCGTATTTCTCCAGTTGTAGCTTGAAAGAATTTGATTTCGACGTTTTGAACACTATTTTGAGATTTGGAGAGATCATGCCGATATGCAGTCTCGAATAAGTCGTTAAAATTGTGAAGTCAAGAATTAAACAGTGAATTTCAATAAATACGGATCAATATGTTCAATCAGGATGCTTATAACACGAAGAAAAGAAAGTAAACATGGCGTAGTCGGTAGCTAGTATAAAAATGTGGCGAAATCAAGTCGTAACCTACAGTTTACTAATACTTGGCTTCAACAATGAACAAAAATTTAACTATTCAAAAATCTCTAACGTTTCGGAAAATTTCACCGGTTAATCTATTTTTCTGTACTAATAAGGAAATCCTGTTCAACGAGGAAAGATAGCAATTGGAAAAGAGGAAAGGAGACTGAACATATGCAAAGTCCTAGGCCTTACATCTATGCACTGGACTTGTTCTAAACTTAGAGATCTTGTATCGATCAGAAGCCTCAAATAAGAAGTTCCCACGGTGGAGTCTAGAAGTTGAAAGTGTAAAGTTATGGTTCAATGAAACTTTATTCATAAATTTAAGACGGACGCTATTATCTGTACGAAAAGGAACAATACAACTCTCACATTTCTGCATTATTTCGAGGCTATTAATTTGGAAACTGAAGACACATTCAACAAAAAAACGTCGTAATTTCCTCCGATTTTATAATCACTTCAGTCCAACAGTCGAGATTATCAGGGGGAAAAGAGACCTGACCCAACCCCGTCCGAAATATACAAAAGAATCTGTGAGAGTCACAAACGTTTTCTTGGTGTTTCAACATGAAATCCCTCGAAGTTGAGCCGAACACGGTTTTATTTTTAGTGAAAAACACGTGAGTACCAGAAGCAAAAAAAATGTTGTGGCCTGGGGTGACATTAAGTATATGAGAGAGTGTCAACGGCGACCGAACGGTCACAAAAGAAGGAACGAGGTCATCCGTCAAGGTCACCAATGTAGGAATAGACGCACTAGAGCTAATCCGGGACATAACTACGCGTGGAGCAAGCTCGGCGGGCGAACGGCGAAGTGACCCGTGCACCGCAAACCACGAGGTGGCTTAGTGCCTGCAGCGCGCTTTTATCACCTGCTTCCTGTAAAGATCTCCGAATTGAAAAGAGATACATCTACACATACATCCTACCCCGAGAGCCACCGCAGAGGCGCGTGGCAAAATGTGTAAAGATGCGAGACACGAATAGAGAGGGAATACGAGTAGGAAATAGGAGGACAAGGTATAATGCATATTAACGATGTGCCTTATGGCGAAGTCACGCATATGCTATGACCACTAATTGCGAGCGGAAATAAGGACTTTTTCCACATGGTTTGCCAGGGTATCTATCTTATTTTGCCGATTCTACCAGTTCCAAAGAGACGTAGAGCGGGTATAAGATAATATCCATCGTATCATAATGAAACGAGTAAGAGGTGATGCTAACCTAACGTTCAGCTTCCGAGTCCCAAATGGCTCACAGCACATATACAACTATTTCTTACCCTGCAAGCCACCACAAGGGTGTTTTGGTACGGGGTGACTTATTACCTACATGAACTAGATCGGAGATATTAACTTTCACCAACATGCACCACACTATAGGTATACTACAAATGCTGCAGAAACTACTAAAATAATCTATAATGTAACTATGCAAATGTGACACAAGAGTCATGCAGGGAACATGCAAAACATGGTGTTAGCACTACACGGCAGATTAAGAAATATGCATTAGGGTGCATATGAATTAATCAGCTACACTACCCGTCTACTAACCTACGTCAGCGTCTTAGCCCACGCATTATGGTCTCTTATCGATCGCGGGAAAAACAACATTTTAAACCTTTCTGTTCTACTGTCTTTCCCTTATTTTAAACGCCTTATCTAGTACGTCGGAGTTCGTAAGATATTGGTGACTTGGTCGGAAAATAAAAGAATTTTGAATTTATATTTACAACCCAGTCCTTCCATAAGTTGTGTAACGCTTTTTCTTCGTTCGACGAAGTTTTTTACGTAAAGTGCGAGTTGCCTTTGTATTTGATTTACTTCGCGAATTGAATCTTGGGGCGAGGTTCCGAATGCTCGTGGCGTATTCGAGATGTGGCCTAATTACAGCAAAGTAGTCTCCCTTTCACTTCTTCATGGAAGAACCTTCCCACTATTTGCTTGAAAAATACTAGTTTTTTTAATATAGCGCCGCATATACGTATGTGTTTACGATTCTCAGGTATTCTCAATAAGTAGGGTTAAAAACAGCTAAAAGGGTGCAGAGAAGATCAGCAAGATACGTGAAAGGCCGACATGGCAGTCTCGTTAGTGTTACAGACCTCCTGCAACAACTGGGATGGGAATCGATTTCCGACCCTTGATTGAAAATTAGACTCACAGTCAGTTTGTCAGTTTTTATGTATATTCAAAACCAATTTATTCTTCCACGAAGTTATCAATATTTTACGAACTCAAACATACTGCGGTAGATCGGATCATGAGACTAAAATAAATAAAATAGAATGCACAACAGAAAGGTATGAAATTTCGTTTTCCCAGCGATCGATATGAGACCATAAGGGCTACGTTAAGACTGAAGTAGGTCAGTCGAAAGGTAGGGTAGCTGATTAATTCATATGCCCCCTAATGCATGTTTCTAAATCTGCTGAGGAATGCTAACACATTTTTGCATGTTCTCTGCATAACTCTTGTGTCACGTATTCAAAGTTACATTACAGATCATTTTTAGTAGTTTCTCTAGCATTTTTAATTTATCAATAGCGTGGTGTTTTTATGAAAGTTATTTTCTTCATTGTAGTTCATGTTGGTAAGCCTTAAGGCGTATAGCCTTACAGGATAATAAGTAGATGTAGTTGTATTCAACTTCATCTCACACCTTTATATTTACTAATCTCAACATCAAGGACTCGCGTGATTTATTTCGTAAGACGTGAACTGCAGAGCATTTATGAAGCTTCAGTTTGTTCCCCCAATCGAGACAACACGTGTTAACGCAGTTAAGGTCCGAGGAGATAATTTTTACGTCGGCTTTTTTTGACAATTTCTCGGTAGGTGACCAGAGGGTGTTCAAACGATCTAGTTTTGCTTCAACCAGGGAAATAACTGGTGAAGCTAATCGTGAATTGGGATTTGTTAAAAGAGAACTTGGAAAGTGCCACGAAAAAGTTAGAGAAATCAGCTTCTTCTCACGCATTAGACCCCACTTAGAAAACGCTGCCAGTGCTTGCGGTCTTCACGAGGTAGGCTCAAAAAGAGAGTTAGAACGCGTGCAGAGAAGATGAGCAAGATATGTAAAAGGCCGTTATGATAGTCATGTTAGTGTTACCGACCTCTTGCGACAACTGGGGTGGGAATCGCTTTCAGACTGTCCATTGTAAATTAGACTCAATATTTTATGTAAATTCAAAACCGATTTATTTTGCGACGAAGTTATTAATATCTTACGAACACCAGCATACTACGGTGGATCAGATCATGGGAATGATATAAGACAAATAGATTGCAGAACAGACAGGTTTAAAGTCTCGTTTTCCCACAGTTGATAATAGACCATAATGGCTGCGCTTAGACTTAGAAGTGGGTAAGTTGACAGGTAGTATAGCTGATTAATTGATGAGCTCCCTAACGTACGTTTTTAAATCTGCCGCGCCATCAGCTGCCGAGTAGTGCTAACACCATGTTTTGCATGTTCCATGCAATACCTTTGAGTTACATTCACATAGTTACATCATACATTAGTTTAGTAGTTTCTGTAGCATACCCAATACGTGGTGCATGTCGGTGAAAGCAAAATTCTTCACTGTAGTTCTTTATGGTGAATATCATCCCTACTAAACACCCTTGTGATGGCTTGCAGGGTAATTAGTAGATGTAGATGTAACTAGTGGTGTCTTGCATAAATTTATGGAATCCATGTATATTGAAATGAATAATTGTCACTGTGATTCGCATCTTAATAAAACACTGGAGACACGAATATATAATTTTTCATTTTGAATTACATCTAACTTGCAATCTAGAGTTAATTTCGTATTCATGAATAAAGGATAAAAGGGGGCCGATTACATGCTTTACCAAAAGATTCAAGCAAAAGACAATTGGATGAGCAAGAAATTCCGGGCTATCCTTTAATCAAGAGCGAAAAATCGCTGCATCCAGGTGGCAAAGACCTCCATTTATCTCCGCCGGAAAAGGAATACTCTGAAGGAAAATTAAAATCATTACACATTACGAGTTATCAGGTACGTGGGGTGGCCAAAGTACTGGATTTCACCCCGAGTACCCAAGTTTGAAAGTTCTAGAAAGTTCACTTCTTTGGTTTTTTCCACTGGGAATTTCGAACCCTTATCGGGTGCAACGTGGAGAACACTTCAAACGCTGCACTCTGTCGGTCGGATGAGTCGCTTAAGGTAGTTTGAGCGAAACATTATTCCACCGAGATATCAATTAATTTGGTCTGTTTCAAATAAATATATCTTACCCTTCCTAAAATACCAAATATCAGCTCCTTATCACATTACTTTCAGAGATATTTTCCAAATCAACTATTTTACTTGGGAAATGCTATGAGTATGCACTCCAGTGAGATATGTTAAAAATGAGGAATATCTTATATCTAGATGTCATCTAAAAACTAACAGCGTGTAGTTTGTATGTATACTCTATCATTTTTTTAAATAAATCATATGGTCACCGTAGTATTTTTTTCGGAATCACAAGAAACCTTCCGTTGAGAAGGCGTTTTAAACATACCACGCGAAAAAAATGAGTCAAGCTAAAGACTTATAGAGATATTTTTATTTGATTTATTAGAACTTCAGTTACGTAGAAGTATAATATTGCACCATTAATAATGCAATATTTAATTAATATTATAATTCAATATTTATTTCATGCTTCCTAGAGCTGCTGAAATTTAAAAAAATATAATTCGAATACGGTCTCCATTATGACTAGGGAACTATCTCGCTCAAACTACTTTCCAAGATTTTTGACGAAATATACCAGCCATTTTACATGGAAAATTGTACGTACATGTACTCCCGAGAGACCACATTAGAGGTGGATCGTTCGCGTAGGAAACGGATACTAAGGAAGACCGACTTCTATGGAACGACCGTTCCTTACGGTCCTTCGTTCTTATTGGTCCGTCGGTTCTTTCGCTCCTTCGCTCTTATCTTTAAGAGATAGAATGTTCTTCATAACACCACAAAAACTCAGGCTCATACTAGCGGTGTAATTAGCAGTTTTTTTTCTTTACATAAATGAAACCGAAAACAAGTAAAATGTTGGTAATATTACCTTCCATCTGTTATTTCATCCAAAATTCTTGAACTCCGTCATTACGGTATACTAAATATTTCTAGGTTTTTTTACATCCCTTAAATGCTAAGAGCATATTAAAAATAAAAATACATGACCACCAATGAAAAAGGAACAGTGAACGAGTGCAACTGAACGGGTCCCAAAAATGACCGGTTCAGAGTGAACGAGTTCCCCAAAACGATCGGGTTTGCACATCTCTATGCAAGTTTTTTAAAATGAGGCATTTATAAAACCTAGATCTCGACAAAAAATGAATATTATGTAGTTTGTATGTTTTCTCGACTATTTTTAAATATAAACCATATAGTTACCGCAATAATTATTTCAGGACAGTAAAAAAACCATCCGTTGTGAAGGAGTTTTTAATGAGCCGCGTAAAAAAATGAGTCAAATCAAAGACATATATGGATATTTTTATTAAATTACGAATTGTATTAATTTCAGTCATATAAAAGCATATTATTTCACCATTAATAATGCAATGTTTAATTCATGCTGCTTACAGCTGCTGAAATTAATACGCTAAATTGGAATATGGTCTCTATTATGGCTTGGGAACTATTTCGCTCAAACTACCTTAAGGTGGCACCGTCCTCAGGGTCACTTATTTAACATTTTCTGAAAACTTGAATGTAGCACTTTTCATATGCGTTTTATAAACAGAGATAAAAATAAAATAGGGTTTCCGGTCTGGGTTTAGTGTAATTCGGCCTCGAAAATGAAGAATTTAACGTGGCCCTAATGAAATATTCCTCCAATTACAGCAGCAACAGAAATAAGGCAAATTTTAACAAGAAAGCATATCCAAGCTTTTAGTTACAACTGTTAATAAATAGCAAAAATTCCTTGAAAATTGTACAAAAATAAAATATGGACATCTTACACCTTTCTTTTAAGTTATAAGCGAATTACTTCCTTAGCAGCATTTCCAGTAATTGAATACATTCAAATTTCCTTGCATTACAATTATTCATCAACCGAATGAACCCAAGTAATTTCATATTCGCCAAGGGATAAACTCGCGTTAAATTTTAAGAAACAGACAAACAAAAACGTTTTTTACATCTCAATTGACAGGGACAAAAATGTGCTGTCCATAATAACTGTAACAGTAAAATGTTGATACATCTTAGTATGTATTTCTTTTTAAATTATTCATGGTCACCAAAATCTCCGGTGAATTTGCGGTGGCTCTGGCCTCAGGGTCAATTCTTCAACTTTTACCGAAGACTTGAACGTAGCCCATTTGATGTAAGATTAATGAACCGAGAACATAATAGAGTAGAGTTCCCGATACTTGTTTTACAGGAATTCAGCCTTGAAAGTGAAGATCTTAACTATGGGCTCTAATGGAGATTACTAAGAATACAGCAGGAATGCAACCATTTCAATGAGAAAACACATTTAATTAAAACTGTTTATAAGAAGAAAAAAGTCCTGGGCAATTGAATAAAAATAAAATACAATTGCTATACTTAAATAAACTATTTTATATTCTTTTTACCTCTAATATTTTAAAGTTATGATCGATTTACTTCCAAAATTGTACTCACACTGCGGTAGCTTCATGCTAATGGCGCTGCAGTCGGTGACTCTGGCGAGACAAATGTGGTCACTAAAAATATATTTTTTGAATAATCTGCATATTTGTACCTTAATCTTAGTTTGCAATAGGCAACCCATTTCATCAGACAAAGCAGACTTTGTCAACGAAATAAATACAAGTATGGAACTTGGTACTTACACTGACTCACATAGTCAAGCCAGAGTCGGTTGCCAAGCGATGATGATTTATTTATTTCTCTATCACTGTCAACACTCATTTTTATTTTTCACAGGAAGTGAATTTTATTAACCTCCTTCATCAAAGTGATTTCATCACACAAGACAGCCAGCAATTATCCATCTCCAACATAACTCAAAAACCATCAACTGACTCAACCAACACCTTCATCAAAGTGATTTCATCACACAAGACAGCCAACAATTATCCATCTCCAACATAACTCAAAAACCATCAACTGACTGCCGTAAAATGTGTACTTAGTATCCACGGACGACACAGTACGCCACTATAAAGCAAAATATTAGCGAGCAATTATAATAAATAATGGCAGTGAATTAGTCATCGCAATAAAAAGAGATCACGGAAGTGATCAGAGTCATAAATATGAAAGTACTCGTACACTACCTGGACGTTTATATACGTACAATCTAAGGTGCAAATCGCTTAAGTCGTCGATCGCCTCACCGAGTAATCGACTGACAAAACTGGACTCCGCCTGAGGACACTGCAAATAAATATACTTCATCACTACCATTAGAAATAATCCCACATGGAATTTCCACTTATGAAAACTGCCTGGCAAAGAGCTAAAGAATTTGTTCCAGCATACGCGGAGAGCTCGCATACAGCTTGGGTTTCTCAGCAACACAGATTGAGAAGCTGGCAGGTACGACGACAAACTTGAATCGGATTAAGTCGAAATGGAAAATAAATTTTAAGCCATTGAGATATTTTCTCACTGCAATTCAATGCTAGGAATACTATTATACGACATGGGCGAGTGAGAAAATACCCTTGCAAAGCAACATTGTTTGTTAAGCCGACAATAGGAAGGTCATCGGAAGAAAAAATAAGAGATATGCTACTTCGCTCCGGTTAGGCCAAACCTCAAATACGCCGCTGGCATTTGGGACCCTGGTCATAGAGATTCAACTAAAAAAATATTAAAATACAAAGAAAAGCTGCACGCTTCGTAAAAAAACTGCTACGAGCGAACATATAGTGTTTCACAACTTTTAGAGGGATTTAGGTGGGAGCTCCTAGAGACTCGGAGGCTACACGCTAGGGTTAGCTTGCTTAAGAATTTCAGAACTGGTGTGTTACAGAGCGATACTGAAAATATTATTACGACGCATCACTACATCTCTACATACTCTCTCATAATAAACGTCACCATTTCACCTCCCTAAACCTAAAATCTCTATACGGCTGGTGTCCTAGCACCCCTGCTACACGCACAGGCGGCGGCTCGCAGGGTAGTATGTAGATGTAGGTGTAGATTACCATATCAACTGCGTGCTTTGCTTGATATACTTACTCTTACGACTCTCCACAAATTGAGAGATAATCTTCGAATGAACTGCGCTTTAATAACAATTTGGCCGAAGTCAAGTTCGTTTTTAAATCTACATTTACATCTACGTCATACCCTGCAAGCCACCCAAAAGGTGTGCGGCAGGGGGTGCTTCCACACCAGGCATGCAAGAATTATATGGCAGAACACCGAAACTACATTGAAACCAGCCTACAACACATGCAACGCGCCAATTAAAAATCTACTAACCAAGAAACATTCCATTGTCTATTGTTCCGACATGTCAGGGATACAAAGACTACTACTACAGATTCAAAAGATCATGCATAAATAAGAACATCAATATAGACATCATGCATAAATAAGAACGTAGAGAATATAAAGAGAAAGCTCTACAATCAAGCTAATCACACTATTCGCACTATTCATGACGATGATCATAGCCGTTATGGTCCCGAATAGTACGCGGAAAAAATGACATTTTACACCTATCGGTTCTACAATCTATCTCTTTAATTTTGTTGACGTGATCTAATCTGCCGTAGTACGAGGGGGTTAATAGTATGTTTTTTAGTCGTCAGAGAAATGTTTTTCCTGAAATTTAGCTAAAAGATAAAGCCTACGCTGTGATAGCGATTCCCATCCCAATTCTTCTAACAATCCAGACACACTGGCAAACTTATCGTATCGTAGCATCGTTTTACAAACCTAGCTCCTCTTCGCTGCATGCGATCTAATTCCGATATCAACCCCACTTCATATGGATCCCATATACTGGCAGCATATTCCAGATGAGGCCGAACGATTGAAAAATAACAACTTTCTTTCACTTTCTCATCACATTTTCCGAGTATTCTCTTGATAAGGCTTAGCTTCCTGTGTGCTTGACCGCATATTTCCCGAATATAAATAAATGATCCTAGCTAAAAGAAAAGTAAGAACTTTAAACAGAGAAGTGAGGAAAATTCAAATTACCACAGTAAAACGGAAGAGAACTCAGCGAGTTTCGCAAGATACAAATCTATTCATTCAACAATAAATAGTTCTCGAGGAGTCTTCCGCAGAGTCATAGCGGAACGCACGTCAAGGTTGGCCGCTAGAAATTCCCTCGAGCGGTCAGGTACTCTCATTAGTCTTAAGGGATCCTCTTTCCATTGGCTAATAAACTATGAAATACATTAGGAATCATAAAAGAGGACAATTTACTTTTCCTAAAGGCCATCAGAAAGAAAACCAGATGAAGTAAACGACGTGAATGTCATTAGCGAGTCCTATTTGTTAATAGCCCGTATAATATTGATAACATTATCTTTAAAAACCTTTTAAAACATACATCTAACACTTTCCCGGCGACTGAAACGCAGGAAATAATATTGGGTTTCCCATCGAGTTTAAAGTTCCATAGAAGCCAACGTTTCGCCAACAGACTCGTACGTTGTCTTCATAGCAAATCCACTCAACTGCCCGAGTGATGATGGCCGAGTCGAACGTCGAAACGTTGGCCAACATAAAAGCTTTAATCAAGAGGGAAACCCTAGCACAGTCCTGAATTAAAAAACCTTCATCACTATTGGTCGTTCAATCCGATGATTGGTAGACTGCAGCACTCCACCCTTCCCTATAGCATATCTGTTCCCTTATTCCTAGGTAGTTCTTAAATACCTTCCTTTATTTGCTCTATTCTCTTATTCCCAGGCCCTTCTCTTGGGATTTTTCTCTATGTTTCTCTCAATTAAATGTTCTCAAAAACCCATTGTGTCCAATCCTTCAGGTTCTCCTTTTCTATATTACTTTTCATAGAGTTCTTCCCTCTTCTACTCTTCGGTATGCTTTATTCATAACATCATCCGTTCATTTTCTCTTCATCATCCTTCTAAAACACCAGAAATTTCTTTGAATTATTAATTTCCTTGGTGAGATTCGACATAGTAGCTGAAGTTTTAAATAATTTCAAAGTGATATTTAATTTTATGCTTTTATACATCTGATGACGGTCAATCCCTGCTGATTTTCGAGAGTAAATGGGGTTATTCATGTACTCTGGGAAAGGTCGCTTTTTTATGACTATATATCACTCAAGCACGAGGGAGCCACAAAGTGTTTTGAGAGGCAATTATTCCTTCCTTCAACGACAGCAGTGCCGGCTAATTGTGGAAAGAAACACTTATCGGACATGACGCAAGTGTTTAGAGGCGAGATTGTAAGAATTTTGCCCCATCAATAAAACAGGTTCGATTACAAATGCCTTCGCGAAGAGAGAGGTCATGACTAATACACTGCTTGAAGTGGAATTCAATGACACATTTTAAAAGACCAGCGCCACGCTATAAACATCGATGCCGCGTTGAATTATGAGGTCAATCACGTTCGCTCGATCTTTGGCCAAGGTTTACAAGAAAGCGCGTCATTATAAATCCTGACCGTACCTCAACATTCCATCTCAAACGGACACAACATCTGGTCAAACTAAGGCGGTTTGCCACCCTGGAGGCGGGAGAGGAATCAGGCGGAATTATCTTAAAAGGAAATAAATGGAGGCGACTCGTTGATAAATTATGTGCCCGGTTCTCCCGACCTACTTAACCATACGAACACAAAGCAAGAAGTTACCTTAAGTTCTTAGGCCATCTAATATTATAAGCCCCTCTCGGATCCTGAATCCTACCTGAATGGTGCGTTCAGAACCAATTAACTTTGAACATCAGAGAGTATCAGGTTGTTCATTGGATATAAAAGGAAAGCAAGCAACAATATTTTAATTGATGTGAACGGCACATCTATACCTCATGTATGTAATGGAAAATTTCTTGGGACTCATCACGATGCAAGCAAGAGCTGGGAGATACATGTTTGTCACCTATAGAGTAAATTCAATTCTATCTGCTTCTTAATCAAATTTATAAGAGATACAGTTTCACCAAATGTCCTCAATACTTTATAGTAAGGGGAATTCTATTCCAAAATACTATTTATTATCCTTTTCTGCCCCTCCCATCAGGCTAGGAATATTTTTTAAATTCTAAAAAGAGCTGTTCGTCTAATGGCCGAAGAGCCCTACAATGCCCCTTGCCGTCCTATTTTTAGGAATCTAAATATTTTCCCTATTCCTTGCATCTACATTTTCTCTGCTGTGATGAACACCCACAGTAACCTTACAACTTTTACAAAAAACCATGAAATTCAACATCATTTTACGAGGAAGTACAATGACCGACCTATGACATTTGCCAGGACCGCAAAATGTTTAAAAGGTTTGAGGAGGATGGGACTCCAATTCTATAATCACCTGCCCATTCCACTAAAATACATGATGGCTTTCAAAATGCATTTGAAGGCCTTCGTGTATTTTAATTGTAAATGTATTTTAAATTTTAATTGTAAATAAATGTTCATTGACCTTGATTTAAAAGAGTCTTCTTCCACAATCTAGGAAAGTGTGAAAAATCCTCAGTTTTTCTGAGAGGACCTTCAATCCAAAGCCCAGCGCACAAAGTGTTAACTGCCTATCCTAAACCAACCTAAATTTTTGACCACTCAAAATAAGCTCTATAAATATCATTAGGTAAAATGATCATCCATTATTAACGAATATTTTAACAGTAAATTAAAACGTAACATAGTGTCAGCTGTGGCTGACTCGAAAACAGAGCGCTAGATATAACCGGATACTGATATTTTAAGAGTTTATGTTCTAATTCTTATAACGCGCTAAGGTAAATATAATATTAGAAACAAGCACTTTCACCTATTTGTTCCCTTAGTTAATAAGTAATACTTGAGTAACTTTGAATATTCTTCGAGTAAGCATTCCATTCTCAAGCATTAAGTTCGAGTTTTGAGCATATATGAGCCAAGGGACCCTCGAAATCTGTCTTATTTACGGAAAACACAAAAGAAAGATTAATTCAACAAACCGATTTGATTCACAGCAGCCATTCTTGATGGACCATGACGGCACTCGACTGCTGGTACCCGTATCGATGAAAAAAGAAATGATGCTCATTTCTGGGTCATCTTTTCACTTTCCCGCGCACTAACTATATGCCATCAAGTCTGTTTTAAGACGGATGAAGCGATTTTCATTTATGATCATATTCAAGGGTAAGTCTTCTAACGCGTTCATTAGTAATGTGTATAGACAAAGGTGAAACAACTTGAATGTCACCGATTTGGTTTCTTGGCAATTTAATGATAACTTAACACGTAGCTTTATGACACTTGGCATATATTTCGAAATACTTCGATGACATGCGTACAGATGACTAAAATGGTGGCTAAGAACTATCAAGACATCATACCGAGTTATATGCACGTATTCCCTCATGACTTTTGCTTAAATTTCTAACTCCGCGCCGTAAATCCAAGTATTGGCAATGCTTTAACTAAGACGACAACTTTTAAAATATGATTCTAGCATAATTTATATTACAACATAAATGTTTTTTTCCAAAATGGAAATAGAAGAACTTACGTGAAGTGTGGTCCAAAATTTTTCTTCGACTCACTTGGAACTTTATTCAAATGTGCACTCGGCGACTCACGATTCGGACACGAACGGCCTTGACCCTCTCATACTCTCTATCTCGTCCAAAACCATAGCCTCCTCCACGCTTGAGACGCAATCTTCCCTCTTCGACGTAACCTCACTCTCGACAAGTCTCTATCCCACCTTTTCTTTCTACTCTTAAGTTCCACTACCAACAAGTCAAGTCAAAATACGTTTATTCCATACAAAACAATACAATATAACAAATAACAAAAACCACTGTGTGGACCCCATTCTTCCTTCCGCGATAATATACAGTCCACGCACCACCACTTTCCGAAACGAACATGTTTACGACATATGCAGCCTCTCGCTCATATCGGAGTTTTCCCCAGTTTTATCTTTACGTCTCTCCTCAGGCACCTTTCCATTCCCTCCTACAATGCTTCCTTGAATCGAAAAATTACACATCTCATGTATATACCACTGAATTTACTCTCCTGCATAAAAGCCGAAATTTCCTTAAAAACATCAGATTGGACGGTACCGTGAATACTCAGCAGCACCGGATTCAGCCGAGTATTTTTCCAGCCAGCTCATGAGTTGAGTATAGGGCCGGTCGGTTTTCCAATAGGTATATTGGTTTCAATATCAATATTGTTTATATTGGGATACCAAAATCACAATTTTGGAACGACCAATACCAATATCCTGTGTTGGATGTTTGTGGTCGGAAAAGCCAATATTCGTAATGGAATTTCGTACATTGGAGAACCAATATTTGAAATTGGAATAATGAATATTGGATTACCAATGTTAAAAATTCAAGTATTGAATATTGTAACCCGGCGAGGAGGGTGGTCGGAGAGTGCCCTAATCTTTGAAAACAGACGGCGCGCGTGGCACTCAGAGCAGCACTTCCTGTTACACCATTATTCATAGCAATAAATGGGAAAAAGAAGCTTACATTGGCTTTCTGGTTTTATTAACAGACTTTTACATCGTTAATAAAGTCCCTTTTTCGAAGTAACTCCCCCTTGGTTCTAATACACTTCTGCCACCGTTTTTTGTTTTTTACCTATTAATATTGTTATGCTCAATATTTTCCAATATTTCATTTTTTCATTACTTCCAATATGCCAATTCATTCCAATATTCAATAGTCCAATACAGGTTATTGATATTGGTCCATTTTCAATATTTTAAGATATTGGACATTGCTATTGGGATTCAAATACCGCCCAGCCCTAGTTGAGTACGCGTGTTTCATTCCCCGCTCGGCCTCGCGCCGCCGATGATAAAGCTTATTGGTTTTTGACGGGAAGGGGTATCAGTAAAAGCGATCATTCTCATTTTCGCTGACCCGAGAATATCTCATATGAAAGCATCGACAACACTTCGGCACGTGCCAAACAGAGAACCGCTGGTGATAAGCGCCGATCGATCCCATTCACTAATCAGAAGTTCATGATACAAAAACGATTACAAATGTCCAAGAAATGATACCCTGCCCGTGAGCTGATAATTGATAATAAAAAAAGATATTGTCCTGTACTTTATGCGGTTTTACCATCTTGTATTGATACATACATGTATTTCACCGACCACGTTTCTTACTAAAATGATATTAGAGTATCAAAAACGAAATACGTTAATCATCTGATTTTTTTCCACTGAATACACTGAAAGAGGTGTTATTACACTGATAATTTATTAGAATTTGAACAAAACTAAAAAAATAAAAGCACTTTACTGAGTTGAAGGACCATAGGAAAACAAGCTGAAAAATATATTTACACAATTAGCATGAGAAAAGGAATATTTTGAGATCAACAAGAAAGAGGAAGGCGAATTGGATGGGACATGTCTTCCGGAAAGATGGCCTGCGGAAAAGAATATTACTGCGAAAGATAGAGGGAAAGAGAGGGAGAGGAAGAGGAAGAAATTATTTTGACGGATATTATGATTGTTAAGAGTTGCGAAGAGCTGAGGGCAGCAGCACAGGATAGACGAGCATGGAGGGAGCTGTTCAGAAAAAACCTGAGGACAGATTCACCTTAGTAGAAGAATTCCCTCTCTAAACCTTTATGGAATCGGTAAACATTAATTTTATTCGTAATAATTGACGATTGATTCTGTTCGTTGGATTGATTGGAAGAAATTGTTTTCCCTCAAAAATAAAATGCTGACGGTTCGGTCGTAGGATACAAAAAAAATATATTGAAAGTGTTCAGTAGTAGAATCGGACCATTTTAAAAACACACATCTCGCAGTGTTAAACCACACTTCTCTATATGAGTCGAACCATGTTTCGACAGTTGCAATTGCTATAAACTTCGAAAATCATAATCAACGCCTGCTGAAACCAGGGCCGGAAAATGTAATAATAAAATGACGTAAAACTCATGGAAAATTGATTTTTTTTAAATGACTGCAGTAGCTTGCACTGAGGGGAGATGAAAGACCTGACGCCAATTTCTAAGGATTTAAAATTTAACATGGATCGGTTGATTTTGAAAAGTTCTTCGATTCAAATCAGCATCGTCCCAGATCCAGTATCACAACAAGACTGGGACGATGTCGCAAGCGATGCAATGAACTTGGATCGTCGCTCCACTTTCCCTGCTTTCCGTGACAGTCGAAATGTGCGCGCGCACGCGTTCGGGCCCCAGCAGTCTGCGCGCTTGCCCTCCTAGCGGCGTAAATAAATATGTACAACGCCCCCAACCACGACGACAAATGGCGGCGGGTATGGAGGGGCAGGGGGAAAGGAGGAGAAAGCGGACTCCCGCCAACACAAACATACCCGATAGACTGCATACTCGCTGTCTCCCTCCTCGTCCTCCTGCCCGACTGAGCCGCTCGGCCTTCCGCTGCCGTAGTCCTTCAACGAATCCACTCTCTCCAGCTCCGTAGCATTGTACTCCTCGCAGAAAAGCGGCACGAACCCAGCCTTCGAGACGTAGTCCGTGTAGTCGTCGGCTGAGAACTTGATCACTGCGGCCACGATCTCGTACTGGATGATGCCGGCGAGCGCAAAAGCGACTGCCAAGAGAGCAGTGAGAAGGCGTCCGGCAGCCATCTGTGCGAAATAGATCAAGGCCGAGAGAATCACACGGTTAAAATAGAACGGTCATCGGCGCTCCGGTCGGGGATTCGAACGAGTATGTCACCCGAGGGACGGGAGTGATGGCAATCGCCGCTTCGTTTCTCTCATACTCTCGACACCACCCATGAGAAAGGATAAGGTGGGGGGATAATGCGACGGTTCGGGAGGGGAAAGAGATCACGTCTGCTTCTTTACGAGCGTCTCTTCGGCTATTGCAACCGCGCAAATGTCCGTGCGAGCGTCGAGGAGTGTAGGCAGCGTCGAGTCGGACGCGATGCGTTGCCGATGTCGCCAAGAGAGCGTGTTGGGAAACAATACGGTCGGACTCGACCACGTGGTCTGCGTAGCGAGCCACGCGCGCACTGGCGGGCGGGCGAGGGCCCAATCCGTGCGGCTGACTGCCTCTCGCCCCGCCGCCTCGGGCCGACGCGACGCCGCCTTCCCCCGTCGCCTCTCTCGGTCGGGGGGTCCCCCGCGCGGCAGTCGAGCCGCCGTCGAGCACCGATGTGGTGAGTCTCCTTGAAAAACACGCCGGAGAGCAGATGAAATGCCTTCCGTCCGTGCGATAGCCTCTTTTTTGGCGGTAAATGGGTCACAGTTCGTTCCGATTCATTAGGCATTCTGGAGCTCTCCTTAAAGCGGCTGTGGGGGCACCCGTGGACAGTAATGAGAGCGACTGCCAAGACAATTGAGATTAGTCTCTCGAAGCGTCCCCTTCCCCTGGTGTGGAACTACCCATGAGTTTTGAAAGGAAACGCGCGGAAGGGGTTTTCCTTAGTGGCACTCACGGCTGAAGTTCAGGCGAGAAAAGAAATGCAAGGGATGCATGTTACAACTCTATCTAAAAGGCAAAACATTCACCAAGCTCTGAAGAGGCAACAGCCCATTGCGGGGTCCGCTTATTTTTGTTGCATGTGGTTAAATCTTTGTAATTGTTACTGCTGTCCTACTTCCACTGTATTTTAAGCGGAAATAAACACCTTTTTATTCATTCATCCAGGATGTGGCGCCGGGTCGGGACGCCCAATGAGGCACAAAACATCGCTCATCCCTTGACCGAGGTTTGACGAAAGTCAGAAACGAACATCGGGAAAGTAAGCCTGAGATAAACCATGTATCGAGCAGAAAGTTACTGCGACATTGTCTTCAAGAATCAGCTGGAATGTCGCCAATTTGATCCAAACTCCTCATGTAATACTTAAGCCTCCGTCGAAGCAAGATCTTCTGTGTTTCTCAGAGGAGCGTGTCTTAAGCGAGCGTGTCGCCGGAAGCTAGTCTTGTGTTTGTATGATGTTTACACGCGCCGTGCTTACTCTTTGCGGTGAGAATTTTATAGAGCATCGGCAAGATAGAAACACTTATCGTGTTGAGAAAGTTACGGCAATAATTTTTGCTGAATGGGAAATATGAGATGCCGAGAAAATAAATACCAGTGTGTAGATCTTTCTATTACACTTTTTGCCGTCATCCGTGAAGTACTTGCGTGACCCATGGAAGGTAAGCAAAGGGAGGCAGGCAAAGTATTGCGTTGCTAAAAAATTGGCAACTAAAATCGATTTTCGGTTCAATAAGGAAGATATACAAGCGGCATTTGTCATTAATTTGTACAATACTCACATAAATGCTCGTTTCTCCACGGGAGGGATAAGCTTATGAAATAATATAATAGTTTAATATATACGGAAGAGAAATTTACCTCCCATTTATAATTTCTATTATTTTTACTAATCAGAAACTGCTCGTTTAAAATATTCATTCCGAAGCAAAATAGAAAGCAATGGTTTGGAGACATCCAGCTCATTGGAGGCACAAACATCCGTCTCGCACTCTGACTATGACTGTATTACGGTTAAATAGGTGTAGTAAGTAGGTGTTTAGAAGTTTGAAAATTTATACGTAGCACGCGATTAACTACGCGTATCGATGGGCCTTAATTATAGGAATAAATTTGGCGAGATGAATGCAGACTTCGTAAAAGTCATTAAGCACACATTAAGAGGTTTGGGTACAAAATTTCCACTGAAATTTTACTGAAACTTGCATGTATTGATCATTCATTGTAATGTAAGCTTTATGAGGTCGGGTCGGAATACCACGTTCATCGTCACCACTCAGGTTGGCAAGGAAATATACTATTGGTGAAATCGGAGAAAAATAAGTAATTTTGGAACTAAAAACGAAACTTGAGCACAAACGACGCTTCATTATCTCTGCTTCTGATGGCAAGATTAATCTGCTTCATTATTTCTGCAATTCGAGAGTGAAAATTTCAACCCTACATCTACATTCATAGCTACATACTAACCTGAGAGCCGCCGCATTGGCATGTGGCAGGGGGTGTTAGGACACCAGCCGTGTAAAGATGTAAGTATTTTGGGAGATGAAATGGTGACATATATTATAGGAGGGTATTTAGTGGAGCTCAGTTTTTATTATAGTCGCTTATTGTGCACGGAAAGAACAAGAGTTCGTACCTATCTGTTTGGCAATGTATCTCCCTTATTTTATCGCTTCAGTCAGACCTAGAAATGTAGTGAGGTGTCCTGATTATATTCTAGGTGACGCTCTGAAACACACCCGTTCTGAATTTCTCAAACCAACTAAGCCTAGCGTGTAGCCCCCGAGTCTCTCGGGGCTCCGATCTCAATCTCTCTAAAAATACCTTAACAGCAGGTAATTTAATAAAGCAAAAAAATCTCTAAACCGAATGCAATGTTTTCCAGAAGGGAGTAGAATAAAGGGGCCCGTTCATTTTGCTATGAGGCCTTTTTCACATAGTCTGTAGCTCAAGTTATTACGTAGGCTGGAATCATGCCTAATTTCGGGTCAATCGGGTTTTCGAGGAGAAGAGTAGCGAACATACAGCCGATAGCCTATGGACACCAGTACAGTTCTATATATCAGTAAAGAAATAAGTCCGTATTTCACGGGGCACGTAATTGCACAATCTGATGCATGTACGAACGGGTATTTCAAATTGTACCGTGCAAAGCGATGAATTGCAATAATTCATTCGCGAATGGATGAACGCGAGACAGTAAAACAGCCCGTGCTCTAATTCAATCGTTATGGCACGCCAGATTGAGCAAAACATCCTGTTCAAATTTGAGCAAGATCGTGCCTCGTGTTAAACGGGCTTTCGTGATGGAATTGAGTCCACCCTAGTTTTCATCTGAGACACTCCACAGAACATTTCGTCAATTACACGTTTGAAACGCATGTACAATGAAGGTTAATTTTTTATAAGCCAGCCAGGAAAAGGGCTCGAAAAAGTTTCATTCATAGTCCTGCAACCGACTCAAAAACAGTCGACCATCGTGAGCATTAATCATAAGATGGGTTTGCAATCGGCAGCCTCCAACTAGGGTCGCAACTTCTAAAGAGTTAATTCGGGAAGTTGTCCGTTCCAAGAGAAGGAAATTCCGAAAGATTCCGCGAGATTAATTTTTTATCAAAGCAACAACTAGATGGGGATGAGGAGTCATTATTTTTGCACAGTAATAACACTGCGCAGCAAGAAAAAGTTTTTCAAATACATTTGAGATAAAGGCTCTTCCTGCATTATTTTCCACTGCTGAATTCGAAAATGATCCTAAAAAAAGTTGTAATACGTAGTTTTTTGTTATTAGAGCATGAATTTGGAAAGTATTACACCTATATTCCATTTTGAATCTGAAATTTTAAGTTGCAATCGAATGGATATAAAACAATATTTGTGTATATCAAGCACAGAAATTTGATATTAGTCCTTCATATTTCATAGTAATGTTAATAAGTTGCAATTTTTTCTCTTGTGTACAGTGGCATATTAATTCTTCACAAACCAGCAGTAGTCATCCATCATTGCTGAATCCCACCGCCATTGGTTTCCATTGCTTTTAATTCTACAAAAAGTCTTGTATTTTGATGAATCAATAAATACGTGGCATTCATCAAGAGAGCGTCTAAAGCCAAGTCCATTCATTAAACCAGGAAATTCCGAACGATACCAAGCAGAACGTTCCATTTGGAATACGATGAGAGTTCACGATTTCTTACTTTAAATAACGTTCGACTCTCTACTAACGTAAGTAGATTCCATTCTTGCTGTCGTTAGCCAAAAAGTTTGGTTTTCCGCTTGGATGGATACAAATCACGCACCCTAGTCGTTTATTTCCCGCTGAATTATGACACGTAGTTCATTTGAGACATTAAGCTTGAATATGGGGTTGTAACTTTCCCATAACGTGTACGTCCATTGTTCACTCTCGGCAGTTGCAATATCTTCATTCATATCATTGTCCTCCCAATTCAGCGGTGGGCTAGGTATTGGAAGTCCTTCTCCATTTAGAATATGCCGCTAGTATATGGGATCCGTACGAGGAAGGTATGATAAAAGAATTAGAGTGCGTGCAAAGGAGATCCGCTAGGTTTATTAAAGGCCGTTATGATAAATGTATAAGTGTTACGAGCTTAATAGAAGAACTAGGATGGGAATTACTATCAGAACGCAAGTTAAAATTTAGGTTAAACCTTTTAAGTAAATTCGAAACCGTTTTGTTCACAGATGACGTTAGATATATATTAAGAACCCCTGCGTATTATGCTAGGTTTGACCATATTAACAAAATTAGAGAGATATATTGTCGTACCGATAGATTTAAAATGTCATTTTTCCCGCGTACCATAAGAGAGAACAATAGGCAACGTAGCAAAAGGGATAGGTAGGTGAAACATAGTTAGAATAGTCTGTAGTGCATGATGCATGTAATAACAACCATTAATCCCTTTCTTATTATGTAGATACTAACCATGTGACCCTATTATCTAGCATGCCTTCATTAAATATCCTAGTTGCATGTCAATAATGCATGTTTGGTGATCTTCACCCCCTGCCACACACCCTCGTGGTGGCTCGCAGGGTATTACGTAGATGTAGATGAGGACCTGCTCTCGTTTCAACTTTTTGGAATGCCCTCTGTGTTTGTAAGGCAAAAGAACAATTGTCAATATGATTTATTTTGGTTCACGCCAAATCATAGGGATGCCAAATTTTTAAAAGAAATACTTCTTTTCTTACCTTCCACCCACTCAGAAAGGACAACACAAGTCGTATCCGTAATCGCAAGTCGCTCACTTGTGAATGTACGACCTCTTTATCATCAATTAGCTGTGTTAAAGAAGTTATCTTTGTTGGAGAAAAAAAAGTGATCAACAATCGTAAGTTAATACGCCATTGAGCGGATAGAAGCAGATAGCCCAAAGAGCTTTCCTTCAACAGGCTTCAAATTGGTGGGCCCGATCCAACATTTAAGAAAACATTTGAACGACTGTAGAATTTATTTCCACAAATATGCAAGCATATTTTGACCAACTGTAACATATATCTTAGAATTACCTTAAATTCTGATATGTTGTGGGAAACACATACGAAACATATGCGGCACAGCATTAAAAAAGCTAAGTTTTGTCAAGCGTAGAATAGGAAGGTCCTCGTGAAAACTTCAAAGAGAGATGCTTCTTCGCTCTCGTTAGGTCACACCTCGAAGACGCCGCGAGTATTTGAGACCCTGGTAATAAAGATTGAACCAAAAATGAATAAAATACAAAGAAAAGTCGCGCGCTTCGTTAAAAAATGCTACGAGCGAACGTATAGTGTTTCACGACTTTTTGAGGGATTAAGGTGGGAGCCCCTAGAGATTCGGAGGCTACACGCTAGGCTTATTTGTCTGAAAAATTCAGAACTGGTGTGTTTCAGCGCGACACGGAGAGTATCATTTTGACGCCTCACTACATCACTTGGTCTGACCGAAGCGATAAAATGAGAGAGATGCGTTGCCAAACAGGTACAAAAAATCGTTCTTTCCACGCACAATAATCGACCGCAATAAAAACTGAGCTCAACTAAATACACTCCCATAATACACGTCACCACACTCCGACAATATAAGTTAGGCAAACTGGAGGAATTTTGATACCACTTTGAGAAATGAATTAATAAAGCTTGACACAGAAGATCTGAATGCTATAATGAACTGCATAAAACAAGCATGCAATGATGTCATTTCGAATACAACAGCGGCGGAATGAAAAACTCACCGTAAAAAGGACGAACTATAGAAAAGCCAGGAAACGGCTGAGATAGGCAAGAAAATTAAACTACCCAGGCACTGATAAAGCAAAACTGCAGCTGACAACTGCAAGAATCTCCTATGTAAGGGCCATTAGAGCGGCCAAAAAAAGGAATGGGAAGCCACTATCGAAGCAGAGAAAGATGATCCATGGGGCGATGCATATAAAGTACTGCGGAAAAAAAGGAAAATAACAGCCCCTTCCAGAATAAAAATGCCAGACGGAAACTATACAAAAAGTCCGAATGAAACTGCACCACTAGCAGTACTGTTGCAGCAGCTATTACCTGAAGACTCCGTAAATGAAGATACATAAGCAAAAAAAGCAATAAGAATGTAGATTGAGAAACCTAGCAGTGGAGAAAACGTGAAGGAGTTCACGGAAAATGAACTCAAAATGGCGGTAAATACCACCAAGAACGGAAAGGCTCCTGGGTACCATGTCCTCAAAGCAGAGATGCTGAAACGTTCCTACTCAATGATAAAGGACCCATTGCCTAAGCTCACGAATAACACGCTGAATACGGGGATCTTCCCCACCGAGTGGAAAAAAGGAATAGTTAAAATATTCCTAAAACCAGGGAAAGATCCAACACTACCAAAAGCTTACCGTCCAGTAGTGTTACTTCCAACTCTGGGAAAGGTGGCTAAAAGACTGATTGCACTCCGGTTAAATGAATACCTAATTCAAAATAATTTTCTAAGTGACCGGTAACCCGGCTTCACAAGAGGAAAAGGAACCATCGACGCAATAGCATGCCTCTTTAATGATGTAGAGAGATCAAAAGAAAAATAAGTCCTAGCAGTATATTTGGATATATCAGGCGCCTTTGACAACGCCTGGTGGCCGAGATATATATTAAAAACTATTTTGAAAATGGCACAACTAAAAGACAAATTAAAAAGAAAACCAATCATCAAAATGGACGGAATAAGCATCTCACACAAAAAGACTTAATGTAAAAGTCATAACGTAAAATACTTGGGAGTGATAGTAAGAGAAAATTTAAAGGTCTCCGAACTTTGTATACATATAAATAATAAAATTAAAGATACTTTTCTGCCTTTACCGCAGCTGTCCAAAGTTGAAAACGGATGTAATGCCTACTCACTAAGAATGATATGTATGGGACTTGCGCTACCCATCATTACCTACGCGGAAGAGGCATGGATAAAAGAAATAGAAGAACGGGGAAACAGTACAAAAAGATACTACAGGCTCAAAGACCGGCTCTAATAATCACCTCCAAGTGCTACAGAACGTCAAGCAAAGCATTGTGCGTACGCACCGGATGCATTCCGGTAGACTTGGTCATAAAAGAAAAAGCACTGAGATATTGAGCAAAAACAAGAGGGCAACCTAACAAAAGAAATTAAATCTTTATGTACGAAATACAATAATTGAAGAAAGGGAGGAGAGATGGCAGATAAGTGAAAAAGGAAGAGAGAGAGACATTCAAATTTCCCCCTAGCGTCAAATAAAGACTTAAAATTAAAGCAAATGACTTAAATGCTCAATGCCCAACAATGCTCAACTTTTCACAGGTCACGGGAACTTCAACTACAAACACAACACCCTCGGACTGAATGAAACTGTGAAGGGAAAATCGAAGACAATTGGCACGTATTGAGTGAATGCCCAACCTATGAAGATATAAGACAAGAAGTTAAAAATAAACTGAGGAAAAACAACTTAGACTGGAGTCACAGGAATTTGATCTCTGCAAAAATATGGAATAATACCAATAAAATTCTGGTAGAAATTATGAAAAGGAAAACACTAGTGGAAACTCTTTGATTTATAAAATCATGGATGAAAAAAAGGAGACAAATTTCGATGAATCTACTTTAAAATAGTTAAGAGTAGACGAGGTGGACAGCTGGTCAGTATACTGGCAAACAAAAAGTCTGCAGATAAATATAAAGCGGACCCCAGGTCATAAGCGAAAACTGGAAACCTGGGGGTGGGGAGGTTGACGGAGGGGCTTGACCCCTAATCAGCTGTCCAGATGATAGCGGAGCACCCTGAATACCTCTTTTGGGCTCCCTCGAGGGGAAGATGATTAAAAATTAACAAGCTCTTAATAAACCCGAAATATGAGTAAAAGAGGGATGATACCGCCGCAATCCGGGAGTTTTGGAATATTGCTCTGTAATTCCGGGAGTCTCCCGGATGATAAGGGGAACAGAAAACCGTACCAGCCCATCCCTGCCGACCCCCTCTTGCTCTCATCACTTAGGACTCAATCATCCCCAATTACCTGTAACACGATTTTTATCCGTGGTATTCCCGGAAGATAATTCCTCTCGTTCTGCTTTTATCAGGATTGTATTACCTAAACGGCATCCAATACGAGTGTTCCTCCTAATTGACACAGCTGGCCACTTCAATCCCACCCTAAAATTCTTATGTGTTTCCTATCGACGATTCACTTCGCCCATTTTATCTTATTCATTCGCCAGTTACGCTCTGTACCCTTTGCTATACGACTTAATATTTTATGTAGGTACCTTGGTTGTATATACCTCACTTAGAACATAATAATTAGTAATATCGATTTTTAACCGATTCATTTTCTGACGAAGTTTTCAATATCTTACGAACTCTAACATACTACGGTAGGTCAGACCATGAGAATAAAATACTAGAAGTAGATTGTAGAACAGAAAGGTTTGGATGTCGTTCATCCCGCAATCGATATGAGACCATAATGGCTGCCATATGACTTCCAATTAAGTTAGTTGACTGGTCGTGTAGATGATTAATTATTTACAGATTTATGATACAGATCTTTTGCAACAGGGTATGTGGCATGTGTCAATGATGATTTGTATTTTATTGTGACATATTTTATGCTTGCATATTTTGATACTATGGCACTGATATTGTTTATTCTTTAGTCAAATATGTGTTTATTTTGTGATATTATGAATTTATATTGTATAGTGATTTTTGGTATCAGTTTTGAGTGTATCATACTGTATGGTACATGAATAGTCAGATTGCATTGTGATATTTTGAATTTAATCAGATTTATGTATGATTTGTACGATGATATTTTCATGTGTGAGTTTAGAGTGTCCATCTTTATTTATGTGTTTTCATATCTGAATATTTTATTTTTCTATTTTTGAAATATTTTACGTTCTTTGCATTATTTTATTGTATTATTATTGTTTCTTTGTACTATGTGTAATCGTGGAAATATGGGCGACTCGCCTGTAAATGCCAATAAATTAAAAAAATTAAAAAAATTAAAAATAATGAACCCTAATGCATGTTTCCAAATCTGCCGAGTAGTGCTAACACCATGTTTTGCATGTTCCCTGCATGAATCTTTTGCCATGTTTTCATAGTTACGTTATGGATAATTTTAGTAGTTTCTGTATCATTTGTAGTATACCGATAAAGTGGTGTTAGTTAGTAAAGGTATATTTCTTCACTGTAGTTCATGTTGTGATATGTCACCCCTGCCAAACACCCTTGCGGTCCCCAAGGGTTGAAAATCACCATGAAAAAATCATTTGACTTGACCGGGATTCGAACCCGGATCTCCCAATTGCCGGTCAGGTGTGTTGCCCACGTAGACTTTTCTTTTTTTGCGGAAAAAGCTGTGAAACGGGTGATTAATTGATTTCCATGGGCTATCTGTGATTTAAGGCTAATTTTAAGGAGAGGTAAGTAAAAGATAAACTACTCTTGTAGCTATGATAATCTGTTATTTACTAGAAACTGAATGGTGTCGACCATCGTCTACGTAGACATCCCTTCACCCCCAACGTGGACCTTCGTTGACAACCCTCGTATCCCCCCCCCCACCCCTGTTTGGTGTCTATGTGGATTATGGACAGCCCCTTAGCCAGTCACACCACTAAGCCATCGTCCCTCAAAGCGAATTTCGTGGGTGGTTTAAGCGAACTAGATGTTCACGCCTCAAGTCTACATTGTAGCATATGAGACTATTTTCAACCCTTGGTGTATTCACCCGTGCGAGTGGCTTCGTACCACATAATTTGTCAATGCAATGATTGGAAACTTTTGTGGTGGCATGCAGGGTAATAAGTAAATGTATACCTAGATGAATACATTTGCGTGTGTAATAATGTAAAATTCAAGCTTGCTTAGCTCGCGGCCATTCAATGTACGTACCTTCCTATGGTTTTTACCAACCTTCGCACCTTCCTAAATTCATTTCATGGGTCGGTCTACCCACTCTTTTCCTACCACCATTGGTGATTCTGATGCTTCGTTAAGTGATTCAATTTTATAGCTTTCTTGCATCGTAGTTTATCTTGATCTATGGTTACATGTCCCTATGATCCATAATTAAAAAGGCATTCTGGGTTGATAAGCCTTGACGCAGATAAAATATGCACCTCCATCCAAAGTATGATTGCAATTTCAGAGAGAAATGATATACATTGATCGTTACTGGATCTTAGCTGGAAAACTTAGGTCCAAACTCATTCAATAAGCGTGTCGGGAGAATTGACGGTACCAATAATGTGATAACAATTAGTCACTTACCATTCACTAAGTTCCATAGAGGATGATTTCTACAGATATTCTGACGCCAATGATAAGAAAATAAAAGACTAGGAAAAATTTTAGGCCATGCGAGCGGCATGTTGACATGCAGAAAATCATTTATCCCCAAACTATCTCTCGAGATCTCTCAGAAAGGGCTCAATAATTTTTACAGGAGCCTTACAGATGGGTAAAAAAATGCATCCATTCCACACGCTGTATAAGAGCAGTAGCAAAGCAGAGTAGGACACTTCTATCAAGAATCAATTTTCGTGCTTGCCCATTCCCATGTCCTTCCTACTTCCCGTTCATTATTTATGGCTGACGTTCTGGCATCCGAAACTACGTGCCAACCCTGGGGCGAATGGTACTAGGTAAACGTAGATAGGCTGAGCTGAATAGGAAAATGGTAGCTAAATTAATTAAATTGTTAAAGGAATTCAGTTAAGAATCTCTTACTGATCGAAGGGAAAATGTATTGATTAAATCTATCGCGCATAATCGAGGCTTACGATTTTTTGCTGGACGCGCAACATATTTGACCAGAGTCAATCAACTACGATGTTGACGATCGAAGGCATAACACAAAGTAAATAGACTTCAGAATTAGATGGTATAATCAAAATGCCATTTTTTCCACGCACAATGAGGGATCATAATAGTTGTGATGGATCGATTCCATTAATACCCCACCCTCATCAGGTAGATTAGACGTAGTACTTGTGTTAAATAACATATCATAATTATTAACAACTCACCCGGATGAAATTCCCGACATAATTTTGTTTTCTGAATGGTGTAGTATATGGTAATATCATCATCATCATAGGTTGTTCAATCCTAAGATTGGTTGATCTGCAGCCATCCATCCTTTCCTATCTAATAATAAGCAGGAGTTCCATTATCTCCTGGCATCTCTTCCTATTTACTTTCCTCTTTATTTAATCCATGAACTTACACCTGTGTCTTCCTCTGGGGACTTTTTCTCTATTTTGCTTTCAATTATGTTTTTCACAAATCTTGTTCTTATTCTCTCTATGGTATTCCATATGGTCCTTTCCTCTTCAACTCATCTATACACTTCATCATTTCTTTGTTTGTCCGTCCATTTGGTCTTCAGCATCCTCCTCCAGCACCAGGTTTTGAAGGCTTCTAGTCTGTTCTGGTCAGCTTTTCCAATGGTCCATGCTTCCGATCCATGAAGTGCTATGCTCCACACGAATGTTTTCACATATGGTAGTACTTGATCATTAATTTCAAATTTTAGTCATGGTGATGGTTTCAGGCGTAAATTTGTGGAATAATCTCATGATTATAGATTGAAACACTTTGAAATTTCCACATGAGAATCTTATTTTAACGACCTAGGTTCCTGATGATGTCTCACAGCGACGAAACCTAGGTCGTTAAAATAAAATTCTCATGTGGAAATTTCATAGTGTTTCAATCTATAATCAATATTAGTCATAAATACCAGTGGCTATATTTTAGCGAGAGTGCTGAATTTCAGTATGTTCGTCAACGTAGCGCTCTCCTTGTTGCTGGTCGTAGTTTTCGGAACACTCCTCGTGCCTACCATCGGGCAGGAAGTTTTCAAGACGGCAACAAAAGTCCCGTCCCGTCTGTTTTCACGAGCAGTCTGTCATCACGCGGCTTAGCATTTCACGTAACTATCTCCCTCCCCCATGTCTCTCTGTCTCCATACGCCTGCTCTTAATGATACAGGCTCCGCCGACTAGACTAGTCCCACTCGCCGCGCGCCTCGTGTTACTAATTGAAAGATGTCGGGATAAAATTCCGCGAAGCATTGGGGATCCCTTAGGTCGTCTGACTGATTGACGTGGCCTCATTGAGACGATTACTTCCCCGTATCGACCGACGCACGGAGCCAGGGACCAAGGAAATGTCGCGTTTATCTGATCCTCGTCGGCTAATTCCCTGACAGAGGAAAAACTAATTCCCGGCCAATTCTTAACCCTAGTCCCACGGTCTCACATTATCACGCGGTGTTGGAGATTTGGGACTGCGGTCACATAATTAACACCAATTGCATTTGGCCTGGTTTTTTGCGACAACTCCTACACACTTAGCAATTTCATGCCGTCAATTAACTCATCATGAGGAGAGAATTTGAGAATCACCATTTATTTCTAACCGGCTTGTTTCATCAGCTCTCCTAAGCCCACACTTCGACTGCCTGAAGCTTAATTCTCTTCGCTTACTTGATGGTCCGCGCCTCACATCCATAAAAGAATGCGCACCAACAAACATTTAGGGAAAACTTTTTCCAGGTTCCTATTCTTATATGGTGGTCCATAAGTGCTTTTTTTGTTTTGGAAATATACTTTCAAGGTATTCCTTGCGCCTCGCTTCTACTTAACAGTTATTACCATTATAAAATAAGATCGTACATATTTCAACCTGCTCCATTGATGAATAGACTTTTTTTTCATTTTAAGCTTTTCCCTTCTTCCCATACCCTATAATTGGCAATATTGTCTTTAGATTAAGTAAATGAAAATAAATCGCTCATAAAAACAATAGGAAAACGAGCGCAAAAGCCATTTACTTCGGCATGGTCCGACCCTAACAAATGCATTCGACAGAAACGTGAATAGGGAGACGCCACCATTTTATTCCACACCTGCATACTTCGAAAACAAGTTATAAGAGATGCAATTGGCATATTGTGGTACTAAGAACGCAGTAGTGGAGAAGAGAGAGACACGGATATTGCAACGACGCATTGGCTTCAAAAGAAGATGATATTTGGCGAGGAAGCCATGGTAAATATACCATTTTTAACTCGCATTGTAAAAGTGGGACATGAAAGTAAGTAAAACTCCTTTTTATATACATCATTGGTCGTTCAACCCTGAGGTTGGTTAACTATAACCCTACATCTTTCCCTATCAAACGCTGGTTTCCTCACTCCTTGGAGACTTCCGTACTTTCCTCTCATTGGTACACGTATTTTTACTTCGGCCTTTTTCTGGGGACTTTTCCCCGATTTTTCCCCATATTACGTTCTTCACAAACCCATTGTGCCTCAGAATGAGTCAAATCCAGTTTCTTCGTCTCGATTCTTTTTACAACCCCGAATAAAGCGCAATTGATCTATTTTTGTCGATTCAATAACAACGACAACATAGGAACACAAACGCTTATGCCCTACGTGGTGATATTTCCACCCAGAAGGAATTCGAACTCGCGATCCTAGGTTTAGTAGGCGAGGACTTCACCCCGTCGCCACCGGGGTCGGCTAAAGTTTTCCGTATTGTTTCCGTGTTGTATCATATTCCGTATATATTCCTTTTCTCTTCCACTATTTTGTGAATTTATTTATTGACTCATTTACACGTCCATTCGATCTCCAGCATCCACCCTCAAAACAGGTTTCGAAAGCTGCTTACCTCTTCTGGTGTGCTTACCCAATGGTCCGTGTTTCCGATTCATAAAGTTCCCTCCTCGGCAGGAATGCGTTCACGTGTTGTTTCCTGGTTTGCCATCCTATCTTATTTGAACACAGCAGTTGTATTTTTACCATGAACGCTTTCTTACCTTGGGCTATTCTACGCTTCATGCCCTTTGTACCTCTATCGTCCCACGTGATGGTACAGGGAGGAGAGGGAATTCCATGGCCCTAATTTTTTTCCTCTCAGTGTGACATCTGTATCCAGCATCTCTTTCGCAAACTTGGATGTTGGTCTCCTTTTTATTTATTTTCATGTTATTTTCTTGAGGAACTTGGTCCCATATGTTCAGTGATCTTTGCGGATCATCACGACTTCCTGTCATGACTCCGATGATGCGAAGCGGAGTATGTTAATTTCTCCATTAACCTGTATTCCATTCGTTTCCAATACTTGTGTTTCTCCTATTGCCACATCCAAATATACATGTTGAATAGTTCCGGTGAGAGGCTGCATACTTGTCTCAATCATTTCTTAACTTTAGCTTCAACGAATTTTCCTTACGTCTCTCATACGAATTGTGACGACTGCGTGTATAGTTGGCTGATTATTTTTCTGCCGTAATCGATTCAAAATTTTTCACAAGTCCAATCATCGTGATCCACTCAACGTTGTTGAAGGATTCTCCAAGACTACGAATCGTACAAAGAGTGGATTGTTCACATGTACTACCCTTACTCTCAGGCAGAGTAAGGCCTCCCTGATTCCTCTGTTCTTCCAAAGGTAGTTTGAGCGAAATATCATTTCATCTAGAAATCAATTAATTCAGTCTCAATTTAGTAAAAAGTATCTCACCCTTCCAAAGATACAAAAAATCAGCCGCTTATCTCATTAATTTCCGAGATAGTTGCCAAAAAATATAGGCTATGTTACTCGGGAAAGCCATCCAGAGAGACATTTAAAAAATGAGGAATATCTTACTTATAGATGTCGTCTAAAAACAAACAGCGTGCAGTTTGTAAGTATACTCAACCATTTTTGAAAATAATTCATATTGTCAACATAGTATTTTTTTCAGAATGACGAGAAACCTTCCGTGGAGAAGGAATTTTAAACGTACCACGCGAAAAAAATTTGGAATCTACAAGTAAAGTATAGATAAGGACAAAGGAATGGTGGATAACCACATAAATTATGTATGGTTATTTCGAAAATTATTTTGTGTGATTTATATATAGAATTTAGGGCAAATTTGTTTAGATAAATAAAAACACGACTAAAATATTATACAAGGCACCTGCTGATAAGCCACGAATGGCTTAGTAGGACCATGAAGTTGTAAAGTTGTTTAATAGCGTGCATTTTACAAGATTTATATTATTCTTTACAAGATTTTTATTCTATTGCTATTATATAAGTTTTATTTTATATTAATGTGATTCGTACATTACTTCGTACATTTTTTTGTAAATACCATGTAATTATTCCATTTAATGTAATAAACATGTGTAAATTTAATTTTCAAAAAAATTAATTTATTAGAACCTCGGTCGTGTAGAAGTATAATATTGATAATATTGCACCACTAATAATGCAATGTTTATTTGATACTGCCTAGTGATGCTGAATTAAAAAAAAACATAATTCGAATATGGTCTCCATTATGACTACGGAACTATATCGCTCAACCTAATTTAAGGTGGCTGGAGCGCGAATTGCGAATCGCTGATATCACATTTCTATAGCTTTTCAAGTTCGTCGAAAAAAATTCTTCGTCCAAACTTCACTTCAGCACATCTATTTATAGGTATTATTAACCATGCATTTTCAAATACCAATAACTAAGAATATATTTTAAAATTTTCTCAAGCAAATAACTGTTGTGACTTGGCTTAACGGTGCGGAATTCGAAATTGAAGCAAAAATTGTAAATAAATAGGTGATTTTTAACCGGCATGATACCTTAATATTTGATAGGAATCATTGTAATAGTATGAAAGATATGTTATCACGTAAAGGAGAAAATCTGTACACATGTAATCAATTATTTCGAAAGGATAATTATTTCAAGTTTTCATAAGGCCAAATGATAAAATGGCACTATATTGCCAAGAAACCGAATCGTTGGCGTACAATTGTTTCCACGTTTATCTTCATACATCGAAACTTAGTGCAGAAGGAGGATGCTGGAGATAAAATGGACGGACAAAATAAGAAATGATGAAGTGCACAGAGAGTAGTAGAGGAAAGAACCATATGGAACACGACAGAGAAAAGAAGAAAAAGATGGATTGGACTCATCCTGAGATACAATGAGTTTGTGAAGAACATTATTTACAAATTATTTTTACGAATGCCAAATAAGCTGCAGAAAAGACTTCTGTTGAATACTTTGCTCCCAACCTCAGGTTATTAGTAATAATGTAAAAATAAATACATAGCGTGAAGGTAATAAGAGAGATCCATTTAAAAAATGAGACAAAATGACCATATTTTTTCAAGGAAAAAGATAAAAAATACTTGCTTTGGGGTATCGATGACACCCCTCGCGCCTTCTAACGTTACATTTCACCGCGCGCCCTCTCCAGGGTTAAAACATTGAATAAGTTGATGATTTTGTGTACTTAGGTAAGACGTTTGCAAAAGATGGACGGATAAATGAGGAGATAAGGAGACGTGCGAATGCTGGAAGGAAAGTGGTAGGTAGCATGTGGAGCATATCAAGGAATGAGTGCCTGTCTATGGAAGCGAAAATCGCCATGTACAAAAGTGTACTTCTCCCGACTTTTTTGAAAGGTAGTGCAACATGGGTATGTCAGGATTGACATTAGAGTAGACTAAACGCCGTGGGTATGAGTTATCTGAGGAGTGTTGGCGGAAAAAGTAGGATGGATAGGGTCAGGAATGAATGGTAAATAAATGAATGTGGGTTAGATGCTCCAGTATTGGACACACATGAAAGGAGTGTGCTTCGCTGGTTTGGCCATTTTGAGAGAATGGACGAGAGTCCAATAACGAAACAGAAATATAAGAGTAAAATGAATGGTGCGAGAGGTATAGGTAGGCCGAGAAAGTCGTGGTTGAATGTGGTCGAGGAAATTCTTCGGAGGAATATTTGGAGTCTTAAAAACAGGAAGGCGTGTATGAAGCAGTGCATGGGAGGCAAAAGAGGTTTGCAAGGATAGGTCAGTATGGAGGAAATTATTGAAGCAGAGTTAGGAGTACAAATATGTATTTATGAGTGAAATTTTGTGACAGTGTCTACCCCGGAAGGGAACGGCGTGATTGGTATGTATGTATGTAAAAAGAACATCCTATTTCTAAAAGATAGGAGTGATAGAGTGACGGTAATGAAAGACCGAAAGGCACATAGAACCGAAAAGGACCGACTAAGCGAAAATAATGAAGAACCGAAAGTCGGTCCTCGGTCCACTCGTTCAATCAACGGATCCGTTTCTTCGGACACATTCGTTCACGATCCTCTAGCCGTTGCAATAATACAATGCATATCTCATGCATAAAATCGACATCAGTTCTTTTCCTTCCTTTTACTAGTATTTGCCCCCTATCTAATGACTGGTGCCCTGGCCCCCTAATCAATGGTGTCCTACAAAGCCTCAGCGGTGGCTCTCAGGGTAGTATGTCGATGTAGAACACCCGAGAAGAGAGCAGGGTAACAATAATTACACTGTTCTGCAAAAAAAAGTTCAAAAAATGCTCGGCTACAATTTAGGGTGTTTCTGGCTAATTTTGGGTCGCTGAATCCGAAAATGACCTCCGTTTTTTTCTATCACCCTCCATTTTTACGAGCAACCCCTAAATTGGGGAAACCAACCCCGTATCTAAACTTATCGCTTTTCAAGGGACTTTTACTAATGTTATCTGCTTCTGATTCAAAAAACTGACGTTTTGAGGCTATCAGGGTCATGAAAGAGACAAACTTGACTGGGGTTGAAAATATTTAGGGGGTGAAAATCGAAAAAACCTTAAAAAACCATTGAAATAACCATTAAACTTTAACAAAGGTTTCGTCGTTAAAGAGTTTTTTTGATTTGAGGTCCCACGAATACACCTTTCAATTTCGCGTCACTGATCATCGGAAATTTCGTTTTCAAGTATTCAAATCCTTTCCCTTCTTTATTCATAGCTTTCACAAATTGCTTAAAGAGACCTAATTTTAGATGGAGGGGAGGAATAAGGATTTTACTTGGATCCACTAAAGCCTTGTTAGAGATATTTTTTTCCCCGATCACATGACTTAGACGCAAGGGCCAGTCTTTTTGCTTGTAATGTTTCGCGTATGCTCTGCTGTCCCATTCGCAAATAAAACAGGGATGTTTTATATATCCTCCCTTAATCCTGCAATAATAGCTACAACTTTCAAATCTGCATAAATATACCATTGGAGCCTTACGTAATTGATTTTTTCCAGAGCTCTTTCCAAATTTTCGTAGGTTTCCTTTAAAACAGTGGCATATCCAACAGGAACCGAAGGTAAATGGTGGCCGTTGTTCAGTAAAACAACATTTAAACTTGTCTTCGACGAGTCGATGAATAGCCTCCATTGGTCTGGATCATACGTAATTGCTAATTCTCTCATCAGTCCTTCAATATCAGTGCAGTAAATCATATCATCATTTTCACCATCCGTTGAAAAAAATGGAGTGAGGGTTGACTGTCTGCCTCTGTAATAAGAAACATTCACACCATCGGCCAAAAGATTCTACTGCTGTAAACGCGAGCCAAGAAGTTATGCTTTACACTTTGGTAAATCTAAATCTCGTATTAGATCACTTAGCTCCTCTTGTGTTATTGGATGAGGTGCCCTTTTTTGACTAGTCTGGGGTTCTTCCACATCAGGGCTGTAATCTTCATCTCGGCGGCTAGGACCTGCTTCCACTTCCGGTGTAGCTTCGTTCATTAAGACATCAGAATCATCGAGGGTGTAATTAGCTGAAGCTTTAGGGATAGGAAGAGCATCACTATGCTTCACCGGGCGAATTGCTGACGGTACATTCGGATAAATCATTTGAGCTTTGTTTTTTTTTTTAAACCCCATAGTGTCGGTTTGGCAAAAATAGCAATCCGTTAAATGGCAAGTGGGTTCACGCCAAACCATTGGCACTCCGAAATTAAGGGAATGATTTCCCCCGTTTAACCATTCACAAAGACTTCTATGACAACCACTGCAACAGAATTTAGGGGCCCACGATTTGTCTTGGTCACCAATTTTACACCCGAAATAAAGTTCATAAGATTTCCGCACAATTGCAGTCATCGCTTTCCTTTGGTCTTTAAACATTAAATCCCCACAGATGTAACAAAATGAATTGGGATGATTTTTGCAAGATCGCGAGAAAACACTTTATCGCTCGTAAAATAACACGCTAAATCGAACACACCACTAGAAAAATAAAGAAAGAACTTGGAAGATTATAACCCGACACGCACGAAAGAGAGTGACGTACTGAATAGACCACTGGTTTATTTCATAGATGAACATCAGCAAGTGCGACTGCCAAGACACATGAAGACACGTTACAACGTGTCCAAGCGTGTCAAAACATGTGGTGAGTAACTTTTACAATGTATTTCCCAATGTTTCCCAATGTATTTACAATGTATTTACAATGTATATACAATGTATTTCCCAACGTTTCCCTATGTATTAAATGGAAAGGTCTCAGCTCTTACTTTAAAAGTAAGGAGGACAACGAAGTCAAATCATGAGCCCCCAAACGCTGTTACAATAATATTTTGACAAATCTGATTGGTGTCCAGATTTTTGTGGCAGCTCTTTATACCACCTCCTATACCCCCCTTCCCCTCTTATATTTTATGTAATATTAATCCTTTACAAAAGGGGGGGGGGTGAACAGTGTATTCATCCCTTAAAAACTTTTCTATTAGCTACCATATCATATGCAATAAAAAGCGAAGAAAAATGGTTATTTTAATGGTTTTATAAGGTTTTTTTCGATTTTCACCCCCTAAATATTTTCAACCCCAGTCAAGTTTGTCTCTTTCATGACCCTGATAGCCTCAAAACGTCAGTTTTTTGAATCAGAAGCAGATAACATTAGTAAAAGTCCCTTGAAAAGCGATAAGTTTAGATACGGGGTTGGTTTCCCCAATTTAGGGGTTGCTCGTAAAAATGGAGGGTGATAGAAAAAAACGGAGGTCATTTTCGGATTCAGCGACCCAAAATTAGCCAGAAACACCCTAAATTGTAGCCGAGCATCTTTTGAACTTTTTTTTGCAGAACAGTGTTATTAATCCGTTTCTAACATAGCGTCGGCCAATCATCAAAAATAATAATAATTGCCTATTTCGGAGTCTAAACTCTCCATTAATGTATACTTACCGTGCACGCATCATTTCCAATTAAAAAGATATGATTCGCGATCATAAACATGTAATCACGTTGAGTGCAAAATCTCTTTCTTCCTCTGAATACGCAGCGAAATTTTCCGTAAATGTTCTAAAGATGTCACTTTTCGGTCGATAATCTGACACGAGGGAATGGGAGACTCTAAGGAGCGCGTAATTGGTCAATTGATTGATATGGTCTAATGACTCAACGACTGGTTTCCGCCGCCGTTGATTATTTCAAAGGTACGATTAGGAATCCAATTATAAATACGAAGCCTCATTGGTTCAAAAACTTTTTCCTCCTGGTAAAACCTACGAGAATAACACAAAGGTCAGGGCGGAAAAATACCAAACCACACATCTACATCTACTTATTACCCTGAAAGCCAGAACAAGGGCGTTTGGCAGGGGGTGACTTGTCACCAACATGAACAACAGTGAAGAAATTAACTTTCACCAACATTCACCACTTCACGGGTATGCTACAAATGCTCACATCATGCAGGGAACATACAAAACTTGGTGTAGGAACTACTCGGCAGGTCTAGAAACATGCATTATGGGGCATATGAATTAATTAGATACACTACCTGTCACCTAACCTACTTCAAAGTCTCAACGCAGCCATTATGGTCTCTTATTGATCGCGGGAAAAACGACATTTAAACCTTTCGTTTCAACAATCTACTTCCCTTATTTTATTCTCATCATCTACCTGATCTACATGATCTACCGGAGTATGTTGGAGTTCGTAAGATACCTAAATAAAACTTCTTCTAAAAATAAATCGGTTTGGAATTTATTTTTATTTATTTATTTAAAGTATTTACATAAAAGACTGAGTCTAATTTTCAATCGACGGTCTGAAAGCGATTCCTATCCAGTTTTTGTAAGAGGTCAGTAACACTAACGACACAGCATTTTACACCTTTCGCTCTCTTTTGTTTTTTCTGATTCATTCCCACCAGTACCACCATAACGAGAATTTTTGACGGCCGTATGTCAACATCGTATGAAAAAGCGAGGGGAGCTCACACTGCCAATGAAAGAGCGTTGACTTTAGGGGGTATGGGCGCGACTCGTGAGTTTTTGAGTCCACATTTTTAATAACTTTTAAATAATTTGGAAAAAATTCTTGGACCACACTTCACTCGAGTACAGCAATTAATACGTTGTAAATATCCGTATATGTTGTAATATATACGATTCAAGAATTATATGCTATTCTTTTCGTTCGATTAAAGCATTGTTATGACTTGGGTTTACGGCGCAGAAATCGAAATTCAAGTGAAAACCGTAAATAAATACGTTTTTTTTAATTCGGCATGCTACCTTCACATTTAACAGTAACCATTATATTAATATGAAAGGTATTTTTTCGCGTTTGGGGGAAATTTTCACATATTTCATCGAAGAATAACGTACCTAATACATGCCAAGTGCCATAAGGCCATGAGTTTAAATCGCTTGAAATTAAAACAGAAACAAAAATTACACTATACCACAAGGTATATTAATGCGTACGACGCGCTTCAACTCACAGAGCCAGAAACAGCAGTTGCACTTTTCCTTGAGGTATTTTAATGCATACGACGCGTCTCAACTCACAGAGCCATCCTCAGGCACAAGACCTCTTAAGGTTGTGTTAAAATAGCTTATTATTAAGATAGAAACAGCAATTGCATGTCTCCACAAGGTGTTTTACTGCGTGCGACGCGTTTCAACTTACAGAGCCATACTGAAGAAATTCAATGCGATATGGTACTTTTTTCACAGTTTTTTATTTCAGGTCGACCGGTTTCGTCACATAGGCGACATCATCAGGTGCAAAAAAAGTACCATATCGCATTGAATTTCTTTAGAATGGATTTTCACAAAGTTAAGCCAGAAGTAATCGAGTTTATTACAGAGCCATCATCAGGTACAAGACCTCTTGTCGTATGCATTAAAATACCTTGTGGAAAAGTGCAATTGTTGTTTCTGTTTTATATGACGATTTTCCACTATATCTCGCCTGAATCTGTTGAAATTATTGTTAAAATAGCATTAATTTGCCAAGACACTCGATGAATTGAATATAAAACTGCAACGACTGCAAAACTCTTGCATTAGATTTGTATTCTCTTTGCGCCGTGATGACCGTATTTCTCCTTTCAATAATGATAAAATGGTTAAAGATTAAAGATAGACGCAGATACCTTTTGAGTTGTTTCCTGTTTCAATGTAAAGAACCTCTGTGTTTGTTCAATGCTTTTAATATGTTGCCTGTATCCAGACATATAAATACAAGAAGTAGCAAATCACTCCTGTACTGCCCAGCTCATCGCATTACAACCTACAACAAATCCTTTGCAGTACAATCAACTTTTAGTGGAATTCAATATCGCCAAAAATAAAAAATGTAAACATTCTTCAGAATTTCAAGGAATAATTTTATTATATCTTATTGCAATGTAAATGCCATTTCCATGTGTTTGATGTTTTTTTCAATTTTATGTAATTTTTCCTTTTAGGCAGTAAGGAGTAATATATATTGTACATACGCCATTAAAGGAAATATGTTGTTTCTTTCTGACCCAAAGGACTTTGTACCTAGTGCAATTTAATACATTTATTTCTATTCTATAAAAAGTACACGTATTCAAAGTTTCACGCAAATCTATGCGTGAACGCAAATTCCTCCAATCACCTTTAAGATGACTGGACGGACAGCTTTAGGTCCCTCAGCCACTCTTAGTTTTTTTTTACAATCCCTCAGGAGATAGCCATGAGCATCTGTTGTTTATATTATATTTTATGAAATTAAAGACTGATTCCATAATTTATTTTTTATGAGTACACAGTTTCCAATCGTTCGAAATTGGCATCTTCATTTTTATGCAGCGTACGTCACATATAACAAGTATTTTAGGACACGAGCTGGGGAAACCCAGAGGAACAAGTCCTCGGATACTGAAAGCATTGCATTAGGCATCCTCTCTTTGAAATCAGAGGAATGGAATTTTATTTTCATTTCAACCCCATACATGAAAGCCATGAGCGCAATACCTCAGGTGAAAGTCATGTTCTTCATATTATTGTATATGACATTAACTATATGAACCCATTATTTAGTCTTTGTGAGTACACTGTTTCCATCATCATCAGTAAACAATACTGAGATTAGTTTGACGCAGCCCTCCACTCAATTCTCCTTTCAGCTAATCTCTTCATATTTACGTGTTTCTTCTCTTTCATATCACTCATCACTTGTTGTATAGATCTCAGTATAGCAGTTTTTAACGAATTGTGCGGCTTTTCTTTGTATTTTGTTATGTTTTTGGTATAGCTTTATGACCAGGGTCCCAAATTCTCACGGGGTATTCGAGGTGTGGCCTAACCAGAGCGAAGTAACATCTCTCTTTTTCTTTTTCATCCGAGGACCTTCCTATTATACGCTTAACAAAACCTAGTTTCTTTAATGCTGTGCCGCATATGTTTTGTATGTGTGCTCCCCACGATACATCTGATATTAAGGCAATTCCAAGATATTTTACTGTATTTGAAGATTTTATGTTAACTCCACACATAAGTTCTGTGCCCCTCACCCAATACCAATAACTCTTCCGGCGCCACCAATTCTCAATCTTTCCCATACCCTCCCTCTTCCATTCTCCCCTCACCCCCTCCTCTCCATACCAACCGTCACTTACTATACTCATCACTTCTCTTCCCCACCCCACTTTGTAAGATGTATAAAAGACAGAGACTATTGGAGTAATGTACCCTGATGATGGCATAATGTGCTGAAGCCTTGGTCGGCGTTAAAGTAAAGGTGTGGAAGTAGCTCCACTGTTTATTTTCAAATAAGGATATCAGCCCCTTACTGCACTACTTTCCGAGATATTTGACGAGAAATAGGAGCCATTCCACATGGGATATGACACGTGTATGCACGCCATAGAAACCTAATTATAACAAAGTGGAATTTCTAACACCTAGATCTCGCCAAGAAATTAATAGTATGCAGTAAGTATGTTTTCTCTACTATTCCTTTATAAAAATCAGATACCGCTGAAATTGTTTCAGAGTCTTAAAAAACCATCCGCTGTGACGGATGTCGCAAGTAACTCGCAAAAAAATGAGTCAATTTAAAGATTTGTGTAGAATTTGTATTTGATTACTTAGAATTTCAGTCATATAAAAGTATATTTATAGCTTTTATAGGGATTAAGGTGGGAGCCCATAGAGACTCGGAGGCTACACATCAGGCTTAGCTTGCATGAGAAATTCAGAACTGGTGTGTTTCTGAGCGACACACAGGATTTTATCATGACGCCTCACTACATCTCTGGGTCTGACAGAAGCAATACAATAAGGGAGATACTTTGCCGAACAGACAGGAACCCAAACTCGTTCATTCCACTCACAATGAGCGACCACAATAAAAACTGAGCTACACTCAACACATCCCCATTATATAGTTAAGTGTAAGACTAATACAGATATTTTTATTAAATCACTTACAATTTTAGTCAAAAAAAGCATATAATGGCACCATAAGTAGTTCAAAATTTGATGCATACCTCCTATAGTTGCTGAAAGCAAAATGTATCATTCGAATATGGTCTTGATTATGAGTAGGGAACAATGTCGCTCAAACTACTTTAACTACTCCTCTGGTGCAGTCGTTTTTACTTCCATCCATTCTCGCCATTCCACTCATCCACATCGACGCTCGTATTCCACCACCCTCCAGCTTCCTCTCTCGTTCCCTTGTGATTCGCCATGTTTCAAGGCTTAAAAACTTGACTTACAAACTTTGCTTGGCTTAATAACTTGACTTTAGGCTTAAAAACTGAGCTAGGACGCGTGCAGAGAAGATCAGCAAGATATGTCAAAGGATGTTTGATAGTCTCGTAAATGTTACTGACATCTTGCAACAACTTGGATGGGAATCGATTTCAGACCGTCGATTGGAAATTAGACTCAATCTCTTACGTAAATTGAAAACCGACCTATTTTCAGGCGCAATCAATCAGACGTTTTTCAGACGTATTTAAAACGTTATCAATATCTAACGAGCTCCAACATACTATGGTAGATCAGATCATGAGAATAAAATAAGGAAGTAGATTGTTGAAACGAAAGGTTTAAAATGTCATTTTTACCACGATCAATAAGGGACCATAATGGCTGCGTTACGACTTTGTAGTAGGTTAGTTGATAGGTAGTGAAGCTGATTAATTCATTTACACCCTAATGCATGTTTCTAATTCTACTGAGTAGTGCTAACAACATGTTTTGCATGTTCCCTGCATGACACTTGTGTCACGTTTACTTAGTTGCATTTTCGATTGGTTTGGTAGTTTCTGTAGCATTTGTAGCATACCAAAAATTTGGTGCATGTTGATGAAAGATAATTTCTTCTCTTTAGTTCATGTTGGTGATAAGTCACCCTCTGCCAAACACCGTTGTGGTGCCTTACAGGGTAATAAATACATGTAGATATACCTGCAACATTCAGTATCGCTGGTATAAATATTGTGTTCTAAATATGCCCTTCTTGTCATTTATTTATTTTAATTCTCTAATAATTTAATTACTTATTTAGTTATTTCTAACTTTGTAGTTATGTATAATTACTCTTTTTATTATTCTTATCATTAATGTGTATTTCACGCATTGTTTTTTTTTGACGGTGTTACATCAGCTTATTCTGTCAGTTGTCATCGCAGGTTTTTCACACTCCCCATCATGTATGAGTGTTTTCCTGCAGTGGATATTTTCGTCGAAGGATACTTACGTTTTTCCAAAAAATGTTTACCTCTTTCTTCACGCTTGTTTCATGTATTTTTCTAACAAGATGTTAGGTGGAAAAAGGGACTGCCTAAGTCTCAATCTCGCCACAATAAAGACGCCTAATTATATTATTTTACATCTCTCAGTTCAACTTTTTGTCACATACTGCTCCGCTAATCTTTCTCCGATTTCTCTATTCACACTGGATTCTATTTTGTATTTCTACTTCGAGCCACAATGCAACACAAGGCACAATATTTTTTAGAATTTTATCGCCAGAATTAGACGATAAACAGGGCGTAATTGATTGATTGTATCAAAAAAGCAAACACTTGATCGTAATTTTCATTTAAATGCAATATTATTATCTTCTTTAAAATTAAATACGGCAAAAAATCTACGTGCGTCGACAATCAAAATCATTTTCAAACATATCAGTATAAAGACAGCTTATTCATCCATCTACATCGACATCTACTTATTACCCTGAAAGCCACCACAAGGGTGTTTGGCAGGGAGTGACTAATCACCATCATGAACTAGAGTGAGGATATTAACCTTCACCAACATGAACTACACTATGGGTACGCTACAAATGCTACAGAAACTACTAAATTAATGTATAATGTAGCTATTTAAACGTAACACAAGTGTCATGCGGGGACCAAGCTATACTGGGTGCTAGCACTACTCGGCGGATAAAGACACGGATTAGGGTGCATTAGGGTTATCAGCTATACTACCTGTCAACTAACCTACTTAAAAATTTGAACGCATTATGATCTCTTATCGATCGCGGGAAAACGACATTTTAAACCAATCTGTTTTACAAACCATTTCCCTTATTTTAGTTTCATTATTTGTACGTATGGACTTAGTATTCATTCTCCTAATCATTTCACCGCACTATTTCAGTGCTCTTCCCGTTCAACTCATGTTCACTTCCCTCTGCTACTTCACATTCCTCTAAGCTATTACTCTCCCTTTTGATACAGCGACCTTCCAATATTTCAACCTTTTAACCCCTCACTAGGGCCAACAAGGAAAATTCAAACCCGATTTACGACTTCATTGCCGCTATCTGCCTATTTAAAAATGCGACGGATTAAAGAAAATACAAAGTGCAGGAAACATATCCCCATCCTGACTCTCAAATTGGATTCCGCGGACTTTACAAACACCAGAGTTGGTTTATAAACACCTATGGACATTCTATATTTAAGGTAGTGCGGGCGAGATAGTTACCTAATCATAATAGAGACCATATTCGATATATACGTTTTAATTTCACCAACTGTGAGACACATGGATTAGATATTGCATTATTAATGGTGCCATACAATAGTTTTATATGACAGAAATTGTAAGTAATCAAAATAAAATATGTAAACAAGTCTTTAACTTGACTCATTTTTTTCACGCGGTACGTTTGAAACTCCCATCAAAACGGAAGGTTTATTGTGATACCGAAGAATTTACAGCGGTGATAATATAAGTAATATTCAAAAATAGTTGAGAAATCACACAAACTACACTCTGCTGATTTTTTGACGAGATCTAAGTATAGGGAATTTTTACTATAAGGTCTCTCTGAAGTGCATATACGTACCTTTTCCCATGTAAAAGGGCTGGTATTTTTTGACAAAATCTCGGAGAGAAATGAGGTAAGGGGTTAAATTTTTTATGTCAATGGAGGGGTGATATATTTTTCTTTAAGATGAGACCAAATTCATTGATTTCCTGGTAAAACATTATTTCGTTCAAAATACCCTTAAGTTAGTTTGAGCAAGATAGTTCCCTAGTCATAACCTGGAGACCATATTCGAAGTATACGTTTTAATTTCACCAGCTATGAGACGCCTGAATTAAATACTGCACTATTTTATGGTTTAATAATGTAGTTTTATGTGACAGGGTATCTAAGTAATGAAATGAAAATATCTAAATAAGTCTGTAACCTGACTCATGTTTTTCGCGTGGTGCGTGTGAAACTCCTTCAAAACGGAAGTTTTTTTGTGATGTCTAAGAAATTACAACGGATACAATATGATTAATTTTCAAAAATAGTTGAGAAAACATACAATAGGCTAAGATATAGGATTTTTGAATTCCTCTTTTTTTTTAATAATCTATCTATGGAGTGCATACACGTACCATTTGCCCTGAAAAAGGGCTGGTATTTTTTGACAAAAATCTAGGAAAGTAGTTTGGTAAGGGGCCAATATTTTGGTAACTTTGGAAGGGTGAGATCTACATCTACGTAATACCCTGCGAGCCACCACGAGGGTGTGTGGCTGGGTGTGAAGATCACCAGACATGCACTATTGCCATTCAAGTAGGATATTTAAGGGAGACATGCTAGATAACAGGGTCACATGCAGCTAGATGGTTAGTATCTACATAATAAGAAAGGGATTATTGGTTGCTATTACATGCATCATGCACGACAGACTTCTCTAACTATATTTCTCCTACCTATCCCTTTGCTACGCTGCCTATTGTTCTCTCTTACGGTACGCGGGAAAAATGACATTTGAAATCTATCGGTACGACAATCTATCTCTCTAATCATCTACATCTACATCTACGTCATACCCTGCAAGCCACCCAAAGGGTGTGTGGCAGGGGGTGCTTTCGCACCAGGCATGCATTAATGATATGGTAGAACACCGACATTACATTAAAACCCGCGTACCACACATGCAAAGCGCCAATTACAAATCTAATACCCAAGAAACATTCTATCTCCAATCGTTCTAACATGCAAGGGATACAAAGACTACTACTACAGATTCAAAATATCATGCATAAATAAGAACATCATTATTTACATCATGCATAAATAAGAAAGAGGAGAATATAATGAGAAAGATTAACTGCCTGCCTATTGTCAATACTCGAACTATTCATGACGACGATCACAGCTGTTATGGTCCCGAATGGTACGCGGAAAAAATGACATTTTATACCTATCGGTTCTACAATCTAGCTCTCTAATTTTATTGGCGCGATCTAATCTGCCGTAGTACGAAGGGGTTAATAGTATGTTTTTTACGTCATCAGTAAAATGATTTTCCTGAAATTTATTTAGGAGGTTAAGCCTATAATTTAATCTACGCTGTGATAGCGATTCCCATCCTAATTCTTCTAACAGTCCAGACACACTAGCCAACTTATCGTAGCATCGTTTCACAAACCTAGCTCCTCTTCGCTGGACGCGATCTAACTCTGATATCAACCCCGTTTCGTATGGATCCCATACACTAACAGCATATTCCAGATGAGGCCTAACGATTGAAAAATAACAACGCTCTTTCACTTTCTCATCACATTTTCCGAGTACTCTCTTGATAAAGCCTAGCTTCCTATATGCTTGACCGCATATTTCCCTAGAATCTTGTTAATCTGATCAAACCTAGCATAATATGCAGGGGTTCTTAATATATATCTAACGTCATCTGTGAACAATTCGGTTTCGAATTTACTTAAAAGGTTTAACCTAAATTTTAACCTGCGTTCTGACAGTAATTCCATCCTAGTTCTTCTATTAAATTCGTAACACTTATACAATTATCATAACGGCCTTTAAAAAATCTAGCGGATCTCCTTTGCACACGCTCTAATTCTTTTATCAAACCTTCCTCATACGGATCCCATATACTTCTTATATTTTTTCTTTAAAACGTAACAAAATTTATTGATTTCTAGGAGAAATGATATTTCCCTCAAACTACCATAAACGACATCCCGAGTTTCAGAACCTGCCTGAGTAGGTAGGTGTCGGGACTACTTACAAGCATCTGACTGAATGACATTTTTCGCTATTCCGTAGACGATAATAAAATAGGAGCACATTCCAAAGCATATAAATGAGCGTCATGAAACGAATTATAAAACTTAAAAATACCTACGTGAAACGCGCTTTTTCATTTATATCTACGATACACCGTGCGAGGCACCACTACTACCACCCCTCAAGCGAAGAAGGCCGCCTCATCGCTAGCTCGAGTCCGCTAAAATACTCGGTCGTTTATTAACTCGTTAAAAATCGATATCACAATGTGAGTTTACGATGGTAATTGTCATTAACTACTGCTGAAAAGAGCTCCAAACAAGACCAAGATCTTGCTTCTACTACTTTCCATAACCTTTTTTATGGCGTAATAGAATTAACTGAAAGTTGAAATATACATTTCAATATGTTTTCCCCACACAATACTGCAGGTTTTTTACGATTAAACTTGAAGTTTCTTCACTAATAAATGTCACAGAGAGCGCTCCGTTCGAAAACGGCATAAAACCGGCACTTTTTTGGTCTTACCGGAATAAAAAATGGAAAGTGTAATGTAAGAATAATTGGCAACCACAGTTAAACGTAAAATAAAACAAGCTAAAATTTGGTGTAACTCGCATTCATGTGGTTACCACAGCTTATTTTTAGCCAGTGTCCAAACTCGAGTCTACACAATTTTTGCACCGACAGTAGGTTGAGTGGCACGGGGTGAAGAGAAGATGCGTCAGAAAAACTTGGCCGGTGAATGGTTGGAATGACTTTTTGTTAACTTTAGCGACCTTGAAGGGTAAATGAGAGGTATTAAGTCCTCAAGGAGAATAGTTGGCATACCAAGACACTCATTAGCATCTAGAGGCGAGGAATATTGGATTTTAGACGGATTTATAACCTCAAGCTCGTGCCCAAAACTTTCGGAAGGACAGCGCAGGTGCGTACTGGGGACGACCCTTTGAAAATACACCCCCATTGTTTGGACTCCATGAGGGCACTTGAGGGAGCAGACGTCTGCCAACCCGTGAAGCGACTGCGGTTCACACAATGGCAAGGGAAAACCCGTTCGAGTACGAGAGGGCAACGAGAGCACACACTGTTGGAGCAGAAATTATGTGCACTCGAATTGCGGAACAAATAAAGAAATAACGAGAAGACCCACAGAAAAACTAATCACATCACCAACTTTCTTATTTAATTCTGCGTTATTTAATGGTTAACTTAAATTTTTAAAAAATGCTATTTTATTATTTTATACTGCATCTACATCTACGTCATACCCTGAAAGCTAACCAAAGGGTGTGGTCGGCAGGGGGTGCTTCCACACCAGGCATGCAAGAATTGTACGGCAAAACACCGAAACGACATTGAAACCAGCCTACCACACATGCAACGCGACAATTAAAAATCCACTAACCAAGATACATTCTATCGTCAATCGTTTCAGCATGCAAAGGATACAAGGACTACTACTACAGATTCAAAAGATCATGCATAAACAAGAACATTAATACTTACATCATGCATAAATAAGAACGTAGAGAATATAAAGAGAAAGATCTACAGTCCAGCTAATGTCATTATTTGCACTATTCATGACGACGATCACAGCTGTTATGGTCCCGAATGGTATGCGGAAAAAATGACATTTTATACCTATCGGTTCTACAATCTATCTCTCTAATTTTATTGGCGCGATCTAATCTGCCGTAGTACGACGGGGTTAATAGTATGTTTTTTAGTCGTCAGAGAAATTTTTTTCCTGAAATTTAGTTAGGAGGTTAAGCCTATAATTTAATCTACGCTGTAATAGCGATTCCCATCCTAATTCTTCTAACAATCCAGACACACTAGCAAACTTATCGAAGCATCGTTTTACAAACCTAGCTCCTCTTCGCTGCACGCGATCTAATTCCGATATTAACCCCGCCTCATATGGATCCCATACACAAACAGCATATTCCAGAAGAGGCCTAACGATTGAAAAATAACAACGTTCTTTCACTTTCTCATCACATTTTCCGAGTATTCTCTTGATAAGGCTTAGCTTCCTGTATGCTTGACCGCATATTTCCCTAATATGTTTGCCCCAAGACATGTAGCATGGCTCTGTAGCTAGATACAACTTTATTCACCACAACAAGGCATTGGGTAGACAAATACATGATTTTGGGCAATGAACAATTAATATTATATTCTCAAGCTTGTTTGATCTTCAAATACTTACTGCTAGCGCGGAAATAACGGAGAAAAAATTAAAAGAATTAAGATTCACATAACATCTACATATTACCCTGCAAGAGTATGTTGGAGTTCGTAAGATACAGATAATTTTGTTGGAAAATAAACTGATTTTGAATTAACATAAAATATTGAGTCTAATTTTCAATCGGCGACCTGAATTCGATTCCCATTCAAGTTGTTTCAAGAGGCCAGAAACACTAATGAGACTCTCATAGCGGCCTTTCACCTATCTTGCTCATCTCTGCACGCGTTCTAACTCTGTTTTTAAACCTACCTCATGTTGATCCCAAACACTGGCAGCGTATTCTAAGTGGGGTCTAACAAGGGAGAAGTAACCGATTTCTCTAACTTTACCGTCGCATTTTCCAAGTACTCTTTTAACAAATCCCAATTACCGATTCGATTGACCAGTTATTTCCCAAATATGCTTTCTCCACGAGAGATGATTAGTTAGTTTAACTTCGAGGAATTTTACAGACTCAACAGTCTCTAATTGGGTATTTTGTACGTAAAAATTGTATTTAAGGGAGCATTTCAAAGTCTTAGCCCAGTCAATGTGGTCTCCTATCGATCGCGGTGAAAGCGACATTTTAAATCTGTCTATTCTGCAGTCTATTTCCCTAATTTATTTTCTTATGATCTAATCTACCACTGGAGTGCTTTGACGTGTATCTATAATGTACTCATCATTACTGCTCTGCGACAAGAAGGATAACCCCGTCGGTTTCCATCGGTATGGATAAAGTAAATTATCAATATTTAAAGCGTGCAGTGACGAGTAGTATGTATAGAGACGTAAAAAAGTCAAGTAATACAACGAAAAGTATAAAGGAACTGGGATAGAAATCATAAATTATAACCAAATATGCAGATCGTTATATACCATGAAAGTATCATGAATATAAATTTTAGTTTGCGCGTTTTGTTAGGCTGGGTGTATGAGTCCATACCCAGACATATTTGAGTATATTGAAATACTACTGCCGGAAAACAAGGCTTTCTCTTATTAATGGTACGCATTTTTAAAAAGAGTCTTTGATGGAGACGGAACTAGTTAGGCTTCCTGTCGACAAATCAATCATTCAAGGCCGACCATAATTGTTCACGGAAAGAAGCTAACTTCCGAAATAGTTTGTTCTACAATTTAATTCTCAATGTTTAGCTCTTCTACATCTACATACTACCCTGCGAGCCACCGCATGGGCGTTTGGCTGGAGATGTTAGGTCGCTAGCCGTGTAAAGGAGTGTAGGATGTCATATAAGGTTAAAGGGCTGAGTGTATCGTGGAAATGTTTGAGTAGTGCTCAGTTTGTATTGCGGTCGCTTATTGTGCGCTGAAAGAACGAGTTTTGTGCACTCCTGTCCAAAAAAACTTACCACCAAACCAGTTGACGTCGATGAGACAACACCGAACCACGCCCCCTTGCGCGGGAAAGCAATAAACAAACGGGACGGAAAAGAAACCTTCGAAACGTACTTGACAAGAGGGAACACCCCTCCGCGAAAAATTTTGACCTGTAAGGAATTATTTCTGGGGTGAGGTCACGGAGTAGGATATCCTACTCCGTGGGTGAGGTGAGGGTGGGTTGGGTCTATTGTGTCGGTCCTAACCCGTCGGTGTCGGGGTGGGGAGGCATGGAGAGAAAGGTCGGTCGGAAGACGAAGTCGCAAAATCGTCCTAGTTTTCAGAAGTTACAAGAATGAAAGACAGAATTCAAATATCCATTTCATGTCTTCATTGGCGCACAGGAATCCTTCGCTGAAACTGATGGGTCTTCCTCTAAATAGGCCGCAAAAAGTCTATTACCGTCGCGATATGAGGTTGAATCGGGTAAAATCGAATGTAGAAATCATTATTTACGCTTACATTTCTGATTTCAAAATATGTATACAAAAACGTAATACAAAAATGCCAAGAGCCACAAGGCTAAATGTTAAAATAGAACTAACTTGCCAGGAAACTAACTGGGTAACGAGATTTTTTTCCGCTATTATCTATACATAATAATAATATGAACGCATGAGCAAAGTTCCACGTGAATCTGTACGTAAACAAAAATCGTTCCAACCAAATTAACAGCACTGGCGGAATCATGGGTGTATTCTTCGGACACTTTTAAATGACCAGGACTTGTACGTCGCATTTGCATTTCCCTTCGGATAGGTTGATGGGCATTTAAAGATACCATGAGGACATAGTCAAGGCACCAAAGTCACCATTAGCTAGCGTCTGGATGGTGCTCAAGCTTAAACAAACATTGTGAACATCGTCACCATCAGCCATCTATCCGAAGGCTGGTTAGCCGCAGCTCTCCACTTCCCTCACCCAACTACTCCTTTCCTACATAATTCTTTACTTTGATTTCCACGTCTGTGTTACCAACTTCCAGGAGAGTCCTTTTCTGGTAGAATTCCATCTTTGCTTTTTCTCCCGATATCTTTCTTCTATCAATGGTGATCCTGCTTCCCAGAGGGCAATATTCTTCCACTTGCGCAAGTTCTTACTGCCCAATTATGACAGTGATTCTGTCATTTTGAATTCTTCCACTAACAATAACACCTATTGGTTTTCTTAATATACTTAAGCAACAGAGCAACAGACGTAAAAAAGTCAAGTAATACAACGAAAAGTTATTGGTAGTTGTATTACTTGTAAATTGTAGTTGTAAATAGTACGACGACGTATAGCCGTAGGAGAGGTTTGAGGAGAGAGCGTTCGTTGAAATCTCTCTTCTCTCGAACATCCGTTAAGCTAAGCACATCCTCTTCAATGGAATCTCTAATTCAAAATTAAATTACTTTGAGAAAAGTCAAAATCGAGGCCCAAAAATTCTGCTATAGCCACCAGCAATGCATATTATGAATCTAATTCGGCATCCACGTCCGGCCCGCCGACGGCAGATTCCAGTACTGCACTCTCCCACAATTCATCACACCTAGTTACAGATAAATTGATGCTAACACGGAGCGAGCACAAAAATAACCTTCCCCTTGAGCCAAAGGAGGAGTCATAAAGATGATTGGTTGTAATCTTTCGTTTGTGTTTCAGGTCAATGAAATTTAACGGATTGGATCCAAAAATCACTACGATTAACGGTAAGCCCAAGGTATACATTGAGATACGCCTCCGTTCGTGTTACATAGTGTGGTTTTTGACCCCAAAAAATTGTATTCCCCGTTGATCATCAAAGGCCATTCAGGTGGGCTTAAGTTCTTGTATCCGCGTGAGAGGCATTTGTGCGTCAACGAGAAAGTTACATTAAAACCTACTACATCTGCTTTCCACCCTGCCAGCCGCCGCATGGGCGTATGGCAGGGTGTGTTAGGTCACCAGCCGCGTAAAGATGTAAGGTTTTGGGAGGAGAAACGGAGACGTGTATTATGGGAGTGTATTTAGTGGAGTTAAGTTTTTATTGTGGTGACCTATTGTGCGCAGAAAGAACGAGTTTTTGTACCTGTCTGTTTGGTAATGTACCTATCTTATTTTATCGTTTCTCTCAGACCTAGAGATGTTGTGAGGCGTCATGATCATATTCTCTCTGTTGCCCTGAAACACACCAGTTTTGAATTTCTCAAACAAGTTAACCCTAGAGAGTGGCCTCCGAGTCTCCAGGGGCTCCCGCCTCAATTCCTCAAAAAGTTATGAAACACTATTTGTTCGCTCTTTGCAGTTTTTAACGAAGCTGCTTTTATATGAATTTTATTAATTTTTGGTTCAATAATTGTTACCAGGGTCCCAAATGCTCGTAACGTATTCAAAGTACGGCCTAACCAGAGCGAAGTAGCATCTTTATTTTACTTTTCCATCCGAGGACTTTCCTATTATACGCTTGACAAAACCTAGCTTCTTTAATGCTGTGACGCATATATTTTGTATGAGTGTTTCCCACGATATATCAGTAACGTCATGGTGCATTCCAAGTGGCGGTGTTCCGCAGGTGACGCAGGCGGTTGGTACGGCGGTCCGGGGCACGAAGTGCTCAAGTCTGCAGATTGTGGCCCATGTCGGCGTTAACGACGCCATGGACCGTGGATCCGAGGAGATCCTGCGTTCCTTCAGGGAACTGGACTCCGAAGTGAAGCGGGTAAGTCGCGACGAAGGGGTTGACATGACGCTTGCAATTTGTACTCTTGTCCCGAGGATCGATCGTGGACCCCTGGTTTGGAGCCGAGTGGAGGGCATAAACCAGAGGTTGCGTCGCTTCTGCACGGACATTGGAGCCTCCTTCGTCGACCTTCGGCCGGCAATCCGATCGTGTCGGACCCCTCTGAACCGTTCTGGTGTCCATTACACGGCCGAGGCAGCTAGCTGTGTAGCGAGTAGCATACTCGATCACTGTAGACCTTTTTTAGGATAGAGGGTAGGGCAGAGAGTAGGTCAGCTAATGGGTCGAATCAGGTACCATCGCGAACAATATTTAATAGAAAAAATATCCAAGAAAGTGTTAAGTCTAAAGAGAACAGTAAGAGGCCAGTTTCAAAAAATAGCAGTAATGTAACTTTGAATATACCTAAGAAAGCGAGTTGTAATGAGAATACACATTCCGGGAATACGCTCACTGATAAATCCTTTTCTGTCGTGGTAGTAAATTGCCGTAGCTTAAGGAATAAAGTAGCTGACTTCTACCATCTAATTGAAACTACTGACGCAGACTTAATTATAGGGACGGAAAGTTGGTTGTGTAACGAAATCGCAGATAATGAAGTATTCCCAAAAAATTTCACAGTTTATAGAAAAGATAGAGTGGAAAGGACCGGGGGAGGAGTTTTTATTGCAGTGAAGGATTGTTATATTAGTAGGAGGGAGTCATTTTCCGACGACCAGGTAGAAAGCGTATGGTGCTCCATTCAAAATCCTAAAGCAAAAACAATCTATGTGTGCGCATATTACAGACCACCAGATACCCATATAACCTCAATATTAGGACTAGAAAGTCAACTCAGTAAATTAACAACTCAAAAAAACGACTGTCATATTATAATCGGTGGGGATTTCAATCTTCCGTCCATAGACTGGCACACGTACAGTTTTATCACTGGGGGGAAAGACAAAGACCTTTGTGAGTCACTCCTGTATACATTCACATCTCACTCACTACATCAATTAGTCACTGCTCCAACTAGAGGGAAAAATACACTTGATCTTTTAGCGACAAATATTCCACACATGGTTGTAAACATAGGTACGGATAAGGGAATAAGCGACCACAAGATAGTCAAAGCTAATTTTTCCGTGAGCATGATCAAGAAACATAATCCACAAAGAAAAATCTACTTATATAATAAGGCTGACTACGAAGGTATGAAACGAGAGTTCCAAAAGTCATTTACTAATTTTCAAAAAATAAGTATCAACAGTAATACTGAGGTTTTGTGGAATACTTTCCTCAACGTTACACGATCAGTAGTTAGCAAATACATACCAAGTAAATGGAAAAGAGCCAATGCAGAGCCTAGGTGGTATAACGCGGAGGTTAGAAAAACATTAAAGCACCAAAGAACATGTCATGCTAGGTTAAAAAGGCCAAAAATTAACAAATCCTCCGAAGAACTATACACAGTCACCGAAAATTACAAAATATCTAAACTCTTAGCAAAAAAAGCGTGCCGAAGGGCGTTAGCTGATTTCAAAAGTAAATTACTGGGAGAACAATTGAACGATAATCCCAAGGCATTTTGGTCGTATGTTAGGGACACTCAAGGAAATAAATCAACAGTACACACGCTTAAGAATATCAAAGGGGAAAAGATAACCAACAGTCTACAAAAAGCCAATTCGTTAAACTCATTCTTCAAAAGCATTTTCAGTACTTATACACCACATCTTTTCGATCCGCAGCCAGTTCGTTCCCAAACATGTATGCCTGAAATTATTATAAATTGTCGCGGCATAGAACAGCAGCTAAAAAATATTAACCCCAACAAATCCCCCGGTCCAGATCAAATACCTGCTCGCGTATATAAAACAATGGCATCAGACATAGCGCCTTACTTAGAATTAATATTTACCAAATCTTTAGTAGATCATGTAGTGCCTAAGGACTGGAGAGTAGCAAATGTCACACCTATATTCAAAAGCGGCGACAGGGAAGACCCTAGTAACTATAGGCCTATTTCTCTCACATCCATTTCCTGTAAGGTATTTGAACACATAATCGTAAGCTCCATTATGAGTCATTTAGATAGGGAGGAATTGTTAATAAATAACCAACACGGATTTCGAAAGGGTAGATCTTGCGAAACCCAATTGGCCCTCTTCGTTCATGACATCTTGCTCTCGGGTGAAAATAATGTCCAAGTTGACGCGATATTCCTCGATTTTAGGAAAGCTTTTGATAAGGTACCTCACGTTAAGTTGCTCTCAAAACTAGAAGCATATGGAATAGATAAAAAAATTATTAGTTGGATTAATCAATTCTTACATGGGCGGGAACAAAGGGTTGTCATAGACGGTATCATGTCAAACACAGTTAGCGTTACATCGGGTGTTCCTCAGGGAAGTGTAATTGGTCCACTTTTATTTCTCTTGTACATTAATGATATTAGTAACGTCGTTAAAAGTAAGCTTAGACTCTTCGCAGACGACGCGGTTGTGTATAGGGATATTAACAATTCCGAAGATAGCGACTCGTTAACAATCGACATACTTGCTATTCATGCTTGGTGCGAAAAGTGGCAGATGGAACTAAACATAAAAAAGTGCGTAGCAGTCAGCTTTTGGAAAAAGAAAAATTGGCCAGTTAGGGCTTACAGAATTAAAAATACAGAAATTATTCACGCCGAGTCTGTTAAGTACTTAGGAGTCACAATTAGTCACGACCTATCTTGGGGAAAACATATTAGGGAAATATGCGGTCAAGCATATAGGAAGCTAGGCTTTATCAAGAGAGTACTCGGAAAATGTGATGAGAAAGTGAAAGAACGTTGTTATTTTTCAATCGTTAGGCCTCATCTGGAATATGCTGTTAGTGTATGGGATCCATACGAAACGGGGTTGATATCAGAGTTAGATCGCGTACAGCGAAGAGGAGCAAGGTTTGTGAAACGATGCTACGATAAGTTGGCTAGTGTGTCTGGACTGTTAGAAGAATTAGGATGGGAATCGCTATCACAGCGTAGATTAAATTATAGGCTTAACCTCCTAAATAAATTTCAGGAAAATCATTTTACTGACGACGTAAAAAACATACTATTAACCCCTTCGTACTACGGCAGATTAGATCGTGCCAATAAAATTAGAGAGCTAGATTGTAGAACCGATAGGTATAAAATGTCATTTTTTCCGCGTACCATTCGGGACCATAACAGCTGTGATCGTCGTCATGAATAGTTCGAGTATTGACAATAGGCAGGCAGTTAATCTTTCTCATTATATTCTCCTCTTTCTTATTTATGCATGATGTAAATAATGATGTTCTTATTTATGCATGATATTTTGAATCTGTAGTAGTAGTCTTTGTATCCCTTGCATGTTAGAACGATTGGAGATAGAATGTTTCTTGGGTATTAGATTTGTAATTGGCGCTTTGCATGTGTGGTACGCGGGTTTTTAATGTAATGTCGGTGTTCTACCATATCATTCATGCATGCCTGGTGCGAAAGCACTCCCTGCCACACACCCTTTGGGTGGCTTGCAGGGTATGACGTAGATGTAGATAGATGTAGATCAGAAGTTAAGGTAATTTAAAAATACTTGACTGTATCTTTAGAGTTTGTGTTTACTCCACCCACAGTATAGGTATAGGTACTACCGGAATGAATGATGAAATACCGCAGGCTTTCTCGGTGGAAAATATGGATGAACTCTTCGCGGATGTGGCACCTGGGTGGACTAGCCCTCTCCAGTGTTCAGACAAACAACTCGCTCATCGTACTCCGGGAAAAACTGAGTGATCCAAGGTTATGATTTATATTAATTAAAACATTTTCCCGCACAATAGGGAGTTCCAGTTTCTCCCCGAGTGGTACTAGTGAATATTTTTGGTGTTTCGTCATGGAGAGTCATTTTCACCTCGCGCTCATTATGTAAATTTGTATTTAGTTGAACTTTTAGCAAGAACAGTGAGATTTGTGCACTTTGGCGGCTAAAGAATATTAATCCATTCACTTCAGAAGGCGAACTACAACAGTGTCTGGTATGGTTTGGTAGTATGAAGTATGAACCCACACGGGTTCGTTCATGAGTGCATGACAGCTCAAAAAATTCACATTAGAAACGTAGCAACTTGGACAAATGCATTACCAGGAAAGAGCCCTTCTTGTAATCCAATTATTTCAGCCCGCACGGGCTCGTATGCCGCGTGACCAGGCCTTAAGGAAAGTTGGGGCCTGGGCACGACTAAGGACATGAACTTATTGCTAAGGACGAGTACCATTTTCCACTGACCTTGAGTCTCTTGTGCTTGTGTCTACGTGCTTCAGGTAGTTTGAGCGAGATAGTTCTCTAGTCATAATGGAGATCATATTCGAATTTTACGTTCTAATTTCAGGAGCTATATGAAGCATGAATTAAATATTGTATTATTAATGGTACAATAAAATATTTTTAAGTGACTGTAATTCAAAGTAATTAAATAAAAAATATCTATATAAGTCTTCAAATTTTCTAGTTTTCTTCATGCGGTACGTTTAAAAATCCTTCACAGCGAAAGGTTATTTACGACCCTGAAAAAAAAACTGTGGTAACTATATGATTTATTTTCAAAAATAGTTGAGAAAACAGAAAATTACACACTATCGATTTTGACGAGATCAAGGCGTTAGAAATACCTTAATTTTTTTAATTAGGTCTCTCAGGACTGCATACACGTACAATTTCCCATGTAAAATAGCTGGTATTTTTCGTGAAAATTCTCGGAAAGTAGTGCGGTAAGGGGCTGATATTTTGCTATTTTTGGAAGGATGAGATGTCTTTCTTTGAAATAAGACCAATTTCGTTTATTTCTTGGAGAAATGATATTTTGCTCAAACCACTTAAACTGGATTTTCACGCATACTTAGGAGATTGCGAACGGTCAGAAGGGAGTCACAACCATCGCAGTGGAGTATTTCCTTCTTGGAAGAGGAAGTGTGCATTGCAGTAGAATGCGTTTGGCGACTCCCCTCCTCTTGCTGCTGGTCGAAGCCTATGCGATAGCCACGTTTTTCAATGTCGGGCAGCTCAACGCCCCTAGACGCCCAGCCATTGTTTCAGCGAGACAAAGTGTTCGTATTGATGACGGATTGATATATAATCTATATCACATGATTCACTGTGTTCCTATAATGATATATTTCACTTCCATGGTCGACGTTAAGCCTAGTTTGTTTACGGATTGGTACCAATTATTGATTATTGTATAAGTACATAGTTGATGAGCTTGATATGGAGTGTAGCGTTGTATGGGGCAGAAACGTGGACCCTCAGAAAGGAGGACGAGAATAGGCTGCAGACATTTGAGATTCGGCCGTGGAGAAGGATAGAGAATGTGAGGTGGACGGAGAGGAAGACTAACGAGGAAGTACTTGAGATGGTGGGTGAGGATAGGAAGCTTCTGACTGAAATCCGGGATAGGCAGAGTAGGTGGCTGGAGGATGTAATAATGGGTTGCTCAAGAATGTGATAGAGGGGAGGATATTGGGCAAGTGGGAAAGAGGAAGAAGGAGAATAGGTTTCATGGATGGGGTGAAGAAGGGTAGAACGTATGGTGAGGCGAAAAAGGCATTTTAGAGGTGGATAGGGCCAAGAAAATGTAGAAAACCGGGAGGAAATTCACTGACATTCAACAAAATCTACCTTAACCAGTAGAATGTTTAAAAAATACATGTAGTCAATAAATGTCCAATAACCAATCAACAAACGACGGACCTTATCGATTTTCTGCAAACTCGTATCAAGTTAGACAGCCAATGTCCCCCAAATAGTGCTCTATTTCAATGATTTCTTCCACCATTCTGATGCGTCCGATTACAACGGTTGACCCAATAACTGGCAACACTAATGTTAAGTTTGGGGCCAGGGTGATCGGAAAAGATGTTTTTAATGGAAGACTGAAACTGAGAGATCGTAGACCCTGAAGTTTTCAATGTCCATTTGCGCAATCGTGTAATTTCTGGGGCGTTTCAGCTCCCGATGAGGCCACAGGGGGAAATTCCCAGGAGGGGTTGATACCAATTATGATGATATGTTGTTGTTATGCATGATATCGTATTAGTGAAGATGGGAATACATTGGCAAACTTCACCTCCGACGAACGACAATGAAAGGCGCGAATTGTTCGGAAGATTCGTGAAAATATGTTCGGCAACCTTTAGGTTGGTAACACTCTTAAGGCAGTTTGAGCGAGATTATTCCCTCGTCATAATGGAGGGCATATTCGAATTGTACATTTTAATTTCAGCAGCTGCAGGAAGCGTGAAAAAAATATTATATTATTGAGAGTGCATTAATATAATTTTATGATCTCCTTCATTTTTCGGCATCTACCGCGCATCTTTGTGGTGACAACAGTTTTTCTGACACTGGCACGCTATAAGTGACAACAGTTTCCCTTCACTGTCACTATCCAACAAAAAGACGCGGTAGATTCCGAAAAATGAAGGATCACCGCGAATCAACGTAACATCATATGCTGAAATAATCTTTAGACTATAAGTTTTTAACATGGTACTTACCTGTAAAAGAACTATCGAACACTAGTGATCACAAACACATCACACAAACTGTTCAAATTTTACTTCAACTTATCCGAAATCGATAAAAAGACGACACACTACCAACTATGCTTAGATATATTTTAAACTTCTCTGGAAGGAGGGGGAGAGATCTGACAACCTCCTTGATTCCTAGCATGCTCAAGCGCCTAGTCTGTGAACTAACTCCACTAGGCCAACCTGCTCCGGTCTACCCTATATAGATATTTTTTCTTACGTATTTAGAACTTCTGTTGTAAATAAGTATCAAATTGCACCATGAAAAATGCAATGTATAATTCATACTTCCTAGAGTAGCTGAGCTAAAAACTTATACTTTTCATATGGTTTCCATTATGACTAAAGAACTACGTCGTTCAAACTACCTTAAGGTAAATTATGTCCAACAAACTAACATAAATTATATACGGAATCAATCTGTCGCACGAGTTAATAAGTAAACGCAATTATTTCCTGCAGCTTGTGAGAGTGAACGTAAATGTCACCTCACGAGGCAATAAAAATACATCGCGACACGCGACAATCATGGACATCGGGGTCCTTTCTCCGACAGCACACAGATGGTTGACCTCAATTTACAAGAAAAGAAAAATAAAATGTAAGACCCAAGATTTGGAGAACGGGCTGCTCCGTTTCAACAGTCAGCATGCTAGTTAGTCGCTGATGTAAGCATATATGTACATTCCTGAGCGGCTAACTAACATGCTAACCGTTGAAACCGAGCAAACCGTTCTAAATATCTCGGGTCTTACCTTTTATTTTTCTTTCCATGTACAAGTTTTCCACAAGTCAATCGGAGTCTACGTCGAAGGTTTTCATACTTATTTTACAAACAAAGAACTCGAGACGATTATGATCTGAAAGAGAGGTGGTACTTCACACAAGTTACGCCTCATCTCGAGTAAACTGCGAATATTCATTACTGCGTATTTAAAGACGTATTAGAGAAAATAAACAGAGCATTGGAAAGCCGCATGGATAGTTAAAAACTGCTACGAGCGAATGGTGAGCGTAACATACCTGATGGAAGGACTAGGTTGGGCTCCACTAGAAACTTGTAGGCTCCATTCTACGATAGGATTTTAAAATATTCAGACCACACGGACATTTGGATTTTTGGACGGATAAAATTATTTCAACCCCGTACTATGCCTATGACTCTGACAGAAGCAAATAAATAAGAGAGGTACAATGCCGTAATGATAGGTACAAACATTCCTTCCTCACACGTACCAATAATGGCAATAATCGAGGCAGATCTAGACACCTAGTCACCTGATCAACACACATTTCACTTTCCGTCCACTTCCAACTCATTTTCCCTCCTCCCTCTCCTGATTAATTTTTCTCATTTCTCCCCTCCTTCATGGCTGGTGTCTTTACTCACTCCCCTGTCACAAGCCCCGAAGGCAGCTCGTATGAAAGTATGCAAATGTACATAAGCCGTACAGTCAACGACAAGGAGTAATTAATGAAAGAAACAGCAGCGGGAAATACACCATACTCGAGCGAATAAAGGTCCCACGGTAGGCTCAATTTTCTTAGTAGAAATACAGTGGAATTAAAAACCTGTGGTTTTAGTTGTTTCAGCAGCTATTATACATCTACGAAATACTGTTCAAGTCATCACTAGGGTTTTGGGCATGGAGTGATTCCACAATAGGCATGCAATGCTCGTCCTAGCTCAAGGTCGAACCTCGCATGCCCCCTTGCGGCTAGGCGCGGGCCAAAAAGCAGTCAAGAGGTGACTGAAGTCCTAAACTAGGAGAGTGATGGTCCATCTCATCGTCCAACACAACCACTTAATCACAATGAAGAAAAATATTCACTCACGAGGTAGGTCCTGACCTATAGTTGCCAAGCCAAGCCATACCAACCCTGGTACTGCAAAGTATTGCAGAAGTCAATGTAATAGGAATTTCGTCCCGTAAACACCTAAACTACAAGCAAAAATATACGAGACATGCATCAAATAAAAATATATAAATGATAATGCCATAGAGAATAGATATGGTTATTATTTTCATATATAAATTCTTCGTCTGCAGGCCCTTCGCTTAATTTTTTCGTTTTACTACTGCAATAGAGTGACACAAGTGAGCGAACTTACCAGAATGTCTCACTTTAGCCGTAACACAGAGAAACCACATCATTTTGCTCGCGGCCACATAAAATTTGTCCTGTTTTTCGAGAGTAAAATGATTAAATTTTCGAACAAGACCTTTGCGAGTCTCAACACAAGTAAATTTAGATCTGAAAGCTACATCGCCTCATACCCTGATGATGGATATTAAGCAGACTGTACAGAAAATACCAGGAATTGTCTGGAAGGATAATTTTTTACCACATGATAGCAAGCGAATGGACATCCACCTCTAAGAATAAAAATCTGCAAATCTGTACGACTAAGAATAAAAATCTGTGAAAAAGTACCGAGTAATTTTGAAATTCATTCATTCAGAATGGATTTTCATAAAGTGAATCCTATCACTATCGAATTTAGAATAACTTCAGTTCAGTTCAGTTGAAAATGCAGCACCAGAGTAGTGCGCCAATGTTAAAAAAGTTAATTTTTTCCACATCAAATTAGGCATAAAAACTCACCTTCATCCGCTGTTCGTCCCAAGTGGAAGCTCGACGAAGTTATAGAGCTCCAAGGATATTCTCAAGATGGTTATCCAGAATATCCTCCGAGAGTATAACGAAGAATCCATCCACACACTTGGTTTTTCACTCGAAACAATCAGAACACCGACACTCACTCAATGTTCACGCTACGTAGAACGTAACACGTTCGAAATACACTCCCCCATCGAGTCGCGGGAGCTACGGTAACGTATCGCAAGAGACGTGACAAAATTTCACAGAGTCGCTCCGTCTCCAGCAGTGACTTGACCACGCGCTCTACGTCCGTCGGGTCGTGAGCGAGCACTATCCCTTTGCTCTCGGAGCGGACTCAGACCCACGTGGTTGCGGTCAATTTCACAGGAGGAGAAGGAAGCCAGGCCAGGGTTAAGGAGTGGGAGAGCGGGGAAGGGGGAACGGCGGGGGGGAGCGCCCTAATTCCCCGTGATGGGGAAATGGGATACGATTGAGTGGGGATGAGCGACGGAGTGCAACTTGAGCGGCCCAGGAAGAGTCCCTGCGTGATTTCCCTCCCCTCCCGCCTCCCCTTTCCCAACCCGTCTCGCCCACGCTGAGACCCCTCTCGGAGCAGTTCGGCGAGCCTGTTACGTTACCCGCGTCCACCCTTCCTCCCGCTCCGTCGCCGTGCTTTCGGCATAACTAAACTTGGTAGATATACGTATACGACCAGGCCTGGGCAGCATTTCAAAAACAAGTATTTTAAATTACGTGTTTGAAATACATTTTTATTTTTATTTCAAATACACGACCTGATTGTATCTCGTATTTCAAATAGATTTGGAGCAACATTTTGTATTTCAAATACATTTGGAGCAGTACTGTGTATTTCAAATACATTTTCAGCGGAATTTTGTATTTAAAATACTCCTCGGCCTGAATTTCGCCCAGCCATGGTAGTAAGTTTAAGTATTAGAGCCTACTGGGGTTAGGCAGTTCTTAAAATGCAAGAATTTTAAAATATGTTTGAAATACATTTTTATTTTATATTTCAAATACACGACCTGAATGTATCTTGTAAATATTTCAAATACATTTAATTAAGGCGAGATACAGCCAATAAATGTGGGCATAGATTGTATCTCAGCTATGATAAGGTTAGATCTGAGAAAGAAGCTGCATATCCAGAAGGGATGACATTTTCGGAAACAAAATGCGAAGTGAGCCTTCAAGCGCTTCTCAATCATACTGTCTCCCGCCTAATTTCTTCCCTCGAACTTATTCGAGAAGACCATCACAACCTTCATCTTACTCTTATCTTCAAATGGGGTTTCGATGGAAGCTCCCAGTATTCTCCTTTAAACAGAGTGGGAGGCTAAGGATGCAAGTGATGAAAGCTTACCTGCCACTTCTTTCGCTCCACTTCGTCTGTTGGATGATGTAACAGGTTAGTGAGCTACGGTTTGGAACACATTTTAAATCACCTAAAAATACCTTTGCATGAGAGGGATACAATATTTCTATCATTTCACACAGGAACATCCCTTTGGTCCAATCCTCGGTCATCCTCCACCCGATATTGCCGCCCCATACGGCTTCAGTGGTGCGAGAGACGAAAGAGGTAGCTGTAGAAGAAGAGCGGTATATTAATAGCCAAATAAAGAAGCTCCAAACTTTTGAGTGTGGTAGCATCGCCGTGGCGCTACCACACTCAAACGACGCGCCATGAATTATAAAATGTTCCTCAACATGGTAGATAGAAAGGTAGGCTTTGCCAGTAAATACATTAAATATATGGCGTTTATTTAGAACATAAATTTTCATTCGTGTTCCTGTTTTAGATATGCAGTGCTTAAACAAACACTAGCTCCATGCAATGCTACGTCTGTGATGCTAAAATATCATAAATGAATCAGAACGGATGAGTGAGAAGCAAGTAGACGAAACAAAATATTCTTGTGGATTGTCCCCTCTTCACTGCTATATTCGTCTTCTTGAATGCCTACTGCGAAGTGCTTACCGGATAAACATCAAGAAATGGAAGGTACGTTTTTGACTTTATTTTGCATTATCCATAACCCAGAAAAACAGTATCAAAAACTTTTTATCATAAGATAATATCGCTTTTCATGTTTCGACTAAGAGAGCTGATGGCAGTAAAAATGAAGTTGAAAGGAGAAAGAAAGAATTGCAACAGTCTTTCAGGACGAGAATGGGACTTTAAGTAGACGTTCCTAAACCGGGTGGCGGAACAATGAGCGATGGAAATACCGTGAGACGCTTCTTCTCCAATCCAGAGCTGTTGTCGGAAATTTCTGGAGCATAAATAACCATTTACATGTGTCTTTTTATTGTTTCGTAATCTTTACTTCAAATCAGCATGCTCAATGAAAATTACATAGAAATAATATCTGATCGTCATATTTTTCCATTAAGGTATTGATGAGGAGCTAATTCAGAGGTTTTCCACCATTCTGCAAGCCATATCTAGTTGGCTTCCAATTAACGTAGCGGTTTTCCGCGATTATTGCTCTTCCACTGCTGCCCTTTATATGGAGTACTATTCATGGTATTTTATGCCCCCAACCGTACATAAAATTATCATACACCCAAGCGCCTAATGTAAAAGCAGCAGTGCTACCTATTGGACAATTGTCGGAGGATGTGAAAGTATCCAAAGAAGCTAGGAATCTCCTTCTGATTGATGAGGATACAGAGTCGGACGGAGACAGCGAAGAGATTGATTCAGATGAAGATAACTTTTAACTGTATTTACTTAAGTATGAATGTCTTTACTCATTAATTTCAGATACAGAAATATGTTTTAATTCCCAAAGAAAATAAAATAAACATTAATTTCCGTGGAATCTTTTGATCAAATTCCTATCCTTATTAAAAAGAATGTTTTATCTATACCGCGTGTCGATACATCACTAAAAAGTTATTCAGAGTCAAGTATCGATGTTGCTAACTCATTTACAGTACTTGTAGGAATAAATTAAGTATCTTACATGCAGACATCAACTATAGATGAACGCCCTTTTAATATTTTAAGATGAGCATTTTACTGTTTCCGCCATTTTGTTTCAGAGAGGCTTTTGATTTTTGATTGGTCTACAGCAAAACAAACATTATACTCGGATTTAGGAGGTAAAAATCATTAAAAATGAAAAAATGATCGATCTGCATTAAATAATCACGGAGATATAAGTTTTGGCCAGCTTTTTTCGATTTCCGCCCACCGCCGACGCGTCGGGCCCTTTAAGGGGGGTTCACATGCACGCGTTCTACGCGAAACTAAGCGTAGCCTCTCGCGCGCAGCCAATCAGGTGCTTCGCCTCTTACGCGTGGATTCGCGCGAGCGAAGTTGAGTTTTGCTCAACTTTCTACGCGCGCGACGCGTAGATTCGACAATATGGCTGCTGTGCGAGCGTAGACAATTGAAGATCAAATTTACTTCAGTAAAAATGGCTGAGAAGATGTCGCAAACAACGTCAATCGACGAGGTGTTAATTGAAATTATAAGAAGTAAATACACATATATTTACAACTACAGGGATTACCGGCATCGTGACAAGGCTTTGAGAGAAAAGGCGTGGAGTGAGCTAGGAGAAGCTCTGGGAATTGAAGGTAATAAAATAATAAGTGTTATCATTTTGAATACGTTTATTTCTTTTTGCACGTTTTTATTCTCCTATGCTCTCGCAGAACAAAACGCCAAGGCAAGGTGGAAGCTGCTCCGCGATAAATATGTACGGGAGAAAAAAAACCACAAAGTGGTTCCGCGGCCTCAGGAAAGCCGGGAAACCAAATAAGGAAGATTATGGGCTTCCTCGATGACCACATTTGTACGAGAAAGTAAGTATCATGTATTATGTTGCATGAAAAAAGTGATGTAATAGGCATCGATTTCATCAATTGACTTTGTTTACACTTCCATACTGTTGCATTTATCTACAACTTCAAAATGTATCCTGGATGTCAATGGAATTCCTTTTCTCAACAAATTTCTCTCTACATCTGACAATGTGTTTCACAGGAATACACATGTTGATAGCAAAGTAGATGAATTTTCTGTTCTGACTACATACAATATATCATCTCATTGAGGTGTGTGAACAATCTTTTCATATTAGTAAAATCTTCCTAGCTTCTGTAGTAATTTTCATGTTCAAATTGTTCATCCTACCACTTAGTGCCTGTAAGTCAATGGAAGTTGTAATTTTCATGTTTAGATTATTTGTCCTACCACTTAGTGCCTGTAATTCAATGGAATACATTGTTTTAACTAATTTCTATCGATATCTGACAATGTGGTTCACAGGAAAACACATGTTGATAGCACGGTAGATGACTTTTCCGTTTTGACTTGATAAAATATATTTTGTATTAGACGGATTTGAACCATCTTTACAGATTTTTTTCTCTTACATACAATTGCAAATGAGACCATAAAATTTCATATTTAAGTCAGTTAAGGCATCTCACTTTTGCTGGAAATACTCTCAAACTCATAAGTTTTTACATTCAAATATAGCATCTACTGTGGCCTTTTAGATTGTTCAACTATTTAATTACACAGTTCTCCACCCAAAAAATTTAACATTATGGCCGAGTAATGAGCAATACCGTTTTACATACTCATGCTCCTCGATCTATAATTTATCTATGCTATACAGCTGGAGGTTAACTTTGGTACACTTATTTATCAATATGTTTTGTACCTTTACAGTGCTACCAGCAGTCTGGACTTCGCATAGGGCATACTTTCATTGGAAAATTTCTCTACTGCTACCGTTCCAGATGACAATCCTTCTCCTGTGGCCCCAGCACCTGCCTCACCCTTCACTAAGTACCCTCAGGTTTCTAATTATACAGCACTTCTTTCTATCCCTTCATCCTCTTCTTCACCCTTCACAGAACACAGACATAATTCTTATTCTGCAGCACCTCTTTCCATCCCTTCATCCTTTTCTCCTTCCTCTGTATCCCCTTCTTTACCTTCACCTCCAAACCCATGGCCAACAGATAATTTTAATATTCAGTCTTCCCCACCAACATCATTATGTACCACCATTCCCCTTCAGTCACCAACACCTCCAATGAATGCAGGGTACTCCAAAGGAGGAATTGGGAGAAAAGTTTGTAAGTTATGAACAGACGCCATAGCTATAATTATAAAATTGAATTTCTACATTATATTTTTGATGAGATCCAAAATGAATTTTGTGTTAAGTACTTTATAAATTACATTGTAGATGTAAATGAATGATGTGACTGCATTTAGAAAGGTTTCACAGATTGCATCTTTCACACTTTCACAGGGGCAGCTTCAAACAGGAGGAAAGAAGATGACATTCTCATGTCCCTGTTGGCAAATCAGCCTCAACCAATGGCTGAAGATGAAATGTATAGCCTGTCTTTGGCAGGCATGATGAAAAATCTATCAGTAGTGGAGAAACTCGAAGTTCGGCAGAAGATCAATAATATTTTTTTGGAAATATATAAAAATAAAAATGTCTAAATAAGGAAACAGCTCTGTAGTCCATCTATCATCCCTTTTTGAGCTTGTTCTCTCTATTTTATCACATGCGTGCAAACACCTTTCCCTTGTGGAAGCACACTACTTATTTATTTTCTTTTTAAAACCTGTATTTTAATGTCAATTGTTATGGGGAAATCTATCTTATTATTCATGGGGATATCTCTCCGTCTTCTTTCATGGGGGTCTACATTAATATTATACTTCATTCCCCTCATTCATATTTGACATGTTTATTTATGCTTCTTCATGGTTGTATGAAAACATACCTTTTTTTCTTTGAGGTATCTTATGAGTAAATATATATATTTATATGAAACTTAACTGACTAAAAATTTAAAATTGACAATATGGCTTGGTCAAATACGAAAATAATTTTTAATGGACTCATGAAGAAGTAAAAATGAATATGTGAAACTTAGGTGAAAGAGCAATGAAGTAAATTATTGATTTTGGTCCTATTCCTGGAGGATGAAAAAATATATCCAAAAATGTGGCTTCCAAATGACTACAAATTCCATTGCCATGGTACACTTCCTGCTCCAGAGAAGAAATCAATGAACACCTCCCTCATTTGATATATGTCCCTCCTAGCATTATTGGAGCCAATTCTGCCAACACCCTGCAGGCCACCATTTTCAACTTCACAGCTCCATCGACCCAGCAGTAGCTCTCCATTTTCTCTTTCAGTATCTGCAAATCCTGCAGGACAGTACATGCCATTTTGAGGCCCCTGAAAGATATACAACAGGTGTGTAACTAATCTTGATCAGGCAATGATAATACCTTGAAGGGCACACACAACTTTCTGCAATTCACAATTACCACTTAAGCTTTAGAAACACTTATTTCTTCATAGCTTATGCAAACGTTGCATGACACATGAACTTACCTCATTTTGTAATATCCAATTATGTAAGCACACTACTGCCTTAGTGCATGCCTCCATCTTGTGTAGGTTGCCAATTATTGGCCTTCGAAGAATTCTAAACCTAGCGGCCATTATGCCAAAGGCATTTGCAATCACCCGTCTTGCACGGCTAAGGCGGTAATTAAATATTCTCTGGGAATTATTAAGGTTCTTTCCTGGAAATGGCCTCCACAGATAATCTTTGAGGGGGAATGCTTCGTCTCCTACAAACACATGGGGTGCCATGTTTTGTGTTCCAGGAAGGAGAGCAGGGGGTGGGACTCCCAAATTCCCTCCCTCCAGGAGTCTTCCAAAGGCAGAGTTTTTGAATACCCCACCATCGCTCTGTCTCCCTGCTGCACCAATGTCCACAACAGTGAATGCATATTTAGCATCACATGCAGCCAACAAGATGATACTATGTGTACCCTTGTAATTGAAAAATTCAGACCCTGCATTGTCTGGAGCCTAGAACGAAGTTAAATAATATTAGTGTGTCATGTAGCCAGCACCAATTCATTATTTTACCCAAAACTGCACATACCTGCATAAAAATATGTTTTCCATCAATCGCCCCGATGCAATTTGGGAAATTCCAACTCTCCCAAAATTGAGAAATATCCTCCTCCAGTTACCAACGGTGGGTACAGGAAAGACTCTATCCTTTAGAGCTACCCATATTGCCTCGCAAGTTTCATGTACAACCTTGCTCACGGTAGATTTCCCAATCCTATACTGATAGCATAGACTTGTAAGGCTATCTCCGGCCGCTAAATATCTGAAATTCAATATACATTCGGGCTATATAAATTCAGGCATACTTCTGCTGCAATCAGATTTTATTTTTAAACACAAGCCCCCATACAAGTACAAGCAGGTGATAGTAAAAAGAGGTATATTTACCTTAAAGTGGCACTTAACCGTTCACCGGGCGACATTACTTCTCTTGCCCTTGTCTTCTCCTTAAGAGGAGGGCTAAGATGGCATTGAACCGCCAACGCATCTGAATTACATCAAGAGGCATTCTAACATCCATGCTATAATTGAAACAAGCGGTCTCACTTCACTTAAAATAGGCTTCAACGAGCAATGATGTACATGTCATGTACATGAGTTCAACGGTACGCACGTAGATCTTCTATTTTTTCACATCTTCCGCTATCCGCCGCTACGTGTCGCCCTGTGCAGTTGACGCGTAGCACGACATCGACGACGCTTGCATGTGAACCACGGAGTAGGATATCCTACTCCGTGATGTGAACCCTTCGCACAGTTTCGCACGAAACTGCGCGCACGCGCCGCGTGAAACGCTTGAATGTGAACGGGCCTTTATAGGGTCCCTCGTCAGCGAGCGAGTCTTAATACCCTTATCCCTTTCATGGCTTTCGCGCCGCGCCAGGGTGGCCCTAGGTTAAGGGAGTTAGAGCGAGATAGTTCCATAGACACCGGCCGTGTTCCAATCCGTAGGGTGCACCCTATGCACTTACGCCCTTATGCCCTATCATGCACTTCGAGCACTTTTCTGCACTTAAGGTAGCCAGCGCCAAGGTCCCCCAGTGGCAAATGTCGGAACTATACCAGTTGATGAACGCAATTCCAAATGATGATAGAGCAGAGAGCGCACTGGTAGGTAAGAGCGGTAAGAGTAATATTGAGGAAAAGAAAACAAAACGCGGTAATGGACGACGGGAATGTACCAGTCCTTCTCCAACATTTAATGGCATTAAACGCCATTACTGAGGCGATAGTGTTGTTGCTTCGGGAGAGGAGGAGAAGAGTTGCCGCGATATTAACGTGGTATCATCGAGTGCTGATGCTGCGTGGAATGGTAAGTTAAAAGCAGTTTGACAACGAATGTTTAAAGTAATTTATAATGAAATTAATGATGAATGGTTTTTTTACCTCCGGCAGCCACAAACAAGATATTGCATTTTAAATATACCGCTCAGAGGAGTATTTTGGGATATTGTCCGCGGGGACATAATCCAAACCAGGAGACACCTTAGGGTTACCCCAGCTTCCCTGCAACTTCTTGTGGCGAAAGTGGCGCACAAGAGGCATGGATGGAATCCTCTCTTCGAGGTAAGTTTGATGGTGATGTGCTTTAGTCATCTCTATGCTTAGGAAAGTCATGCGCAGTGAAAGAGACGTAGTTGAACAGATTTCAGTTTTAATGAGCAGTAAGTATTTGATTGTGTATGAGTTTCCTTTAAATTGCTCCGAAATTTACTTCTCACGTTTTGATACTGATAATTTGAAGGGTATGTGTGTTGTGGAGGCCACTCTTAAGTGTTACTTTCAGTACTGATGAAAGAGAAGTTAGTGTGAATAAATGTGAATGAAGCAGAGCTCGGAAATGCACTGATTGAATTAATCTGTTTGCAGGCCATATTTTTCCTATTTTGGCTTGCGTGTGGGACATCGTATAGAGTGATTTCGGCGACTTTTCAAGTGCCAAAAACTTCTGCATTCAACGGCATCAGACGAATGTTAAGTGTGGTGGTTGGCCTGACGGCAGAAATAATTGCATTGCCAGTGATTGGGGAGCTGGAGGGCATTGGCAATGAATTTGCTGCCAAGGCTGGCAGCCAAGCTTTCCAGAGGTGTGTTGGTGCCATCGATGGGACGCACATTAGAGTATTTTGTCCGGGAGGGAGGAACGAAGATTATATCAATAGAAAATTATTTTACTCCATACAAATGCAGGTCCTGTGTCTGGCTAATGGGAAAATAATTGACGCATTTGCAGGTATATTTTTACTTTGAATCTACATTTATTTCCTTGACATATGATGTAGTTTGTTTCTGTGGCTTTCAGGTGATGTTTATATAAATTAACTTTTATTTAAATAGGATTCCCAGGGTCGGTGTACGATTCCAGGGTGTTGAGGTACAGCTCTCTGTATGTAGCTGGTCGGTACCCTCCTGAGGGGTACTTTATTGTGGGAGATGGGGGTTACCCATGCCGGGTTGCTCCCATTAATATAGTAACCCCATACCGTACACCTGGCAACAGAACCCACACCCTATTCAACCACAAACTCTCCAAGGCAAGGATTGTAGTTGAGCGGGTTTTTGGAATGATGAAGAGCAGGTGGCGAACCATTTTCACTAAAACTTTGGAGGTGAAAATGATCAAGGCTACTAAAGTCATAATGGCATGTGCCATCATGCACAATGTGTGCTTAACTGCTGGAGATGTTCTCCAAATGCAAGTGAGTATGACAGGAGGCTAGTCCACTACCAACTGTGTAAAATTAATTTAGCTGAAGTAATTAAATTGACTATTAATTCCATCACTCTGCTTGAAATTCTTAAGTTTCTATTATTTTGCATCAGGGCAATCCAAGACGTGAAGAGCACTGCAATCACAGAGTGGAGATGGATGAGCAAGGGGAAGGCTTCAGAGAGGAATTGGCTGTCATTGTGGCAAATGAGGGTGGCTACGAATAATTAATGTTTTATTTGAATTTGTATATCTCCCATGAATTGACATGAATTTTTTTTTTAACTTTTTGAATTTGAACTTTTGAATTGAATGACTTTTTTGATATGTTCCTCTGCATTGGTTCCTAATATATTTCATCAGATACCACTGATTTGTTGATTATTCCCATTGAAAACCTAACCATCTATCAACCCATTCCATACTTTCATTATATGTTAATACTTGCATGAAAAGTAATGAACCAATTAAGTAGCTCCAATCAGAAGATCCACCAGGTGAAACTCCGTGAGTGTGGATGTTTTGATGGACAACTTTGCTTATTGGCCACCAAAACGTTGGCACTCATTGAGTTTCTCAACCAGTGGACCTCTTAAGTAGAGCTTAGTGTAGCAAACGCCGAGAATCTTCATCCTTACCACAGTACTGACATTTGGGGCTAGCTCTGGTCCTGTTGCATGTTGAACCTGCCTCTTCTCCCATCACGAATAGTCTGTCAGGAATACTTGGTAAAACAGTAGCATTCTCTTAAGAAAGTACCAGATCTCTGCATCAGCAATATTATTGAGCGAGGATTTCATGTAATATCTCTGACTCAATGTCATGAACAGCAACAAATGACTTGGAGTAAGTAGCTGAAGAACAGCCACACGATTTAAAAAGGGAGATTCATAACAATATGCTATAACTGTATAATAACAGGAGACTAGAACACCTGGCTAATTCCATCAGGTCCTCATGACAAATTCTACCTCAATCTGCAGGTCCATATTCTATGTCCTTGGCATCCTTCATTAGCTTAATTTTAACATTATCAACAGGTGAAGCTAAGATGCTACCAAACCTCTATGTTATAGCACAATAGACAGGGAACGTGAACCACGGAGAATGTGGAACTAGAAAAGTTAGGTTTTCCCTTTCAGATGAAATACACAACTATTTCAAGACTCGAACGAAGTTAACAGAAGAGAAAGTCATAGGGGCTCATATCAGGAAAATTGAAGTCGGCTATTGACTTAATGCACATGTAAGCAACTATAGGAATTCAAATAAGATTGACATACACATAAGCCACAGATGATGGAGTATAAAATACAATTATTGATGACAATGAAAATGGCAAATTCTTGAACTTCCTTGAGCATAACTGTGGGGTAACCTAACTTACCACTGGAAGTCCTGAGTGATGAAAAATTATTTTCACTGGAATAAAATAAAGTAAAACAAGAAATTAACAGTATTGGGTGTGGAAAATAAAAGGAAAGGCAAGGTACATTTTTTTACTTTTTATTCAAAATTTCAGTTATATTCTCGCTAACATTAGTGTGAACACGCAACAAATTCGCAACATGTCCTAACCACACTTTATCACTTTCTTATAAATAATTAATCAGTTCGTCCGTCTCCCCCCTCCTCTTCCTCTGTGACAAGGGACTGCGGGGCCTACCTCCACAGGCCATCCAGTTTGGTGTGTGGGGTGAGGGTAGCTCATTTCCCACTTCAGCAGCTGTGATTGATGTAGCTGCACTCCCCCCTGTCGGAGACAAGCAAGCCCCCGATGTCATTGCTTCCCCGGAATCTAAAAGAAGAGGTGGGGAAATGTTGTGGCGCATCCCCAGAACCTCATCCATTGCCTCATAAAACTTCCACGAGAGTGGCCCCTTGTCCCCACCCTCTGTCCCCAACCCTGACCGAGGATACTTGCATTTCTGTAAAGTGAGATAAAATGTCATTACTGCCAAAATATTAGTTGAAAATGGAAGATATCATACCAAACAGAAATTTGACCTTAATGAAATTAAAGAATTGTTCAACAGTGAACCAGGCATCAAAGTATAGACACAAATGGTAGCATATGCTGGGATATAACACTATCTCTTAGTTTTCCTTCATTTTCACTTAGAGAAAGAAATTTATTTGCCATGGGCAATCAACCCCAGCTAAAGCCATTACTTCACACCCAACTTAATGAAATTTAAGATTTGTTCAACAGTGAACCAGGCACCGAAGTATAACACACATGGTAGCATATGCTGAGATATAACACTATCTCTTAATTTTCCTTCATTTTCACTTAGAGAAAGAAATTTATTTGCCATGGGCAATCAACCCCAGCTAAAGCCATTACTTCACACCCAACTTAATGAAATTTAAGATTTGTTCAACAGTGAACCAGGCACCAAAGTATAACACACATGGTAGCATATGCTAGGATATAGCACACTATTTCTTAGTTTTCCTTCATTTTCACTTAGAGAAAGAAATTTACTTGTCATGGGCAACCAACCCCAGCTAAAGCCATCACTTCACAACCAACTTAATGAAATTAAAGAATCGTCCAACAGTGAACCAGGCATCATAAACTAGGACACCAATGGTTGCGAATGTTTCAATGCAATGCACAATATGCCCTAGTTTTCACTTGAAAAATAGCATTTTTAGTAGCCATGACTTAATAACGCGATGAACTAACCTTATACCTGTCACATAAATTTCCCCATCTCTTCTTCAACTGAGTGTAGGGACCCGAGTAGCCCATCTCTTCTGCTATTTTTCTAGAAAGAAAATAGAAGACAAGCTTGGATCAATATTACCACAAATTTCATTCATTGCCAACCAGAATAATTATACCATATTTCAAAGTGCGTATATTTTGATATGAAGCAGTTTTGAATGCACACCCAACCTTCGTCCTCATGAAATTAAATCTCTAAATTCGAACGCAACTTTGTTCCTTTCTACATGAGAAAGAACAGGGTTAAATGATAGGACCAGGAACTCACCCATAACAAATTGCAGCCGATCCTTTTCGGCCCGTAAATTGGTCGGAGTATTTCTTCCGCAGGCCGATGAATTGGCTGATCCTTTCGTCTGTCCCTAGTATATCAGAAGAACATCCATTAGTTTCTCAGAATTGTGATTTATCGCAAGACATCGCATTGGAAATTCGCATTATTCACGAAATATCATCCACGAAAAACCAATAAGACAATGAAGTAGCCAATTTTCATCGCTGCCCTTGAGAATCGCGAGGCGTATATTCCTATGAAATAATTTGAAGGTAAATAACACTAAAGCTTCCACTAAACCATATTATCAGGAAAATCTTGATAAATTGTAGACGGTGTCTTGAAATTTTTATCATTAAATAGAATATACACCAGTGATAGTACGACATGGGAACGGAAGGCCACGTGCTTGGAATACATCCCAATTATTAACCTAATATACTGGCAAAGAAATTTAGCTAGTATCGATATTCATGCCCAAATAATTATTTAGATAGCGTTAATACAAGTTTCCCTCTAACAACTTGCCGGGTGAAGCCATGCTTCCTCTCATTTTTGGTTTCCTACTTTAATAATGTTTGCTAGTTCACATTAAAATAGCATGGAATATAAAATAATCACCAAGTGGAGAGTAAACTATCAATACTTACAAATAAAATTGCTTTCTGAAGACATTGCGTCCGTTCTTCCTTTCCTCTCCAAGGTAGAGCGTCTTCACCGCTGGCTTCTTAGGGCGCAACAGGGCGCATCGTCATACACTTACCTGCCTTGTGCACTAGCGCCCTAGTCAAGATGCGCTCTAACGGATTGGAACCGCACTATGCGACGTCACATCCGGAAAATGACAATCGAAAAGAGCACATAAGGGTACGAAGTGTGCATAATATCGGATTGGAACACGGCCACCGTATTCCAATTGTATGTTTGAACGTCAGCAGCTGTAGGACGCATGGATTAAATAATGGATTAATTAATGGAGCAATAATATACATTAATAATACAGGTATTCTAAGTGATTAAAAAAATATCTACATAAGTCTTCAATTTGACTCAGTTTCTTCCCACGGTGCGTTTAAAACTCCTTCACAACGGAAGGTAACTTTGGTTCTGAAAACATTATTGCGGTGACAATATGATTTTTCCAAATTAGAAGAGAAAACATACAAACTAAACACTGTTAATTTTTGACGAGATCTAGGCGTTAGAAATTTCTCATTTTTTAAATTAGATCTCTCTGGATTGCATACATGTACCATTTCTCACGTAAAATGGCTGGTATTTATCGTCAAAAAACTCTGAAAGCAGTTCGGTTAGGGGCTGATATTTTGGTGTCTTCGGAAGAATAAGGTATTTTTCTTTAAATGAGACCAAATTCATTTATTTCTAGGTGAAATGACACTTCGCTCACACTTCCGAGACAGTATAAAGGATAAGGTCGTGGGAGGTGAAATAATGAAGTGTTTCATGGGTATGTTTTCAGTGGAGATCAGTTCTTTTTATGGCCACATATTTTGCGGGGAAAGAACGAATTTTTGCACATATCTGTTCGACAATTTACCGCATCTGTCGGGCCTAGAAATGCATCACGTCGAAATGATATTTTGTCGCTCTGAAGTACACCTGTTCTGAATTTCTTAAGAGAACTAAGATTAGCTTAGTTATTTTTTAATCTGAGGTCAGAGAAGGTGAATCGAGCGTTTACGAGAGGACAAGTGTACCATAGGACCCCGCAGGAACCTACGTAGGGACCCTTTTCCAATAATTGCCCCGCTAATCTCGCATCCTTTTACACTCCATGACGTCATACTTAGTGTGTACATAGGAGAGAGTCATCAAGTTTCGGTGGCTCAAGAAAGATTTTCCTATAGTCATAACAGAAGCCATATTTTTTACTTATTAACAGTCGACATTCCAGTTTGAAAATTATAGGAGCTGCATAGTTTTGAATCAGTCACAGCACAAAACATTTATTTATCCAATTAGGATTCATTTGATACGATTTCCAATACATTGCAGTTGAATTCAAGCAAGAGCCATTTTTGCAGGAAACTGCGAATTTACGGCTTCTTTCAGTCCAACATGAGATTGATGCAATGGGTTGTTCACGTGCGACTTCACAGGTCTAAATATTCTCATGCAGGACGACACATTTTTTAGCGTAGAGTTTGAAATTTTCATTCGTTTTAAAAGTATAATCGAAATATTAAAGAATACATGATACTGCGATAAGCAAAGACTAAAATTTCATATTAATAGCCATCAGTTAACATTTAGGTGCTTAACATTTTTATTGATGCTCGTGGATTTACTGTTTATTAATTTATGCAACTACTTTTATTGCGAAGCACACGTGGTCATTTGGCTTCTGACGACACCTGACCATTAATCGTAAATGTTTTACTGTCCATATCTCATGAATAATACCATAGACGCCTTGGAATATCAGCTAATGATACGGAAAATACGTGGTTTGCTTGCGTAGAAAAAAATAACGTTAGTGTAATCTTCATTCGTCACGAGTCTCCCTTAATCTTTGAGTTGTCCACTTAACTGTAAAGCACCAAGGACTGATTGCTATCCCTGGACTTAGAGTTTAACGTTGGGCTTTACCCCGAGGACTGTAGCACTTAGATGGATACCTCTGGCATTACATGCACGGTACCTGTGAGAACAACTTGCGCATTAAAGCCCCCATGACATTCAGTTGTATTTGAGTGGTGGTTGGGATTCATTCGGCGCGAAATCGAGGGATCTGGATTCGATTCCCACTCCAGGCGAATGGTTTTTCTGCTGTGAATTCCACACAATTGTGAGAACACTAGCGGGTGACTCCGTTGAAGTTACAGCGCGGCTAGTTCCGCAGTTCTTTGAATATGTAAAAATTGCTCGTGATCAAGGATGTATTTTTAAAAATCAACTCCTTAAAGAAAGGGGCGTGTGTCAGCCCAGAATGTAGAGCACTCGGCTATTCAAAAGAACGGCAGAGTTGAAACAAGTAGGATTATCAGAGCAGTAACTCTTGATGCATCGAGAAGCCTCAGATGGAATATTTACTTCATCCCAAAGAAAGTAATTATTAGGTCTGTTGAAAGAAAGGAGTCCCGAAGAAATTTATCATTTGCTTTGTTGATCGCTAGAACTTCATGAAGTACTGCTTAAAAATGCCTTAAGTAGACAACGCTCAATGGAACAAAAGTGCTCATGATGGTTGTTTTATCTTTGCCGCAAATAAGCATTCAGAGAACGCCCTTGACATTAATGCAAGGAATTAAGAACGTAGTATGAATGAGAAGACCCAGAAAAGTCCGTGTCTTTTCAAAAAAAAGTCTCGGAGTGTCAAAGAAGTCCGAAAACGTTTCCAACAAAAGTAATTTAAAACGCTGTATTTGAAGTAATTGGCCAAGATTTGTCCATGGATCCATAAAAGTCCCCATTTTAAATAAAGCTGAAAGACTTTTTTCCACACTCAATTAATCGTATTTGAAGGTTTTTACTGTATGCCTCAGAAAAAATTGCTCTAGGATCAGTACGGACGTGCAAAAATTTGGTTGGAGTGAACCCAAGTGTCAATACTATGACGAGCATCACCAGATTCTATAATAAACACCTTAAAGTGGTGCCTATGAATAGAATCGTTAACCAGTTGACTTATAATTAAAATTAACGATAGAACTTGATAGAACGATAGAATTTGCCTTACCGCGTTGTCACGCCTCGTCCTCATGAAGGCTAACAATACATTCGCTCAGGAAGTATTCCAAGAGCGTATAAAGTTTTAAAACTCTTTTTTTTTATCCAACCCTATCCCACTTTATTCTGTTTAAGCCTGGATTTAATATGCAACTGAAGTGAGAAAAAATCGCTAGACATCAAAAGAAATCCTTACTTCTGTTAAAAAATATCCAATAATATTTGCAAACATTCTATAAAACTAATTTTAGCTCTTATTTCTAATTTTTACTTCAATTTTGGAATAAATTCAAAAATAAACTTCGTACTTTTACGACTTTTTTCCAAAACGGGGATTTTTTCCGCACTCAAAAGACTGAGCTGATCAGGATTAAGGGCACCATCGGAGCAGTAACTTTTTTCATTTTTAAGTTCATCGCGCGTGAAAAGTAGGCCATCTGAATACTTACGGTGATATATAGAGCCATTGCGGATTGCTAGGTTACCTGCGGTCTGAGGATCTCGTTTCCCTAAAATTGGAATTCCCTCTCCTCTGTGCCTACTATCGGAAGCTGCTGTATTGGCTATCGTGTCTACTGCATTTTAAATATTGATTCATACTTCAAGCATATCCGTTGGAGGAACAGCGCTGACTTCAAAGCTCTGTCTTTCAACCTCATTAGCCCCTCCTTTCACGGCCTTCTCAAGGTGCTTCATATTTTCTGAGTCAAATGGCTTTTTATGATGTTTTCGCCGAGTTCCCCGCATAATAATACTACTGGGAAAGTGCAGCAGCTGGTGCACGTACAATGAACAGAAGGTCTTCCGAAGAGGTCCTCCACACCCCCTCAAATTAATTCAGAAGAGCTTACGATGTTTCAACATATCCTAAACTGATGACATCCCCCTAAAGCATACGCAATGCTTGAGCCAATTTCATCTACCTTTACGTTTACTTATTACCCTGCCAGCCACCACAAGGGTGTTTGGCATGGGGTCACTTATCACCTACATGAACTAGAATGAAGAAATTTACTTCCACCAAAAAACATCACACTATCGGTATATTGCAAATGCTACAGAAGCTACTTAAATGATCCATTATGTAACAATGAAAACGTGATACAAGAGGCACGCAGGGAACATGCAAAACATGGTGTTAGCACCACTTGGAAGATTTAGAAAAATACATTAGGGTGCATATGAATTAATCTGCTACACTACCTGTCAACTAACCTAATTCAAACGCTAAACGCAGCCATGGTTTATGGTCTCTTATCGATCGATGGAAAAACGACATTTTAAACCTTTCTGTTCTGCAATCTACATATTTCCCTTATTTTATTCCCAGATCTGATCTTCCGTAGTATGTTGGAGTTCGTACGATACTGAAAACTTCGTCTGAAAATAAGTCGGTTTAAAATATACGTAAACGATTGAGTCTACTTTTCAACAGACGGTCTGAAAGTGAGCTAAGTAAGTGAGAGTAATGACTCTTAGCTAAAAGTTCTTCTTAAACAACAGGTAGGTAGAACAGCAAACATTTGACAATTCTGACGCTCTTCCGCTGAGGTCTATCTTTATAAGACCTTAGGGGGTAAAACAATTACCAGGGATTTTTTACGTTTTGAATGTAAGTCAATGTTATTCAAGACAGATGGAGAGCCAAGGTATACAGGATTTTGTTATCATGATGGAAAAATAGTGTTGTCAAAGAATATCCTGTCCATAATATTTTGCATTCCCCAGGGCTGATAATCCAGCGCTGATAATCCGGTGTAAAACCATCAATAAAGTCTACTCTATTAAAAGAAATGAGTGAAATAATTTTCCATAATCATTTACCACTACCTTACTATCGTGTGCAACTAGCTTATATTCTTCAGCTTGCTACTGAGTTCTTAGCTGCGGGACCAGATCAACAATTTTCGGGTATTTGACACAGCTTTCCACCCGATCAGCTGGGTGCATGCACCAGTTGCAGGGATTGTACGCATTGAAAAAAAGACATTGCCTGCACTGGTGCACGAGCAGCTCAGTCCACACAGCAACAAATACGAGATATCCTCACACGCGCCCCTTGCGTCGAAAAGTCTTGGGCTGCCAGTCCAAGGAAAATCGTGCCTCCGGCGAAAAGAAAATAAAAATTGACTTTTTTATGGCTTGAATGGAATAGTTTTTTCCCCAGATCGTCCATAAATCCTTAGCTAAAACCGCGGAGGAAGAAAAACCTATCGTTAACCCAATTTTTTGGGTGAAAAGGGAGTAATTTAAGTAAAAATATTATTGGGGAGAACGGCGTATCACGAGATATTCAATTTATTTGGCGAAAGAATAGCTGAAGCCGATATTTTTCAAATGATGAATAGCAAAAGCCACTTTTAGCAATAGCAAAGGCTTCTTTTTACGTCATCGAGGGGAATTTTTTTTATTAATACCGCAAGAAGCCACCTTGTCATTAAATGGTAGAAAAGTTACAGATGATTTACTAACAAAATCTGGCATAAATCTGATACCACTAGTTTCAAAACTTGAAAATTTACAAAATAAAATATTCGCGATCGACAATGACGAGAGGCAGGGGGATAAGCGACCACGAGGCGATGAAAACTTCGAGCGCCTAAGTTTTCAGGCGGTCATTGAACCGATGAGATCGAGGATCTACATGAATAGCACCCAAAATTTCTATTTACCCGTTAACATGGCAGATCTGGCTCTTGCCAAAGATTTCACATCTTTCTGAAAGCAGTTAACAAGGTCCTTACATGAAACATTGTCAGCAGTTAGAAAAATTTTACATTTTTTGAAGTAATCGTTTAAGTCTAAAATAACAAAGCATTTGTCTACTTTCGTCAAGTCAGAGAAAGGATCGTGGTGAATTTTTCGATCTCCCGAATAACACGGATATTATAGTAGATTTAGCGGTATCAGAATCACCTAACAGCTGTTTTACATCCAAAGACCTCATCTAAAATTGAATCTTAAAACTTGGGTATGGTGCCAGCAGCTGTAGGGAGCACGGAGTAAATATTGTTATATTAATTGTGCAACGACATACTTTTATGACTCTGGAATTTTTACTAACTAAATAAATATATTTGGCAGGAAAAAATGAGTCAAATGAACGACTAATTTTTTTCATGCAGAACAATTAGAAATCGTTCGCAACGATAGTTTTTTTGTGATTCAGAGAAAAACCTGAGATTGGAACATGATTAATTTTTAAAATAGTTGAGAAATAGTATGATTTGCACTCTTCAATTTCTGACGAGATCTAGGTATTATAAGTTACTCATTTTTTTGTATTAAGTCTCTCTGGAGAGCATTAAAGTACTATTTTACATGGAAAACGGCCAGTATTTCTCGGGAAATATCTCGGCAAGTGGTTCGGTGAGGAGCTGATATTTTGGTATCTCTGGAAAGGTGAGATATTTTCCTTAAAAATGAGACCAAGTTCATTGATTGCTACTTTGAGAGAAATGATATCTCGATCACACTACATTCAGCAGTAGAGGTGGGTCGTTCGCAAACGAACAGGTCCACTTTTGTGGACCGACCGTTCCTTTCGGTTCGTCATTCCTAAGAATACTCCGTGATCATTCCTTTCGGTCATTCGGTCCATCGTTCCTTGCGGTCCACTGTTCATTACGGTCCGTCATTACATTCGCTCCTTCGATCCTCTCTTTATTAAAGAGGATTGCTCACGCCAAGGGCGATTCAATTGTTTTACGGAAGTAGTCGTGAGAGGCGCTGCTGCGGAATTGGAGAAGACGACCAGCGGCATGCTTCCTTACATTCACTCGGGAGCAGTCAACTCAGGCAAACCTACCTGGCAGTCGCTTGAGTTAGCCACAGTCAGTCTTGTACTCTTGTCAATCAGAATTATTCTCGACCTAAAGTAATTAAATTATTTGTAATTCCATAACCGCAATTCACTTCGGAACCAATATCCTGACCTCATAAGGAAGTGAGCGCAAAATCGTCTGATCAAAGATGTTCTTTACAACACCCAGAAATTCATATGCTGATGCCAGCGGTCAAATTTGCAGTACTATTTTTTTCTTTATATAAATAAAACCTTTTTACGAAATCATGTAAAAAGTTGGTAAAATTGCCTTCCATCTTTTATTTCATCCAACATTTTTAAACATCATTACGGTATACCAAGTATTTCAATTTTTTTTACATTCTAAAAAAACCAAGAACATTGAAAAAAAATTCATGACCACCAATAAAAAGGAACGCTGAACGAGTGAAAAGGAACGGGTCCATAAAGGACCGGTTCAGAGTGAACGCGTTCCCAAAAATGAACGGGTTTGCCCGTCTCTATTAAGCAGAGCAAAATATTTATCAAAACCCTCTTCTGGCACACTGTTTCCTTTTCACTTTTTGCTTGATTAGACCTCGAGAGGACTTAAAACAAAAACTGAATATATCTAACAAAATTCTCAAGGTACTCCCCGATGGGGTATCCTTCCATGAGACCTTATATTTGTATTCTTCAGTTTAAAAAAAAACCTTTTACGCCAATTTCTTATCCATTGATACTTTTCATATAAGGACTATGAAGACCATATAATTATGAGGTTGTTGCGTTTTGTAAGAACTCATTTTGTTTTTCTTTTGTTTTTGTCGTCTGCTGACGAGTTTTCTTGTGTACCGGGGAAGGCGCTGACGGGATACTTCGGTGCTCGGCACTCTCTCTCTCTATGCTGGCTCGCTCGCACTGCTGCAGGCTGTCGTTCACCCACTCGTCTGCACCTCACCTTGCTGGCCCAGCTGGCCCGCTCGCACCGCCGCTGCTGTTCGCTCGCTTGCCCGCACCACGCCTTGCTTGTTCGCTCACACCTCGCATGGCTTGTTCGCCCGCACCTCGCCTAGCTGGCCCGCTCGCACCGCCGCCGCTGCATGCCGTCATCACCGCCCACTCAATGCTGCAACGCACTTCGCTGCACGCTGTTACTATCGCTCGCACCACGCCCGCTTCGCTGCATACCGTTCGCTGTCGCTTTTTTGTTTGTACCTTTATGAAACTTGTGTGACTGTCACGAAATACATGTGGAAGTAATGTTTTTGTAACCCTTAATACAGTCCACTCATTGCCTTTTACACCCCACAGAGGTACAGATTTTTCTTCAGGAGTGCCACTAAGACAATCCCTATGACTTGCCCTCCGGAGGGGATTCACAAAACAACACATATGGCCAGCCAAGATTATATGCTGGAATCAACAAAGGCAAAATTTAAACAAACCATGGCCCTCTGCCTATCAGTTACTCATTCCAGCCGAAACACAGCGTGTAGCACAATACAATGGGGAAAATGAGTGCATTGGCATACCGATGTGCATTATAATTAATTTTAATTGTAATTAGTTATAGATTGTTCGCAAATATTACTGGATTTGTTTAGAAAAGTAAGGATTTCTTTTTATGTCTAAAGATTTTTTTCTTAGTTCAGATACATATTAAAACCAGGCTTAAATCTTATAAAATGGGATACGGTTGGATAAAAAAAAGAAGTTTAAAACTTGTTGCGCTCTTGAAATGCTTCCTAGACGAATGCATTTTGTTAACCTTGATGAGGACAAGGCATGACAACGCGGAGAGGCACGTTAAATAATTCCTTCATCAATTTTATTAAAATCCGAAGGTTCAACGATTCTATTTACAGGCACCACTTTAAGGTCTTTATTATGGAATCTAATGATGCTCATCATAGTATTCACATTCGGGTTCCCTCGAACCAAATTTTTGCACGTCCGTACTGACCCTAGAGCAAGTTTTTCTGCAGCATTCAGTCCAAATCTTTCAATAAGATTAATAGAGTGCGGAAAGAAATCATAATAGTATTTCCTGATGTCAAAGTTCCCAGTGCATTACCTTCCCGCTTGAAGCTTCTAACGTAAATCAGAATATAAGCCGCGGAAGACTGCTTGTTTCACAATGCGCCAGAATAAGCAGCAATAGATTATCATGGATGTCCTTCACTCGAGTAGTAGTAGAATTATTGATTAAGGGTGCGTCGACTACTGCGGTCATTTCGCACCACTCTCGTCCATAGGTAATACCAGGTTTGTGTAATTGAAGCTAAATCGCTTAAGTCCTAGTGTGGGATAAAATTTGCATAACGTTGTATAATACGCATATACATATAAAAAATTTATAATTTATTAAAAACATTTATTTCTTTTAAAAACGCAATTACTCGGGTGAGGCAATCGGGAGAGTCACCTAGGATATGTCCTAAGGTACCGTTGACCTTGTGTTTTCCTCGAGAAGACCGGTATTTATCACACTCCGTCAGTATGTGCCGCACACTCAGAGGGGAGTCGCACTCATCACACCAAGGTTGTGTCTTCTCTCCTGTGAAGAGGTATGAGTGGGTCAGGGCAGTGTGCCCTATCCTCAGGCGTGTGACTGCGACTTCTTCCCTTCGGGTATTCCTGACGGAAGAGGGCCACACTGATACTACCGGTTTCACAGTCCGGAGCTTGATGTTATTACTCCCATGCCACGATTCTTGCCATTTGTCTAAAATATCGCTTCGGAACATAGCCTTTAGGTCCTCCGCAGTCACCATGTTCCATATAATTTCTGGCATCTGTAATGCTTCCTTTGCAGCCTTGTCTGCGCGTTCATTACCAGCTATTCCCATATGTCCAGGTACCCATATAAAGGAGATCTTAATTCCCTTGTTGGTGAGGGAGTGAAGAGCGCATTGTACATCCTGGACGAGAGTCTGGAGTGGGTAATAGGCTGAAATGGACTTCACAGCGCTTAGAGAGTCTGTACAGATAAGGAAAGTGCCAGAATTGCATTTTATATTTCCTAAGGCCGTCTTTATTGCGAGTAATTCTGCATTGTATATGCTGCACCACGGATGGAGCCTCGCCTTAATGACTTTGTGATGTGCAGAGGACACTGCACAAGCACATGCCGAGCCGGACTTCGATCCATCCGTATACACGGGGACGAAGTCCGGGTGGTTATCCAGGAATTCATAAAATAGGCTCTGGTATTCCTGGGACGTTAGAGAAGATTTCTGGTGCTTGTGAAGTTCAGTGTGGCACTCTGGTCGTGGTATGGGCCATGATGGGTATTTTGAATACCCAACAGGATACACCTCCGGCAGAGATATGTCAATACTGTCCATAAAATCTTTAAGTCGAATACTTAGCGGCCTGGTAGCCCTCGTCCTTCTGTTGAAAATATCTAAAAACCTAGGTTTAAAAACGATATTAAAACATGGGTGTTTTGTCATTGATAAAATTTTCGACGCATAGCTACATGCCAGCATTAGCCTGCGAGTAGCCAAAGACGGCTCCCCTGCGTCCACATACAGGCTGTGGATAGGAGAGGTCCTAAAAGCGCCAGTGGCTAGCCGTATTCCTGCGTTGTGGACCGTTGTTAACGGTCGCAGGTAAGACTCTCGTCCAGAAGAGTAAACGAAACACCCGTAGTCTATTTTAGACCGAATCAGAGAACGGTATAATAAAATCGAGGTGGTGCGGTCTGCGCCCCATGTTGTGTTGCTTAAAATACGTAAAATATTTAGACCACGGCGACATTTCTGGGCTAGATTGCGAATATGTTCCTGCCATGTCAGTCTCCGGTCTAAAGTCATCCCCAGAAATCGAACGGATTCCACGAAAGGAAGGTTACTTCTTCCTAGGCGTAACTGCGGAGCTATATGGATACCCCTCAATCGGTGAAAGTGCACACACACAGTTTTCTGAATAGAGAAACGAAGCCCATTTCTCTTTGCCCAGTCATTGAGTTTTGTGACAGTTAGCTGAATTTTTCTTGAAACGCTGGCTAATGTGGACGACCTGCAGAAGATTGCATGATCGTCTACGAATAGGGATCCCATTACCGGAGTTTTAATACAGTCAGCTATGTCATAAATGGCAATTGCAAATAACGTGACGCTTAGAACAGAACCTTGGGGAACGCCGTTTTCCTGGTAGTAAAACTGTGAGAGGCTCTTACCTACTCTCACTCAAAAACCGCGGTTTGATAAAAAGTTTCGTATAAAAATGGGTAGATTACCCCTAAAGCCCCAACTGTGCATTGTTTGTAGAATTTTCCTGTGCCAAAGCCTTCTTCTACGCCTTCTCTAAATCAAAGAAGACTCAAATGCAATGTTGGCGCAGAAGAAAGGCCTCCTGGATAAAATTATCAGTCCGTACGAGATGATCTATTGTACATCTACCCCGGCGGAAACCACATTGAATGCTGGAGAGAAGGTTTCGCCGCTCTAACCACCAAACAAGCCGGCGATTAACCATTCTCTCCATAACCTTACACAGGCAACTTGTGAGAGAAATGGGCCTATAATTCCTCGGGTCATTCTTGTCCTTGCCCTGTTTCGGTATCGGAACCACGACAGACTCCCGCCAGGACTGTGGGAAACTCCCCTCAAACCAAATTTGGTTGAGGGTGTGAAGGATCTCCGCCAATGCACTCTTTGGCAAATTCTTTAGAAATACATAGTCCATCCCTGGAGACGTATTCCGAGAGTCCGCAATGGCCGAGGCTAGTTCCCACAGCGAAAAACTTTTGTTATAATCAGTAATGCCGTGCGTTTCTCGGAACGACAGATATAATGCTTCAGAGCGTTGTTTCATATCTCTGAAGTCGGCATTTTAGTTGGCGTCGCTGCTGATTTCGGCGAATGTGCGGCCAAAAATCTCGCACATAGCCGAGGGAGAAGTAATCACTCGGTCATCGACTTTTAGTCCGGAAACGCCGCATTGCTGATTGGAGCCCGACATGCTTCGGACCTTCCCCCATACCTGTGCAACGGGAGTCCTGTGGTTTACACCGGAAATGAATTCCATCCAGGAGGACTTCTTCGCCTCTTTCACAATTTGTCGGGATTTTGCACGAAGACGTCGGAAAGAGGCAAGATTGGTTTCCGTCGGGTACTTGTTAAAAATTCGTAGCGCTCGTATCCGCAATGTAATTGCCTTGGCGCATTCCTCTGTCCACCACGGCACAGGAGGTCGACGAACGATGCCGGTAGACCGTGGAACGCTCATATTTGCTGCATCTATGATTGCGGAGGTCAGAACTTCGACGTTTTGTGTTGCGTCACGAGTTGAGTCGTATTTGAACATAAAATTTTCTTTAAAATTTGGCCAATCAGCTTTCTGAGTAAGCCATTTACCAGGGGATATAAAATACTGGTAAATATTTCCTTCTTTACGTATTAAAAGGGGAAAATAATCACTCCCACAGAGATCTGTATGAACGGACAGGTTAAGTTTCGTGTAAAGACTGCTTGAACAAATGGCAAGATCAATGGAGGAAAATTCTCCATTAAAACTGTTAAAACGAGTTTTCTCACTGTTATTAAGTAAAAGGAGGTTAAAATCTTGGATAAAATTTGATAAAATCCGACCTCTTCTATTGCTCAGCCTCCGAGAGCTACATCACAAAGGGTCATGAGCATTAAAGTCGCCTAAAATCACATAGGGTTTGGGTAATTGATGGACAAGATCCACGAGGTTGCGTTCAGTGACTGGTGCGCACTCTGGTAAATAAACGTTACACAACGTTATGGGCTCCGGTGCATGCACAGTTACCGCCACTGCCTGAAATGGTGAATTCAGTTGTACCCGAGAGGTGTAAAGGGCCTCTCGGATAGCAACTGCCACTCCACCCTGGGCTCGCTGGCCGCTGGTGTCATCATATCAAAAAACATTAAAATTTCTTAAAATACCCATGTCCGTGATTTTAAAATGCGTCTCTTGGAGACAAATCCAAAACGGATTAAAATCTCGGATTAAAATGTTTAACTCTTCCTTGTGACGATAAAAACCATTACAGTTCCACTGTCAAATAAAATTCATTAGAATACGTTAAAAAGTGAGAACTTAAATACAGCAGTCCGTCCGTCCGTTGGGAGAATCAGCGCCGAATACGGTTCTTATTCCCCTTCTGTCTGGCTGTCTTGATTTCTGAGTCAGACATTATCCTCCTCCATAGCCTCCACTGGGCATGGAGCCTGCACCTCGGTGGGGCTGGGGGAGGGAGTTTTCTCACGCCTTGAGGGCGTGGATCCGGTGGGTTTCTTTAGGGTCTTTTTTGGAGAACCCGGGCAGTTATTTGTTTTTACCGGCTTTGTAGCCTTATCCGGCTTGGCTTGTTCCTCTTTATGTGACGGTTTCTGTTCATTTTTCTTTTCTGTTTCAGTTGTTTTACTTGTATTATTTCCGGTGTAACCACAGCGTATGACTTGGAAAATGTAGGGGCTATAAGAGTTCGGAACTTTTTTCGCGCCTCAAAATACGGTAACTTTTCCACTGTTTTTATTTCCATTATTTTTTTCTCCTCTTTCATTTTGTGGCAATCACGAGAGTACAGTGTGTGTAACCTCGCAATTGACGCAGAAAGGTTCAGAGGTGCACGCATCACCCTCATGTTTTTCTTTGCCACAGCGCGGGCAGGTGGCCTTGCCCTCACATCTGGTGGCGATGTGGCCGAAGTGTTGGCAATTGAAACATCGAATGGGGCTTGGTATGAATGGGCGGACGGGAACCGATTCATAGCCAACAAATACCTTGTCGGGGAGCGTGTCGCGCGAGAAGGTGAGGATTACAGATGTACTGTTAATCAGCTCGCCGTTACGCTTTATTTTCAGTCGAAGACAATCGATTACGCCCTGAGAGGCCATTTCTCTCTTTATCTCGTCGTCGTCGACGTAGAGCAGGTCGTAGCTGCTTATCACTCCCCGACTTGTATTTAAGGAGCGATGCACCTCCACCTTTACTGGAATGTCCTGGAGACGCGTAAAAGAAAGGAGTTTCAAACTTTGTGCGTCATTTGCCGTTTCTATTAACGAAGTGCCATCGCGGAGCTTTTTTGCGGATCTAAGATCGCCCGTAACAGCTGCTGAGATGACACGGCGGATGAGGAAGGGAGACACCTTAGTAAGTGACTCACCGTCCTTTGCACATCTCATAATCAGATACCGCCTACAGGCGGTCAACTTTATATCTCCCCCGCCCGTTTCCGGACGGAATATTTTAGATGGAGGAAGCTTTTCTGGGTCCATGAAAATTAGGAATTCGTTCCCATCAGCTCCCCGCCCACCACGGAGCCACACATTCGGGACGCCACACCGCGAACCGGTGTGGTCGCCAGGGCTACCCAAGGGATATAGCACTATTGTTTAGGGGGACTGCTTCGGGTGGGGCCTCCAGTGCACGGGCCCTCCAAACCCATACACCTTTGGCCGCCCTACACAGACCCCCGTCACTCCAGCACTCGCCATCGAAACGTGTCGATAGGCCGATTGATCAAGACTGGCTAGATCTTGACCGCCCGTTTACAGGGAATCCAGGGCCGAAGTGGGGTGTTGAACTCCGGCCCATACCGGGCTTCCGACACCCGGCTGGGTTCCAGAGAACTCACCCACCAGGATCCCGATCTCCCCCTTACGGGTCTCCGCACACGGCAAACATGCGGGTGGATCGCAGGCCAGCTGGTATGGCCGCACACTGACAGTGGACCCATAAAACTGTCCGGACTCATCCCTTTGCTGCCTGGGGTTTGTTTTCGGGGTTTCACCTCCCCGCCCTTTTAGTCGCCTCTTACGACAAGCAGGGAATCTGCGGGAGTATTCTCCATCCCCCTACCCGCAGGGGTATCGAGACCCAATACTTGGCTCATTTATCGACCAATAATCGTAAATGTTTCGTACTCAGACATCGGCGTAGACTAAGAACCATGTATTTCCTCAAATTTCGGATGAAAAAGTAAAAGATAGATGCCACTTCGCTCTAGTAGGGCCACACCTCGAATACGCCGCGAGAATTTGGGACACTGGTCATAAAAATGTAATCAAAAATATCAATAAAATACAAAGAATAGCTGCATGCTACATTTAAGATGCTATAAGAGAACATATAGTATTTCACAAGTGCAAGAGGGATTCAGGTGGGAGCCCCTAGAGACTCGGAGGCTGCACGCTAGTCTGGTCTTAGTCTGCTTGAGATAGTCAGAACTGGTGTGTTTCAGAGCGACACAGAGAATATTTACATGACGCCTCACTACAACTCTAGGTCTGACAGAAGCGATAAAATAAGAGAACATTGCCGAACAGGTAGTTACCAAAACTCATTCTTTCCACGCACAATAAGCGACCACAATAAAAAATGAGCTCCACTAAATACACTCCCATAATACACGCCACCATTTCACCTTCCAAAACCTTATCCATTTCATCTTTACACGGCTGGTGTCTAAACACCCCCTGCCACTCGGCCATGCAGCGGCTCGCATGGTAGTATATAGATGAAGATTTATATATTAATCCATTGAAGACCACGAGCAGCTTAGGTTGCATCGTCAATTAATATTTCTTTTCCCTCTAGAGAGCTCGTAAAACTGCCAGCGTGAGGTATAATTGCGGGTTTTCCCTTCTTGATACATTATTATTTTCAGAAAGGGTCTAGGTAAAGAGGTCTAGGCACGATATCTAAGCACTTCGATCCTGTCTTGGTCAATTTCCGTCAGCTGTGCTTCAGACTCCACGTTGCTCGGAAACGTGTACCAACTGGTCTGATGATCATTGATTTGCATATGTGGAAATGATCAGTTAATAAACAAGTCTTTAACTTAAAAATATTTCATGATTCGGCTCGTGTTTAAGCCGTTCATTGATAGTCAGATAATTGATAGAGTTGCTCTTGGGCACTCAGGAGTACTTTATTTTGCGTAGACACAAGAATTGCATCCTGGCGTCTGTAAGATAGATATCTGAATTTAATTTCATCCAAGTGCTAAACATATGGGAAAAAGTTATGTATTTTGAATGTATTGAACTATTAACGTTAATGTGTTCATTTAAATTCAACTGGAAAAAGTATTAGACGATATTTGCCGTTACTTGCATTTGACGGACAGGCATATTTCATGATTCGGTTTGAGTTAAATCTGTTGATTGATTGATCCTCAAAGCTAGATGTTTCCGATAGAGTGTATAAAATACACCCAAAACTAGAATTACTACAGTCATGTAAAAGTCTTGCCTCCCAAGTTGAATTGAAGTTTAAATTAAAATATTACTGCTTTTAAGGTAAGTATGGTACAAAGCAATTCGTGAAATGCAAATCGGTTCGGTTAAAAACGTGGTGTCTTGTAGAATCAAATGGCCGCATAAGCTACGCAGCGCTCTATGGCGCACAGTGTATATACAAGAATTTCTAACACTACGTACAATTTTTGAGCAAGGTAGAGTTTTATTCGTTGGGATACTGGAAAAGAGCCTCCAAAAAATGGCTCTTGGTAATGATTTAATAGCCTATTCCCTGCAGAAAATTTGCTGTATGGGTCATAAATATAGGAAAGGAGGGAAAGACATACCACTAAAAAGTTAAGTCACATATGATGCCTATGAGATAACAGGAAAAAGCAGGTCAAAAAACCCCCATGTACGACTGACGAAGTAACCAAAGGTGCATCATTAGTCACTCGCTTAAACGACAATGCAGTTTTGACATTAATGGCAAATTAAATGCGGGGAAGAAATTAGGTAGTTAATTATTACTAAATGAATGAAAAATTAGACTACCCATTCCTTTAGCTATTCAAAAATGTAGCTAATTCGTCGGGGGTGCAGGTCTATGTAATATATTTCTGGCCATGAGCATGGTGAATAACAAAACAAAACAATAAAGGCTGTAATTTTTTTATTGGACAGTGGGCATATCCGGTGATCAGCCTTGGATCCCAAACACGCATATATTGAGTACAATAGATTCCTAGCAGTTTCGAAGAAAATGCGGTCCTTTTTTGATGACACATTATTGCTCTTGATCTGCTGGGCGTATTTTCGAACATTCAAAAACAGGAAGTAAGTTTGTTTTGAAAGATTTCAAGAGTCGTTTAATAACTAAATGGGTTTCAAATACGAATATTTTATTCAAAGAAAGTGTATTTGTGCACAAAATCACGTAACACAACACCCAGAATGTTTCATTTATTTAATGAGAATTGGTTAAAATTTATTCTTGTACACCCCAAGATATCCCTTTTAATCTCCTATATTATTTCTACTGTATAGATACCTTTTCCTCAACTTATACGCAACCAAACTCTACAAATGAGGTACCAAAATGCACAGAATTAATCAGAGAACATGCGACGGCATATCTTACTTCCTAAATATTGCTATTGTTTCCTAATATTGGTTTTAAAAAATGGCCCTTGATATTTCTCTTAGGGGATGAGGCGATCCGCCATCTTGACGTCGCGCACTTGCTCCATGCTCCAGCAAACCTTTATTTCAGGATATTTAATTGATACCAATTTAATTTCAGATACATATTATTATATTTTTTGCAATATAACGCGCTTTCAACATTATATTTTTTGAAACCTTCCGGGAACCTCTATCCGAAGACTTCGTACGGAACTACGATGAAGCGGCAAGTACTAATCGAGCGTTGAACAGCTTGGATAATATTTTCCGACAGCATGGGAGATCTTGCGAGGATTTCGGATTGCCCAAACCTACACCCTACGAGGACACAACTGACACGTACAACGCCGGAGAACAGGCTGCTCTAGGAATAGAAGCCTACGCAAAGCTCAACGTCGAACAGCGACAACTTGCGGATGAAATCCTCAACGCCGTTCGCTCCGGTCAACACCAGTCCTACTTCATTGATGGGCCCGGAGGTACAGGCAAAACGTTCCTGTATGCAACACTTTGCTACATACTGAGGGGCGAGGGTAAAACGGTGTTACCGGTCGCGTGGACAGGTATTGCTGCAAATTTGTTGGCTGGTGGACGCACGAGTCATTCCTTATTTAAATTGCCAGTGCCTATACTGGACACATCGGTCTCCAGCTTGCGAAGTCACTCCAAGCAAGCACAAATTATCAGAAACTCATCTTTGATAATTTGGGATGAAGTCTCAATGGTGCCAAAAGACGCTTTAAATGTCGTGGACCGCCTCCTGAAAGAAATCTGCAATAACAACCTTCCTTTCGGTGGTAAAATAATTGTATTCGGCGGAGACTTCAGGCAGGTGTTGCCCGTGGTAAGGCACGGAAACCGTACCACTATTGTAGAGAGTAACGTGAAGAGATCGCCTTTGTGGTCTCATATTCAAACCAGAAAATTAACTAAAAATATGAGAGCTCATGAAGATCCACAATTCAGTGCTTGGCTCATAAAATTAGGGAACGGAACGCTGCAAAACCAAATCGACATTTCATGTAGTAGTAGTAGTATTTGGGTGATTAGGGTGCTTCGACGACTGAGGTCATTCGCACCACGTCAGCCTAACATCACCAAGTCGTGTTTTTTAAATTAAAAATTAAATATATAAATAAATAAATAGATAAACGCGACGCAGCTCTCATTAAAATGGGCGTAAGATAAAACACCACATAATCGTTGGTCACAAACAGTTAAAAAGCCCAGACTCTTTTAAAAATAACATTATCCGACTGACACAAACAGGATCGTCTCCTAGGACGTGTCCTAGGTCTCCCCTGATGTTCAGCCGGATGCGCAGAGCACGGTATCTATCACACACCGTCAGAAGGTGTCTCACAGTTAAGGGAGAGTCGCAATCCTCACAGTAGGGAGGGATCTTCTCTTCGGTGAAGAGGTAAGAGTGAGTGAGGGCACAGTGCCCTATCCTCAACCGTGTGATTGCGACCTCTTCCCTGCGAGTCCTCCCGACTGATGTGGGCCACACTGATACTACCGGCTTTATGGTGCACAACTTATTCTGTGTCAGGGAATGCCAGGTTTCCTTCCACTGTCCAAAGGCTACGTTTCTCAGCGTAGCCTTCAAGTCTTGGTACGGTACCAACACTGACGAAATGTGTTCGTCTTGAAGAGCCTTCTTTGCTGCCGAGTCGGCCAACTCGTTACCGGCTATTCCCACGTGTCCAGGTACCCACAGAAAACGGATAGCGATTCCCTTCATAGAAAGGGATAAAAGATGGCTCTGAATCTCCTGGACAAGTGGGTGCATCGGGGAATAGCCGGAAATGGCCTGCAGCGCACTCATAGAGTCACCACAGACCATGTATGCGCCACAATTGCCCCTAATACCACCAAGAGCCATCTTTATGGCGAAAAGCTCCGCCGTGTAGATGCTGCACAGCGGGCTTAGCTTCGCCCCGATGACTCCATGGTGGGACGAGACCACCGCGCATGCGCATGCCGACTCGGATTTCGAACCATCCGTAAACACGGGAGTGAAATCGGAGTGGCGGCACAGCTCTTCCCTAAAAAGTTGTTGGTACTCCATAGGGGTCGTGGAACCTTTCTGGCCAGTTCGTAGGGTAAAACTACACTTCGGAAAGGGCACTCGCCATGGTGGGTGACCGGAATATCCATGGCCGTACACTTCTGGAAGTCTCACATTTGTTCCTTCCATAAAATTTTTAAAACGGACGCTCAGGGGTCTGGTGGCCCTTGTCCGCCTGTTAAAAATGTTTAAAAACCTGGGATTAAAAATTACGTTGAAACACGGATGAGTCCTCATAGATAAAATTTTTGCCACGTAGTTAGCCATTAGGATGTTCCTCCGGGTATCCAGCGGGGGCTCTCCGGCATCCGAGTATACGCTTAGGACGGGAGACGTCCTGAACGCTCCGGTCGCCAAACGTAGCCCCGCGTTGTGAACCGTTGCCAGCGGTTTCAGGTAGCTTGTGCGGCCCGAGGAGTAAACGAAACATCCATAGTCCAACTTGGAACGCACCATTGCCCTGTAAAATGAAAGCATGGTGGTCCTGTCGGCGCCCCATGTAGTGTGCGATAAAACACGTAAAATATTTAAAACGTTAAAACATTTTTCTTTAAGAGTTCGGATGTGTTCCTTCCAATTAAGCTTGGAATCGAACACCATCCCGAGAAAACGAACCGAATCAGCGTATGGTAAAACCCTACCACCGAGACGCAACTCTGGTGGTATGTGGTTGCCCCTGCAACGATGAAAATGTACGCATTTTGTCTTTTCCGCTGAGAAGCGGAAGCCGTTCTTTTGGGACCAGCCGTCCAGTTTATTAAGACAGAGTTGTATCTGTCTGGACGCGGTAACTAGTTTGGATGACCGGCAGAGAATAGCCAGGTCATCCACAAACAGTGAGCCCATGACAGGTCCCGTGATGCAGTCGATAGCGTCATTGATCGCAATAGCGAACAATGTCACACTAAGGACTGATCCTTGTGGCACTCCATTTTCCTGCATATAGGGTTCGAAAAGGTGTTTACCTACCCTGATTCTAAAAACTCGGTCCGATAAAAATTTTTTAATAAAAATGGGAAGATTTCCCCTAAAACCCCAACCATGCAACGTGATTAAAATCTTCTGACGCCAGACCCTGTCATATGCCTTCTCCAGGTCAAAGAAGACCGCGATGACGTGCTGGCGCAGAAGAAAGGCCTCCTGGATGAAATTGTCGCTCCGAACGAGGTGATCGATGGTTGAACGACCTCGCCGGAAACCACACTGGATATTCGACAGAAGGTTGCGCCGCTCTAACCACCAAACGAGCCGACGGTTTACCATCCTTTCCATTACCTTGCACAGACAGCTGGTAAGGGAGATGGGCCTGTAGTTACTCGGGTCCGCTCTGTCCTTTCCCTGTTTAGGGATCGGAACCACCACAGATTCCCTCCAGGAAGATGGGAAGCTACCCTCGAACCATAACTGGTTGAAGGTGCTCAGGATCTCCATCAACGCTTCCCCCGAAAGATTACGAAGGAAGGCGTTGTGGATTCCGTCCAGTTCCGGAGAGGTGTCCTTGGAATCCGCGATGGCTGACCTTAGTTCCCACAGCGAGAACGGGTCATTGTACTCCGCGATTACGGACGTCTCAGCAAAGCAAAGAGGAGTTCTCTGGAAGCGTTCCTTGATGGCCAAAGGCCTCGGCTACGTCGCGAGGGGAGCTCACGATTTGGCCATTTATTTTCAAGCAAGAGACGCCGTAATCCCTGCGGGAGCCCGAGATGCATCTCACCTTATTCCACGCCTGTGCAAGTGGTGTCCTGTGGTTAATGCTATTGACGAATTCCATCCAGGAGACCCTTTTTGCCTCCTTCACGACTCGTCGGGCTTTCGCTCACAGTCGACGGAAGGACGAAAGGTTCGTTGCGGTTGGGTACTTTTTGAAAATACGAAGGGCACGTTTTCGAAGACGAATTGCCTCGGCGCACTCCTTGTTCCACCAAGGAACCGCTGGCCGTGGGACATTACCCGATGACCGAGGGACGCTGCAATTCGCTGCTTCGATCAAGCACCTTGTTAAAACCTCCACATTGTGTGTGGCATCACAATAACAATTGTGTTTAAAATTAAAAACGTCTCTAAAATTCTGCCAGTCCGCTTTACGGACAATCCAATTGCCCGGTCGGATAAAATCAGTGTTAAAACTTCCTTCAGAATTTATTAAAATGGGGAAGTGATCACTGCCAAAAAGATCTGTGTGCACGATCAAATTAAACTTGTTAAAAAGACTGCTCGTTGCCATAGCTAAGTCTATACAGGAGAATTCTCCATTAAAAACATTAAAACGGGTTTTCTCACCGTTGTTAAGTAATAAAAGGTTAAAATCGAGGATGAAACTGGCTAAAATCCGTCCCCTCCTTGTGTTTTGGCCTCTTGAGCTTCCCCACAAGGGGTCGTGGGCGTTAAAATCACCCAGTAATATGAATGGCCTAGGCAACTGCTGGACAAGTCTCTCTAGGTTGTAACGAGTTACCGGTGCACCCTCCGGCATATAAACGTTGCATATCGTTATATTTTGCGGGGTAAACAAGTTTATGGCCACAGCCTGAAACGGGGTGTCAATCCGTACTCGAGAGGTGTAAAGGGCCTCCCGAACGGCAATCGCCACCCCGCCATGGGCTCTATGACCAGTAAGGTCACCTAGCCTTTCGACCTTGTATCCCCTTAAAATTCCACTGTCCCTCGCCTTAAAATGCGTCTCCTGTAGACATATAACAGAAGGGTTAAAATCTCTGATTAAAATGGCCAGCTCCTCCTTATGCCTATAAAATCCATTACAGTTCCACTGTAAGATAGAGGTCATAAAATTTAAAAATATATAAATAAATAAATAAATAAAAGACCTAAAAATAGTTAAAAATAACAAGTAAAAAGGAGCAGCTTAAGTCCTAAGCTAATCTAAGGAGTGATCAGCGCTTGAGGCGCTGCTTCCTTCCCTTTTTTCTAATTATTTCAATTTCTGTATCTGAGATACAGAAATCTTCGTCCATGGCTTTCTGTGGAGGCGTTTTTGCCTCACCAGATGAACCGGTGGATGGTGAGTTACCACGCTTTGTTTGCGTGGCCCCGGCGGTGGATTTGGTGGGGTTCTTCCTAGGAGAACCCGGACCGGTGGTTTTTGTATTTTTTGCCGGATTTGTGGCCTTAGCCGGCGTGGCCGATTTCTGTGCAGAGGCTACAGTTGTTGGACTCACATTTTCTTCCGTCTGAGTGGAAATGGTGACCTTGGATGTTCGAGGAGAAGCGACTTGGGCGAATGATTTGGAAAAAGTGGGAGCAACTTGTGCTCTGTACTTTTTCCTTGCCTCGAAGTACGGGATTTTTTCTACCGTCTTAATCTCCATTACTTTGCGCTCCTCGATCATCTTTGGGCAATCACGTGAGTACACCGGATGTGCACCCTCGCAATTGACACAAAGTGGGTCACCTGTGCATTTCGCACCCTCATGCTTCTCCAGGCCGCAGCGGGGACAGGTGGCCTTGCCCTCGCACCGTGTGGCCATGTGACCGAATCGCTGGCACTGGAAACATCGCATGGGTGCCGGTATGAATGGCTGCACTGGCACCGATTCATATCCGACAAACACCTTGTCTGGGAGCTGATCAAGCGTGAACGTGAGAACAACAGACGTCGTGTTGACTCTTTCTCCGTTGCGCTTTGTCGTGAGTCGACGAGCATCGGTGACCCCCTGAGAGGCCATCTCCCGCTTGATCTCGTCGATCTCAACATACAACAGGTCGTAGTGACTGATCACTCCCCGACAGGTGTTCAAGGTGCGGTGCACCTCCACTTTAACAGGTATTTCACCTAACTTTTCTTTAAGCAATAATTTATCGCTTTGAGCCCTCGTTGCCGTTTCGATGAGCAGTGTGCCGTCTCGAAGTTTCTTAGCAGATTTTAGTTCCCCAGGAACTGAACTAGATAAAAGTTTTCGAATAAAGAAGGGAGACACCTTCTTCAGGCTCTCCCCTTCCTTCTGGCACCTCATCACTAAATAGCGCATACTAGCGCCGGGAACATTACCTCCCCCGCCCGTTTCCGGGCGGGATCTTTTAGGTGGTGGAAGGATATCATCCGCCATGCCTAAACTTTATTCATCCCCCGAGCTCCCCACCCACCATGGAGCCACACATTCGGGACGCCGCACCGCAAACCGGTGCGGTCGCCAGGGCTACCCGAGGGGATATAGCACCCTAGAGGTGGTTGTCTGTTTCGGGTTGGATCTTCGATGCACGGGCCCACCAAACCCGTACATCTCCGACCGCCCTACGCAGACCCCCACCTCCCTGGCACTCGCCACCGTAAAGCATAGAGCCACGGAAGCCGATTGACCGGGAGTGGCTAGCTCCCGGCCGCCCGTTTACACATAATCCGGGGCCGAAGAGGGGTATTTGCCCCTGGTCCATACCGAGCATCCGACCCCCGGCTGGGAACCACAGACCTCACCCTCCAGGTTCCCCTTCTCCTCCTTACGGGTCTCCGCACACGGCAAACATGCGGGTGGATCGCAGGCCAGGTGGTGTGGCCGCGCACAGACAGTTGACCCACAAGACTGTCCGGGCTCAACCCTTGTTGGCTCTGGGTTTGTTTTCGGGGTTTCACCTCCCCGCCCTTTTAGTCGCCTCTTACGACAAGCAGGGATACTGCGGGAGTATTCTCCATCCCCCTACCCGCAGGGGTAAGACATTTCATGTGATGCTATCAAAATTCCAAAGCGATGCTACGTCCCTGAGTCCGATTTTGTCCGTGAGGTTTTCCAGACTGATGTAATTAACGAGGAAAATGTTAACAATTACTTAGATCGAGCAATTTTGTGCCCGAAAAATGAGGATTGTGATGCCATTAACAACCATGTTGTCGAAAAGGTTGTTCACGGAGCGTGTAAAACTTATTTCAGTCATGATTCTATTCAGAGTGATAACAGCAACCCCAGTCTGTACCCAGATGAATTTCTCCACAGTATTACTCATTCCGGCCTACCCCCTCACAAATTAGTGCTTAAGGAAAATACAACCGTTATGCTTATCAGAAATTTAAATGCTAAAGCTGGACTTCTTAACGGCACCAGAATGGTCATAACAAAATTGGGAGACTTTACAATTACCGCGAAAATAATCGATTCCGGCAAGATTGTCCTCATCCCAAGAATACAGTTAACGCCGTCGGATCCCACCATGCCTTTTCATTTGACTCGCAGACAATTTCCCATTAAGGTTTCCTATGCGATGACTATTAACAAGGCTCAGGGTCAGACTTTGCAAAGAGCTGGCTTATTCCTGCCTGACCCTGTATTCTCTCATGGCCAACTTTATGTAGCATTCTCTAGGGTAAGATCTTTTCAAAATATTTTTGTAAATATTAAGGAAAACGCTAAACAAGTATTAACAGAGGATAGTGTAATTACTTCCAATGTTGTGTTTAAAGAGGTCCTCTGACCTCAATTTGTACATGAACATTCCAATTAAATTTGTACATAAGACCCTGCCTTTTTTTTCTACATTTTAAAATTAGAAACGAGCCTATCCCTCTGTGGACCTGCATTGAAAAGAGCGGGGGAAGCCCGCTAGGAGCGGGCGCATCACGCTCGTTTTCTTTTAAATACAGTCTTGTTATAGAATATACATGTTACATTTTTTATTTTTTTCCAATAATTAGTATTAATGACTACAATGACAAGCAGAAAAGACTCAAGTATTCGTGAAATTATTATTCTACTGGATAACCCTCATTTAATACTCTAAGTTACCATGGGTAACTTAAGTTACACATAAACATTTCCACGAAATCCAAAATATTCATAACGATAATGACGAACAAATAGTGAGCTTGAAACAGAAGCACTTCCTCACGCAGTTCTTGAAGTCATACTCATGGTGTCAGTGTTGGTGTCGTATTAGGCGAGTAGCAGTAGCACCAGAATTATTTATTCAGGGTGCGTCGACTACCGCGGTCACTTTGCACCATTCTCGTCCATAAGTAAAACAAAATTGAAGTAATTAAAGCAAAACCTCTTCGGTAACTTAAACGAGGTACAATGTGTATGAAGTTGTCTAAAGCAAAGAAATTTATAATTTATCAAAAACGCTTATTTCTTTTAAAAAAACAATAACTTGGGTGAGATTATCGGGAGAGTCGCCTAGGATGTTTCCAAAGCTACCGTTGACCTTGTGTTTCTCTCGAGAAGACCGGTATTTATCATACTCCGTCAGGTTGTGTCGCACACTCAGAGAGGAGTCGCATTCATCACACCAAGGTAGTGTCTGCTCTTCTGTGAAGAGGTATGAGTCGGTCAGGGCAGTGTGCCCTGTCCTCATGCGAGTGACTCTAACTTATTCCCTTTTTAAGCATGTATCAATCCTCATCTACAGAGAAAAGAATGGTAAAAATCTACCGTCAATTTCTTACTTCTGGAAAGTCACAATTTTTATAATTACTAAACGCCAATATTAGTCATCGCGGAGAATTCTTGTTGCTTCCGAGGATTGTGTATTTCTTGACCACTTTCTCACGAGCCTTAGGAGAGTCTTCTGATGGTGGTCTCGATTAGTCTCGCCAAATAGCGGTATCGTCTCGAGCCTAGCGGCAACACTATTCGGTGATTCGGCACTTGCGGATTTTCAAATAGCACTGGCTTATTTTTTTATTTTCGGAATGAGAACCCCAGCCTTTTCAGACACCTCAGAACTGTGTTTGGGCAAACGTCAGGAAAATTCTCCAGATGTCACCTCAATGTATCCAGTATTTTGACAAAGGCAGGAAACTTTTTCTTTGGTAAAATGAATGCACTTTTCGGCGAATAACTCCTTGGGTGAACTCATCAAGCACAATACGAGACCTTCCGTGACTTTTTTTCGAGGATGACACCTCACTATCGGCAATTTCTCTCCTAGTAGTATTTGGGTGATTAGGGTGCTTCGACGACTGAGGTCATTCGCACCACGTCAGCCTAACATCACCAAGTCGTGTTTTTTAAATTAAAAATTAAATATATAAATAAATAAATAGATAAACGCGACGCAGCTCTCATTAAAATGGGCGTAAGATAAAACACCACATAATCGTTGGTCACAAACAGTTAAAAAGCCCAGACTCTTTTAAAAATAACATTATCCGACTGACACAAACAGGATCGTCTCCTAGGACGTGTCCTAGGTCTCCCCTGATGTTCAGCCGGATGCGCAGAGCACGGTATCTATCACACACCGTCAGAAGGTGTCTCACAGTTAAGGGAGAGTCGCAATCCTCACAGTAGGGAGGGATCTTCTCTTCGGTGAAGAGGTAAGAGTGAGTGAGGGCACAGTGCCCTATCCTCAACCGTGTGATTGCGACCTCTTCCCTGCGAGTCCTCCCGACTGATGTGGGCCACACTGATACTACCGGCTTTATGGTGCACAACTTATTCTGTGTCAGGGAATGCCAGGTTTCCTTCCACTGTCCAAAGGCTACGTTTCTCAGCGTAGCCTTCAAGTCTTGGTACGGTACCAACACTGACGAAATGTGTTCGTCTTGAAGAGCCTTCTTTGCTGCCGAGTCGGCCAACTCGTTACCGGCTATTCCCACGTGTCCAGGTACCCACAGAAAACGGATAGCGATTCCCTTCATAGAAAGGGATAAAAGATGGCTCTGAATCTCCTGGACAAGTGGGTGCATCGGGGAATAGCCGGAAATGGCCTGCAGCGCACTCATAGAGTCACCACAGACCATGTATGCGCCACAATTGCCCCTAATACCACCAAGAGCCATCTTTATGGCGAAAAGCTCCGCCGTGTAGATGCTGCACAGCGGGCTTAGCTTGTTATAACTGGTTGAAGGTGCTCAGGATCTCCATCAACGCTTCCCCCGAAAGATTTCGAAGGAAGGCGTTGTGGATTCCGTCCAGTCCCGGAGAGGTGTCCTTGGAATCCGCGATGGCTGACCGAAGTTCCCACAGCGAGAACGGGTCGACCGCGATTACGGACGTCTCAGCAAAGCAAAGAGGAGTTCTCTGGAAGCGTTCCTTGATGGCCAAGAACACTTCTGAGTAACTCCTGTCACTGCTTATATTGGCTAGTGACTCGCCAAAGGCCTCGGCTACGTCGCGAGGGGAGCTCACGATTTGGCCATTTATTTTCAAGCAAGAGACGCCGTAATCCCTGCGGGAGCCCGAGATGCATCTCACCATATTCCACGCCTGTGCAAGTGGTGTCCTGTGGTTAATGCTATTGACGAATTCCATCCAGGAGACCCTTTTTGCCTCCTTCACGACTCGTCGGGCTTTCGCTCGCAGTCGACGGAAGGACGAAAGGTTCGTTACGGTTGGGTACTTTTTAAATTTCTCTCCTTTCTTAAATGATGTTAAGTACAGTTTTCTCACTCACGCGCGCACAAATTGCTGCATTTTACACACCTTTTTTGGTGACAATAACCAAATCACCTGCCTCTGCACTGTCAAAGAACTATTTAATATTGGTGATGATATCCTCATCGCGGCTTCTCAAATTCTTGGGTCTCCTTCTTGCACAATTTTCTTCCTCAGAACTTTCAGGTCTTTGATTTCGCAGTCTAAGGACACTTTCTTTCGACGGAGACATCTTGCTCGCTTGGAATTTTGAGCTGAACTGAAGGAGTAAACGACAACAGAAACATCTTTTCCTCAGCGCCAATTGGGTGTACACTTATTATGAGAGAAAAGGGTAAGGGATGATGTAGATGGTTGGAAATTCAATAATTGAAGTTCTCGGTTTGAAACGGCAAAGAAGCATGAACACATGTGGGCACCGCAGCGTGGAACATACGAAACCCACACTTGGGGCGTCTAGGGACGCGAGGTGAGTGGATCACAGGGGGTTAATGAGACCGTATCATCAAAGCCATGGGTAGGGGTTCGAATGGAGGTAATATATGGCATTTACAACCTTTCTTGATTCTTTTCAGGAAAATTTTGCTCTTGTAGTCCACGCACATAGTGTTTTCGGGCCTGCGCTCTTTTTTCTTAGCGCGCACACCTTGGGAGGCTAGGGACGCGAGGCGGGGGGCATGGATGGAGTTCATGGGTCTGAATCATCAAAAATGTGCACATAGGTTCAAAGACAGGCAAGATATAGTATTTATAGGCTGCCCATGTAATTTTAAAGAATGATTTTCAGTCGTCGTTTACATTTTTTCTCTTGCCTGGGTCTGGCAAAATTGGCGAGTGACATTCTTAAACTGTTAATGGAGGGCCTTTTTCCAAGAATAATAAATGAATTAACATGATACGTATGTATTTATGATTGATTGACTAGAAAAAGGGATTTATTGAACATATCATCAGTTTCTAAAGCTCGATGGAAAATGATTCAGTCGCAGTAAACCCCGCTCGTCCAAATATCCGTTTTAAGTTGCGCGCGCAAGAAGTGACAATGCAGCAATCGTTCACTCCTGCATATTTTCAGAATTATCTAGTGCAATTTATACTACATATAAATCATATATTTTCGGAACATATTAAAATTACAAATAAATTAAGTTTTAATTAAAGTATTTCCTTGGCTTTAATTTTTTGATTCTGCACAAATTGTTGGACTGGATTATGTTTAAACATTTACTGTCATTAACAACAAAATATGCGTTAAAAAAATTTCACATGCCCTTCTGTATCTTTATCAACTCTCGCAACCTTTGGTGAGAAGTCAATGCTGTCGATTTCGCAGTATTTCCTAGGCTGAGTTACAAAGTTCATGAAGTTGACAAAACTGCCAAGTTTAGGTAGTGCGGTGTCGATTATTGCAGTAACGCGCCTCCATTTTTGGTTATACTATATAATAAAAAGTATTGGTGAAATTAAACTAAAATTATCTTAAAATTGGTGCATAAAGTATTGGACTAGCATTTACACGGACTTAGATATAAATTCTCAAAGTACAGCGGCACATCATTTTAACGCCGACCCTCGTGGCGAACGAGGGCGTAGCCCAATCTTTGAAGTTAAATATATCTCCGTTGTTTATGCACTGCCCACGACCAAACTTGTTTTTAAGGTAAGACAAAAGACTAACGTGTCAAAGTAGAAAAAAAATCCACATTTAAAAATGGCTGTATTTTTGTTGTCAAAATTTAAACAATTAAAATTTAAATAAAATTAAATTTGTTTACAAAACTGATAAAATTATGTTGCTCTAAATTATTTTGCAAACCAAATAAGATATCAACCGTTTCTCTAGCTATTTTTGTTTAGGAGATAGCAAAAAGAAAAAAAAACTAAGCGCAAAATGGTCAAAACTTTGATAGTCTCTAGATCTGCCAGAAATTTTTTTCCCAAAAACGCTTCTATACTTCTTCATTCAACGCCAGATGGAAACTACACAAAAATGTTGGTTTGAATCGGAGACACCAAAGGTCAACTCACTGCTGATCTGACGTGGAATGACCCAATAAGTCTTTTTATAAATGTTAAAAACAGAAATAAATAAATGTGCTTTAAATGCTACTTGAAAATTCAGATCAGGTGAGTACAGTAAGAGACGGAGGATAATATTCTGACCCCATCTTATATCTCTGGGACTAATAGAATCGACAAAATAAAATAAACGTACCGCCAGAATGAACGGTAAAAAATTCCTCTTTTCAGCTTACAATTACGAAAGGTATCAAAATCAAGGCGTGAAATTAAAACGGTTATAATACAATCCACTTGTGTCCATATTGTCATATTTCCTTTCCTCTCTCTCTCTTATCTTCATAGATAGTGTCCTAATGATTACTTCCACGTCCCTCTGCGGTGGCTCGCAGGGTAATACGTAATAGTTGATGAAGATATTAATCCTTTGAGGACAGTGCGCAATTAACGATCATGATTTGTAAATCTATCCGCGTAATTTTGCTGCGCTGAAAACGCAGGTGTGAATCATAAGGGCTATGAGTGATTAGCAACAAACTTTTCCTCTCAACGATATGTTTATCCTGCATCTTGCATAAAAAAGAAGAATAGAAACCTTTTCAGTATCTTGACTCTACGTGGATCGCCGTTTAACTCTCCCGAATTAGGGTTTTTCCGTATTATCGAATGGATTTTTCATCAGTGTGTCAGGCCACTCCAATCCAAAAATATTAACAACTGCTAGCGTTTAAAAATATAATTCATTGAAATAACATCATTGTTTAATGATAACTAGAAATATTGTTCTATACTTGTACGCTGCGCAGATCACCGATCATTAGTACCTACCATTGACATTGAAAAAAGTTAAGCTTGTCTTATTGGTTAAATTATTTAAACAAGGTTAATAAGGCAAGAGAAAATGTACTTTAAAAATCATTTGGGTATTTAAAAAGTTTGTGTTTAAAAGAATGCAGTGCAACAAATCATGGAAATAAAATTTTGCATACTACTTTTTTCTGCGAATAAAATACTGTTCGGCGACGGCATTGCAAATATTTCATTCGCTTAATTAACTTAAACACCCAATGAATAACTGTTTTTGATATCAAAATATGGAACTAGTCGAGAAAAATAAGTTGATTTTGGTTTAGAAACGTTAACAATAAATTAATGTACTCTAAAGCTAACTCCAGCAACCAATTAACCCAACTGTTTTTGATAGCAAAATATGGAACTGATGGAATAAAACAACTAAATATTGATGTCGAAATGTCAAAATAAATTAATGCGAACACTTCCTCCATCAATCATCAGTTGAATTATTAATTGAGTTTCATAATAAATTTTACGGCGAGTATCGTCTATTTCAAAAGTATCAAGGACGATAGAAATCAACGCCCTCGTTTAAAAAGCGTCCAATAATTTGGAGTGGTTTTTTTTATAAAAATGGGCTTCTAATTAAGCTATATCGAGACTGATCTCGGGCAATTTTGATGGTACTTAGGAAAGATTCAAATAATTTCAAACTGTTTGGAAAGCTCTTCAATATTAACCGGACTAGATTCACTAGAAACGGGATTAATATCATCTCAGTTTAATTGAACACGGATTCCACGGAAGCTAATCATATCGGCGCACAGTACTTGATTTGATTTTTATGCGTTAAAGCCGTGTAGCAATTATCACGAGTTCCCAGAACAACAATCATCACGAGTTCCCGGAACTGTTGGAGATATTAACACTTCGTACGCCAACGCTTAATAACGGAATCGTGAATCAAGGGCAGGAGCAAAATCATATCATTGACCACTTTTTTATTCACCATTACCAAGGACTATGGTAACCATTAACTGTTGATTGAACCTATATTTAATTCATCATTTCAAGCTTCCAAAAATTGTATCCTCATCATTGGTTGTTCAATCCAAAGATTGGTTGACTGCAGCCCTCCACCCTTTTCTATCTAATGCTAGTTCCCTTACCTCCTCGTATCTCGTATGTCGTCTCGTATGACATATCTCGTCATATGTACTTTACTCTTTATTTGGTCCATTGATGTATTCAAGGGTCTTTCTCTGGGGACTTTTCCCTCTATTTGACCTTCAATTATATTCTTAACCAACTCATTGTGTCTCAGGGTGTGTCCAATTCATCTTGTTCATCTTTTCGCTATCGTGTTCCATATGGCCCTTTCCTCTTCTATTATTCTGTACGCTTCATCATTTATTATTTTGTCCGTCCATTTGATCTGGTCAAATATTATACACTTAAAGTTTCATAAACCAAAAGGATCTATATGAAAATCTCAGCATATGAACGAAAAATTTTGCTTGCTTTGTAAATAGCACAGTAGTAGTAGAAAAAACATTATCGCTAAAAGTTAATCCATCATTGACGAACTTAACCACACCTTGGATTACATAAATAGACATCTGGACACAGTTTAGGTAAGAACGTTTTCAAAAAGTAGAAACAAATTACCTGAAACTAATGGGAATTTGATGACATATTATTTGTTTTTAAAATATAACCATTTAATCAAACGCAACCTCACTTCGAATGAAACCATAATTTACCCTCCCGCCATCTTGAAAGGCGTCAACTAGTATAACGGACACGGAGTAGGATCTACTACTACTCCGTAGGACTACTCCGTGATAACGGATACAAGCGCATGAGTCGTGCGGATGAGTTATTGCCGAATTGAGCAATCTTTCTCGATTAACAGCCACCAAATAAGAGAAAATAAGATACCATTCAGAATGTTTATCAATAATTTTAAATACTGCATTGTGTCCAAGTACACTAACACCACCGGCAATGCCCTGGATAAGTACTTTCTTTTACTAATCCCCAACATGGTGAGAGATGATCGACGCGGATGAAGAAGTCTCGGAGAAAAGAGGTCCTGTCCGCAAAATCTACAGAACGTGTCTTTAAGATCACTTCGATGAAAGAAAACATGCCGAATTTCAATACATCTTAAAGTTGTAATTCAAACTTTGCTGAGGAATGAAAATCTTACTTTTACTATCGTGTATTCATCAAAGTTTTCTTTATTTCACTTTAGTTGTCACTGAATTCTGAGTAGAGTTATTAAATGAAAAAAGATGATTACATCGTCGTTTACTAAATTAGTTTACGGAAGACCTTGATAATTATAGGGAGTGGTGCCTCACCAAATGTAGACCACGGCTCAAAAGACATGTAGTGCCGTCAAAATTTGCCTGTCAAGGAGTTGAGCAACCAAGTGTTGGGAGAGAAAGTACCTTAAAAAGACAAATCCATCAAACTCCAATCTACAAATATATCATCGAATTACACATCAAATATATCCACTGCATTATCATTTTCGAATGAAGGTTACACAAACGATATCGAAGTGTCTACTTTAATTCCAATTCGTACTAAACGTGTTTTAACTAACAAAACTACAGCTGAAAACCACATACTTCATCAAGCTTTGAACACCACTGTTTTTAAAGATAATCTCGGCGAACAATTAAACGTCATTAGACAGATTGCTAAATCTAACGGCTTTGAAGAAAATTTAGTAAATAGTATATTATACAAGCACTACAGCAACCACAGTAAGAGCACATTAACGTACATTGTCCCAAAGATATTTAATAACTTGCCACAGTCAATTCGAGAAACTGACAAAATATCATCATTAAAGAAAGATATGAAACATGGTTATTATACAAACAGTAATGCAGTTGACTTAATATGGTATTCTGTTAAATCTCTTTCATTTACTATGCTAAAATAAGTCTTCTAACTAATCAATGTTGTGCATTTATTTATTATGAAAAATTGTACATATCCTAAGGTAGTCATGATTTAATAGTGAAGTTTAAATTGTGTTTTGTGAATATTTATGTTTCAATTATGTTTTAGGTTTTTGTCAATATTTTTAATGTTTTCTGACGGATCAATGTTGTATTTGATATTTTAAAAAATTCATTCGTACTTTTGTTTACATTTGGAAATTTTAAAAAAAAACTTTGTATTTATGCTACTTGATTTAATGCTTTAATTGTTCCTTTGTGTATAACAATATGTTTTTATTACATTTTAGGTTTTTAACAATTTTTTAAATCTTTCATGACTGATCAATGTTGTGAATTAATTAATTAATTAAAAAGAGAACTTACTGACAAGTCATAGGCTTAGCAGGACTATACCTGTTATTATATTGAGAATCTTGTATATATTTAAGAATTTTTTAATTTTAACGTTATTATATTCAATTGCTCTAAAAATTATACACAAACGCATTGTAAAATTGACGTATTGCAAAAATAAAATGTAAATATAATTGAAAAAAACAAGAAACAAAGAAGATGGCTATAAAACACATTTCATTATTGCAACCACCAAATGACAAAAAACAAAATGGGTAATGCTTCCATACTTAGGAAAAAACTAGTACCAAGTTAGTTTCTACACATCAAGAGCTCTATGAATTGTTTTAAACAATAATATGGACTCGTTAGACCCCATGCTAAAATCCGATGAATACGAACTTTAGTGGGACCCAGGTGATGGCGTGTAAGTAGGACAAACTGGGAGGAATATTGCAGCTTGTGCGTCCGAGCACAAAAAGTGTTCGGTGAATAGTTTCCCCGAACCTTATTTCGCCAAACACTTGATGGAAGAAGCTCAACACTTCACATTTAATGTGGCAATTCTTCGTTTCCTGGATAAAGGACACCGTTGAGATGTTTCGGAACAGTGGGAAATAGTTTAAAAAAAGAAAGTCGAATTATTAAATGAGAATGAATTTGTTTGTTACTCCCCTATTTTGGGTACCATCATAACTTAACCTTACATCCTCCCCCCATTTCCTCCCACCTCCCTTTTCCTTTTATCCTTTCTTAGTTTGACGTAGGTACGGTATCATGACGTTCTTTGTTTGGTATAAAAAAAGATCTAATGAAGGACTAGCAATGCATGAGTAGCCACAGGTGGCTCCTTTTGGCAAACAGCATCTCTAATTGTAGCTGCGGCTAAACCTTTGGCGTCAATTCACCATCCTTATTTACATAATATTTACAACTCGAAATCTTGCTGGGACACTTCAATCCAAAGAGATTCAGGGTACACCCCATCTGGTGATTACCCTACTTCTGGAATAGTTTTATCAAGGAGAAATTAACTTCCCTGGACGGAGCTATCGACTTTTCTGGGAACAACTATCAAATCAGAACCCTCAATAGCTAATCCCTTCTCCATTGCTGCTGTGGCACTGTGTTGAGCACCCAAAAACATTTTCGCTAAAGAACCCTCAGGGGTTTTGCAATTTTAACACTCATATGCAGCACTTCCCAACAGGGGTGCCGATCCCCCTCAGAAGATATTTCGCATCCCCCTCCCCCAATTTGTATTCCCTCCCCTAAAATTCGGTTATTTCTTACGACCTCATTTTATAAATTTGAATGATAAATAAATTTGAATAATAGTTTCCTTAAAATGTACTATTAAAAAAAGAAAAGGATTATAAGTTTGAAAAAAAATCTTTATCCTTTCAAGAAAAATTCTTTACGATATTTTTTGTTATGCACAGTATTTTATTTATTTCCTCCTTTCATGAAATAGTTTTTCCAAATCTTATCCTCCTTGCACCAAAGATAATATTTAGAATGCCTGAGATTATTAAGGGGAACAATTGTTTATAAATCCAACCAAGGTTTTGCATATGCTGATGATCTAGCTCTAATAGCAAGAAGTGTGAAGGGTCTTAAGGAAATGTTTGCCATCATTGATGACACTGGGAAAAGAATGGGCCTCAATGAAAATGAAGATAAGACCAAATACATGAAAATGTCTCCTTCACAGAACAAACGAGAGCTACAAAACCTAATTATTGGGAATTACAAGTTTTAGGGCGTCAGAAAATTTACTTACCTTGGAGTAATAGTAAATAATGAAATAAAGATTTCTGAGGAGATTAATCATAGGGTAATGCAAGGTAGCAAGGCTTATTTTGCAAATTTACCCCTCCTCAAATCAACTCTTCTGTCCACGAAAACTAACTTTGAAATTTATAAAACATTGATAAGACCAGTAATTACATATGGAGCTGAAACATGGGTCCTACCAACAAGATGAAGAAATACAAAGAAGATTCGAAAGGAAAATAATAAGGAGAATCTATGGCCCATTTAAAGAAGGAGAAACTTGGAGAATAAGAAGGAACTGTGAACTAAATTAAATATTAGAAGAGATTGACTCAGTTAGGTTCTCCAAGTCATTGCAATTGTCATGGTTGGGCCATGTTGAAAGGATGGAAGAGTATAGAATGCCAAAATTGTTAATTAATAGCAAGATGGAAGGGAGTAGGAGAGGAAGACCACACAAAAGATGGCTAGAAGATGTTGAAGAGGACCTGAAGACAATGGGGATTAGAAGATAGAGAGAAATCAACAAGGAGAGCCGAATGGAGGCATATAACTGAGGAAGCCAAGGCCCAAACCGAGCTGCAGCACTGTGGAAGAAGAAGAAAGCCTCAGTTTACATTCGTCACTCGCAACGTCCAGATTTTTAAATTTTATTTATTTTCCACCTTTTTTACTAAAATATTTTTTCAAAATGTTCATCCCCCCTCAAAAAATTTCAATGGCGCAACTTGCGCCATGTAACCCCCGCGGAAGAACCCCTGATTTCCAAACACCTTGCATACTTAATGTGAAACCAATGAGAAGCTGACTGAGTTTCTGTTGACTGCAAAATTTTTTTAATCAACGAATCGGTATAACTATGAATGCAATACTTTTAAAAAATCAGCACCTGGCCCATTGCAAGTTTCCTTAAATTCTCAAGCCAAAACATGAACAGAAAATTGTTTTGTGGCATGCAAGGAGCAATAATACACCATTATTTAGCAATTAGGGCTATATTTTTTGTCTATGAAAGAAAATCTTCAAAAAAGTCATTCGATGACGATGAAGAGGTGAGCATTCTTTTTTTTATTCATACTGGACATCAGCTGTGAAGCTGTCCTCGCTTCCTTTCTAACCTCCGATAACCTTGGCTTCTTAGAATACCAGGGAATTAAACTCAATCTTTTACGTAATTTCCAAACCGATTTATTTTTGGAAAATGTTTTCAATATCCTACGAACTCCAACATACTACTACATCAGATCATGATAATAAAATAAGGGGAATAGATTGTAAAACAGAAAAGTTTAAAATGTCGTTTTTCCCGCGATCTACAAGACACCATAATGGCTACGTTGAGACTTTGAAGAAGGTTAGTTGACAGGTAGTGTAGCTGATTAATTCAAATGCACCCTGATGCATGTTTCTAAAACTGCCGAATAGTGCTAACACCATGTTTTGCATGTTCCCTGTATGATTCTGGTGTCACGTTACATATTTACATTATAGATTATTTTAGTAGTCTCTGTAGCTACCCATAGTGCATGTTCGTGAAAGTAAATTTCTTCACTGTAGTTCATGTTAGTGATAAGTCACCCCTGTGGTGGCTCGCAGGGAGCCAGGATATCAACGCATAGGATACTTGCAGCCACCTGAAGAAAGTGTTATCCAATGATGGAATTTTAATGGATATTGATTATCCTTGAATACATTTCTGATTGTTGTTCGCCTGTTAGTCTCCACTTACACGAAGAGAACTGAATATTAATGTATTTCATCACCAAAATAAATCTTTACATTTTAATTATTTTTATTATTATTATATTTAAACTTTAAATTATAAAAAAAATACTCAAATTAATAATTGGATGATGGACATCAGCTCTTATGACTGTTAATTTGTAATCGTCTCCAGTAATGAGAAAAACTTCGATGCATCGTAATTTCCACACATCGCGTACCTGAGCTGGCGACAATTTTTGCAGGATAAAATTTCAATTTTTATTTCATATTCTTCATTGCTCACAATCACTGTCTCTACGAAGTATGACTTATCCTTCAACCTGTGCTCTGGGTATATGCGAGCAAGAACTGTGCAAGATTTTTATTCCCTTTTCAGCGGCACGCACCCGACTGTATGGCCAAACCAACGAAGCACACTCCTTTCATATATGTCCATTACTGGAGCATCTAACCCACATTCAATGATTACCCGCTAATTCCTGACCCTATCCATCCTACTTTTACCGCAAAAACTCCTCAGATAACTCATATCCACGGCGTTTAGTCTACTCCTATATCTATCCTGACATACCCATATTTCACTACCATACTACAAAGTAGGGAGAAGTACACTTTTGTACATGACGATTTTCGCTTCCTTAGACAGGCACTCATTCCTTGATATGCTCCACATGCTACCTACCACTTTCCTTTCAGCATTCACAAGTCTCTTTATCTCCTCATCTATCCGTCCATCTTTCGTAAACATCTTACCTAAATACACAAAATCATCCACTTGCTCAATTACTTCACCATTTGCCCTCATCATACTGTTAGCGGCAAGAATTAAAATCCGCGCGGACGCACGAACATCACAGCGGAAGGATACCTTATCAGGGGAGAACTATCTGGCGCAGCGGAGTGTGTGCTACGGCCCTGAGTTGGAGAAGAGGAGCTACCTTGTCTGGGGGCGATACATAGCTGTATGAGCCCTGGCCTGGGAAAGAGCTCTTGGAGTCTCAAAGACCAAATAAAGTTCTGAAAAGATACCAGTCCTTGGCTTCCTTCTTTTTTGAATCTAACAATACAGTTATTCTCTCCATTCTCCTTATCACAAACCACTACTTTAGTCTTGAACGCATTAACACATCATAATTACGGATTTGGTATCAAATTATCCTTTTTGATAATTTAGTTCATTGTTTACGTTAAATTAAAATTTGGCCAGAGATCTATTAATGCGTTATTTCACGAAATCTTTCATCTATAGAATGTATGTGAAAGTTCATGTGAGTGTACATAGGAATTTCATTCATGTATTTAGAATGTTTGTACTAAGAGGTTATAGCCGTCTATTTCAATTATATTCGTCAACGGCAGGTAAAAATACACAAATGGGACTGGCGGCGGTTCGCCCGACCCATATATCACCTTGCAGGACATCGCAAGCACGGGATGCGCCTCAAACGGGACCGGGTTCCTCTCCTTATCTTTCACCTAAATCCATGAGTTAAATATATTCTCTAAAATGTGTCAAGCCAGCATTGAGTTTGCCTGTCACGTCACAAAGGCATCTCTTGACCCGTTGTGAGAAATACCGCGACCGTCTTCCGTACAACCTGCCGGCGGCGATCGGTTGGTTCGCCCGCACGACCGCTGGGACAATTCATCGGGAAAACGGTTGAGTCCGGGAGACTTCAAATCCGTTGGGCACTGCCAGTAGGCGTAAAGTGCTTGTCCATGCGACATTCTCATTCGTCGATTTGCGTTGGTGGATCAAATGAGCACAGACATCTTGGAATTCTCAGAGACGTTCACGTGATAAACCGTCAGCTGGTGCCATCTAAGCTGAAACATCACTCAAAATTTAACAATTATATTCATGAGTCGTAGGAGTAAATAGAGAGAGAGCAGGCGGTAATATGACACTGACAACCGTTATGGTGGATTTGAGGAAACCGTTATGGAGATTTGGGGAAAGGGGGAAATGGGGTGAAAAGACTACTCCTCGAGGATAGTATGAAAAGTAGAACGCATGCTGACTTAAATAAACTACCGCGTAGGTAGGTTCTTTTGACTGATCGAAGAGTAAATAGAGGTTTTCTCCTTCTAAACCAGCCTTAATCGGTGAACCAACTTCGTGATATTAATTGATTTACGCTTTATTAAGTCTACACCTGCATACTACCCTGAGAGCCGCCGCATGGGCGTGTGGCAGGGGGTGTTAAGACATCAGCCACGTTAAGGATGAGATTTTGGGAGGTGAAATGGTGAATCGTATAATGGGAGTGTTTTTAGTGGTGTTTATTTTTTATTATGGTCACTTGTTGTGCGTAGAAAGAACGAACTTTTCTACCTGTATGCTCGGCAATGTATCTCTCCCATTGTATCGCTTCCATCGGATCGAGAAATGGAGTGTGGCGTCAAAATGATATTCTCTGTGACGCTTTGAAACACAGGTGTTCTGAATTTTTAGGCCGTGGCGAAAAGTACACGAGAATTTATAAAACCATGTCTGCATTTGATGGTATACATTACAATCCCGGATATTCAGAAGTGATAGGGACACAGAAAAGGCATCACGGAATTAGACTTCTTACTGCGCTGAGTGCCTCTTATTACATTAGTGGTTTACGGTGATTAAACGACAAACCATGCAACGTAGTATGATTTGACCCAAACCATGCTCCTCAACTTCAATAAAACTTCGAACTAGTTGAAAAATGAGGTATTTTTATTAAATTAATTTAAATAACATGAAATATGCGGCGGAAAAATAAATTAAAATTAAATAGACTGGGAAGCATCGAATCAAATCAAGAGTGTCACTCTTCCTTCTTGGCCGCCGGCTTTTTCTGCTGATCTCTGTGCTTCTCGATGGCATCCATGACGAACGCCGTCGCCGAGTTGAGGTTGTCCGGGTTGAGGTAGTATCGGCCGAGTCCGAGCGGGTTGAATCCGCAGACGGGGGTGAAGGAGCAGACGAGGCCGGCGCCCATGAGGAGCGTCATGACGGCGAGCACCCAGAATCCTCCAGTGAAGGGCGTGGCGAGTGCGAGCTTGGCGAGGGGCACGAGGCCCAGGAGCAGGCTGCGCGGGAAGTCGAATCCCTCGCCTTCCGACGAACCCTTGGTGGGCACCAAGTAGCCCTCGTATCCCGTCTGCACGCCGAAGCCGTGAACCCCGTTGCCGTGGGTGGCCACCTGGTTCGTAGCGGTCGCCGCGTCCCCACCGGTCGAAAAGTGCTGGACGTACGTTCCGTCGCCGTACCTTATTTCGGCCGCGGAGGCGGCGGACCACAGGCAGAATGCGACCAGAATGCACTTCATGGTGACTGAAAGAAATGATTCATGGGCTGTAATGCACTGCAAAGTGTACTGAATTAACATCGTACGTACCCGCACGCACCTTTGCAAGGTATTACACCAATGTGAGTGAGTCCACCACGAAATTTATCAACTTTACACCTTAAGGCGTCACTTCGTGGAAGTATTTTATATTTGAATTCATATTGAAAATGAGTATTACACCATTCCACAGTTATTTATTGTAAACGTACAACGCGTTATGAAGCAAGCTAGCAAGGTATTACACCAATGTGAGAGAGTCCACCATGACATTAATCAACTTTACACCTTAAGGCGTCACTTCGTGGAAGTATTTTATATTTGAATTCATATTGAAAATGAGTATTACACCATTCCACAGTTATTTATTGTAAACGTACAACGCGTTATGAAGCAAGCTAGCAAGGTATTACACCAATGTGAGAGAGTCCACCATGAAATTAATCAACTTTACACCTTAAGGCGTCACTTCGTGGAAGTATTTTATATTTGAATCCATATTGAAAATGAGTATTACACCATTCCACAGTTATCCACAGTAACTGTAGAATGGTGCAAAACCCATTTTCAATAAGGATGCGAATGATTTTATTCCTTTGATATGATCCGGATTCGAAACGCGGAACTCCTCACCTCACCCGCCACTTGTATTCCCTTATTCACCGTCAAATTCAATTCAATGTTTTCAAGTTTACTCTCCACACGTAAGAATTTCTTGACTAGAAAAGAGATAATTGCTTCGAGGCTTAGAAATAGAGTGAAATCTAATCTTTACTAATACTCGACACATAATGCTTCAATGATGAGCTAAAAGGCTCATCAAATCCTCGAGATTAAACTAGCATAAAACAGATGTATTTAGACTAGATCCATTTCAGGAACTGATTGCGTAATGACATGACACACGAAAATAATCTCGGATTCATCATCACCATTTTTATTTGATATTTAGGGCCAAGAGTTCGTTTAAGAAAACTTCGGATTCATCATCACCATTTTTATTTGATATTTAGGGCAAAGAGTTCGTTTAAGAAAACCTCACTACGTTCTTACAGCAGACACAATGAGAGGAAGGAAAAGCCTTCGTCAAAATCACACTTTTCACTATTAAAAATCCATAGAAAAATCCAATAAGCGCCACATATTTAACGACTGGTCTCGAAATATTATTCCAGTACTGACAAGTCACTTCCCACCATTATTCTTGAAAATAGCAAAGTAGGTGCACAAAAATTATCACTAAATAATAAAACAGTATTAGCCTTCGAATAATGCCGACAAAGCAATCGAGGGAATAAAACTCTCGTTGGAAATACTGCACACTAGCTGCATCATCAGAACTGAGATGAAAGCTATCTTTAATAATTAATGCACTAATAATCGCTCATCAGTGAATCCAAGCGAATTTTTTTGGCGATGAAACACTCGTTTGCACTGCATGAAGTATTAAACGAGCACTTCAATAGTTAATCTACCCTGAAAAATACTACTCCGCAGAAAATAAAATCACCTTTTCACTTCACTTACCGTTGACAGTAAGCCTGGTTCCTTGGATTTCGGGTTGCGCCGGTGTTCCTTGGAGGACGGGTGAGCGTGTGATTCCATGGGTGGGACGCTCCGAAGCATATATACCATTCGCACTAACGGGTACGGATATTTCGGGAGAGGGGACACATCAAGTGACCTACATTTCACTAGACTTGTCGTGGGAAAAGTTCCCTCAAAGCGATATCCAACCAAGCATTGAATCCATGAAACGCACGCGCAACAATTTCAAGAAGCACCAATGCCCACGAAGAGAATTTTTTTATTACAAACTGAAAAGAGTTATATCATTACGAGTCTCTAGATGGAGATAACTCACCCCCTGCCACATAGCCCATATGCAGGGTGCTATGAAGGTGTAGATGAATCGATTATGAAAAAATACTTTCCCAAAACTACCTCATCAAACCTTATTTCAATCTTAAAATGATAAAGTTCTCGCCTCAATATTGGCGTTAATGAGACCTTCATGCCTCCTCGTCAGTTTAAGCCGGCGAAAAGTCATTAAATACATTAATCATTTAATTGTCATACCTCATCCAGGCGGAATGAAAGTGCCATGGATTATTTCTTTGGTTTGCACTATTTCTATCCGGGGAGTATAAGCTTAGCTTTCAATGTAAGCTTAGCTCTTCATTTTTATTCTTTACAAAAGTAACGAACGTATCACAGCAGTAAAACTAAATTTTTAGCGAGTGCCTCGGTTGCATAAGACATTTCGCACACGTTACTGATGGAAAAAACCTGAGCAAGCTATATAACGTGGAAAAGTAGTTTTAAGACTAATGTAAGCATTACAAAATGACAAGGCTTTTTTCATAGCTTCTTTAAAGGGCTGTGTTTAAAAAGATACTAAGAACTCGATGGGACGTCAAGGATTTTAGTCTTCTTCAAGGACTACTGATATATGCCCCGTAAATGGTAATGAAACTATTACGCGTAGTTAAATCTTTCTCGGAAGTACTTAGACATCCGTAAAAAAAGTGCATGGTTTGTGCACAGTGCACTTAATCAGCCTCGTTTCTATGCCTTCCTTTCCATGAGGGCTCTTGAAAGAGGAAGGCCATGCCCATTCATAGGATTTGATGCTCCGAATTTTATTGACTTCTACGCTTAGGTATGTACTGCTAGTTTTATATGTTCAACGTGTACCAGTTCCTAGGGCTCTTCCTTTCAGGGCTTTCTTTGTGTCAACTCATCTTTGGAATTAACAAGTCAAAGCAGTATATCTTCGTTATTTAAAAAATAATTTACAATAAAGCAAACAACAATGGACAGCGGTTAGAATTAACGCCACGGGGAACTTACAATGGTCGCGTGGCCCTCATAGAGATGAAGGCACGAGAATACAGAATGGAAGAGATATTAAAACCTAATAACAATACCGCGACATAAATGCAAAAACATGAAAAGATACTAAGAGCGGCTTGCCTACAGTGAGACTAGCAGGGATATCCAACATTCCCCGACAAAATCTTAACAAAGACACCTGGCAGTAACACCTAAGAAGGAAATCACCTAAAATATACTACGAAACAATTTCAATGATACGCTGGTCGTGATCAAGAAAGATTCGAGTTTTCCTGCCGACGAAATCAGCTGCAAACATACCAACTCCTATGGATGGTAACTTCTCTCGCCGGCTTTAATATTCTGAAACGATTAAAATTAAAGCACTTACTAGGGAGATTTAAAATTTATTTGCTTTCTCCAGGAAGCGGATATTCAGATAGTTCAAATGCACATATCATGCGGAAGATACCGCCTCTCTACATAAATGTATGTGCAAGTGCCAGATCGAAAAAAGCCTACATTGATAAATAATGATTTCAGCTTACCGACCGAAGGTAATGGTTTTTCTACATGATTTTTGACCCGCTGAATCTGTTTTTCAAACTATTTTGACCATTTCTAAATATTAACGCTTTTTTAGAAAGGTTAATAGGTTAAACAATTTATTAAAGTGAAAATAATACAGGAATGAGGCAGCGTTATCAGGTAATCCCAAACGCGAGTTTAATAGAGGGAACAGTTGAATTCCATTGGGTTATTACACGGAGTGTATGGGATATAATGCTGTGGTTACAGCAAGGGGTGGCTGGGAATAACGGTTAATAGTTGACGAGAGCACAATAGTCTAGACGTAGGTTAAATCGTGCATGAGAAAAGAGGGAACACCTGCTTGTGCCGCACAAATAGTTACATACTCTGATTTACGCTGGTATTCAGCGAATCGTTATTATGGTATGCAATATACCGGTAGACTGAATAGAAGAAGAGCGTAAAAGAATATATCTTGTGGTTTTATATTACTGAGATGCTAGTAAAAAGTGACAACTACACTTGATGACAGGGATGGAAAGTTAGTCCTCAGAAGGAATCCCTGGACGAAAATGATACTGCCATTAACATGAAGTCAACAGTTTCAGGCGAGATATTGTGGAACTGAATTATTAAATTGAAGAGCACTAGACGTTGTACTGTTAACTATTTTTAATACTGAAAACTTTACAACACGTGTTTCGTCACTTTATTGGCCATCATCAGGTAGTTTCCCATTAACATGACAAGATAATGGTGAAAATTTTGGGAAATTAAGAGAGGAAAAGAGACGTTCACTAACAGCATTTTCCTTGATAAAATATTCATCCAAGGTATTTAATTAACGTAATAAATGTAATGAAGAGGACAAAGGTATAACATATATACAAAGAATTGATGCAAGGAGTTTCTATAGGCTGCATCGATGCAAAAGGAGGGATTCGAGCCCACGGCCTAAAGCTTCGTAAAATGTCGTCTTCCCTTTGCTTGAAGTAAAATCTTTAACTAATGAATCAACGCAAGATGTTACGACAGCCAGGTTCATTCACACAAGCGGTGGAATTTGAATCCATAGCCAAATGATCCGCAGAATGACGCGTTAATCGCACGATTTGCGTAGCAAAAATACGTTACCAGTCATATTTTGTCACTGGAAATTAGTATGAATCCGACGAATTATTCGTAATAAAAATATATAATAATAAGCGCCACATATGGGAAAATTCATTTCGACAAAATAACTTGTAGTTTCACACTTAAAAATTCCGACGCGAAGTAGGTATATAATAGGGGTGGTATATAAAAGGTAGGTGACACAAATAATCTTGTTAATCCCACCACATACTTCCCAATAGGACTGAGAACTGCTTCATTAATTTAAACACAATCAAAGCCCACTTTTCAATTCGCTCCGATTGATTACGTCGGATTAAAACCGAATTCATTATATCAACAAATTAAGAATGGAATCCAACGAATTACTTGTTTTACTCCCTTTTATCGAAATCCTGAATGTTGTGAATATGTTATCTATATCTACACAATACCCCGCGAGCCGCCGCCTGGGCGTGTGGCAGGGGGTGGGAGGTCACCAGCCGTGTAAAGATGTAAAATTTTTGGAGGTGAAATGGTGACATGTACAATGGGAGTGTAAAAATACTTCTAAATGCTCCCGGCGTATTCAAGATGTGGCCTAACCAGAGCGAAGTAGCATCTCTCTTTTACTTTTTCATCCGAGGACCATCCTATTATACGCTTAACAAAACCTAATTTCTTTAATGCTGATGCTTTAATGGCTACGCTTTATATAGTTTACTGGTTAATTTCATTTTCAATTATCGAACAGTTATAGGTAGGCTACTTGTCCCATGATCTTTTCCTATCATCCAAACAACATTTCAACCTTCAGATCTCACACACCATAGCACACTGAAACGTGAATTAAGCGACCACCGACAGTTCCGCTTAAAAGTGGTCGTTCGACAGGGGTTAGTTTCTGTGAGTTCATATCACGCAAATGAACGGGCGACTGATTTGAAAAAAATAAAAACTCCTGAAGCGATGGTTTTGTTTACACCTATACAGATAGCGTTTATGCCCTCATAATATAGTTGCTCTAGGGAAATTTAAATGCATATTAATATAATGTATATATACAGTGACACCTGAAGTAAGCGACCATCGATGGTTCCGCAGAAAAATGGTAGTTGAGAGGGGTGGTCGCTTAACAGGAGTGGTCGTTAAAGAGGGGTTTTACTGAATAAAATATTATATTTCTACATAGATCATAAGTGGCATAGCTTAAACATCGTAAAATTGGCTAACTCTACGAGGTAGAAGAACCATGGCAAGAAATATCCATTCCCAGCCGAAGAGCTCTGTGTGAAAAATATTTTTGCTGGCACAGGTAAGTGGACAATATTTTTTGCGTTTGGTCTGGCAAAGAGGAACGAATAAATCAATTTCTGCGCATATCGACCTCTTTGGTCAAATCTATAAAGTTCACGGTGCTAAAAAAATTAACGCCTATCTAATGCTTCGCCATCACAAAAAAAGATTAAACATTTGTATACCTAATTATCACGAACGACTCCTGTTGCTATCGAGTCATCCATTCCTCAACGAGGAATCATTTTACACTAATAGCAGCTTTCCACTCAGTGGTTCATTCTGGCCACTGTGGCTCATTGAAAATACATTCGTGGAAAAATCGGTATATTTTGTGCCTTAGTTTTTGGTTTCGATGTGTAACAAATTTCATCAGCGAAAGCAGGATTTTTTTAATTGATTAAATAAATATGTGTAACATTGTAAAAAAGTATTTGTCGTGACTCACTGAGTCGAGCCAGAGCAACCTGAACCCGGCTAATCCTTCATCTACATCTACATAACACCCTGTGAGCCGCCGCATGGGCGTATGAGGTTGCCAGCTGTGTAAAGATTTCAGTTTTTGGGAGGTAAAATGAAGATGTGTATAGCGGGAGTGTATTTAGCGGAGTACAGTTTTTATTGTGGTTGCTTATGATGTGCAGAAAGAACGAGTTTTTGTATCCTTCTGTTCTGAAATGTAACTCTCTTATTTTATCGCTTCTGTCAGGCCTAAAGATGTTGTATGGCGTCATGATAATATTCTTTATGTCGCTCTAAAAAACACCAGTTCTGAATTTATCAAGCAACCTAAGCCTAGCGTGCAGCCTTTGAGTCCCCAGGGGCTCCCACCTAAATCCTTCTCAAAGTTGTGAGACACTATATGTACGCTCGTAGCAGTTTTTAACGAAGCCCGCTGCAATCCTTTGTATTTTTTTTTTGGTTAAATTTATTTGACCAGGGTCCCAAATGCTCGCGGCGTACTCGAGGTGTGGTCTAACCAGAGCGAAGTAGCATCTCTCTTTGACTTTTTCATCCGAGGACCTTCCTATTATACGCTTAACAAAACCTAGTTCTTTTAATGCTGTGCCTCATATGTTTTGTTTGTGGGTTCCCCACGACATACCGGAATTTAAGCTAATTCCAAGATATTTTACTGCATCTGAAGATTTTATGTTTACTCCACCCACAGTATAGGTTTTACACCCTTTCACCAACTCCCCGATTTCCTCCTCACTCTTTCCCCTATCCCCACAATACTCCACTTGCCAGTCCACCCAGCCCTTCCCCACAATACCTGAGCCCTACCTTATCCATGAAGGACAAATATATCTGAAAATTTCCAGTAATTTCATCCGACGATGGAGCTAAACAGTGAAATATTTAAATGTTACATTTAATGAGTGAAATCTTCGGTTTTCCGGCGTTGTGAGCATAGCTATCGAACAATGTTCCTTTGACCACTACAATTCCTTGCTCAAGGTCTCAAACTCAAGGATCATCATGTTGGTAGAGAGACAAATGAGTTCTGACGGGCGAATTTTACGATGGCAATCCTTTCGGGTAAATACGACAGAGACCATCGCGAGTACAGCCCCAATATTCGTTCCACATTCTTCCAAGGAATGTAACACACGCGAAGACCACCTCCCGTGGCCAGAATGAATTTCACTCTCTGCGGAGTGAGAGACGTGTGCCTGGGTGTCTTCCCGTTAAAGGATGAAATAGCGACATAATTATTCTCGTTCCGTCCCATTTTCCCTCGCGGACAGCGCAGCAGGAACAGAGCTATTTGGGAACATTTATTGCCTTGTTCGACAGAGACACTTTGCGAGAGTTACAATTATTTCAATAGCATACAATTTCAAAGACATTGTGATGCATGTAAATAAATTTACAAATAGTTCAATATCATCTACTAGAGACCACTATCTACTGCCAAGGGCATTCGTTTCTAATGCGGGATTATTAGAAAAAGAGACAAACTCGAGAGGAGAGAGAGTAGAATTTATCATCAATATGAGCAATGAGGAAACAATAAACGGTAAACATTTTGGCGTCAGAGAGCGGCGAGCGCGGGAACTAAATGAATTCGCTCTTCTACCGACAACTCCAACCAGTAATCCCGCTCAAACCGGGGATATTCAAACGCCAATGTCATTGGAAAAGTATTTCCGAATCGCAAAAATAGGGATAACTATGTCAAGATTCGCGAGATCAATTTCAGCATGATGACAGCTTCCTTCATCCGGCAGCCACTCGATATTCCTAAGTCGTAGTTCATGAAATAAAGTCATTACCTACATTTTACAGCACTCTGGCCCTTTTTAAAATATTTCCCTCCGTTGAAGCATAAAAAACCATGTAAAAAATCAATTAAAAAAATCATGATCATAACCGTTGATATTGGCTTCCTTACATAGCCGTGGTGGCTAGTTAATTAAACATTATCCGCAGTTCAATCCTAAAATCGGTTGACAGAAACTGGGCTGCATCTTCTAGGGAGTTTCCCTAAGCAAACAAGACTATCCAAACATTAATTAAAACAAAATTAACTTGCCTTCGACATTGCAGTACCCTGGCCGATTCCGTGAACTTCACTCTCGCCCGTAGCTGTTGATACCGTATCGATCTTCTCAATCTGCGCCATCAATGGCTTCTCATGTGACTAGTAAGCAGTGGGATAATTTCGAGTAGAATTTAAATTCCATCACAAGGTTTCGACCATATTTCGTTCGTTTGAAAACGAACCGTTTCGTATAAGAAGAAGAATTAGTTATTCCGGGTGCGTCGACTACAGCGGTCATTTTACACCACTCTCGTCCTTGAGTAAAATATAATTTAAGTAATGCAATCAAAATCGGTTCGGTTACTTATATGAGGTAAAATATGCACGAAGTTTTCTAAAAGGAATTTAAAGTTTATTAAAAACGTTTATTTCTTTTAAATAAGCAATCGGATAGGATAGGATTATTGATTCAGGGTGCGTCTACTACAGCGGTCATTTTGCACCACTCTCGTCCTTAGGTAAGACAAAGTTTAAGTAATTTAAGCAAAATTACTTCGGTTATGTGAGGCAAAATGTGTATGACATTGTCTTAAATCAAATTTAATTTAATAAAAACGTTGATTTCTCTTAAAAAAGCAACTACTCGGGTGAGGCAATCGGGAGAGTCACCTACGATATGTCCTACTATCCGTTGCAAAATTCCGTCACCCGAGTTTGAAGACTATTATCTCAAAGACGGCTCAATCGATTTTAAAACGAAGTACATCAAATTGAAGCTTGTATATTTCTGCGTTTAGCAAAGGTATACAAAACTTTTTACCGTTTATATTGATTTCAGTGTGTAATTAAAAACAGAATTTGAGCGCATTTTTCCGGGTACCGGACGAATGCATCGAATTTACGGCATCATAAAACAACGCGGATCAAGTTATCGAAACTTTTTTTTCAAATATTGTAGCAAAGGTCTTTTCTAACAAGCATACAAAGTTTCAGATTATTTAGTGCATTAGTATTTTAGGTATTGATGAAATTGCAAGACTACGTTATTTTCCGCTTCGCGCATCCCTGAAAACCGCCGTTTGAACCTTCTTCAAGCTATCGAGTTCATCATCATAAATCCACTTATAAAATCTTGAAGGAATTCTTTGGTTAATCAATATAGATTAACATTTATTTTGGAAAAAGAGCGCGCTGAATTTCCAGAAGCAAGCCCGGAAGTGAAATAATCCAGGCAAAAATCTCAAAAAGGGCCTCCGTTATGAGCCGAGGGGCATTTCGTATAACAATTGGGCAACAGCCCTATTCCCCTTGTATCGACCCCGCTTAACCCGACAATCGCTGTTGCGCAGCTGAAAAATGAACCGGAAGTGAGATTTTCAAGATGGCATCTAAGTTAAAAACATGCCGCTTTCTCTTACTTGTTGGAGTAAATTGATACGTCTATTCTTATGAATTTTCTAGTCAGGAACAAAAATCTTGAACCAAAAATGACATTTGGATGTTATTTTTCAAGATATTTTGAAATTTCACGGAACACCTTTTTCCGGCAAACTGCGCCACAAATCAGAATAATATCGTGAATAAAAGTTTTAGTAAATGTAATAAGCTTTTATATAAATATAAATTCAGCTTCATACGATAAATAGTAACAGCGCCACGTCAATTACCAGAGAGGCGTGTAGCGCGCTGCTGTTGCCAATTCTGCTGTCTGCGGAGCGTGAACAATCACCGCCACCGCCTGAAACGGTGTGTTCAGGTGTACCTGGGAAGTGTAAAGGGCCTCCCGGATAGCAATTGCCAATCCACCCTTGGCTCGTTGGCCGCAGGTGTCGTCTAATCTAAAAACCTTAAAATGGTTTAAGGTGCCCTTGTCCGTGTTTTTAAAATGCGTTTCTTGAAGACAAACGCAAACCGGGTTAAAATCACGTATTAAAACGTCCAGCTCCTCCTTATGCCGATAAAAACCGTTGCAGTTCCACTGCAGTATAAAAGCCATTGGAAATAAATAAAAAAATAGAAAGAAAATAAACTAGAATAAAATCGAGGGGTTAAAAATTGGGGAGGTCAGCGTCTTATGCGATTTTTCTTCCCCTTGCTACAAACTTGGAGGATATCAGTGTCTGATAGACACTCATCCTCCAGCATTGGCTCTGGGGTGCTCTTTCCTTGCCAGATGGACCGGGGGATTGCGAGTTTCCACGCTTGGATTGCGTGGCCCCGGCAGATGTTTTGCCCGGGTTCCGCTTAGGGGAACCCGGACCGTGGTGGTGGGTTTCGTCTTGGATTCCGGATTGGAAGCCTTAACCCGAGTGGCCGATTTCGGCTCCGTGGCTTTAGTTTCTTGGTTGGCATTTTCTTCCGTCTGGGTCGAGATGGTGACCTTTGCGATCGGAGTGGCAGAGACATGAGCCCAGGATCTGGAAAAAGTGTGGGCAACTTGTGCTCTATACTTTTTCCGAGCCTCGAGGCACGGGATTTTATCCACCGTCTTAATCTCCACGATTTTACGCTCTTCGATCGTCTTTGGACAATCACGAGAGTACACGGAATGGGCACCCTCGCAATTCACGCAAAGTGGGTCACTTGCGCATTCCGCACCGTCATGCTTATCCAGGCTGCAGCGGGGGCAGGTGGCCTTGCCCTGGCATCGTGTGGCCATGTGGCCGCATTGCTGGCACTGGTAGCATCTCATAGGTGCCGGTATGAATGGCCGCACTGGGACCGATTCATAACCGACGAACACTTTGTCGGGGAGGACGTCACGCGCGAACGTAAGAATGACAGATGTCGTGTTGACCCTTTTTCCGTTGCACTTAGTAGTGAGTCGATGAGCATCGGAAACCCCCTGTGGGGCCATCTCCCGCTTTATTTCGTCGATCTCAACGTACAATAATTCGTAATGGCTAGTCACTCCCAGATAGGTTTTCAAGGTACGGTGCACCTCGACCTTGACGGGAATATCGTGCAGCTTTACGGTCTTCAGTAGTTTCTCGCTCTGAGCCCTGTTTGCGGTTTCGATGAGCAGTGTGCCATCGCGAAGCTTTTTTGCCGATTTGAGCTCTCCAGGAATCAAACCCGACAGAACTTTACGAATAAGAAAGGGGGAAACCTTTTTCAGGCTCTCCCCTTCCTTCTGGCACCTCATCACTAAATAGCGCTGACTAGCGCCATAAACATTATCTCCCCCGTCCGAATCCGGACGGGATCTTTTTTGGGGTGGAGGTTTGCTGTCCGCCATGCCCTAGATAACATTCATCCCCCGAGCTCCCCACCCACCATGGAGCCACACATTTGGGACGCCACACCGCGAGCCGGTGTGGTCGCCAGGGCTACCCGAGGGGATATAGCACCCAGGAGGTGGTCGTCTGTTTCGGATTGGGTTTTCGATATAATGGGCCCACCAACCCGAGAATCTCCGACCGCCCTACGCAGACACCCACCTCCCTAGCACTGGCCACCGAACTTAGCGGCAAACCGATTGACCGGGGGTGGCTAGCCCCCGGCCTCCCGTTTACATAGAATCCAGGGCCGAAGTGGGATATTGGACTCCGGTCCATACCGGGCATCCGACTCCCGGCTGGGTTCCAGAGAATTCAACCACCAGGATCCCCTTCTCCCCCTTACGGGTCACCATGCACGGCAAACACATGGGTTGATCAAGGCAAGTTGGTATCGCCTCGCACAGACAGTTAACTCACTATACTGTCCGGGCGCTACCCTAGCTTGACTGGGGGTTTGTTTTCGGGGTTTACCTCCCCGCCCTTTTAGTCGCCTCTTACGACAATCAGGGATATTGCGGGAGTATTCTCCATCCCCCTACCCTCGGGGGTGATCCTTCTGATGTTCTTGACATAATAACCTAAGCCTTTAGACGTATAATTTCCGATTTGGTTGTCCTTCATATAATAATTAGTGGCAACTATGATTGTCCAGAACAACTGAGAGTCATACAATCCAGAGTACCAACTTATTACACTAGATAGAACCATGACTTTTTCCTTATCGTTCACCCAACTATAATCCTTACAATTCTACCATGTCCAGAGGGCATATTGATATTTTTAACACAAAACTTTTGTACGACAAGCAAATAAAGAACTCGCCTGATATATACAACATTTTTGTAACTTTGTGTCACTGAACTGTATACATTTTTTCATGTAACGTTACAACTGTGTTACTAACAATTGTAATTCTATTATACTTTGCATATAATTTGTATACTTGAATTGTACTAGTAATAACCTGTATAATTCCATCATAATTCTTTCTCCTAAAATTGAAGTAGTAGTTTAGGTGTTGTAGGGTGCGCCGACGGCTAGGTCATTTTTCACCACTACACAGTCAGTTGATTAAAAATAATAATATTCACAATAGTGTACACGTCAAATAGATTTAAATAAGAAATAAAAGAGGCGGATACAGTCAAATTTAATTAAAATGTCAAATCTCTTTAAGTAAAAAAAATATGGTTTAAATTAATGGGGTCGTCTCCTAGAATGAGTTCTACGTCTCCCCCTATATTAAACCGTCTTCGCGCGTCACGATACTTGTCACACTCCGTCAGGATATGCCGAATACTAAGAGGGCACCTGCATTCATCACACTGAGGAGCTTGTTTCTCTTCCGTAAAGAGAAAAGTATGAGTCAAAGGGCAGTACCCTATCCTCAAACGTGTGATCACTACTTCCTCTCTTCGGGTGCTAGTAGTAGAATTATTATTTAAGGGTGCGTCGACTACTGCGGTCATTTCACACCACTCTCGTCCATTGGTAACACCAGGTTTGTGTAATTAAAGCGAAATCGCTTTAGTACTGTTGTGAGGTAAAATTTACTTATTTTTGTATAATACGCATATACATATAAAAAATTTATAATTTATTAAAAACGTTGATTTCTTTTAAAAAGGCAATAACTCGGGTGAGGCAATCGGGAGAGTCACCTAGGATGTGTCCTAAGGTACCGTTGACCTTGTGTTTTTCTCGAGAAGACCGGTATTTATCTACCCCTGCGGGTAGGGGGATGGAGAATACTCCCGCAGTATCCCTGCTTGTCGTAAGAGGCGACTAAAAGGGCGGGGAGAAAACCCCGAAAACAAACCCCCAGATCAGCTAGGGTAGCGTCCGGACAGTATTGTGGGTCAACTGTTTGTGAGAGGCGATATCATCTTGCCAAGATCCACCCATGTGTTTGCCGTGCATGGAGACCCGTAAGGGGGAGATGGGAACCCTGGTGGGTGAGTTCTCCGGCACCCAGCCGGGTGTCGGATGCCCAGTATGGGCCGGAGTTCAAGACCCCACTTTGGCCCCGGATTCCCCGTAAACGGGAGGCCGGGGGCTAGCCACCTCCGGTCAACCGGCTTTCCGATGCGTTCGGTGGCGAGTGCTAGAGAGGTGGGGGTCTGCGTAGGACGGTCGGAGGCACTCGGGTTGGTGGGCCCGTTGCGTCGAAGACCAAACCCGAAACAGACAACCACCTCTAGGGTGCTATATCCCGCGGGTAGCCCTGGCGACCACACCGGCTGGCGGTGTGGCGTCCCGAATGTGTGGCTCCGTGGTGGGTGGGGAGCCCGTAGGATGAAGTTTTCTGTGGTATGGATAACAAAACGTTTCCACCACCAAAAAGATCCCGTCCGGATACGGACGGAGGAGAAAAGGTTATTATTGGAAGCAAACGCTTTGTAATTATGAAATGCGAAAAGGCAGGGGAGTCCTTTAAGAAGGTATCTCCCTTCCTAATTAGAAAAGCTTTATCTTGCCAAATACCTGAGCGAAAAGCGAGCAGAGCGAAAACCTGCAGAGCGAAAAGCTGTTGGAAACGAAGATGCTCCATGACATTCCCGTTTCGGTTGAGGTGCACCGCACCCTGAACACCAGTCGGGGAGTCATAAGTCATTTTGACCTGCTTTACATAGAAGTCGATGAGATAAAGACAGAGATGGCCTCTCAGGGGGTCACAGACGTCCGTCGGCTTACTACTCGCCGCAATGGAGAAATAAAGAACACGACATCTGTAGTTCTAACCTTTGCTCTCGACAACCTCCCCGAAAAGGTGTATATTGGGTACGAATCAGTCCCGGTACGGCCATATATCCCTGCTCCCATGCGTTGTTTTAATTGCCAGCACTTTGGCCACATCGCACCTCGGTGTGAGGGCAAGGCCACCTGCCCCCGCTGTGGCATGGACGCGCATGGTGATGCGGATTGTAATAAAGAAGCACACTGCGTGAACTGCGAGGGTAAACACCCTGTTTATTCTCGTCAGTGTCCCAAGATGATGGAGGAGCGGGAAATCATGAAAATTAAAACTTTAGAAAAGGTACCATACATAGAAGCTAGAAAAGCATTTAGAGCCCGTGTAGGCTCAACTTTCTCCAAGTCTTGGGCATCTGTTGCTGCCACTCCAACATCAAAGACAACAACAGGCACCCAGACAGAAACTAGTGTGACTGAGGAAACAAAGAACGAAAATAATGGACCTGCCAAGCCGGATAAGGCTTCAAAACCGGCCAATAACACCAAAGCAGCAAAATCGGGCTCTCCCAAGAAGAACCCACAAAATATCTCTTCCGGAAATCAGACACGCGTGAAGTCTCAGTCTCCCGGCCCTTCCGGGTTGATGAAGTTGGATCAACCGGAATCAATGGAGGAGGACGAATACCTCTCGGAGACTGATATCCTCCATGCTAAACAGGGAAGGAGAAGGAACCGCTTTAGGCGACCCAATATCCCAAGGGGTCAGGCTAAGCAAGATTAGCCTAAATCCACCCTATTTGATTTTATCCGTTTTTTAATCTTCATTTCATGGGTTTTATATTACAATGGAATTGTAACGGATTTCATAGGCATAAGGAGGAACTTAGTATCCTAATAAGAGATGTCAACCCGTTCTGTATATGTTTACAAGAAACTCATTTTAAACCTACTGACAAGGCTTTTTTAAAAGGCTTTAATATATTTAGACAAGACGATAACAGCGGCCAACGGGCCCACGGTGGAGTGGCGATTGCTACTCGGGAGGCCCTTTACACCTCCCGAGTGCAATTGAACACACCTTTTCAGGCCGTTGCCGTGACCGTCCAAATCCTCAAGGTGACGATATGTAACGTGTACCTGCCCGAGGGTGCGCCAGTCAACCGTCTCAACTTAGAATCTCTCGTCAACCAATTGCCCAAACCATATCTCCTACTTGGTGATTTTAATGCCCATGATACCCTATGGGGTAGTTCCAGTGGCCAGGCCAACAGTAGAGGGCGCATTTTATCTACCTTTTTTAACGATTTTAACTTTATCTTACTTAATAGTGATGAAAAAACTCACTTTAATAGTTTTAATGGCTCTTATTCAACCATTGACCTCTGCGTGTGCTCCGAAAGCCTTATGCCTAAAGTCAGTCTATCCGCTCACGATGACCTGTGCGGTAGCGACCACTTTCCTCTTCTCATCAATCTGCGGAAAACATCCGGCATTGATTTTATTCAACCTGATAACTGGCTTATTACCAAGGCTGACTGGGCCATATATAAAAGAAATTTTAATTTTGCTCACGACGCAAACATTGACGGGGCACAGAACATCGAAGTGCTGACAGAAAAAATAATCGACGCAGCCTGTTGCGGAATACCTCGGTCTAAAGGAACACTCCGTAGGCCAGGAGTTCCATGGTGGAACGAAAAGTGTGCAGTGGCAATCAAAGAAAGGAAAAGAGCGCTACGAATATTTAATAAATACCCTACGGAGAGAAATCTTTCTGCATTCCGACGCTTGCGAGCTAAAGCCCGGCAAGTCGTTAAGGAAGCGAAGGAAACCTCGTGGAAAGAATTTGCATCAGGGATAAATAACCGAACATCAATTGCCGAGGTGTGGCGTAAGGTACGCAGTATCTCTGGCTGCCCACAGAACTATGAAATCTCTGGTCTTAAAGTGGATAACAGGGTCATTACAAATCCCCTTGAAATGATCGAGGTTTTTGGCCAGCAACTCTATGAAGCGAGCAGTGATTCTGCGTATAATGCGTCCTTTAACGTTAGAAGGCGGAGAGCTGAAGCGACCAAAATATCGTACAGAGAGTCGGGCATCACGGAAGCTTATAATCTTCCGTTTTCCATGTGGGAGCTGACATCTGCTCTAGACGAGTGTCGTGACTGCGCCACTGGTATGGATGGTATTCACAACGCCTTCCTGAGGAACCTGCCTGAGAGTGCTATGGCGGAAGTTCTAAAAACCCTAAATCAGGTGTGGCTGGAGAGGAGTTTCCCCTAACCTTGGCGGGAGTCCCTGGTATTACCCATCCCAAAGCAAGGAAAGGACAGAAGCGACCCGAAGAACTACAGACCCATCTCTCTGACCAGCTGCCTATGTAAACTAATGGAGAAGATTATCAATCGCCGACTTGTATGGTGGCTGGAGACGCATAATCTGCTCTCTAACTTCCAATGCGGATTTCGTCGCGGAAGATCGACGACTGATCACCTAGTTCTGGTAGATAATTTCATACAGGAAGCCTTTCTCATGCGTCAACATGTCTTTTCAGTGTTTTTTGACATAGAGAAGGCGTATGACACGGTCTGGAGGCCCAAGATCTTAATGACCCTGCAGAACTGGGGTCTAAAGGGAAACCTTGCAGCATTCATCCAAAACTTTTTAAGCGATCGAGTGTTTAAAGTTAGGGTAGGCGGACATAAATCACGCCTTTTTACCCAACAAAACGGAGTTCCTCAGGGCTCTATACTGAGTGTTACACTTTTCGCTATAGCGATTAATGACGTGCTGGACTGCATAAGGCCCCCTGTTTTGGGTTCTCTTTATGTTGACGATCTGGTGATATTCTGCCGATCATCGACCATCACTAGTGCTGGAAGACTTATCCAATTGTCGCTCAACAAACTCTTCCGATGGTCTTGCCAGAATGGCTTTCGATTCTCAGCCGACAAAACCAAATGCATACACTTCCATCGGCGGCGGGGGGAGTATGTCTCACCGGTTCTAAAACTTGGAGGGCGGATCCTTCCCTATGTTGATTCCATCCGATTCCTCGGTATGACTTTTGACAAACGACTTAATTGGCGCGAGCACATCCTATCAGTAAGGAATAATTGTTTTAAAATACTAAATATTCTTCGATTCATAAGTCACTCGACTTGGGGCGCTGACCGCACTATCATGCTTTTATTATACCGGTCATTAGTTCGATCAAGACTTGAATACGGGTCTTTCGTTTACGGCTCCGGACGAAAATCCTATTTAAGACCATTGACAACGGTACACAATACTGGCTTGAGACTTGCCACCGGCGCATTCAGGACCTCTCCAATCCCGAGCATCTATGCTGACTCTGGGGAGGCACCCCTCTCTACCCGCCACGAGGTACTCATGTGCAACTATGTCGCAAAAGTCTTGTCAATGAAGAACCACCCATGTTTTAACGCAATTTTTAACCCACGGTTTTTAGATGTTTTTAACCGCAGGACAAAGGCAACCAAGCCATTAAGCGTGCGTTTTAAGGAATATATTGACAGCAGTGGCATTGTTTTACCTAACGTGTACCCCTCAGGGTACTCCAAACATCCATTTTGGTCACTATCACAACCGGTGTGTAATTCCGAGCTCCTCCGCTGCAGTAAATCTTTGACCACACCTACGGAGTATCAGCAACTATTTAGAGAAATCCTGGAAAAGTACTCAGACTTCACTGCCATTTACACGGATGGGTCGAAGTCAAACACCTCCTGCGCATGTGCAGTTGTCTCTCCTCATCATGGCGTCACGAAGGTGAAACTTAACTCACTCTGTTCAGTCTTCACTGCGGAATTGTATGCCATTAAGACGGCGCTCCACGGAATCAAGAATGGAAATGCCGCCTACCTCATATGCACGGACTCCGCTAGTAGCCTCCGAGCCATTTTCTCCTTTTCCCCACGAAACCCTCTGGTCCAGGAAATACAACTTGCTCTCTCATCCCTTGGTGAGAAGGGAATCAAAGTCTCTTTTATCTGGATCCCTGGTCATGTGGGGATAAAGGGTAACGAAGAAGCCGACCTAGCCGCCAAAAGTGCCCTGAATGTACCTGATTCCGAAGAAACTCTGATACCCGCCGAGGATCTTAGAGCCGTACTACGAAGCGTAGCTCTAAAGAAGTGGAAAGACAAGTGGTCCGAGCTACAAGGCAATAAACTTAGAACCATAAAGCCTATAACATCACCATGGGCAACCTCTGTGAGGAGTAACCGCAGGGAGGAGGTCGCAATAACCCGACTCAGAATAGGACACTGTGCCTTAACACATGCTTACCTCTTCACAGAAGATAAGTCGCTGCCAATTTGTGAGGATTGCGATATTCCCTTAAGTGTGAAACATATCCTGACCGAATGCAGAAAGTATAGCGGTACACGTCAGAACTTACAAATACGTGGAGAGATAGGAAAAGTTCTTGGAGATGACATTGATTCCATTAATAAAGTCGTAAAATTTTTAAACGTGACCGGATTAAATAATAAGTTATAGAATCCAACATCCTAAAACTCCGTATAAAAATGAATAGAACATCCACTGATTGTTAATACCGATACTCCGTGGTGCTAAATGACCATAGCTGTCGTCGCACCCTATAAATCCAAACCTACCTACCTACCGGTATTTATCACACTCCGTCAGGATGTCGCACACTCAGAGGGGAGTCGCACTCATCACAACAAGGTTGTCTCTTCTCTTCTGTGAAGAGGTATGAGTGGGTCAGGGCAGTGTGCCCTATCCTCAGGCGTGTGACTGCGACTTCTTCCCTGCGAGTATTCCTGACGGAAGAGGGCCACACTGATACTACCGGTTTCACAGTCCGGAGCTTGTTGCTATTACTCCCATGCCACGATGCTTGCCAACTACCTAAAATAATGCGTCGAAACATAGCCTTTAGGTCCTCCGCAGTCACCATGTTCCATATAATTTCTGGCATCTGTAATGCTTCCTTTGCAGCCTTGTCTGCGCGTTCATTACCAGCTATTCCCATATGTCCAGGTACCCACATAAAGGAGATCTTAATTCCCTTGTTGGTGAGGGAGTGAAGAGCGCATTGTACATCCTGGACGAGAGGGTGGAGTGGGTAATAGGCTGAAATGGACTTCACAGCCCTTACAGAGTCTGTACAGATAAGGAAAGTGCCAGAATTGCATTTTATATTTCCTAAGGCCGTCTTAATCGCGAGTAATTCTGCGTTGTATATACTGCACCACGGATGGAGCCTCGCTTTCATGGCTTTGTGATGCGCAGAGGACACTGCACAAGCACATGCCGAGCCGGATTTCGATCCATCCGTATACACGGGGATGAAGTCCGGGTGGTTATCCAGGAATTCATAAAATAGGCTCTGGTATTCCTGGGACGTTAGAGAAGATTTCTGGTGCTTGTGAAGTTCAGTGTGGCACTCTGGTCGTGGTATGGACCATGGTGGGTATTTTGAATACCCAACAGGATACACCTCCGGCAGAGATATGTCAATACTGTCCGTAAAATCTTTTAGTCGAATACTTAGTGGCCTGGTAGCCCTCGTCCTTCTGTTAAAAATATCTAAAAACCTAGGTTTAAAAACGATATTAAACCATGGGTGCTTTGTCATTGACAAAAGTTTCGACGCATAGCTACATGTCAGCATTAATCTGCGAGTAGCCAACGGCGGCTCCCCTGCGTCCACATACAGGCTGTGGATAGGAGAGGTCATAAAAGCGCCAGTGGCTAGCCGTATTCCTGCGTTGTGGACCGTTGTTAACGGTCGCAGGTAAGACTCTCGTCCAGAAGAGTAAACGAAACACCCGTAGTCTATTTTAGACCGAATCAGAGAACGGTATAATATAATCGAGGTGGTGCGGTCTGCGCCCCATGTTGTGTTGCTTAAAATACGTAAAATATTTAGACCACGGCGACATTTCTGGGCTAGATTGCGAATATGTTCCTGCCATGTCAGTCTCCGGTCTAAAGTCATCCCCAGAAATCTGAACATGAGAACAACGGACGTCGTGTTGACCCTTTCTCCGTTGCCCTTTGTCGTGAGTCGACGAGCATCGGTGACCCCCTGAGAGGCCATCTCCCGCTTGATCTCGTCGATCTCAACATACAACAGGTCGTAGTGACTGATCACTCCCCGACAGGTGTTCAAGGTGCGGTGCACCTCCACTTTAACGGGTATTTCCCCTAACTTTTCTTTAAGCAATAATTTATCGCTTTGAGCCCTCGTTGCCGTTTCGATGAGCAGTGTGCCGTCTCGAAGTTTCTTTGCAGATTTTAGTTCCAGGAACTAAACCAGACAAAAGTTTTCGAATAAGGAAGGGAGACACCTTCTTCAGGCTCTCCCCTTCCTTCTGGCACCTCATCACTAAATAGCGCATACTAGCGCCGGGAACATTACCTCCCCCGCCCGTTTCTGGACGGGATCTTTTAGGACGTGGAAGGATATCATCCGCCATGCCTAAACTTGATTCATCCCCCGAGCTCCCCACCCACCATGGAGCCACACATTCGGGACGCCGCACCGCAAACCGGTGCGGTCGCCAGGGCTACCCGAGGGGATATAGCACCCTAGAGGTGGTTGTCTGTTTCGGGTTGGATCTTCGATGCACGGGCCCACCAAACCCGTACATCTCCGACCGCCCTACGCAGACCCCCACCTCCCTGGCACTCGCCACCCTAAAGCATAGAACCACGGAAGCCGATTGACCGGGAGTGGCTAGCTCCCGGCCGCCCGCTTACACAGAATCCGGGGCCGAAGAGGGGTATTGGCCCCTGGTCCATACCGAGCATCCGACCCCCGGCTGGGAACCACAGACCTCACCCTCTAGGTTCCCCTTCTCCTCCTTACGGGTCTCCGCACACGGCAAACATGCGGGTGGATCGCAGGCCAGGTGGTGTGGCCGCGCACAGGCAGCTGACCCACAAGACTGTCCGGGCTCAACCCTTGTTGGCTCTGGGTTTGTTTTCGGGGTTTCACCTCCCCGCCCTTTTAGTCGCCTCTTACGACAAGCAGGGATACTGCGGGAGTATTCCCCCTCCCCCTACCCGCAGGGGTATGTTTTATTTCAGGTTAATTATTTGAAAAAGATTGGGGGTTCGTCAGTACCTGATGCAACCAGGCGCTGCCTGAAAGAAATTTTCACAAATGAAGTTGGGAAAAATTATTCAATAGATGGCCTGAAGGGAAATCATAAACTCGGGGATACAAATCTTTATTCATCAATAACCTGTAATTAAAATTTGAACCTGCCATCACTCAGTGCTTCAACTTGTATGTTACATTGTATAGTGAAAGTAGAACTCACCCTGGACTAGTTTATGGACTAATAGCTTTTGGTGTATGGATTAAATTCCACTAATTGACGATCGGGGAGCCAGTTCCTTTTCATGGTTCATTTTATCATAAGCCAAATGCTCTATCAAGTAGGCCATCACGCTCCCCAACCTCATGTGACAACATTTGAATACTAACGAATATTTTTTTTCGCCACCATGCTTCTCATTATTGAGGAAATCTCATTTTTCCTTCGTAAACTTTGTCTTGTGGCAACAAATGTTTAAGTGACTTTTATAGCAATTTAAATGATTTTTTCATAGAATTTCTGTTTGACATTAGTTTTCAGTTATTCCGTGCCTATTAACTAACGTAGATGACATTTTAATTAACCTCACTATTTAACAATATTAATGAGATTACTCTATTCTTCAATTTGTTATATTGATGAATTTGGAAAAAAATTACAACCAATTAAACCTTAGCTATCTGAATTGTTTTAAGTATCATATTAAGGCAAAAATGACACTTTCTTCATAAAATGAAGAAGTATATGCAACTAACTTCTGAGGCCTTTTTACAAGTTTTTTAGTTGAACATTACGTAAGCATTATGTAATCCAAGAGTGTAGGCTTTTTAATGTCCAATTTTCTGTATTCTGAAAGGAATCTGTAGAGGTTTGAACTCCCTTATTCAAGTAATTCACTCACTCCGATAGGTGCAGTGATGAACAAGTTCCCTGCAGCCACAAGGAAGGAGGTGGACAAAGTTGCATGGGATTGGCTGAGGCACTGTAGTGATCGAATGAAATGTAAAAAGGATTACGTTTAGATGTGGATCTTCACATATTGAAGAAATGTGTATTTCTGTGTGTATTTTTATTATTTTTTTGAGTGGTTGAGTTGAGAGTTAAGTTGTGCTATAAATGCGTTTGTTTCTTTTCGTTTTTGTCTTTTACTTCATATTGAAGAAATATGTGTGTGTATTTTTATTATTTTTTTTGGAAGTAGTGCAATAAATGTGTTTTTATTACTTCATTTTATTTTTTTATCACCATACTGTAAAATTTCTTCATTTAATTATCTCAAAAAGCTAAAAAATTGCCAAAATCCTTTCTTAATCCTGAAATGGACATCCTCTGGATGTTCTCAAGTGGGACATTTGGACATCCATAGACAGTCCATTGGACATCAGATGGACATCAATGGATGTCCTCAACATCCATGTTGGGACATCCAATGGATGTCCAATAGACATTCTTGCAGTGGCTGGGCTCCTACCCTAAGTTAAGGCAAAATCAAAAAGGAGGGGGAATTATGTTCTACCTAAAGGAAAATTTTCCTGGTCAGGTGATTGATATTGAAATAAAAGAGTGCGAATCTAATATTAACCACTAACCTAGGCTCTGAAACTGTGTGAATAATAAACATCTATAGACCACCACACAGAAACAGAAGGGATTTTCCAACTAGTCTAAAGGCTTTCATTGAGAACAGAAAAGAAAAGCAAATAATATTACTTGTAGATTTCAACTTAAACTTAAAATCTAACAGGGATATCACTGTGTCAGCATATAAAAACATCCTCGCTAACAGTGGTTTCCTCACATACATAAATAAAACCACCAGATTAGAAATGAAAACCAACAAAGTGATAAGATCTTGCATTGACCATATTAGCGTTAGAGGTTTTCATGATAATATCAATAGTTCATTATAAAAACAAAACTCTCTGATCATTTTCCGGTAGGCATTTTCATCCACACTAATGACAATATACCTGACACCAACTCAAACCATTCTTCTTCTTACCTTTGCAGCCGGATAGTAAGGCAGATGATGAATAACATAAACTGGTTGAAACTGCTAACATTAAAAGACCCAGACTCTATATATCAGCAACTGCACAAACAACTGAGTCACATATACAAGGCGGCTACCGTCAAAAAAACACACAATAATAGAGTTTAAACATATAAGCAACCTTATATCAACGATGCCATTTATTCGGAAATACAGAGAAGAGATGCCTTATTTAGAAAGTGGAAATCTAATCCATCAAACGATTTGCATAGACAGAATTACAAAATACAGAGAAATAAAGTCACTGCCTTACTAAGAAAGTCCAAAAATGGCTTCTACAACTCAAAATTTATAAAATATAAAAATAACATCAGAAAAACCTGGCAGCTAATAAACAACCTCAGAGGAGTTCCAAACAAAACAAATGTTGATTCACTAATAAAAAGTAACTTGAAGAAAGAGTGGAATATAAAAATTGTTTGTGAAGCCTTTGCTTTACAGTTCACCAACAATGTAAAAAATATACTGCCGAACTGCTCACGCCACATCCTCAGTGATTGTAATAGTAGTACTAGCCCCTATACATTCTCACTAATGCCAATAACGCCAAATGACGTACGCAATATTTTGAATAGCATGAAGAAAAAAAGCCCTGGATATGATAGAATTAGATTGGTTGACCTCACTTATGGACAGGAATTAACCACAATAATATCACAGTGGATAAACCAAAATATCGAACAAGGGAAGATGCAATAAAATTTAAAACTAGCAACAATTAGGCCAATTTATAAACAAGGTAAAAGAAATGACACTAATAACTATCGTCCGATATCTATTCTTCACTCACTTAATAAAATCATGGAACCAGTTGCCAACCAGTTGATAGGTTTTCTTGATAAATTTAATACCATCACTAGACACCAATATGGATATCAACAACAAAAAAGTACTAAAATTCTCCTGGAAGACTTCAGCGAAGATGTTCGTACATGTCTAAACAAGAACCATTCCGCATTAGCTGTGTTTATTAATTTACAAAAAGCCTTCGATACAAATCTTACCTCAGGGACCGGAAATTAGTTGTCAGGTTGTTCGATCATCATGGCTGAGACTAACAGAGACAGACTATAAAATCTGTAGAAACTGGAGTTCCACAGGGATCCATTTTAGGATCAATTCTATTTTTAATATACATAATTGATATACCTTACCATATTAATAGGTGTAAAATATATATGTATGCAGACGACATTGCTTTATTTTCGACCAGTATATCCTTCGAGATGGCTAGGCAAAAACTTCAGTATGACTTTTGTGCCATCCAAAGACGGTGCCATGATACTAAATTAGACATCAGTAATAAAAAAACTGTTACCTTGCAATTTCTCAGTGTAAAAGAAAAAAGAAGACTTATAAATCTAACTCTTCACTCTCACTTATGTTGGCATTCCGCTCAGGGCTGCAAAACAAGCAATAGCTGTCGCTTACATTCATGTTTTGTAATTTCCCAGGTAAATCATTTTAAATATTTAGGTATAATATTAGACGAAAAATACAACTTCAGATTACATTTGAATTATTTGTGTGGAAAGCTTCGATGCATTCTCTTTCAACTATCACTCTTGAAATATGTGTTACCAACTGAGGTGAAAAAATTGCTTTACCAAGGTTTAGCCGAAGCTATCAAGCGATATGACTAACAATCCGGGGTACAACATACCGAAGTTTTTTGAATGAGGTAATTGAAATTCAAAATAAAATAGTATCCTGTCTGGATGTAACTGAATCCAATGTATCAAACATATATATTAAACTAGGTTTATTACCTACAACTGAACTTTTTCAGTACGTCATAATGTGTGACAATTTCTTCCAAAACAAGTTCAAAATACAAAGAAATGTAAATCATGATATTCAACACCGCTGTATTGAAAAATATTCTGTTCCAAAAAACTACAACAACCACGGTAAGAGCTTATTAAGGTACATTGTTCCAAAGATATTCAATAAATTGCCACATCCAATTCGAGAAACTGACAAAATGTCATCATTAAAGAAAGAAGTGAAACAATGGTTATTGAATCAAAAGTAATGCAGTTGACTTAACATGGTATTCTGTTAAATCTGTTTCATTTATAATTTTAAAATTTCTTTAACTAAACAATGTTGTTCACTTGTTTATTATGAAAAACTGTACCTACATATACTGAGGTAGTTATGATTTAACAGTAAAGTTGAAATTGTGTTTTGTGAATATTTGTGTGTTTCAATTACTATTTATGTTCTTCGTCCAAATTTTAAATGATTTATGATGGATACATATTGTGTTTTGATTTAAAAAAATTCGTACTTTTGTTTACTCTTGTATACATTTGTTACATTAAAAAAAAAGTTTGTACTTTTGCTATTTGAATTAATGATTTCATTGCGCCTTTGAGTAATTTATATGGTTTTATTATATTTTAGGTTTTTAGCAATTTTTAAATGTTTTGGACGGATCAAAGCTGTGGATATATTTTTTAATTAATAACAGCACCTCCTGACAAGCCATAGGCTTAGCAGGACTATACTTGTAATTATATTGAGAATAAATTCATTTATTAAAAAAAAATTTCTCAAGCAAATCATGCCTTTTCCCCTCAACATGCTTAGAATGGATGTCTGATGACAGCCAATGGAGGAATCAACAGGTTGTTGCAGAGCCCTGGTGAAAATAAGTCGTTCATGAACCGTTTCAGAAGTGTGACACCAAGTGTTTGGAACCTGTTGCCGAAGTGTTCATTAACTGTTGGGGGACCGTTCACGAACTGTATTTTGGCCCAATTGAAGCGTTACGAACCGTTCAAATCAAGCTGTTCAGGAGGCGTTCTCCTGCTGTTCACAAATCGTTCTCAAACGGTAGTAGTAGTGGTAGGTTTATGTGGTGCGTCGACAGCTAAGGTCATTTTGCACCGCTCGCAACCTAATTCATGTCAATACAACTTTATAGGAAGTGAAATTCAATATTTATTCAGTAAGAATTAAATTTTTAAGATATCAGAGAAGGAATAAAATAAATCGTGTTTCCAATTAAAACATTAGATTTTAAAGTGCCTTAAATATGTCAATACATATTAAAAATTCGACTACGCGACCGAGGGCAATAGGGTGATTTCCGAGAACTTGTTCTAGCCCACCACTGATGTGATATCTTTCTCGAAGAGCTCGGTACCTTTCACAAGCCGTCAATATGTGTCTTACACTCAATGGGCAGTCGCATTCATCACAGCGAGGTGGGATCTTCTCTTCGGTGAAGAGGTATGAGTGGGTCAGGGCACAGTGCCCTATTCTCAGTCGCGTGATGACAACTTCCTCCCTACGACAGCTCCTGACGGAAGAGGCCCACGCCTGCGTATCTGCTTTCAGGCAGCGCAATTTATTAGTAGTAGTGGGGTTTATAGGGTGCGTCGACGGCATGGTCATTTTGCACCACTACGCGTGATAATTATAAAAAATAAATATACGCTGCATATTATATTATAATTAAGTTCTTGAAATAAACGCTGAGTCAAAATTAAAAATAAAGTTACATCCTTAAAATACTATTAAATAGGCCAGTTTCGTTAAAAAATTCCAAAGTGCGGTTGAGAACATCTGGGTCATCGCCTAGAATGTACCCCAGGTCTCCCACTAGCTGCAGCCTGTTGCGCACCGCCCGATATCTCTCACACTCCGTCAGGATATGTCGAATGCTAAGAGGACAGTCGCAGTCATCACATCGCGGTGGAATTTTCTCTTCGGTGAAGAGGAAGGAGTGGGTCAGAGGGCTGTGCCCTATCCTTAGTCGTGTTATGACGACTTCCTCTCGGCGACTCTTCCTGACGGACGAAGGCCACGCTGTCACTACCGCTTTTAAACCGCGCAGTTTGTTATTTTCGGTGGTTCTCCACGCCTCCTTCCACTGCTCTAAGACTGCATTTCTTAAAGCCGCCTTCACATCTTGGAAGGGTACCGGCATCGGTTCCATGGCGTCCATTGCGAGTGCCTCTTTCGCCAAAGTGTCGGCTCTCTCGTTCCCGGTGATACCCACGTGTCCAGGGATCCACGTGAAAAAGATCGTAATTCCCTTTTTGTCAAGAGAGAAGAGTGACGATTGAATCTCCTGGACTAAAGGGTGCGCGGGAAAAAGGCCGGAAATGGCATTCAGTGCACTTAGGGAGTCCGAGCATACAACGAAGGAGCCACGGTCCTGAATCCCATCCAAGGCCCGCCTAATAGCGTACAGCTCCGCTGTGAATGCGCTACACATTGGATGAAGCCTTGCTTTCACAGCTTCGTGATGGAGCGAGAAGACTGCGCACGCGCTGGCGGTGCCTGATCAGGAGCCGTCGGTATAAATAGGCACGAGATCTCGATGGGTGTCTAAGAACATATAAAATAGACGCTGGTACTCTTCTGCAGTGGTAAAGTGTTTTAGACGCTTGTTAAGATCAGTATTGATTTTCGGCGCGGGAGTGACCCAAGGCGGACTTTTGCAGCTTCCTATAGGGTATATGTCTGGGAGTGTAATACCTTGCGCTTGGATGAAAGTATAAAACCTTATGCTAGCAGGCCAAGTGGCTCTTGTCCGCCGATTGAAAAGTTCTCTTAATTGGGGTTTAAAAACAAGGTTGAAACATGGGTGGGACTTCATAGATAAAATTTTGGCAAAGTAATTGCACATGAGCAGGTTCCTTCGGTGGCACAATGGCGGCTGTCCTGTATACACATAGAGGCTTTGCACCGGACTAGTCCGGAACGCCCCAGTGGATATCCGTAGGCCTGCATTGTGTACCGCGTTCAGAGTACGTAGGTACGACTCCCGTCCGGAGGCGTATACGAAGGAACCATAGTCAAGCTTCGACCGGACCAACGAACGGTACAACAAGATCAGCATTGAGCGATCGGCTCCCCATGTTGAGTGACTTAAGAATTTTAAAATGTTTAGAGTCTTAAGACATTTAAGTTTTAAAGTATCGATATGTTCCCGCCAGTTGAGGCGACAGTCAATAATCATGCCTAAAAAACGTACAGAGTCAACAAACGGAAGGTTTGTACCGCCCAAGGTTAGTGATGGGGGAATGGTATGACCCCTACACCGGCGTAAGTGGAGGCATTAAGTTTTCTCCAAGGAGAATTTAAACCCGTTATCTTTGGCCCACCTATCCAACTTGTTTAGAGTAAGCTGGATAAGTCTGCCCGCGGTAGCTGGTTGGGATGACCTACAAAAAATTGCGAAGTCGTCCACAAACAGTGAGCCAATTACCGGTGTTTTTACACAGTTAGCGATAATGTTAATCGCTATAGCAAATAGCGTTACGCTAAGTACTGAACCTTGGGGAACACCGTTCTCTTGACTATAAAATTTCGATTCGTGTTGGCCAATTCTCACTTTGAAAACTCGGTCAGATAAAAATTTTTGAATAAAAATGGGTAGGTTACCCTTAAATCCCCATTCGTGCATCGTTCTTAGGATTTTGTGACGCCAAACTCGGTCGTATGCCTTCTCTATGTCAAAAAATACCCCGACTACGTGTTGGCGCAGAAGAAAGGCTTCCTGGATATAGTTGTCAATTCTGACTAAATGATCGGTAGTGGAACGGCCTCTGCGGAAACCACATTGAATACCAGAGAGAAGGTTTCGGCGCTCTAGCCACCAGACGAGCCGCCGATTCACCATTCTTTCCATAGCCTTACACAGGCAGCTGGTGAGGGATACAGGTCTAAAGTTATTCGGGTCGGCTCGGTCTTTGCCTTTTTTGAGTATAGGAACTACCGCAGACTCCCGCCAGGACGGTGGAAAAGAACCTTCTAGCCATAGTTGGTTGAAGGTATGGAGAACCTCCAACAGTGCCGACTCCGGGATATTCCGGAGGAAGGCATTGTGGACCTCGTCAGGTCCCGGAGAAGTGATATGGGAGTCAGCAATGGCAGATTTGAGTTCCCAGAGGGAAAACGGAAGGTTGTAATCCGCCAAGGGATGTCTTTCCTTAAAGTTTATCGGGGACATCTCCAATCTCTCCTTGGTTTTCAGAAACGTAGGGTCGTAGCTCCTGTTACTGCTGGTTTTGGCAAGTAGCTGGCCGAAAATCTCGCTGATAGTAATGTCAGACGTTATTACATCGCCATTGACATGTAAAAAGGAGATGCCGACCTGTTGGTGGTTACCCGATAGACTCCTGATCTTGCGCCAGACCTGTGTAAGTGGTGTTCTACAGTTGACATCCGAGACAAATTCCACCCAGGAAGCCTTCTTCGCCTTATTCACGACCTGCCGAGCCTTAGCTCTTAAGCGCCGGAAGGCGGAAAGGTTCGTGTCCGTCGGGAACTTTTTAAAAATTTGTAGCGCCTTTTTCCGTTTGCGAATTGCAGCTGCGCATTCTTTATTCCACCAAGGTACAGCTGGTCTCGATTGGAGACGACGAGACCGTGGTACGCTTGTGTTCGCGGCTTCGATGATGCAGCTTGTTAAATGATTAATGTTAGTCACGCTGTTTAGCGTCATGTCGTGTTTAAAGTTAAAATTACTCATAAAACGACCCCAATCGGCTCTACGGAGAATCCAGTTGCCCTGCCGAATAAAAATGGGGTTAGAACGTCCCTCTTTCAGTATAAAAATGGGATAGTGATCACTCCCACATAGATCATCGTGTACGGACATACTCAGTTTATTTAACAACACGCTCGATGTCGCGCATAAGTCTATAGATGAGAAGTCACCAGTAAAGCTGTTGAACCGAGTTTTCTCCCCGTCGTTTAATAAAACTAGGTTAGACTCCGTAATAAAACAAGATAAAATCCGTCCTCTACGATTACATTGCCCTCTACTGCTTCCCCATAGAGGATCGTGTGCGTTGAAGTCACCGAGTAAAATAAAGGGCTGAGGCAGCTGGTGGACAAGGGCTTCCAAATTAAAACGGGTGACAGGTGTACCCTCCGGCAGATATACGTTGCATAACGTAACCATCTGCGGAGCGTGAACTGTCACCGCCACCGCCTGAAACGGTGTGTTCAGGTGTACCTGGGAGGTGTAAAGGGCCTCCCGGATAGCAATTGCAACTCCACCCTGGGCTCGTTGGCCGCGGGTGTCGTCTAATCTAAAAACCTTAAAATGGTTTAAAATGCCCTTGTCCGTGTTTTTAAAATGCGTTTCCTGAAGACAAACGCAAACCGGGTTAAAATCACGTATTAAAACGTCCAGCTCCTCCTTATGCCGATAAAAACCGTTGCAGTTCCACTGCAATATAAAAGCCATTGGAATTAAATAAAAAATAGAAAGAAAATAAACTAGGTTAAAATCGAGCGGTTAAAAATTGAGGAGGTCAGCGTTTTATGCGATTTTTCTTCCCCTTGCAACGAACTTGGAGGATATCATTGTCTGATAGACACTCATCCTCCTGCATTGGCTCTGGGGTGCTCTTTCGAGCCTTGCCAGATGGACCGGGGGATTGCGAGTTCCCACGCTTGGATTGCGTGGCCCCGGCAGATGTTTTGGCCGGGTTCCGCTTAGGGGACCCCGGACCGGTGGGTTTGGCCTTAGATTCCGGATTGGAAGCCTTAACCGGAGTGGCCGATTTCTCTTCTGCGGGTTTAGTTTCCTGATTGGCATTTTCATCCGTCCGGGTCGAGATTGTGACCTTTGCGATCGGAGTGGCAGCGACATGAGCCCATGATCTGGAAAAAGTGGGGGCAACTTGTGCTCTATACTTTTTTCGAGCCTCGAGATACGGGATTTTATCCACCGTCTTAATTTCCATGATTTTACGCTCTTCGATCATCTTTGGACAATCACGAGACTACACGGGATGGGCACCCTCGCAATTGACGCAAAGTGGGTCACTTGTGCACTCTGCTCCGTCATGCTTATCTAGGCTGCAGCGGGGGCAGGTGGCCTTGCCCTGGCCGTGTGGCCATGTGGCCGAATTGCTGGCACTGGTAGCATCTCATAGGTGCCGGTATGAATTGCCGCACTGGGACCGATTCATAACCGACGAACACTTTGTCGGGGAGGACGTCACGCGCGAACGTAAGAATGACAGATGTCGTGTTGACCCTCTCTCCGTTGCGCTTAGTAGTGAGTCGACGAGCATCGGAAACCCCCTGTGGGGCCATCTCCCGCTTTATCTCTTCGATCTCGACGTACAATAGGTCATAGTGGCTAATCACTCCCCGACAGGTGTTCAAGGTACGGTGCACCTCGACCTTGACGGGAATGTCGTGCAACTTGACGGTCTTCAGAAGTTTCTCGCTCTGAGCCCTGTTTGCCGTTTCGATGAGCAGTGTGCCATCGCGAAGCTTTTTTGCCGATTTTAGATCTCCAGGAACCAAACCCGACAGAACTTTACGAATAAGAAAGGGGGAAAACTTTTTCAGGCTCTCCCCTTCCTTCTGGCACCTCATCACTAGATAGCTCTGACTAGCGCCGTAAACATTATCTCCCCCGTCCGAATCCGGACGGGATCTTTTTTGGGGTGGAGGTTTGTTGTCCGCCATGCCCTAGATAACATTCGTCCCCCGAGCTCCCCACCCACCATGGAGCCACACATTTGGGACGCCACACCGCGAGCCGGTGTGGTCGCCAGGGCTACCCGAGGGGATATAGCACCCTGAAGATGGTCGTCTGTTTCGGGTTGGGTCTTCGATATAACGGGCCCACCAACCCGAGAATCTCCGACCGCCCTACGCAGACCCCCACCTCCCTAGCACTCGCCACCGAACTTAACGGCAAGCCGATTGACCGGGGGTGGCTAGCCCCCGGCCTCCCGTTTACAGGGAATCCAGGGCCGAAGTGGGATATTGAACTCCGGTCCATACCGGGCTTCCGACACCCGGCTGGGTTCCAGAGAGCTCACCCACCAGGATCCCCTTCTCCCCCTTACGGGTCTCCGCACACGGCAAACATGCGGGTGGATCGCAGGCCAGGTGGTATGGCCGCACACAGATAGTGGACCCACAAGACTGTCCGGACACATGCCTTTGCTGCCTGGGGGTTTGTTTTCGGGGTTTACCTCCCCGCCCTTTTAGTCGCCTCTTACGACAAGCAGGGATACTGCGGGAGTATTCTCCATCCCCCTACCCGCAGGGGTGATACTGGTTAAAATTTCCTTCTTTACGTATTAAAAGGGGAAAATGATCACTCCCACAGAGATCTGTATGAACGGACAGGTTAAGTTTCGTGTAAAGACTGCTGGAACAAATGGCGAGATCAATGGAGGAAAATTCTCCGTTAAAACTGTTAAAACAAGTTTTCTCACCGTTATTTAGTAAAAGGAGTTTAAAATCTTGTATAAAATTTGATAAAATCCGACCTCTTCTATTGCTCTGCCTCCGAGAGCTACCCCACAAAGGGTCATGAGCGTTAAAGTCGCCTAAAATCACAAAAGGTTTGGGTAATTGATGGACAAGATCCACGAGGTTGCGTTCAGTGACGGGTGCGCACTCTGGTAAATAAACGTTACACAACGTTATGGGCTCCGGTGCGTGCACAGTTACCGCCACTGCCTGAAATGGTGAATTCAGTTGTACCCGAGAGGTGTAAAGGGCCTCTCGGATAGCAACTGCCACTCCACCCTGGGCTCGCTGGCCGCTGGTGTCGTCATATCTAAAAACATTAAAATTTCTTAAAATACCCATGTCCGTGATGTTAAAATGCGTCTCTTGGAGACAAATACAAAACGGATGAAAATCTCGGATTAAAATATTTAACTCTTCCTTGTGACGATAAAAACCATTACAATTCCACTGTAAAATTAAATTCATTAGAATACTTTAAAAAGTGAGAACTTAAATACAGCAGTCCGTCCGTCCGTTGGGAGAATCAGCGCCGAATACGGTTGTTTTTCCCCTTCTGTCTGGCTATCAGGATTTCTGAGTCAGACATTATCCTCCTCCATAGCCTCCACTGGGCATGGAGCCCGCACCTCAGTGGGGCCGGGGGAGGGTGTCAGATATCGCCTACAGGCGGTCAACGTTATATCTCCCCCGCCCGTTTCCGGACGGGAACACACATTCGGGACGCCACACCGCGAACCGGTGTGGTCGCCAGGGCTACCCAAGGGTACTTTCTATATAGCTACTATATAGCACTATTTTTTAGGGGGACTGCTTCGGGTGGGGCCTCCAGTGCATGGGCCCTCCAAACCCATACACCTTTGGCCGCCTTACACAGACCCCCGTTACTCCGGCACTCGCCATCGAAACGTGTCGATAAGGCGATTGATCAAGACTGGCTAGATCTTGACCGCCCGTTTACAGGGAATCCAGGGCCGAAGTGGGGCGTTGAACTCCGGCCCATACCGGGCTTCCGACACCCGGCTGGGTTCCAGAGAACTCACCCACCAGGATCCCCTTCTCCCCCTTACGGGTCTCTGCACACGGCAAACATGCGGGTGGATCGCAGGCCAGCTGGTATGGCCGCACACAGACAGTGGACCCACAAAACTGTCCGGACGCATCCCTTTGCTGCCTGGGGGTTTGTTTTCGGGGTTTTACCTCCCCGCCCTTTTAGTCGCCTCTTACGACAAGCAGGGATACTGCGGGAGTATTCTCCATCCCCCTACCCGCAGGGGTACCATTATCGGATTCAACTGACTCCGATGAAGAAGTCTCCCTTCATCGTAATCTTACTCCCGTTCCTACTGATGTTAGTATTGTTTATTGTTATCCTATTCGTAATCATGTGTGTTAAATTATACTCTAACACAAGTGTGATCGAATTTCACAATAGGAGCCAACAACATTGCCTTAGAAGGGTGTTGACCATTCATCTGTTAATGACATCGATGATGGGAATCCCTGTATCCACGACTTGGGCTTATCCGAGGAAGATTCAGCTTCACCATCTGAAACTGTAAATGCCTCTCCCAGCCCATGCCAAGTACAACCTGAGGTAGGAGGTAGCAGTAGTACGTCACCGTTATTGGACACTGTTTTGTGTGAATGTACCACCACAACCACAGGATCCTTGTTAATGTGCCTCGCATTAGGTTTAAGGCATAACTTATCTTGGGTAGCTCTCGTGAACATTTTAAAAATGAAAAACGTTCTTTTTGGGAAGCCACTGGTTCCTGCAACTAAGTATTTCTTCTTGAAATATTTTGAAATTGGGAATGAAGAAACACATTTTCATTTTTACTGCCCGTCATGTGAAGCTTACCTGGGGAGAAAGAGCCATAGGACAGCAGAGAACCAAATACGGTGTGTTTGCGGGAAATTAATTGATACCAGCAAAGCATCCTCATATTTTTTGTCTGTTGGATTGAAGACTCAATTGGAGGATCTATTGAAGAATGATAAATTTGTTACCATGTTGAATTATAGATTTGAAAGGCAGAGAGAGTGTGATGATGCTTTGGAGGATATCTATGACGATGCTGGATATAAAAAGTAGTGGTCCCGGTCAAATTTTATCCTTTTTTCATAATTTCTCTTACACCTTCAACAATGATGGCATTCCAATGGGAAAATCATCAAAGAAAACCATCTGGCCAATCTATGTTCAAATAAATGAGCTTCCACCAAATGAGCGATTCAAAAATATGCTTTTGGCTGGAATTTGGGTTGGGAACAAAGATCCAAATATGTCAATCTTCTTGAAGCCATTCGTAGAGGAAGCTAATGTTCTAGCAACTGAAGGTGTCTCCTGGAAACTGAATGGTGAGGATGTCAATAGTTAAGGAATACCTTTATGCGTTTCTGTGGATTCAGTTTCTCGATCAAGGATCCTGAATATGTCCCAGTTTAATGGATATTATGGATACACAGTTTGTTACCACAAAGGAGAATACACTGGGAAGGGAATGCGGTATACCGTATCAGAAACTAGATATCCCGATAGAACCCATGATGACATTGTGCAAGGTATGATTACTGCATATAGCAAGAGGGGTGAAAAGAATCCCAAGAAAAGGCTTGTAAAAGGGGTGAAAGGCCCAACACCTTTAATGCTAATGAAGCATATTGACCTATGTATTAGCTTTCCACCAGACTATATGCATCTAGTGCTCTTGGGTGTTGTTCGAAAGCATGTAGATCTCCTGCTATCATCAGTTGGGAAGAAGTATTACATAGGAGGGGAAGACAAAATTGGTTTAATAGACAGCTGCCTTCAGTCTATTCATCCTCCTCAATCTATTCCAAGAACCCCCAGGGGCCTGAAGGGTATGTGCCTTTGGAAAGCATCAGAATGGAGGTCTTTCCTGATTTTTTATTGTATTGGCTGTCTTGGTGGAATACTGAAGAAGAAATACTTGGCACGTTTGGGGATGCTGTCTACAGCCATGTATTTATGCCTTCAGAAGTCAGTTAGCCATGAAGAAGTAGGAAAAGCTCATGATCTTATTATGAAATATGTGTTTCTTTTTCAAAAGTACTTCGGTAAAGAGCATATGGTCTATAACATCCATCTTCTCACTCACCTTACCAAGGGAATTTTAAATTGGGGTCCATTGTGGACAGTTAATACCTTTCCGTTTGAGGGTCAAAATCGATATTTGCTGCAATTTCAGCAAAGCCCTGCCCAAGTTGCCAGTCAAGTGGTGAGAAAATTTATAACATTCAATGGCTTCCCTAAACTTTGTGAAAAGTATTTGTCCTCTGAAAGTGTGTTAGAGTTTTCTGAGGATATCATTGGCAAAAAACTCAAGTTTCTGGTGAATGTAGGTGAAACTGTTCTTGTAGGTAGAGGTACCCTCTCTTTATCAATGGAAGAACTGGACTGCCTTGCAAGCAATGGCCTCTTTGCATACAATTGTACATTATATGATAAATTCATTAACAATGGAATTAGATATTGTTCAGCATCTTATGCCAAAGGCTTGAAAACAAATGACTCTTTCCTCTTTGCATTTGAAAGGTATCTAAATATATTGAAAATTGTTTGCATAGATGATGAAAGTGACAAAAGAGTAATTGTATTTGTAAAAGAAATAAATGTTGATGCAACATCTATATTAATTAACGAACATGTTGAGGTGAATCATGTTAAGAGGATAGTTGGCTATGGAAATTTACGAGTCATAGAGCCAAGGGAAATACGGTCCCAAGGCATTTACATGAATGTTAATGGAAGAGAATTTATCTCTCAAATGCCATTTGGGTGCTATGGTGATAGAAATGTCTTGTGATAATTCATTCATGTTGCCATAACTTAGTAATGACTGAGTTCATGCTTTTTCATTTGCATGTTTGCTGTGATCATGATGTGAATTTCATATTTTTGTGTCATATTTGTAAATATATATCTATTGAACTAAATTATCTATTTTAACCTGTGGTGAAGTACATTTTGTCTCACTTTTCATTGTGGTTTTACATGAAAATGTTATAATTTAATTAAATTTTTCTTAAAAAGTATCACTTGGTCACTTTCTTTTACCATTAAATGCTTCTAGTCCTGACCTAAGGAACCTACCAAAAATGTGGATGTTATGAATGAATGCATGAGTGATTTTAAGAAAGGCTGGTCCAAGGTTAAATACTTTAGCTCTTACTGATCAAAGGTAAGTCATAAATGAAAAAAGGAAGAGCAGAGGTCCTAGGATGCTACCTTGAGGAACACCTGAAGTTATCTTACTTTGGTTTGATTTACATGTGGTAATCAGATAGACCAAGATCAGCAACAGAAGATGCAGTCTTACTATAATCCTAACTTGAAATTACGTATTCAACTAAAGTCTTTTCCACATGAGTTGGTTCCTAGATTAAACATGTTAAACTGTATGACTTAATAATATTCAGTAACTCCATCGTTTGCGGTGAATGCACCAGATAATCACAATTTAAGTCCCCTGCTATCACTAGAATTCTCTGGTTATAATAATGCCAAAAGTTTATCGAGTTTATTTCTAAAAACATGAAAATCACCAATAGGTGAGCGATATAGGGTAATGAGAACCATAGTCCCTAAAGTAGTAGTAGTAATTGGTTTATAGGTTGCGTCGACAACATGGTCATTTTGCACCACTACACGTCATGTTTATAAAAAAAAATATGTTACATATATTGGTATTAAAATAAAATTGTTAATATGTACTCTTAGTCAAAATTAAAATAAATTTTACATCCTTAAAATACTGTTAAAAAGGCCAGTTTCATTTAAAAATGATAAAACACGGTTGAGAACATCTGAGTCATCGCCTAGGATCGACTTTATGTCTCCCGCTAACTGCAGCCTGCTACGCAAGCATCGGTATTTGTCACACTCCGTCAGGATATGCCGAACGCTGAGAGGGCAGTCGCAGTCATCACAGCGAGGTGGTCGTTTCTCCTCGGTGAACAGAAAGGAGTGAGTCAAAGGGCAATGCCCTATCCTCAAACGTGTGATGACCACTTCCTCCCGGCGGCTCTTCCTGGCGGATGTGGGCCACGCGGACACTACCGATTTCACCCCGCGCAGTTTATTATTTTCTACGTTCATCCATATATCTTTCCACTCTTCTAGGGCTACCTTTCTCAAGATAGCCTTAAGGTCTTCGTATGGTACCAGCGTCAGAGTTATTGCCTCCAAGTCAAGTGCCTCCTTCGCCAAAGCGTCCGCTCTTTCATTTCCAGGGATACCCACATGCCCTGGGACCCAAAGGAATGATACAGATATTCCCCTTCTGCTAAGGGATATCAAAGCAGTTTGTATATCTTGAACGATTGGGTGCATTGAAGAAAAGCTAGAAATGGAGTTCAGGGCGCTAAGAGAGGCCGAGCATATGACGAAGGAGTCACTGTTTCCTTCTATCCCTCCTAGAGCCATTTTTATTGCGAGGAGTTCCGCTGTGTAAACACTACACAGCGGATTCAACCTCGCCTTGATGGCTCCATGGTGGGATGAGACAACTGCACATGCACAGGCAGCGTCAGACTTAGAGCCATCTGTAAAAACTGGCACGATACCGGGGTTGCAGTGAAGATATAGATAACACTGACGCTGGTATTCCTGAGCAGTGGTTAAAGCTTTCTTGCGCTGAGTGAGACCCATGTTGATTTTAGGAGCGGGAGTTTCCCATGGCGGATGTTTGGGAAAGCCAGAAGGATATACTTCAGGGAGCGTGATTAGATTCTTCTTCTTAAGTCATCAACCCAAAGGTTGGTTGGCGGCAGTTCTCCATACTCTTCGGTCCTGTGCCATTCTTTTCAACTGCACATAAGTGGAGCAGCCTAACTCCTTCATTATTTGGCCCATAAACTCCAACCTAGGCCTGCCCCGGCAGTTGGCTCCCTCTACAGTGCCTTCTAAGATGGTGGCCAGCAATGTTTCGTGCCTTAGTTGGTGCCCGATCCAGATATTTCTTCTCTTTTTCAGTAGTTTCAGCAGACAAGGAGACTCCCCCACACGTTTGAGAACCTCCTCGTTACTGATTTTGTCCACCCAGGGAATCTTTAACATCCTTCTGAAACACCACATCTGGAATGCTTCCACCCTCCTCTCTTCTGCCTTGCCCAACGTCCAGGTCTCACTTCCATATAAAAATATGCTCCACACATAAGTTTGAAGAAGGCGTTTTCTTAGGTCTAGGCAGATATTTCTGGATGTTAGGAGTTTCCTTTTTTGATAAAACGCCTTCTTTGCCTGGTGAATTCTACTTAATAAGTCTCTTTTGCTCCTTCTATCGGCTGTTATTTTGCTTCCCAGGTAGGTAAACTCCTCTACGTTCTCTAATCGCCTGTCCCTTAAATACACTTTAGCTTGTCCCCCATACTTGCTAACCTTAAGTACTTTGGTCTTATCTACATTAATGTTCATATTATATCCTGCTGTTAGGATGTCCTCCATTGCCTCAAGTACCTCGCTCAGATCCTTTTCGCTCTCAGCCAGTAGTGCAATATCATCAGCGAACCTCATCATATCCAGTTTTTCTCCATGGATCTTGACACCACCTAGCTCCCCTACCTTTTCTCTCATCTCATCTAGAGCTCTCTGTATGTAGTAATTGAAGAGAATCGGTGATAGGGAGCATCCTTGTCTTACCCCTTGCCTTACAGTTGCTTCCTGCACATGGTCTCCACAGCGCACCACTGCCTTTTCCTCTTCATATTTCTTGTATTTAATTGCTGCTTCTTTCAGCATTTGGAACATTGGTGCCAAACGAACCTTGTCAAACGCCTTTTCTAAGTCTATGAAGGCCACAAATGTGTCTTTGTTCTTTCTCAGTCGTTTTTCTATTATGGTTCTGAGCGAGAGAATAGCTTCGCGTGTCCCTCTTCCTTTTCTAAATCCAAATTGATCATTGGATAAAAGTGCGTCAATTTTAGGTTCAACTCTCTTCAGTATGATGGATGTAAGTATTTTGGAAGCATGCGTGACAAGGCTTAGGGTGCGGTATTGTTCACATTTTTTCGCCGAATTCTTTTTCGGCAGGGGGACAAGGATGCATTTTTTGAAATCATCTGGAAGATTTCCTGTTTCGTACATCGTCTGGACAAGATGGTAGAGGGTGTCTGAGGTCTGTTCACCCGCTTCTTTGATCAGTTCTGCCGGCAGGTTGTCGATGCCTGGGGCTTTTTGCTCTCGTAGTTTTGTAACAGATAAGTTAAATTCGGATCTCATAATTGGGTCACCTCTGTTGTCATCTTCAACTTCGTCGTCATATTCAAGAACAGAATCTTTGGTTAGAATTTCATCTCCATATAATTTCTCGAGGTATTCTTTCCAACGTTTTGCTACTTTGTCTGATTCGTACAAGAGCTTTCCATTTTCTGCTTCTATCGCACATCCCTTTATTTTCTTCTGACCAAAAAATGCTTTAATGGATGAATATGCGGATTCCACATTCCCATTCTCCATCATCTGTTCGACTCCTTTACATCTCTCCTCAAGAAAAGTTTCCTTTGCTCGCTTGCATTTTCTATTGATCTCATTACTCACAGCTCTATAGAGGCGTTTTCCGTCATCGGTTTCATCATTCTTGAGGTCTCTTCTTTTTTCCATTAGGCTCAATATTTCCTCTGTAACCCATTCCGTTCTGGCTTCTGGTCCTGTCTTTCCCAATACTTTTTCTGCTGCCTTAATCAATGTATTTGATTAGATTATATATATATATATATATATATATATATATATATATATATATATATATATATATATATATATATATATATATATATATATATATATAGATAGAAATAGAAAGTGATTAGATGCTCGGATATAAAACTGTTGAATCGTATGCTTGCCGGCCTAGTGGCTCTGGTTCGACGGTTAAAAAGTTTTAAGTAGCGGGGTTTAAAAACAATGTTAAAACAAGGGTGACTCCTCATAGATAAAATTTTTGCTACATAGCCGCACATAAGCATGTTTCTCCGATGGGACAAGGGCGGTTCTCCTGCATCCGCATAGATGCTTTGCACTGGACTCGTACGGAACGCCCCGGTGGCTAACCGTATTCCAGCATTGTGGACCGATGTCAGCGGGCGCAAGTTTGACTCCCGACCGGAGGAGTACACAAAACAACCGTAGTCTAGTTTTGACCGTATCAGCGTCCGGTATAGTAAGATCAGCGTATTGCGATCAGCTCCCCAGGATGAGTGACTTAGATATTTCAGAATATTTAACGCATTTGTACATTTTCTTTTCAGAACACTAATTTGTTCCTTCCAGTTGAGGCGATAGTCAAATACAAGTCCCAGGAAACGGTTGGAGTCCACAAATGGAATGTTTTTCCCTCCTAAATGTAGCGGCGGAGGGATGTGTAGCCCCCTAATCCGGTGAAAGTGAATGCATTTCGCTTTTTCCAAGGAGAATTTTAATCCGCTCCTTTGGGTCCACTTCTCCAATTTATTCAGCGTAAGTTGGGTGAGTCTAGCGGCAGAGGTAAGATAAGATGACCTGCAGAATTACGCGAAGTCATCCACAAACAAAGACCCTATCACCGGTGGCTTCATGCAATCAACGATATCGTTGATTGCCACGGCGAAAAGTGTTACGCTTAAAACTGACCCTTGTGGAACCCCATTATCTTGGCTGTATGCAACGGATAGGTACTGACCGATTCTAACCTTAAACAACCGATCGGATAAAAAATTCTGAATAAAAGTGGGTAGATTACCCCTGTGACCCCATTCGTGCAAAGTGTTCAATATTTTCCGCCGCCAGACAGTGTCATATGCCTTATCTATGTCAAAGAAGATGCCGACAACATGCTGGCGGAGAAGAAAGGCTTCCTGGATGTAGTTATCTATTCTTATCAGGTGATCGATCGTGGACCGGCCTCTACGAAATCCACACTGAATATCGGAGAGAAGGTTTCGGCGCTCTAGCCACCAAATAAGCCGTCGGTTAACCATTCTTTCCATTAACTTGCACAGGCAGTTAGTGAGTGATATAGGTCGATAACCATTCGGGTCAGTACGGTCTTTGCCCTACTTCGGTATGGGTATGACTACATATTCCCGCCAGGATGACTCACTTAGCTCCCTAAGGGAGAACGGAAGGTTATAATCTTCATGAGAGCGGATCTCACGAAAGTTGATTGGTGAGGCCTCTACTCGTAATTTAATTCCCAAAAATGTGGGACTGTAGTTTCTATTACTGCTCGTATCGGCGAGTAATAGGCCAAAAGCCTCACCAATCTCAGGAGCTGAGGTCACAATATCGCCACCAACCTTAAGGTAGGTTATCCCCGGCTGATGGTGATTACCCGAGATACTCTTCACCTTACGGCACACCTGTGCAAGTGGGGTCCTGCTATTCACACCCGACATAAATTCCATCCAGGAAGCTCTTTTTGCGTCTCTCACGACCTGTCGTGCCTTTGCTCTCAAGCGCCTGAAGGAGGATAGATTGGTTTCCGTCGGATATTTGTTAAAAACCGGCAACGCCTTTTTACGTTGGCGGATAGCTTTCGCGCAGTCATCACTCCACCACGGAACTTGAGGTCTCGTCGCAGTACCGCGAGACCGTGGTACGCTGGCACGTGCGGCTTGTGTTATACTGCTAGTCAAACTGTTAATATTGTCAACACTATCAAGTGTTTTGTCATATTTGAAATTAAAACAGTTTCGGAAAAGCGACCAGTCTGCTTTTCGGATAGCCCAATTCCCTGTCCGTATAAAACTAGGGTTATAATGCCCTTCCTTAGTAATAAGAAGTGGGAGGTGATCGCTCCCACAGAGATCGTCATGAACGGATAAGTTAAATTTTGTACTTAGGGCGCTCGATACAATGCACAAATCTATGCTTGAAGAGTCGCCGGTAAAAGAATTAAAACGGGTTTTTTCCCCATTGTTCAATAAAACCAAGTCATTATCTAAAATAAAGGAGGATAAAATCCGTCCTCTACGATTGCATTGCCTTCTTGGGCTTCCCCAAAGAGGATCGTGGGCGTTAAAATCTCCTAGTAAAATAAACGGCTGAGGTAGTTGACGGATAAGAGCATTCAGGTAAAATTGAGTGTTTGGTTTTCGCGCCCTAAGTCTATTTTACTTTTTGGCCTAAAGAGGGCAGTGAGGGACTTTGCCCCTTATCCCGACACCTGTCGGAATATTTCGTTGTTATGTATTGCTTTCCTGGGACCATGAGGCGACGAACCCGGCCTCACTCACAGACGAACCGTCGAAAAGGTATCACCATTATCATCCAGACGTCTGACGGGGGAGCTGCTAGCCTGGAGGCCTGGGGTAAGTCACTCAGTGCTCTCCTGCAGGCCCATTATCTAATTATCTGTTTTTTTTCTGTTTCATACAGTCCACTTTTCTTTCCGTAATAAGTATGAAATGTCCAGCCTATCAATAGCTCACTCGAATTCCGCCCAATTGCGGACGGAACGAAAGACATATTTTTTTGGTCCTTCGGGCCGGATATTAATTATCTTGTGAGAGGCTTATCTTGGGAAAGGCAAGTTTGTTTTTCTTGTTACTTGCGTTTAACATGAGTTCAGATGACGAAAGGCAAACGACTGACTCCCGATCTAATCGTACGTTGAGACGGCAGTTTAATATCTTGAAACAAAGACGCGATGTCGTAGTTAGAACGATCGAGCGGCTGTTCAAAATTTCATCTAAAGACTTAGAACAAGAGGAAGAATTATCTATATTCCTAAGTACATTTTCATCTTTGCAAGATGATTATAAATCTTTTCTTGGTCTAACTAACGAGTTGCGCGAGTTAACATTCGGCTTAAATTTAGACGTGGAGGCATCTGAAGTTGATATCGAGGAACGAGTTGAATGCCAGTACTATAAAATCAACGCGGTTGCGAGTCGAGTGGTAAAGGTGACGCCTGCAACCTCTCGTGAAGGCCAATATACGGCACCTCCTTCTCTCCGCCTACCGAATATTAGTATTCCGTGTTTTGATGGGAACCTGGCAAATTTTAAGCAATTATTCGATGTATTTACGAGTTTGATTGACTCAAACGAAAGTCTAAGTGATATAGAGAAGTATCATTATCTTTTATCTAGTCTCAAGGGCCAGGCGTTAGCTTTAGTTTCAAGTCTTCCTATAATTTCAGACAATTATGTGATTGCTTGGCGGACACTAGTCCAGCAATATGAAAATAAAAGATTGCTTGCTTTTAACTATTTGGATAAACTCTTCACTATGCGTGTTCATAGTGATTCACTTGACGCTTTGCAAAACTTTTTTGATGTCTTTTCGGAAAATGTGAATGCGCTAAACGCGATGAAAATTCCGAATTTGTCTGAGTTTGTTTTGTTTTATGTAGCGGCAAAAGCTCTTGACAAATCAGTGAAAAAACAGTTTGAAATGGAAAATCATGGCATTGATTTCGCCTCGATATCACACCTGTTAGAGTTCGGACGCAAATATGTTAACATTCTGAGAACATCTGGTTGCAAGCAAATTAAATTTGATGTGTTAAAGAGTTCTACTTGGACAAAGGGAATGTCTCAGAAAACAACATTAATCTCAACATCTCAACCGGATCGTGAGCGAAGAATAAAATGCCAAATGTGTGATTCACCTCATAGGCTCTATCAATGCCCACAATTTAATTCTTTAAGTGTATCAAAAAGAAGGGACTTCATTAAATCCAAGGGCATATGTTTCAATTGTTTAGCCGGTGTTGACAAATCAGCAGAGTGTGCGTCTAAGTACAAATGTAGGCACTGCTCTTCTCGGCATCATTCACTTTTATGCACAAAAGACAATCCGATGCAAGGTTCAAATTCGAAGTCAGATGAAGGCAGTGAAGTAACGAAGCACGCACACACTTCCAGAGAGTTGTCTGATGAGGCTCAACTCTCTTCCGCGACAAATAATTCAGTTGTGAATTCGATGTCTTGCATGACTAATTCGCATGCTCAGCCGACCGCAGTTCTCTTAGGCACCGCTGTTGCACTCGTTCAAACACGATACGGAACCGTTGAACCCATTCGAATGATGATTGACTCAGTGTCACAAGCTAGTTTCGTGACAACTGATTGTCAGCAAAGATTAGGGCTGCTTAGGAGAAAAATGAGCGTGCATTGTCTAGGATTATCAGGTACTCCTGTGTGCACCACCCATGGTATCACCTCATTTACGATGAGACCGCGTAATAATGACACGGAAATTCAGGTGTCTGCGATCGTAATTCCTAAAATTACTTCTTGTCAGCCGTCCTTTACTATATCCGGTTCAGGTCGTGAAAAATTTTCGTCATTGGATTTAGCAGATCCTAACTTTTTCAGGCCAGGGCAAATTGATTTCTTGCTTGGAGCAGATTTATACTCTGAAGTTATGACTGAAGGTTCTATAATTCGTCCAGAGGGTCTTCCTAGTGCATGGCCTTCAATTTTTGGATACATAATTTTGGGCCCCATGGCACCGAGAGTATCGAACCATGTTTCAAACATTAAATTAGGAACACTCACCACTTGTTTTACGTCAGTTGAAAATGATTTGAATTCTTCCATACAAAATTTTTGGAACATTGAGGAATTGCCTAGCATTGAAAGTATGTCCCCTGAAGATAAAGTTGCTGAGGAACAATTCAAAACCTTGCATTATCGAAATCCCAATGGGAGTTACGTAGTGCCTTTGCTATTAAAAGACAAGAACCTAGCATTGTCTGTGAGTGGTTCCCAAATGCAAGCTATCAAAAGATTTACAAATTTAGATTGTAAATTAAACAGGAATTCTGAACTTAATGCTGAGTACACAGCCTTCTTGAAGGAGTATTTAGATCTTGGACACATGCCACCTGCTGAATGGGGATCGGGGAAATGCTACATACCGCATCATGCGGTGATGAAACCTTTTAGCAGCACGACTAAAGTTCGAGTAGTGTTTGATGGGTCATCCAAAACTAGCTCCGGCAAATCATTGAATGACTTTCTTTTAAAGGGCCCTAAATTACAGCAAGATATTTCAGATTTGATTATAAGATTTCGCTTACACTCAGTAGCACTTGTGGCGGATATCTGCAAAATGTATAGGATGATTCACCTACTGCCTCAGGACAGAATTTATCTACATATTATTTGGCGATCATCTGATAACGAATCCTTGCAGGAGTATGAACTAAACACAGTTACCTATGGGCTCACTTCATCCCCTTATCTTGCAATTCGTACACTGAAACAATTATCTAAAGATGAAGTTGAGAATTTTCCGCAAGCGTGTTCTGTTCTATCACAAGATTTCTTTGTGGATGATCTGTTGACGGGGGCTTCAAGTGAATCAGCAGCTACTGAATTAATTAAAGAGCTGCAAGCGCTATTGCAGTCCGGTGGGTTTCAACTCAGAAAATGGTCATCAAACATTCCCAAAGTGTTAGAAAACTTGCCTATTGACCTCTGCCAATCTGATGTATATTTCAGGCAAGATGGTGACCACATGGTGAAGGTATTAGGAATTCACTGGGAACCTACTTCGGACACTTTTTCGTACCATATCAATGTTTTGAAGTCCTCTTCTACCAAGAGAGGTATCCTTTCAACTATCGCAAAATTGTTTGATCCTCTTGGATGGATATCCCCTGCAATTTTCTGGGTCAAGTGTTTAATGCAAGAATTGTGGAAACTTGATCTAGGCTGGGATGATCCTGCACCACATAATTTGCTTCACGATTGGGGAATTTTTATCAGTCAGCTTCCATCTTTGTCAAAAATTAAATTAAAAAGAATTGTAGCAGAAAATTCATCAGGTGATTTGAATGGAAAGTTTAATTTGTTGGGATTTTGTGATGCCTCGGAGAAAGGATATGCAGCAGTCGTGTATTTGAGGAGTGGGGAACTCGACAAGCAAGGTCAAGTATCCTTACTCATGGCTAAAACAAGGGTAGCCCCAATTAAAACAGTCTCTATTCCACGTTTGGAACTCCTTGGCGCTGTATTGTTATCGGGTTTAATTGAGGTTGTCTTTGAATCGTTATCAAAATGTATCACCATATCCTCAGTATATGCATGGAGTGATTCTAACGTCGTATTATCTTGGCTTAAAACACCTCAATATCTTTTGAAAACATTTGTGTGCCATAGAGTGCGGCGTATTATCGATTCTCCAGTTAAAATAACGTGGAATCATATTTCTACCAAATGTAACCCCGCGGATTGTGCAAGTCGCGGACTATTGCCCTCACAGCTAATAGAACAAGTTTTGTGGTGGAACGGTCCCTCATGGATCTCTTATCCGTATGATCAATGGGAAATTAGTAATCCAAATCATATCAATGTCGATGAACTCCCAGAATCAAAATCCCATGTCCCAGTTTTCACGATCCATACGACGACGCATGTGGATCTATCTTTCATCGATAGGTTCTCTTCTTTACCAAGGCTCCAAAGAGTAATTGCTTATTGTATAAGATTTATTGATTATGTTCATCCAATGCGTAAACGGGGTCATACAGGAATATTGAGTTTATCAAAGCTTTCTGAATCATTAATTGTGTGTGTTCGCGCAACCCAAATGTTTTTCTACAAGAAAGACATAAAAAATCTCAAACTAGGATTGCATTGCTCCACTGCACTCCAGAGATTAACACCATTTCTAGACCCCCGCAGTTGTATCAGGGTGGGCGGGAGATTAACTCGTTCTTCTTTGGATTATGAGAATAAACATCCATTACTGCTTCCTAAAAATGCTACTTTGACTAATCTAATCATAGATTATTATCATAGAACGTATAACCACGCAGGCTCTGGCACTCTTGGTTAAAATTTGCTCTCGCGAAAGTTTTGGATTGTATCGGCCAAACAGGCAATTAGAACGCGCATTTATAAATGCGCTATTTGTATTAAATTGAGAGCAACCCCAACATGTCCGTTAATGGGTGATCTTCCATCCTCAAGAGTACGGCCAAGTCGCCCATTTTATCATACGGGTGTGGACTTTGGTGGTCCTTTCTACATCAAAGAATCCCTTAGAAGGAATGCCAAGATTTCTAAAGCATATTTGTGTTTATTTGTTTGCTTTGCCACCAAAACAAACATTTAGAAGTCGTTTCCAATTTGTCTACAGATGCATTCTTAGCCGCTCTTGACAATTCATTTCACGGCGAGGATTATGCTCTCATGTTTATTCTGACAATGGAACTAATTTCATTGGAGCCAATAGATATCTTGTAGGAGTCAATAAGCAATTTCAAAATTCATTTGTAAAGGATGATATTACTGGTGTGCTCATTGGTAAACACATTACTTGGCACTTTAATCCACCAGCTGCTCCCCACTTCGGAGGTCTATGGGAAGCAAATATGAAGAGTGCCAAGAATATTCTAAAGAGGATAATAGGGGAACGATCCTTGACATTTGAGGAGCTGTCTACTGTTTTTACCAGAGTTGAAGCTACTCTCAATTCACGGCCACTGACTCCACTCTCGTCCGATCCAAATGATTTGCACGCGTTAACTCCCGGGCATTTTTTAATCGGTGCACCAGTACTTAGCGCGCCAGAGTCTCCAATAACTGACATAAAATGTAGCAGACTGTCTCGATGGCAACTCATCAGACAAATAGCCCAGCATTTCTGGAAAAGATGGACCAAGGAGTATTTACACACTTTGCAAATGCGCTCCAAATGGTTTACGGAACAGCAAAGGCTAGCCATTGGAGATTTAGTTTTGATCAGGAGCGATAAGACTCCTCAACAGTGGAGATTAGGAAGGATTACCGAAATATTTCCAGGTCGAGATGGTCGGATCCGTGTTGTCAATGTTCGCCATGCACACGGTAAGCTAACTCGACCTGTCGCTGAATTGGTAAAGTTACCAATTGATTCCTAGTCAATTAGCTAGGAATATCTCAGTTATTTTTATTTTCTTAAGTAGGGTAGCTCTTCTTTTTCCTTTTCCGTGGGCATCCTATCCTTCGTTTTTTAAGTCTTTGGTGACCGCCCCCTCCAAAGTGAAGATGCTCGGAATCCTTTACTCTTTTTTAACATATCTATTGTCACTAACACCCATAGAGCTACCCATCAAAGGTGAAATGTTTTAGTTCAATCTCGCGAAGAGTTTTTTTCTTTCTTTTCTGTGTTTGGCATATATCGCTTTTTTTTGCTTTGCATTGTGCTTGCCTCTTCCCAGGATAAGAAGTTCGAAGTATTATTATTTGAAATTTAAATTAAAATTTGATTACCAAATTTTGGTGGGCGGTAATGTTTGGTTTTCGCGCCCTAAGTCTATTTTACTTTTTGGCCTAAAGAGGGCAGTGAGGGACTTTGCCCCTTATCCCGACACCTGTCGGAATATTTCGTTGTTATGTATTGCTTTCCTGGGACCATGAGGCGACGAACCCGGCCTCACTCACAGACGAACCGTCGAAAAGGTATCACCATTATCATCCAGACGTCTGACGGGGGAGCTGCTAGCCTGGAGGCCTGGGGTAAGTCACTCAGTGCTCTCCTGCAGGCCCATTATCTAATTATCTGTATTTTTTTCTGTTTCATACAGTCCACTTTTCTTTCCGTAATAAGTATGAAATGCCCAGCCTATCAATAGCTCACTCGAATTCCGCCCAATTGCGGACGGAACGAAAGACATTGAGTGACCGGTGCACCCTCGGGCAGGTACAAGTTGCATAGCGTGATCGCCTCGGGGGCGTACACGGTGACTGCCACTGCTTGGTACGGCGTGTTTAGGTGCACTCGGGAGGTGTAAAGGGCCTCCCGAATAGCAACCATAACTCCACCATGGGCTCGTTGGCCACTTATTTCGTCTAATCTAAAAACGTTAAAACCTTTTAAAAAGCCCTTGTCCGCAATTTTGAAATGCGTTTCTTGGAGACAAACACAACATGGGTTAAGTTCGCGAGTTAAAATGGCCAGCTCCTCCTTATGCCGATAAAAACCATTACCGTTCCAATGTAAGATAAAAACCATAAAAGGTGAGTGATAAATAATTTTAAAATAAAAAAAATAAATAAATAATAAAAAAGGGCATTAAAGTACAGAGGGAGAATCAGCGCTTTAAGCGATGTCTCTTCCCCTTAGACCTAGACCGGCGGACCTCCGACTCAGAGACATATTCATCCTCTTCCATCGATTCTGGTTGGCTCTGCCGGGCCGGACCAGATGGCCCAGGGGATTGAGATTTTCCACGCCTGATTTGCGTGGCCGGGGTGGAGTTGTTCGGGTTCTTACCTGGAGAACCCGAACTGGTGGCGTTCGCCTTTGCCGGATTTTGGGCCTTAGCCGGCTCGGCCGATATCTTCGTCGTGCCTTTCTAGGGCATACTCTTTGGTACATTAGATTCTTTGACGCTGTTCTTGGGTTCAGTTACTTCCGTTTGTGTGGAGATGGTACACATTTTCTTGGGGGTTGCTGCTACACCTGCCCAAGATCGGGAAAAGGTAGGGGCCATGAGACTCCGATACTTCTGCCGCGCCTCTCCATACGGGATTTTATCCAAGGTCTTAATTTTCCTTTCATCCTTCATCACAGGGCAATCTCGAGAGTACGCTGGATGTGAACCCTCGCAGTTTACGCAAAGGATCGGAGGAACACACGTCACCCTCATGCTTGTTCTTGCCACAGCGCGGGCAGGTGGTCTTACCCTCACATCGCGGTGCGATGTGGCCGAACTTTTGGCATTGAAAGCAACGCATGGGATTGGGTATGAATGGCCGCACTGGGACCGAATTATAACCTAAATATACTTTCTCGGGGAGCTTATCGAGAGCGAACGTGAGGATCACAGATGTTGTATTAATCATCTCACCGTTCCTCCTAGTCGTTAGTCGACGACAGTCCGTTACACCTTGAGGGGCCATTTCTCTCTTAATTTCATCTACTTCAACGTAGAGGAGATCATAATGACTTATAACTCCCCGAGAAGTATTTAGGGTGCGGTGGATATCTACCGTGACCGGGATGTCATGGAGTTTCTTCACTTTTAGTAGTTTTTCGGCCTGATTTATATTAGCAGTCTCAACCAATAGAGTACCATCTCTTAGTTTTTTAACTGAGTGAGGTTCCCCAGGGATAACCGCAGACAGTGAACGTTTAATGAAGAAGGGAGACACCTTTTTAAGCGTCTCACCATCTTTCGCACATTTTACTATCAAATAGCGCATGCTCTTAACGAAACTATTTTCTCCCCCGCCCGTATCCGGCGGGGGAGTGAGATTGTCTCCATGAAAATTAGGAATTCATCCCCTGGGCTCCCCACCCACCACGGAGCCACACATTCGGGACGCCACACCGCAAACCGGTGTGGTCGCCAGGGCTACCCAAGGGATATAGCACCATTGTTTTGGGGGCCTGATTCGGGTGGGGTCTCCAGTGCATGGGCCCTCCAATCCCATACACCTTTGGCCGCCCTACACAGACCCCCGTCACTCCAGCACTCGCCATCGAAACGTGTCGATAAGCCGATTGATCAAGACTGGCTAGATCTTGACCGCCCGTTTACAGGGAATCCAGGGCCGAAGTGGGGTATTGAACTCCGACCCATACCGGGCTTCCGACACCCGGCTGGGTTCCAGAGAACTCACCCACCAGGATCCCCTTCTCCCCCTTACGGGTCTCCGCACACGGCAAACATGCGGGTGGATCGCTGGCCAGGTGGTATGGCCGCACACAGACAGTGGACCTACAAAACTGTCCGGACGCATCCCTTTGCTGCCTGGGGGTTTGTTTTCGGGGTTTCACCTCCCCGCCCTTTTAGTCGCCTCTTACGACAAGCAGGGATACTGCGGGAGTATTCTCCATCCCCCTACCCGCAGGGGTGCATAGTCCCTAAAGCTGTGGTGAGAAGACACATGGCATGACATACATATAATATCCTCCTCATGTATAATAATTTTTGAATGTAGTGGCATAGTTACTTCAGTTTTCTTATTTCTTTTGATCTACATTTCTCTAATTTTTGAATTACGAATTAAACTGATGTTATCCATCATATATTATGATGCAAGGATGAATTATTGGTATTGAAATATTAAATTTGGACCATCAACATTAAAATCATGTATTAGCTGTGTTTTTTAAACTAGGCTGTTTTTGAAAAATCAAAGTTCTGGCCTAAGGAATTTGAACTGCATTTAATTTGATTACAATATTACTTCTCTTGTACTTCATGACAATAAAATAAAATTTTAAATCATTGAGATTATTTGTATAATCATATAATTACTTTTAGTTAGGTGTAAGTGAATCTTTGACACTAATTCCACATTGAAAATCATGAACTTATTCAGTTTTTGTGCATTATTTATGATGATACATTCATGATCACCATTCACTTAAAATAGCCAATTGTGCAAGTGTGAACGAAATGTTTCATTCAGTAACTGTGCAGGAGCTGTGCGGGACTTGTGAATTGAATATTCCGTTCAGTGGCCGTTCACGAAGCGTTCATGGCCAGCTATGCAACAGCCGTTCACAGGGTGTTCCGCTTGAGGGCCGTTCATGGATAGTTGGTTGGAGCTGTGCGAACGGTTCCAGCACATTTCGTGAACGGCTCAGAAAATTTGTGAAGCGTTCGCACAGTTTGTGCACAGCCCCCAAACACTTCAGTGAAAGGTTCATTTTCATCAGGGAGGCAATACTTTTTTACCTAAACAGTTTCCAATGATGGTAAAGACTTTCCTCTAGACGAATATTGACTTTCACAGTTAAAAATTAGTGCTTATAGCATTTGTTGATTGATGTGCTCGTTGTTATATGTTGTTCAAGCTAACCTTTTCTTCGTCTCCTTAGAAAACAATGCCTGTCAATGTGGAAATTTATGCTGCAAGGCTAAGACAAGTATGTATCCCTGAAACATTTTCATGTCCAAGGGGTAATTGATTGTGCTCTCAAGTTCACATATGCAATTCTTTTCCTATTTCAGACCAAATTCAGTCTTTGGTAAGGCAGGTGGAGACGACCAATTATACTATGATGGAGGTATTGGAGGCTGTAACTTACATCAGATCTGCAGTGGACAGAAAAGACAAGTGGTGTAATTATACATTCATCCTTTCAGATGCCATCAGATCTAGACCTAGTTTCGCTGCATCAACAAGGAAGGAGGTGAGTAAAGCCGTGGCTGAGTGGCTCCGGCAAAGTAGCGGGAGATGCAAGAGGAAGTGTGTTTGCTCTTAAAGAAATGCAATATGGATATTAATATTGTATACTATTAATAAGTTCATTCATTATCTGTTTGAAAGAATTATTTCTCCTGTGTATTTTGGATAGTGTTTGCAAATTTGGAGTCACACTCTGTGGTGGTTGTTATCAAAATATAGCAATAAATCGTCCAGTGGCTGTTCTATGTGGACAAGTTTCGTAAGGGTGCCCTTGATTTATTTAGGGATGATGTGGCATCTCTGTATACTAGGGCAATCCTATATTGACGGGGGCTCGTAAGCTTAAATAATGAACCAGTTTGGGCTTTCACTTCTGAACTGAACTTAGTAGTGTGGGAATAATGTTCCTTTGTTTTAGTTGTTACTTACGGTGGTGGTTGATCTATCCATTTCTATACGCCCTGATGTAAGCGTTGGTATTGGTCGTGGGTGAATTCTAATTCTCGGTAGTAAATTTTCCTAATGATTTATTTAGAGATGGTGAGATATTTCTCTTATTCTAGGGAAAATTATCAATTTTTAGATTGATGGCAGTGGAATGTAAGCTTTTATTAAAGTATAGAGCTAGGGTATATACCTCTGTACATCAGAATTAATAGTTATTGCTGCGCGGGTATAACTTTCATTAGCTTAATTTAGGTGTTACTTATCGTGGTGGCAGTTTTTTTTCAAGTTATTTGTCCTGGTATGCGCTTTGTAATGGGTAATAGTTAAATTCCAATCCTGCATAGAAAAATTTACGAAATGTAAATCGAAATATTATTTTATCGTAGTTATATCTGTATTTTGCGGGTAGAAACGTATATAGAAATAAGATTAATTCCATATTATATCTGTTTTTGAGAGTAGAAGCTGGATTTAATCTTTGATTTATCTGTTTTGGAGTGTTGGAGAAAATCATGATTATTTTCAGATAAAATATGAAATGTAGAGGACACTAGGTAGAGAATTCTTCAGATAAAATACAGATATTTCCTAGATGCAATGTTTCCATGAATCCGTGTTTTATGCAGATTTGATCCTTTTTGTGCTAGTAGGGTGGTATACCCTGCGTTTGCTAACGAGGATATGGCGTCCGAGCGATTCCCAGAATAAGGAATCACCGTCTATCATGCGAACGGTCTTTTCTGAGGGCGGATGAGCAGAAAAAGAGAATCAGGGTATCCCTTGTCCTTGGGGTGAAAGGTCGCCCCTAAAGGCGGAAGAACCATTCTTGGTCAACGGCACGGGATGTGGAAAGCAAGGGGAAGCTACCACATTGAAGATCATTTTGTGCTGTTTCGGCACGTTTCCCAACCGCCGCAATAGAGGCCAGTACCAGCAGTTCCGGCGCATGCGCGCATGGAGAGGAAAAGGAGGGGGAGACGGCATGGGACGGCGGCGGACAGTCGGTGATGAGAGGCGGTGAAGGAGATTGGAGTTGGCACCGGCTATCACCGTTCAAGCATTTTTGTATTGGAACAAGCGTTGCTGTAGATTTGTCTTAATTGTTTATATTGTGGTGAAGATATTTGTTTTAAGCAACAGAGCAGCAGCAGAGCGTGGTTGAGGTCCTAGCGTGTGAGTACATCCTCCTAGTCAAAAAGGGTCTTGCAGCGTTTGTTCTTCTGGTCCTTTGTTCTCCTGTCCATGGTACAACCTCTTGCCTCAAAAAAGCCCTGAAGGACCTCTGTGGCGAGACGATTACCTTTCCCCAATCCTTGGGTCTTGTTTTCAGTCTCGTTTTTTCGTTGAGTTACTAGGAGGATGGCGACGAGTTTTCCGAGCGGTACAAGTTGGATCTATGAGTTATCCAAAGAGGGGATTGTGCGACAGGTTCGTGATCTAAGCCTTGAGGAGAGCGGAAACTTAGACGAATTGCGAAGAGACTGAAAGATTGAGTGTTGGAGACACGTGAAACAGGTGTATACTCAAAGGTAAGCGCTTGCCCAGTAGTAGTAGAATTGGGTTATTTGGTGCGTCGACGGCAAGGGTCATTTGCACCATGGTCAGCCTACTTGACACATTACAAATTTGGTCTCCACAACATGAGTAACTGTAATTACAGATTTTTACAGTTCTGTTTTATCAGTAATGCATGTAAGTAGTCGTGTGTATAAGCAAACTATATTAAATTTTAAAAACCGATTTCTTTCAAATACAATAAAATTCGGCTTAGGCTATCAGGATCGTCCCCTAGAAGAGTATCTAGGCTACCCGTGATCGCCATTCTGCTGCATATAACCTGGTATTTAGTACATGCTGTCAGTAGGTAATTCACAGTGAGAGAGGCGTCACAGTCAGCGCACTGTGGTGGGGTATTGTCGGCAGTAAATAGAAAGGAATGTGTAAAATGACAGTGCCCAATCCTCAAAGGGTGATTACGACTTCATCCCCACGTTTGCTCCTGCAAGAAGAAGGCCACGCTGAAATATGAGGTTTGATGCTACGCAGCTTGTTATTTTGCAGATTCCGCTATGATTCTCTCCAGTCTTCTACAGGTCGTAGTGTAGCTTTCAGGTCATCCACGAGGACAACCGCAATATCAATTTGGTGATTTAACAATGTTTCTTTAGCTGCGGTGTCGGGTTTCTCGTTACCCGGGATCCCTACGTGCCCAGGTATCCATAAAAACATGATTCGCACTTCTTTTTCCGAAAGCCTTAGGAGGGCAGTTTGAATTTCCGGTACGATGGGATTCAAGGAGGAAAATGCGGAGATCGATTGCAGCGAACTTAACGAGTCAGTGCACATCATGAATGATTGCCGACGGCAGTCAATATTGGTTAAGGCCATCTTTATCGCAGTGAGTTCGGCAGTAAATGTGCTACACATCGCACTGAGTTTCCACTTTAGAACTCCGTGAAAAGAAGAAGTTACTGCAGATCCGCAAGCAGCTGATGACTTCGCCCCATCCGTATACACAGGTACAAAGTCAGGATGTTGTCCGAGAAATTCCTTGAATAGCTGTTGGTACTCGCATGGCGAACTGTTCGACTTCAAGAACTTATGCAAGTCCAGCCTAATATCAGGAGATGGTAGAGACCACGGTGGGATCTCAAGATAACCTACTGGGTACACATCAGGGAGAATGAAATTATTAGTACTAGTAGTGGGGTTCATAGGGTGCGTCGACGACATGGTCATTTTGCACCACTACACGTCATAATTATAAAAAATAAATATACACTGCATACTGTGGTATTATAATACAGTACTTGATAAAAACGCTGAGTCAAAATTAAAAATAATTTTACATCCTTAAAATACTATTAAATAGGCAAGTTTCATCTAAAAATTCCAAAACGCGGTTAAGAACATCTGGGACATCGCCTAGAATGTACCCCAGGTCTCCCACTAGCTGCAGCCTGTTACGCACCGCCCTATATCCCTCACACTTCGTCAGGATATGTCGTATGCTAAGAGGACAGTCGCAGTCATCATATCGCGGTGGAATTTTCTCTTCGGAGAAGAGGAAGGAGTGGGTCAGAGGGCTGTGCCCTATCCCTAGTCGTGTTATGACGACTTCCTCTCGTAGTTTTAAAACAGCTGTTTCTCAGGTCGTTGATGTGGTCCCGGTTGTGGCGGTCCAAGGTCAACCCTAAAAAACGAACTGAGTGCACAAAAGGCAAGTTAATATAGCCAAGACGCAGTGTTGGTGTTGGATGGTCACCTCTACGCCTGTGGAAGTGAACACATTTCGTTTTCTCTTCCGAGAAGCGGAAACCATTCGTGAATCTTCAAATCTTTTGAACTTTTTCCTAACCAAGAGAATGCCCTGACGTTTCCATTTGATTATCCCAAGAATCAACAGTCTTAGAATAGAGGAACTATGAAGCGTGCTTTAGTGGAATACTCCGGAGGTAAAATACTCCCCCAATCCGATCCCGGCGGAGAATTCGCTTCACAGGGAGAAGGGAGAACAAGAGCAAAGGACAATTTACGACGTGGAATGTTCGATCTCTATTGCCACCTAGCAAGCTAGAAAACCTTAAGACAGAAATGGAAAGAATTCAACTTAAGGCACTTCGAGCTGCAGAAATGAGATGGCCAGTTGACGGCCACTTATGGAATGGGGACTACCGTGTAATCCTCACTGGCTCATTAAAGGGAAGACCTGGTCAAGGAGATGTAGGGGTGGTCCTATGAAAAGAATTGGGAACAAGAGTAAAGGTGCACGTGCAATACAATGAGAGGGTTATTCTAGTCAAGATAGAAACCAAGATAGACACTGTGATAATAGTGAATATGCCTACCACAAATAATGAGGATATGGAGTTAAGAGGAAAGCTAAGAATATCTCAACCTGGCGCTAAAATACGTGAAGGCCAGTGAAGCGGGTGACTTGTTTTTTCCAATTTTCTGTCAATTTGAAAAGGTATGGTGTATTATACTATTTAATTAAACATTCGATTTATACAATTAACGATTGATTATATTCCTCTTTCTGATTGGCACATCTGAAAGTTTAGGATTAATGAGAATTTGGTCTGCTCTGGCGTGAAGAAAGTTCGCGGCATGAACTTGCTATCTTTGCTGGATCAAAATTATGTAATGAGGAATCCACATTTTATAAGTCCGTCGCCACTCTTATACTCCAGCACTACGTAGCTTTGCAGTAAAATCTGAGCAGCACATTAAATAAGTCCATTATCAATTTTTCTGTATTCTGGCTGGTTCATGTTATTTGAAGTGGGTGACTTATTTTTTTCCAATTTACCGTCAATTTGAAAATTAATCGTTTTTTAAATGTTTAATAAAACAATCGATACATTTATAAAACGATTAATTATATATTCCTTGTTCTCAATAGCACTTGCGACAGTTTAGAATTGCTGATAATTTTGGTCTGTTCTGGCGTGAAGAAAGTTCGCTGCATGAACTTGCTATCTTTGATGGATCAAAGTTATATAATGAGATAAACAAATTTTTGAAGACCCTCGCCACTCTTATACTCCAGCACTACGTGGCTTAATAGTAAAATCTGAGCAGTTTATCATTATCTTCATCCACATTTATTATGTATTCTGGCTGGTTCATGCAATTTTATGTGGGTAACTTGTTTATTTTTCCAATATACTGTCAATTTGAAAATTTATGGTGTTTTATATTATTTAATTAAACAATCGATACATTAAAGACCAGATAATCATATTCCTCGTTCTCATTATTACATGCGACGGTTTTGGATGATAGTTAATTTGGTTTGTTGTGGCGAGAAGAAAGTTCGTGGTATGAACCTGCTATTTTTGGTGGATCAAGATTAGATAAAAGAAAAAAAAATTTAAGTCTGTCGCCACTCTTATACTCGAGCACTACATGGTTTTCTAGTAGATTATGAGCAGTATAATCATGATACCGGCGGAGAAAACAGACATTTCACCATGAAACTCCAGCGTAACTTGTGTGAGATGGTCGATAAATGACTCACTTGAGAGCCTTAACTTTAACTTTGAGGCCAAGTCGTGACATACGGATGTTTACAGTTTTATTTGACGGTAAAAGTCAGCCCTCCTCTATGCCTCTGCACTGAGCTCATTGTGCAGGAATTTCAATAGAGATGAGTTCCACACAGATCACACGCTATGGGGATGTATGGACAATTAGATTCCACTTTCTCATTAGGACATGTTACTGTTTTGTAATGTATCGATGTTGTCAGTCGATCATGTGTATCGGGATGTCGGGTCGATGTGGCAGGGTCGAATGGTTCTAGTACCAGTCTGTCGGTAGCAGACCTGTATCATGTGTAGACTGAGCATTACAATAAAATGCTGGAAATAAAACATGGTGACAGTGGTGAAGCTTATTACCTCAGCAAGCGGATGTGTTTAATATTGGGGCATATTCGCGGAAAGAACGGCCGACCAGTTTAACAGCGTCTTGATGATGGCGAGCTCAACGGCATCTGATTCCTTGGCGCCGATGGAGTATGGCGGTAATATGGCAGTGAGTTGGAAACGCTACAAACGCCGCTTTGTCAGATTTATTGACGCGTATTATAACAAAGCCTCTGATAAGAAGAAGGTAGCCATTTTCTTGAACGGTGCTGGCGATCATGCAAACGATATTTATGATTCCTTTAATTTAGGCGAGGATAAAAAAACAACCTGGAAGTTGTATTAAAAAAGTTTGACGATTATTATGCGCCTAAGACTAGTATTACTTACTATAGGCATTTGTTTTTCACGAGGAATCAAGAGGTAACTGAGCCGTATGAGCAGTATATGGCTTCCTTGAAAAATTTGAGTTGTGTTTGTGAATTTGGAGATCTGGTAGATGGACATCTTTATCTGTGGAATCTCTGACAAAGATATGTAAGTAAGACTTCTGGGTATGGGTAATGTATCAAGTGATAGGACTTTAGTAGCTGCACGGAATCAGACTACTATTAGCAAACAAATTCAGCAAGGGAAGTTTGAGGGCAAAGATGAACCGGTAGATGTGATTCAACATAAGTTTCTTCAAGTGACGATCAATGCAACGTGAAGTCGTCGGTTAAGTGCCAAAATCAGCTGGCTCCGAAGATAAACGAGGGTAAATATTGTGGATATTCCTATGCGAGAGGTCGCTGCCCAGCGTATGTAAAGGTGTGTAAGAATTGTAACAAATCAAATCACTTTTCAAGAGCTTGTGGGGCAAGAAGACAAGTTAATGCGTTAGAAGACGGTGACGATTATGAAAATAAGTTTGAAATGGATTCGCTTCAGATCGACGAGTGTTAAACTGTAAGTTCTAGATTGGAGTGATACACGGTGAAGCTGAAAATAAATGGGAGGTCAGCTGTATTTAAAGTCGACTCTGGTGCTCAGTGTAACATAATGGGAATCAACCAATTTCGAAACTTGGGTTTTTGTGAGAATATACTTAACAGGCTTAAAGTGAAAATAACTTCATTCACTAAGAATATAGTTCCTGTTTTAGGAAAATGCTTGATTCGATGTTGCTATGGTAACTTATGTTCTTTCGTTTTATATTATAACAATTGATTGTGTGAATATTTTGGGGCTTCATAGCAGTGAAAGATTAGGGCCGACTACTCGTGTTGACTCGATTGGATTTCAGATGGATTCCAGGATACTTAAAAGGTTTTTGGACTTGTTCGACGGGGAAGTGGGTTGTGCTCAATATATGGTTAGTATTGAGGTGGACTCGAATGTGGAACCGGTTGTTTCACCGGTCCGGCGGATTCCCCATAAATTACTTCCTAAAGTCAAAATGGAGCTTGATAGGATGCAGAAAACTGGCATTATTAATCCAGTTTCAGACCCAATAGACTGGGTTAACCAAATGGTGGTAGTTCACATGAAGGATGGTTCTCTTAGGCTTTGCATTGACCCAAGGCCACTTAATAAAGCAATCAAACGTTCTCATTTCCTTTTCCCAACAATAGAGGTAATGTCCACTCGTATTCAAGGGGCACAACTCTTCTGTAAATTAGATGCACAGTCAGGGTTCTGGATGTTGCCCTTAGACGAAAAAAGTTCGAGATTGTGCACCTTGGTTACCCCCTGGAGAAGGTATAAATTTAAGATACTGCCTTTTGGTTTGAAATGTGCTCCAAGCAGTTCCATGAATTCATTTCCAAGGTGTTTACTGATTTTGATAATGTATTTACGTTCCAGGATGATATCTTTCTTTGGGATAAGTCCAAGGAAGAAATGGACAAATTGCAATTTAAAGCTTTAAGTAAATCCAAGAGCTTTGGCATTAAATTTAAATCCTAACAAATGTGCTTTCTATGTGAAAAAGGTAACTTTTCTAGGTCATTTTTTTGGACCTGATGGCATACAAATTGATCCGCATAAGATTAAAGAAGTCCACGCATTGAAGTCCCCGCATGATAAGAAATCATTGCAACGGCTGTTAGGTCTCTTCAACTATATAGTTCAAGATAAATTTAAACAAATATTTGTCTAAGTTTATTACTAATTATTCAGACCGAACAGTTTTGTTACGAGAATTATTAAAGAATGATGTGGAATTTGTTTGGAATGATACATTGGAAATGTGTTTATTAGAAGTGAAAAAAATGTTGACCACAGCTCCAATGTTTTTTATGATCCTTCAAAAACGATCACACTCAGTGGTGATGCCAGTTCAAAGGGTTTGGGGGCGGCACTACTCCAGAATGGTATGCCTTTGGCATATGCATCTCGTGCATTAACGGATACTCAAACTCGGTATGCTCAAGTGGAGAAGAAGCTGCTAGCAGTTTGCTTTGGAGTGGAAAAAGTTAGGCAATATATTTTTGGGCAAGCGTGTGTCATTGTGGATACTGACCATAAGCCACTCTTGGGGTTAAACTGGGCCGTGGAAATAAGAGGCCTTTTTCTTTCGTACGTTTATTACTTCGGTGCGGAGGCGACTGCCCGACTCCCTTCCTTGCTCCTCCTTTTAAAGGGAGATGGGCACTCGACCCCCTATACATTACATAATACTGGGCACTTAAGCCCCAGTTGACTCCGAGCCCAGCCGAGCTCGGCTCAACACAATAAACCTCTCCATAAAATTCCGGTAACATTGTAACGGACGTTGCTCAAATTGCAAACCTAGTCTTAAACTAGTTTACAAGCCAGGAAAATATTTACATCTTGCGGATATTTTATCAAGGGATGTATTGCCAGCTGGTTGTGACCATGATGATGAATTTGTTGATGATGTAGAGTTGCAAGTATCCCTGCTGGTGAAAAATTTACCTGTAACTAAAGAGTTATGAATAAAAGTGTGTAAAGCCTCAGAACAGGAAACAGTATAAAGGGCATCCTGGTATTTGCAGAATGGCAGACCGTGCCAGTTTTTCGGTTTTTTGGGTGGGAATCAATCAAGACATAAAGAAATGGGTAAAATTGTGTTCTACTTGCCTTAAATATCCGCAAAAAAAACAAAAGCTAGTAATGAAATACAAAGAAGTGCCATTGTTACCATGGATGAAGGTTGGCTGCAAGGATAATAGAAATAGGATTGTCAACTCGGCGCTCAAAATCAAGAATTTTTGATTCCAACCCCTTCCACCGTTATTCGTTTCTTAGTAGTAGTAGTATTTGGTTTATAGGGTGCGTCGACAACATGGTCATTTTGCACCACTACCCGTCTTGTTTATAAAACAAAAAATATATGTTACATATATTGATATTAAAATAAAATTGTTAATATGTACTCTAAGTCAAAATTAAAATAAATTTTACATCCTTAAAATACTATTAAAAAGGCCAGTCTCATTTAAAAATGATAAAACACGGTTGAGAACATCTGAGTCATCGCCTAGGATCGACTTTACGTCTCCCGCTAACTGCAGCCTGCTACGCAAGCATCGGTATTTGTCACACTCCGTCAGGATATGCCGAACGCTGAGAGGGCAGTCGCAGTCATCACAGCGAGGTGGTCGTTTCTCCTCGGTGAAGAGAAAGGAGTGAGTCAAAGGGCAATGCCCTATCCTCAAACGTGTGATGACGACTTCCTCCCGGCGACTCTTCCTGACGGATGTGGGCCACGCGGACACTACCGATTTCACCCCGCGCAGTTTATTATTTTCTGCGTTCATCCATATATCTTTCCACTCTTCTAGGGCTACATTTCTCAAGATAGCCTTAAGGTCCTCGTATGGTACCAGCGTCAGAGTTATTTCCTCTAAGTCCAGTGCCTCCTTCGCCAAAGCGTCCGCTCTTTCATTTCCAGGGATACCCACATGCCCTGGGACCCAAAGGAATGATACAGATATTCCCCTTCTGCTAAGGGATATCAAAGCAGTTTGTATATCTTGAACGATTGGGTGCATTGAAGAAAAGCTAGAAATGGAGTTCAGGGCGCTAAGAGAGGCCGAGCATATGACGAAGGAGTCACTGTTTCCTTCTATCCCTCCTAGAGCCATTTTTATTGCGAGGAGTTCCGCTGTGTAAACACTACACAGCGGATTCAACCTCGCCTTGATGGCTCCATGGTGGGATGAGACAACTGCACATGCACAGGCAGCGTCAGACTTAGAGCCATCTGTAAAAACTGGCACGATACCGGGGTTGCAGTGAAGATATAGATACAACTGACGCTGGTATTCCAGAGTAGTGGTAAGAGCTTTCTTGCGCTGAGTGAGTCCCATGTTGATTTTAGGAGCGGGGGTTTCCCATGGCGGATGTTTGGGAAAGCCAGAAGGATATACTTCAGGGAGCGTGATTAGATGCTCGGATATAAAACTGTTGAATCGTATGCTTGCAGGCCTAGTGGCTCTGGTTCGACGGTTAAAAAGTTCTAAATAGCGGGGTTTAAAAACAATGTTAAAACAAGGGTGAGTCCTCATAGATAAAATTTTTGCTACATAGCCGCACATGAGCATGTTTCTCCGATGGAACAAGGGCGGTTCTCCTGCATCCGCATAGATGCTTTGACCTGACCGATGTCAGCGGGCGCAAGTTTGACTCCCGACCGGAGGAGTACACAAAACAACCGTAGTCTAGTTTTGACCGTATCAGCGTCCGGTATAGTAAGATCAGCGTATTGCGATCAGCTCCCCAGGATGAGTGACTTAGATATTTCAGAATATTTAACGCATTTGTACATTTTCTTTTCAGGACACTAATTTGTTCCCTCCAGTTGAGGCGATAGTCAAATACAAGTCCCAGGAAACGGTTGGAGTCCACAAATGGAATGTTTTTCCCTCCTAAATGTAGCGGCGGAGGGATGTGTAGCCCCCTAATCCGGTGAAAGTGAATGCATTTTGTTTTTTCCAAGGAGATTTTAAATCCGCTCCTTTCGGTCCACTTCTCCATTTTATTCAGCGTAAGTTAGGTGAGTAGTAGTAGTGGTAGGTTTATCTGGTGCGTCGACAGCTAAGGTCATTTTGCACCGCTCGCAACCTAATTCGGTAGGTAGGAGGTAGGATTTGTTTTATGAGGTGCTTCGACGGCAACGGTCATTCGCACCTTCCTCTATTTTATATTTTTCTAAGAAATACTTTTATTGCAAAATACATTTTAGAAAATTTTTATACGGTGTTAGTATAGATTAGAAAGGAACGTCATAATTTATTAAAAAGCTTAGATATGTGTAGGAAACTTATAACGGTGTCTATGTGCTTAGGGTTGTCGTCTAAAACCTGCTTGATGTCTTCTGGAATGTTAAGCATTCCTCCTACTGCTCTGTATTTATCACATCCCGTCAAGATGTGCTGTACACTGAGGGATGTGTCGCAAGCCTCACAGCGGGGTGGGATTTTATCCTCTGTGAATAGATATGAGTGTGTTAGACGGCAGTGCCCTATCCTTAATCGCGTAATGGCGACCTCTTCTGCGCGGTTCTTTCTGATAGAAGAGGGCCACGCTGTGATTGACGGTTTTATTACCCGGAGTTTATTTCTTGTGATATTGCTCCATGAGTCTTTCCATTTTCTCAGGGCTTCGTTTCTTAACACCGTTCTTAGGTCGTAAACAGGTACCGTAGGGGATGGTTGGTCTACCTCATTCAAAGCGCACTTAGCCGCTGAGTCAGCCTTTTCATTTCCGATTATTCCAGCATGTCCAGGAATCCAAAGAAAAGATACCTTGACTCCTTTGTTTGAAAGGGATAAAAGCGAGATCTGGATATCTTGTACAAGGGGATTGCTGGAGGAGTAATCTTGAATTGACTGTAGAGCGCTAGCAGAGTCGGAGCAAATGAGAAATAAAGCGTTGGTGCATGCAATACTTGATAAGGCTAATCTGATTGCACTGAGTTCGGCAGTAAAGACTGAACACATAGAGTTAAGTTTCAGCTTTCGTGTGCCGTGGTAGTTACATACCACAGCGCATCCGCACGACGTATCTGACTTCGACCCATCTGTATACACATGGATGAAGTCAGGATAGCATCCCAGGATTTCTTTGAAAGAAGCCTGGTATTCCGAGGGCAATGTGTACGATTTAGGGTAACTCAATAATTTTAGCTGACAATCGGGTCTTGGTATCGACCACGGCGGATATTTCATACACCCAGCAGGGTACGTGTCAGGTAGAGTAAAATCGTTGTTTGCAATAAAACTGTTAAAACGCACACACATTGGCTTAGTAATCTTCGTCCTACGGTTAAAAATTTCTAAAAATTGTGGGTTAAAAATAATATCGAAACACGGGTGGTTTCTAATGGATAAAATTTTGGCCACATAGCTTAGCATCAGTGCCTCTCTACGAGTATTCAGAGGCGGTTCTCCTGCTTCGGCATAAATACTCAGGGTAGGGGATGTCCGAAATGCGCCTGTAGCCAGCCGTAGCCCTGTGTTATGCACGGTTGTCAGTGGTCTCAGTGTGCTCTCTCGGGCAGATGAGTAAACCACGGACCCATAATCAAGTCTAGATCGTATCAGAGCCCTATATAATAATAACATCGTGGTGCGATCAGCACCCCACGTGGAATGGCTTAAAAACTTTAAGACGCTTAAAACCTTAAAGCAACGATCTCTTAATTGGCGTACATGATCCTTCCAGTTCCACCGGTAATCGAGTGTCACTCCAAGAAAGCGGATGGACTGGACGAACGGGAGATTTCTCCCGCTGAGATGGAGATTGGGGAGAATATGGGTTCCTCGCTTCCGATGGAAATGGACGCATTTAGTTTTCTCCGGAGAAAAATGAAATCCGGATTGTCGGGACCACTTGGATAGTTTATTTAAAGTCATTTGTACCATTCTACTGGCATTTACGAGTTTGGAAGACCGACAGAATATCGCTAGGTCATCGACGAAAAGGGATCCCATTACCGGCGCGTTAACACAGTCCATCACATCATTGATCGCTATTGCGAACAACGTCACGCTTAGGACTGAGCCCTGTGGTACCCCATTTTCTTGAGTGTGTAAGCGAGATAGGATATTTCCTATCCTTACCTTGAAAACCCGGTCCGTCAGAAAGTTTTGAATGAAAACAGGCAAGTTGCCTCGGAAACCCCATTTGTGTAGAGTGGCTAGTATTTTATGTCGCCATACTCTGTCGTAGGCCTTTTCGATGTCGAAAAAGACGGCGATGACATGCTGGCGTAATAGAAAAGCCTCCTGAATAAAGTTTTCAGCGCGGACGAGGTGGTCCAGAGTAGACCTACCACTACGAAAGCCGCACTGTGCATTGGAAAGAAGGTTGCCCCTCTCTAGGCACCAGACAAGGCGTCGGTTTACCATCCGTTCCATTACCTTGCACAAGCAACTAGTCAGAGATATCGGCCTGTAGTTCTTCGGATCACCCTTTTCCTTTCCTTGTTTAAGGATAGGGATGACTACCGATTCACGCCAAGACCGAGGAAAACTTCCCTCTGCCCAAACCTGGTTTAGAGATATGAGGACTTCGGTCAGGACTGGTTCCGGTAGGTTTCGGAGAAAGGCGTTGTGGATGTCATCCATACCTGGGGAACTGTCGCGGGATGCGGCGATGGCAGATGCCAGTTCCCACGAGGTGAAGGGATCATTGTAATGCTCATTTTTTCCATTAGATTTAAAATTTATTGTTTGACGTTCCGCTCTATTTTTTATTTCGATAAATTCTCGATCGTAGTTCTCGTTGCTGTAAGTGCTTTGCAGTGAGTGGCCAAATATGTCGCCGATTTTAGATGGTTCTGTTATAATGTCGCCGTTTACATTCACATAAGTGGTGGTACTTTCTTTACGTGACCCAGTTATGCAGCGGACTCTGCTCCAAACCTGAGAGATAGGCGTTCGATGGTTTAAGCTGGACACGTATTGTATCCAGAAGGCCTTTTTTGCTTCTCTTATAACCTGTCTAGCTTTGGCCCGGAGACGCCTGAAGGAGGAAAGATTACGTGCCGTAGGAAATTTTTTAAATATCCGCAGCGCCTTTTTCCTCATCATTATGGCCTTGGCACACTCCTCATTCCACCATGGCACTGGCGGCCGTGGAGTAGTACCTTTGGAACGAGGTACGCTACAATTTGCGGCTTCAATCAAGGCATTTGTGAATTTAAGGACGTTATTTTCAGCGCTTAGATTGTGATTGTGAGAGAATTTCATGCGTTGTTTGAATCTACCCCAGTCTGCTTTCCCAATTAACCAGTTGTCTTTTTTCATAAAACGTGGGTTAAAACACCGGTCTTTAAAAATAAATAAGGGGAAATGATCACTTCCACATAGGTCGTCATGAACGGACATGTGTATCTTAGTCATAAGACTACTCGAACACAGACATAGGTCTATCGTAGAAGACGAGCCGTTAAAACTATTAAAATGCGTTTTCTCGCCGTCATTCAATAAAAACAGATTAAAATCATTAATGAAAGCAGAAATTATTCGTCCTCTCTGGTTTCCCTGCGCACTTGTACTACCCCAGAGGGTATCATGGGCATTAAAATCTCCAAGGAAAATAAAAGGCCGGGGCAACTGATGGATAAGGGATTCTAGGTTCAAACGGGTGACCGGTGCGCCCTCCGGTAGGTAAACGTTACAAAGCGTCACCGCTTCCGGGGTGTGCACGGTGACCGCCACCGCTTGAAATGGCGTGTTTAGCTGAATTCGGGAGGTGTAAAGAGCCTCCCGAACAGCAATTGCCACTCCACCTCGGGCTCGATGGCCACTGGTGTCGTCAAGTCTAAAAAATTTAAAATCCTTAAAAATTCCCTTATCTATCGGTTTAAAATGAGTCTCTTGCAAGCATACGCAAGATGGCTTAAAATCTCTAATTAAAATCTCTATCTCCTCTTTATGTTTAAAATAGCCATTACAGTTCCACTGTAATATAAAACTCATTAAAATTTCAATAAATATAAAGAAAATAAATAAAAACTTAATAAATAAATACTTAAAAACTCGAGTTATCTATCGATACTCGAGGAGAATTATCGCCGGATTCGATGCCTTCTTCTCCCTTTTTCTCTCATTTTGAATATTTCGGTCTCCGAGACACATTCGTCCTCTTCCATACACTCCGGTTGGCTCTGTATCGCCAGTCCGGAGGGTCCTGGGGAAGGGGTTCTTTCATGCCTTCCCTCGGATGCTCGGGGAGAAGTCTTTTTTGCTGATTTTTGTGGAGAACGCGAGCTGGAGCCTTTAGTTGAGGACACCGCTTGGATCGATGGCACTGTCTTCGCTTGTTGCTGCTGTTGCGCCGGTTTAGAGGCCTTTTCCGGCTTGGCCGAAGTTTTATCGGTTAAATCATCTAATGAATCTGTCTGGATTCCCACTGTCGTATTGCTAACTGCAATAACTGTTTTAGCAAAAGATCTGGAAAAGGTGGGGGCAACTGTCTCACGGTACTTTTTCCTTGCTTCCATATATGGTAGTTTATCCTTGGTTCTGATTTCCATTATCTTTTTTTCCTCATTCATCTTGGGACAATTACGAGAATGCACCGGGTGGGCACCCTCGCAATTGACGCAAAAAGGATCGTTTTTGCACTCTGCATCCTCGTGCTTGTCCTGGCCACAGATAGGGCAGGTGGCCTTGCCCGCACATCGGGTAGCGATGTGGCCAAATCGCTGGCACTGAAAACAACGAACGGGAGCAGGAATATATGGACGAACAGGTACAGACTCATAACCTACGTACACTTTCTCGGGCAGACCTTCGAGGGCAAACGTAAGGAGAACGGAAGAGGTATTAATGACTTCGCCGTTGCGCTTCGTCGAGAGTCGACGAGCGTCTATTACTCCCTGAGATGACATTTCACTCTTTATCTCATCGATATCTACGTAGAGTAAGTCAAAGTGACTAATTACCCCTCTACAGGTATTTAAAGTTCTGTGCGTCTCCACGGTAACTGGGATGTCGTGCAGTTTTTTCATACTAAGAATCTTCTTACTTTGGGCTACGTTGGCTGTTTCGATGAGCAGTGTGCCATCACGGAGTTTCTTCGCAGACTTCAGCTCGCCAGAGACAGAAGCAGACAACACTCGACGTATTAGGAAGGGAGACACCTTTTTCAGGGTCTCACCTTCTTTCTGGCACCTCATCACTAGAAATCTCGTGCTTTCACTTAATTCATTATCTCCCCCGCCCGAGTCCGGACGGGATCTTTTTTGGGGTGGAGGGTTATTGTCCGCCATGCCCTATATAATTTTCATCCCCCAAGCTCCACACCCACCACGGAGCCACACATTTGGGACGCCACACCGCGAACCGGTGTGGTCGCCAGGGCTACCCGAGGGGATATAGCACCCTGGAGGTGGTCGTCTGTTTCGGGTTGGGTCTTCGATACAACGGGCCCACCAACCCGAGTGCCTCCGACCGCCCTACGCAGACCCCCACCTCCCTAGCACTCGCCACCGAACTTAACGGCAAGCCGATTGACCGGGGGTGGCTAGCCCCCGGCCTCCCGTTTACAGGGAATCCAGGGCCGAAGTGGGATATTGGACTCCGGTCCATACCGGGCATCCGACACCCGGCTGGGTTCCAGAGAACTCACCCACCAGGATCCCCTTCTCCCCCTTACGGGTCTCCATGCACGGCAAACACATGGGTGGGTCAAGGCAAGTTGGTATCGCCTCGCACAGACAGTTAACCCACTATACTGTCCGGACGCTACCCTCACTGGACTGGGGGGTTGTTTTCTGGGTTTCACCTCCCCGCCCTTTTAGTCGCCTCTTACGACAAGCAGGGATACTGCGGGAGTATTCTCTTTCCCCCTACCCGCAGGGGTAGCAACCTAATTCATGTCAATATAAGTTTATAGGACGTGAAATTCAATGTTTATTCCGTAACAATTAAATTTTTAAGATACCAGAGAAGGAATAAAATAAATCGTATTTCCAGTTAAAACATTAGATTTCAAAGTGCCTTAAATATGTCAGTACATTTTAAAAATTCGACTACGCGACCGAGGGCAATAGGGTTATCGCCGAGAACTTGTTCCAGCCCACCACTGATATGATATCTTTCTCGAAGAGCTCGGTACCTTTCACAAGCCGTCAATACGTGTTTTACGCTCAATGGGCAGTCGCATTCATCACAGCGAGGTGGGATCTTCTCTTCGGTGAAGAGGTATGAGTGGGTCAGGGCACAGTGCCCTATTCTCAGTCGCGTGATGACAACTTCCTCCCTACGACAGCTCCTGACGGAAGAGGCCCAAGCCTGCGTATCTGCTTTCAGGCAGCGCAATTTATTATTCGTTTGGCTCCTCCACGAGTCCTTCCACCTCTGCGCACATATATTTTTAAGGGTACACTTAAGGTCCTCTGCCGGTACCAAGAAAGAAAAGGCTTCTAGGTCGTTCAGTGCTTCCTTCGCCGCTGAGTCAGCCTTCTCGTTTCCGTCTGTTCCCACATGCCCAGGAACCCATGCAAAACTTACTCTTATTCCCTTTTTATTGAGAGAAGGAAGGGCATTATGTATATCCTGAACGATAGGACAGAGTGGGGAAAAGTCGGAAACTGCTTTCAATGGGCTTAAAGAGTCTGTGCAGATTATAAAAGACTTATTACAACCATGTATGCCGTGGATAGCCATCTTTATAGCGAACAGTTCCGCTGTGTAAACACTACACAGCGGGCTGAGCTTCGCTTTCACGACTCCGTGATTAGGGGAGTATACTGCGCACGAACAAGCTGAATTGGACTTGGATCCATCCGTATATATAGGGATGGTATCCGGGTGGGAATTCAGCATTTCCTTGAACATTACCTGGTATTCTGAATCGATGGTGGAGGATTTTTGTAGCTTGCTCAGTTCAAGGTAAATATCTGGCCGTGGTATATTCCATGGGGCTTGGTTGGGATAACCTACCGGGTAAACTTCCGGAAGAGAGAAATTATTCTCTTTGATAAAATTGTTAAAACGTACGCTTAAAGGGCGAGTGGCCCTTCTCCGTCCATTAAAATTGTCTAAAAATGTAGGGTTAAAAACAATATCGTGACATGGATGCTTGGTCATTGATAAAAGTTTTGCCACGTAGGAGCACATCAGTATGTTCCTGCGGACATACAGAGGGGGCTCTCCAGCGTCAGCATAAATCCTCAGAACCGGACTTGTCCTGAAAGCACCGGTGGCCAGCCGCAGTCCAGCATTGTGAACCGTTGTCAAAGGCCTCAAGTACGACTCTCGTCCGGAGGAGTAGACGAAGGAGCCGTAGTCCAGACGAGATCTAATGAGGGCACGGTACAGTAAAAGCATCGTGGTGCGATCTGCACCCCAGTTCGAGTTAGTTAAAACTTTTAAAATATTTAAGGCCTGACGGCATCTTTCACTTAACAGTCGTACATGTTCCCGCCAATTAAGTCGGTAATCAAATATCATACCGAGGAAACGTATTGACTCCACATATGGAAGGATTCTTCCACCCAAGCGCAGAGGTGGTGGAACATCATATCCCCGTTTTCGGTAAAAGTGAACGCATTTCGTCTTCTCAGCTGAGAAACGGAAGCCATTGCTGCGAGACCATTTATCCAGTTTATTTAGCGTCAGTTGTATTATTCTGGTTGCACTGACGAGTTTGGACGACCGGCAGAAAATAGCCAGGTCATCAACAAACAATGATCCCATTACCGGAGCCTTAATACAATCCACGACATCATTGATGGCGATTGCAAAAAGAGTGACACTTAAAACGGAGCCCTGGGGTACTCCGTTTTCCTGGGTGTAAAACTGAGACAGACTTTTCCCCACTCTCACTTTAAATACCCGGCTCCTTAAAAAGTTTTGAATAAAAATGGGTAAGTTACCCCTAAAACCCCAACTGTGCAGCGTCTTTAAAATTTTGTGCCGCCAGACCCTATCGAATGCCTTCTCCAGATCGAAGAAGACAGTGACGACATGTTGGCGCAAAAGAAAGGCTTCCTGGATGAAATTATCCGCCTGGACGAGATGGTCAATTGTCGATCTTCCCCGCCGAAAACCACACTGGATTTTAGCAAGTAGGTTCCTACGCTCCAACCACCAAACGAGCCGGCGATTGACCATTCTTTCCATGACCTTGCACAGGCAGCTGGGAAGAGAGATGGGTCTATAGTTGTTTGCATAGATCCTTTCCTTTCCTGGCTTTGGGATAGGGACTATTGCAGACTCCCGCCAGGATTGTGGGATAGTACCCTCCACCCAGAGTTGGTTGAGGGTGTGGAGGACTTCCGACAATGCGGCCTCGGGAAGATTCCGGATGAACGCATTGTGGACGCCATCCATTCCCGGTGAAGAGTCCCGGGAGTCCGCAATTGCGGAGGTCAGCTTCCACATATTGAAGCATTCATTGTAGGCAGCAATAGGACGCATACCACTGAAATTAAAATTCAGAGCGGCAGCCTCGGATCTATCTTTAATCGCTCTGAACGCTGCATCATAGTTGGCGTTACTGCAGGTCTTCGCGAGTAAACGACCAAAAACTTCACATATTTCCGGCTGGGAGGTCACCATCCGGTCATCGACCTTCAATATCGAAGCGCCGTGTTCCTGACGAGAGCCACAGATGCTTCGCACCTTCTTCCAGACCTGTGCACGTGGGGTTCTGTTATTTACGCCGGACACAAATTCCATCCAGGAAGCCTTCTTTGCTTCCTTCACGACTTGCCGAGCTTTGGCCCTCAAACGTCGGAAAGAGGCCAGATTTGTTGCCGTTGGATATTTGCTAAAAATGCGCAATGCTCGCTTACGCAATCTAATTGCATTGGCGCACTCCTCGGTCCGCCACGGCACAGCGGGCCGACGAGCGTGTCCCGAAGACCGCGGTATGCTGCAACTTGCAGCTTCAACTATTGATGATGTCAACACTTCGACGTTCCGTGATTCGTCAATAGTGGCATCGTGTTTAAAATGAAAATGTTTTCTAAAATTCGCCCAATCCGCTTTCCGGGTGATCCAGTTTTTTGGGGTGGTGAAAGTGTTATTAAAACTGCCCTCCTTGCGAATGAGAATGGGAAAGTGATCGCTTCCACATAGGTCTGTGTGTACTGACATTCGACATTTCCTCATTAAACTGCTAGTACACAAACAAAGGTCAATGGTTGGGAATTCTCCATTAAAACTGTTAAAACGAGTTTTTTCCCCGGTATTTAGCAAAAACAGATTAAAATTTCCGATAAAATTTGATAAAATCCGCCCTCTCCTGTTGCTCTGTCCCCTAGAGCTTCCCCACATACGGTCGTGGGCATTGAAATCGCCTAAAAGAATAAAAGGTTTTGGTAGCTGACGGACAAGATTCTCTAGGTTGCGTTCAGTGATTGGAGCTCCCTCGGGAAGATAAACGTTGCACAACGTTATGGGTTCCGGGGCGTGCACGGTCACAGCTACCGCTTGAAACGGCGTGTTAAGTTGCACCCGAGAGGTGTATAGGGCCTCTCGGGTGGCAATTGCCACTCCACCTTGGGCCCGCAGGCCACTGGTGTCGTCAAATCTAAAAACGTTAAAATGTTTTAAAATACCCTTGTCCGTCGTTTTAAAATACGTCTCTTGAAGACAAATGCAGGGCGGATTAAAATCGCGAATTAAAATATTCAGCTCCTCCTTATGACGATAAAAACCATTACAGTTCCACTGTAGTATAAAATTCATAACAATATCAGATTTTAAATTTAAAACCTGAAGTATGTATGTCCTTCGGGAGGATCAGCGCCGAATACGGTGCTCCTTCCCCTTTTGTCTGGCGAGGAGGATATCCGTCTCAGAGAGATTCTCATCCTCCTCCATAGCCTCCACTGGAGATGGTGCGCGTACCCCGGACGGACCGGGGGATGGCGTTTTATCACGCCTCGGGGGCGTGGAACCAGTGTTTTTTGGCGGGTTCTTCACAGAGGAACCCGCGCTGGTGGATGTAGATTTCGCCGGCTTTGTGGCCTTATCCGGCTTGGCTAGCTCGTCTTTATCTGGGCTTTTCTTACTCTCAACTATATCTACTTTGGGGATATCGTCCGAGATTTTGCTGCTCGGAGTGATAGTAACGACAGCGAAAGAACGAGAGAAGGTTGGGGCAATTAATGTCCGGTACTTTTTCCTGGCCTCGAAATATGACACCTAGTCGATAGTTTTGATCTCCATTATTTTCTTTTCCTCCTTCATCTTTGGGCAATCACGAGAGTACACTGGATGTGCACCCTCGCAATTGACACAAAGCGGCTCGGAGGTGCACTCATTACCCTCGTGCTTATCCTTGCCACAGCGCGGGCAGGTGGCCTAGCCCCCACATCTGGTAGCGATGTGGCCGAAGTGCTGGCACTGAAAGCATCGCATAGGGCTTGGTATGAATGGGCGGAAGGGAACCGATTCATAGCCAACAAATACCTTATCGGGGAGCGTGTCGCGCGAGAAGGTGAGGATTACAGATGTACTGTTAATCAGCTCACCGATACGCTTAATTTTCAGACGACGACAGTCAACGACGCCCTGAGAGGCCATTTCTCTCTTAATTTCGTCGTCGTCTACGTACAGCAGGTCATAGCTGCTAATCACTCCCCGACTGGTGTTCAGGGTACGGTGCACCTCGACCTTGACAGGATGGTCATGAAGTTTTTTCATGTTAAGCAGTTTCGCACTCTGCTTATCGTTGGCCGTTTCAATAAGTAGTGTACCGTCTCGAGGCTTCTTTGCAGATAGTATATCGCCAGTTACGGTGGACGAGAGGACTCTACGAATGAGGAAGGGAGACACCTTTGTAAGGGTCTCACCTTCCTTTGTACTTCTCATAATAAGATACCGCCTTGAGGCGGTGAGCGTTATTTCTCCCCCGCCCGTTTCCGGACGGGATCTTTTAGATGGAGGAAGATTTTCTAGCTCCATGAAAATTAGGAATTCATCCCCTGGGCTCCCTACCCACCACGGAGCCACATATTCGGGACGCCACACCGCAAACCGGTGTGGTCGCCAGGGCTACCCAAGGGATATAGCACCATTGTTTTGGGGGCCTGCTTCGGGTGGGGCCTCCAGTGCATGGGCCCTCCAAACCCATACACCTTTGGCCGCCCTACACAAACCCCCGTCACTCCAGCACTCGCCATCGAAACGTGTCGATAAGCCGATTGATCAAGACTGGCTAGATCTTGACCGCCCGATAACAGGGAATCCAGGGCCGAAGTGGGGTGTTGAACTCAGGCCCATACCGGGCTTCCGACACCCGGCTGGGTTCCAGAGAACTCACCCACCAGGATCCCCTTCTCCCCCTTACGGGTCTCCGCACACGGCAAACATGCGGGTGGATCGCAGGCCAGCTGGTATGGCCGCACACAGACAGTGGACCCACAAAACTGTCCGGACGCATCCCTTTGCTGCCTGGGGGTTTGTGTTCGGGGTTTCACCTCCCCGCCCTTTTAGTCGCCTCTTACGACAAGCAGGGATACTGCGGGAGTATTCTCCATCCCCCTACCCGCAGGGGTGATGATTACATAAGTTCAGTGTAATATTTTAATGATATTTTGTATTGATATATGTACATCTTGGTGTTATTTTATATTCTTGTAGTAGTAGTAGAATTATTGTTTAAGGGTACGTCGACTACTGCGGTCATTTCGGACCACTCTCGTCTATAGGTATTACCATTTTTTCGCATTGCGAATACTCTTGACGTACCCTATACAATTACATTATTTATGATATTTTGTACCATATATTTTACTTGTCAACAGGGAAAAATAAATTATTATTATTATTATTAAGGAACCACTTCTTACCTCACTTCTGCTAGACCTCTGTTGATTGTCAATGTTTTTTTTTATTCTTGTAAAAATTCCTCCCTTATAATATACGATAGTACACAATAACATACAAATTATATAATATATGATACTATAATTAAAATAGTGTTGTTTTGCAGATGCCGCCTACAAAAGAGAAGAAGAGAAAGGTGTGGGGAAATAAGGCTATGGCCGAAGCTGTGACTGCTGTTCGAGAAAAGAAAATGGGTTATTTGAGAGCTTCTAAGATATATGGTGTTCCCAAAGGAACGATTGAGAGGTTTGCCAAGGATTCACGAAGTATAAGTGAATTATTGAATGTTAAGTCGGGAAAGAAACCTGTACTCCCACACAAAAAGAATTCAAAAAATTTCATCCTCACCGTGTCTTCAATGTTAACGAGACTGGGGTCACTGTGGTCCAAAATAAGAAAACAAAGGTTATTTCACTAAAAGGTAAAAAAGTTGTAAGTAGTATAACGTCAGCTGAGAGAGGTAAGCTGATTACTGTGGTCACATGCATGAATGCCACTGGGGTATTTATACCTACAATGCTAATTTTCCCTACGCAAAATATGATTCAGCCTCTGATGAATGGAGCTCCTTCTGGATCTATTTGGGGTTGCCATCCATCTGGGTGGATCCAGATGGACATTTTCACAAAATGGATGGACCATTTCATAAAGTCAAAACCTACTGAGTCTGATCCTGTTCTGTTTGTAGTGGATGGACACTACAGCCATGCAAGAAATGTTGAGGTGATTGATATGGCTCGGAGCTCGCATGTTTCCATCATCTGCTTACCTCCACATCCACGCATAGGATGCAACCGCTAGATATGGGCTTCATGGGTCCTCTGAAGACGTATTATTCTCAGGAGATTGAAACATGGCTGCGTAATAACCCTGGGAAAGTCGTCACGCACTACCAAGTTGCAGAGATATTAGAGAAAGTTTACACAAAGGCTGCAACCATGGCTGTTGCAGAAAAAGCCTTCCGAAAAACTGGACTTGTTTCATGCAACAGAAATGATTTTTTGGATATCGACTTTGAAGAAGAAGATGAGGTGCCTAAAGATGAGTCAGAAGGTATTCCTAGCCTACATGTTTCTGCACAAGTTACTGCCTCTAAAAACAGTGGATCGCATCCAGAAAAGCCTCTCATCGAACCATCTTATATTTCCCCAGTGCCTTCTACACCAAGCACATCGGGAAATTCATCTCGTTCAGGTTCTGCTGCTGTAGTTACCACCTCCCCTTATAAAAAACTTAAATGGAGAAATCCGAAAAAATCCAAAAGGATAAATTTGATAAAACAGGAAAGAAAACCACTAGCTCTACCACCAAGCCTGTAACTTCTGTAGTTTCAATGGCTAAAAAGAAAACCAAAATTAGTATCAAGCAATCAAAGACGTGATATAAACAAGCTCCACGCAGCGAGTCAAGCACTGAAGATGATGATGAGCCACCCCTACAAGATTCCGACTCCACCTTCAGTTCTGATGACTCTCAAGAAATGAATGAAGTAGTAGTGGTAGTTTTTGGTGTTGTAGGGTGCGCCGAAGGCTAGGTAATTTTGCACCGCTACACAGCCCGTTGGTTAAAAAATAATAATAATATTCACACGAACAGTCGAACATCGAATCGCTTGGCTGTGTGTAGTAAGTGGTACAAAGTTTTCCAAACCTCGAGTTATTCTGTGGATATAAAATTTAATAATTGGTGAAGTGCTGAACGAAGCTATAATCTTGTCGGTGTACTGATTGCGTGTTCCAAGAGTGTAAAGAGGATATCTTTTTTACCACCTTTCATTCGGAACCCTTTCTTGTTGACATTTCGATCCGAAACAAAAGAGAATCGATTACCTCTTCAATCACAATTTCTCTAATTTTCTAAACTTTTCTTCATATTTTGGGATTTAAAATACCATGATATGTACGATATGCAGTGAGTCTCTGCCATCGCACGGGGACTACGTGGTTTGTTGCTCCTGCCGTGGTAACATTACGAATGCGCCGGGGTCAAGGAGTCCACGTACAGATCTATGTCCAGAAAAAATAAGGATGCATGGAAATGTATTGGTTAAGAACATCTGGAATTTCGCCTAGAATGTACCCCAGGTCTCCCACTAGCTGCAGCCAGTTACGAACCGCCCGATATCTCTCACACTCCGTCAGGATATGTCGAATGCTAAGAGGACAGTCGCAGTCATCACATCGCGGTGGATTTTTCTCTTCGGTGAAGAGGAAGGAGTGGGTCAGAGGGCTGTGCCCTATCCCTAGTCGTGTTATGACGACTTCCTCTCGGCGACTCTTCCTGACGGACGAAGGCCACGCTGTCACTACCGGTTTTAAACCGCGCAGTTTGTGACTTTCGGTGGTTCTCCACGCCTCCTTCCACTGCTCTAGGACTGCATTTCTTAAAGCCGCCTTCACATCTTGGAAGGGTACCGGCATCGGTTCCATGGCGTCCATTGCGAGTGCCTCTTTCGCCAAAGTGTCGGCTCTCTCGTTCCCGGTGATACCCACGTGTCCAGGGATCCACGTGAAAAAGATCTTAATTCCCTTTTTGTCAAGAGAGAGGAGTGACGATTGAATCTCCTGGACTAAAGGCTGCGCGGGAAAAAGGCCGGAAATGGCATTCAGTGCACTTAGGGAGTCCGAGCATACAACGAAGGAGCCACGGTCCTGAATCCCATCCAAGGCCCGCCTAATAGCGTACAGCTCCGCTGTGAAAGCGCTACACATTGGATGAAGCCTTGCTTTCACAGCTTCGTGATGGGGTGAGAAGACTGCGCACGCGCTGGCGGTGCCTGATCTGGAGCCGTCGGTATAAATAGGCACGAGATCTCGATGGGTGTCTAAGAACATATAGAATAGACGCTGGTACTCTTCTGCAGTGGTAAAGTGTTTTAGGCGCTTGTTAAGATCAGTATTGATTTTCGGCGCGGGAGTGACCCAAGGCGGACTTTTGCAGCTTCCTATAGGGTATATGTCTGGGAGTGTAATACCTTGCGCTTGGATGAAAGTATAAAACCTTATGCTAGCAGGCCTAGTGGCTCTTGTCCGGCGATTTAAAAGTTCTATTAATTGGGGTTTAAAAACAAGGTTGAAACATGGGTGGGACTTCATAAATAAAATTTTGGCAAAGTAATTGTACATGAGCAGGTTCCTTCGGTGGCACAATGGCGGCTCTCCTGTATCCACATAGAGGCTTTGCACCGGACTAGTCCGGAACGCCCCAGTGGATATCCGAAGGTCTGCATTGTGTACCGCGTTCAGAGTACGTAGGTACGACTCCCGACCGGAGGCGTATACGAAGGAACCATAGTCAAGCTTCGACCGGACTAACGAGCGGTACAACAAGATCAGCATTGAGCGGTCGGCTCCCCATGTTGAGTGACATAAGAATTTTAAAATGTTTAGAGTCTTAAGACATTTAAATTTTAAAGTATCGATATGTTCCCGCCAGTTGAGGCGACAGTCAATAATCATGCCTAAAAAACGTAGTTAACAAACAGAAGGTTTGTACCACCCAAGGTTAGTGATGGGGGAATGGTGTGACCCCTACACCGGCGTAGGTGGAGGCATTTAATTTCCTCCAAGGAGAATTTAAACCCGTTATCTTTGGACTACCTATCCAACTTGTTGAGAGTGAGCTGGATAAGTCTGCCAGCGGTAGCAGGTTGGGATGACCTACAAAAAATTGCGAAGTCTTCCACAAACAGTGAGCCAATTACCGGTGTTTTTACACAGTTAGCGATATCGTTAATCGTTATGGCAAATAGCGTTACGCTAAGTACTGAACCTTGGTGAACACCGTTCTCTTGACTATAAAATTTCGATTCGTGTTGGCCAACTCTCACTTTGAAAACTCGGTCCGATAAAAAATTTTGAATAAAAGGGGGTAGGTTACCCCTAAATCTCCATTCGAGCATCCTTCTTAAGATTTTGTGACGCCAAACTCGTTCGTATCCCTTCTCTATGTCAAAAAATACCCCGACTACATTTTGGCGAAGAAGAAAGGCTTCCTTGATATAGTTGTCTATTTTGACTAAATGATCGATAGTGGATCGGCCTCTGCGGAAGCCACACTGAATACTAGAGAGAAGGTTTCGGTGCTCTAGCCACCAGATGATCCGCCGATTCACCATTCTTTCCATAGCCTTACACAGGCAGCTGGTGAGGGATACAGGTCTAAAGTTATTCGGGTCGGCTCGGTCTTTGTCTTTTTTTTGGAACTACCGCAGACTCCCGCCAGGACGGTGGAAAAGAACCTTCTAGCCATACTTCGTTGAAGGTATGGAGGACCCCCAACAGTGCCGATTCCGGGTTATTCCGGAGGAAGGCATTGTGGTCCCGGAGAAGTGACATGGGAGTCAGCAATGGCGGATTTGAGTTCTCAGAGGGAAAACGGAAGGTTGTAATCCGCCAAGGGATGTCTTTCCTTAAAGTTTATCGGAGACATCTCCGATCGCTCCTTGGTTTTCAGAAATGTCGAGTCGTAGCTCCTATTACTGCTGGTTTTGGCGAGTAGCTGGCCGAAAATGTCGCTGACAGTAATTTCAAACGTTATTACATCGCCGTCGACATGTAAAAAGGAGATGCCGACCTGTTGGTGGTTAACCGATCTTGCGCAAGACCTGTGTAAGTGGTGTTCTATAGTTGACACCCGAGACAAATTCCACCCAGGAAGCCTTCTTCGCCTTATTCACGACCTATCGACCCTTAGCTCTTAAGCGCCGGAAAGCGGAAAGGTTCGTGTCCGTCGGAAACGTTTTGAAAATTTGTAGCGCCTTTTTCCGTTTGCGAATGGCAGCTGCGCATTCTTCATTCCACCAAGGTACAGATGGTATCGATTTGAGACGACGAGACCGTGGTACGCTTGTGTTCGCGGCTTCAATGATGCAGCTTGTTAAATGATTAATGATAGACACGCTGTTTAGCGTCATGTCGTGTTTAAATGTAAAATTGCTCTTAAAACGATCCCAATCGGCTCTCCGGATAATCCAGTTGCCCTGCCGAATAAAAATGGGGTTAGAACGTCCCTCTTTCAGTATAAAAATGGGATAGTGATCACTCCCACATAGATCATCGTGTACGGACATACTCAGTTTATTTAACAACACGCTCGATGTCGCGCATAGGTCTTTATAGGAGAAGTCACCGGTAAAGCTGTTGAACCGGGTTTTCTCTCCGTCGTTCAATAAAACTAGGTTAGACTCCGTAATAAAGGAAGATAAAATCCGTCCTCTACGATTGCACTGCCCTCTACTGCTTCCCCATAGGGCATCCTGTGCGTTGAAGTCACCAAGTAAAATAAAGGGCTGAGGCAGCTGGTGGACAAGGGCTTCCAAATTAAAACGGGTGACAGGTGTACCCTCCGGCAGATATACGTTGCATAACGTAACCATCTGCGGAGCGTGAACTGTCACCGCCACCGCCTGAAACGGTGTGTTCAGGTGTACCTGGGAGGTGTAAAGGGCCTCCCGGATAGCAATTGCAACTCCACCCTGGGCTCGTTGGCCGCGGGTGTCGTCTAATCTAAAAACCTTAAAATGGTTTAAAATGCCCTTGTCCGTGTTTTTAAAATGCGTTTCCTGAAGACAAACGCAAACCGGGTTAAAATCACGTATTAAAACGTCCAGCTCCTCCTTATGCCGATAAAAACCGTTGCAGTTCCACTGCAATATAAAAGCCATTGGAATTAAATAAAAAATAGAAAGAAAATAAACTAGGTTAAAATCGAGCGGTTAAAAATTGAGGAGGTCAGCGTTTTATGCGATTTTTCTTCCCCTTGATACGAACTTGGAGGATATCAGTGTCTGATAGACACTCATCCTCCTGCATTGGCTCTGGGGTGCTGTTTCGAGCCTTGCCAGATGGACCGGGGGATTGCGAGTTTCCACGCTTGGATTGCGTGGCCCCGGCAGATGTTTTGGCCGGGTTCCGCTTAGGGGAACCCGGACCGGTGGGTTTTGTCTTGGATTCCGGATTGGAAGCCTTAACCGGAGTGGACATTCTCTGTTGTGGCTTTAGTTTCTTGGTTGGCATTTTCTACCGTCTGGGTCGAGATGGTGACCTTTGCGATCGGAGTGGCAGCGACATGAGCCCATGATCTGGAAAACGTGGGGGCAACTTGTGCTCTATACTTTTTCCGAGCCTCGAGGTACGGGATTTTATCCACCGTCTTAATCTCCATGATTTTACGCTCTTCGATCATCTTTGGACAATCACGAGAGTACACGGGATGGTCACCCTCGCAATTCACGCAAAGTGGGTCACTTGTGCATTCCGCACCGTCATGCTTATCCAGGCTGCAGCATGGGGGGCAGGTGGCCTTGCTCTGGCATCGTCTGGCCATATGGCCAAATCGCTGGCACTGGTAGCATCTCATATGTGCCGGTATGAATGGCCGCACTGGGACCGATTCATAACCGACGAACACTTTGTTGGGGAGGACGTCACGTGCGAACGTAAGAATGATAGATGTCTTGTTGACCCTTTCTCCGATGCGCTTAGTAGTGCCGACGAGCATCGGAAACCCCCTGTGGGGCCATCTCCCGCTTTATCTCGTCGATCTCAACGTACAGTAAGTCGAAGTGGCTAATCACTCCCCGACAGGTGTTCAAGGTACGGTGCACCTCGACCTTGACGGGAATGTCGTGCAGCTTTACGGTCTTCAATAGTTCCTCGCTCTGAGCCCTGTTTGCGCTTTCGATGAGCAGTGTGCCATCGCAGCTTTTTTGCCGATTTGAGATCTCCAGGAACCAAACCCGACAGAACTTTACGAATTAGCAAGGGGGAAACCTTTTTCAGGCTCTCCCCTTCCTTCTGGCACCTCATCACTAGATAGCGCTGACTAGCGCCGTAAATATTATCTCCCCCGTCCGAATTCGGACGGGATCTTTTTTGGGGTGGAGGTTTGTTGTCCGCCATGCCCTAGATAACATTCGTCCCACGAGCTCCCCACCCACCATGGAGCCACACATTTGGGACACCACACCGCGAGCCAGTGTGGTCGCCAGGGCTACCCGAGGGGATATAGCACCCAGGAGGTGGTTGTCTGTTTCGGGTCTTCGTCTTAATGTCTTCGATATAACTTGCCCAACAACCCGAGAATCTCCGACCGCCCTACGCAGACACCCACCTCTCTAGCACTCGCCACCGAACTAAGCGGTAAGCCGATTGACCGGGGGTGGCTAGACCCCGGCCTCCCGTTTAGTAGTAGTAGTATTTGGGTGAATAGGGTGCTTCGACGACTGAGGTCATTCGCACCACGTCAGCCTAAAATCACCAAGTCATGTTATTTAAATAAATAGTTAATATATAAATAAATAAATAAATAAGTAAATAAAAGCGACGCAGATCACATTAAAATGGGCGTGAGATAAAACACCACATAATGGTTGGTCACAAACAGTTAAAAAGCCCTGACTCTTTTAAAAATAACATTATCCGACTGACACAATCAGGATCGTCTCCTAGGACGTGTCCTAGGTCTCCCCTGATGTTCAGCCGGATGCGGAGAGCACGGTATCTATCACACATCGTCAGAAGGTGTCTCACAGTTAAGGGAGAGTCGCAATGCTCACAGTAGGGAGGGATCTTCTCTTCGGTGAAGAGGTAAGAGTGAGTGAGGGCACAGTGCCCTATCCTCAACCGTGTGATTGCGACCTATTCCCTGCGAGTCATCCCGACTTATGTGGGCCATACTGATACTACCGGCTTTATGGTGCGCAACTTATTCTCTGTCAGGGAATGCCAGGTTTCCTTCCACTGTCCAAAGGCTACGTTTCTCAGCGTAGCCTTTAAGTCTTGGTACGGTACCAACGCTGACGAAATGTGTTCGTCTTGGAGAGCCTTCTTCGCTGCCGAGTCGGCCATCTCGTTACCGGCTATTCCCACGTGTCCAGGTACCCACAGAAAACGGATAACGATTCCCTTCATAGAAAGGGATAAAAGATGACTATGAATCTCCTGGACAAGTGGGTGCATCGGGGAATAACCGGAAATGGCCTGCAGCGCACTCACAGAGTCACTACAGACCATGTATGCGCCACAATTGCCCCTAATACCACCAAGAGCCATCTTTATGGCGAAAAGCTCCGCCGTGTAGATGCTGCACAGCGGGCTTAGCTTCACCCCGATGACTCCATGGTGGGACGAGACCACCGCGCATACACATGCCGACTCGGATTTCGAACCATCCGTAAACACGGGAGTGAAATCGGAGTGGTGGCACAGCTCTTCCCTAAAAAGTTGTTGGTACTCCATAGGCGTCGTGGAACCTTTCTGGCCAGTTCGTAGGGTAAAACTACACTTCGGAAAGGGCACTCGCCATGGTGGGTGACCGGAATATCCATGGCCGTACACTTCTGGAAGTCTCACATCTGTTCCTTCCATAAAATTTTTAAAACGGACGCTCAGGGGTCTGGTGGCCCTTGTCCGCCTGTTAAAAATGTTTAAAAACCTGGGATTAAAAATTACGTTGAAACACGGGTGAGTCCTCGTAGATAAAATTTTTGCCACGTAGTTAGCCATTAGGATGTTCCTCCGGGTATCCAGCGGGGGCTCTCCGGCATCCGAGTATACGCTTAGGACGGGAGACGTCCTGAACGCTCCGGTCGCCAAACGTAGCCCCGCGTTGTGAACCGTTGCCAGCGGTTTCAGGTAGCTTTTGCGGCCCGAGGAGTAGACGAAAAATCCATAGTCCAACTTGGAACGCACCATTGCCCTGTAAAATGAAAGCATGGTGGTCCTGTCGGCGCCCCATGTAGTGTGCGATAAAACACGTAAAATATTTAAAACGTAAAAACATTTTTCTTTAAGAATCCGGATGTGTTCCTTCCAATTAAGCTTGGAGTAGTAGTAGTAGTTGGGTGTTCGGGTGCGTCGACGACTATGGTCATTGGCACCGCGCACAATCTATTTTATTTATATACCATTCCTAAAATCATATATAATTTATACATACGTATTCATCTTGTATCACTATAGATATATCTATATTATATTTTGTTAAGAAGCCCGATTTCTTTTATGTAAGACAAGACTCGGTTAATTCGATCGATATCGTCTCCTAAAACTTCCTTTAGGTGTCCCCTGACGCCTAGCCTTTCGCGCATACCTTGGTATTTGTCGCACTCCGTCAGGAGGTGTCGCACACTGAGAGGACAGTCACAATCATCACAGCATGGTGGTATCTTCTCGTCTGTAAAGAGGAACGAGTGGGTCAGGGCGCAGTGCCCAATTAAGCTTGGAATCGAACACCATCCCGAGAAAACGAACCGAATCAGCGTATGGTAAAACCCTACCACCGAGACGCAACTCTGGTGGTATGTGGTTGCCCCTGCAACGATGAAAATGTACGCATTTTGTCTTTTCCGCTGAGAAGCGGAAGCCGTTCTTTTGGGACCAGCCGTCCAGTTTATTAAGACAGAGTTGTATCTGTCTGGACGCGGTAACTAGTTTGGAGGACCGGCAGAGAATAGCCAGGTCATCCACAAACAGTGAGCCCATGACAGGTCCCGTGATGCAGTCGATAGCGTCATTGATCGCAATAGCGAACAATGTCACACTAAGGACTGATCCTTGAGGCACTCCATTTTCCTGCGTATAGGGTTCGGAAAGGTGTTTACCTACTCTGATTCTAAAAACTCGGTCCGATAAAAAATTTTTAATAAAAATGGGAAGACTTCCCCTAAAACCCCAGCCATGCAACGTGTTTAAAATCTTCTGACGCCAGACCCTGTCATACGCCTTCTCCAGGTCAAAGAAGACCGCGATGACGTGCTGGCGTAGAAGAAAGGCCTCCTGGATGAAATTGTCGCTCCGAACGAGGTGATGAATGGTTGATCGACCTCGCCGGAAACCACACTGGATATTCGACAAAAGGTTCCGCCGCTCTAACCACCAAACGAGCCGACGGTTTACCATCCTTTCCATTACCTTGCACAGACAGCTGGTAAGGGAGATGGGCCTGTAGTTACTCGGGTCCGCTCTGTCCTTTCCCTGTTTAGGGATCGGAACCACCGCAGATTCCCTCCAGGAAGATGGGAAGCTACCCTCGAACCATAACTGGTTGAGGGTGCTCAGGATCTCCATCAACGCTTCCCCCGAAAGATTTCGAAGGAAGGCGTTGTGGATTCCGTCCAGTCCCGGAGAGGTGTCCTTGGAATCCGTTATGGCTGACCGTAGTTCCCAAAGCGAGAACGGGTCGTTGTACTCCGCGATTACGGACGTCTCAGCAAAGCAAAGAGGAGTTCTGTGGAAGCGTTCCTTGATGGCCAAGAACGCTTCCGAGTAACTCCTGTCGCTGCTTATATTGGCTAGTGACTCGCCAAAGGCCTCGGCTACATCGCGAGGGGAGCTCACGATTTGGCCATTTATTCTCAAGCAAGACGCCGTACTCCCTGCGGGAGGCCGAGATGCATCTCACCTTATTCCACGCCTGTGCAAGTGGTGTCCTGTGGTTAATGCTATTGACGAATTCCATCCAGGAGGCCCTTTTCGCCTCCTTCACGACTCGTCGGGCTTTCGCTCGCAGTCGACGGAAGGACGAAAGGTTCGTTGCGGTTGGGTACTTGTTAAAAAGACGAAGGGCACGTTTTCGAAGACGAATTGCCTCGGCGCACTCCTTGTTCCACCAAGGAACCGCTGGCCGTGGGACATTACCCGATGACCGAGGGACGCTGCAATTCGCTGCTTCGATCAAGCACCTTGTTAAAACCTCCACATTGTGTGTGGCATCACAATAACAATTGTGTTTAAAATTAAAAACGTCTCTAAAATTCTGCCAGTCCGCTTTACGGACAATCCAATTGCCCGGTCGGATAAAATCAGTGTTAAAACTTCCTTCAGGATTTATTAAAATGGGGAAGTGATCACTGCCACAAAGATCTGTGTGCACGGTCAAATTAAACTTGTTAAAAAGACTGCTCGTTGCCATAGCTAAATCTATACAGGAGTATTCTCCATTAAAAACATTAAAACGGGTTTTCTCACCGTTGTTAAGTAATAAAAGGTTAAAATCGAGGATGAAACTGGCTAAAATCCGTCCCCTCCTTGTGTTTTGGCCTCTTGAGCTTCCCCACAAGGGGTCATGGGCATTTAAATCACCCAATAATATAAATGGCCTAGGCAACTGCTGGACAAGTCTCTCTAGGTTGGAACGAGTTACCGGTGCACCCTCCGGCATATAAACGTTGCATAACGTTATATTTTGCGGGGTAAACAAGGTTATGCCCACTGCCTGAAACGGGGTGTCAATCGGTACTCAAGAGGTGTAAAGGGCCTCCCGAACAGCAATCGCCACCCCGCCATGGGCTCTATGACCAGTAAGGTCATCTAGCCTTTCGACCTTGTATCCCCTTAAAATTCCACTGTCCCTCGCCTTAAGATGCGTCTCCTGGAGACATATTACAGAAGGGTTAAAATCTCGGATTAAAATGGCCAACTCCTCCTTATGCCTATAAAATCCATTACAGTTCCACTGTAAGATAGAGGTCATAAAATTTAAAAATATATAAATAAATATATAAATAAATAAAAGACCTAAAAATAATTAAAAATAATAAGAAAAAAGGATCAGCCTAGGTCCGAGCTAAGGAGAGATCAGCGCTTGAGGCGCTGCTTCCTTCCCTTTTTTCTAATTATTTCAATTTCTGTATCTGAGATACAGAAATCTTCGTCCATGGCTTCCTGTGGAGGCGTTTTTGCCTCACCAGATGAACCGGTGGATGGTGAGTTACCACGCTTTGTTTGCGTGGCCCCGGCGGTGGATTTGGTGGGGTTCTTCCTAGGAGAACCCGGACCGGTGTTTTTTGTATTTTGTGCCGGATTTGAGGCCTTAGTCGGCGTGGCTGATTTCTGTGCAGAGGCAACAGTTTTTGGGCTCACAGTTTCTTCCGTCTGTGTGGAAATGGTGACCTTGGATGCTCGAGTAGTAGTGGGGTTTATAGGGTGCGTCGACGGCATGGTCATTTGGCACCACTACGCGTCATAATTATAAAAAATAAATATACGCTGCATATTATATTATAATTAAGTACTTGAAATAAACGCTGAGTCAAAATTAAAAATGTTACATCCTTAAAATACTATTAAATAGGCCAGTTTCGTTTAAAAATTCCAAAGTGCGGTTGAGAACATCTGGGTCATCGCCTAGAATGTACCCCAGGTCTCCCACTAGCTGCATCCTGTTGGGCACCGCCCGATATCTCTCACACTCCGTCAGGGTATGTTGAATGCTAAGAGGACAGTCACAGTCATCACATCGCGGTGGAATTTTCTCTTCGGTGAAGAGGAAGGAGTGGGTCAGAGGGCTGTGCCCTATCCCTAGTCGTGTTATGACGACTTCCTCTCGGCGACTCTTCCTGACGGACGAAGGCCACGCTGTCACTACCGGTTTTAAACCGCGCAGTTTGTTACTTTCGGTGGTTCTCCACGCCTCCTTCCACTGCTCTAGGACTGCATTTCTTAAAGCCGCCTTCACATCTTGGAAGGGTACCGGCATCGGTTCCATGGCGTCCATTGCGAGTGCCTCTTTCGCCAAAGTGTCGGCTCTCTCGTTCCCGGTGATACCCACGTGTCCAGGGATCCACGTGAAAAAGATCTTAATTCCCTTTTTGTCAAGAGAGAGGAGTGACGATTGAATCTCCTGGACTAAAGGCTGCGCGGGAAAAAGGCCGGAAATGGCATTCAGTGCACTTAGGGAGTCCGAGCATACAACGAAGGAGCCACGGTCCTGAATCCCATCCAAGGCCCGCCTAATAGCGTACAGCTCCGCTGTGAAAGCGCTACACATTGGATGAAGCCTTGCTTTCACAGCTTCGTGATGGGGTGAGAAGACTGCGCACGCGCTGGCGGTGCCTGATCTGGAGCCGTCGGTATAAATAGGCACGAGATCTCGATGGGTGTCTAAGAACATATAGAATAGACGCTGGTACTCTTCTGCAGTGGTAAAGTGTTTTAGGCGCTTGTTAAGATCAGTATTGATTTTCGGCGCGGGAGTGACCCAAGGCGGACTTTTGCAGCTTCCTATAGGGTATATGTCTGGGAGTGTAATACCTTGCGCTTGGATGAAAGTATAAAACCTTATGCTAGCAGGCCTAGTGGCTCTTGTCCGGCGATTTAAAAGTTCTATTAATTGGGGTTTAAAAACAAGGTTGAAACATGGGTGGGACTTCATAGATAAAATTTTGGCAAAGTAATTGCACATGAGCAGGTTCCTTCGGTGGCACAATGGCGGCTCTCCGGTATCCACATAGAGGCTTTGCACCGGACTAGTCCGGAACGCCCCAGTGGATATCCGTAGGCCTGCATTGTGTACCGCGTTCAGAGTACGTAGGTACGACTCCCGTCCGGAGGCGTATACGAAGGAACCATAGTCAAGCTTCGATCGGACCATCGAACGGTACAACAAGATCAGCATTGAGCGATCGGCTCCCCATGTTGAGTGACTTAAGAATTTTAAAATGCTTAGAGTCTTAAGACATTTAAGTTTTAAAGTATTGATATGTTACCGCCAGTTGAGGCGACAGTCAATAATCATGCCTAAAAAACGTACAGAGTCAACAAACGGAAGGTTTGTACCGCCCAAGGTTAGTGATGGGGGAATGGTATGACCCCTACACCGGCGTAAGTGGAGGCATTTAGTTTTCTCCAAGGAGAATTTAAAGCCGTTATCTTTGGCCCACCTATCCAACTTGTTTAGAGTAAGCTGGATAAGTCTGCCCGCGGTAGCTGGTTGGGATGACCTACAAAAAATTGCGAGGTCGTCCACAAACAGTGAGCCAATTACCGGTGTTTTTACACAGCGATATCGTTAATCGCTATAGCAAATAGCGTTACGCTAAGTACTGAACCTTGGGGAACACCGTTCTCTTGACTATAAAATTTCGATTCGTGTTGGCCAATTCTCACTTTAAAAACTCGGTCCGATAAAAAATTTTGAATAAAAATGGGTAGGTTACCCCGAAATCCCAATTCGTGCATCGTTCTTAGGATTTTGTGACGCCAAACTCGGTCGTATGCCTTCTCTATGTCAAAAAATACCCCGACTACGTGTTGACGCAGAAGAAAGGCTTCCTGGATATAGTTGTCAATTCTGACTAAATGATCGGTAGTGGAACGGCCTCTGCGGAAACCACATTGAATACCAGAGAGAAGGTTTCGGCGCTCTAGCCACCATACGAGCCGCCGATTCCCCATTCTTTCCATAGCCTTACACAGGCAGCTAGTGAGGGATACAGGTCTAAAGTTATTCGGGTCGGCTCGGTCTGCGCCTTTTTTGAGTATAGGAACTACTGCAGACTCCCGCCAGGACGGTGGAAAACAACCTTCTACCCATAGTTGGTTGAAGGTATGGAGAACCTCCAACAGTGCCGACTCCGGGATATTCCGGAGGAAGGCATTGTGGACCTCGTCAGGTCCCGGGGAAGTGATATGGGAGTCAGCAATGGCAGATTTGAGTTCCCAGAGGGAAAACGGAAGGTTGTAATCCGCCAAGGGATGTCTTTCCTTAAAGTTTATCGGGGACATCTCCAATCGCTCCTTGGTTTTCAGAAACGTAGGGTCGTAGCTCCTGTTACTGCTGGTTTTGGCAAGTAGCTGGGCGAAAATGTCGCTGATAGTAATTTCAGACGTTATTACATCGCCATTGCCATGTAAAAAGGAGATGCCGACCTGTTGGTGGTTACCCGATAGACTCCTGATCTTGCGCCAGACCTGTGTCAGTGGTGTTCTACAGTTGACATCCGAGACAAATTCCACCCAGGAAGCCTTCTTCGCCTTATTCACGACCTGCCGAGCCTTAGCTCTTAAGCGCCGGAAGGCGGAAAGGTTCGTGTCCGTCGGGAACTTTTTAAAAATTTGTAGCGCCTTTTTCCGTTTGCGAATGGCAGCTGCGCATTCTTCATTCCACCAAGGTACACATTGTCTTGATTTGAGACGGCGAGACCGTGGTACGCTTGTATTCGCGGCTTCGATGATGCAGCTTGTTAAATGATTAATGTTAGACACGCTGTTTAGCGTCATGTCGTGTTTAAAGGTAAAATTGCTCTTAAAACGACCCCAATCGGCTCTCCGGATAATCCAGTTGCCCTGCCGAATAAAAATAGGGTTAGAACGTCCCTCTTTCAATATAAAAATGGGATAGTGATCACTCCCACATAAATCGTCGTGTACGGACATACTCAGTTTATTTAAAAACACGCTCGATGTCGCGCATAAGTCTATAGAGGAGAAGTCACCAGTAAAGCTGTTGAACCGAGTTTTCTCCCCGTCGTTTAATAAAACTAGGTTAGACTCCGTAATAAAACAAGATAAAATCCGTCCTCTACGATTACATTGCCCTCTACTGCTTCCCCATAGAGGATCGTGTGCGTTGAAGTCACCGAGTAAAATAAAGGGCTGAGGCAGCTGGTGGACAAGGGCTTCCAAATTAAAACGGGTGACAGGTGTACCCTCCGGCAGATATACGTTGCATAACGTAACCATCTGCGGAGCGTGAACTGTCACCGCCACCGCCTGAAACGGTGTGTTCAGGTGTACCTGGGAGGTGTAAAGGGCCTCCCGGATAGCAATTGCAACTCCACCCTGGGCTCGTTGGCCGCGGGTGTCGTCTAATCTAAAAACCTTAAAATGGTTTAAAATGCCCTTGTCCGTGTTTTTAAAATGCGTTTCCTGAAGACAAACGCAAACCGGGTTAAAATCACGTATTAAAACGTCCAGCTCCTCCTTATGCCGATAAAAACCGTTGCAGTTCCACTGCAATATAAAAGCCATTGGAATTAAATAAAAAATAGAAAGAAAATAAACTAGGTTAAAATCGAGCGGTTAAAAATTGAGGTGGTCAGCGTTTTATGCGATTTTTCTTCCCCTTGATACGAACTTGGAGGATATCAGTGTCTGATAGACACTCATCCTCCTGCATTGGCTCTGGGGTGCTGTTTCGAGCCTTGCCAGATGGACCGGGGGATTGCGAGTTCCCACGCTTGGATTGCGTGGCCCCGGCAGATGTTTTGACCGGGTTCCGCTTAGGGGACCCCGGACCGGTGGGTTTGGCCTTAGATTCCGGATTGGAAGCCTTAACCGGAGTGGCCGATTTCTCTTCTGCGGGTTTAGTTTCCTGATTGGCATTTTCATCCGTCCGGGTCGAGATTGTGACCTTTGCGATCGGAGTGGCAGCGACATGAGCCCACGACCTGGAAAAAGTGGGGGCAACTTATGCTCTATACTTTTTACGAGCCTCGAGATACGGGATTTTATCCACCGTCTTAATCTCCATGATTTTGCGCTCTTCAGTCATCTTTGGACAATCACGAGAGTACACGGGATGGGCACCCTCGCAATTGACGCAAAGCGGGTCACTTGTGCATTCCACACCGTCATGCTTATCCAGGCTGCAGCGGGGGCAGGTGGCCTTGCCCTGGCATCGTGTGGCCATGTGGCCGAATTGCTGGCACTGGTAGCATCTCATAGGTGCCGGTATGAATGGCCGCACTGGGACCGATTCATAACCGACGAACACTTTGTCGGGGAGGACGTCACGCGCGAACGTAAGGATGACAGATGTCGTGTTGACCCTTTCCCCATTGCGCTTAGTAGTGAGTCGACGAGCATCACAAACCCCCTGTGGGGCCATCTCCCGCTTTATCTCGTCGATCTCAACATAAAGTAAGTCGTAATGGCTAATCACTCCCCGACAGGTGTTCAAGGTACGGTGTACCTCGACCTTGACGGGAATGTCGTGCAGCTTTACGGTCTTTAGAAGTTTCTCACTTTGAGCCCTGTTTGCCGTTTCAATGAGCAGTGTGCCATCGCGAAGCTTTTTTGCCGATTTGAGATCCCCAGGAACCAAACCCGACAGAACTTTACGAATAAGAAAGGGGGAAACCTTTTTCAGGCTCTCCCCTTCCTTCTGGCACCTCATCACTAGATAGCGCTGACTAGCGCCATAAACATTTTCTCCCCCGTCCGAATCGGGACGGGATCTTTTTTGGGGTGGAGGTTTGTTGTCCGCCATGCCCTAGATAACATTCGTCCCCCGAGCTCCCCACCCACCATGGAGCCACACATTTGGGACGCCACACCGCGAGCCGGTGCGGTCGCCAGGGCTACCCGAGGGGATATAGCACCCTGAAAGTGGTCGTCTGTTTCGGGTTGGGTCTTCGATATAACGGGCCCACCAACCCGTGAATCTCCGACCGCCCTACACAGACCCCCACCTCCCTAGCACTCGCCACCGAACTTAACGGCAAGCCGATTGACCGGGGGTGGCTAGCCCCCGGCCTCCCGTTTACAGGGAATCCAGGGCCGAAGTGGGATATTGGACTCCGGTCCATACCGGGCATCCGACACCCGGCTGGGTTCCAGAGAACTCACCCACCAGGATCCCCTTCTCCCCCTTACGGGTCTCCATGCACGGCAAACACATGGGTGGGTCAAGGCAAGTTGGTATCGCCTCGCACAGACAGTTAACCCACTATACTGTCCGGACGCTACCCTCACTGGACTGGGGGGTTGTTTTCTGGGTTTCACCTCCCCGCCCTTTTAGTCGCCTCTTACGACAAGGAGGGATACTGCGGGAGAATTCTCCATCCCCCTACCCGCAGGGGTATTGGATGTTCGAGTAGAAGCGACATGGGCGTAGGACTTGGAAAAAGTAGGAGCAACTTGTGCTCTGTACTTTTTCCGAGCCTCGAAGTACGGGATTTTTTCTACCGTCTTGATTTCCATTACTTTGCGCTCCTCGATCAACTTTGGGCAATCACGTGAGTACACCGGATGTGCACCCTCGCAATTGACACAAAGTGGGTCACCTGTGCATTCTGCACCCTCATGCTTCTCCAGGCCGCAGCGGGGGCAGGTGGCCTTGCCCTCGCACCGTGTGGCCATGTGGCCGAATCGCTGGCACTGGAAACATCGCATGGGTGCCGGTATGAATGGCCGCACTGGCACCGATCCATATCCGACAAACACCTTGTCGGGGAGCTGATCAAGCGTGAACGTGAGAACAACAGACATCGTGTTGACCCTTTCTCCGTTGCGCTTTGTCGTGAGTCGACGAGCATCGGTGACCCCCTGAGAGGCCATCTCCCGCTTGATCTCGTCGATCTCAACATACAACAGGTCGTAGTGACTGATCACTCCCCGACAGGTGTTCAAGGTGCGGTGCACCTCCACTTTAACGGGTATTTCACCTAACTTTTCTTTAAGCAATAATTTATCGCTTTGAGTCCTCGTTGCCGTTTCGATGAGCAGTGTGCCGTCTCGAAGTTTCTTTGCAGATCTTAGTTCCCCAGGAACTGAACTAGATAAAAGTTTTCGAATAAGGAAGGGGGACACCTTCTTCAGGCTCTCCCCTTCCTTCTGGCACCTCATCACTAAATAGCGCATACTAGCGCCGGGAAAATTACCTCCCCCACCCGTTTCCGGGCGGGATCTTTTAGGTGGTGGAAGGATATCATCCGCCATACCTAAACTTGATTCATCCCCCGAGCTCCCCACCCACCATGGAGCCACACATTCGGGACGCCGCACCGCAAACCGGTGCGGTCGCCAGGGCTACCCGAGGGGATATAGCACCCTAGAGGTGGTTGTCTGTTTCGGGTTGGATCTTCGATGCACGGGCCCACCAAACCCGTACATCTCCGACCGCCTTACGCAGACCCCCACCTCCCTGGCACTCGCCACCGTAAAGCATAGAACCACGGAAGCCGATTGACCGGGAGTGGCTAGCTCCCGGCCGCCCGTTTACAATGAATCCGGGGCCGAAGAGGGGTATTGGCCCCTGGTCCATACCGAGCATCCGACCCCCGGCTGGGAACCACAGACCTCACCCTCTAGGTTCCCCTTCTCCTCCTTACGGGTCTCCGCACACGGCAAACATGCGGGTGGATCGCAGGCCAGGTGGTGTGGCCGCGCACAGACAGCTGACCCACAAGACTGTCCGGGCTCAACCCTTGTTGGCTCTGGGTTTGTTTTCGGGGTTTCACCTCCCCGCCCTTTTAGTCGCCTCTTACGACAAGCAGGGATACTGCGGGAGTATTCTCCATCCCCCTATCCGCAGGGGTCAGCAGGACTTAGGCACCGTGATCCTGCACGTAAACCAACGTTGAGTGAAGACCATAAAATTGCAAGGCTGCATTTTGCTCATGATTACATGAATTTGCCTCAAGCTTTCTGGGACCCCCCCATATTTTCTGAAAATCCGCAAAATACGCGGTAAGTTTTCCATTTGAATATGCTTAATCTTGAATTTATTTAGGCCTTAATCTGAATTACCTTTATCAACGCCTTCCTCTGTTTCTGTTGATATTTCCCTCATAATCACAAAGTGCGTAAGTGTTAGACAAATAAATTTAGTTATTAGTGATAAATGCATAAATTTTTATCGCTAGAAGTGCGTCGCTAAGCTGCCACTAAGAGAGGTCAAATTAATGTCAGTATTTAAAGCAAATCATTTATGTTAAAAATCATCCGATCTCATTTAGATTAATGTTACGCAGCAGAAGACAGTAGCTTAGTAAAAAACTGCCAAATTTAAGAAATGAATGACATTTTACACACATATTTAAAATGTAAAATATTATGTTTCTTAATGTATCTTCCATGATTTTTTCTTTATAGATACGAATTCAGCAACATTTTGAGGACAAAAACATCTGGGCGTGTTACTGCAAGGTTTTGGGGGGCAATGACCGCTTCTGGTCCTGGACCATTGGTGAGGACGTCGACTCTAATGAACGCGCTAGATTACGTTAACGTATTAGAAGATAATCTGATACCATTCTCAAAAGAGGTTGCTCCGGACGGGGAAACGAATTTTCTATAGGACAACTGCCCTATACATACGGCCAGACTTTTTTTTCGAAACAAGCAATGTTTGTGTGCAATAAGTGGTGTTACCTTTGCCGGCATGTTCACCAGATTTAAATCCTATCGAAAACCTGTGGGGATTTATGGTTTAGGAGTGGAAATTGGTTGATAAAAATCCGTGGAGGCATTAGAAGCCCATGTCCGGGAGTTATGGGATTCCTTCCGCAGACGGCCTCAAATATGCGGAAACTTAGTCGCATCAATGAATCGCCGATTACAGGAAGTGGTGGATTCCGGGGGTGACGAAACGAAATATTAAAAAATCGAAAGAATTAAATTTGTTTATTTTTTCACCCCTATCCTTACGGCTGCATAGAGAAAAGTAGACGAATCACAATCCGTACCGGCTAATAAACAATTGGAAGATTTATGACAGCGTAAATACTTTCGCCATCAAATCTTACATATCATGTTAATTTCACTAATAACATCCACTCATTTCCGAAGAAATGAAGAAAATATGAACCGTTGAAGTTAATCTAGTGGTCTGTCAATTGAATAAATAGTGTCAACGACAGGAAATAAGCAAGGATTAACAATTCCCTTTTTAAATTCTCCTATCCCTTCCCCGCCCGGAAATGCATACCTCGCAGAAATTACCCGAGAATGGGTTAACAGAGAAAGGTGACTCCAATTTTCGAAAGACTATGCGGCATCCAATGATATTTTAAAAATATATGTCCAGTGGCGTAGCCAGGTTTTGGGTCTAGGGGCGCCAGGGGAGGGGAGGCTAAATTTTTAGGGGTCGCCGACTCATAAATTCACCAGTTTACAAAACATACTGTTACATACTTTTTCTGTATTATCTTTCTCGTAATATACTATCCAAACTTTTAGAATTTATTGTTGATAATTAAGTTATGAAATTGATTCACGACGTTTTAGGGACTTAATAGCGGAAACCTTCACAGACTTAGGGGAGCCAGAACACAGGGGGCGGGCATTCGCCCCCCTGGCAACGCTACTGAATATATCCAGAACACAATAATCGTCAGAAGACTACGGTAAATAAATAACTGGATACTTTTTTAGGCCCGAGCCATATGATTAACTTTCGCTCGCACACCAACCAGCTGAGAAACCCTCTCTCTACAGCATCAATACTATTTTTCACGGTGTAAGCGTGCGCGCAGCAGTCAGCGCTCGCGTCTGCTCGGTGTTGGTTTCGGCGGAAATTGTAGCCGCCGGATATGGAATCACATTTAGATGTGGCTCCTCTAACACCTTGCCGTGGGATCTTGCTCCGTGGGAAGATGCACGAGTAGGGTGATAATCTGCTGCCATTGCCGGCCAATAGGAAGCCCTCAAGGGGGTCACGGGGTGACGGGGGCGCTGAGCGCGGTGTGGGGGCAGAGGAAACGCGAGGAGTCTCGCGCTGGGTGATCGATGGTAAACATGTATGTTGTTGTGTGCGTGAATTAAAGTGTTGAAACAACGTCCGACTTGTTCCCTCCGCGCCTACTGCGGACCCAGTCCTTTTTATTTAAGCTAGGCGCTTACAATTGGTGTGAGAAGTGGGATGTTCCTCAAGGCTTTGGGAAGTGAGGTAATTCCAAGTCGTGAAAAGGTGAGTGACAATGAATGAATGGCCGGACGGAAACCGATGTGTATCCTACAAAGACCTTGTCGGGGAGCGTGTCGCGCGAGAAGGTGAGGATAACGGACGTGCTGTTTATCAGATCACCGTTCCGTTTGATTTTCAAACGGCGACAGTCGATAACGCCATGAGAGGCCATCTCTCTCTTAATTTCATCGTCATCGACGTAGAGCAGGTCATAGTTGCTTATTACTCCCCGACTGGTATTTAGGGTGCGGTGCACCTCGAACTTGACTAGGATATGATGGAATTTTTTGAGAGCCAGTAATTTTTCACTTTGAATCCCATTTGCCGTTTGAATTAATAGTTCCATCTCAAGAGCTTCTTGTCAGAAATAAGGTCACCTGTCACCGCTGCAGAGAGGACTCTACGAATTAGGAAGGGAGACACCTTGGTTAGGGTTTCACTTTTCTTTACACATCTCATTACCAGAAGTCTCCGACATGCGGAAGACTTACTCTCTCCCCCGCCCGTTTCCGGACGGGATTTTTTAGGTGGAGGAAGGTTATCAGGCTCCATGAAAATTAAGATTTCGTCCCCTAGGCTCCCCACCCACCACGGAGCCACACATTCGGGACGCCACACCGCCAACCGGTGTAGTCGCCAGGACTACCCAAGGGATATAGCACTATTGTTTAGGGGGCCTGTTTCGGGTGGGGCCTCCAGTGCATGGGCCCTCCAAACCCATACATCTTTTGCCGCCCTGCACAGACCCCCGTCACTCCAGCACTCGCCATCGAAACGTGTCGATAAGCCGATTGATCAAGACTGGCTGGATCTTGACCGCCCGTTTACAGGGAATCCAGGGCAGAAGTGGTGTATTGAACTCCGACCCATACCGGGTTTCCGACACCCGGCTGTGTTCCAGATAACTCACCCACCAGGATCCCCTCCTCCCCCTTACGGGTCTCCGCACACGGCAAACATGCGGGTGGATCGCAGGCCAGCTGGTATCGCCGCACACAGACAGTGGACCCACAAAACTGTCCGGACGCATCCCTTTGCTGCCTGGGGGTTTGTTTTCGGGTTTTCACCTCCCCGCCCTTTCAGTTGCCTCTTACGACAAGCAGGGATACTGCAGGAGTATTCTCCATCCCCCTACCCGAAGGGGTAGCGTACAGATCAGGGGACTAACTTTATGTCTGATCTGTTCCGACAGATTTGTGGGCTTATGAAGGTAAAACAGCTATGGACCAACCGTTCGACCCAGAGTTCAATGGTCGAGTTGAGAGAGTTCATCGGACAATCGCAAAGATTCTTAGTCATTACGCGAACGTACGAAACGACGACTTGGAAAAGCACCTGGCATTTGCCGTGACGGCGTATAACAAGAGTGAACACAGGAGCACTGGGTTCACCCCACACAAGTTAGTGTTTGGACAACAGATGGCATCACCTTTCAATTGTTTCGGAACGAGTAGCCCAGGAAAGGAACACCCTGGTGTATCGGGGCTACGAGAGAGGTTGAAAGGAATGTGGAAACAATGCGCCCGTAATGATCGGTTAGCGGTGAGGAAAAGGAGGGAAACTGTGAGAGGAAAGGGTAAGATTAGGGAATATAGAGAAGGCGACTACGTATTTTTAAGTGACCCTTGTTTAAAAATAGGGGAAGTGAAAAAGTTTCGTTGACCGTAGAAGGGCCCGTATCGCGTGTTGAAGGTAACTTCACAGTGCAATCTACTGTTGGAACTTCCATTTCGACCGCTTATTGTGCACATAAGTCGTGTTACGCCTTATCACGGTCCTGCTTCCCCCCTAAAGTAGTGAACATTGGTGATCGACCCCGTGGACGGCCGAGGAAAAACCGAATCGCCGCGAGTTCTGGAGTCAGCTGATCCGACCCCCCCTGAGTGAGAGGACGAGTGGGTGGAAGGCCGAGGGGAATCCCTGGCGACTCAAGGCGCAGAAGGAGGAGACATCAGCGCGGAGAGGGGGAACACCGTTGCCATAGAGGAGGAGAAGGTCCTCCCCGCTTCCCCCTGTGTTGCCCATTCCCCTCCACCCCCTACCCCTTATCAAGAAGACACAGACTCTCCGTTGGAGGAGGAAGGAGTCAACGCCCCTCACCCCCCTCCCCTCCCCCGTCGTCGTCCATATTGTTTGCGGCCGAGAAGTGGACGTGGTGAGTCATCCCCACCTTACGTGATCCCCCCGCCTGCACCCTCTCATCGCTATTATCTACGCCAGCGGGAGGCGCTGACACGATGGGAGGAGGCAGAAGAGGATCTGGAGGACCTTTAAAATTTTTGGTTTGGCTGTTGTGGGTGTTGGGGTGTGGTTTGGACCCTATTAGGGGCCAAGAAGTGACACCATTAAAAAGTGGTATATTATATGAAAGACAGCGAGATGTAATTTTAACTGAGCATTCGTGGATGGTAGTAATAAATTTTGACCTAGGCGCCATGAAAGACGAACATAAAAAGGTAAGACTAATTATCGATGACGTAAGGGGTAGGATGGAAGGGGAAGTTAGGCAGAGTTTCAGTCGGGGATATCTCTTGGCGTTAGAAAGGATGAATAGGGAATACCAACATGTCAAGGAGGAAATGGAGACATTAGTGGACTTGGTCGAGAAACGACGAAACAGACGGGGCTGAAAAATTTCGGGGGCCAAGTATTAAAAACAGTTTTCGGAACGCTGGATGAACAGGATCTCCACCGGATTGAGGAGAAGATCACAAAATTAGAGCAGGACGGCACGGGGATTCGGGGAGAATTGGACAATCAAATCATTATGATGGCAGGATTAGAGGAGAGGGTGACAAACAACACACGATTCTTACGAAATTTAGTTTTGGAACTGATTAGCGAAGCGAACAATAGCCGAAAATTAATTCAGGGATTAGCAGAGGCCAACCGGGAGTTTAGGCAACTGATAGGGACCGAGGAGGCGTTGAGGCAGATTGGACATGTTCTTGCCAATGTTAGGATTGACCTTGTGGGGCTAAGGATGTCGCCAGAAAACAGCATGTATAATAGTCTTAGTAGTGCTCTGCTTCCCTCTGGAAAGTTTTTAGAAATAATAAAAAGAATTCGTGATAATATTAACCCTCCACTCCATATGTTAGCTCCTTGTGACCAGAAATCACTGTATTTTTATTACAATATGGCGAAACCATCGGCTGTAGTAGTCAGGGACCGGCTGCGATTAGTTGTAGAAATCCCTTTGGGAAGTAAGGATAGTATATTTGAACACTATAAACTGAAGTCTTTTCCGGTTTGGCATAAAAAACTAATGGATTTCGGAAAATGGAGGGTCAAGGACACATTGTTAGCGAACGGGGATCGGTCATATTATTCAGTTCAAATGAAGATGAGATGTTTGAATGTAAAAAGGGGCAAATTTATACCTGTCCGACAAAGTTTGTTTTGCGAACCGGGTCGTGGAAGAGTTGCGAGTATCATTTGTTTTTAGGAAGAGGAGCAGCTGGATGTGAAAGGGAAGGAATTAATTTCACTGAGCCATATTTCGACCCGAGTGAATCAAGGGTGGATTTACGCGATGCCAAGCCCATCCCATATCACAGTCGCGTGCCGGAACGCGGCTACAGCGAATAGGCCAGACTCTCGCCGACTCGAGGGGAGTGGACTAATTACGAATGTCAGCCACTGTGACATAGTGGGAAGCAATTTTAAGTTATTGGCCAGTGGGTACCAAAGGAGCGAAATAAAAGGTAAATTATTAGAAATAGTCTTTCCGGATGTTAGGATAGTCGAGGATGAAGGCGGCCTAAATATTGGAAACGACTCAAACCAGGAGGGTCTGTGAGGCGAGCTGGGACGGGAATTAATGACACACGGGCGCTCAGTGGATTTTACTAAATGGGTAGGGAGACTGGGAGCAGTTAGCACCTCTACTCAAAACGGAACTTGGGAAATCATTGGGGGGTTAGGGAGCGCCATTGGGAACCATTCTCATGCTGTATTTGTATTGGAAGCGGTCGTTGCTAAGTAGTAAATGCGGCGGTGGAAAGGTCGAAAGAAAGAGGATAGGAGTAGTCGACGCGAAGAATGTGCGCGTCACGCTATCAAGCTTGTAAGTCCCTGCTGAAGAAGTGGGTGCCGGGGCCGATGAAATAATAAAGAATGAGGCCTGAGGTTGGAGTAGATGCAATGTCTTACAGCGGGTATTTTATTTTCATGAACGGGACTTATAATTCAACTAGTTTCAAGAAAAATAAACACATCATTGAGATGAAAATGTTTGGAGTCTATGCTTGATGAGGGATTTCATTTGAACTTGAACATTTTATTTTTAAATGAATATTGGTAACTGTTAAAATAACAGGTTAATAAAGACTATATGATAAAATGATATAAACAGTCAATATTCATTAGATGAAGAATTTCTACAATAAGCCTTACAAGATATAACAACCAGTGCAAGAATAATAATAAATTGTAGAGGGCGTTAATTTGCATAGAATTTATGAATTGGGACTGTATGTGTATGTATTTGTTGCCCAGTGTCATTTACATACAATTTATTTTGATTAACTACGTAGGTTATGGGCGAAACCCTTGTGGTGAGTCTGGAATATCTATATTGTCATCAGAATCTTTATATGGTGTGGTGAAACTTATTTTTCAGGGGGAGTGTTATTTTCTGGGTTGCATTTTAATAGTTATATGTATCATCTGAGTTTTGTTTTTAGAATTTTGGTTGGCTGATTGGTTATTGAATGAATCGCTGAATACAACATGTAATTCACTATTATTCAGCGATTCACTTTTGGGGGGAAGTGGTGTAAGCGTGCGCGCAGCAGTCAGCGCTCGCGTCTGCTCGGTGTTGGTTTCGGCGGAAATTGTAGCCGCCGGATATGGAATCACATTTAGATGTGGCTCCTCTAACACCTTGCCGTGGGATCTTGCTCCGTGGGAAGATGCACGAGTAGGGTGAAAATCTGCTGCCATTGCCGGCCAATAGGAAGCCCTCAAGGGGGTCACGGGGTGACGCGGGCGCTGAGCGCGGTGTGGGGGCAGAGGAGACGCGAGGAGTCTCGCGCTGGGTGACCGATGGTAAACATGTATGTTGTTGTGTGCGTGAATTAAGTGTTAAAACAACGTCCGACTTGTTCCCTTACCGCGCTTCCTGCGGACCCAGTCCTTTTTATTTAAGCTAGGCGCTTACAATAGCATATTGTTTCTTTGAGAACTAGAAGTTTGAATAAGAGGCCTATCTAAGATATTTCGATAATATGTATCACTCGTGCATCAGCGAAAATATCAGACCTAGAATGCGACTTGATATTTAGGTGGTAAAAAGAGAGATTGGTTTCGAGCATAGGAATCTTTCCTCTCGCGAGATTTTGCCACAATCAATGTTAGACCAAAAATATTCAGCTAGTGAGACGTTTAAGTATTTATTCACTGTGAATAGATTGGCTTAAGGAGAAATAAGGATTCAAGGAGTCATCTTCGTGTTAGGTTGTCCTGCATCGTTATTGAATTCCTGTATTATAATAAACAGTACCTGGTGCGTTGATATAAAGAGACTGAACTCGAGGTTCATTGTCACAGTCATATTGAAATTACTTTAGTGCAAAAAAAAAAGACAACGACTGAGCATCGATCACGGGAATGTTTCAAATTCGCCTTGCGATATAGTCTTAACCACGCGGGTACCGCGTCGCTTTTACAGCGTGGGTCACTCGTGAGTACAATTGTGGATTTTGAGAGCGAAAATCACACAAGTCGGAGGCTTCCATCGTCGCGTCGCAACCGCATGAGCGCGAATAACCTTCGGTGCATTCCGATGGGGCTTTCCTCTCTCGTGTATTACTCCGTCCCCGTCGATCCTTCCGTCGGTAACTCATTCCCCACCATCGTCTCACGACAAGTGAAGCTAGCCCAGCAAAAGACGAAGTCCGCAAGTAGTGCCAAATTTCAACATTTTTCCCACCGCACAAAACGTAGAATGGGGCAAAGTGGATGCACTCAGACTTTTGGAAACGATAGTACGCTTCTCTGGAAGAAATGGCATAGAAAACTTTCTCCATTTAAAGGTAAAAAAATGACTTCCACAAAAAGTATTTCATAATTGGGTCCTTTCCCCTACTTTTGAATTGAATGGGGGAAATTATTTAGTCGTCGTTGATTCCTTGTCAAATTACCTTGAGGTAATTGAGTTAAATGATCTTAAGAGCTCATCTGTGATAAATAAGATGAAATCATTATTTGCAAGGCATGGGATTCCAGTTATTGTATATACTGATGGGGCTTTATACTTTGATTTTGAATTATTTAAGAATTTTTCTAAACAATGGGGTTCCATTCATATCATTTCCAGTCCCTATTATCCACGGTCCAATGGCCTTGCTGAGTTCTGTCAAATCAGTTAAAAATCATGTTTAAAAAGGTAGCCGAAAATAATGAATGTCCATATCTTGCTTTATTACAGTTTAGAAAGGTATGATTCACTCTCCAGCGGCTAATCTAATGAGTCGTTCCTTAAGAACTACGGTTCCATGCTCATTTAATTCACTTATTCCCAAAATTGCCTATCGAACAGATAGAAAAGAGAGGGCTAAGGAATATTTTGATCGTTCAGAAGTCAACAGAAACCCGCTTTGCCCAGGACAAAATGTCATGTTTAAAATGAAACCTGACTCTCGTTGGAGTCCGGGAAGGAATGTACAGAAAGACAGTGGCCCAAATGCATATTTAATTGAAGGAGAGAATGGGAATCAATATATCCGAAATGAGATCCACATCAGTCCCCGGGTTAGTCAGAGTCATGATGAGGCGAATCTATCCGGTCAACAAAGCCAGACCAATGAAACCCAAATGGAACATTCTGTTCAAAGATCGGGTCGGACTATTAAGACTCCAAAAATGTTGATTGAAGAGTCTAAGATGTATCTTGAAGGTAAAAAGTTAATTACATGCTCAATTGGAAATGGGTGTAATAAAAGCATGTTAGTCAATCATCATAAGTTCACTTTTGATTAATTATATTTAATATAATGTTATATTGTTGTGGTTATCATTGTGGTTATATTGTGATGGTTGTTGTATTTTGGTGGTTATTTTTCTTATATATTGCTCCATAAGTTCACTTTTGATAAATAATATTTAATATAATGCTATATTGTTGTGGTTATCATTGTAATTATATTGTGATGGTTGTTGTATTGTGGTGGTTATCGTTTTTATATATTGCTCTTGTTGTATTTAGCTAAGGAAAAATTTAGTAATCGACTGAGTACTGACTGACTGTTGTATTGTGGTTATATGGTTGCATTATTGGGTGTTACTATTATTATGAAAGGGACCAATCACTTGTTAAAAAAAGGGAAGATGTTACACAATGTATCGATGCTGTCAGTCGATCATATGTATCGGGATGTCGGGTCGATGTAGCGGGGTCGAACGGTTCTGGTACCAGTCCAAAGATTACTACCCTTACGTACCAGTCTATCGGTAGCATAGCAATCTCTATCATGTGTAGACTGAGCATTACAATAAAAGCTGGAAATAAAACAGTTACCATTTGGGATTAATGATAATTTGGTCTGCGTGAAGTAAGTTCTTGGTATGAATTTGCAATCGTTGATGGATCAAGATGGATCTCCCTAGTCACTTGTCTCACTGTAAAACCACTCTTTATGCCGATAACACCTCCACCATCAATACTGCCGAAAGTCAAAACATAGTTGCCCTGACTAATCTTACAATTATGGAAATGCGTCAGTGGTGTAATATAAACAATCTGATAGTTAACAATCAGAAAACTGTCTGCCTCCAATTCCTCCAAAAAAACTCTAACAAACATGACCTCATCCCTCACATAGATAAAATCACTCACTCCTCTGATGTGTCCTCTATCTCTAACAACCTCGGTTGGGCACCTCACGTACAGGTTGTACTCAATAAAATTTCTGTGGGTACATATATGATTAGGAGGTTGTCTCCTATAGTGTCATTCGATATTTTAAAAATGGTCTACTATGCTAAAATTCATCCCCATATTTCTTATGGCATTTTGTTTTGGGGGAACTCATCTGCTGCTAAAAGAGCATTTTCAGCTCAAAAACAAGCAATGAAAGCTATGTATCAAGTCCCTATTCGCACTCCAGGTAAATCTTTCTTTGCTAAATCTAGAATTCTCACCCTTCCATCTCTGTATATCTTTACATGTGCCTGCCTCGTTAAAGCAAACCTTTCTCAATTTCCTACCAATTCTACCTACCATGATCACCTCACTCGTTCAAGAAACAACATTCACTCCAATCAGTACTCCAGCTCTCTCTGTCTTAAAAGTCCTATCCACTCTGCCTCTATCATATACAATAAGATTCCTGAAGAAATAAAAAATAGCACCTCACTTTCTCTGTTTAAAAAGAAATTTAAACTTCTTTTATCTGAAAAATGCTACTACAGTGTTGTGGAATATTTGGAGGATGCATTTTGAATGTAATTTTGTAGTGGGTAACTGGAGTCCCCCTGTGTTCCCATGTCCCTGCAATGTGTAACCTCCTGTCGCTCTGTTCTATTGTAATATGTTATTTAAATTAATATTATTCTGTAAAACTTCAAACCCGATGATGTTTCTTTTTCATGTATGTATGTGATTGTATTTATTCTATTTTCTTTGACTTTAGCCATGCAGATGTGTGTACTGCCAATGGTGAAATAAATTTATTATTATTATATAACACGAAAACAGGTTTTCAGTACTCTTATACTCGCACACTATGAGGCTCTGTAGAAAAATCTGAGTAGTATCATCATGGAAGGAGGATAGGAAGCGCAACTTCGACATTTTTGCGTATACCAGTAGATGTCTCCACAGACTAGGATCCCGGTCTACTCGACCGCGCCTCCTACGTCAATTCGTTTTCGTTTATTTCCTGTCTGAACTTGTTAGCTGAAGGATCGAAGCGAACGAACGGAACGAACAGTAGTTAGCCATCATGGCGACGCCATGTGCCGGCACGAAGAGAAAACGAGGAGTTTAATGCGCTGCTCTTTGGTGCAACAATTTCTTTGGTTGTGGAACCGATGAACCTATTTCATTATTTTACTTTCCGAAAGACCCTGAGAGGTGAGTAGTGTTATAATTATAAGAATTAGTTGGATATTACGAGTCCTCTATGTACGTTCTAAAATGAGATTTTTTTTTAGAGCGGTTCAGTGGTTGAAATTCGCTCTCCGTGAAGACCTAGTGGACAAGAATATTAAAAATATGAGACTGTGCAGTGACCATTTCACGGATGGAGATTTCAAATGCAAAACACCTCGTGCTTTACTGAAAGCTAACGCTATACCCAGCCGATACGAGTGGAACTTTGGTGAGCCACATGGTGAGCCACATGGTGAGTAGTTGTGATGAGGAAGGTATGTTTAATTTTCGGTTATACCTTACACCGTTTACCAACCACGATATCTGTATATTTTTTCCCGAAATCCAAACTCTCTAGTTCAATGCGCCCTATGAAAATGCTGATATCTGCTGTAAATATTTTTAGTTGTAATGTTATTTTTTTACGACCATTGTGTCGCAAACCATCATCATTGTTAAGTATCACTGATATGCATATCTGGGATAGTTTTATGTATTATTGAACTTACAGTGAACGGTATTCTTTATTTACAGTCGTCTGTGACGTCGAGACTTCTGCAGATGCAATTCCTTTGACATCAGGTAAGAGAAACTCGAGCTAAGTGAGTTCTTGCAATGCATCCCAGGGATTAAAATTTTATTTAGACAAATGAAAGTCTGGCTGGTGGATTTTTTTATCCTTATTTTTTATTTTTTCCATTCGTTACTGATTCCTGACTGATCTTTCTTTTCTGATTTCAGTATGCAATGAAACAAACTCTTTCCTGGTGGAAGTTCCGGAGCAGTCAGGTATGTACATTCTGATGAAAGGGATTTCCAATATCTAGGATTTGCTAGCATTCATGTGGTCCCTGCTCTCGTAGTGATTTCGCCTTGTCTTTGTGTTCTTAAGTGGAAGTAACAATTCCATCTGAATTCATACAGGAATAAGTCAGGTATTCGGATTGTTTTGGTACTTCAATTTCATTTATTTGATTCCTTCAACTGACCTTGTGTGTTGTAGTAGTAGTATTTGGTTTATAGGGTGCGTCGACAACATGGTCATTTTGCACCACTACACGTCATGTTTATAAAACAAAAAATATATGTTACATATATTGGTATTAAAATAAAATTGTGAATATGTACTATTAGTCAAATTTAAAATAAATTTTACATCCTTAAAATACTGTTAAAAAGGCCAGTTTCATTTAAAAATGATAAAACACGGTTGAGAACATCTGAGTCATCGCCTAGGACCGACTTTATGTCTCCCGCTAACTGCAGCCTGCTACGCAAGCATCGGTATTTGTCACACTCCGTCAGGATATGCCGAACGCTGAGAGGGCAGTCGCAGTCATCACAGCGAGGTGGTCGTTTCTCCTCGGTGAACAGAAAGGAGTGAGTCAAAGGGCAATGCCCTATCCTCACACGTGTGATGACCACTTCCTCCCGGCGGCTCTTCCTGGCGGATGTGGGCCACGCGGACACTACCGATTTCACCCCGCGCAGTTTATTATTTTCTACGTTCATCCATATATCTTTCCACTCTTCTAGGGCTACCTTTCTCAAGATAGCTTTAAGGTCTTCGTATGGTACCAGCGTCAGAGTTATTTCCTCCAAGTCAAGTGCCTCCTTCGCCAAAGCGTCCGCTCTTTCATTTCCAGGGATACCCACATGCCCTGGGACCCACAGGAATGATACATATATTCCCCTTCTGGTAAGGGATATCAAAGCAGTTTGTATATCTTGAACGATTGGGTGCATTGAAGAAAAACTAGAAATGGAGTTCAGGGCGCTAAGAGAGTCCGAGCATATGACGAAGGAGCCACTGTTTCCTTCTATCCCTCCTAGAGCCATTTTTATTGCGAGGAGTTCCGCTGTGTAAACACTACACAGCGGATTTAACCTCGCCTTGATGGCTCCATGGTGGGATGAGACAACTGCACATCCACAGGCCGCGTCAGACTTAGAGCCATCTGTAAAAACTGGCACGATACCGGGGTTGCAGTGAAGATATAGATAAAACTGACGCTGGTATTCCTGAGCAGTGGTTAAAGCTTTCTTGCGCTGAGTGAGTCCCATGTTGATTTTAGGAGCGGGAGTTTCCCATGGCGGATGTTTGGGAAAGCCAGAAGGATATACTTCAGGGAGCGTGATTAGATGCTCGGATATCAAACTGTTGAATCGTATGCTTGCCGGCCTAGTGGCTCTGGTTCGACGGTTAAAAAGTTCTAAATAGCGGGGTTTAAAAACAATGTTAAAACAAGGGTGAGTCCTCATAGATAAAATTTTTGCTACATAGCCGCACATGAGCATGTTCCTCCGATGGGACAAGGGCGGTTCTCCAGCATCCGCATAGATGCTTTGCACTGGACTCGTACGGAACGCCCCGGTGGCTAACCGTATTCCAGCATTGTGGACCGATGTCAGCGGGCGCAAGTATGACTCCCGACCGGAGGAGTACACAAAACAACCGTAGTCTAGTTTAGACCGTATCAGCGTCCGGTATAGTAAGATCAGCGTATTGCGATCAGCTCCCCAGGATGAGTGACTTAGATATTTCAGAATATTTAACGCATTTGTACATTTTCTTTTCAGGACACTAATTTGTTCCTTCCAGTTGAGGCGATAGTCAAATACAAGTCCCAGGAAACGGTTGGAGTCCACAAATGGAATGTTTTCCCTCCTAAATGTAGCGGCGGAGGGATGTGTAGCCCCCTAATCCGGTGAAAGTGAATGCATTTCGTTTTTTCCAAGGAGAATTTAAATCCGCTCCTTTGGGTCCACTTCCCCAATTTATTCAGCGTAAGTTGGGTGAGTCTAGCGGCAGAGGTAAGATAAGATGACCTGCAGAATATCGCGAAGTCATCCACAAACAAAGACCCTATCACCGGTGGCTTCATGCAATCAACGATATCGTTGATTGCCACGGCGAAAAGTGTTACGCTTAAAACTGACCCTTGTGGAACCCCATTATCTTGGCTGTATGCTACGGATAGGTACTGACCGATTCCAACCTTAAACACCCGATCGGATAAAAAATTCTGAATAAAAGTGGGTAGATTACCCCTGAGACCCCATTCGTGCAAAGTGTTCAATATTTTCCGCCGCCAGACAGTGTCATATGCCTTCTCTATGTCAAAGAAGACGCCGACAACATGCTGGCGGAGAAGAAAGGCTTCCTGGATGTAGTTATCTATTCTTATCAGGTGATCGATCGTGGACCGGCCTCTACGAAATCCACACTGAATATCGGAGAGAAGGTTTCGGCGCTCTAGCCACCAAATAAGCCGTCGGTTAACCATTCTTTCCATTAACTTGCACAGGCAGTTAGTGAGTGATATAGGTCGATAACCATTCGGGTCAGTACGGTCTTTGCCCTGCTTCGGTATGGGTATGACTACAGATTCCCGCCAGGACGACGGGAATGCACCGTCTCTCCAAAGGCGATTGAAAGTGTGGAGGACCTCTAACATTGCCGTCGTCGGAATATTCCGGAGAAAGGCGTTGTGGACCTCATCCAATCCCGGAGCCGTAAATTTGGATTCATCTATGGCTGATTGTAGCTCCCTAAGGGTGAACGGAAGGTTATAGTCTTCATGAGAGCGGATCTCACGAAAGTTGATTGGTGAGGCTTCTACTCGTAGTTTAATTCCCAAAAATGTGGGATTGTAATTTCTATTACTGCTTGTATCGGCGAGTAATAGGCCAAAAGCCTCACCAATCAAAGGAGCTGAGGTCACAATATCGCCACCTACCTTAAGGTAGGTTATTCCCAGCTGGTGGTGATTGCCCGAGATACTCTTCACCTTACGCCACACCTGTGCAAGTGGAGTCCTGCTATTCACACCCGACACAAATTCCATCCAGGAAGCTCTTTTTGCGTCTCTTACGACCTGTCGTGCCTTCGCTCGCAAGCGCCTGAAGGAGGATAGATTGGTTTCCGTCAGATATTTGTTAAAAATCCGCAACGCCTTTTTACGTAGGCGGATAGCTTTCGCGCAGTCATCATTCCACCACGGAACTTGAGGTCTCGTCGTAGTACCGCGAGACCGTGGTACGCTGACGCGTGCGGCCTGTATTATACTGCTTGTCAAATTATTAATATTGTCAACACTATCACGTGTTTCGTCATATTTGAAATTAAAACTGCTTCTGAAAAGCAGCCAGTCTGCTTTCCGGACAGCCCAATGGCCTGTCCGTATAAAACTAGGGTTATAATGCCCTTCCTTGGTAATAAGAAGTGGGAGGTGATCGCTCCCACAGAGATCGTCATGAACGGATAAGTTAAATTTTTACTTATGGCGCTCGATACAATGCACAAATCTATGCTTGAAGGGTCGCCGGTAAAGGAATTAAAACGGGTTTTTTCCCCATTGTTCAATAAAACCAAGTCATTATCTAAAATAAAGGAGGATAAAATCCGTCCTCTACGATTGCATTGCCTTCTTGGGCTTCCCCAAAGAGGATCGTGGGCGTTAAAATCTCCTAGTAAAATAAACGGCTGAGGTAGTTGACGGACAAGAGCATTCAGGTAAAATTGAGTGACCGGTGCACCCTCGGGCAGGTACACGTTGCATAGCGTGATCGCCTCGGGGGCGTACACGGTGACTGCCACCGCTTGGTACGGCGTGTTTAGGTGCACTCGGGAGGTGTAAAGGGCCTCCCGAATAGCAACCATAACTCCACCATGGGCTCGTTGGCCACTGATTTCGTCAAATCTAAAAACGTTAAAACCTTTTAAAATCCCCTTGTCCGCCATTTTGAAATGCGTTTCTTGCAGACAAACACAACATGGGTTAAATTCGCGAGTTAAAATGGCCAGCTCCTCCTTATGCCGATAAAAACCATTACAGTTCCACTGTAAGATAAAAACCATAAAAGGTGAGAAATAAATAATTTTAAAATTAAAAAAAATAAATAAATAAATAATAAAAACGGGCATTAAGTTCAGAGGGAGAATCAGCGCTTTATGCGATGTCTCCTCCCCTTAGACCTAGCCCGGCGGACCTCCGACTCAGAGACATATTCATCCTCTTCCATCGATTCTGGTTGGCTCTGGCGGGCCGGACCAGATGGCCCGGGGGATTGAGATTTTCCACGCCTGATTTGCGTGGCCGGGGTGGAGTTGTTCGGGTTCTTAACGGGAGAACCCGAACTGGTGGCGTTCGTCTTTGCCGGATTTTGGGCCTTAGCCGGCTCGGCCGATTTCTTCGTCGTGGCTTTCTGGGGCATACTCTTTGGTACATTAGATTCTTTGACGCTGTTCTTGGGTTCAGTTGCTTCCGTTTGTGTGGAGATGGTACACATTTTCTTGGGGGTTGCTGCTACACCTGCCCAAGAACGAGAAAACGTAGGGGCCATGAGACTCCGATACTTCTGCCGCGCCTCTCCATACGGGATTTTATCTAGGGTATTAATTTCCATAATTTTCCTTTCATCCTTCATCACAGGGCAATCGCGAGAGTACGCTGGATGCGAACCCTCGCAGTTTACACAAAAAGGATCGGAGGAACACACGTCACCCTCATGCTTGTCCTTGCCACAGCGCGGGCAGGTGGTCTTACCCTCACATCGCGGTGTGATGTGGCCGAACTTTTGGCATTGAAAGCAACGCATGGGATTGGGTATGAATGGCCGCACTGGGACCGAATTATAACCTAAATATACTTTCTCGGGGAGCTTATCGAGAGCGAACGTGAGGATCACAGATGTTGTATTAATCATCTCACCGTTCCTCCTAGTCGTAAGGCGACGACAGTCCGTTACACCTTGTGAGGCCATTTCTCTCTTAATTTCATCTACTTCAACGTAGAGGAGATCATAATGACTTATAACTCCCCGAGAGGTATTTAGGGTGCGGTGGATATCTACCGTGACCGGATTGTCATGGAGTTTTTTCACTTTTAGTAGTTTTTCGGCCTGATTTATATTAGCAGTCTCAACCAATAGAGTACCATCTCTTAGTTTTTTAACTGAGTGAGGTTCCCCAGGGATAACCGCAGACAGTGAACGTTTAATGAAGAAGGGAGACACCTTTTTAAGCGTCTCACCATCTTTCGCACATTTTACTGTCAAATAGCGCATGCTCTTAACAAAAATATTATCTCCCCCGCCCGTATCCGGGCGGGATCTTTTATTTGGAGGGAGTGAGATTGTCTCCATTAAATTAGGAATTCATCCCCTGAGCTCCCCACCCACCACGGAGCCACATATTCGGGACGCCACACCGCAAACCGGTGTGGTCGCCAGGGCTACCCAAGGGATATAGCACCATTGTTTAGGGGGCCTGCTTCGGGTGGAGCCTCCAGTGCATGGGCCCTCCAAACCCATACACCTTTGGCCGCCCTACACAAACCCCCGTCACTCCAGCACTCGCCATCGAAACGTGTCGATAAGCCGATTGATCAAGACTGGCTAGATCTTGACCGCCCGTTTACAGGGAATCCAGGGCCGAAGTGGGGTGTTGACCTCCGGCCCATGCCGGGCTTCCGACACCCGGCTGGGTTCCAGAGAACTCACCCACCAGGATCCCCTTCTCCCCCTTACGGGTCTCCGCACACGGCAAACATGCGGGTGGATCGCAGGTCAGCTGGTATGGCCGCACACAGACAGTGGACCCACAAAACTGTCCGGACGCATCCCTTTGCTGCCTGGGGGTTTGTTTTCGGGGTTTCACCTCCCCGCCCTTTAAGTCGCCTCTTACGACAAGCAGGGATACTGCGGGAGTATTCTCCATCCCCCTACCCGCAGGGGTCCTTGTGTGTTTGATGAAATAAATGCTTCCTTCGTGGAAATTCTGGATCGATCAGATATGTGCATTCTAATGAAAGTGAGGTCCAAGGGGGGCCTAGGCTTCTTTAGTATTCATACTTGATCCCAGCTTCGGTGGTAATTATACCTTCATTGTTTCGGTCTTTAGTTAAAGCATAATATGCCGGTCGTTGGACAGTAACGTGGAGCACAATAGTTAGGTCAAAAAAACCTAGTCACCCCATGCATCCGTCAGTTTTAACGGTAGAGTAGTAGTAGAATTATTGATTAAGGGTACGTCGACTACTGCGGTCATTTCGCACCACTCTCGTCCATAGATAATACCAGGTTTGTGTAATTGAAGCTAAATCGCTTAAGTCCTAGTGTGGAATAAAATTTTCATAACGTTGTATAATACGCATATACATATAAAAAATTTATAATTTATTAAAAACATTTATTTCTTTTAAAAACGCAATTACTCGGGTGAGGCAATCGGGAGAGTCACCTAGGATATGTCCTAAGGTACCGTTGACCTTGTGCTTATCTCGAGAAGACCGGTATTTATCACACTCCGTCAGGATGTGTCGCACACTCAGAGGGGAGTTGCACTCATCACACCAAGGTTGTGTCTTCTCTTCTGCGAAGAGGTATGAGTGGGTCAGGGCAGTGCGTCCTATCCTCAGGCGTATGACTGCGACTTCTTCCCTACGGGTATTCCGGACGGAAGAGGGCCACACTGATACAACCGGCTTTATGGTGCGCAACTTATTTCCTGTCAGGGAATGCCAGGTTTCCTTCCACTGTCCAAAGGCTACGTTTCTCAACGTAGCCTTTAAGTCTCCGTACGGTACCAATACTGACGAAATGTGTTTGTCTTGAAGAGCCTCCTTCGCTGCCGAGTCGGCCATCTCGTTACCGGCTATTCCCACGTGTCCAGGTACCCACAGAAAACGGATAACGATTCCCTTCTTAGAAAGGGATATAAGATGATTGTGAATCTCCTGGACAAGTGGGTGCATCGGAGAATAACCGGAAATGGCCTGCAGTTTTAACGGATGTCATGTGAAGTGCACGATATTCTCTTCGTTTTTTCTGTGCCGTTCGCGTCATTTTTCCCTTCATTTTATTATGCCTTATTTCTGATATGTAGATACATGCAACAGTTGTTCCCCGAGTAGATATTTATCTATATCTGGCCAACAAGTGACTTTTAATGTTCTTAATATTAGCCGTTTATGTGATTTTAATGGCTTTTTTCTTATTTCAGAGTGTGATGTGGACAATTCCTTCAGTGCTCCCATTTTGGAGAAAGGCTCTCCTTCCCCTCCACAGCCAAGTCGAGCCTCACCGTCTGCTGGAACACATGTAATGAAAGGATGTTGTACTCCTTCTGCCAACCATAAAGTTGGTAAGTACATTTTACTTAACTGATCAACAGTATATGATGTATTTATAAAAGAGTTACACGCCTGAATAGATGCATATAAGTTCTATGGATTCCATACACTAATTCTGTTATTTATTGGTAATATAGTGTCTGGTGGCCATGGACACTCCACCCCACGTTATCAATCAAGTCGATAAAACTGGACTCCCCGAACTTCCAGGCGAGTGATGCAGTACACCAACACAACAGCGAGATTGCGCTCCAACTTATTCAGAGAGAAGAAAAGGGGAAGGCCTGTGGTAACTGGACAAGATTTTGCTCAATACTGTAAAGAGTATTTGCCAAAATCTACCTACAGACTTTTTCTTGCCTAAATGAACCTAAGTCATCTAAACAAGTATGGTAGGCGGTGGTCTCCATACATGAAAGACTTTGCCCTAAGCATGTATTATCATGGCCCTAGAGCATATAGATATCTGCAGAAAACTCTCCGCATTCCATCAGTTAGTTCCCTGGTGAACTGGAAGAAATAAGTTGTTGTAAAGCCTGGGATTGATGGAAATGCCTTGCAAGGTATTCAAGAGCAAGCCAAAAAGCTCAGCAGGCAAGATTTGGTAGTAGCGTTAATAATCGATGAAGTTGCAATTAAGGCAAATTTATTTTATGATGTGTCCACGGATTCTGTTCTGGGATATTGTGATTATGGTGAAGGTTGTGTTACTACCATTGGAAACCAGTGTTTGGTTGCAATGGTCAAGGGATTACACAAAAAGTGGAAACAGGTTATTGGCTACTGGGTCACACACAGTAGCACAGATGTAAGTGTACTGCACAGTATTGTTTTTGATTGCATTAATAGGCTTAGGACAATAGGGTATTGTGTCAAAGTACTGATCTGTGACCAGGGGCCTCACAATCTGAAGTTGAGCCGCCTTCTTAAAGTGTCCCATGGGTCTCCATTTTTTATGTTGATGGTGAATTGGTTTATTTTATGTTTGATCCCCCCCATCTTCTGAAGTCCATTAGAAATAACCTGGTAAGGTATAAACTAAATTTTGATGGCAATGTTGTAGACTGGTGTCATTTTAAAAACTTGTTTGAGCTAACTGATCCACTCAAGTTGACAATGATACCCAAAATAACTAAGCTCCATGCTGATGTCAGGGCTTTCAAAAAAATGAAAGTAAAACTGGCCTCTCAAGTGTTTAGTACTAGTGTATATGTTGCTATCTGTGCTTTTGTGGCCATGAAGAAACTTGCCAGCCCTGCCATTCATACTGGCAATTTCTTTAGTTTTATGGACAAACTGTTTGACACATTCAACAATAAACAGTTAAAGCGTCACCCTTTCAAGTATCGGTATGCTATGATGGAGGGAAGCCCTCATGCTGCGTTCCTTGAAGAAGCATTCATTAAGTTGAAGAACAGCTTCTTTGAGGAATGCAGGCGGCAGCCACCATGCTTGAATGGGTGGCTCCTTAGTATTAGTTGTTTGTTGAAGCTACAGGTAGATTTAAAGGATCGCTTTGGCATTCTGAAACTGAGGACCAGAGCTTTGAATCAGGATGCCTTGGAGAACATGTTTTCAGTGATTCGACAGCAGCATGGTTGTAACAACAACCCAACAGTAGCGCAGTTCGGTAGGGAGTACAAGCAGTTGATGCTCACTTCCCTTTCAAAACTTTCCAGGAGTACAAATTGTGAATTAGATGTAGAACAGTTTTTAGTTCGGTATAGTGATTTTGTGTTAAAAAATAATGCTAGGTTAGACAGCACTGGTTCCCATGAGGAGGAAGATATTACTTTTAGTGACATACAGTTTTGTGAAGATTTAGAATTAGACGAATTAAATGTAATTTATTATATCAGTGGATATATATGCAAATTGTTTCTTAAGAAGCATAATTGTGACCACCGTCGGGCATGTATAGTGAGTGACAAGACATCGGGGGGAACAATTGAACGCCACCAACTGTTCACTCATTTTAAAGGACAGAAAGAGTTGGGTGGTGATTTTGGTAACCTCATCATACCCAAAGATGATGTCTTTGAGGCAATTAAGAAATGGGAGATGATTTTCCAATGCATTTTCCTAGATTCTGTGAATAGGAAGGGTATTGGGGAGTATATCATAAAGATTTTACATCAGAATGGGCCGATAGTTGCACTTCCATGTGAGTTGTCCAGTGAATTACTCACTAAGTTATTTGTTCGAGCCAGAATTTTCTGGGGTGTAAGGCTCATGCACAGGAAGGAGCTATAGAGTCGCGTGAAAATTTTTCTTTGGCCTCTCCATTTTTAAAGAAAGAATAGCTTTTCCAAGTTTTGAACACATGCATTCATATATGTCAGCATCCTCTATCTATTTCCCTCTACAAGCTCTTGTGTGTGCGGTGGTTGGAGCGAGTTGTTTCCCAAATTGAGGGTTATGACTAAAATTCAGTATATTTTTTTCAATTTTCTGTCTTGAGTGTACAGCTGTAATCTACCCTAGGTAAAACAGCCACAGTTTTAGGCAGATTGCTCAAATATTTCTGCTGAGAGGAGTTTTTATTCTGATATCCTTGGAAAGGTTTTTCTTTGCACTGAGGTTGAATTCATCAAATTCTAGGTTAACCAGTATAATGCCCAAGCTAGCTAAAATGTGCCTTCAATAGTTAAGACAGAGCTCCTAATTTAATTCACAATCAATGTGTACATCCCATGTCCATATATAAAATTGTAATGGTAGGTATTACAATGTGGCATAAGCAGTTATGACAGGGCTCCTGAATACATGTAACAGAGCCAAGTACCAAATATTTATAGCATATATATATCACAGATGGCGTTTTAAATATTATTAATGATTAAGTCATCCCATAACATGCAGTCTGTATTAATGATTTGCCATATCAAGTCATGAATTCTGAATCCATGGCAGTAAGTTTTCGTGTCTTAAATGTGCCATAAGTTGTTTTGATAGCACTCTAGATGTAATTCACGATTACTATTTACCAATATATGCATTCTATTTTCTGGTATACTGCTATGTATCATCAACAGTTGGGGGTAGTAGTAGTAGAATTATTGATTAAGGGTGCGTCGACTACTGCGGTCATTTCGCACCACTCTCGTCCATAGGTAATACCAGGTTTGTGTAATTGAAGCTAAATCGCTTAAGTCCTAGTGTGGGATAAAATTTGCATAACGTTGTATAATACGCATATACATATAAAAAATTTATAATTTATTAAAAACATTTATTTCTTTTAAAAACGCAATTACTCGGGTGAGGCAATCGGGAGAGTCACCTAGGATATGTCCTAAGGTACCGTTGACCTTGTGCTTATCTCGAGAAGACCGGTAGTTATCACACTCCGTCAGGATGTGTCGCACACTCAGAGGGGAGTCGCACTCATCACACCAAGGTTGTGTCTCTTCTGCGAAGAGGTATGAGGGGGTCAGGGCAGTGTGCCTTATCCTCAGGCGTGTGACTGCGACTTCTTCTCTACGGGTATTCCTGACGGAAGAGGGCCACACTGATACTACCGGTTTCACAGTTCGGAGCTTGATGTTATTACTCCCATGCCACGATTCTTGCCATTTGTCTAAAATAACGCTTCCAAACATAGCCTTTAGGTCCTCCGCAGTCACCATGTTCCATATAATTTCTGGCATCTGTAATGCTTCCTTTGCAGCCTTGTCTGCGCGTTCATTACCAGCTATTCCCATATGCCCAGGTACCCACATAAAGGAGATCTTAATTCCCTTGTTGGTGAGGGAGTGAAGAGCGCATTGTACATCCTGGACGAGAGGGTGGAGTGGGTAATAGGCTGAAATGGACTTCACAGCGCTTAGAGAGTCTGTACAGATAAGGAAAGTGCCAGAATTGCATTTTATATTTCCTAAGGCCGTCTTTATTGCGAGTAATTCTGCATTGTATATGCTGCACCACGTATGGAGCCTCGCCTTAACGGCTTTGTGATGTGCAGAGGACACTGCACAAGCACATGCCGAGCCGGACTTCGATCCATCCGTATACACGGGGATGAAGTCCGGGTGGTTATCCAGGAACTCATAAAATAGGCTCTGGTATTCCTGGGACGTTAGAGAAGATTTCAGGTGCTTGTGCAGTTCAGTGTGGCACTCTGGTCGTGGTATGGACCATGGTGGGTATTTTGAATACCCAACAGGACACACCTCCGGCAGAGATATGTCAATATGTCCATAAAATCTTTAAGTCGAATACTTAGCGGCCTGGTAGCCCTCGTCCTTCTGTTGAAAATATCTAAATACCTAGGTTTAAATACGATATTAAAACATGGGTGCTTTGTCATTGATAAAATTTTCGACACATAACTACATGCCAGCATTAGCCTGCGAGTAGCCAAAGACGGCTCCCCTGCGTCCACATACAGGCTGTGGATAGGAGAGGTCCTAAAAGCGCCAGTGGCTAGCCGTATTCCTGCGTTGTGGACCGTTGTTAACGGTCGCAGGTAAGACTCTCGTCCAGAAGAGTAAACGAAACACCCGTAGTCTATTTTAGACCGAATCAGAGAACGGTATAATAAAATCGAGGTGGTGCGGTCTGCGCCCCATGTTGTGTTGCTTAAAATACGTAAAATACTTAGACCACGGCGACATTTCTGGGCTAGATTGCGAATATGTTCCTGCCATGTCAGTCTCCGGTCTAAAGTCATCCCCAGAAATCGAACGGATTCCACGAAAGGAAGGTTACTTCTTCCTAGGCGTAACTGCGGAGCTATATGGATACCCCTCAATCTGTGAAAGTGCACACACACAGTTTTCTGAATAGAGAAACGAAGCCCATTTATCTTTGCCCAGTCATTGAGTTTTGTGACAGTTACCTGAGTTTTTCTTGAAACGCTGGCTAATGTGGACGACCTGCAGAAGATTGCAAGATCGTCTACGAAAAGGGATCCCATTACCGGAGTTTTAATACAGTCAGCTATGTCATTAATGGCAATGGCAAATAACGTGACGCTTAGAACAGAACCTTGGGGAACGCCGTTTTCCTGGTAGTAAAACTGTGAGAGGCTCTTACCTACTCTCACTCTAAAACCGCGGTTTGATAAAAAGTTTCGTATAAAAATGGGTAGATTACCCCTAAAGCCCCAACTGTGCATTGTTTGTAGGATTTTCCTGCGCCAAAGCATGTCGTAAGCCTTCTCTAAATCAAAGAAGACTCCAATGCAATGTTGGCGCAGAAGAAAGGCCTCCTGGATAAAATTATCAGTCCGTACGAGATGATCTATTGTACATCTACCCCGGCGGAAACCACATTGAATGCTGGAGAGAAGGTTTCGCCGCTCTAACCACCAAACAAGCCGGCGATTAACCATTCTCTCCATAACCTTACACAGGCAGCTTGTAAGAGAAATGGGCCTATAATTCCTCGGGTCATTCTTGTCCTTCCCCTGTTTCGGTATCGGAACCACTACAGACTCCCGCCAGGACTGTGGGAAACTACCCTCAAACCAAATTTGGTTGAGGGTGTGAAGGATCTCTGCCAATGCACTCTTTGGAAAATTCTTTAGAAATACATTGTGGACATTGTCCATCCCGGGAGACGTATTCCGAGAGTCCGCAATGGCCGAGGCTAGTTCCCAGTGCGAAAAGCTTTTGTTATAATCAGCAATGCCGTGCGTTTCTCGGAACGACAGAGATAATGCTTCAGAGCGTTGTTTCATGCCTCTGAAGTCGTCATTGTAGTTGGCGTCGCTGCTGATTTCGGCGAATGTGCGGCCGAAAATCTCGCACATAGCCGAGGGAGAAGTAATAACTCGGTCATCGACTTTTAGTCCGGAAACGCCGCATTGCTGATTGGAGCCCGAGATGCTTCGGACCTTCCGCCATACCTGTGCAACAGGAGACCTGTGGTTTACACCGGAAATAAATTCCATCCAGGAGGACTTCTTCGCCTCTTTCACAATTTGCCGGGCTTTTGCATAAAGACGTCGGAAAGAGGCAAGATTGGTTTCCGTCGGGTACTTGTTAAATATTCGTAGCGCTCGTTTCCGCAATTTAATTGCCTTAGCGCATTCCTCTGTCCACCACGGCACAGGAGGTCGACGGACGATGCCCGTAGACCGTGGAACGCTCATATTTGCCGCCTCTATGATTGCGGAAGTCAGAACTTCGACGTTTTGTGATGCGTCACGAGTTGAGTCGTATTTGAACATAAAATTTTCTTTAAAATTTGGCCAGTCAGCTTTCTGAGTAAGCCATTTACCAGGGGATATGAAATTCTGGTTAAAATTTCCTTCTTTACGTATTAAAAGGGGAAAATGATCACTCCCACAGAGATCTGTATGAACGGACAGGTTAAGTTTCGTGTAAAGACTGCTGGAACAAATGGCGAGATCAATGGAGGAAAATTCTCCGTTAAAACTGTTAAAACAAGTTTTCTCACCGTTATTTAGTAAAAGGAGTTTAAAATCTTGTATAAAATTTGATAAAATCCGACCTCTTCTATTGCTCTGCCTCCGAGAGCTACCCCACAAAGGGTCATGAGCGTTAAAGTCGCCTAAAATCACAAAAGGTTTGGGTAATTGATGGACAAGATCCACGAGGTTGCGTTCAGTGACGGGTGCGCACTCTGGTAAATAAACGTTACACAACGTTATGGGCTCCGGTGCGTGCACAGTTACCGCCACTGCCTGAAATGGTGAATTCAGTTGTACCCGAGAGGTGTAAAGGGCCTCTCGGATAGCAACTGCCACTCCACCCTGGGCTCGCTGGCCGCTGGTGTCGTCATATCTAAAAACATTAAAATTTCTTAAAATACCCATGTCTTTGATTTTAAAATGCGTCTCTTGGAGACAAATACAAAACGGATTAAAATCTCCGATTAAAATGTTTAACTCTTCCTTGTGACGATAAAAACCATTACAGTTCCACTGTAAAATAAAATTCATTAAAATACGTTAAAAGGTAAGAAGTTAAATACAGCAGTCCGTCCGTCCGTTGGGAGAATCAGCGCCGAATACGGTTCTTTTTCCCCTTCTGTCTGGCTATCAGGATTTCTGAGTCAGATTATCCTCCTCCATAGCCTCCACTGGGCATGGAGCCCGCACCTCGGTGGGGCCGGGGGAGGGTGTTTTCTCACGCCTGGTGGGCGTGGGTCCGGTGGGTTTCTTTAGGGTTTTTTTTTTTGGAGAACCCGGGCAGTTATTTGTTTTTACCGGCTTTGTAGCCTTATCCGGCTTGGCTTGTTCCACTTTATGTGTCGCGTTCTGTTCATTTTTCTTTTCTGTTTCACTTGTTTTAACTGAATTATTTCCGTTGTAAGTAGGCGTTTTTGCAACAACAGCGTAAGACTTAGAAAATGTAGGGGCTATAAGAGTGCGGAACTTTTTTCGAGCTTCAAAATAGGGTAACTTTTCCACTGTTTTGATCTCCATAATTTTTTTCTCCTCTTTCATTTTGGGACAATCACGAGAGTACACTCGGTGTGTACCCTCGCAATTGACGCAGAAAGGTTCAGAAGTGCACGCATCACCCTCATGTTTTTCTTTGCCACAGCGCGGGCAGGTGGCCTTGCCCTCACATCTGGTGGCGATGTGGCCGAAGTGTTGGCAATTGAAACATCGCATGGGGCTTGGTATGAATGGCCGGACGGGAACCGATTCCTAGCCAACAAATACCTTGCCGGGGAGCGTGTCGCGCGAGAAGGTGAGGATTACAGATGTACTGTTAATCAGCTCGCCGTTACGCTTTATTTTCAGTCGACGACAATCGATTACGCCCTGAGAGGCCATTTCTGTCTTTATCTCGTCGTCGTCGACGTAGAGCAGATCGTAGCTGCTTATCACTCCCCGACTTGTATTTAAGGTGCGATGCACCTCCATCTTAACTGGAATGTACTGGAGACGCGTTAAAGAAAGGAGTTTCAAACTTTGTGCGTCATTTGCCGTTTCTATTAATAGAGTACCATGGCGCAGCTTTTTTGCGGATCTAAGATCGCCTGTAACAGCTGCTGAGAGGACACGATGGATGAGGAAGGGAGACACCTTAGTTAGTGACTCACCGTCCTTTGCACATCTCATAATCAAATACCACCTACAAGCGTTCAACGTTATATCTCCCCCGCCCGTTTCCGGACGGGATCTTTTAGATGGAGGAAGATTTTCTGGCTCCATGAAAATTAGGAATTCATCCCCTGGGCTCCCCACCCACCACGGAGCCACATATTCGGGACGCCACACCGCCAACCGGTGTAGTCGCCAGGGCTACCCAAGGGATATAGCACTATTGTTTAGGGGGACTGCTTCGGGTGCGGCCTCCAGTGCATGGACCCTCCAAACCAATACACCTTTGGCCGCCCTGCACAGACCCCGTCACTCCAGCACTCGCCATCGAAACGTGTCGATAAGCCGATTGATCAAGACTGGCTGGATCTTGACCGCCCGTTTAGAGGGAATCCAGGGCAGAAGTGGTGTATTGAACTCCGACCCATACCGGGCTTCCGACACCCGGCTGGGTTCCATAGAACTCACCCACCAGGATCCCCTCCTCCCCCTTACGGGTCTCCGCACACGGCAAACATGCGGGTGGATCGCAGGCCAGCTGGTATGACCGCACACAGACAGTGGACCCACAAAACTGTCCGGACGCATCCCTTTGCTGCCTGGGGGTTTGTTTTCGGGTTTTGACCTCCCCACCCTTTCAGTTGCCTCTTACGACAAGCAGGGATACTGCAGGAGTATTCTCCATCCCCCTACCCGAAGGGGTAGCGTACAGGTCAGGGGACTAACTTTATGTCTGATCTGTTCCGACAGTGGACCCACAAGCCTGTCCGGACGCATCCCTTTGCTGCCTGGGGGTTTGTTTTCGGGGTTTCACCTCCCCGCCCTTTTAGTCGCCTCTTACGACAAGCAGGGATACTGCGGGAGTATTCTCCATCCCCCTACCCGCAGGGATACTGTCCCAATTATGCTACGAGTTGTGCTGTTTGGGAAGTTCCTGATTCGTTACTTTCTCGTCACTATATTGCCTTTCCGAAGTCATTTGACTTGGTCCATGACCTGGATAGAAACATCTAATTTGCAGTCTTCTCGTATTTTATTGTGGTGAAAGTAAAAATTGATGAAGACTAATGCATGGAAGTTATTTTTATCAGTTTACTCTTCTATCATGCACTGAGAGTTAACGTAAAAGCTTTATAACGTTCACTTGCTGTTCTCTCGGGATGTCACTGTCACGGGAGATGAGAACTTTGCTTATTTTTGCTGGTCATGGTATACTGCTCCCTTTATTGGTCCTCGGGTCACGAGGATTACTTGGAGGCAACCTTGGTAAGGGCATTTTGGGTAGTCGTGACTACTGTGCCCTATTTGGAGGGGGGGAAGCTAATGAGGGGCCCTGATGGGCAGCCCACCGCTTAGGGGTGCGGGCACAGCCGACCTTACCCGGGCTCCTCCCTATCCTACACTAAATCTAATATCGTTACCTGTACCTTTTACTGCTAGTTTTGTAGTGCATGCTTTTTTTGTTTTGTAGTGCCTAATTGTAATTCTATTGTCTTGCTTTAGTGGTTAATTAGTTACATAAAATTTAAAACAATCAATAGTACTTTGGTAGGAGTGTTGACTCTTTATTATTATTGGATTCTATACGTACGTAGGCATTCTAGTCACTGACTCATTACGAACTTTAAACGTGTAACTGCCTTGCCACACAGTCCTTCCCACGCAACCTTACACATTCTAATTTAGACCTCCGTGTTTGATTCGTTTATACCCTCCTTACGCATTTAGAGGATTTAGTGTATGTTTAGAGTTTTTAAACCGTCAAAGCCTGTAGAGCAGTATCACTGGCCGATCCTCTGGAGCTAATATCAAGAGCAAGGCGAAGAACGACCTCCTTGAGGCACGTGTCGCCAAGCGGGAGATTTTGGTAGCGGAGATACACGCCCGGGTAACAGGTCGTGGGAAAGTCTCGGGCTCCGGGGATAGTAGCGCTTCCTCGAAGACCCCTCAAAGCACCAAGGTGGTGCCCCGGGCATGGTCGGGGGCGGAAGCAAGTGCGGTGGCCTTGGGGGAGACGGTGCAGTCCTCGAGTCAGGGGATGACTCACAACCTGAGGCCCGAGTGGGTGGTTGTGCCCCACGGGCGGGGGGCGGGGGCTCGGCCGAGTCGGGGAGTGGGGGAAGCGGAGGCTAATCCCATCCCCGTTCGCAACAGCTTCGCGGTTTTGTCGGAAGACAATTCTGGGGGGCCAGTTAGCGAGGTCGTGAAGGAGCCCCCTGTTGCGAGGGACACGACCTTGAAAGGCAGTCGGGCCGGGATCGTATTGTTAGGGAGTTCGAACGTCCGGCGGATTTTCTCCCAGTTGGAGAAGAGGGCGAGACGGAGCGGACCAACGGGTCACCTCCTGGTGTATACCAGGGGGATTCGTACCCAATTCTACGGCGGCGGTAAAAGCAGCGGTGAAGGGCACGGGCTGCTCTAGACTGCGGGTGGTGGCACATGTTGGCACCAATGATGCTTCCGAGCGCGGAGCCAATGAGATTTAAGATTCCTTTAGGGATCTAAACTCGGAGGTGGAACGCGTTCGGAGGGGCACTGGTTTCGATATGCGGCTATCCATCTGCAGCATCGTTCCACGGACCGACTGCGGTTCTCGAGTTTGGGACAGGATTGCCTGGATAAACAAGAGGCTGTGGGAATTCTGTGTGAGCGTTGGGGCAGAATTCGTTGATCTTCGGCCGGTGCTTAGATCGTGCCGGGCTCCCCTCAACTCGTCTGGGGTGCATTACTCCAAAGAGGCGTCTGAACGGGTGGCTCGTAGGATTTATGAGCACTGCATGTATTTTTTAGACTTGAGGGTAGGTCATCTAATGGGATTCGTAAAAAATTAATCAAACGTAGCCTCCGAGGAAATCAACTTTGCGAAAACCTCCACATAAAAGTAAACTTAGGCGCGGTTATGCCGGAAAATAGCGGAAATATTTCCAAAACGCGTCCTCCAGAGAAAGATATTATATCAGGAGTAATTAGGACTTCCAGTGTAAATCGCCAACCTAATACACGTAAGCTTGAAAAGGGACCAACCGACTCTCGCCTTACGAAATATGACATTAACTTTGTCGTAGTTAATTGCCGTAGCGTAAAAAACAAGCGCGCAGAAATCGAGCATATATTTCAGGACTCAGATGTAGTCTTAGGAACAGAGAGCTGGCTTGCGGAGGATATAAGCGACAGCGAAGTTTTCCCGCCAGGATACAAAATCTACAGATGCGATCGACGCGATAGAACAGGTGGCGGAGTTTTTCTAGCGGTTAAATCACATTTACACAGCACCGCTCACGAAATAACCGACAATGTAATAGAAAGCGTATGGTGTACAATTAAACAACGAAACAAAAGGAATATACATGTTTGCTCTTTTTATAGACCACCAAACTCCGAAGTAGATACTATTTACCAATTAGAAAATCAAATATCCGCGTTTACTTTGAGAGATAGTAAAAGTGTAATAATTATTGGGGGAGATTTTAATCTCCCATATATAAATTGGGATTCTTACACGGTAAAACCGAATTCGAGGAATAGAAAAATCAGTGAGATCTTACTCAACGTACTCTCAAATCACTCGCTAGCCCAAGTAGTCGACAAGCCTACGAGAGGTAATAAAATATTAGACCTTTTAGCAGTAAGCCACCCTAAGTTGATAAAAAGTATCAATGTTCTCGACGGTATAAGTGATCACAGAGCAATTCTTGCAACCTTAAAGACAGGAGTGGAATCAGCCGAAAAACCAAAACGCAATATTTATTTATTCGATAAATGTAACTTCATTAAATTTGGCGAGATGCTTAATGATTCATACACGGACTACGTAGCTAAAACAGAGGATAAAAGCACCGATGTGTCATGGAAATACTTCTTAGAAATCTTACGCCAAGGAATCAACGAACACATTCCGCAAAAGCTGAAAAGTGATAGTAAAGAACCTCGCTGGTACAATAACGATGTTAGGAGGGACCCTAGGAAACAGAGAAAACTGTATAACTTGTTCAAAAACACCAGTACGTTTGGTGAAAAATCGAAGGAACTTGAAGCAAAAGAGAGTTACCTTGCGCAACGCTCAAAAACCAAGAAAACATTGCGTGCTGCAAAAAAGAAATACTTGGTAAATTACTCGAAGAAAATCCAAAATCTTTTTGGTCATATGCGAGAGAACTTTAGGGAAAATCTTCTACCGTAGATTCGTTATTTGATAAAGATGGTAAACTTGTCACCGAAAATATTGATAAAGCTAATGTGTTAAACTCCCACTTTGAAAGTGTTTACACTACAGACGACACTGCGTGTAATTTAGACATTCCATTCATTGAGGAACCGATGGAAGAAATCACGATTCAACGCGATGGGATAACTAAGCAGCTACAATCGATAAAAAGTAATAAATCTCCGGGTCCGGAGGGAATACCCGCGCGCGTCCTCAAGGAGTTAGTAGTAGTATTTGGGTGATTAGGGTGCTTCGACGACTGAGGTCATTCGCACCACGTCAGCCTAAAATCACCAAGTCATGTTATTTAAATAAATAGTTAAATATATAAATAAATAAATAAAAGCGACGCAGCTCACATTAAAATGGGCGTGAGATAAAACACCACATAATGGTTGGTCACAAACAGTTAAAAAGCCCTGACTCTTTTAAAAATAACATTATCCGACTGACACAATCAGGATCGTCTCCTAGGACGTGTCCTAGGTCTCCCCTGATGTTCAGCCGGATGCGCAGAGCACGGTATCTATCACACACCGTCAGAAGGTGTCTCACAGTTAAGGGAGAGTCGCAATCCTCACAGTAGGGAGGGATCTTCTCTTCGGTGAAGAGGTAAGAGTGAGTGAGGGCACAGTGCCCTATCCTCAACCGTGTGATTGCGACCTCTTCCCTGCGAGTCCTCCCGACTGATGTGGGCCACACTGATACTACCGGCTTTATGGTGCGCAACTTATTCTGTGTCAGGGAATGCCAGGTTTCCTTCCACTGACCAAAGGCTACGTTTCTCAGCGTAGCCTTCAAGTCTTGGTACGGTACCAACACTGACGAAATGTGTTCGTCTTGAAGAGCCTTCTTTGCTGCCGAGTCGGCCATCTCGTTACCGGCTATTCCCACGTGTCCAGGTACCCACAGAAAACGGATAGCGATTACCTTCATAGAAAGGGATAAAAGATGGCTCTGAATCTCCTGGACAAGTGGGTGCATCGGGGAATAGCCGGAAATGGCCTGCAGCGCACTCATAGAGTCACTACAGACCATGTATGCGCCACAATTGCCCCTAATACCACCAAGAGCCATCTTTATGGCGAAAAGCTCCGCCGTGTAGATGCTGCACAGCGGGCTTAGCTTCGCCCCGATGACTCCATGGTGGGACGAGACCACCGCGCATGCGCATGCCGACTCGGATTTCGAACCATCCGTAAACACGGGAGTGAAATCGGAGTGGCGGCACAGCTCTTCCCTAAAAAGTTGTTGGTACTCCATAGGCGTCGTGGAACCTTTCTGGCCAGTTCGTATGGTAAAACTACACTTCGGAAAGGGCACTCGCCATGGTGGGTGACCGGAATATCCATGGCCGTACACTTCTGGAAGTCTCACATTTGTTCCTTCCATAAAATTTTTAAAACGGACGCTCAGGGGTCTGGTGGCCCTTGTCCGCCTGTTAAAAATGTTTAAAAACCTGGGGTTAAAAATTACGTTGAAACACGGATGAGTCCTCATAGATAAAATTTTTGCCACGTAGTTAGCCATTAGGATGTTCCTCCGGGTATCTAGCGGGGGCTCTCCGGCATCCGAGTATACGCTTAGGACGGGAGACGTCCTGAACGCTCCGGTCGCCAAACGTAGCCCCGCGTTGTGAACCGTTGCCAGCGGTTTCAGGTAGCTTGTGCGGCCCGAGGAGTAGACGAAACATCCATAGTCCAACTTGGAACGCACCATTGCCCTGTAAAATGAAAGCATGGTGGTCCTGTCGGCGCCCCATGTAGTGCGCGATAAAACACGTAAAATATTTAAAACGTTAAAACATTTTTCTTTAAGAGTTCGGATGTGTTCCTTCCAATTAAGCTTGGAATCGAACACCATCCCGAGAAAACGAACCGAATCAGCGTATGGTAAAACCCTACCACCGAGACGCAACTCTGGTGGTATGTGGTTGCCCCTGTAACGATGAAAATGTACGCATTTTGTCTTTTCCGCTGAGAAGCGGAAGCCGTTCTTTTGGGACCAGCCGTCCAGTTTATTAAGATAGAGTTGTATCTGTCTGGACGCGGTAACTAGTTTGGATGACCGGCAGAGAATAGCCAGGTCATCCACAAACAGTGAGCCCATGACAGGTCCCGTGATGCAGTCGATAGCGTCATTGATCGCAATAGCGAACAATGTCACACTAAGGACTGATCCTTGTGGCACTCCATTTTCCTGCATATAGGGTTCGGAAAGGTGTTTACCTACTCTGATTCTAAAAACTCGGTCCGATAAAAATTTTTTAATAAAAATGGGAAGATTTCCCCTAAAACCCCAACCATGCAACGTGATTAAAATCTTCTGACGCCAGACCCTGTCATATGCCTTCTCCAGGTCAAAGAAGACCGCGATGACGTGCTGGCGCAGAAGAAAGGCCTCCTGGATGAAATTGTCACTCCGAACGAGGTGATCGATGGTTGAACGACCTCGCCGGAAACCACACTGGATATTCGACAGAAGGTTGCGCCGCTCTAACCACCAAACGAGCCGACGGTTTACCATCCTTTCCATTACCTTGCACAGACAGCTGGTAAGGGAGATGGGCCTGTAGTTACTCGGGTCCGCTCTGTCCTTTCCTTGTTTAGGGATCGGAACCACCACAGATTCCCTCCAGGAAGATGGGAAGCTGCCCTCGAACCATAACTGGTTGAAGGTGCTCAGGATCTCCATCAACGCTTCCCCCGAAAGATTTCGAAGGAAGGCGTTGTGGATTCCGTCCAGTCCCGGAGAGGTGTCCTTGGAATCCGCGATGGCTGACCTTAGTTCCCACAGCGAGAACGGGTCATTGTACTCCGCGATTACGGACGTCTCAGCAAAGCAAAGAGGAGTTCTCTGGAAGCGTTCCTTGATGGCCAAGAACGCTTCTGAGTAACTCCTGTCACTGCTTATATTGGCTAGTGACTCGCCAAAGGCCTCGGCTACGTCGCGAGGGGAGCTCACGATTTGGCCATTTATTTTCAAGCAAGAGACGCCGTAATCCCTGCGGGAGCCCGAGATGCATCTCACCTTATTCCACGCCTGTGCAAGTGGTGTCCTGTGGTTAATGCTATTGACGAATTCCATCCAGGAGACCCTTTTTGCCTCCTTCACGACTCGTCGGGCTTTCGCTCGCAGTCGACGGAAGGACGAAAGGTTCGTTGCGGTTGGGTACTTTTTAAAAATACGAAGGGCACGTTTTCGAAGACGAATTGCCTCGGCGCACTCCTTGTTCCACCAAGGAACCGCTGGCCGTGGGACATTACCCGATGACCGAGGGACGCTGCAATTCGCTGCTTCGATCAAGCACCTTGTTAAAACCTCCACATTGTGTGTGGCATCACAATAACAATTGTGTTTAAAATTAAAAACGTCTCTAAAATTCTGCCAGTCCGCTTTACGGACAATCCAATTGCCCGGTCGGATAAAATCAGTGTTAAAACTTCCTTCAGGATTTATTAAAATGGGGAAGTGATCACTGCCACAAAGATCTGTGTGCACGGTCAAATTAAACTTGTTAAAAAGACTGCTCGTTGCCATAGCTAAGTCTATACAGGAGAATTCTCCATTAAAAACATTAAAACGGGTTTTCTCACCGTTGTTAAGTAGCAAAAGGTCAAAATCGAGGATGAAACTGGCTAAAATCCGTCCCCTCCTTGTGTTTTGGCCTCTTGAGCTTCCCCACAAGGGGTCGTGGGCGTTAAAATCACCCAATAATATGAATGGCCTAGGCAACTGCTGGACAAGTCTCTCTAGGTTGGAACGAGTTACCGGTGCACCCTCCGGCATATAAACGTTGCATATCGTTATATTTTGCGGGGTAAACAAGGTTATGGCCACAGCCTGAAACGGGGTGTCAATTCGTACTCGAGAGGTGTAAAGGGCCTCCCGAACGGCAATCGCCACCCCGCCATGGGCTCTATGACCAATAAGGTCATCTAGCCTTTCGACCTTGTATCCCCTTAAAATTCCACTGTCCCTCGCCTTAAAATGCGTCTCCTGTAGACATATAACAGAAGGGTTAAAATCTCTGATTAAAATGGCCAGCTCCTCCTTATGCCTATAAAATCCATTACAGTTCCACTGTAAGATAGAGGTCATAAAATTTAAAAATATATAAATAAATAAATAAATAAAAGACCTAAAAATAGTTAAAAATAACAAGAAAAAAGGAGCAGCTTAAGTCCTAAGCTAAGCTAAGGAGTGATCAGTGCTTGAGGCGCTGCTTCCTTCCCTTTTTTCTCATTATTTCGATTTCTGTATCTGAGATACAGAAATCTTCCTCCATGGCTTCCTGTGGAGGTATTTTTTCCTTGCCTGATGGACCGGGGGATGGTGTGTTACCACGCTTTGTTTGCGTGGCCCCGGCGGTGGATTTGGTGGGGTTCTTCCTAGGAGAACCCGGACCGGTGGTTTTTGTATTTTTTGCCGGATTTGTGGCCTTAGCCGGCGTGGCCGATTTCTGTGCAGAGGCTACAGTTGTTGGACTCACATTTTCTTCAGTCTGAGTGGAAATGGTGACCTTGGATGTTCGAGGAGAAGCGACTTGGGCGAATGATTTGGAAAAAGTAGGAGCAACTTGTGCTCTGTACTTTTTCCTTGCCTCGAAGTACGGGATTTTTTCTACCGTCTTGATTTCCATTACTTTGCGCTCCTCGATCAACTTTGGGCAATCACGTGAGTACACCGGATGTGCACCCTCGCAATTGACACAAAGTGGGTCACCTGTGCATTCCGCACCCTCATGCTTCTCCAGGCCGCAGCGGGGACAGGTGGCCTTGCCCTCGCACCGTGTGGCCATGTGGCCGAATCGCTGGCACTGGAAACATCGCATGGGTGCCGGTATGAATGGCCGCACTGGCACCGATTCATATCCGACAAACACCTTGTCGGGGAGCTGATCAAGCGTGAACGTGAGAACAACAGACGTCGTGTTGACTCTTTCTCCGTTGCGCTTTGTCGTGAGTCGACGAGCATCGGTGACCCCCTGAGAGGCCATCTCCCGCTTGATCTCGTCGATCTCAACATACAACAGGTCGTAGTGACTGATCACTCCCCCGTCTCGAAGTTTCTTAGCAGATTTTAGTTCCCCAGGAACTGAACTAGATAAAAGTTTTCGAATAAGGAAGGGGGACACCTTCTTCAGGCTCTCCCCTTCCTTCTGGCACCTCATCACTAAATAGCGCATACTAGCGCCGGGAACATTACCTCCCCCGCCCGTTTCCGGGCGGGATCTTTTAGGTGGTGGAAGGATATCATCCGCCATGCCTAAACTTGATTCATCCCCCGAGCTCCCCACCCACCATGGAGCCACACATTCGGGACGCCGCACCGCAAACCGGTGCGGTCGCCAGGGCTACCCGAGGGGATATAGCACCCTAGAGGTGGTTGTCTGTTTCGGGTTGGATCTTCGATGCACGGGCCCACCAAACCCGTACATCTCCGACCGCCTTACGCAGACCCCCACCTCCCTGGCACTCGCCACCGTAAAGCATAGGGCCACGGAAGCCGATTGACCGGGAATGGCTAGCTCCCGGCCGCCCGTTTACACAGAATCCGGGGCCGAAGAGGGGTATTGGCCCCTGGTCCATACCGAGCATCCGACCCCCGGCTGGGAGCCACAGACCTCACCCTCCAGGTTCCCCTTCTCCTCCTTACGGGTCTCCGCACACGGCAAACATGCGGGTGGATCGCAGGCCAGGTGGTGTGGCCGCGCACAGACAGTTGACCCACAAGACTGTCCGGGCTCAACCCTTGTTGGCTCTGGGTTTGTTTTCGGGGTTTCACCTCCCCGCCCTTTTAGTCGCCTCTTACGACAAGCAGGGATACTGCGGGAGTATTCTCCATCCCCCTACCCGCAGGGGTTCAAGGAGTTAGCACCACAGATTGCACCGCTTTTAGAGATAATATTCAATAAGTCATTATCTGAAGGAAAGATACCAATGGACTGGAAAACTGCAAACGTTACACCGATATTTAAAAAGGGAAACAGACATGACCCAGGGAACTATCGACCAATATCATTGACATCGATTACAGGCAAGATTCTCGACCATATCGTTGTTAGCAATATTATGACTTTTCTGGACAGTCGAAACCTCCTGCATAATTGTCAGCACGGATTCCGGAAAGGTAGATCATGCGAAACACAGCTCGCGCTCTTTCTTCACGACGTTCTCAAATCTGGTGAATCGAAAAGACAAGTTGACGCACTATTTCTAGACTTTAAGAAAGCTTTCGACACGGTACCTCACAGAAAACTATTATACAAATTACAGTCATGCGGGTTAAACGAACAAGTACTAAACTGGATACGTGACTTTCTGAGTGATCGTAAGCAAAAAGTAGTTCTTGACGGAATTAGCTCTGATATAGTTAAAGTGACATCAGGTGTCCCGCAAGGAAGCGTTATTGGCCCACTTTTGTTCATTACATATATAAACGACCTCTGCTCCCGAATTAGCAGTAAAATACGTTTATTTGCCGACGACGCTGTCATATACCGCGAAATTAGTGATCACTCTGACTTTGAAATTCTGTCATCGGACTTAAACAACGTTCATGCGTGGAGCAAAGAGAGGGGACTTTCTTGCATAGGTCGTCCAACTATCCCCATGTATATGTTGTGGATGGCGTTAGCATAAATGCGACAGATGAAGTGAAATACCTGGGAGTTACGATAACTTCGAACCTATCGTGGGGGACACACATAAGAAATATTTGTGGCAGAGCCCTGAAGAAGCTAGGATTTGTCAAGCGTGTTGTGGGAAGATTTTCGGATGATAAAGTGAAAGAGAGGTGCTATTTCGCACTCGTCCGGCCACACCTTGAATATGCAGAGAGCATATGGGATCCGGCGCAGAAAGACCTAGTCCATGAACTTAATAAAATACAAAGGACAGCTGCGCGATTCGTCAAAAACTGCTACGGCCGTACAGAAAGCGTTACACAGATTTTGAACGATTTAGGGTGGGAGCCGCCAGAGACTCGGAGGCTACGCGCTAGGCTTAGATTGCTTGAGCAATTGAGAATGGATATCTTTCAGAGCGACACGGAGAACATCATATTAGAACCAAATTATATTTCCAGGTCCGACAGAATCGATAAATTAAGAGAGATATTTTGCCGAACGGATAGGTATGGGAATTCGTTTTTCCCCCAAACAATTAAGGACTTTATTAATGCTAGGCGGAACTTTTATTTTATTTTTTTTGTTGACGGCTGGTGTCCTAACACCCCCCGCCACATGCCTTTTGAGGCGGCTTGCGGGGTATTATGTAGATGAATATGCAGCAGTAGGGCAGTTGGGTCTATTCTATTGGGTTGGGGTATTATGTAGATGTATCCTATCACCTGGTCCCTATTGAGAGGATCCGCCCGATCTCCTGGAAGTTGCTCTCAGCCCAAAGGAAGAGTGCCCTCCCCCCAGGATGCCGAGCGGAGCGACCGTAGGGGTATCACTGCCTAGCACCACTCAGGGATGAAAAGGTGGGTCTAAGTTAGCGCCCCCCCCCTCCCCGAGCGCCTCGGGGATGCCGTAATTTTACAGTAGTCACGTGGCCTACTTGACCAAGCTTTTGCCGCCCTTATCGTGTAGGGTCACCATCCGAAACACCGAGCCGTGTCCCTATCAGAGATATGGGAACTCATTGGGCAGGCATTTCAATAGAAGTCAGTTCCCATAGGGTAAACGTGTACTTATACTCATTAGCATATGCAACAGTTTAGGAGTGTTCCCCAAACTCTACCGAGCCACTGCCCCCTTGGTTCCACAAAGCAACACACAGCATCCCCTACCCTTCAGTTTTAAATCATAGTCTTCATCTCCAAATCATAGGATTATTAAATTTAAGTTGATTTATTTATGAAGAAATTTGTTTATTTTAAATCGAAGAGGTACATAGTGTGTAAACAAGGACATGAGTTCATGGTTTTGGTCAGGTCCCTACCTCCGGCACCTCCCTGCTGCTCCTTTGCAATCTTTTCGCCCACCTAGATCAATGAAACGCCCTCTTGGGGGCAGTAGCACCCTCTTTGGGAACCAATGGTTTAGGATCACTGTTAATTTGGTCTGTTCTGGTGTGAAGAAAGTTCATGGTATGAACTTGCTATCTTTGATGGATCAAGATTATATAACAAAAAAACATATTTTTTATGTCTGCCACCACTCTTATACTCTCCAAGGGAGCACTAAGAGGCTGAAACATTTTAAGTTCTCAAAATATCCTACCCCTGATGTGCAGGTTTTCAGGAGACTTGTCTCCTTACCCTTTTAGTCGCCTCTTACGACAAGCAGGGATACTGCGGGAGTATTCTTTCCCCCAACCCGCTGGGGTATATAATGATTAGGTTATAACAATATACAGCGCCTTTGCCGCTTAAGTGCTTGTCATCTCCAGTGTACAACAAATGGCCAACTTTTACCAATTTTGTCCTCGAGGTGCCAGCTCCAACATAATTGAAAAAGTGCACCCTAATCACCTTTCTTGTGTATGGTGTTTGAATTATTTGCTGCCATTGTAAGTTTAAGCCACAAGCTCACAGTAGTTGTGATGTGTTTGGGATGTTTTGACTTGCCTGGCATGTCTGAAGAAAGTTTACAAGTTTGACCAAGCCGGTGATTTTTTAACCTTTCACACTCAAGCAAATCAAGATAGGACACTCAGCGAACCCCAACACACTCCTCTGTAATGACCAATGGTTGGAGCAGCTCTCCTCCAACCCTTTTCGAAAAACTAATTGTGGAAAACCAACCCTTCCAGCCATATAACCATGCAGTCATTTTCCTACTTCACTATGTCCCTTCACAAAACCCTCTTGCCATGTCCACGCCTCCATATGTCCCTCCACCTTATCCTCCCTCCACCTAATCTTGTGTAGGATCTCTTTCCAACCCCTCTACCCTCACCATCCTTGTTCACTCGATCTACCTCCCCCATTCTTCTGATTATGGTGTGTATACAACAGTACTAAAATTTTCTCTGGTATTTACCTAGTGATATCGTATTTCCGTGGAAAGTATTATACCAGTTCAAATCTCCAGTAAAGAACTATTAGTATTCTTTAAGTATGAATGCTGAAAATTTCTAGCAAATGAAGCTTGTTGAAGGCATTTTAAAAGGTTAATCAGACTACACAAATGATCATAAGATGGCCAAAAATGGTGCAAAAAATATCAAAGTATTTCTTCATTTTTGTTCATCAAATTCACAAATGTTTCATTATTAATAGCTTGAGGAAAATTTGTACAACACACTTGGAACCACAAAACCACTAATATGTATATAACAGAGTAAACAGGTTGGCCATTACACTTCTGGATTTCAGTTCCTAATTTAATACTATAAAAATGGATATTTTCCAAATTTCCTCTAGCACTTAAGCAGCTCAAACTTGAGGTAAATATCAATGCACATTAAGCAAGCACTAGTAATAAAAGTCATTTTCCACAGAAAGGATGAGAGGACTAGTTGGTCAAGGGATTTTTTTGTTGAAGCCATAGGAAATGAAGACGACACGACATGAAATGAACGTTAGAATGTACGGAAGTCACATTATGAGCATTGTTGAGAGGTATTATCTAGTATCACTGCAATTGCTAAGAGAGCAGAAGTTTTAACAAAAATAATTACATTCCACAACACTCAAGAATACACCATCGCCACTACAAAAACCATGGCTTCATGGAATACATACCTGGACCACTCTACAGCCAGTAGCATTTTTTTCAACTTTTAATATCTATTCCAACTCTCCACATATAACTTTGCATTAGAAATAAAAGTTTCTGGGTAACATGAAATACTTCACCCACCAAAAGAAATTCATGGAAAAATCACCCTGGGTCTTGTATGGCCATGGTTCCATTTCGCCAGAAGACTACTAGTAATGAGGATTCAGTGACATGGTGCTATTCAACTAATGCACAAGTTTTAATAACTTGAATGGGCAAGTGGAAAAAAGGGGTAGAAAACATTGGATTACTATAAAATGAAAGGAAGATCAAGTACACAATAATATCCAAATCAGACCATGATAGCACCTCAGGATTTCATAATTTGAGAATAGAAGTTTTAAAGGAGTTTCCTGACCTAGATATTTGGGGCAAGGTACATAAGGATATTGAGATACAGAGAGAAATGAAGGACAAAATACAGGCAGGCAAGCAAGCGTATTTTGCAAAACCAATTCCCTAATAGAAAGCAAAAAATATGAAGACCTTGTTCCGAACAGAGGTCACCAATGGTCCAGAGACATGGACCATGAAGAGGTCAGATGAAAATGTCCTCAGAGCAGTTCAGCGACCAACATTAAGGAAGATATTTGGGCTTGTAAAAGAAAATAAGAATAATCCAAAGCTAAATCATTTTGTCAATAATAAGCAGTCAATAATCAATAATTGGAGGCCAGGACAGAAATTTGTGAAAGCTTGGAGAATGGAGTGGTCAGGCCTAGTAGAATAACAGAAGAAAGGAGGCCCAAAAGAATATAGAGGAAAGATTCATCCCACACGAATAAAAGGCAGACTAAGACTCATGTACATGGCCTAGAATGAAAAAGTCAAAGAGAGATGCTACTTTGCTCTGGTTAGGCCACACCTCTAATATGCAATAAGCATTTGAGACCCTGATCAAAAGATTTAACCAAAAAGTTAATAAAACACAAAAAAAAGCTGAACGCTTCATTAAAAACTACTACGAGCAAGCATGCAGTGTTTCACAACTTTTAGACAGATTAAGGTCAGAGCCCCTAGAGACTAGGGAGCTACATGGAATGCTTGGCTTGCTTGAGAAATTCAGAACTGGTGTGGTTCAGAGCGACACAGAGAATATTATCATGACACCTCACTACACCTCTAGGTCTGACAGATGCGTTAAAGTAAGAGATACATTGCCAATCAGATAGGTACAGAAACTGGTTCTTCTTGCCCACAATAAGCGACCACAGTAAAAACTGAGCTCCACTAAAAACACTCCACTAAATGCACTCCCATAATACACGTCACCATTTCACCTCCCAAAACCTTATCCCTTACAGCTTTACACAGCTGGTGTCCTAGCACCCCTTGCCACACACCCATGGCACCCCTTGCCACACACCCATGGTCTCACAGGGCAGTATGTAGATGTATGCATGATGTTAAAGCAGTTAATGAACATTGAGGGATGGAGGAGAAGAGCCAAAGATAAGGAACAGTGGAGGCTGAGAAAGAAGATCAAGGCCCACCAAGAACTGTATACCTATGAAAAGGGAGAAACTGTTTTAACTGAATTTTGTCATGTACATGTCATAGAATTTCACTACTTTTACCATAAACTTATCTGCTGAAATATCAGGTTAAATTCTCTCGCAACAACGCTCACCAGTAATCTCATCTAGTTTGAAATGAGTTGAAATCGATCATATACATCCTTACCTAGGTTATAAAGGCAATTTCCCAAATCCCACTATGTTGCCATATTTTTTTGAATCATAAGCTAACAGACAGAATCTCAGTATCACCACACAGTTTCAAAGAGTGATTAATAGTTATGCATTTTTCTAAAAATATGTGATCAAAACAGTGTATCCAGTGCACACATTCCTCCTACAAGCCAGAAAATATGGTCAAAGGCACACAAATGAGGACACACGTTTATCACTATAATGGAAGCTAAACAAAATGGGACCAGAAATACCTCGAGCTCAAAGAGCATACACATGGGCAAGGTTGCTTTATTTCTCTCGGGGAATATGGCTTAGGTTATGTAGAATAATACTTCAGGAGCATGATGGTTCATGTATTCAAAATATGAGCAACTATCACACATAAATTTATAAAAATAAATTGTACACTTGTATCAACAAAATTACATCACATTGTATAAATAATGCTACTCCTCTCAATTCACAGCTTTATGGTCGTTAAACACAGAATCTGTAATTCAACAAAGCCTTGCACTGAACTCAGTTATATCACTAAGAATAGCATTACAGTCATGACAATTATCCTATTCAGTCATTAAAGGCAACTGGTTTACTGACAGGCTAAGCAATGCTGAGCAATGTTGATCATAGTTTTTTCTCAGATGAAAGTATAACGAATAAAACTTCAATCCATAAAATATCTCATTATGCAATAAAAACATGGAAGTCATGCCATAAAACTATGGAGAATAAATACCATCAGTGGGAAGGAGCCATCAAATCTCTCAAGCTCACGAACATGTCTGTCCATTGAATGGATAGAACACACTCGTCAGTAAGAAGCTATTTATCAATATAAACAATTCACTCTCCAAATTTGTACATTAAAAATAAGTTACAGCCAATTAAAGCTACAATTAAGATCAGTCATCAGTGGGGCAGCAGAAACAAGTGTGAACAGATAAAATAATTTACTATAAATATGCTCCCCAGCCTATATACATCTGACACAAATTATCAACTGAAGTTGCTTCTGATATTAATTTTTCCACTTGGCCCTCAGTGGATAAAGGTAAACTAAATTTCCCTCCCTTTGTGCTGACATATCCTTGCAACCTCTGGTTGATATTATTCAGATGCTCACGGGCCTGGAAAAAAACACAGGATCAATTTCACAGCATACATGCATTTCTACTTCTTTAGCAGAGATTACCCAACATTCAATTAACTCTGAAAAATACTTAAATGAATGAGGATGGGTAAAATTTTGTTATCAGTAACCAGTTCCTTAAGTTTTCGATGGAGCTATTATCTTTGACTTCATAATTTCAACTTATAATACAAGCATTATATGTATTCTATCTCGTCTATTCACAATTTTGTGGCATTTCACAAAACATTTTCAATATATCAGTAATTATATTATGCTTACCCCTTAAAACCTATTTCACAAACTAAAAAGAAAATTCAAATCAGACAAGCAATAAATAATAAAAACAATTTTAGAACTGGCAATCGAAACTAAAAATATACAGGAAATTCTTAGTATTCATATCAAAAGAGGGCAATCATCTGGCAATCAACACCCTTTCTCTTTCATTTTACTTCTACTTGCCACTGTCAAACACCGAATACTCTTGTTGATCAACTGACCGACCTCTGAAAGGTTTATTTTCTCTTTTATAATACTTTAAGCTATTCATCCAAGAAAAAACTCAAAGGAATGGCTCATTACACTCACCACTTTATTCATAACCTCATGTGAAGTTGATTCAGCCTTTCCTCCACGAGAAGACATTGATGGATCATATACAAATGGAGTCAGTACAGCAATTAATGTAGTTGACTGGCGCTTCAATATTCTCATTGTTATTTCACAGGAGCGCCTGAAAATGCCTTCAACTCCATTTGGTCCCATAGCTTTCACCATATTATGGGTAAGTCGGAAAGGTACTCTCTCAGGCCAATTGAATTTTTCTCCCTGGAAAGAAAACAAAATGTTACCAACAAAACTTGGGGATATCACATTTGCCTTGCTGGTGAACTCAAAACCAATCAAGTTCTTATGGGCTCTCAACTCGCCACTACGTGACAAGGACTTTTATCATCCACAGCAAAGTTTAAGCATATCACATTATTAAGTAGGAGGAATCATTGCTGTATCGACTAAACCCTTAACAAATGATGTGCATATTTCTATCCACATTATCAGTTACACATGGCATGGAAGACCGTGATTTTTTATGTAATTATCAACTGTTGGTGCCATATTTCAATTGCTGAACACCCTCTCCCACATGCCACTGCAGTGGCTCGCAGAGTAGAATGTAGATTGAGAACCCCAAATACAAGGCAGCAACAGGAGTGGGACGGTAATAAAAGACCTCAGTTTGTCAAGTGGTATGAAGAACCAAGAAAACCAAGCTGGATTCACAAGGGGCTTTGGGGTGTACGAATGTCCTTGGGATTTCCCTAAGCCACATTATAACTTCAGAGAAATAGTATCAAGATAAATTAGTATGCATCAGATTTAGCACAGCCTGAGCACACACAAAGTAAACAAACAGAGATGATATCGTCAATTTAGACTGCCCTGCCATCAAAGTATTTCTAAGGGGTCTAAAGTTGACAACATACGCAGACGAATCCCCAAAATGCCCATGTCGAATTCTGCACATCTAATGAAAGAAAATTGAAATAAATGGAATGACATGCACATAAATATCACTAAAAAGTTACAAAGGCTTACCATGTTGAATATGCAGCTGAAGTCCACATGAACTGTATCACCATTAGTAGAATCAAACATAACATTCTCTCCATGTCTATCACCAAGACCAAGCACATATCCCACTATTGACATAACCGCCGTAGTCCGAATATATGCATTACGTGCCATGTACCTGTGAAAAAGTGGAAGCAAAAAATACTGAGTTAAAGAAACTGAAACTAACATTAGCAACATATTTATTACAGAAGTTACTAAGGGTTTTTATAAATAGAACAAGTTCAAATGATGAATAAATCAGATAGCAAAGTAGTAAATAAAATAAAAAAGTGATAATATGATGAAAATTTCATGAAGCAGCCATTCAAATATTAAAAATGTATTTTTCCACCTAATAAAAGGTATTTACCATCCTTGAGGATCTGAGAAGGTTTGCTGAAACCATATATCAAAAACTGGTGGATGTCTCGGAATGAGCTTATCGAGGAAGACGGACCTTTTCTTGCTCAAAGGATCCTTCAAACCTGTGTAATAAAAGAAAACCATTATTCTACTTCATTACTAATAAGATAAATCAGAGCAGATCAGGGGAGATGGTACTCTTTTATTTTGGTGAGATATGCCAAATAAGATTTCTTGAAAGCCATCAAATAATGATTTCCCAGCAGCAAATGATGTATCAAAACAGTAATACTCCTCCGTAGGCTTTAGAGATTGAAATAACTAAAGTGAACGATAACTTTAACAGAGATGATGGCTACTGCCTATCCAGGGCATGGAAGAGGATCTGGCAAGAATACAAGAGCCAATCCTGGAGGACAGAGGGAAACAGATGGCCTATATTAACATGGCCAAAATGATGCCCAGGCACTAGGGCCTAAAGATGCCCGTTGGAACATGGACAAAACTTTTGTCTCAAAAACAACCTATGCAGTGGAAACCCAAGAAATGGATAAGCATTCAAGGAGTAAGCGTATTCACCATTAGAAATAGCTAATATCATAGAGTAGCCATATACATTAAGGTGGATCGAAAAATCGTTTATTTTTCGAAATCGGTCTGCGGCTAGTGCTTGAAGTTTGTGGTTGGTAGTCCTTATAACCCATAAAAAATTCCAACTCGATCGGATTATATCTTCAGGCTGCGCTTTTAAGTCAAATTTTTTTTACTAATTTTCCTGGTAGATTCTAGATGTTCCCGGAATGATTTTATGGTAAATAATTACATATATTGCTAGCATGCTGCTTAATATTAGTGATTTAGTGAGTTTGAATCAGTCAAAATGGTTTAATAGTTCGTCAAAAAACTCCAAATATACAGAAATGTTACGGATGTTAGGTAGACAATAATTCACAATTATAACTCGACCCCTCTGACTTAAATTTACCAAGAACGATAAGGTAATAGGATAGGAAGTAAAATGCAGCTCTTAGTTCATTGACTAATCGACTATCCAGTACTCACCACAAGAAGGTGGCTGCAGTCGGGTGCCACCCGCCTACCCACCCTGGTAGACTGGCGTATTTAGGTTTTAAAGTCCGCTTTGGCATCAAACTTGGGTAATATTTTCCTGTCCTCCAATCGAGCTATAATGTAAACATCTAGGGAGTCATAACCACATACAGCAATTGATGTAGCATTTACATCCTTGACCTGCCACTCCTCCACTGCCTGTCGGCCCTGTTGGCGGCGGGGAAAAGTCCTCGCCTGCCAACCCGAGGGTCGCGGGTTCGAATCCCACCTGGGTAGATAATCCACTGCCCAGGACGTGGATGTTTGTGTGTGTTAAAATGAGTTAATTGTAAGAGAGGGGTTTGGCAGTTATCGCAGCCACGTCCAACGCCCATCGGATTGGTGGCTACGCTGCCGTTGGGTCGCGCGTAAGGAGTAGACGGAGGGACCCAAGTATAACGGCCTTCTGCATGCGAGCTGCAAGTGACTCCGCCTGTGCCACGCAGGACGGAATGCACTTGATGCTCTCCAGCAGCGAGCCCTTAACTCCACCAAGCACACCTATGATAAGGACTACCAGTTTAACAGAGTGTCCTGGGTACATTGCCGAAGCTCAAAAAGCAGGTCTTGATATTCATCCGTTTCTCCGCCTCCTTTGCATCCATGTTCGTTTCAACCGGGGCTGAAAACTCTATCACAAGCATGGAGCGTGAGAAGTGGTCTAGGAGAACGATATCAGGCTTGGTAGCCTCCAATTGCCTAGTGGTAGAAAATGAGTAATTCCACCAGATGGTGCATTTATCGTCCTCCACGATGGACTCAATATCTACGGGGGCATACGGCAACACAGCAGTCCCATCGATGCCAAAATGATGTCGCAGATGAAAGTATAACACCCGCAGGGCCGCATTGTGCCTAGTAATGCACGCTGACTTGGCATAATAGCTACAGCCAGAGAGAAGGTGGCTGAAAGTCTCCGGCTGGGCTCGGCACGCCCTGCATCTTGTGTCCGCAACCTCCGTCTTGAATATAATGCGGCGGTACATGAGTGTGTTTATGACACCATCCTGACATGTGAGGACGAAACCCTCGGTCTCTGACTTTAGACCAGTGGAGCGGAGGAAGGCAAACATCAGCTCCTTCGATAGCCCATGCTTCTCCATGTTTCGATAGAAGCATCCATGCATGGGCTTCTCGGTATGTGCCTAGAGCAAGGCATCCTGCTCTGCCTTTTTAATTTCGAGCTGAAGGACATCTGCCTTCAACGACAAGAGGGACTTGCCGTTGTCGCTACCGTTTGATGATGGGTCAAAGTCCATACCGGTTTCGCCCGCTGCCCTCTTGGCCGCCTGGAAGAGAAATGCCCCTACTCTGGCACCTTCATGATCTCTTACGAGACTGAGCAGGGGGTCTCTGCTTTTGAGCACTCGGCATGCTGTTCCAAGGAAAACTATTTCATGCATCTGAAGGTGTACAGCGGTGTGGGAACTGCAAACATGTTCGTGGCAAGAACCTTGTTCTTGCCTGACAGCTCAGAACTCCAGATTTAGGTTTTATTTATTATTTTTTCGTGACTTCTGTAACTTTCCCTTTCGTGCTTCTAGAGGTGATCTTATTTCTTCTTTTCCCCAGTGCACTAAATCTGTGTAATCTTTGGCATTAAAGTTGATCACTGGGCGTCCAAATTTTGTACTGGTGTTGTTTGACTAGCTTTGGCTTTTTTATGCTTACAGGATCTTCTTCACCATGTTTTGATGCACATTTGGCCGACTGCCTGCCAACATACCAACAAGTGTGTTTTCTGGATGCCCTCGTAAAGCATTATTTTGAAGACATTGATAGAGAAAAGTCTTTAAATTGTTTGGTAAATACTCCATTTTCTGTAATGTTAGCTACGGGTGTTTTGACGCATCCTTGTTAGCTCCATTACATTTGATGTGAAACCACATGGGAGGGTAAACTTTAACGACAAATTCTGTCAATTTGTTAATAGCAGGTGATGGATTTGAGGTAGCTACATACAGTCGAAGGATGCACCCTGCAAGAGTCAGACATCGAGCATGGTGAATGGGCCCAGGAAAACACATCGCAAGATCATTTAGACAAACTCCCCTGTTTACAGCCTGGTACATTTTGTAGAGTTTAACCTGGTCTTTGCAGAGAACATCAATGTAAACATCAGGAAGAACAGCTTCAATTTTTTGAACTGGGTGATGGGTCGGTCTTGGCAGGTAGACATGCTCTTTCCTACGTTGCCATGAAATCCCTTTGAGCTGGATGTCTAACCATCAATTTTCTCAAAAATGTGTCTTATAGGTAGTTCATTAGAATGAAATCGACAAACAATCCATTGGAGAGGACACTGGATATATCCTTCTAAATGCTGAATGATGGCGGTGTGCTTCCCTGTGTTCTTCATCTCTCCATCGGATCCTATGCACGACAATTCCATCAAATCTATGCATTCTTGGCAGAGAAAGTTCAAAATAGCGGCAGTTGATCCTTCTGCGTCAACTGTTTTGGGCGTAACGTGGGTAGGTAGAACGAACCACGTTTCTCAATGAGAGGAATGTGCTCTTCTTGACAAGTAAGTGGTGCAGGCGATGACACACGGGCAATGGGAGCACTAGGGTGATGGAAGTTGAGTCCTACCAGTGCAGGATATAAGCAATGCACGCTCTGGAGATAAATGTATTTGCATCTACCCTTCATGGTGAGTATTGGATAGTCGATTAGTCGATAAATTAAAAGCTGCATTTTACTTTCTATCCTATTACCTTATCGTTCCTGGTAAATTTAAGTCGGAGGGGTCAAGTTATTTTAGTGAATTACTGCCAAACCTAACATCCGTAACATGTCTGTATATTTGGCGTTTTTGACGATTTTTGACAATCTATTAAACCATTTTGACTGATTCAAACACAATCACTAATATTAAGCAATATGATAGCAATATATGTAATTATTTCCCATAAAATCATTCTGGAACATCTAGAAACTACCAGGAAAATTAGTAAAAAAAGTTTGACTAAAAAGCGCAGCCTGAAGATATAATACGATCGAGTTGGAATTTTTTATGGGTTATAAGGAGTACCAACCACAAAATTTAAGCACTAGCCACAGACAGTTTTCAAAAAAAAAACGGTTTTGCGATCCACCCTAATATACATACTTCCTATTATTATTTAAAATTTTTCATTTAATACTTCATTTATCCATTATATACCAAGAGGATATGAGAAGACCTCTCATAGGAGTAATTGAATGTTTTTACTAAACTAATTATCATAATTTAAGCACAGGAAATATACAAATATAATGAATGAAAAAAATACATTACCACACATTAATTTCCTCAGTTCAGTCGCTGATGTCGTTTTACTCAACTTAGAATATATTGTTGTGAGTAATGAACGCAATCCAACCAAATTAGGCACCCATTCAATAATACCACAGTCTTCATTTAGCGGTACAACACTCTGAAAAAAGAAAAATAGTTTCAAATGAAGATTCAGTTCTCCGGTAAATATACCAGTTATCAACAAACAAGAGTAACAGAATAGAATGAACCTCATGACATAATACATAAGTACAGAAAAACACCAGCTTAAAGTCTAATAAGGATACGAAATGGGCCTCAGAATAAATGAAGTCACATGCACTAAATTGCTCAAAATTAGAGTCTCACAGCAACTCTATTATTAATAATCATATATAATAAATAATACCACAAAATTTGATTATGTATATAGGAATTACATCAAACACTGCAAGCATACACAAGTAAACCTATTTTTAACATCCTCTTTAGGGTAGTTGGAGGAAGAAAGTTCTCTAGTCAAAATGAGGACCTTATTCAAATCACACATTTTAATTTCAGCAGATGTAGAAAGCATTAATTAAATATTGCATCATTAATGGTGCAATAATATACTTTTATGAGACTGAAATTCTAAGTATTTAAATACAAATATCTGTAAAAGTCTTTAACTTGACTCATTTTCCTCACGTAGAACGTTTCAAACTCCTCCACAATAGGTTTTCTACGATCATGAAAAATTACTGTGGAAACTATGTGATTTATTTTCAAAAGATAGGAATGTTCTCAGTTTTCCACATTGTATCATATAATCACATTTTCCAGTGTATTAGACGTAAAGGCAAGTAACGTGTGTATGCACAATGTGTCACGATAGTTCACAAGGATATCAGTCTTATCACGAGGACATAATTTTTACACTGACATCAGTCATCAATTGGTGAGAGTTCAGTGTCCCCGCTGCCATCTTGCTCCATGTCAATTATTGTAAATTGTGGGATATTTCCATATTTGCAAGAGTAAATAGCAGGATTATAATTCATCAGAAAGATATAAAAATTATTGGGGCCTGAAGAAAATGCCACAAATTAAGGGAAAATGAAAATTCTGAGAGTGTAAAAGCATGGTTTCACTGAATATAAGGTTGTTACTTTTCATTGGATTGCTGGCATGATTAAGCTAAAAAAAAGGGACATATCCCTGAAACAGAGACCATTTGGGAGTTGGTCAGCATGGAAGGATATGGGAAATTAAAACAATATTAACAGGGAACACAAAAAAATGAATGTGTCCAGGATAAGATCATACAGCAAGTACGACTATGGTACAAAGAGAGAGAGGCTCCAGATTAAAAGTAAGAAAACTCACATAAGTCCGTATGTGCAGAAACCTTTGACATGCTTCCGCATCACTCTGAAGGTAAGAATTTACAATTCTATTGAACTCCATCACTCTTAAATCTTTCCGCAAATCATCCTAAAACAAGCAATTTTGATAGCTTAGACATCAATAGAAATGACAAATACAAAAAGATGCGCCATGATAAATTAGCAACTGAAAACATTATTGCATATGAAACTAACTAGTATACAATTTTCTCAAATCAATCACAGAATCACAATTTTTATGCATGTGAATTGCTCCTTTATCAACATGAAGAGTCAATCAAAGAAATTTGAGCACCATGATATTTTTTAAGGTTAAGGGTTATCAGAAATCATGGATCCCTAATATACATTTGTTATGGAAATCAAATGGCACCTGTGCATAGACTTTAATTTTTACCTTGGCCTTGCATAACAAAGTATACTGCAGCCCATCTGATCCCCGGAAACTGATTTTTTTGGGCTTCTGAAGTGACTGAAATACATATATCTTCTCATCAATTCCACTAATATACACAGGCTCCCTGTAAATTTTAATGAGAGATGTAATTACTTTAGCATCTTCATGCATGAAAATGAACACAAATTTTATCATAACACATTAAAGTAAAACAACAATTCAGGATTCCTAATCAGAACTATTTTTAATGGACTGCACAGAAGGTTCATTTCATTTTCCTTGAAGGAGAAATGTTAACTGTTCAATTTCTTGACACTGTTAAAAATTAAGGTGGGGAAAAAATAATAAAGTTACGTGAAAGTAAGATTTCCTCTGCTCCTGCGCTATATAATGAACAGAGAGAGAGCAAGTCCAAAACTACACTAATTATGCTGTTTATTTCTGTGTTTTTAGGTGAACTTTTGCGTGATTCTAAAATTTTGAGGCATCTTTGAGGTTTCCCATTTCCAAGAGTGTAATTTACACCACCAAATGTGACACTTCTTCCTTATAATGATATACTAATTCATATCAATGAAGTATTTTGTAGTCTTTTAGTTTGATGTGCGGTGATGGCCAAGGTCGTGGCACACTTACTATCAGCCACTTTCACATAGGGATAACAGCACACAGATCAATAGAAGGATCACCCCTCCAAAGTTCAGCTGAGCCCAACAATGGCTAACTTTGGAGACTGATTAAGAACTGGTGTTTCCATCCTGAAAGGCTGTTGCCCTCAAACTATTCAAGCATCATCGGTTGGTTATTAGGAGAGGTGACTGGCAACCCAGGACATTAGCACCATATTCATGATAAGTGGGTGGGTTGACGTAGGAAGGAATATTCAGGGAAGAATAGATACGTGGGAAATGCGGAAGAAGAAACGAGGGAAATCCAACATTGACAATAACCAGCTCTTAATAAAGGCACCACAGGGTTTAAGAGTTAACAACCCAACCAATTGACAAGAACATTATGCCTTGAAGTGCTCTCCATTACACAGAAAAACCTCCACCACTGCCAGGATTTGAACCCAGGTTCATTAGGATGGAAAGAACTCAAGTCACCATACCAGACCCATTATTAACTGAACTACAATTTTCCAGAGAGCACTAATTCACACCTGTGCTACATCTGAGGAACAGATGAAAGGAACTTAAGATGAGGGACAACGTTGCACAGATTGGTAGGTAGAAGTAGAATAATTTATGCACCCCATGCCCTGCCCACATTGGATAGGACATACTTTGCTTACATGCAAGAATTTTGACAATATTTTGCAAATCTTTCACCTTTCCCTCCTGACCCCTCACCTCAGCCACTCCCTTGGAATTCTTTCATTCTGTTTGCTCACTAAATTAGCTCAATCAAGAAACAAAATGTGAGCCACTTTCATCAAATATAAACCCCTAACATTAGAGGTACACTTCATTAACAAATGCAACAAACCAAAATTGATCAAATCAATATCAGAAAAAAGTACGCACTTAGGGAATGGGTTGTGATCATTCTGAGGAGTATCCTGATCCAAAGGCATCGTGATAGAAATGAACTTCTGAAGAGGCAATGATATAATGGAGCGGCAGCCATTTTTAAACATTTGTGAGAGAGATGGAGAAAGCTTGCTCAGACAAGTAATTTGATCACCCTGTGTGAAATAGGAGAATTATGATTATTACAGTATCAGGATAAAAATTAATTCGGGTTATAACTAAATAAATTTTCTCACATCAGCATCATATTCTACCAAACCAAAAATGCATACAAAAGATGATATGACAATACAATATAAGTAAAATATATCTGTAAGGAAATAAAATGCATGTATCTAACAGTAAAATAAAACTAACATTAAAAACAAAAAAATTAAATATCATACTATTTTTGTCAAAATAATCTAACAGATAAGCTATCTTTCAAAATAAATAAGGCAGACTTACATCTGAAACTTGTTTATTACACAGAGCTATCAGCTGATCAGTCAACTTGATGTAGTCATTTATTACTGGAATCATTTTGCCATCCCTCTTTTTACAGAGAGCAAATATTTCAGAGCATCTTCTGGCCAAATTTGAGTTAGAGGACTGCAAGAGGAATAAATTACAGTTTAATAACAACAGTACACCTAAACGTCTAAAAACTAACCATCAGTTGAGGAATTCCAACTACATTCTCAGCACAGTTGTATTTTAATGCAACGTAAAGCTAGGTTCAGATTGGTGCGGCCATTTCATTAAAACATGTGAAGCAAATTGTCTCAGGGCTACTCATTACATATCCACCTTATATACAGCCATGATCATCCATAGTGATTGATGAGGATAAGTAATAATGACTTTTGCAATAATATTTTTGAGAATACCATACACCAACTGGTGAGGATGGCATAGACGAGTAGTTATCTGAGAAAATGCACTGAAGAACATGAACGGGGGCAGTCGACCAGCATATGTTTCTGTAAAAATAATTAATGTTGATGATCAGCATCTCATCAAAAGGCAAAAGTCAATGTAAAATCCAGTAATAGTTAAAAGTAACTTATAAAAATACCATAAAATTAAAAGGAAAAATTAAGAATCATTATTCACTCTGCACAGAGAGACAATTCATGCACATTTGCACTACAAATAGGACTGAGTTAAATAAAGAGCAATCAGAGAAGGCGTTTATAAAAACTTGGAAAAAGGGCTGAGTATGCACTACAATAAGGGACTCAGAACTCCGAGGGGGTGACCACTAATTGCTTCAGAGGGGACATGTGTCTGGGTTGGATATAGCTTGGGATGGAGGAATCAGGAACAGTAAGCAAAAGATAGATGTGCACTTCTGAAGTCAATATAAAATCAGATGCATTAAAATATTGCTTTACCCTTGGCCCATAAGATTTGGGTCCATTCCAGAATACATTTTCAACGAAAAAAGAGCATTATATGGGCTATGAAACAGAAACTATAGTGTCGATTAACCATCAAACAATTGCCACATTAAGCAGAAAAATTAAAATATACTTTAATATTTCATCTAAGGGAACAAGTTTGCCGTTCTACACAAAGCCCAAACAGAAGCATCCAAATTTTTTCTAAGCTTGATTAAAGCTCACGTCATAATTTATTTTTATTTGTTAATTTATTTCCACTACCCCAAAAACAGTACAGTTGGCCTTCCACATCAGGTGTATTAACAATGGATGAACATAAACACCCATGACTTGAGTAGTGAAAAATCCACCCAGGTGGGACTTGAACCCGCGACCCTTGGATTGGCAGGTGAAGACTGTACCCATAGCCACCGGGGCCAATGTTATGCAAACTCTTCATAACAAACCTAATTACCTCATAAAGATATACCAAAACTTATTCACTATAGAAATGGAATTCACTATGGTAAAACGTTTGACTTGACAGGGACACATACCAAGTTTCTCCATAAGGCTAGTTACAACTTCACAAGATTCTTACAAGTACTCTCTGAAGTTAAAAAATAAACCAATTATTTTTACAAGAGTACGAATGAGCATGAAATAACTTGAACCCACATGTTAAGGATTTCCAAGCCAAATTCTAGTTTAGAAAAAGGATAGCATACATACACAATATATGAAGAAATAAATATGTAGTTCTACTTACCAATGAGTTTAGTCATATTAGCAAAAACATCTCCCTTATCCTTTTGATTTGCGATTTTGGCACCATAATCCAGCCATATAGTCAACATTCTTGGCATGGAATGGAACAAGTATTCACAGCCAAATTCTAAGGACTTTCCAAAGTAGTTTATCATGTGCAGTTGTGACTCTCTGTAAAATTACAATGAGCACATCCGTGGTCACAAAAGAAGACAAAATTGAATATATATTCACTCTTAGGTAGTACTTACATTCCTTTCTCCTCATCATCAGCCATTATTGCATCTAAAACTCTATCATAGTATTGAGCTAAGTAAACTAAGTTTTTCTCCCATTTGGTATATGTTTCAACACAATCCTTATAGTTGTACATATTGTCATCAATATCAGCATTTATATTTTCATCATTGAATCTGGCTAATAGCAGTTTAGCCTATAAAGAATACATAAAAGATTAGGAAACACAAAAAATAATCTTTTGCAACTTTTATAAATAACTTATAACTTTTCGATGTCACAACGATGAATATTTACTGCCTCACACACATGTCATTACCTCTCTTTATTACCCCTGAAGTGCATTCACTTCAGGGGTAATAACGAGAGATTCTGAAAAACACTGCAGTAATTTTTGAAAAGTACCGAGGTATTTTACATAATGTATCACAGCTCCCGAAAATTACTATAATTTTCAGGAATATTCACATCTGCCTCAGATATTTTTCACCCCAATGTATTACAAACATATTATTTTAAGTCAAGTCCATATACATTAATTACAATTTTAATTATTGACCCTTTGATTGTGCAAATAATCTGAAATATAGCTCTCCCTAGGCACATTTTTTTTCTAAAATTTTCAGTAATTTTATTAATTTTCACTTCTTATTTAGGGGAAAAATTGTTTTAAGTATTTATGATGAGTAATTTTCACTGATTTTCTTTTCAAATACGAAATGATGGATGTTTTTTACTGAAAGACTTAAAACTTTTTTTATAAATATATGGTGTCATCTATGTTGTCTGGGAGTAGAACCATACTTCAAATTAACCAATAGACGATGGGAGCAGTCAGCTACGGCGATCGCTTATAGACGATGGGAGCAGTCTGCTACGGCAATCACTTATAGACGATGGGAGCAGTGAAAGGGTTAGTAAGGGCATGTCCAACTCAATTGTGGAATATTTGTGGGGATATCATTTTCTATGGTCTGAACAAAAATGTCTAATGCCAAAAAAAGAACATCGAATTGTGTGTGGCCTGCCACATTTGTTTTTAAATTTTCTTTAAATTAAACATAACCCAAAAATTACAGTAATTTTCAAAAATTACCATAATTTTCCATGGTAATTTACCTCGAGTGAAAACAATGGAGATGTACTCATCTCTAGTAATAACAAAATATGGCCACCATATTTTTTACCTAGAAATTATCTGATAAAATCAATTTACAAAAAGATATGCCAAGAATAATAACACCAAATGTTGAAACTTTCATGAGAAAAAAATTTGGCAGTAAAACAAAAATTTATCAATTTTGCCTGGAGGATATTGTTGCATTAAGAAGCCACATCAAATTTCTTAGATGAAAATTGGGTAAAAATCAAACAAGTGGTCACAATCAAGCCCAGTACCACTTATGAGATAATGAAAACTTTTCCAGAAAGGGGGGACTTACCTCAGCACATATTTTCAGGTCACTGACTGGAATTTTATCTTTAAGCATTTTAAACTGATTAGCATTCGGGAATGTTACAGCTATTCCTTTTCTCAAAGTTGAAAGGGCAAGATTGGTATCATCCTTATCCCAAAATAATTTTGCCTTTTCAATAAAAGCATTTTTGATGCGGTATTTTTCTGCATTCAAAATATACATGTACGACTGTTGGAAATATCCGGAGCTAAGAGAAAAATGAAGACAAAATGATGCTCGGGTTACTATTCAAACAACACATGAAAGATAGAAAAATCATAAGAAAAATCATTACTTCCGAGCAATTTCAGCACTTTTTATCCAATACTGTCCAATTTCATTTTCTAATATTTGTGATAGAGGTGAATTTTGGTGCTGAACATTTTCACTGATGATGGTCAATATAATACGCCTAACAGATAGAATAGGCTCCAAGGTAGACATTGAATCTTGAACAAATTTTAGTTTTCCTTCCCACTCTTTCAAGAAACCCTTGATGATAGCTTCGCCAGCAGTAGCATTTCTTCTCTTCAGATTTAATACAACTTCAGAGCCTTTTTCTATCTCACTAAGGATTTGGGCCCTGAAAATAAAATAATTCCATTATGCTAGATTGCTAGGAAAATATTATAACAATGCACATTACACAATATACTTCTTGTTTAACTAATTGAAAATATTTTATTCAAGTTTGTCAATTTAACTACGCATCCCATTTCTATTTCTCATCACTGCCTGCAACAGCCACTCAACCTAGGGAAGGTCATATTATGACACTGCCCTCGATTTAGGTGATTAGTTTCACTACTCATGAGCAATGGCTTTTCTGACTTTCAATCCCTTGAGAGCTCTGTCACTTACAAGATTTGCAACTCTGTGTAGCTTAAAAATGCTGTGAGATGATCCTATATACTATATATAGTTATGGCCTAACATGATAGGTCATAAACAATTTAAAAAATTATAATCAAAAGGTTATGTTGCTGGAGCTTTTGAAATGGTTAGCCGGTAATAGTTAAAAGTAACTGTTAAAAGGACATATAAATAAAAGGAAATATTAAGATCCATTATTCAGTCTGCAAAGAGAGATAATCTGTGTCCTTAAGCACCACAAATAAGACTCAGTTGCAAGAAGTGTAATCACAGGCTGCATTTATAAAATATGGGAAAAATGTATCACATTTAACTAGCAGAGTTGCCTGTAGACTCTCAAAGGAAGGGATAAAAGTAAGAAATAATATAAGAATTCCATCCATAGAGAAGAGAATCTTACTTGCCATTCATTCCTGCAATTTTTTAACCAAGAGGAAATTGCCTCTGCAGTCTCTCAAAGCTCTTTGGCTGAAATTCTTTAGTTTTAAAAGAGTATTCTCATGATTTACAGTTTAATTTGTGCAATTATTATTTCTCATTACATTTTGCAAAAGAAGTAAAGTCAACAAGCATTAAAAATTAACTCTAAAGATAATTTTTTGTGGGAAAGCATTGACCCATTTGGGGTTCAATTGGTTACAAATTTTGAAACACCAAGAATTCTAAAGCAGTCCTTAGTATATACAATAGAATCAAGAAAATAATCAGGTTGACTGGTTCTCAAGTTTTAGAGGAGATAAGTAATGCACATACTCACAGACAGACTAAAAGTAGAAGAACAGAATAAAAGATCGCACATGGCAAGCATGCCAGGCACATTTTTTATGACCTACCTTACAATGAACTGGTAACCACGTTCGTATGCACCTTTGTCAATACTGATAGCACACAAGGAATTCATTAAAGCTTCCCTCATCGAGTCCATGTTGAGTGAAATTTTATCAGAACTTCCACATCTGAGGCTGAGAAGAGCATTGCCCACACTAACACTCCATAAATTGCCCACAGTTCCATTAGTTGATTTAAGGCACTTCTCCAACTCTACCCAATCGCTCATTTTCCATAGTGCCTCCACAGAACTTTCAACCAGCAACTCTGCCAAATCTGGTCTAAAAGAAGAGAATCAGTGTTAAAATGACAATGAATACACAGCTAACAGAGTAATTAAGACCATGTTTTAAACCATTAAGTCAACATTATGTCCTTGTTGCCTTAATACTTGTACTCAACATATAACTTTATAAAGGGTTTTATATCAACCCGTTCAATAAATATATTATATTATTATTATTTAATTCGGAAACTGAAAAAAATTTTTGTTGTTGTCTTCACTTCGTATAAGTTTCGAACACTAACATTCATCTTTAAATAAAATACTTTCTAGTTTTTTCTCTTTTAGTAGCATGATGCATTTAATCAATTTACTGAATCTTCAGGTACTAAGTCAGTATACATTTGTTTACTTTCCATCGACAGTTGCAGTTGTGGCGGGAGAGTAAATAATTACTTTATCGACCTAATATAAACATAATCATGGTTCACTTATGGTATAATCCATGTTTGCTATACAACAAAATGGTGAACAATTTTCATGGTTGAATTCATTTTATTTAAACAAAACACGGGTTTACCTAAAAGCCAATATGAGAAAAGAAATACATATCATATGACTCTCCAAAGACTTCAAATCCAAAGAAAGAAGTTGCAATTATCGGTGACAGTTGGTGAGAATCAAGATTTTAATCAGGAGGTCAAATTTGGCTCCCAATAGCTGGGAATACATCGTAATGCTAATGCATTGATATGCTACTAACACATAGTAATCACCTGACTGGCAAAAACATTTCGAATCGCATAGCAATGATCTAAGTTTTCCCAATAAGTTTATTTGTAATGCCATCTATTATGGAGACAGAACCATACTGAAATTATGAACCACCATTATATTTCTCCAGGGCTCCCCACCAGAAGGGACGTAATTCAAAGTTGTCAGTCATAAAAGCTTAGCAAAAAAAACTCCATAAATGTTCCTTTTGGAAAATCTTCAGATAATGTTGACTCCACTAAACTGAACCAAACCATCTGAAAAACTCCCTGCTCCATGTAGTACAGATATGCCAAGGTCTGCTGCACTTAGTCACAAAGGGTATGATCTCATTAGTATGGGAAGCAAAAGCTATAGTGGAATGGGTAATCAGATTTTATGATATAATAGTCCCACAAGTTACACTGTAACAAGTTTACCCATGTTTCCACTTTATCCCAAATATCACTGAAAAAGATAGTGGTCTTAAACTACAAGTCACCTTTGTGAGGAGAGTCCTTTAATTAAGCCCAAAGCTGCATGCGGCTGATCCAACTTAAGATAGCAGTTAATCATTCCCATTGCATATCCAGTTTCTGGGCATCCACTTTCAGCCATCTTTTCATAACAGGTTGCTGCATCCTGATAATATATACTTAAACATTATTCATCATGAGTTTTATCAATGATATTAACTGAACTAGTCACTATATTTTCAATAATAAGGCTCTAATTTCAATTTACAACCAAACATAACTGTGTTGCACACTCCTCAGAGTCAATGTCTTTTGACAGTATACGTGGTCATATGGTACACTTTGAAAGAGTGGGTCCTTGCCCTTCATTTTGAAGAACGAATAATCACACCAAGGTTTTGAGAGGAAAATGACAATTTATTTAAATAAGTACCCCCAGTTACACTGTTTCACGTGATGTCAGTTTTAAAGATATGTTGGTTTTTCTAGAAATCGGTTAAGAAATGTGGAATTAACTAAATCCTGCTAAATATGTTAGGATGGAAAAAAACTCTTGGGGTGATAATACATTCATAGAAATCATATTGAAAGGAAGTAAAAGCCATTTTAAACTAAAGAATGCAAATAAAATAAGCATGGATAGTCCATGTTATGAAAGAGCAGTGCCTCAAAGCAAGCTTTTACAATAATCGTCACTATGCTGTCTCAAGCTGTGTTGGCACGATGCATGAACCCAACTGAGTAAATGCATGAACACATTAACCATTAAAATTAAACACCCAAAATTACACAAATGCATGACCGTATGGCCATATAATAGCCTGTTCCAATTTGGAGCATATGTCCACGCATATGTCCACGCATATGTCCACGCATCTGTCCAGCCATGTACTGGCATGAGTATGTGCATCATGTAAACATGCCTTTAGGGACAGAAGCAATGTCAACAACAAATATGGCAGCTTGTGTTCACAATATGCCATATTGAACTGCATTGTATTCACATTTTGTCAGCATTTGATATATTATTCCAATACAGTGTACCTGTATGTCAACAAGAATTTTTATTTGTATATGAAATCTATCATATGTACTTATGTGTACACCAATAATCACTCACATTCTAGTACAAAAGTGTTTATAGTATTGATTTATATGGGAGCTGGATCAATTTACGGTGGGATTCGATTTACATCAGGATTCGACTTACGTTGGAATTTGGCTTGCATCAGATCTTCTGGAACCAATTAGCGACATAATGCGAGATAAACCTGTATTTAATTTACTAATGGAGAGACCAAATGTGCATCAAGAATAGCCAAATAAGAATATTATCATGTCTTGCTAAGGATAGAGGTTGGAGGTGAAGGCACGGATGGATGGCACTGCTTCAGCACAGGTGCACATGCCACATGGCTCGCATCTTAACTCCAGTCTTGTCTACATGAACAGAGGAGAAATGACTGACTGGATTGTCTGCTCCCAACTACTGACGACTGGGGATTGTAAGATCCCTTAGTGCTTATAGCAGTGCAATTTCATAGAGAAGCTGAAATCAGATGTTTTTTTCCAAGGTGACAATGGATGAGTAGGGGGACAGAAAGGTATGGTCATCTTCAAATATGAAAGTTAAAGGTCATGCCTCCGAGGTAGTTTCTCTTGGCTATTCTGAACAATTCCCAGTAGCTGTACAGAAATATTCAAAGAAGACAAGCAAATGCATAGAGAAGGAAAGATGAAAACAACACGGACACTAAAAAACCAAAGTCCGGGTTATGACCATTGATTAGAACTGAGTAAATTATTCAATCAGAGTAAACCTTACCATTTATCTTTTACATTTACTAAGCATTCTTTCACTGCTTCAAAAAATGAAACTAAATGTTTTTGTATGTAATTCAATGCATTAATTGCATGATGCAAAGTAAAATCAGGGGTTGCACGACACACTAAATCACCTTGCAGATATTTGCACCGATAGGGGAAAATACTACTCTTTGATTGATAAAGGTAGAGAGATATGTCCACGACTTTTTCTTAAGCAGTATAAGCAATGACATCCACATGTTGGTTGGGCTCGGTGAAAGCTACGGGACTATCACGGTCAGCCAGCAACAATGTAGGTAATAGCTTCTCCTCATATGGTAGTTCTTATAGAGGTATTAAGGTGGGAGCCCCTAGAGACTCAGAGGCTACATGCCAGGCTGCTACATGTCGCTAGCTTGAGAAATTCAGGACTGGTGTGTTTCAGAGTGACAGAGAATATTATCATGATGCCTCACTACATCTCTGGGTCTGACAAAAGCTATGAAATAAGAGGGATACATTGCCGAACAGATAGGCACAACAACTCGTTCTTTCCATGCACAACAAGCAATCACAATAAAAACTGAGATCCACTAAATACACTCCCATAATACACATTACCATTTCACCTCCCAAAATCTTATCCCTTACATCTTTACAAGGCTGGTGTCCTAACACCCCCATCCACACGCCTGTGCAGCGGCTTGCAGGGTAGTATGTAGATGTAAATTCCGATGATGGAGGTATGCACAGACCAAACAACCTATATATTCTTCTTCAAACACTGGTTTACCAAACAATTTAATAGTACAGTTGACTGTCGATTATCTAACAGCCAATTAACTGACTCAGATTATCCAGCAATCATCCCACAACAACCCCTCCACTTAATCTTCCTTTCCATTCCCCTCCCCTCACTTCCTCCCCACTTACAACTGCTTTTGTACACACTCACAGCCAGCAGTCGCATTCAAGTCAACAAAATTGTTACATACAAGGTGTTCCTGTGGAAGGCTTTTCAATTACATAGATATCAGTATTGCATTACCCTAAGCCCCCTGAATCACTGCTCAGTGCTTGCACAACCCGGGCAAGCAAGCTTATATTGCTTCCATGGTCGTTTTTAATTTACAAAATTTCCTTCTCCAATAAAATTTATTTGAAAAATTCTGATTCTTTGGGAAGGAGAAAGTTCTTCATGCTTGGATATTCCCAAGAAGTTGAAAATAAGTGGAAGGGTATCTGAGGGAGAAGCAAAGAGGATGTAAGTATTATTATCAATTGATTATGAATTGGGGAGGTGGGTGACCGTGACATGCTTACTTAGTGAGTGGACTGAATAAGCACGACAATATGGGATGGGAAACTACCGAGGGGTGACTACTAATCACTGCGGAAGAGACACACTGTGGTCAGCCATTCCTTGGAATGGGACTTCAATGGTCAATATTTGTGCAAGTGTGCATCAACTATCTTGACATCTCATAAGTTAAAAAATATTAAGCAAATTATGCCGATAGGCATAGTCAGTTTTCTCTCAATGAGTGTAACAAGTTTTGATCACAAATTCAAATTATTTATTCATGGGCAAACATCACCAGTAGGCATATAGGTATAAACAGAATGCATTGCCCGACTGAAAATAAGATTCACAATCAAATGTTCCACACATTACTGGAGTTTATTAATTGCATCTAACCATGAAATTCCATTTTAGTAAAAATGCTTAGGAGAAGTAAATGGGGGGACAAATGTCTAATAGGCAACATTAAATTATAAGAATGTAAATACCTCTCAAGTAGCAACCATAATCGGCACTAAACTATGTATGAAGTATCCTCCATGCATCACAAACTACTTTCATAAAATTTGGAAGGTAAAACATAAATAAGGTAAATTAATTAGAGATGTGATCAGGTATGTGCATTCTATAGAATATGCATTATCCAATTCAAGGATTTGGGATTCAATCGAATCCTTCCAAATAAAAACCCTGTACCCACAAACTGAGTTATGAGAATACTTAGAAATGCATACCTCAAAATTTTAAGCTATCACTTACCTTGAAACTATATAATTTCTGATTACATCAACAAGTGCAAATGTTTTACAGGTATACAGTCAACATAGAAATACTAAAATCAGCTCGTAGGCTTCCGCAGATGCAGTGTTGACTGTTCCTTTTTTCAGGATTCATTCCGCAATGTATGTTTCAAGAAAACAACAATATTTCGTTGGTCCTCCTGACAGCTTCATCAGGTTAACTGAACTGACTTCTTAGTCTCGCTCGTCTTTATATATATGAGTCTGGACGGATCAATAAATTATCAAAGGCAATAATGATTGACTGACATAATTACTTATCGAAATAACAAAATGAAAGTTTAGAGTACAATTAAGAGATTTAAGATTCCATCAAATTTAGAACTCGATCCATTGTGGCCTTGATGGAACGAAATAGAAAAGCGGACATGGAATTTGAGCAGAAAAACATGAAGGAGGATCTTGCGGTTCAGTTAAAATTTTTTCCTTTCAGACTGCTACTCAACTTGTAACTGTCTTCTCGGTTGACGTTCTCCAGTCTCTTCGCAATTTCTATAGCCTCCCTGATTAATCTTAATAATAGCGTATTTCCCTAGCTATTAATCTTGTCTCCTCAAAGTTGAAATTATGAGTGGGGCCGCTGAGATAGTGTTCGGCTATTGCAGAAATGCGGAAATTATTATTTGTAATTGCCCGTTGATGCTCTTGGAGGCGTATTTTTAGGGCTCTGCATGTCTGGCCTACATATGGTTGTCCACAGCTGCACAAAAACTCATATAGTCCTACGTAGAGGTTCCGTGGAAGCGGGCCTTTGGCTTTCAGAAGTGCGTCCCCTGTCTTCGTCGTGCATGTGAATCTGCTAACTATGTTGTACCTCAATAGAACTCTGGAGATTTTCTCCGTAGTTCCAGACACATAAGGGAGAGTGGCATATGCCTTTGGTTTCTCTCTGTATTCTGTCAGGTCAGTAATCGGCGTCAGAGATCATAAAAGCTCGATGATACAGCGTTCTCATGACTGAGGCTTTCTGTTGGTGCGATGTGGCATGTAGGTAGCGATCAGTGTGGGTACTCTTCTGGTACACAGAATGACCAAATGTCCCATCTTCTTTTTTCTGGACCATAACGACTAAGAATGGAAGGCGGTTGTCCTTTTCTATTTCCATTATGAATTTAATAGAGTTGCTTTGTCCATTTAGATGTAGCAGGAACTTTTTCAGCTCTTCTCTTCCATGAGGCCAGATAGCGAAAGTATCATCCACATATCTTACGAATAGTTTTGGTTTTTTGTCGTAAGATTGCAGCGCTTTTTGTTCTAAAACCTCCATGAATAGGTTAGCTATCACGGGAGAAAGAGGTGAACCCATTGCAGCTCCAAATTTCTGTTTGAGGAAGATTTTATTCCACCGGAAATATGACTTGTTTAGGCAAAATTCAACCATTTTTGAGACGTCTTCTGGGAGGCCATTGGGTGTGAGAGACTTGATGATTTCTACTTTCATCTGTTGGTATATTGGTAAAAAGGGAAACCACATCAAAGCTTACAAGAATATCTTCCTTGGTCACCTTAGCTCTTTTGAAATATTGTTGTTTTCTTAAAACATACATAGCAGAATGAATCCCGAAAAAAGGAACAGTCATAGAAATACTAAGTTTAAGCAATTTTCAATGGAAGATAAAATAGTCTCAATTACAGGAATCTACAATATTGTACCTAAGACATAACAAACAGCAACAATTTTACAATGCCAAAATTCAAAAATACATGCCTGTAACTGTCCATTTGCCTCATGAGAAAGAATCAGCTGCTCAATCGTCGGTGGCTGCTTTTGTACGGCTAACACTCCAGCAACTGCATCAGGCTCATTTAATCGAGCATAAACTTTCTAGAGAAAAAAACGAGAGAGAAAATATTTCAGGATGTGACAAGTCTTACATGAACAATCATGCACATTGTTCACTTCACTGGACTATGGTATCCTATTACATATCAACATTCATATCTCAAAATCACCTACGAGCCATGGTTATCATAATTCAATGGTAAAGATTAATCCCAGATATACTTGAGATTGAATCCCTTAAGTATAGGGTAGAGCAAAAATTTTGCTTCTTCATATTTATTGATTGTTACACAGAATTACCTCAAAGAAATGAAACTGTTCCTCCTTTTGATCATCGTGGTCATCAACGTACTGTTCCAAATAAAGCAAGGACCGTGGGTATTCTCTGCATTCAAAATTTCGATTAGCTATGGCAAGTTTATTAATTTTATTCAAGAAATCTGAAAAAAAAATTCTAAAATGAATCCACCACATACTTCATCACAACACAGAATAAGGAAAAAAGGGTTAAAACAGGTACCATCTGAGCAGAGGTCTCACAATCAACTTCAATAACACGCACATATAATTTGGGGGAAAAATACTTTAAGACAATACTCACTTTTGATTATTGTTGCCCTTGGATCTTTCTCAGCATGGTTTTTTCCATACAATAAATTCCACTCTCTTACCCATTTGGCCAAGAAATCTATCAATGAGAACACAGTGTTTAAACACATCACCCGCATTTCTTTGGGAGAATCCTCTTGATTACTCATCTTTGTACAACTCCTTAATTTAATTGGCTTAAAATCATTTAGAGGAGAGGATTCTTTAGAGTCAGTAGAAGAGGAAGACATGACAGCCAAGATTTCTTCAATCAATTTCCATGACTGTTCTTCATTAGCTTTTATCACAGCATTTACTGCAAAAAAATATACAAGAATTATGATTGCAGAGTCAGACTGCATCACCATTAAAAACCCTCACTGCCTTGAAGTCAATACCAGTGAAAGTTGTATGTTTCACATTGATATGTCTCCATTTAATTATATATAGTGAAATTCACAGATAATCACAGGTTCGTTAGCTGCACAACAAATAATTTATTCTATCTTGAATCTGCAACTAAATTATAATGAAAATTTGCAATAGTAAAAAAACTGCATTGATTTGGAGCACTTCCACATCTACATACTACCCCGTGAGCCGCCGCTTGGGCCTGTGGCAGGGGGTGGTAAATCACCAGCTGTGTAGAGATATAAAAGTTTTGGAGGTGAAATGGTGACGTGTCATATGAGGGTGTATTTGGAGGAGCTCAGTTTTTATTGTGGTCGATTATTGTGCATGGAAAGAACAAGTTTTTGCACCTAACTTCGGCAGAGTATCTCTCTTATTTTATCCCGTCTGTCAGAACTAGAGATGTAGTGAGGCATCATGATAATATTCTCGGTGTCGCTATGAAACACACGAGTTCTGGATACCTCAAGCAGCCTAAGCCTAGCGTACAGCCTCCGAGTCTCTAGGGGCTCCCACCTTAATCCCTCTAACAGTTGTGTAACACTTTGTGTGTTCGTGGCAGTTTTTAACAAAGCGTGCTGCTTTTCTGTGTATTTTGTTAATTTTTTTGGTTAAATTTTTATGACCTGGGTCCCAAATGCTCGGGGTGTAATCGAGGTGTGGCCTAACCAGAGCTAAAAAGCATCTCTTTTACTTTTTCACCTGAGGACCTTCCTATTATACACTTAACAAAACCTAGCTTCTTTAATGCTGTACCGCAAATGTTTTGTATGTGTTCCCCACAATATATCTGAATTTAAGGTAATTCCAAGATATTTTACTGTGTTTGAAGATTTTATGTTTACTCCACCCACAGTGTAGGTACAGCTTTTGTGTGATGACTTTTGCAGAAAGTGAACTGTGGTGCATTTAGTAATATTTAGGCCAAAAGGACAATTACTTGTTACTAAACCCCACTCCTGGCACCACGAATGAACGTTGTTAAGGTCAAATGACAGAACTTCAAAGTCTGCCTCTTCGCTTATTTCACGGAGGATTACTGTGTCGTCTGCAAATAATCTTATTTTACTGTTAATTTGAGAACGTAGGTCATTAATATAAATAATGAACAAAAGAGGGCCAATCACGCTTTCTTGAGGAACACCGGATGTAACTTCAACCATATCAGAGCTAAAACTGTCAATAACTACTTTTTGTTTTCAATCTCAGAGAATGTCCCTTATCCAGTTCACTATTTTTTTTATTAACTCTGCATGAATACAATTTATAAATGAGTTTTTTGTGAGGAACCTTGTCGAATGCCATCTTAAAATCAAGGAACATCGTGTCAATTTGCTTATTCGATTCACCTGATTTTAGGATATCATGAAGGAAGAGCGCAAGCAGTGTTTCACAAGACCTGCCCTTTCGGAAGCCATGCTGACTGCTGTGTAAGAGGTAATGATTATCCAGGAATGCCATAATATTGCTAACGACAATGTGTTTAAGATCTTGCATGAAAGTGATGTTAATGATATAGGCCTATAATTTCCTGGGTCACTTCCATTTCTTTTTTTAAATATCGGTGTGACATTGGCTATTTTCCAATCTTGGGGCACCTTGCCCTTGGATAATGATTTGCTAAAGATAATTTCAAAGAATGGTACAATTTGTGGCGCTAACTCCTTGAGCATGTGTGCAGGTATTCCTTCTGGACCTGGGGACTTGTTACTTTTAATCAAACGCAGTTGTTAAACTATTCCATCACTCTGAATTGTTACGTCTGCCATTGGCTTGTAAACGTCCGGAATGTCTATATGGTGTATTGTGTCATCCTTAGTGAATACACTTTCGAAGTAGTGGCTTAATAAGTTGGCCTTATTGATGCTGTTGGTGACCATTTAGCCATTTGTATCCAATAAGGACTCTACTGTCGAAGATTCGCCCAGGAGCTCTCTCGCGTAAGACCAGAATGACTTGGGGTTTTCATATAGTAATTCACCTAGGATTTTTTTATAGAAGTTTTGTAAACTAGTGTGCATGATTTTCTTCATTTTTGAGCATTGGGCAATGTAATTTTCTCTCGCTGCAAGTTCCATTGTTTTGTTTCATTGTTACAAGACTTAATAGAATTTTTATGTAGGTTGCGTAATTGCCTTTCTCTCCTGAGCTCTTTCTTTACTTTGTGGTTATACCAACGAGGTTCTTTACCATCTTGTTTGAATTTGTGTAGGATTTATTTATTGATTCCTTTACGTATTATTTCTAAAAAATATCTCCATGATACTTCAGTGCTCTTGCTGTTGATTGTGGATACGAATTTCGTGAATGAGGCTTCTAACATCTCTCCAAATTTTATATAATTGCATTTTTCAAATAAGTACATTTTCCATTTACATTTTACAGTGGACTCAACTGTTGTTTTCAAAGTAGTAAAAATTACTTTATGATCACTTATGCCTTCGAGGATATCGACATACTTAATAATAGTAGGGTGACTAACAGCCAAAAGATCTAATGTTATATTACCTCTCGTAGGTTCGTTTACAACTTGAGTAAGAGAGTGGTGTGAAAGTATATTAAGTAAAGCCTCACTTACATCACGCTTCCTTGAACTTGTTTCGAAGCTAATGGTTTTCCAATTTATAGCCAGGAGGTTGAAATCCCCACCAATAATTATAACGCTTTTGTTGTATTTCGAGGTAAATGATGATAACTAAGTTTCTAATTTGTACAAAGCATCTATTTTGGAATCTGGTGGTCTGTAAAAAATGAGAATATATGTATATTTATATTGTTTTGTTGCTTAATAGTACACCATGCGCGCTCTATTTCATTGTCCTCTAACTTGTGTTCAGAACTATTCAAATGCGATTTAATTGCTAAAAATACTCCACCCCCAGTCCTATATCGTCTATCCCATCTAAAGATTTTATATCCTGTCAAAAAACTTCGCCATTGCTAATATCCTCTGCAAGCCAGCTTTCTGTTCCAATTACTTATCTGAGCTTTCAAATATATGCTCAACTTCGGCACGTTTGTTCTTTATGCAACGGAAATTAACTATTACAAAATTTATGTCACATTTATCTTGATGATTGTCGGTTCGCTGTTTTCTGTGATTTTGTGTTTTATATTTTTGATGTTCTATGAAGCCACTGAGAAGCGAGTTTTTCTTTGAAGTTTCACAGTTATCTAAAGAGCGCATGTTGGAATTATTTTCGCTATGAAAATACCATTTATTCATTTGTGCTTCTCTTAAGTTTTTTCGGCAATGAAGGTTAATGTTACTCAGATTTACTCAGAGGCTGTTGTCGGGTGTATACTTTATGTATACTTAACGACCTACTCTCTAGCTTAAAAAATACCTACAATGCTCAAAAATCCTACGAGCCACCCGTTCTGATACCTGGGCTGAGTAATGCACTTCATTTCCATTCAGGAAATTCCATTTAAATGTGTGTACCAATTTATAATTGTGCTATGCTGATAAGTCAAAAAATATTATAATCGTCCCAAAATTCCCAAATTTTCACTGCAACTGTACCCCTTTAGGAGAGGGATTGAAAAAGGATACTAAGCTTATAAAAAATGTCCACAAGTATGATTTTTGATGTTTTACCAACTTACCACCTTATAGGAATAGGAGAGCTAATTGAACTCTTCATAGCATATATCACAGTTCACCATGAATATTTTTTATAATGGCATGTCCATTGATGGTTTAGATTAGATTATATTGAATTTGGGTGGAGTTCCTCCAAGGAGGACCTAGGACACCTAGACCTATTGGTCCTTTGTGCTAACCACCATTACTGTATCACCCTGAGTCCAATGGCCTTGCTGAAGGCCAGCTTGTCCTCTATGGGGATACCCCAGACTTGGACTGGTTCCAGAAAAGGAGACCCCAGGTGCCTGATTCTAGTCCCCATCAGAGCAGAACAATCACAGAGAACATGAATGTTGTTTTGTCCTCTTCTTCCATCAATGGTTTGACATTACATAAAAATGAAAGCCCTCAGTTGAGTCTTAAAATACAAGAATGACTCACATGCAGTGGTTTTGAGCAGTTATTTCTGACGCCATAAGAGAACTACTTCATTCCATTACTATTAAGGATGTACTTCTAAAGCATATTGCCATCCCAATTATACATCAGGGCCAGCATGCAATGCAATACAATCCACATTAACCATTCCTAACCTACTGAGACATTTGTACTAGGCACTTTGCCTTTTCATTTGCTGAAATCCAATCAGCATTTAACAATGAATCACCAACAATTTCGAAGAGAAAGTAACTCAGAATTCAAAGAATTAATGTGCTCATCCTCCAATTTGGTTTCCAGATATCAGGGTTGGAGTGGTGGTAAAAGCTTCCTATCCAGGCTTCCTATCCTAAAGGTCTGGGTTCAAATTCCAGCAGCAACAGGGGCATTCCCATACATCAAAGATCCTTAAATAATACCACCTTTGACCATATCTGCATTTTCATCATACCTGTGACTATTTCACCTTTTCTGAAATCCTGTCCTGCATAATTGAGTCCAAGTGAAAGCCATTTTAATATGGTAGTTTCCTTTGTAGAAAAAAGTTGGTCAAAACTGGTTTTTGATGAATAATACATAATATGATTTCAGACTTACAAAATATATGTGGCAGCAAGAAGATAAGAACATTCATGTCACTTCTCAGGCAGGCTCGACAAGCAGACAGAACCTTAAGCTTGAATTCATCATCTTCTATGGTGAGCATGTAGCAAACCCACCGATGAGCCCAATTTTGGAATGAAGTGCCAGCACTAGACCTATAATAAGGAATCAATAAAATACCAGAAAAATTATCCAGATGGCTTTCCTAGGTTACAGAGAAGAGTGTACACTTAACACCATACCAAACTAACTGGAAAAAAGGTATTAAAAATTACATACATATACAGGTCAAGGCTTAAATCTCAGGAGCATGAGTCTAACAAAGAACATGATTCATTCATGTTCAGCCGAAACATTAAAATGTATTATGAGTTTACATTTAAAATGGGTTTAAACATTAATATTCATGGGTATGATATCAAAAAAATATTTTTCCGCACCATATCATCTACAAATGTAACAAATGATCCATGACTACATCAGTTTTCCATACAACATTCATGTTCAGCCGAAACATTAAAATGTCCAATGAGTTTACAATTAAAATGGGTTTTAAGATTAATATTCATGGGTATGATATCAAAAAAATATTTTTCCGCACCGTATCATCTACAAATGTAACAAATGATCAATGACTACATCAGTTTTCCAAACAACATTCATGTTCAGCCGAAACATTAAAATGTACAATGAGTTTACAATTAAAATGGGTTTTAAGATTAATATTCATTGGTATGATATCCAAAAAAATATTATTCGGCACCATATAATCTACAAAAGTAACAAATTATCCATGACTACATCAGTTTTCCATACAAAACAGATTCATGCATGCCAATGGTAGAATAACTTCATCTTCATTTCAATGTCTCCAAATTGCAATCTACATATGTAATTATAAATGAGAGGAAGCAATTATGCAGGTCAAGTAAAATAGGTAGTCAAGAAAATGGATGTAACTCATGGAAAACTGGAAATCCTTTATGAACAAAATAAGGTTTAACAGTATTGTAAGACAGGGAGCACAGATAATGTCCATAAATTGGACAAAAAACTTATCTTGTACGTAAAATAGCACGATCCAAGTTTGAAGAAACATACCCATAAATTGGATGAGGTTTCCAATAATCATAAATTTCACTTCCTAGTACATATTTTGTACTTAGAAATGGTTTCATTATTTGCTGCATACTTTCGGGAAATTTTTTCCAGAATTGCTGTTTTCGAACCTCAGAATTGAAAGTCGAAAGGTATGCTTGCAAGAATACCTATGAAAAAAATATTACATAGGCATCAGATTAAAAATAAAAATCAGCCAATGATCAACCTAAGAGCATTTAAAATAACATTTTTTTGGACACATAAATATGCGCTAACACCAGCATAAGAAAATGAGGGAGCCCCTGCCTGCAAACTTAATCAAGCTCAAGGGAGACTGACCAGCTGCACTGCTTTAAATTTTACAAACCAAAAACAGCAACAGATTATCATCTGTATCATAAAACTATGCATGAGACTATTTAAATTGTCTTTCATTGACAGGTAATGGTAAAATCCACAATGCATAACAGTAAATTTCATCATAGTACATCAATGAGAGCTGTTGTTAATTGCCTTTAGATTAAAACTTTTGATAACCTAAACCTTCACAAATGAAAAAACGACTTCGTTTCCTTCCACTGATTTATTTTTTTGGTACGACATGTTTTGACACATAGAGGTCATTTTCAAGTACTTGAAAATGACCTCTATGTGTCGAAACATGTCGTACCAAAAAAATAAATCAGTGGAAGGAAACGAAGTCGTTTTTTCATTTGTGAATATCAACTTCCACATAGTTGAGCCTGATACCATTGAACCTAAACCTTCTTCAAACTAAACTTTCAAGTTTATAACTTTTAAATGCAGTGCAACTAGTTCACTTCGCATGAGGCTAACTCCTGCAAGGGGATCAGGTATAATGTTCACACTCCAAAGAGAGGGTACAGATTAAGAAGCTTGAGGGAAAGGCTAGGAAGTGTCTTATGACCATCCTACACTGGTTGACTGCTACCCAATGTTTTGGGTTTAAAAAAGACCATTAGCACCCAATTGGCTACTTTCATGCTTAATTCCCTCCATATCACACAGGTGTTTGAGAGCCTGAGGCCTATCCAGGAAAAAGCCAATGTGGTTAGGTTAGGTTAGGGGAGTATTCTTCAAGCTAGGAGCCCAGGTCATTGGGGTAGGGTGGTAGTTAGGGAAAGAGGGTTTGGCAACAGCATTTGCAAAATCAATGAGCATATGGGGACCAAACGTAATTTCATGTCCACTTGTATGAACCTCCAGTGCTTCCACATTAATGAAAAAATATGCTGGTGTCCAACCAAAGTGACGGTTGGTCCCTCTCATTTTCAGCCCTAAAATTTCATTTGCATAACACATTTTCCCAAAAGCACTAGCTTGTTGATAACTTTTCAAACTCCAAACTATTACCAATCTTAGTTAATTTAATATCCTTTAATTCTTATTTGTTTTTCTCCCATTCCCCTTCATCTTTACCTAATCCTGTGAAACACCTCAACATATAAAATCAATGTACTTCTTACTCAACGATAATATTACTATTAGAAAACAATTTGTATAAAACAAATATCCAAAAGATTTTCAGATACCGCATTTCAAGCCACCTGACTCTGTATACTTAGAAGCTGAAATAAACTCTTCTATTCAATGGGCAAGTTGAACTGTGGAATGAATTCTTGAACACTAAGCCTGACTCAAGCTATCAGTAGATATACACCTAGTCTGAGACAGAAAATAGAGCAGACTCAAACTTCTTTCAAAAATTAGTATGAGATCATAAAATTGACACTTACCTGAATAGCTAATGCAAAACGATCCATATCAACTGTATCTCTAGCAGACATGAAAGCTTTAGTGAATTTTGTCAAGGCACATACAGCAAACTCTTCATCTTTAATATCATATATGAAAGCCCTTTTCTCTGAAAATGTAAAGTACATTCAAAACTATTATCAACAGTACCATGCTCTAACATCCATTAAAAAGAATTGGATTGTGATGGATACCTTTTTGATGACTGCTACGGGGCAAGCGAGCTGAATCAAGGGCTCCAATCTCTCCAAAGCACTCACCACAAGCAATGCGAACACGTGAGTCTCTGTCCCTGCATCCTATGATGAGGGCTTCAATCGACTGAAAGCAGGTATACATACTCATCACAACATTCTCTTTGGGGATCAGCACAGTCAAAAAGTTTAATTCTAGGCTTTAGAACTACAAAATTAGATCTACGTATTTCCTTCGAACTTTTCTCACCTCCTCTATTTCAGACTGATTTGAGTCAACTGGGACAAACCACAGTTTAAACCCTATGGAGTTACCCACAATGCACAATTATGCAAAATTCCACAGAGGAAAAATCACCCGCCTTGACCAGGATTCAAAACCAGATTCCTCAATTTCTGGCCAAGTGTTTTAGCCAGTTAAGCCTTTCTTTCCTCCAACTGTTCTTGCAAACCTCCACTACTTCTGGCATATTCATGCATTGCTCTGGTACTTATGACACTAAATTTTCCTCCTCATTTCTGTCCCTTCCACCACATTTCCATTGCCTTCCATGGCTTCCTTGCTCTAACTCTTCCTCTCACACCATTCACTGCTCTTTTGTAAATCTGTTTGCTCAGCAATAAGTCTCTCATTCATTCTCTTGAGATGGCCAAATTAACAAAGCATGCTCCTTTCATACATATTGATTAACAGAGAATCCAATCCATTTCCTTTTATCACCCTCTCATCCATAATACTATATCTCCTAATTTTACCACAACCACTTCTTACAGACCTCAAACCAGTGACTAGGCAACTAGGCACATTGTCCGGACATTACTCTCTATAGAAACCATGTGAAGATATTTTGACGTAAAACACAGCAAGGATCTCTCATGCAAGCATAGGCAAAATAAATTGACTGTAAGAAATCAAGGAGTTCAAAAAAATTGTGATAAAAAACTGACCAATGCAATGACTTTCTTAATTGGAGTGAGACAATATGATACCATTGGAAACTTTCAATGGAACCATGACTGTGATTCTGAAAAATTAACTCCACATTGTTCCATACAACAAAGTAGGAAAATCATAAAGGAATTCTCAAATAATGAAAATCCAGGAGAATTACATTGATAACTATGGAGGTAACAATTTTAAGAAATCTTCCTCATTTTCAAGGATTTCTAGGTGGGGTAGTCATCATGCAAAAACATTTCATTGGCTCACATATGTTCCAGATAATGCGGAAGATTTTTCCCCATTTATCGATAAAACTACATCAACTTGAAGTACTCCATACTGGAATATATATATACAACATCAATTGGAATTTTCAGATGAACAAACTGCTGAAATAGAGGCATCCATATTCAGCATGGCAACAGCATCATCAGATGAATCACAGGCAGCTATTTCAGATATGTGAATGCAGCATACAACATTCTCATAAGTAAAACTTGTAGAAAAACCTGTGTTATAATCACTTATAATGTGCATTAACCCATTGACTTAAAGAGACGGCGATTCGCCGGTTGGTATAACCTGGCCCTAGTTTAAAGAGACGGTGAATCACCGTTGTCATACATTACGATATTTGGGTGCCTCTAATTAATTAACAGTAAATTAAATCTAAATAATAAAACTTAATGCATAATAATGATTTTTTTAAGGGTAAAAATTTCAAATCCATAAAATAAATTATTTTAGAAATAAAAAATAAAATTTGAAGAAATTTTGAAGAAATAAATAGTTACCCAAGGAAAGGCGATCTTTCAAAAAATACTTTGCTCAGCTCAAAGTCAATGGGTTAAAAGGGTGTTTAAATGGCCAAATCTTGACTGAAACTGATTAGAAACTCTGTTTCATCGTGTTGAACCCTTAACTGAAACTGACCTTAAAGTGACCATTTTGCATTCAAATACAGAGTTTTGAAACTACCAACATTATTTTATTGTGCTGTCACAGTGCTCCTCTGAACTGCTGCTGCCATTAAATTGATTATACCTGTGTTGAAACCTTCTGACCTGAGTTGACTCTGTTTTGTTTCCACTATGTTCCTCGGATTTATATTGCCATTGATTTCAGCTTTGTTTTATCTCTATTGACCAGAGTTGAAAATACTGCTTTCACTAAGATGGCACTTAATTGATTTTAGCCATACTGAAACTGAGGAGGTTCCCCAAGTTGATAATTAGCTTATTATACATTCTTAAACAGAGTTTCATCCTTCAAAAATAAGACTGTATTTGCATAGTGAGCACCCAAGCAGCACCAATTGCCATAAGAGGACATTAAGTGCCCATAAAAATGCGTTGATCCTGAGCCTACATGAATCTCACATGAGCAATGAGCATTGGGGCGATCGTCAAAGACTTATTTTCAGATTTCAATTAGCTTGGGGTCAGAAAAGCTGTCTTTGGGGCTCAATATAACATGGGAATTTTTTCTGTACTTTTGTCACTAGTCCTGAGATTATACAAAGCTGTTGAAATTTCACCACTTTAAGCCAATTAGGTAAAAATTTGAACTAGGTGGAAGATTGTTCTCTGCCTTATTTTTTCATGAGAAATGCCAACCTATTGTCAGAATGTAAGTAAAATTGGCATGGCAGTAGTTACATGAGTGCAAAACAATGAGATTCACAAAAAAATTATTAGGGACACAAGGATAGGCAACCTGACAAGCACATTGTGTATAAAGCATTCAATGCCGACACTATGAGTGTAAAACTGTAACGAGCCATTGATTGACAGTCAAACAGTGTGGCCCTGGCGGTAGAAAGTGTAGTTACATCAGACAATGCTGCCAGGTGCCAGACTTCCTTGTATCGGTCTCCTTGCTCCCTTTCCCTGTCACTCCATGCTTTTCATCACCTTCTGAAGGACATGTTTAGGTAATTTGCCTTTTTTTAATCATGAACATTATACCTATTTTTAGCTTTATCAACTGTGATGCATGTAAATTATTGAAAGTCCATGGATATAAACTATGGTGCTACTTAGCTGAAGCAACTGGGCTGCAACTGTTGTAAATTTCAACAGTTTTATAGCATGCCAATACAGTAATATCGACATTTTTTCAATGCAGAGGTGAATCAGTTTGAACACATTCTCCCCTAAAACATTGGTTTAGGGATATTACTTTCCTCTTGATTCATATCTCTAACTTGTTCAAGTGAATAAATAGGTTGGCCTACATCCATACAATCCATTAAATCTACCTTCTACTGCCAAGAAATGTGGAAGCATATCTTAGATTAACAACAATATATAAAAAATGAACCAAGGCTCTCTTTATGAACATATTATTAAACTGACTACATGTAATTCATGTTAACCCATCAAAGCCCACGAGCAACTTAAGTTGCACAGAGAACAAAAAATTCTCCTTCGCTCCAGAAAGCTCGTAAATGTACAGGAAAATGCCCTTTTCGAGGGTTGTCCCTCCTTCCAATCGAATTATTTTTATAAAGTGTCCAGGCAAAGAAATAACCGTGCTGTGTCCCCATGACCTTATAAGGGTTCTACGCCACCAGTTGTGCTTTCGACTCGATGCTGCTTGGGAGTGTGTACCATCTACTCAGCTGAACACGCTATTGATTTGAATATTCCAAAATGGCAAGTTAGTATGTATTTCCCTTTCAGGAAAATATTTTATGATTTTGCTGGAAATCAAATTTTTTATTGATTGTCAAACTTCTGATGCAACTTAAGTTGCTCATGGGCACTTAGTAGTACTGATTTTTGCATCTTCCTTAGAACTGCATTCGTACGCCTTGAAAGATTGAGCTTCTGGTTTGAATTCGTCCCACACATTCATCAGGTTAGAAAAAGGTATTAGTTTTAAATAAATAAGCCCAGGTAACATCAGCTACTGGCCCGATGTCGGCTTCGTGTTGGCAAAGTTGGCCGATCAAGCCAACCTAACACCGACATTGGGCCAACATTAGCCGTATGTACCGTTTCCTAAATCACTTGCCAACATTGGTACGATGCTGGCCCTATATGTCACTGTGTGGTTCCATAAATGTTAGACCTGTAATAGTATCAGAACTTTGACCGTAAATGATATAATAAACATACTACATGAAGAGGGTGATGAACACGGGCCTCGGACATTAATAATGAGCAGACCTAAGGGAGATGCCAGTGCTATCATGGATGAAGATTCCGACGCATCAGATGCTGAGGTAACTGGGGATCCAAGGCATCTCCCGCGGCAAGTTTTGGATTCGGAAGGAGACCTTCAATCATGGGAAAAGCTGTATGAAGAATCGCAGTTAGAGCAACCGTTGACATCCAAAGGAAGCATAAGAGTCATAAAAAAATGCAAGCTGAGAGATTCGATTAAAAAATGGTTGTCCAATTTATCGAAGCTAAATTTTAAATTACCAGAGTTTGTCCCCCCTCTCACTCCAAGTAGATTCTCAATCAATCAGTCTCCCTTTGATTCTTTCAGGGTTTTTTTCCTGAAGATTTTGTATCGCACACTATGGAACAAACAAATATTTATGCAAGCTTGAGGGGAAATCATGGACTCAGTGTATAAACTTAATGGTTGAAGGCTTAACTTTGTGGAATGTATCTACTGACATGACTAAACAGGGAGAACTCTTAGTATTTTCCACACTTGAAACTTTAATTTCCGACCCAGGTTTCGACTGCCTTGCAATGACTCAGTGTAGTTAGTGACAAGATCTATACATTTCTTGGCATATTGCTACTCTCTGGATACCATACTCTCCCCAGAAAACGCCTCTTTTGGAACACAGATAATGATTGCAATGTCACTGTTGTCAGGGACTCAATGAGGAGGAATAGATTTGATGATATTCTCCACTACTTACACTTGGTGGACAACACAAAGCTTGATGCTTCTGATAGGTTATATAAAATATGGCGGATATTTGAATTTTTAAATAGGAATTTTAAAGTATTACCTTCCAGAATGAACTGCTGTGTTGATGAAACCATCATTCCATATTATGGAAAGCATGGTGCAAAGCAATTAATAAAAGGAAAACCTATTAGGTTTGAGTTCAAACTGTGGTGTCTGGCTGAATCTAATGGCCATATGGTTTACGCAGAGCCCTATGCAGGATCGTGCACTAGAATCCCAACTTCAGATCTTGGACAAGGAGGCAATGTAGTTGTGAGCTAATTGGAAAAGAGCCGACTAGAAAAAGGCTCAAGATTGCTCTATGATAACCTTTTCACATCTGAGAAGTTGCTGTATACTTTGCAAAAAATGGAAATAGGAGGGAGAGGCACACTATACAAAAATCGAGACAATATGAGGACTATGGAATAACAGGAAAAAGTGCATTTAAAAAAAAGCCAGAGGGACAATCAGAGAAATGACTAATGACGACTTTATAGTAACTTGCTGGAATGAAAATGCAGTCATGACTATAATGACAAATTGTATCAAAGGAGGAAACAAGGTAGTCAACCATTATTCAAGAAAAGAAAAGAAAAATCTGACTGTGCCCATTCCTCTCTGCATTGCATAATACAACAAATTCATTGGAGTAGATCTATATGATCAATTTTTGGCAATGTACAGGGTGAATATCAGGACAAAGAAGTGGTTGTGGCAATTTCTTGCCAGGGCAGTTGACCTTTCTTGTGTTCAGAGTTGGTTGCTATACAGGCATGTGGGCAGTGCAATTGACCTTTTCCAATTGCAATGAGAATGTGCTCTCTACTTGATGAAACATTTTGGATCTCCATCTGCTGGTAGTGGTTACAAACACTCAACAACAGGTAATGAAGAAATTAGAATAGATCACAGAGACCATTTAATAACAAAAGGATCTTCAAAGTACAAAGTTTGCATTCAGTGCAAAAAAGAACTGTGCATCTTTGCAACAAATGTAATATTTCATTGCACCCAGAGTGATTTCTTGCATTTCATGAGGAATGACCTAATGTATTGTTGTGCATTTACAGAAATCACCTGTTAAAACTCTCTAAATGTAACCTTGTAATGTTATGCATCTTATATGTTATATGCCATTCTAATAAGTGACAAATATTGCTAAAATAACAAATAATTTTTAAAAGTATCTTTCTCATTCCAATGCTAATGAAAAGCCCGCATTTAGTTCATTCAAGTGCCCACGAGCAACTTAAGTTGCATGTAAATAACTCCCATGTAAAAACTGAAAAAATTTAAAAAAAGATTTTCTCCTTTAAATGAGTTTCCATAAGATAACTCAGGAAAAAAAATATATTTTGAAAAAAAATCATTCGGGCACTAATGGGTTAATTGCAAATGACAAAAATACATCTTACAACAAAAGAACACCAAAATGATTACTCACATCAGCCAAAATTGAGTCCTCATTCCCAAAATTTAGCACAAAATCTTTCAGCTCGCTCTGATGCTCTTTCAAATACTGCCTTAATTTCTTCAATCCAGTGACCTTCACATCAACATTATCATGAGTTATATATTTGAGTAGCAGTGCTAAACTTCCCCTGAAATCCTTTGGCCTAAAAGAAAATGACATTGCAGACTATAGAGTAGGTTATAAAATCATAAATCAACATCCAAATGGAAGTGCAACTTACCAGTGACTATCAATATGATTTTGGATTATATTATAAACATCACTCATTTCTTTGTGATTAGGAACAAAATACAGATCAGGTAGATACTGATCCATAACATCTTCATTTTGAACAACCAGGTATTTAAATATGGCAACTATCTTTTCTGGAAATTTATCTATGAGTGGCAGTAAGGAAATAAAAATCTGAGACAGCATAGACCCAAGGGAAATTAACTCCACACTGTAAAAGAAAAAAGAATAGAGGTACATACATCTAGGATTTTAACACAATACTAGTCCACAATACCCAAGCAATTCCTACTTATGAACGAAGGCCTCCCAAGCAATACATGTAAGATAGGGGAAGTCTCCATCTGTAATCCTAAGGCACGTTTTCAGGGTGGTCAATATTTTAAGTTTTATTGGTGTCAATCGCCGAGGTCCCATTAGCCTGATCAATTCTGGCAGACAAGTCAACGCTTTCTGTTTGGTACTGAGACATGATGATGATGATCTCAGGAGTGAATCAATGAATAGCAAAGTACCCAATATCCTCGGCTGCAAGAAATCTGCCTGTAAAAGACAATTAAGGCATACAAGGTTACATACATCTTTGTTAGCACTGGGCCAAATCCAAAACTTCATCTTATCCAAAATCTTTTTATTGAATTTGAAATTCCAAATTTTGAATTTGAATCCTCTAGAGAAATTAAAAATCCCAGTCCCTTTACGTAATTAACTTAAACATTAAACATATAATAATTTCAATGATAAGTACAGCTCTATTGATTGTTAAATACAGGAGCAAAGTGAACAAAAATCTCATAATTTCCCCATAAAAAATGGAGCATTCTCACTCTGTTAGGCTATTGGTTGTCTTTTAAGGTCAGAAATATTTGCTGGAGTTCCTTTAGAGTACCAACGTGGGTGGCATTACTTTGCTTTTTGAGGACTCGGGCTATTTGTTCTGTTGTCACATTGAAGAATGGTTGGCTCATTTTCGCCCATTGGTTCTCATTTTCATTTTTCCGTCTTGTCATTTTTCTTTGGGCTATTTTGCTCTGTTCATCCTTTGGCATATCCATTGATTTAAAAGGATCAGAGCAAATGTTTCACTTCTGTTGAGAGGAACTCTGTGTCTGACAACTTACCGGCTTCAGTTCAAGGTCTTCATGACAGCTGCCTTTTCAGGATGATGGTGATGTGAAGCCCTATGAAGATAACAATGTGTAGGCTTTTGATACTATGAGTTGTATTGTTCTATTACTTCCCCTCATCACAGGAGCATCAAGGAAGGAGAGGAACTCATCCTTCGTGAATTGAAAGGGAGGGTTCAAGTTGTTTAATTTCCAGAGGAATCCTATGAGTTTTCTCATCATTTGACCAGATCATGTACATGCCATTTACATAGCTTAGCCAGTATTAAGAGTCAAATTGTAGGTTGAGAGGGCCCTCTTCTCAAACTCAACCATAAATATGTTGGGGAGAGCTGAGGGGAAAAGAGACCCCTTTGCAGCTCATCTTTGTTGGTACACTACCCCATTCCACACGAAGGAATTATTTTCCAGACAAATTTCCACAAGTTTTGGAAATCTGGAAGACCTGCTACATGGATGAATTTTTTAATAATAATGATGCATTACCCTACCAGAACATGGATGATTAGTGAGACGATGTCATTACTTCTGAAAATATCTAGTGGTGAGGTGCATAATGATCTTAATACCCAGATGAAGTGAGCTGAACCCCCTACACACGACGTAGCCTTTCCCTGAAACATTTGGATGGTTCTCCATAAAGCTGCGTCTAAATATGACACAAAAATGTCTGACACCAAGTGTCAGACACTGAGTGTCAGACACCGAGTGTCTCTGCTAAGATGGCTCTGAGAGCTGTGTTGTGACACCAGTGTCTCTGGCCACAGTGTCCCGTTAAGATGGTCCCGATCCGACTGGTCGCAACACTCTGACACTGCTCTAGGAATTTCCGGCAGTCCAGAATTTGTTGGAGTGTCATGGCAGCCGGCGGCGTTTCAGGGGTGTGCTAGGTTCGAAGAGCAGGGCTACAGATTCCCTTCTACTTCAGCAAAAGACAAATAGCTTCAACTTCAACAAAAGACAAATAAGCAGCAAACACAAAAATCCTTGAACACACGTTTTTTAGGAAAAGTATTCATCACATTTATATGGTTGAAAGGAGGGGTGGGCATGGTAAAGAAGGTAAGAGGAGAGAGATGTGGAAGGCTATGATGGGAAAACCAGGAATATCGAAACAAGGAGAAGACAAGGGAGCATGGGAGACCAAGGGGGGCAGGAAATAAGGGAAAAAATAAGGAGAGAAGAGGGAGGGGGCAGAAAAAGATGAGCAAGCAAGGTCATAAAAAGGGGAAAGGTGGCAGATAGCCGGTACGAGGAGGTAGGGAAAGGAGAAAGAATGGAAAGTTCGCAGAAGGGTTGGTCAGCAGAGTGAGGGTCAAGAGGGATAGGGATTGTAATGAAAGAAAGAAAGGAGAGGGAGGATGCTAGACAGATTCTTAGAAGAGATTACCGACAGTGGGCAAATCATAATGGAAAGCAGAACGCAAGATTAAAGGAAGGAAAAGTGTCTCACACCATCTCAACGAGAGCTCTTACAGCCTCGAGACATTGCTCTCCACAGAGCTACAGTGCAGCACTCACTTGCAAACAAAATTCCCAGCGTTTAGCGGCTGCTGTTGTACCTTCAACTTTTGCTCTAAAAAGAAAAAGGAAACAGCTAAAAAGGAAACAGCTGAAAAGGAAACGAAAATCCACAAATGAGTGGCAATCACAAAGAAGTCACTCTGGGGCCTACGAAACTTTGATTTGCGAGTGGGCTGCTAAAGATGGAAAGGCGTATAAAAACTTCTTTCGGAATTGCAAATAGGACTTCGACCATCTTCTTCACAAGGTATCATGAGCGATAGCAAAGGCTGATACAAATATGCAGACAACGATTCAACCTTAAGTCAGATTGGCCATCACACTTCCGTTTCTTGCCACAGGTAATTCTGTTAATCACTCAATAGTTTCTGCCTTAACTCTGTAAAACTTTTCCATAATGCTCAGGAATTAACATTCTCAGGAACATTAACTTACAAAGTTCTGTTAATTCCTGAGCCTTCTGCTAATCATCTTTAAATAGAATCAATAACCTTTCACCTTTTTTTTAATAAGATTATTTTTTCATTAGGTATGAGCTACCCATCGCTATCATATCTGTTTTGAGTTTCCAAAACTCAAATAGCAAAAATACTTCCTGAATGCTGCGAAACAAACCTGAGAAGCTGCTGAGAAAATCCGTATTCATTTTTAAATCGATTGTGGCCTGGATGTAATTTAAAGAACTATCGCACTTTTCTCCAAGTCAAAATAGTAACAGGATGTGTTTCCACTTAGTCTCCAAGAGGTACTAGACATTGAGAATAAGGAGACATTAAATATATATGGTTGAAAGGAGGGGTGGGCATGGTAAAGATGGTAGGAGAGAGAGATGTGGAAGGTTATGACGGGAAAACCTAGAACATTGGAAACAAGGAGGGGACCAGGGAACACAAGAGACCAAGGGAGATGGGAAATAATGGTAGAAAAATAAGGAGAGAAGAGGGTGAGGGCAGAAAAGATAAGCAAGCATGGTCATTAGCAAGGAAGAGGTCACAGGTAGCTGGTATGAGGTAAGGAAAGGGGAAAAATTGGGAAGTCCACTGAAGGGTAGGTCAGCTGAGGGAAATGAATTATATTCAAAGAAAGAAAGGAGAGGGAGGATACTATATGGATTCTTAAAAGGGATTACCGATGGTGGTTAAATGATAAAGGAAAGAAGAACACAAGATTAAGGGAGGAATCCACTGGAGAAGGCTGTAGGAGTGAGACCCTTTGTGTGAAAGGGATATTGAGGAGAGGAGAGTGGTTCACAAACAGTTGTTCAAGTATGGATATTAGATTGTCGAACGATTTGAAACTGTACAATGTCCATTCTTATGCCCTTACTTTCCAGCTGGAGAATCTTGGGACTATATTGACAAGAATGAGGAGTTTGCAGCAGATGTTTTGCCAGCAGTGACATTTCGTCATCAGTTTTTCAGGACCTTTTTTGATTTTTTACTATTGTGCAAAAGCTACCACCAGTATAGCCAATTTAGTACTTTTCTCAAGAGTTGCACTTCTTTTAATACCGGATACCGAATATACTATAACTTTTAACACCAAAGGAGGGAAACTCATTTATCTTTGTTACGGCAAAGGATTCTACCCAGAGTAGTGAAGTTATAAAATGACACAGTTTATTTTTCCTTGGGAAGCTGTCAAGCAAATTAACTGCCCTCGCAAATCTGGGTATTATAGGCACCAAAGTCACTTCTTTTTAATAGCCACTCACTTATGGATCTTCATTTCTTTATAGCTATTGCCTCTTTCTTTTTAGGGCTATAATTGGAGCCACTGTGACAGCTGTGTAAAGTTTGATATTTAATTATTGATGTTTATGTTGTTAGGGGGTTTTTGATGAGAGGAGAGGGAGGATTGTTGAGAGAGAGAAGAAAAGGGAAGGTGGCTCGAAGTACTGAGGCAAAAAGAAACAATATTTAAGAAAATAAAGAGGATTTGGAACAAAACAAACGTGACGTTACAGCTGCCATACAGGAGGGTATTTTGCTTGCCAGTGAGTGCCGTACAGTCACGCGTACAGTTGTACAAGCGCTGTACCTCAGCTCTCAGGAGAGGTGTCTGAGAGCTCCCATTAAGACAGTGTGAGACACTTCTCTCATGAGAGCTGCCCTCCAGACACTCAAAAGCAAACGTTGGACACCCCGAGAGTGCCTCCGTTGAGATGCTAGTGTCCAGTGTCATGACACAAATGTTGGGACACAAGTGCCCAATAAAGACCTAGCTTGAGAACCGCACTAATTTATAAGTTGATGAACCAATGCTACTTACAGTAGGTCTTTATGGATTTCCTCCTCCGTGAACTTTGGGTAGTCCATATCACCTTGGACATTTGGGGGATGATTAGAATTATTTCTTACGCTCATTCAAAGGGATAGACGACTAGTTCATCAGCCCTTTCATCTCTCCCTTGATCCTCAGAGTGGGGGTAGTGTTTCAGTATGCAGTACATCCTGTTTTCCAATATGTTGGCTATTTTTTTAATAGATCTCTTTTCTGATGACAACTGTGGTGTTTCCCTTGTCAGCTGGGAGTATCTGAATGCTGTCCTCTAGCTGAAGTTCTTTCAAGGCTATAAGCTCCTCTTGGGTTACATTGCCTGCAGGTGGTTATGCTTTTTGTGAGATACTGGTGATGTCCATACATGTTTCTTCTACTATCTCTAGGCAGCTTCCTGATGGCCACCTAAATTCCCATAATTATTTCTTCCATAGTGATACAATCAGCCACCTGTGCAAGGTTGAGTCCTTTAGCCAAGAGTGATTCAGGGGCTCCACTAGGCTCTAAGTCAGTAAGGTTGAGCACTGCTATGGCGTTTCCTCAAGCAGTTTGTCTTCACTGTAAATTCTTCTTCTTTTATGTCTTCTCTGCAAGTTGAATTCTCGAACTTCGTAGACTGCTATAAGACAGTTTTTTTGCTCGCTTGTCATTTAAGATAGGCTAGTAAGATTCACATAGAACACAACAAACCTGACATAATGACCCAAGACTTAATTCAACAATACTGTGAAACATACACATATATATGTAAGGTGGCACATTTATATTAGATGCTCGCATATACTTCCACTCAAAGTGGCATTCAAGTAACTCAAAAAATGGCCACAAAAAGGACAATACCACAAGCTATTTTTTTATTCAAAACAAAAAGTGGCTAAAAAGCATAACAGCAACAAACTCAGAGGCAAGGTTATATAGTCACATGCTTTTTAAGCATATGGAACAGTGTATAATGCAAATAAATATACCCTACATAAATGCAAACGCATCTGTCACAGAAGCATTACTGGAATCAAGGTTATGATAAAGAGGTCCATAAGATTAAAATAGCACATACCACATACTCGGTGTTGACTCCATATTTCAAAATACCACCATCTTCATCTTGGATGAAATCCGCCAGACCACGCAAAACCTTCACTGGTTTAGATTGGAGATCCAAAATAAGCTGGTTTTGGATTGACTATAATAAAGAATACATACATCTCAATCATCAAACCACATAAAGAGACATGGAACATAGTATTTTTCATCAGATGTGCATGAACAAAGAATCATAAAATTCAACACAGTTTAGAAAAGTACAGTATTTTTTTTTATTCCATCTAAGGGAAAAAACTACTAAAACTCATTAATACTCCCCGCACAACAGGTGTCAACAATGGGGAAATACATTTTCCCAATTTTGTACAAATGTGATGCTCGATAAACATTAACATCTCAAAAAGATCACCTGTCCAATATGTAATACTGACACTGTACGGATGCATGACACTTGTCCTTGAATTAAGATGAAAACACTATCATCAACAAGCCTTAACCCTTTCCCTACGAAGGCCGTGTATACACGGCTTGAATTTTTCTTCGCTAAAGGACGAAGGCCGTGTATACAAGGCTTGAATTTTTCTTCGCTAAAGGCCGAAGGCCGTGTATACACGGCTTTGCGGTCAAGCACGCCAAAAGGGTCCCAAGCGTCATTAGAGACTCCACGCGCTAGAGGTCCGGCCCTTTCTCATTGTCCATGAGGGGATTATCTCAGCCCTTTCCCGCACTAAATGTCCCCCTCAAGGAGGGTCCCCACGGTCAACTATTATTTTATACGTTGGAATAACTAAAAACGTATTTGTTGAATTTATTGGAAATCAATGCTAAGAATTACATTCTCGATGTTCTTCTGTTCGGTTCAAAATTTTAAACGGAATTCTATCGTTTATATTAACGGAGTTCAACACCACCTTGGAAAAATTTTGGAGACGTTAAGGTTAGATGTTAAACTGTAATAGTTGAATCATACAAGCAAATTCTCTTTGAAGTATGAAGTTCTTTGCCGTGAGCCAAAATTACAGTTACCATTTTTCAAAAATCTCTCCACATAAATACAAATGCATTATAAATGCATTTCGCAATAAACGCGTATTCTCAAAATTTATAATTTACGGCACAAAATAAGGGATGGTTTCGGTCGACACATGCTGTACGTATTAGCCCATACCATGCTTTCATCTGAGCACATTAATGCATTATTATTTTCTTGGAAAAACATATTACTGCCCAATCGGGACATCCAAGAGTAGATTGGCGCAAGTAGGCTTTCACTGAAATATTTGGAAGAAGATAACCTCACTCTTCTCGGAATAACTCATTTTCTTTTCAAAAGTTTTCTTGGTTTGTATTCAAATGTAGTCGTTACCGTTCTGTACGCAATCCGCTTCCTATATAAGGGATGGTTTCTGTAGACACATGCTGTGCGAAGCAGCCCATACAATGACTAGATAGAGAACTGCTCCACCCAGGTAATTACTCTCATATCCTGGTTCTCTGGTCAGGATCCATTAAGGAGGTGGTCTGGCCTGTGCACCACCCAGGCTTCCATAGGAACACATTAGTGCACTAATGTTTTCTTGGAAAAACATATTACCTCCCAACTGGCATATCCAAGAAAATATTGGGGCAAGACTGAAATATTTGGGAGAATATAGCCTCACTCTTCTTGGAATAACTCATTATCTTTTCAAAATTTTTCTTGGCATGTATTCAAATTGAGGCGTTAACGTCCTGTACGTATTTCCCTTGCTCCTGCAAGGATTTCTTTTCAAATGATGTTTCGGTGGAATTACAATATTTCTTGGAATTATATCGAATGAATGAATCTCATATTTTAAGAATGCTCATAGAGGGCAGATGCGAGTGATGAGAGAGTGGATTTGGCCATCAAGGATCTAAAATGTGAATATCTGAAAGTGCAAATACCTAGGAATATGCGACGTGTATTGAAAGTTGTCATTCCCCTTGAAGTATTTGTTGGTCTTTGATACAATGCGCTTATGCTGAAAACCGTAAAAATAACCGTAGAACTTCGTTTAAAATTTCTAAAGGCAGTGCAAAATGAAAGGTATACATTGGTGTACTGACATTCCCTGCAAAATCAACAATTTAAAAAAATTTAAATCACCTTAGTAACACTATTCTGACCGCATAAATACACCGCGATGGGCTACCTTCGAGAAAAGGGTCGAGGATTATATCTGGTCAGTTGCCGAGAAAAAGGTCCGGCACCCCGCTAGGCAAGGTCATTAAGCATAGGAAGCGACTACCTGGACGATTTCTTGCCGCGAGAGAGCTCCGTACAGGGCGAAGAAAAAAATGCTATAAGCATTCGTACAGCCAAAACCATCTTTCCGTAAAGGAGTCCGGCGCGAAAGGGTTAAAATAAAAATACACCACGGTCACGCAATGCAAAATGTCTACATTTTATGTAGGGGAGGTGATAAACAATATTTACTTATCACGGATAATACAGTAAAACCTTGATTTTGTATAGTTATAGGGACCAAAAACTGGGCAGTATGTAAAATCGATGATTGTAAAATTCAGAGGTGGAGAAGAGGTGACAACAATGGAAGGTGTATACATTTTCATTTCGGCTGTCTCTCACACACAACTTTAGATAAGCCAAGCCATACAGAATTGAAATACGTAAATAATGATTAAGAAAACAACACTTCATTTTTATCTTCATTAACTTATTTTGCGTTAAAGTAGTTTCTTATTTCAATTTCCACTTCCCATTAACAATTAATTGAACAACTGTCTCATAATAATTCAGGTTTTCAGAGCAACCATTTCAACCAGGATGCTTCTTTCCTTTGTTGTGCATTTTTCTGTCAGGGAGAGATTACAAAATAGGCCAGTCTCATCCATGTTGACCACACTAAGGGGGAACTTAGTTATCAATATCCAAGTTGCTTTAGGGATACCCGCTAAATATATGCCATCTGGTTGAAAAAAAAGAATGTAGAATATTGTTTTTAAATTAAGATTAGAAAAATTAGAAATTAATTAAGATTATATATGTGCAGCTTGCGCTCTTCCTTCATGATATCCTAAAATCAGCTGAATCGAATAAGCAAATCGATGTGATATTCCTTGATTTCAAGAAGGGCTCCTCACAAAAAACTCATTTATAAATTGTATTCATGCAGAGTTAATAAAAAAAATAGTGAACTGGATAAGGGACATTCTCTGAGATTGAAAACAAAAAGTAGTCATTGACGGTTTTAGCTCTGATATGGTTGAAGTTACATCCGGTGTTCCTCAAGAAAGCGTGATTGGCCCTCTTTTGTTCATTATTTATATTAATGACCTGCGTTATCGAGTTAACAGTAAATTAAGATTATTTGCAGATGACACAGTAATCTACCGTGAAATAAGCGAAGACGCAGACTTTGAAGTTCTGTCATTTGACCTTAACAACGTTCATTCGTGGTGCCAGGAGTGGGGTTCAGAACTAAATATTAGTAAATGCACCACAGTTCACTTCCTGCAAAAGTCATCACACAAAAGCCATACTTACACTGTGGTTGGAGTAAACATAAAATCTTCAAATGCAGTGAAATATCTTGGAATTACCTTAAGTTCAGATATATCTTGGGGAACACTCATACAAAACATATACGGCACAGCTTTAAAGAAACTAGACTTTTTAAAATGTATAATGGGAAGGTCCTTGGATGAAAAAGTCGAAGAAAGATGCTACTTTGCTTTGATTAGGCCTCACCTTGAATACGTCACAAGCATTTGGGGGACCCTGGCCATGACGATTTAACAAAAAAAATCATTAAATACAAAGGAAAGCAGTGGGCTTCATTAAAAACTGCTACGAATGAACAGATAGCGTTACACAACTGTTAGAGGGATTAAGGTGGGAGCCCATAGAGACTTGGAGGTTGCACGCTGGGCTTAGTCTGCTTGTGATATTCAGAACTGGCGTGTTTCAGAGAGAGACAGAGAATATTATCATGACTCCTCACTACATCTCTAGGTCTGACATATGCGATAAAATAAGAGCGATACTCTGCCAAACAGATAGGTACAAAAACTCGTTCTTTCCGCACACAATAAGCGACTACAATAAAAACTGATCTCTAAATACTCTCCTATAGCACATGTCACCATTTCACCTTGAAAAATTTTACATCTTAACACGGCTGGTGACCTACCACCCCCTCCCACACGCCCATGCAGCAGCTCGCAGGGTAGTATGTAGATGTAGATATATCAGTATGGTAAGAAAATTGTTGTTGAATTGAGGGAATGGCATGCTGAATCGCACCTGAAGTATGGAAATTTTTGCCATTTTTTACTGTTTTCCACCAATTCATGATGATTTCAGAACACACTGCATTTTTAATTACTTTCATGTAGTCACCAAAGACTGAGTATGTGACTGTGATGTACCAAGCCCCAACTTGACATAAGCAGTGAATAGAGTCATTGTTGCTCTTTCAAACCATGAATGTGTGCATAAGGCAAGTTTTCAATAGAATTCATCCATGTGGTAGACATTACACCTATTGACATCACTGATGCTTGCACAAACTTTGCAGAGACCAGAGAGTGCATGTCAAGACATTGAGAAGCATCATGCACTGCAGCAGAAACATGAAAGACATGCATAATTCAAGGGTGTCACACACAGCTGCCACTTCACAAAACAAATAGCATCAGTTTATAAAAGCTATTCTACTGATAAAAACAAGGGAACTAAGTCATGTATTCAATATTGCCTTCAGTGCATTAGAAAAACAGTACACTGGAAATCTGAAAATTTCAGCACATTCCACAAGCAATCTTTCGTTGAGGGTTGGTTGGAAAGTTGTAACCACTAGCTGAGGATAAAGACCGTAAGCCATGGTACATTAAGGCAACAAGGCCTTCCAGTTTCATCAGTTTACAGCCACATAATGACTAATTAATGACCAAAACAACTGATAATTCAATAATGTTGCTACAATCTTAAGTTTCATTTGCCACAACTTGTACATACCATCGATTAGTTAAAATAGAACACCTAAAAATATTTTCTCTAGATTAAGGAGAAGGTAAAAAATAAAAATAATGAACAGTTTATTAACATTGCCGTTAATACTAAATGATGCTCAAAACTCAGATAATTCTGTAAACATATTCGGTTTGTTAGCTCTGAGGTACCAAGGTAAAAAAAATATCGATCATTATTTTCCTGTGGACAGACTGTTCACAAGTCATCAGAAATAGTACAACATTTTGGCTAAAAAATCATGAGTTAAGACAACACAAGAAGTTGGCTACTACACAAGAATATACAGTAAATTAAAAAAATACAATTTTACATATTAAACAGGTGAAGAAACAAAGAGAATATGTAAGATGGGCCATTTACATTTGGATCATAGGTCAATTTTAAGAATGGAGGACCATGACGAGTGAAGTCCTTATTTAGCACATGCATACTCCACAATAATATAAAATATTATGACATGAATTAAGGACTTCCTGCATTCATGTGACCCAGTGTAATATCAGCAAAGCATACTTATATGTAGTCTGTATAGATAAAATTCAATTTTAAAGAAAAATTGAACTACTGACCTCTGAGTAAGACTCTCTAACCAAAGACAAATTAAGAGAGCCAACTTCTTTGATGAAATCCATGCAATCTTGGAAAGTCTTCACGTCTTCATTTAAATATAGATAGGAGTATATAAACTGCAACGACAGAAATTTTAAACAACACAAATACCAAAAGGAATTTCAGCCCAACTGAGTATACGTATGTTTCATAGTTGAAATCATACTTATCTGTGATACTCGAATGATTTTTTCAACAAGGCAAACAAAGAAAACTTAACTAATTCTTGTATTTTTTCAACTCAACTCTGAACTTAGTTATTCAAAGCAACAAATTATGGTAGGATTACATTTTTGTAGCATACATACCCTGAACTGTTTGGTGAGTAGCTGATTGAGGCTAATCATCAGAAAGAATGAGATCTCAGACATAATAGACACATTCTTATGTCTAGCTAGCCATGGAATAAGAGGAGGTAGAATATGCTCTATGTTTCCATGCAAAAAGTCATAGGCATTACCCAGCTCAAACATACATGCTACTCTTCTTATCACAGATGAGAACCGAAAACTTTTTCTTGACATAGAGAGAACTGTAATACAAGATATAACCTGGAAAAGTGAGTAAATTTGTTCATAATTCACTCACATGACTTCAAAATAGTCGAAATTGAACAATGAACGAAAATTCCAAAATGTGGGCTTACCTTGCAGACTTCTACTCTAAATTTTTCATACAGCTGGACAGGGCCCTGTTTATTCTTTTTACAGAACTCAACAAAACATGCTGGAATAGTTTGACTAATCAATGACGATGGATGGATGAGAAATATCACCAAGAGTTTCACAATCGGAAACAAGGAATAGTTCCATTGTACACTATAAATGAAACAAGAAAACTTAAGTTTTACATGCAGAGCTTGGGCATTATTAGAAAAATAGAACTGATCTGAGGATTTATTTCAGTTTTGGGTAGTTTGTTAACCTTCTCCAGTCCTGTGATTCCTAATGGAATCACGTCGCTTTCCTGCGTCGAGCGTCGATTTTTTCATATTCATTTCATGTAGAAGATGATGTAATCTTAAGATGAAAATATGTGGTGAGATAACAATCCATTTGGAATCACAGGACCGGAAAGGGATAATTGTGATTGGCCAATTGAATTAGGTATGCTACATTAGGGCAGTGATGAAGAATTAATTAAAATAAAGTCAGTGTTGTAACCCCAATGCCAAGAACTGAGATCATATATTTGAGCCTACCCCAAAAGTGCATTATAAGGCGGGTTAAGAGTATGTATGTTCAATTTATGCAAAGGTAATGCAATTCAATAATGTAATATAACCACTCATTCAATGGACTTTGATTAAAAATAGGATAACTGTTCTTACAAAGGAAGTTAACTTAAGTTTTTGAATGTATAGGGTTAACTTTGTTTTTCCACAATGAATGTAATGACTTACGACCATGGTTTCGACGTTAACGTCATTATCAGGTGAAGATACGTTTTGGTGCAACGACTTATGTACTAGAGAGAGTGGGAAGGGGACTGTAGAGGTGTGGGGAGGAAGGTGGAGGGTGGAAGGGAGGGGGAAGTGGGTTAGCAGGGTTGGGTAGGGGCTTCCCAAGAGGGTGAGCTAAGACTTCTCCAGAGCTGACTACCTGCAGTAGTGAAGAGTGGCCCAAGGTTGAGGGATTAGGAATAAGGTGAAAAACCGAAGGAGTGCGAAGGTAGGTTAATGGAAGGGAAATGAAAGGGGGGTTAATGGATGAGGGAGAGGTTGAGGAGGGGAGAGCGGGAGGTATACAATAGATCATTCACAATTTCACAATTAAAATTCACAGATTTCAACTTGTTCGAAAACATTTAGCCAGGGGCCTTTACTTTCAATATGTAATATTTCTAGGGAGAAATCACTTCCTTGACCATTGCCCAACAGGTGCTTTGCAAAGTTAGAATTTGAATGACCAGGTTTATAACAAGCAATGTGTTCTTTCAGTCTCTCCTTGTACTTCTGACCAGTCTGCCTAATGAAGGCTGCTGAGCATTCGCACTTAAGTCTGTACACACCACTCCTTTCCAACTTTAGGATGACATCCTTGGATTTGGAGAAAAAATTCCTTAGGTTAAAGTTACAGTAAAAGGCAGTTCTAATATGGTGTTTCAGGAGGAACTTTGTTGCTAGGAGGGATAAATTTCCTAAGTATAGACATTTCCTCCATTTATCTGGACTGTCACTTAGGGGAGGGGGGGTTCAGTAAATGGTTTGTATGGCCATTTTTTCCACTTTCTTCCGATTCAGTCTATCAATCATTTGGGTTTGGTAGCCATTGTTGATAGCTATTTGTTTAATAATAATTAGCTCTTTTTGACTATTGGCTTAGGATATGGGAATTGTTAGCAAATGGTGGAGCATAGAACGGAAGGCATGCAGTTTTTGAGCAAAATGATGCCGGGATGTAGCATGGATGATTTGGTCCATATAAGTGTCCTTCCTAAAAATGGAATTTATCAAATTCCTTGGAAATAATTAAGTCGAGAAAATTAAGGGACCCATTACTTTCTCTTTCCATTGTGAATTTAATACATTTTTCCAAGGAATTCAAAAGGTGCAAGAATGTTGCCTCGTGGACCTAACCTGCCTTGGGCTAGACGCTCCTGAGCAAGTTGAAAATTTGAAATCTGTGAATGCTAATTGTGAAATTGCGAATGATCTATTGTATTACTCCCACTCTCCCCTCCTCAACCTCTCCCTCTTCCATTAACCCCCCTTTCATTTCCCTTCCATTAACCTACCTTCGCACTCCCTCGGTTTTTCACCTTATTCCTAATCCCTCAACCTTTGGCCACTCTTCACTACTGCAGGTAGTCAGCTCGGAAGAAGCTAGCTCTACCTACCTCTAACCCCCACATTCCTGATCCTTGGCTCACCCTCTTGGGAAGCCCCCACCCAACCCTGCTCATCCACTTCCCCCTCCCTTCCACCCTCCACCTTACTCCCCCACACCTCTACAGTCCCCTTCCCACTCTCTCTAGTATATAAGTCGTTGCACCAAAACGTATCTTCACCTGATAATGACGTTACTTGTCGAAATCATGATCATACGTCATTAACCCTTTCACGCCTAGCAACGGCTATAGCCTACATGAATTTTCCTCAGCAAACGAATGAAAGTCGGCCATAGCCGACGGAGAAAAACCAATGCAAAAGATCTAATGTCGGCTATAGCCAATGTGAGGGAAGGGAAGTGACCGATACGGGAGTAATAGTCCCAGGTATGCAGTAAACCCTTGCGACACAGCTTAGTGACATCCCAGACCTTTCCCTCAGCAAGTGGGCTCGACCCTCTGCCTCATTAGTGGCCTTCCTTGCTGCATAAATCCACAGTAAATTTATTGTGTTTGCAATGGTTTTTCGAGGAAACATTTTTTGCACACTACTAATTTTTTTTCTTAGAACTGAATTATTTGTTTCTTGCCGAGTCTTAGCAATTTTCAAACGAATTTCTAGCATTGATACTAACGGAGCTTTTCACATGGAACTTTAAATAGTTTGTGTGTACATATATCAATTAAATTTGTTAATATTAATGCTAGAATTTCGTTTGAAATTGTAAAACACTCAGAATAACATTAGAAATTCATTTAAAAGTTTAAATTTTTGGGGTACACAGCAAAGGATTGTTTTAAAAAAAACCACTGCTAATGCAACAAATTTACAGCAGCCTCCTGCTGAGAGAGGGGTGGATAAGAGTTGGGGGGTTGAGCCAGGTGCCCAGGGGAAGGGCAAGGTGTCCCGCTGAGAGGGGTTCCAAAACCGGTGAAAGGCATACCTGAGCAATTCGTCGCCACAAGAGAGCTCCGTAGAGAGGAGTACAGAAAATTCTCATGCTACTCGCAGCAGGGGAAGCATGTCCCTTCGAGAGGCTTCAGCACGAAAGGGTTGAAATCATTGTGGAAAAACCAAGTTTACCCTATTCATTCAAAATGTTTAGCAAATTCCACAAGTATCGCCATAAACCACCAACTTTATAAACTTAAGTTCACACGCAACATTTACCTGCCAATATTTTTTATGGCCAGCAGCATAGTTTCTTGGAAATCTCGTCGTGGCTTGTTTAAGCAGCTTTGCATGATGTCAAATACAACATCATACATATTGTTGAACCATTTCACCATTACGTCCAACTGAATTTTGAGACACTTCTCTGTATTACCACTGGCACTGATGACTGGGGAAAGACACTGAGGAAACACTAAGAAATTGATTTTTTCTGATATTAGAAGCCTCAAATCATAATCTGGATCTTTCAGGAACTTTAGCCACTTCATAACCAGATTAGGTTCATTGATGATATTCAGATGTTTAGTCAATGAAGGGATAGCTTGAACAATTCCTAACTTCACTCCAGAATCATCATCTTCCATTTTCTCCAATAAATTTTTAAACAGAGCACAAAATTCTTCATTTAATACCTTTTCAACAGAATATATTTCCCATTTGTCACACACCTTGCACACTAACTCATTTTCAGTTTTTGGAGATTCCGAAACCCTGGAATTAAAAAGTAATACCTCCTAAATTACAATGCAGTTCCATGGAATGTCCAACAAAAGGTACACAAAAAGCTTAGAGACTTAACTACACTAAAATTAAATCTTTTCTCACGATCAATTAAACTAACATAGAACATCAGGCAAACCAACTAGGGGGAAATACAAGAGAAGGGTCAAATCCAAATCTCAAAATCAACTATCCCTTTTTCATTGAATCTCGAATAAAAATTCTACTTTCAGTAAATTATGAATCCCAGTTTCATGTCATTTCCAATACATAAATAAATAATAATACATTTTTTTTAATTTAACCATTTCTACATTTCCATGTACGTCAATGACATTATAACATCACTAGAAAATACATTAACAGCGGGTCACATTACCAACAAATATTTACTTTAGACAACCAAGAAATGTAAGCATGATATATAGTTAGAAAAGGCAATATCAAAGGAATATGACAATGGAAAATTATCCTTCAATAATTTACTAAAAGGTAAACATTTTTTTCAAGCATACCTGATCACAGTGCTTCCTGAAAGGGTACACAGAAGTGGCGCAATCACTTCTGATATTCCTCTTTTAATATTGACGTTACTCCCCTCGTGAGCTTTGAGCAGATGATTTATCAACTGTAGAGCAAACTCCTGAGTTAAGTTGTTCCTCAATAGGTATGGCACACATTTAATAGCTTGCAATATTAATGTTACGCATTCACTTTCAAAGCAAACCTTTAAAAGGTTACTCCTCCAGGAAAGAGCAATTTTTCCATCCATACAGCTTAGATAACTAATAGATATGCACTGTAAACTGGTTCCTGAAAGATAACAAGGAGTCATCGGATAACAGAATAGGTAAATCACAAAGAATTCAATTTTTAGCAGTGTTATAAAGGTACTATTATTTAAAAAAATATCATTACACCCACCAGCCCGGTTTTATGAGCTTGGTTGGATGGGGGCCAGGCTGGAAAAATCTTGTAGTTGGCACACAGGGCTAGCTGCGGCCTCTGCTGGGAAAAATTACGCCGCCGAGAGACGACAAGGAAGGGCAAGTATCAACAGGGCTAGCAAAACTGGAGTCAAATATACTCTGGAGTTAATGCCCCAGCAGAAGGAATGCCTTCAAGAAACTCACTTCCACGCATCAGAGCCCATCGCTGAGTTTTCTATCGGGCTTTGCTTTGACTTTGCAGTTCTCTGTATTTTCATTTTAGAAATTACCGTTTTTGAGGTTTGAGGGACTGCAGAAATAGCCACGGTGGTTAAATCCAAGGTCAATGTGACAGCGGAGAATGAGGTGGTGTTCAAATCTTCAATGGCGATTTTTTTTGCAATGTGCAATTTCATGTGGAACGGGTGTGTGAGAACTTCAAAGATGCGATCGTTACATCAATACAATGCGTAAGGTTGGAATGAGAGGAATGAATTTTGCAATAAGTTATTGACATGTGAGTCTACATAAATGATATGCATCTAGCTACTCAGCCACACTTTTTTCTCATCTGATTTCAATCACTGAAAGTAATTAAGCATCCAAAATAACAGTTGTTGGATTGTTGAAATTCCACATAACGCAAGACTTGAGTCCTTTGACATAGCCAATCTTTTTACTAATGTTCCACCTATCGAAACAATGCAGTTTACAGCCCAATTACTAAAAAAAATCAGCCGTTCCTGCAAAGATTATTAAAGAAATTTCCAAGCTCTTGACATTATGTACTACTCAAAATTATTTTATGTTTGATAACAAATTTTATAGATCAACTGATGGATTAGCCGTGGGTTCCCCAATTTCCCCTTTACTCACCGAAATATTTATGGATAATTTAGAAAACAATCTGTTCAACTTGGGAAATAAACTTTTAAATTCTTTAGTGTATTGGCACCGCCACGTAGATGTCATTATTGTATTATGTAAAGGCACAGACAGACAATTAGATAATTTCACGGTTTTTTTAATAGCCTACATCCAAAAATTTCTTTCTCCTCCAAAAAAGACTCAAACCATTCCCTGAAATTTTTAGATTTGACTATTTCGATTGCCAGTGGCAGGCACCATTTTTCAATTTACAGAAGGCCGACCTATACTGACCACATTAAACCATCTGATTCAAGACACACGTATTCACAAAAACTCATGGCCTTCCATTCCGTTATTCATAGGCTTTTCAATATTTCCCTGATGCAAGATGAGTTTAACAAAGAAAGGAGAATAATAAAACAAATAGCCCTGAATAATGGATCCCCAAACAGATTAATAAATAACCTCATTCAGAAAAAAGAAAGGAAAATAGCACTTAGTCGAATATTCTCTGGCAGCTCGTCCTCCAACAATAAATGGTGTCAGATACTTAGGGCAAATCAGTCATAATATTGCCAAGACCTTCACCAACAACAAATACAGAGTTTCCTTCAAGACCCCTTTAAACTTAAAAACCCTCTTCGTGAAGTGCAAAGACCAACTAGATGCTAAGAAGAAAAGTGGTGTTTATGTGTTGAAGTGTGGGGACTGTCTATGTGGGGCAGACAGCTCGTAATTTTAATGTAAGAACCAACGAAAATTTTAATGATTTTAAAAACAATTGCAATTCAAATAGAAATTTTTCTAAGCACCTTTTAACCAATGACCATCGAAGTGATATTAATGTTCATATTTTATATTTTTCAAATGACTGATGGGAACTGGACTCTCATGAGCAGTTGGAGATTTTAAAAGGACTGAATGATCCAGAGGTGGCTGTTTTGAATGAGTATTTGTACCCCGCCTCTTCCCCAATCCTTACTGCCGCATCCCATTTGACCCTCCCTCCTCAAGATATCGCTGGACATACTGGTCCCCACCCTCCCGACCTTCAACTGCCCCCACCCTACCACCCTTAACACCAATTACTTAAAACACCCCTCCCCAAATCCTCACTCCCCCCTCCTCACTGGCTATTGGTACATAAGAGCCGAAAAAAACTCCTGCAATCACTTGAAGATGACACAAATGCGTTGAAACCCGGGTCGTGAGTTGTATTTTTCTTGTGGTTTGTAAAAGTTATTTCAATAAATCCATTTTAATGATACTCTCTTACATGAAAATACATATGGATGGTTGACTCGTCGCCAAAAACTGTTGCCTCGAATTCTGTATACAAACAACTTTTTCGATTATATTTAGTGATGAAAGACGGCAGTTCAAATGTAAATACAGACTACAGCTCGTAAATAATCACATCTTACCGGTTTTACTAACCAGTAATCATAATGCAGTGGATAAAAAATGTAGTACTACACACGAGACGTAATTACACAGGTTTTTAATATTGTCTGGTCTACAGATATATTTAATTCCTCTCCAAATTTAATTACACAAATGCACAATTAACTTCTTAGCACTTCGTGATTATCGTTCTACGGCAATTTAATAATAATATGAGGTGAAAAAAGTGGAATGAATTAGAAGATGGATACAATTACCACAAGGATTTCAAAACCATGATCAGACAATATTATCTATGGATAAGAAATTGTGCCATAAACTATCATTTTAGCCTTTGTCGTAAGTCACTTCCTACTCTTATGAGTGGAAGAATCAAAAAGCAATTACAAATAAAGGAGAGATTGTTGAACCTACTCTGAGGCCTCCTCGTGGCGTACCTGGTAATGGCTCTGCTGGCCAATGGTGGACATCTGTGTGGGGCTAACCACCCCACCCATAGTAAAACTGGTTCCAAGGAAAATAACCAGAAATGCCACCCACAACCGGCCCCTCTCGGATGGGGGCCCTAGTGGAGTTGGGTGTGGCAATAATAACACCACCAAGAAGGGTGCACGTATGGAGTGGATGGAAACCCTAAGGGGCGACCTACTCGCATGCTATGCTGCCAGCGAGCCCAATTGCAGGGGGTATATGGCAAGGATGCAGTCTTTGTGATGTGTGATGCATCCTGAACATAACCACCTGTCGCAGCAGAATCTGCGTGACTATGCCAACCACCTGCATAAAAAGGAAACTCCCCAACTACCGTGTGTTCAGAGGAATACACCACCAGCCAGACCGCCCTCCCCGACACAAGCAGTCTCTCCACAGGCTGTTTTGACAGCCATTGCACCGTCAGTTCCACCGACAAGTAGGAAGTAGAACAGGCTGACTCTGAACTCCGAATGCGGTTGTTAAATGAAATCACCTATGATGTACGACAAGCCAGGCAGAGAGATATCCATCTGAAGATCTCTGCAGACTAACGTCCTGACCAGATTGAATGGCTTTATCGACGAAATCCTAATGGAGACGTCGGAAGTCTGGACGGTTCACTGCGTGGTCTACGCTGCTGCCAAAATAATGGCCAACTCCCAAATGCCCACCTCTTGGTAGGACAAAGCAGCATTAAGGCTGGAACAGTTGGAGGCCAAGGTCACGCTGGCGAGACGGCAGGGTTCGAGGATTCCGTGTGTGATGGAATACATCACATCTGGGCGGGCTTTCACACCTGAAGTCCAGCGCATAGCAAGCAGCCTCAGATTTCACCATCACACACTGAACAAGAACGTGCTGCTCACCATGAAGCAGCACGAGGTTGTTAAGAGTTCGGGCACTCACCACGGCCTGGAAAAAGGTCCTGAAGAGGAGTAAGGCCATGAGGGAGAACTCAACCTTCCTCCTCCACCCGTCCCGGCTCTGTCTGTCGTTCGGTCTCTGCAGACTAACGTCCTGGATGGTCGGGTCTGGCAGTCTGTCGTTGAATCTCCGCCATCCGTCCAAGAGGTAGAACGTTTCTGGAAGGATATCTATGAAACATCGAAGCCATTCAACGGTGACACTCCGGCCATAGGCCTCTTTAAAAAGTTTTGTGACTGCCACCTACATGAAGTGGATGGACCTCTTTCAATCACAGAGAGTGACGTGAAGAAGGCCTTCTAGGGCAAGAAGAATTTCTCGGCTCCTGGAATGGATGCCGTGAATAACTTCTGGTGGAAGAAATTCACTTCCACCCACCGACATCTCGCCAGAATCTTCACGTCCTTTCTCTCGGGTGGAGAAGAAACTCCACTGGAGAACAAGGAAGGATTTTCGGAGAACAAGGAAGACGTGCACCTCGTTGACAGGAGCGTCTTTCACCACCTCGAGGGCAATGACAGCTATGAATATCGTGGCATCCCCCAAAGCCGAATGCAGGAGGTTGCAGCAGTGAAGGAGAGACTCACCGCCAAGTACGGTCAGACTCTCAGGAAAATCTGGAGTTCTGAGCCGTCTGGCAAGAACAAGGTTCTTGCCACTAACATGCTGGCGATTCCCACACTGCTGTACACCTTCGGATGCATGAAATGGAACGTCAATGAGTTGCAAAACCTCGACGGGGACAAGGAAGATGATGACCATCTATAGAAGTCTTCATCCAAAATCTTCCGTCACCAGACTGTATCTCCCTCGCAGTGTACATGGTAGAGGTCTGTTGAGCCTGGAGTGTCTCCACAACAGAGTTGTCCTTAGAACAGCATGCCGAGGGCTCAAAAGCAGAGACCCCCTGCTCAGTCTCGTAAGAAACCACGAAGGTGCCGGAGTACCACGAAGGTGCCGGGGGCGTTTCACTTCCAGGCAGCCAAGAGGGCAGCGGACGAAACCAGTATGGACTTTGACCCAAAAGCAGATGGTAGCGACGACGGCAAGTCCCTCTTGTCGTTGAAGACAGACGTCCTTGAGCTCGAAATTAAAAAGGCAGAGCAGAATGCCTTGCTCAAGGCACATACCGAGAAGCCCAAGCATGGATGTTTCTATCGAAACATGGAGAAGCATGGGCTATCGAAGGAGCTGACGTTTGCCTTCCTCCGCTCTGCTGGTATAAAGTCAGATACCGAGGGTTTCGTCCTCGCATGCCAGGATGGTGTCATAAACACACTTGTGTACCACTGAATTATATTCAAGACGGAGGTTGCGGACACGAGATGCAGGGTGCGCCGAGCCCAGCCAGAGACTTTGAGCCACCTTCTCTCCGCCTGTATCTATTACGCCAAGTCAGCATACATTGCTAGGCACAATGCGGCCCTCGGGTGTTATACTTTCATCTGCGACATCATTTTGGCATTGACAATACTCCTGTGCTGCCGTATGCCCCTGGAGATATTGAGTCCATCGTGGAGAACGATAAATGCACCATCTGGTGGAATTACTCCTTTTCTACCACCAGGCAGTTGGAGGCGACCAAGCCTGATATCGTTCTCCTAGACCACCTCTCATGCTCCATGTTCATGATAGAGTTTTCGGCCCTGGCTGAAACGAACATGGACGCAAAGGAGGCGGAGAAACGGACGAAATATCAAGACCTGCTTTTTGAGCTTCGGCAAATGTACCCAGGACACACTGTTAAACTGGCAGTCCCTACCAGAGGTGTGCTTGGTGGAGTTAAGGGCTTGCTGCTGGAGCGCATCAAGTGCATTCCGTCCTGCGTGGCACAGGCGGAGTCACTTGCAGCTCGCATGCAGAAGGCCATTATAATTGGGTGCCTCCATCTACTCCGTATGCACGACCCAACCGCAGCATAGCCACCAATCCAATGGGCATTGGACATGGCTGCGGTTCCTGCCAAACCCCTCTGGAGTCCTCAGCCATTATGATGGCAATGAAACCTGATGCTTGCCGAGGACTCAGAGGAGAATGTTCCTGCAGTAACCATAATAATAATATTTATTGGTCCCGGGACTAGTATTATACAAGTGTATTCATGTGCATAAAGAGTAACTCAACATGCACTCAACATTCATCAACACAACTCATGTATTGCACTCAACATGTTACAAAATACTCCACGAGAAATTGTTAAATGGTAATGCTAGGACAAAATATTGGAAATATGCATGTCTTTAATACTTCTTTCATTATTTTTGAATTATTAGTAATTGTATGCTACAGTAAATGCTTAATTCCTAAACCTGAAGTATAGTTTGAATTTTGCCTTGGTAACCCCATTTTTGCCCTACTTTGCAAAAATGCGACATTTTTTTTGGTTAACTATGATAGTTATGGACAAAATCATGCCATATTTTGTTGATTTATATCCTAGTTAGTTGTTACACTACAATACGGGGAGAAAAAATAATTCCTTCACCTCTTGGGAAGAAATGGGTTAATCAGCAGTCAGACTATGTGAAGTCTGCTCATACACAAGAAAATGTGGCAATGCATTACATTGGATTATTATTTAAATACTCACGATATTGATGAGGAACTCTGCCGCGTAGACTTGAAAACATTTCTTCAGCAATCAAAGGCTTACAATCCCATGTCATACTTTCTCCACATTCCCAAGGCAAGGACAAGAACGCAACACAAGTCATGTTCTTCTCAGAAAGGTTTGCAGTGAAATCAGGTAACTGAAGCATTTTTCCAATCCCATTAAAAGCCATTTCCCAGGAGGAAGATGAGGAGTCACAGGATTCCTGTGCAGCAAGTGTCTCCAAAATATTGACAAATGTTGAGAACATGTACTTTAAGTGGCCATCAAAAAAAGAAACTTGCACCACTACTTTGCTCTCCTTGAGTATTTCTTCCATAGTAGCAGACAGTTTTCTAGCAATTTCAATCATAAAGCATGATACTCTAAGAACTGCAGCAAAATACAATGGGAAGTTCTTCAAATCAGCAGTGTGAAAATCATGATACCAGTTCACAAAGGATCTCCACATTGGATTATTGTCAATTAGAGACCACTTCAAGTCCTCACTGAAAAAAAAGTAATTGTGCATCAGATAGACTTGGAAAAATCACACGTACACCATTGTTGCAACAAAAATTATACATTTCTTCAGTGCTTCTCAACAAAATATCAATGTCAAACAATACCTTGTACTGTCTTGCATATTTTTGGCATAGCTCTGAAAACTTGAGAGAGCATCACACTTCAAAGAATGTTCCAGAGAGAAAATTGCACACTACAATGACAAGAAAAAATAATAAAAATTATGCATTATCTCATACATATAATTTTATATTATATCACACCATACCATATCGCATCACATCATATACTTTTATATACATAAATATCATCATTATCATTACATAAAATAAAAATTACATAAATTAAAATTTTTATAAGCATTGACCAGGAGTTCACTCTATTTCCAGGCTTGCCATTCATGAGAGCACATTTATATCCAAAAGAATTTCATTGTAACGTAAAGTTTGATATTAAGTACATTGATAGAGGAAACCGATGAATATCTACATAAATATCTTGTAATGTGAAATTTCATGTAACATTATAACGTTGGGGCACCAATAGACACCATTATTATTTTGCTACATAAATCAGATTAGTTTCTGCATCCTGAGTGGATGGTGATTATGTAGTGAGTAATGCAAAATACTGCCTTATTCTAATACATGTGCAATTTTTTACTTGAATTAAGGAAGAAAAGAGAAGTATTTGAAGTCATCAAATGTGATAAAAATTAAAAAAGGAAAAACAACAAAACCAGGGGATTTGTGACAAGAAAAAGTTGTTAACTAAAAGTTTTTTAATTGGAAAAGGCCCAATTGCTAAAGTGCCCATGAACACCAGAATCTAAAATTCAGCCCTGCATGTTCCCAGGAGGAGGCCATAATCTTACACAGCATGATAGTTGATCTTTTAATCTTTTATGGGTAAGTCTTTTTTCTAAATCATTATACATAATCATTTTCTAAATCTCTATACATAAGACATACAAAGAATAGCTGCCTTGCTTGAGAGTACTATTAAGTCGGAGGATTTTTTAAAGGACACCATTCTCCTACCAAAGGATACTTAAGGTCTCTCCTTCACCATAATGATTCACATTAAACTCTTACTAATGACATGAATGTCAAATAATTTTACAATTCTCAAAATCGATTCATTTCAGCACTTACTAGGAATGTATCCATTTGACTAGCTTTTTCCTGAGCCAAGTCATTGTCCATTAAATGAGCTGGTAACTTGGAAAGAGGAGAAGAAGACATCAAAGACACCAACTTCAGGCGTTGCTCTAAAAAGGAAAATTTTTCACACAAATTATAATACCAGCTGATCATGAAAACCATACAAGATCAACAAAATGAACTTAATGAAGCTATCATATGTATAAATAAAAGTATATAACGATAAGAAACATATTTTTAATAATATTGGTAAACTGACTAATGATTAGCAATAGTTTTATTTTTCCATTACATTAGGGAAACCTAAATGTATCAAAGAAGTCAATTACAATCTTTAGGTTGTTATTTTTACTTTATTTGCCTTTTTCCAGGTTGATCACTTCAGATTTTCACCTGAATCAATATTTTCAACCCAAGGATGAAATTCTCCATAAAAAAATCATTTGACTTGAACACGATTCAAACCCAGATCTTCCAACTGCCAGGCGTGTGTTAGCCAGTTACCAAGCTACCTCGCTTCACGGCAAATTCTGACGGGGGTTTATGTAAACTAGATATTTGAGTGTAAAGACCCACATTTTGACACCGGAGATGAAGGTCATGCTTACTAAGCCACTGTCTCAGTGGATAAACCCAACGTTGTCATTTTTTATTAGTTAAGTTAATGCTAGCTCTTTAGCTAAGTTAGGTAAGTATTTTCCTGCAGGTAACTAAGGCAACAAAGATACGGAGGAAATGAAATCATGTCCATGGTCTCATGGTTACAATTTACTTAAAGTGGATCGTAAAAAGCATTAATGCTTTTGTGGTGTAAACGGCAACAATGTCAGTGCATTTCATTTGGAGTAACAATAATACAGCCTCTTAGTTTTCTACATATAACACAGATCAATTCAGTAATGACCTACAGTATCCCTAAATTGGATGTTGAAAAGTCTTGATGCCATTGCAATATATACTGCAAATGTAATTAGATTCGGAACAATGTCAGCAACTCATCCTACTCTTTTGCTGATTAGCTAGACTGATGCAGTCATGATAACATGAAAAATTATTGTGATGTATATTATCTACAGCTCATTGCACAATATTATTCATCAATGTCATGGTTCACAGCGTCTTCAACCAAACACCACCACTGATGATATTATGGAATTTCAGACAGACAAATTTACAGGTGAAGTTGAAATTGAGCAGTTACCGTATAATCTCATGTAAGAGGCGCAAGTTTTTTCCCAGAAATCGCAGCCGAAAATAAGGGTGCGCCTCTTACACGAATTTTTTATCAGTCTGCCTTTCTCTCAAGTCCCCAAAGAGTTGAGTGACCTTGGTGCTCAGAGTGAGTCATCAAGGGGGATGGGATCGTTCGCTTGGTTGTTTAGGGGGGATGCAGTCACCTAAAACTTGACAATGCGAGAGTGTGGGGTGCAATTGGGGAACAGCAATTGGCCGCGCGACAAGTGCAAGCACCGGAATTTTCCACCCCCTAACTCTCATTTTCTGTCATAGGACAACTTTGGGTGACTCAACAGTACACACCTGCCCTAGGCACCCTATCAGTCACTTTCAGCAGTATTTGCATAGTCTTTGATTCGTAGATTACTGTTCTCCGGCAGCTTCTTTGGCAATTTACGAATTTGTGCTGAGAATTGTGTGAATATTAACATTTGTGCATACACTAGCATAGGTCAGTGTTATTCCAAAATGAACAAGGAGAAAAAGTTGCAGTCTTTTATGGCAGCTGAAAAACTTACGTTATCAAAGATGCTGAGGGAGTAGGAAACCGCGCTGCTGGACAAAAACATAATGTGCCAGAATCAACCATTAGAAGATGGAGGAAGGACAAGGTTGCACTATTCCATACCAATAGGGACAGAAAGTCTTTTTGGGAAAAATCTGCATGCTATTCCCTCCTTGAGCAAAGGATGTCGGAATACATAAGGGGTAGATGACAATTTGGTTATGCAGTGTCGACGGAAATATGTGTTTTGAAGGTGTTTGAAATTGCAAGAGAGATGGACATAAGCCATAACGAGTTTAAGGCAAGTGTGGAATGGGTACGTCGGTTTTATTGAAAGAATGGATTTTCCATTAAAAGAAAGATGATTATTACTCCACGCCTTCCCAAAATGTACAAATAAAAATTGCTCAACTTTCAGCATTATGTTATTGGCCTGAGACAAGAAAATTTGTACTGAATAGGCCAAATTGGGAACGCGGATCAAACACCAGTTTATTATGAAATGCCAAGTGACGGCACAGTTGATGAGAAGGGAGCAAAATCCGTGACGATGACAACTTGCACTGTCATGCTTATGGTTTTGACAGACGAGAAGAAACTTCAACCATATATAATTTTCAAAAGAAAAAATCTTCCTAAAGAAAAACTACCTGCAGGCATCATTGTTCAGGTGCAAGAGAAGGGGTGGATGGACAACAGTTTAGTGTTGAACCGGTCAAAGTGTGCGTGGGAACCTCGCCCAGAAGCTCTGCTACACCTACCAAATATGCTTGTCCTGGACAGTTTTTGCGATCATCTGACAGAAGACATGAATACATACTAAAAGAGTCATAAAACGGACCAAGTCATTATTCCAGGGTTGATGACGTCAATGCTGCAGCCTCTAGATGTCTGCATAAATTGTCCCGGCACAGTGCATGAAACCACATTGACAGGAAAGATGAAAAAAACCAAGACAGACCCAGATATGCCAGCAGATTATGAATTCATGGAAATTGATTCCAGAAGACTTGGTTGTAAAAAGTTTCAAAAAGTGCTGCATTACCAATAATTTGGATTCGAAGACAATATGACATGGGATACCAGTGACGGAGAAAGTTTAAGTTCTGCTGGAGAGAGCGATAACAACAGTGACAAAGAATAAAGGTGAGTAAATAAGATACATATTCATTGATAAGTGCTATAGTGCGTTTTTCTATTTATTTTCCTTCTAGACCAAGCATAATTTCTTCAGCTACAGGGTAAATTCACAATGAATGTGACAGGACATGTGTGTGCATGCTGCCGTACTGCGACACCCGTCTCACAAGTCAGCTGTTTTTATGAAAATCATGCAATTTTTTTAACTTTGTCATTAATTGAAGATTTTTGTTGGACCATATTGAAAAAATAAATGCTTTCAATTCCATAGACTTATGATTTCTACCTACGCCTTATCGTTCATTTTTTGTGCAGCTGACGCATGGGTATTTTGCATTTACCCTGTTGGCATTCCCATTCATCATCGCTTACACCAAAATAAAATTTGTAAAAGTTAAATACAGTTTAAAAGACCCACACTCATATTGACATTACAACTAGTGCATTAGGAAAATGGTGGGGGAAAACAGCATTAAAAATCAGAGCTGGGTGCAACTATCCATAAGACTGATAATTGTAGAAAGTTTGAAGTTAGTCCGCAAAACCTCCCAATAGGAGAAAAAGAAGCCCCAAAATTTCCAACATCAGCTGAAAGTTCATGTACTAACATATTAAGGAATCCAGCTATCTGGCCAAAATGTGCTGGTTGAACGGTATTATTTTAGGCATATACATCAACACTTGCTGGCAAGTTAGGTCCACATATTATCTGCAATGAACCAGCCGACGTATTTCTGACAGCTTTGAAAGTATTGCATTTAAATGTAAACGTATCAGAAATGAAATAATGGATCTAGAAGTTTTGATTTTGTGCCACAAACTGGATGTCATTTACCTTTTTGAGTATAGGCTAAAAGGTGATGAGATATCAACCATACTATCTTAAAATACAAATTGATAAACTTAGGCATTAATGGACCTGCCTTAAACTGGGTACTGTCCTTTGTTAGTAACAGATACCAGGTTGTGAGCTATTCCCATGTTGGACAAAATGGCATTGCTATTAGTAACTCCAACCCAATGAAGGTGAACCTAGGGGTGCCTCAAGGATCAATCTAGGGGCCTCTTCTCTTTATTATATTCATAAATGACCTCCCTCACTATCTTTCCCAAACTAAACCAATACTTTATGCTGACGATACATCTAGTCTGGTAACATCCGACTCAATCCCAAATCTTTTGGAAGCAGCCAATACAACTGTCAAAGAAATGACTGAATGGTGTAACAACAACAAATTGATTCTAAATATTGAAAAAACTACATTTGTACACTTTCATGCAAACTTACCATCTCACAGCTGCAAAGAGACTATCTAGCCCAACCTCACCTCTTCTCTTAATACAAAATTTCTGGGATTAAAGATTGCAAATAGTTTGAACTGGTCATTGCACATTGATTCCGTAATCAAAAAAGTCTCTGTAGGCATACTTATGATTAGAAGGCTGGCTCCAGTTGTCTCCATCCCCATACAGAAATCTCTGTATTATGCCAAGGTTCATTCCATAATTACTTTTGCGGTCTTATTTTGGGGTAACCATCGGGAAGCAGATAAAGTTTTTTCTATGCAAAAGTGGGCAATCAAAGCAATTTTTCAATTACATATTCGTACACCTGGTAAGCCACTTTATACCAAAATGAACATACTTACCTCTCCCTCACTATTCTTGCATGTGCAATGTTTGCAAAAAATAACCCAGAGAAGTTCTCCACCAATGCCACTGTCCATACTCATGACACCCGAAATAAACTGGATTTACATTCTAACCGTTGCTCCTACTCCTCTAACTTTAATGCCCCATACAAAATAGCCTCCAAAATTTATAAAAAACTGCCCTCTCAACTCTAATCAATCCCTTCTCCCTCATTATTTCATAAAAAAACTAAAGAAAATGTTGTCTAATAAATGTTATTACAATGTTAATGAATTTTTTCAGGAAAATTTTTTTATAAAAGTTGAGTTAAGATATTTTTATTTATTTGTACTATGTATTGTATTTTTTCCCTATTGGATTGTAATTTGTTCATGTATGTTATCTTTGTTCTGTGACTTTGACCATTGTCTTATATCATGTATATGATCAGTGGACAGAAATAAATATTATTATTATTATTATTATTATTATTATTATTATTATTTTTATCAAACCTATCAATTTCTGGATATGATGTCTTTGATCCCCCATTAATATATATATGATGTATTAATTGCTTGAGCTTGTGAGTCATTTCAACAAGCCGTAAAGCGTACAGATATAGTTCAGAACCATAAACATGCAATTTACCTGTGTAATATTCCATACACTCCAGTTCTAAAAAATTCCATATTATCTTAAACAGTCTCACATCACTGCACTGGAAATTAAAATGCTCTCGTTGCAATATGACACTGAAGAGATTAAACATGCAATCAACAACACCAGAAGTTCTATCATAAGATGCCATGGGACAAACGTATGGAATAACATTATTTGTCACATCACCAATACAATTGCAGAAAACTTCAATGATCTGAAAAAAAAGAAAAGTGCATAAATTAATACAATGAGATTAGCTTTCCTCAGCAGTTCCATGATTCAGCATCCCAAAATACAAATTACTCTAATCCAGATGGATACAAACTAGACATTAGCAGGGAATGAAATTTTAGGCAGGTTTTGGGACAGTAAGGTTTCTACCTTCAGGGATAGTTATAATTGAAAATTACCCCCACAGATCACAGGGTAGCCCACATACCCACAGAATTGCCAACGGACATGAGGGAGTGTCTCTTAGAAAACCAGCCATTTTGATGAGGGGTAGAGAGAATAGGAACCACCATATAACTTTGTGTATAATACCAAGTCACCTCTGCATCCAAAACAATTCACCTAAAACACAGGTAAAGTACACCTTGAAATGATAAAAAGTGCTTGTAGATGTAATTTTGAAGCCCTTAACTCTATTGAGCACAGTGATGTGGAGGACCACCAGTTTCACAGTGTGTCCATGGTACATTTGCCTTACTTCGAAAAGCATGTCTCAATAAAAGGAGTTGTTTCAGGGGTGATCTGGTGGAATATCACAATTAAAGTAAAGAAAATAGGCAATTTTCTTTAATTTAACCTTTATCTTCCGAGCGTGTCTCTCCGGCACAAAAATTGTGTCCCTAGACTGCCGAGCGTGTTCGTTTGGCACATTGATGGACATTTAAAAAACACTGGTCATTTTAAAAACCCCAGCCAGCAAGGCTTACGACTACGGAAAAACTCAGGAAGGTAAAGGTTAAGGATGTCTCAATATTTTGTCAGTTTTCCACATCCTTCACATTTTAACCCATTCGGGTATAGAGCCGGTGAATCACCGGGCTGTCTCCCTTTGCTTTAAGGTAAAGAGCCAGTGAATCGCCAGTGACGTTTAAAACCTATTTATTCTTTAATTTGTTTATAACTAACATGTAACTATTGAGATGTGAACAATTACATTATTTTTAATCTATAAAAAATGTTATAATTTACCCACTGAAGAAATTTCATTCTGAAAGGTGCTCTACAGCCAGAGATAAAGAACGAAAATAAAACAAAAATTTTGAGAAAATTAAATAGGAACTTAGGGCCAGAAATTCCTAGGAAAATTAAGAGGCAAATGGGTTAATTGTATCAACCAGGGTCAAAAACCCAATCAAGAACATCGAGTATGAAAGGTGGCTGAGGAGAACAACATCAGTCTTTATCACCTCCGACTGGCTGGTGGTAGAAAATAAGGAATTCTGCAAGATTGTGCATGTATTATTATCCACTACAGACTTAATATCTCAAGGGGTACAGGGCAGCACAGGTGAATTTTCGATTCCTGTCAAGTGTCAGTGATGGTGTAAAAGGAGAAAGTAACCCTCTGAGTCACATTGTGCCAAGCTGTAAAATCTGACTTGGCATAATCCCTGAAGGTCAAGGTAAGGTGACTCAGTCTCCACCTAGGCTCTGTACACCCAGCATCTCATGTCTGCAACCTCTGCGTTGAATATTAGGCAGGGGTAAACAAATGTGTTAATGACACAATCCTCTCATAAGAGGATGAAGCTCACAATCTCGGACTTCAGACTAACATAGCATAGGAAGGCAAATGTCAGCACCTTCAATGGCCCATGCTTTTTCATGTTTTGATGGAAACATCCATGATTGTGATTATCGGTATGAACCTTGAGCAAGGCTTACTGCTAGCCTTTTCTTACTTCAAGCTTGAGGATGTCTCCTTTCAACAACAAGATGGATGTATCGCCATCGCTACCGTTGGATGACAAGTGTAAGTCCACACCAGTTTCACCCAATACTCCACATTTCTCAAAGATACTACGGCATAGAATGGTTAATGAGTGCATTCAAAAAAGTGTTAGCCACTGATGTAATGTTGAACTCAACTAGAGCCAAGAGGCCAGGCAACAAACGTTTCCCAAGAATTGACCATCATGTTCATGAAAATGGATCCAAGTATGCCAGCTTGAATGTTTATCAATGCATGCATGTTAGAGCAATGGGATAAGCAATGAAAAAAATTATTAAATTTGTGTAGCTAATAGATACCATGGACACTCATGGTAGGTAAGGTGGTCCCTAAAAAGGAAGTGAAGTGAGAACACAAATGAATCAATGGATGATTAAAACAGAGACTGACCTGTTCATTGAAATGCGGCATCTTTAGATTATACAGCACAGAAGCAACTTTAAGTGCAGCAGCCTGAATAGAAATGTCCCACTCTTTAACAACTTTTATTAATACGGTAACAACATTTGAAAACATCACCTCACTCAAAACAGTTACTCCATCCAGGATTCCTTCAAGTATCTGAAAAGATAAACAAAACATTTTTGGCCAAAAACTCCAATGGAGGTTAGAGGTTAAGTTTATTAGTAATAATTGATAAGTGAAGTGCAGGTAATTCCACAACCTCCAGGCTTCGCTGCATTGCATTATCTAGATAATGATGTGTGGTGGTCAATGCTGAGCACATCTTGATTCGGCTCATTGGTCACGAAACATCACCATCACGATGACAAAACGCAGCGAAACCCAGAAGCAATGGAATTACCTGCACTACAGCACTGCAAAATCCTCAAGCAGAAGTTATAAGTTAAGTCTTATCAGCCTTTATCACACAGAGGGGAACTTTCGTTCATATCAGAAAATGGGTTGACCTGGACGAAATGGAACTTTAGGGACCTTTTGAATTTTAATTATCAGATAAAGTCCAGCCAGTCAGACCACAAATCGGAAATTTAATGCAATCTCTTGAAGGCTTAATTGGTGTACTGATTCATTACAATCAAGTTTAATATCCTCCACAAAAAAACTGCACGACAGGTTTTGATGTAATTATTATCAGTATTCTCAGCTTCTTTCAACTCATGCATATTCATTGCAAGGAGAAATAGTGAAACCCATTTAGCAAGCACTTTTAATGGGAGTAGAATAAGGATCCTTTATTCGCTTTTTCCAGGCACAATGCAATCTACATAAAAATTGGATGCGACAGAAATTACATAAGCTAGAAAACATGATAAACCCTGGATTCCCAGATATGAAAGTTTTACCATAAGTGTGAAACCACTTTTTCTCATCTCTCAGAGATAGGGTGGAAGTCCATCCTTTTACATTTAGTGAGAATATACATAAATCGTATTAAAGTTTTTCCAATTGGTCTTGCAAGCTGGCAACACAAATTAAAAACCAGGATTAAAAATTTCTGTGACATTCCTGATTGTGGGACTTACTAAAAACAAACTTAATTTAAATTTTAACTTCTATTAACATCTAACTATAAATTCTATTTTAGATTCATAAAATGTAATGTATACAAACATAATCAGGAGATTTCTTTAAAGTTCTATTTGGGTGACCAAATCAAGTTCCTATATACTAATTTGTTTGGAACTTTGTCCAATATGTCACTGACAATCAATCGTTGTAAAAGGGGTAAATTGATGAGGCCCTATGCAGGGAGCAGGGTCGCCACTTTAACTGCACCTTCTATAACATATCCTATGAATACTGTGAAGTCTATGAGATAAGCACTCTAAAGTAGGTTAAGTCACCATTGAAAATCAAATATCACAGTCCTAAATTAACTTTACTGTCAGTAGTCTGTCTTGGCAGTACCTGTATCAATTAATGGTGCAGTAAAAGTCACAATATAAACAAAAATACATAAAACATACCTGCAGAACTGTCTTTGTTAAATGCCTAGCTAAATCTTCATTTGATACGGTAATATGTATTGGAGTCAAATTGAGACCATCACAGACATTATCCACTTTAGGGATAAACCTCTTCAAAATAGGACTGTTACTGTAGCAGTGGGTTTTTTTGATATCGAGTAAATCTAGAAAAGACAAAAGTTGACAGAAATGAATGTGCATATCCTTAGATTTATGAAGTAAACAATACATTCAAGTGCTTTAGTGAGGGCATAAGCTTTCAGATGTCAAAGCACTCCTTACCTTGTACTGCTAGAATATATTCTCCAAAAATAGCTTCAAATATGTGATTATTTTGAAAAACAATGGCTTTCACACATTTAATTTGAACATGTATACTGGAAAGGTGAAGCTGCTCAAGAGAGAGCTGACCATTGATGTAAAATATATGCCCAATAAGCCAAAAGGCAAATGCTGTAAAAGAGTTGAAAATATATTTGTGTAAAGTAAAGAAACATATTTAGTAGCACTATAACAAAAAAGATGACTCGTATTGTGGCTAAATCCTCATTAAGAATATGCAAATACATAGGCAAAGCTGATCAATCGATCAGTTTCATTCACAAACCACCACAGTTCATTTACTTGATGGTAGTAGAAAGATGTTTTTGGTTCAATGCATAATATGCACGCAAAAGATTACCCTCGTCTAAATGGAAGGACACCCTGGTGAAAATAAAATGTGCGCAGAATGTGAAAAAAGTGTGCACAAAATGTTCATGCTGGTCTTTGCACACTTTTATCTGAATATTAACATGCACAGAATTTACACACTTCTTGCACATTTTTCATGCACACCTCTTGCACACTTATTTAACACTCTTGTCACCGTTTATCAAGAAGCACTCTTTATTCATTTCCACTATATGTCTTTATAAGATTGTGAATAATGATAGTTAACTGTCAAAATTATGATTACTGATGAACCACCCCACTTTATTTTCATTTGTAAGTGGGATTACAAATCTTGGTAAACCACATTTTTATAATTTAAAAAAAAATAGTAACTATGTAGTCGTAGACCTTCACTACCCTATTTCCTTTTTGTATTTTTTAATTTCATTAAATGTTCCATACCACCCATGCACATTTTAGTCGCACTTTTGGGAATGCTACTCACACTTTTTACACATTTAGGTGCACTCCATTCGCACACTTTCTTCACACTTTATTCCCACTTCAGGTGTTCCAAATCATACTTTTGTCACGGTTCTCATGCTTTTAGTACACTTCGTGCACACTTTTGTCACTTAATTCACATCTCTTGCACATTTTATTTCCACCAGGGCAACGTCACAACGACCGAGCTATTTAAGAAACTACCACGTAAGGTCAACAATATCAGTTTAATTCATTTTCATTGTATACTAGTCTAGGAGATAAATTCCTAAACGAGCATGCAACAAGAGGAACTATAGGGTCGAAATATTATAAGCCACTTGTTGCTTAAGATTGCTAATATAAACTGAATTGCATGTTATAAAACAAAGCTTTCACAATGATGGATTTACAGAATTAATCGAACAAGATGTTTCTATCACGGTATCTAACGAATCACGTGTCTACAACCTACTTTACCTTTGTATTGTTCCTCCCTAATTCCATAAGTTTTTCGTGAACTATGGTCGTATGCCTTCGGGATGAAGAGATCCGACATTTCACGATTACATTTCAAAATACTGTTTAAAAGAAAATGTACATTGTGCGAGGACTCTTCTAAATTTGAATACATGGTGAGTATTGGGTCACAGAAGATTTTCCAGATGTCAGCGGCTATTGGATCCTTCAATCCAGCAGAGCATTTATGACATATCCTAAAATGAAACTTTGATTCATTTACTATTTCTCTAACAAAGAGCACTCATTCGGAAAACTCACTAACCGAAACCACTCCTGGATGCGGACCGGTGGGGTATTGACAAGTTTACGTCGCTCCATGTTTAACGAGCTGATTATTTCTCCTTACAGCATGCCCCTAATAATCTCTCCTTACAACATGCCCCTTGTAACGCTCTAGGTCGAGTTATAATCTAATGCTTTAGTTCTCTTACACTTAAAGGCCAATGTCACCGAGAGGAAAGACGATAAATAACTAATACGAACTTCATCGCGCCATTCCTATTCCCACCTCACACCAAACAAGGAAGATACGAAATGCGCGTGTGTTGAAATTGGTTGAAATCTTGACATGTCCCAACATGTCCTATCCTGCTCACACGAACCGAGGGAGAATGTCACGGATAATAGAAATATATCATAATTATAATATACTTAAGGATGATTTTCTATAGGGTATGGATTCCGGGATTCTCTCAAACGTATTCGTCGGGTGGGGTGTCGTGCTTATTCAGTTGAGTTGTACAACAGTGACTGCGAGAGATTCAAGGCCCTTCCGAAGTTAGCACATCACCTTGTGCTCCCCGTAAAAAATATCGTAGATGCTTTAGTATGAATTTGAAACACTGCACGCAGGTGTGCAGTCACCAATTGGAATCGTTATGGACCTACTGTCAAAGGTACGCAAGTAATTTGTGTCCTCCATTACCGTATTTGAAAAAGTAGTTTAAATTGCTTTGATTTACATTGTAATTGTTCTTTAAATTGCCATTTTTTAGCTGTCAATGATGAATTAGATGCTGGAGCTGCTGATCCTCTTTGACAGTGTCAATGGCCGCTCTGGAAAGCCTCTAGGAAGGAGGCTGTTGCTGTATGAAGTGTCACCTTCATCTGGGCACATAAAGTTTTGGTGTGGAGCCCAGAAGTTACTGCAGTCAATGATGTGCATCACTGGACAAATAGAAAGTATGATCCCTTCCTTAATTAGTCGAGGGAGGACAATTGGAAACATTAAGTCTCTTTGGAACAAATTACACACCTTGCGATTCAAAAGCCTTACTCTCAGGAATTTGATTCAGAACTTGTTCGAACTTAAGTTAGGGAGCTTTCGAAGCTATGGATTTTGAAATAATGCCTCAACGTGCTCCCACTTTGTTGGGGCGTACAATTCATTGCTTCTGAATGGCATGGTGGCTGCACATTCTGTGGGGTTGAACTGCGTCGAGGATGACCGTGAAGTATTTGATAACCTGAGGAGCTATCTAACAGCATCAGGGTCATCAAGTACCACCTTCAAGCTGTCCAGTTCCCCCTCTGATGGCATTGATAAAGACTTTTGGAAGAAAGCTCCGCCATTAGTGTCCCATCGACCTCTTAAGGGGCACTAAGTGGCATGCCTCAAATGAGCTCTAACCTGTCATTTGGCTGCAATGTCAGTGTAATTCCCTAACTCCCAAGTAGGGAAGAATAATTAAAAGCACACCTTAATTACCACCACACTTAACTCGCCATCTTTATTGTGCTCTTTTACACCGGGACTCCGTCCCAACCTCAGACCATACAACATGGTTGCCAACCTTAGGACACTACATCCCTTTTCTCCTTTCAGAGACATTCTTACCATTTAACAACACAAGATATTGAGCAAATAAAAATACAAATCTTAATCCTTTTACACCATTGAATACATAAAAACAAAATTAAATTCTTCACCCCAGATTAATCAAAATGTCTTTTACAAGCTTGGCATATGTAAAATAATAAATACATGTTTATTGATCTACCCCAAATAACCCTGTAAATAACTAGGCTTATTACGTTCTCTCATTGACCTCCTCAACTCTCCTTGAGGCTCACCTGTTTTTCCCTCATTGTTCCCAACCTTCACTGGACTAGGTTGTAAGTTATTTCCTACATCTACAATATCTTTCCTTGGTGTTAGCTCATTGTAGTACTCTTCCTTGTTCCCATTCTCTTGTTCCCTTGGAACATATGGTTTAACATGAGAAGTATGCCTTCTATAAGTTTTCCCTTGACTATCCGAAATTAACACTGAATTTCCCTGACGTTCTATAACAGTTAGGGGATCATATCTAAAAGGGGTGGATAGTTTGTTTTCTCTAGCTTGTTGCATTAACACCACATCACCTGGTTCCACAAGACTAGGCTTTGCATGTCGGTTTAAGTCAGCATACAATTTACCTTTATCTTTCAACATTAACTCCCTGTCTCTAATTTCTTCATCTAACATCAGATTTTCCTTCGTACATATCTGTAAATCTGGAATTTTTGACCTAATTCTGCGTCCAAAAAACAACTCTGCTGGTGGACTACCTGTTACTGAGTGGGGATTGGCTCGATATGAGGATAGGTATATCACAAGTTCCTCTCTCCAATTTTTCTTTGACGCACTAGCAATTCTTAATCTTTTCATAATGTTTCTATTTTGGCGTTCTACCGCTCCATTTGCCTGGGGCCAATATGGCGTAGAAAAATAATGTGTAATATTTAAATCTTTCAGAAATTTTTGAAATCCTGCATCTTTAAATGCTGGCCCATTGTCTGTTAAAACAGATTTTGGCAAACCATACCGTGCAAACAAAACTTTTAATTTAGACACTAGTTTTTCAGCAGTGATAGACTTCATTATTTCCACTTCTAAATAACGACTGTACAAATCTAACACTACCAACAAATTGTCTCCTGATGGTAAGGAGCCTAGAAAATCCAAACTAATATCTTCCCATGGTTGACATGGCAATTCAGATCGTACCATTGGTTCTGGTGGATCACTCCTAGCCACTAGCTGACATTCATGGCAAGATCTACACCACTTCTCAACATCTTTTTGCATACTTTTCCACCAAACCTTGGTTCTTAAAATTTGCTTCATACTGACAACCCCATATGACCTTCGTGAGCTAAGGACATGGCATGCTCATGGAGAGCTTTTGGTAACACTATTCTTGTCCCTCTAATTAGCAATTGATTAATTTCACACAATTCATGTTTGATAAGCTCATAAAACCTTAACTCTTTAGGCCAATTATCACTTTGTAGACAATTTTTTATCAGTTTCAGTTCACTATCCTGATCAGAAGCCTTTTGAATTTGGTGTAAAGTCATAGCATTTGGAATTGATGCCTCTACTAAGCACATCACTACCTTTTCCTCACTATCCACACCAGACTTTGACTCATCCCGTATTTTTAATAATCTTGACAAGCAGTCTGCTATATTACTTTTCCCTGGCCTATTCACTTTATAATTATAAGCCTGTAACCGCAAAACCCACCTTTCTATTCTGGCACTAGGTCTTGACTTAGGTCCGTAGATAACTTCCAAAGGTTGATGATCCGTTATTAGATCAAACTCCCTGCCATACAGATAGAGGTGAAGCTTTTCACAAGCCCACACAATCGCAAGAGCCTCTTTCTCTGTTTGAGAATACCTTTTCTCAACCTCTGTTAGGGCCTTACTTATATATTTTACCACTCTAGGGCCTTCGGGTTTCAATTGCACCATTACTGCTCCCAAACCCACTGGGCTAGCATCAACAATTACCTGTAGAGGTGCTGTCATATCATAAAAGTCTAACACAAGGTTACCACTGATCAGTTCTTTTAATTTTGCAAAAGCTGCAGCTTGTTCTTTTCCCCACGTGAAGGAAACACCCTTTCTAGTGAGATACCTGAGAGGTTCTGTCATCGAAGAGTAGTTATTAATAAATTTTGACACAAAATTTGTTAATCCTAAGAAACTTCTTACCTCCGATACATTCTCAGGGGCTCTAAATTCCTTGATAGCTTGAACGTTACTCTCCGTGGGTCTAAAACCCTCTGCTGATATTTTATGTCCCAAAAATTCTATTTCCTTTGCATTGAACCTACATTTATTCAATGTCAATCCTTTCTCCTGAAAAGTTTGTAAAACCCTTTCTAGTCTGCAATCATGTTCAGCCTGAGATTTCCCAAATACTACCATATCGTCTAAAAAATGACATACTCCTTCACATTTTTGCAACACCTGTGACATAATTTTGTGGTACAATTCTGGAGCACAATTCAGACCAAACATCAATCTTTTATATCTAAACAGACCAACACTGGTACAAAATGTAGTGATTACCCGAGAGCTTTCATCTAACATAATTTGGTGGTACCCCCAAGTGAGGTCCAACTTTGAAAATATTACTCCCTCTCTTAACTCATTAAGTAATCCCTCAATTGTTGGCATTGGATGTCGTTCTCTAGTTATTGCCTCATTTACCCGGCGCATATCTACCACCAGGCGCCAGTCATTTGATTTTTTTGGCACAATTTGGACTGGAGACACCCAAGGTGTGGGACCATCTACCTCTTCAATAATGCCCTTGTCTAACAAATCTTGGATCAATTTCTTTTCAGCCTCTCTCAGCTGGTAAGGCATTCTACGAACAGGTTGCGCTACCGGGGTAACTTCAGCGTTTATCGGAATCTTTACGCAATAGTCTTTCAATTTTCCTATGCCAGTAAACACATTTTCGTATTTTTTTTCCAAAAACGACCCCACTGACCTGGCTTGAGCGTCAATTCCTACCTTCAAAAGTCCAAGATCAATAGAAGTATTTTTACACAAGATTGAAACTGCTCTACCATCCATCACCAAGAATTCAACCTTAGGTACTATTCTGTCTAGAACAGATACATCTGCCTTAAAGGCACCCAACACATTCACAGGTTTATCAGAACCATAAACATACAATCTTTGATTAGTTAAATATGAGATACACTTCACCTTCTCACATTTCAGTCTTTCCCATTCCGCTTTATGAATCACATTAACTGTAGCGCCTGAATCAATTAGGACTTCAGTTGGCACTGTCCCAATATTCACTTTTAATAAATCATGACTAACTTTAAAAACACCATTTGCACTAAATGTATAACCATCTTTTACTTCATTACCAGAACTTTCTGAATCACTTTTGTTGTCACAACTTATATTCCTCACCTTTTTCTTTGACAAGACACTCTCTGCCCTATTCTTAATTCTACTTGCTTTTGTTTTGCAACAATTTGAAAAATGCCCTGTAATACCACATTTATTACAGCTCTTTTCCTTCGCAGGACACTCTTTATCATTTTCGTAATGTCCCGTCAAACCACAACGATAACACTCTCCTTTCTTTGGCGTATTACGTTTACCTGTGTAGTTGTGTGTCCACTGTTTATTCGCCGCGTGCATTGCATTCACTACCACTTCTGCAGACATTTGCTTGGATTGCCTAGTAGTCAGCTCCCACCAGCGTGCGATGTCCAAAGCCTTGGCCAATGTCAAATTTGAGGCTTCCGTGAGAAGTTTAGCACGAAGTTCACTGGAACAACACCTTGCAACGATCTATTCCCGGATAGCTTCATCTGCTTGCTTCCCCTGCCAGCCCGTATTCTGGATCTGTTGTCTCAGCCTGATCACAAACTCATCCACGGTCTCAGTAGCACTTTGACAAATCTGTCCAAACTTATATCGTTCATATGGCGTGTTAACGTCCGCGTCAAAATGGCGGTTAAGGATTTTAACTGCTTTGGCATACTCATCTTCTGGTCTTCCAGGTGACGTTCCAACCCCCTGCGACACTATCATGAGACGTACCAGTATAGTCCTCCGGAAGTGCAAAATAAATGTCTTGCACATCAGGTCCTGCATAATGCAAAAGCATAGCCTTCTTTCTTGCAGCAGCAGAAACATTCTACGACTCTGCCATCAATTTGAAACCTCGTAACCACCTTCTCCAACGGACGCCCAATGTTGATACATCGCCGAAGGGGTTAAATCTTTTGTACTCAGGGCCGCTTTCTGCCATTTCAAATCCCTACTACAGTTGACGGAATGCGTACTAATTTATCCCGGATATCGCGACAAAACTCCATGTAACGCGAAACAAACTGTCTTTCCGTAGTAAGTACTCCATCCTCGTCGCCAAAATGTAATTCCCTAACTCCCAAGTAGGGAAGAATAATTAAAAGCACACCTTAATTACCACCACACTTAACTCGCCATCTTTATTGCGCTCTTTTACACCGGGACTCCGTCTCAACCTCAGACCATACAACATGGTTGCCAACCTTAAGACTCTTCCATCATGGTTACCAACCTTAGGACACTGCAGTCAGTAGGTGGCCTTATACTTGTACTTATACCATCACCATTCACTACAGCATATTATGGCAATTGCCATTTATGTTGTAAATCCAGCAGCTGTGGTGTTGAAGGTTTTCCCATTTGTTGGTTAAATCAGTGTGTGTGTAATGTACTCGTATGTACTTAATTGTTGCCTGGTCATGAATATTATGCCAATGGTTGGGAATTCCATCTTGGAGATGATGTAACGTATCTGTGTACTCTGAAAGTGTTTCATGCAATAAAAATTTAAATGATCGTCAAGTTTTCATTTCTTAATTCTAAACTCCTCTCCATATATTATCTTAATGACTAGGCATAAGGCTTACAAAAGTGTGCAGAGCACATTCATGCTCTCATTGTAGTTTTGCAGCGGAATACTGCTGGTGACACACTCATGGGGCCAGTTTCTTACAAATGAGTGTCACAGTAATGGATTTTACATCCATCCACTTCAAACTCAACCCACATGACTTCTCTCCTTAGTCACTCTTTTCCAAAGCAATAAGACAGTGATTATAACTGAATCCAGTAAATAGTTGGAGTGAAGGCTTCCGCAGTGGCTTGCAAACATGCTGGAGCTCCTGGAGCAGCTGTGTTGGACGAAGTTCATCTACAACAGTTACTCTTCCTGTAATGAAGTGTATATTGGCCAGACAGCCAGGGCAGTGCTGGTGAAAGTGGAAGAGCATGAGAGAGAGATTAAAAAGGATTTCAGACTCCCACCTATCGCAGAGCATACTTGGTTGGAACCAGGGCACAGCATTTACCTGTAAAACTCCAAGGTATTCACAAAGGAAAGCAGATAATTTCCCAGAGTAATACAAGAGGTGATTGAAATAATGACAAACCTGGAAATCTCAAAAGGAAGATTGGATACTCGCTAGCCACAACATGGAAAACTCTTCAACCTCTGAGCCAATAGAAATGTGGGACCAACTTGTGTAGGAATATTGGTGCTAACATCCTGCCTATATATTCCGTCTACCTTAAGACTGATGTCACTTAGAACTGATGACGCCTCCTCGAACAGAGGAGAAACTATGTCAATGAACTTTGACCAATGTAGCTGATAAAGAGGAAGCTCCGGCATGAATCCAGCGGATGCCTGTCTGATAGGATCTATCCATTTCCTTTCCCCACTTCTGCTTCCATCACTACTAGAAACATCCATTTCCACATTTTTTGGTCAAAGCACACTTTTGTGAAATTGTATGAAAGGAACTACCATGATGTATACTCTGGACATCAAAAGCTTCTCAGGTAAAATTATTAGATCTGCACTGCTCTGAAAGGCTAATTCTTAGTCTGTCATAAGACTGGTCTAGATTCTGGCCTGTAGTGATAGCATAATATTTAATGGCCTGTGACTGGATTAGATGCTTCAGTATTCCATGATCCAGATACAGGTCTGTGGCTGAGCTGCAACATTTAATGGTCTGTAGCTGACATGCATTATTTGATCATCTGTAGTAAGTGTAGAATTTTATTCTGCAACAGCCTCCAAATATTCATAGGTCTAGATTTTGATCTGCAACTGCATTTGATACTGAATTCAGTGGTCTGTGATTAATGTTCGGCAGCTGCAATTGAAGGGGATCAGGTTAGTGTAGTGGCTCGAGTATTGGATAAGTAATCGGGTGGCCAGGGTTGATATCCCTGCAGAGGAGAATATTTTTAGGATGAAACTCAATTCCTACTTGAGTGTCTTGTGGAGGGCACTTCAAATACAGTACTCCATCAGTTGGATGAGACTAAGCCATGGTCAACTAGGCACCTTTCGTTAAGAGTTGGCAAATGCCAAAGCCGGGTTTCTAACCACCCTTCCTCCCTTACCTGACCCCTATGTAGCAAATGACCTTATCTGTCAGTCGCCTCCCCAAAATCCATTCCAACCAACTGTAATTGAACCTGTTCTATCACTTCATGATAATAGACAATGGTTTTCTACTACTCTGGATTTAGGCTGGTGGCAGGGCTGCAGGTAGAAAATATATTGTTAGTGTTGTCTCTTTTTGGATTAGAGACAACTCTATGTTTAAAATGTTAAATAAGATCTTCCATTTGCTGACCCTTTTCAACATTCTTCTCTACCTCAATGTATGTGCAGTAAATTTTCTGAGTATGTCTTATATATATTTAAAAGAAAATATTATAGCTGGTGATGTGTTTGAGATTTTGATCGAATGTGTTATGTCGAACTATCATTAGAAATGTCTCCTCAGAATTGTCATCTCAATGTCACTTTACAACAGATTGCTAATTCATTAGGGTGTAAATATTAGTAGATATTTTATGGTTAGAAAGGAACTTATTCCAATGCTCTTGAATACATCTTGTGTGGTCTTGCTGAAGTTCAAACACATTTGTAGAGCACGTCTCTGGAGATGGTTTTGTCTGAAGAGGCTACCTATGGTTGCCTTGTCTGCCCTTGTGGTTTTTTACTTTCTGATATCACCATATACCTCCCTACAAGGTGGTACTATTAATCCAGCAGAATATTTTCTGATGGCCCTCAGTACAATTTTTTCTCCTGGTAATGCTTCTATATTTAAAATTCACACCTTCTTCCTCCTTTGACCCTTCCCCAAACTTTTGTTACTGCTAGGTTGGGGTCCAAATCTACAGAAATTGGGGGAAGGATGACGGGTGATCTTAGGGTTGGTCAGTGTGCCTTAGCCATACCATGCTGTCCTAGAATCCCTCGGGAGAAAATGATGGTAGAGTCCATCATAAAGAAGACACCAGATGGAAAGTCCAAACACCACCCCATTCCTTTAGAATTTTTACTTGATAATTATGTATATTGTATATTAGTAATGCTTTGCAATGAAATGATGAATTACTCAGTTTTCCACAAGAGATTTATTATGTTGTTACGACCCGGGTTTTATCATTGTGTAACATCATCAGATACAGATACCTTACTAAAGTAAGGCACATTGCTTAAATAGTCAAAATGAGAGGTGCAGGAAGGTAGTTTCCTGGTGATGGGTGAGAGGCTTTGGGAGTAGGGTTGGGGAGGTAAATAGACCTATGTCTGTACCTGATGATGTCATGCAGCAATGAAACCCAGGTCGTAAGAACGCAGTAATAAACCTTTTGTGGAAAACTAAGTAATTATTCATTTCGTTATCAAGGAATTCCACCACTTTTACGGCCAATGCCATTAATTCTGTCTTGCAAGTTAATCACTGGTCTGTATCACAGAAGGATCTTTAGCACAAGAGTTTTAAGTCCTGAAGGTGGTGGAAAATGGTGCCAAAGTTAGTTTCAATTTCTCTCTCATGGGTTTTGGGCTCATTTCCAACAGGTCCAGAGAGAAGAGCCGCTGAAAGAGAAAAAACAGACCATTGTCTTGTTACCAGGAAGTTGATCATCATCTAAGGTGTTGATGTGAAAGAAGTATCATGACTTTCTCTGGAATCTGGAGCACAACCAACAAACCATAAAACCCAGCCCGGCCACTAAAAAAATAAATATTTCTTGAATCTTAAAAAATTCTTCAAAGTAAGCTGATCAACTTAGGTGTAACTGGAATGCTTCGTCTTTTTTTCATGGGTACTATAATTGTCCAGCGATCCTAATATGTTGTGAGTTCCCACTCCTGCATCTCATATTAAACCTTAACAGTGAGGCTCTCAGTATTGTTGATGCAGGTTCAGGATTAGTGCTAATTTGGGTCACAACCCAGGAAATACATTGCTTGGCAGCCCAAGAGAAATTGAGATGTCATATGACATTTCAATTTCACCTAGAGAATTTTGTAAGCATTTCTTAACACATTCACTGCTAGTTGCGACACAGTGTCGCGTGCTAGGATCTTTCCAGCTGGCCGGCTGCAACAGTATGTCTATTATAGCTCTCTTAATTTCAATGGACCAGAGTCTGTTCAGGCCAGAAAACCAGCTGCGTAATATAGCCCAGCAGTGAACGTGTTCCTAGGCGTTTCCTGGGCGCTCAGTGAACACTTCTTGTCTTGGTGAGCTTTTTTTAGGCGTTGTTGAGTGTTCTCGCAAATGGCTTTTACAGCAGTTCTTAGGCATTCATTGATAAATGAAAACGCTTAGTGGGACCGGGTGGTAGGGATTCATATAGCGTTCTGTGGGCGTTTCACAGATGCTCAAATAAGGTTCCTAACACATTGTCTGCCCTACCGATAAGCATTTGGTCCCATATTGGGGACCATCCCAAAAGTTTTAGCTGTGTCCATGTGACACCAAATATGTTTTGGATCCTGGATAAATGTCAAGAAAAAATACTGTAATGACGTGACTCTCTGGGCATGATCAATCTCCTCAGAATGTCACAGTTGCTACAATCGAAACAAAGTAAGAAACATGCTTTGTTGTTGTATACTACTCTGTTTCCGTGATTCACCCTGTGCAACTCAACCTCGAGTTGGCTCGATTTCTATTGTGTTGATGTAGATTGATACAATATAGAGATTGATGATGAGGCATGAATCACAACCTTGTTTTGATTGGGGGAACTATGTCCTACCGAGGAGAGAATGGTATGCAGCACATACACTCTGACATCTGTGAGTGATATTTGCAAAATAGTCCTGGCAAAAAACTTACTTCAAAAGTATGGAAACTAGAAATAGATGATGGTGCGTGGCTTAAAATTTAGTTGCAATCGCAGCTACATCTTACCGATCTGAACCAACACCACCATGAGCGATTGTGGCAAGTACTATACTTACTGAGATGAGCAATGGCATATTACGTGACTTTCTAGGCTTTCATTTGGCCATACTGAAGTGCTTAAAAATTAGCTTTTGAAGAGAGCTTGTGAATACCATAAAAATGTCCATTAGAGAATTTCCTAGGCGATTGGAAAATCTTTTGCAAAAAGTATTCAATGAGAATTCATGATCAGTGTTTCAACGCCCACTCACTAAGCATTCATAGTCAGTATTACAAACGCTCAAGCAAACGCCGAGGAAAGCATTCCAAGATTATTGCTGGGCGTTTATTGAGAGCTTGCTTGCAAGCCTTTGGCGAGTGCTTGTGAATGTGGGAGGTACGCCTAGTAGAGCATTATAAAAGCATTTAGAAGGCGTTTACTTGAGAAAGCGCCCACAAGGTATTTGCAGTGCTTAACTAACGCTCGTAAATCGCCGGAACGCACGGGAAACGCCCGACAAATGCTCTATTACCCATTCTCACTCACGGCAAAACAGCCAGGGATGGTAGGGCTTGTGGACAAGCCTCCATGTGAATTTTCCTCTTATTCTGTCAATTATTCGTTCCATTAATGTGAGACTGGTATGCTGGACCCTCTTTGCTGCACTGTACTGAAACAATAAATTTAAGAATTTGGCAAGCATGATAAAGATGGTTTTTATCTCACAATCAGTTTAATACACTTTTAGGTTTTGCAGTCGACACTTTAGCCTAAAGACATGAGTCGCTAAGAAAATACTAATAGAATAAGATCTTGCTCTATTAATCCAGTTTAGCCTATTTATTTCGTTTGGAAACAGAACACCCTGGATGCGTCGACTATGAACTTATATTGAATTGTGGTTATTAATGACTCGCGTTAATTTCGGCGTAAGATGATTTGGACCACTACCAGCAGAGACAGAATCATATGGCCGTAGGGCAAGATAAATAAAAAATACATGGAGATATTTTCATGGGATATAGCCATATTTAAATAGATATAATAAGAATTATTTATCGGCTTAATCGGAACGTAGTTTGAACTTCGCGGAATCCGTGGGTTTTCAGGTGATATCGGCCTCCGTCTTCGCAATTATCGTTATTCAGATGTCAATTCAAGACGAAACGGAGAAGACGTCTTAGCCATCAGGAAAAAGAACCTGACAGATATAGTAGAATTGAAGATGTGTCGCAGGATCGACATTTTCATCTATTTTATCATCTTATGATTGCGGTCAATCTGAGAAAATGATCTCACATATGCGTATGGTGATACACAATAGCTTGGGAAGAATGCACGTCTGTAAGGTGAATGTCAATTTATTTATGCTGTGTTATTTTGTTGCATTAGTAAGGTTCTTGCGCTTCACTCCCTGTACGTAATTATTTTTAAATTTTCTATTTAACTGTACCCCAAGAAGAGATGGTTGTGAGGAATATTTCCTGTTAGAAGACAGGATATTTAACATGTTTTCAGTCTCTGGTTTCTGTTTACACAGTTGATTTCCTATGGTCGGTTTAACGTAAACGTTCATTGTTTATTGGGATTACATGAGGAGAACATATTGATGCATGACCCTCCTTGGAGTAATCAAAATTTGCCCATCGATATTAGATGGTAACGATCAGGTGCTGTATAATTGATCCGTGTTCCTCAGTCATCTCATGTATTATCATAGTCATCTCATCTCTTGGATTATTTTGTGTTTAAGGTTTCGATTTTGTGTTTATACGTGTGTTTTCTAATATTGCCATTATTGAATTCAGAAAGGGTATGTCGACAGTATCGATGAGCACTATGATGTGATATGGCGATGAAATATTTATAATTCAATAATATCACTTTTAGAACATTAGATAAGGAGGAAGTATGGATGCCTACCAAGATGAAGATGAACTCTTTGAAGAAGATGTCGTTTTTGACCATGCTGGTCTGCTGGATAGTAATGCCAAAGCCAAAACGGCGATAAGAAGGATTTCTACGGGAAAATGCGCCCAGTTTTCCAAAACCCTTGGACTTTGCGGTGCATTTTTCGGCTTGGTAAGTAAATGATTGACGCACGGTGTGGAATTCTCTTTTGTTGTTGCCCCATCCAATCACTAATAATTTCAACTTTTCCTGGACAAAAAGTAAATTTGTTTTTGTCATTTCTTTTAATATCAGTGATAGTTGATACATAGTGACAGTGCAATATTGTGAGATCTAGTTGTTTGCTAAATTTTGAAGTTTACTTATTTTCCTCAAGAATATTTTTGTTGACCTCATGAATGGCTCACATCACGGTCTTATAATTAATTATATGTAATCATGTCATAGGTGATGAATTTAGTGTAGGGTGTTACCTGTATATTAGTTAAAATTTGATGGAATTTTAATTGTTGTTGTAAGTAGATTTTACTGTCACAAAGAAACTTCATGCAAATCTTTGGCTAAGTGTGTGAAAACTCTCAGGAAAAAATAGTCATCAAAATCTTTCAACTTGAATTTCACCGTTGCAAATGTTCACGGAATGAAATATTGAATTGTCTGGCTCCCCGTACCACCTTCTCCATTTAACCTTATCATACCACCCTCACTATCTTTCCTCCACATTTTACTGAACTACTGACTTTCTGTGATGCATGGTTGAGAGAGCTGAAGTTGGAAGAGGAGGAATCAACTCCTACCATCATCAGTGTGGTAACATGTTTCACAGATGTAATACTGTTCTACCCTCCCTGCTGAAAATTTCACCCATTGTTACCAATAGCTTACAGGTGTTTTGGAACACAGTACCACTTACAGTCGGTGTACTGCTCAGCAACTCATTCTGTTGTTTTTGCTAGGGCTAATTGTTGTTCCTGTTGTTCTTCATTTTATTTTTAGTTAGACCTGCTTAAGTGTGCTGAATTATGAGTTTCCAAAGTCTCATGATATGAGGAAAGTGGTCATTACCTAGGCTGAATTATTTTGCTTGGTGACTGGGATGGAAAGTGGGGTGTATCAGATTTCTGTTAAAAACTGCTACAAATGAACATATAGTGTTACACAACTGTTAGAGGGATTAAGGTGGGAGCCCCTAGAGACCTGGAGGCTGCACGCTAGGCTTAGGCTGCTTGAGATAGTCAGAACTGATGTGTTTCAGAGTGACACAGAGAATATTATCATGATGCCTCACTACATTTCCAAGTCTGAAAGATGTAATAAAATAAGAGAGATACTCTGCCAAACAGATAGTTACAAAAACTCGTTTTTTCCATGCACAATATGTGACCACTATAAAAACTGAGCTCCTCTAAATACACTCCCCTATTACATGTCACCATTTCACCCCCAAAAATTTTACATCTTAACATGGCTGGTGACCTGCCACATGCCCATGCGGCAGCTCGTGGGGTAGTATGTAGATGTAGATCTGTATGGGGGTCTCTGTAACTGGAGTGTTTCTGGGAAGGAATTGAAGCAAGCTCCATCTGAGTTGCACTCTTGTTACATACCAGCTGAGATTGCACTGCGGTGCAGTCTGTGACATAGTCACTCATCTCCAGGGCTGCTCACCCTTCATTCTCTTAGCTGCTCCCCCCCCCCACCCCACAGCCACTCCCTCTCCTGTCTCCTTGACCAGGTCACCTATTATAAATTATGAAGACACTGGGGAAATACTTTCTCTTGACCATTTATTTCTCTATGTAACAACATTGAGTCTATATCTACTATTACCATGACTCAGTAGGCTACATAAAATATACGCCGAGAGAGAGAATCGAGCCTCGATATTTTTCTTAGTTTCTACACTACGTGGGTTCAACTTCCCGACACAAACAATATCCCATTTCTAACACTTCCCTTTGTTGGGTATTGTACTTGCGTACCAAGTCAAGTGGCAAAAAATACAAAAAAACAAATCACTTATCATCTAAACAAATAAAACTTTTCATCCAAAGAAGAACATTTCACTAAAAAAAATAGCTAGAGATAACACGTAAATCAAAAAATAAGATCTTGAAATTCACTGCAAACCTATTTTACATACAAAATCTCTTGTTTTTGGTCCTGACAATATTTTAGTGAATATATCTGCTAAATTTTCATTTGACTTAACATATTCTAGTTTTATATCACCAGACAAAACTTTCTCCCTTAAAACATTATATCTGATGTCAATGTGCTTAGTTTTATCATATACAATCTTGTTACTCACAACACTTATAGCACCTTGATTATCAACACATAGATTAACTGGTTTTGGAATCAGTCTGTCTTGGCTTAGTTCACTTAAACAATTTCTCATCCACATTATCTCCTTTGACGCCTCATGCATTGCTATATATTCAGCTTCAACAGTTGAACTGGCTACTGTCCTCTGCTTCCTGCTCACCCAAGATATTAGTCCACCAGCTAGGGTCACAACAAAATCACTCGCACTCTTTTGATCCACTGGATCATTGGCCCAGTCTGCGTCAGCAAATACTTTTACAGGTTCACCCATTTTTTCATACTTTATACCCAGTTTACTCGTAATTTTTATATATCTTAGCAAATGTTTCACACCATTCCAATCACTCTTACAAGGTTTGTTGCATTTCTGACTTAACTTACAGAAAAGGCTATATCTGGTCTAGTACTGTTCGCTAGGTAGAGCAAACTACTTATCGCCCCTCTGTAGATGTATTCATCGAACCCCTCAGGCTTCCCCTGTTCCTCCAACTTCTAAAGGTGTGGAGCAACTCCTTGCATCTGTCATCTTATAGTCCCATAATCTTTCCATGTACGCCTCTTGGTCAATTTTAAGTTTACCAGGAGCCTTTTGAGTGACTCTCATCAACAAAAAATGTTTAGCACTGCCTAAGCATTTATTATCCAAAAGTGTTGACAATTCTCTTTTGAAAGTCTCTAGCCTATATGTATTTCCTACTGCTATTGAATAATCAACATATATGCCTACAATCAGTCCATCAGAACTATACACACATGGCTCACTAATACATTGGATCAGTCCTAAGCTCTGTAAGTGACTATCCGCGCACGTATTCCAGTTTCTGCCTGATTGATGGAGTCCATATAAGCTTCTTTTCAATTTGCAGACATAATCCTGAGCACCTTTAATTTGGTCTTCAAAATAATCTGGCTGTTCTTCAAATACTTCGTCACTAATAGAACTTTTAAGATATGCAGAATTCACATCAAAGTGTTGAATGCTCCATCCATTTTCAACAGCTATAGCGAGAATTATTCTAAGTGACCTCATTCTAAGCACAGGACTATATGTCTCCAGAAAATCAACTCCACGTATTTGGCTAAACCCTTGGATAACAAGCCTAGCTTTGTATTTCTCAACTTTCCGTCTTCATTTCTTTTGATTTTGTACACCCATTTTGTCCCTATCACATTTCTTCCTTCTGGTATTTTCACTATGTCCCAGGTATCATTTTCATGCATATTTTTCATCTCTTCTTGCATAGCCTTACCACTGTTGTGCATTTGGCCCTGCTAAAGTTTCCCCTGCAGATCTTGGTTCCTCATCTGAAGAAGACTCGTATTTTACCTGGTTACACCTGTCAAAGTATCATATGTTTAGAGAGCATTTCTAGATTTTTTGTTTTGTTTTACGGATGTCTTTTGTTTCCTTTTCGCGCTCTTGCACTTGTGTCAGAGCACACCGATTCTGTACGGTGGATGTTGTAATGTCGAGAAGTTCATACTTTTCCAATAAAAAGTGGAGTCAATCATTACCACAGTGGAGTTACTCATTACCCATTAACACGATTTTTAATAGGTTATGGGCCCAGACATTCGCGAACGTGGAGTGATCGTATATTATTCGTTTTTTCGATCCTTTCGTGAGTGTGGTTTTTGAATGAGACCTCATGGAGGATGAAATGGAGAGACTGACCACCAAAAACTGGGTGCAATGGAGTACCAGGATAAAGGCGTTTCTCACTAAAAGAAAATTGTGGGAATGCATTGAACCGGGTTTTGGCAATCTCGATTGGGAACAGCTTTCGATAAAACAGAGGAATAGAAACAACGATGTGCTGGCATATTTAATCCAGTATGTTAGTGACTGCTATCTTAACGATGTCAGTAAATGCACGAGTGTGAAGGCTGCTTGGGAGAGACTTAGAAATATCCATTGCAAGAAGGGTCCAGTTCAGTTCATCAATTCCTTGGAACAACTGTGCACTGTCTTAATCACCGACTGAGTCAATGATGGACTACATCGCCAAGGTGGAGAATTTGTGTGACCTGATTGTGTGAACTCAGATACTCGGCTGGATGATAGTTTTGTGGCTGGTTTTTTGCTGAGAGGCTTAAAGGAGGAACGGTACAAGTCCATCATCCATGTCATGGAGCTAAATCAAGAGAATATGACCTCTGAGAACATCAAGAATAAATTGCTGATTGAGGAGCAGAGACATCAGAGAGAAAATTTTGGGAGAACAAGACGTGAAGAGGATTTGAGGGGATTACTTTCAAGGAATACGGTGAGGAAAGTTGGAGACCAAACCGATGTTTCTTGTCTTTTGTGCAATCAACTTGGTCATAAAGTCCGGGACTGTCCTAAGACTGTGGAGGCGAAAGCAAGAGGGACAGTAATATGCTACTCGTGTGGAGAGGAAGGCCATACTTGCGTTGTGTGTCCGAAGGGGAAGAGGTCCAGTTTCCAAAGAGGATGGAGTGGGTCCAAGCTTGAAGGGCAAGTGCAGAGACTTTTCAGGAGCAAGGAAGTGAAAGTGGTGAGAGAAGACAGTGTTGAGCAAGATCTAGAAGCAGTAGAGACTGTGAAAAATCTTGGATGCGGCATGGTGAGAGTTAAATATAGAGCCTGTGTGGGGAAATCTAAGGAGGGGATTTTGAACAATATTGAGAAATATGAATGTAGCGACCCTAACCGTTGGTTTTTGGGCAGCGGGTGTAATGCTCATATGACACCTCATCGTGATCTGTTGTACAATTTTTGTAATTACGTAGGGGGGAGTGTGAATATAGCTAAGAAGGAGGAACCATGTGCAGTAAAGGGCTATGGGACCGTTACAATGAAAGTTTCTGACGAGTGTGGTGGATGGATGCTTGGATTGAAACATGTTTTGTGGGTACCTGACGTGAGTGATACCCTCCTGTCAGTGAGACAACTTGAGAAATCAGGCTTTAGTTTCAATATTGATAATGGGCTATTTAAGGGATATGATAAACTGGATGGCGATAAGGAAGTGTTGTGTGCCCAAATTGTGGAGGATGACGTGTATGCATTGGACTGTGACTGGTACGAGATGAGCAAAACTGAGTGCAGTGATCTTAGTTCTTCATCTCATCAACCACCAGAAATCAACCCATGGACAGAAGAGGTGACAGTCCTCAAGGCAATGACCCGAGACACCTGGCATGAACGCTTTGGGCATGCAAGCAACATCCCCGGCTGTGAGTTCATCCCTAGAGGAGATATTGTGGACTGTGATGTATGCCATCAGGGTAAGGCAAAAAGGCTTCCATACCCAGACAGAGAGGAGAAATCATCAGGGTTACTTGAATTAGTTTATTCTGATGTGTTATGTGAAGCCTGAGAGTAAAGGCGGTGGTAATTATTTTTGTACTTTTGCTGATGATTGTTTAAGGTATAGTGAAGTTTGTATTTTGAAAAGGAAAAGTGATGTGTATGACAGTTTTCTAGACTATAAAAATAGAGTTGAAAAGTTGTTGGGTCAAAAGATTAAGTCCTTTCAGTCAGATAATGGGAAAGAGTACAAAAATGAGAGATTTAAATCTTTGATCAAGGGGGAAGGGATACTTCATAGATTTTCTATGGCAGGGGCACATCGACATATAGGAGTAGCAGAAAGGCTCAATCAACAGTTATTAACTCTTGCTAGATGTATGCTTATTCAAGCTGGCATGTCTGCCAATCTTTGGGGGGAAGCCATAGACACTGCTTGTTTCATTAAAAACAGGTGTGTATCTTCAGCTTTAAATGGCAAGACACCTTATGAGCTGTGGTTTAAGGAAGGGTTGAGTGAAAAGGAGATACAGAGGATGAGAGTGTTAGGCTGTGAATCATGGGTGTTCAAGGAAACCGAGATAGGTAGAAAGATGGAGCCTAGGGCTGATAGATTTGTCATGCTTGGTTATCCCAGAGATAAGAGAGGTTATCGGTTGTGGAACATGACTGATAACTGCATGGTGTACTCCAGAGAGGTAAAATTTGAGGAGAAAGTTTTTCCAATGAAGGATAAAGTGAAAGTTAATTCAGATATTAGTATCTTAGAGTCACCTGTCGCAATAAATGTGTCAGATGTTGAGAGTAGTGACAATTATGATTCTGAGACAACTAGTAATAATTCTGATAACGAATATAATGACATTGATGGTGGGAATGTGCATTATGACAGTAGTATTAATGTGGTGCCTTTAGATGAGAGTTTGACGGAGGTTCAGAGTCAAGGGGGAGCAGGTATCTTATATGATGTTTCTGATGATGAAGTAATTGCATCACCTGTGTTGCGCAGATCTGAAAGGATCAGAAAGCTTAAAGTCTGTCCTTGTTGTCACACAGCTGTTTACAGTAGTCGTTGTGAGTCATGTGAACCAAGGACTGCAGAGGAAGCGTTAAAGAGTATGCACAGAAACGAATGGATTAAAGCAATGGAAGAGGAAATGTCTTCCTTAAAGGGAAATAAAACGTGGGATCTAGTTCAGAAACCTGAAAAATGTAAATTAATTGGCACCAAATGGGTCTTTAAAGTTAAAAGGGATCAAGATGGAGATATTGTCAAATTTAAAGCCCACCTTGTGGCTCAGGGTTTTAATCAAGTTAAGGGAATGGATTACAGTGAATCATTTAGTCCAGTTGTGAAGCGAAAAGTCATTCGTCTCATGATGGCTCTAGCCATTAATAACAATTGGAGCTGTCATCTCTTAGATGTCAAATCAGCCGACCTTAACAGTGACATTAAAGAAGACTTGTATATTAATATTTCTTGATCACTCATCAGTCATTCGGAGCAATGATGTTCCTTTGCCTTTCACTTCAGATTTGTCACCATTCGCTACATCTACTTGTCCTTCACTCATTACCATGTTTTGCAGCAGTTCAATTGATGGAGACATATGGTTTGTAGATCCACAATCCAGCATCCACACATTTTTCTTGTGCCAACCATCCTCTTTTGTTGTGCACAAAGCTTTGTACGTTCACTCCTCATTTTCTGTTGCCAGTGACGCATTCTTTACCTCTTCATAGTACCCTTTTAATTCACCTTTCCTTACTTGTTTCATCTCTTCTCTTCTTTGATCTGGTCTCTTGGGTTTCTTACAATATTTTGCTATATGACCTCTACCTCCACAATTGAAACAATGGAAAGTTCTATCATCTAGCTCTTGTTTCTGCTCTTGATTTCTGAAAGGAGCCCTTCACCATTATCTTCACCATGCCATCTTCTCTGTTGACCCAACTTAGCAGAGTGTGCCCCTGAAACCTCCTCATTTCTCGCATTTCGCTTTTTTTCTGTAAGTAATCCTGATTTCATTTTTCTCATCGTCAGATTTTCTTCATTTTCGAGTCCTCTAACTAATCCCTCGTATTTGTCTAATGGCAGTACCATTCGGAAGAACATGGCTATTTGATCATCATTAAGGGTCACACCTCCTTTTGTAATCTTTCGGCGCAGCTGTTGAATTTTCGCTGTATACTCCGTCATTGAGATGTTTTCAGTTTTCTCAATATTCACCATTTCCTTCTGGTGTATTATCATGTGCAAGCGGCCGTATGTACCATGGGTCTCTTCTAAGGCTTTCCAAGCATCTTGCACTCGCGGACAATCTCCGATGTCTTCTAAACATGCCAACTTCACGTGTTGGATGATGTAGTTCAGCGCCTTTCTGTTTAACTGATCTTGTTCTTGATTCAGTGTTTTCGCCTTCTCGTACCCTGGGTCCAAAGCACACCAACAGTTTTTCTCTACCAAAAGTGATCTTACTCTCTAAGTCCACACGTAATAATTGTCATTACCTAACTTTGGACACTTTTCAGTCTCTTCATTATCATCTTCTTTTCTATTGGCTATATTGTCCTATCTATTTCGTATTACTGTTTAATACTCAACACTCATCGAAATAAATATCGCATCTATATCGTGCCTAGATTGCACCTGGATTGTATCTGGGCCCATAACCTATTATAAATTATGAAGACACCGGGGAAATACTTTCTCTTAACCATCTATTTCTCTATGTAACAAAATCTTGAGTCTATAACTACTGTTACCATGACTCAGTAGGCTACATGAAACATACACCCGAGAGAGAGAATCGATCCTCGATTTTTTCTTAGTTTCTACATGATGCAAGTTCAACTTCCCGACACAGACAATATCCCATTTCTAACATCACCCTGGTTAGGAAATTTTATTTTTCGTTAAATATCATTCTAACCAATTGATAAAGAAGCAAGAATACTAATTTGTCATTAAAGGAAAAGGTTAGCTCATTACAATTATACTTAATTGCTATAATCAGGAGTATCCTACCTATTCACAGTGTATTCACAGAGTCACAGTCAAGCAATAGGGAGGTTAATTGATATTTTTACCACAGTTAGCTACAATAAAGGAATCATACTACACACTATGGACTAATGTCTGTTAATGAAACATGTTCTCAGTGCCCGTGGTAATTGTTTAAGTCCCCACTCTTGTATGTTCTGGAATGCACCCCGGTTACAGACGTTGACTCTTCCTTACCACTGATGTTACAGGTGGAATTGGGTTTGAAAAATCACCTTGTCATACAGAGGAGTTGCAACTCTGATTCACCCATGTTCCACGCCTCTAAAACCTCATGTTTTCACACCTTTTCAGTCCAGAGATAGACCGGGTACAGACTGGATTTTACTAGCTCTCTTCTAGGTAATCCTAGTTCAACCGCAGTTACAGAAGAGAAGTTTTTGCCTGGGTGCCATACTGGCAGTTGCATTATTGCAACTTTACGATACTATTTCAGAAGTTAATTGCCTGTTTACCTAAACTTATGGAAAAACTAAGCAGTCTATAGGCAGTATATTCTTTTTGACTGAGTACAAAAATGAAGATTGGGTATTATAGTGGAAAGTACATGATTTGACAAGTAGAAGTATGTCGCAATGGTTCTGTTTTTTTGGCGATGAGTTTGTCCACTTGAGAGACAATTAGCCATGCTTGGTAACCACCCATTTTGAATTCTTTTGGAACAGAAGTTGCTCCTTGCTACCGTACAATGGCTTTGGAACCAATTGCAGTGTGTGCTTAAGTTAACAAGCCCTACAAATGAGTCTGCTGGTCCCAAAACAATCCATACTTCACACTCATATCTAAAATTTTAATCTTCAGAAGTCTTAGTTAACTTTAAACAGTGCCAAGGAAACAATTTGGAATGAATGAAATTCAATCTAACCTGTTCTATGCAGCATATATCTACACATTTTAGTTGGAAACAGAAGAAGTCAGGAGGCCTTAGTATCTAAAACAGTTTCATTTGAGTTCATTTGATCACATTGGAGTTCTGTAAGAATGAGAAGAAAAATTCTACTGAAAACAGACATTTTTCGCTAGAGGTCTACGTTTATGTTGCTTTCCAGTTCTGTTAATGAGGATAAGTGTCTTTTATAGGGATGGCTGATGTCTGTGAGGAGTACCCTGAAACCACCCCCTTTAAATACCTCATAGCAGGCGGGAATTTTCCTATTTGAATTGCATTGACAATACTTTCAAGATAAAGATAATATTCATCTCTCTTACAAAGTCTACTAGGCATGAAAAAAAACCAAAAGAAAATAACAAAAGTTGACTCAGTGCTTGAATTGTTAGATCTTGTATGTGAGCAACTATATTTTGGTGCCACTGTGTACTCTGAGATTAGATTTAATGCTTGGTTGTATGCATTGTAGGGCAGTTTTCTTGAAGTACTTTAGGTAATGCTTAAAAAGTAGGTCTTGGACCTAGTGGCTTGTCTAGGTAGTTGTCTCTTTTTTCATAATCAGTTGCTAGAAGTCTATTTTTTTCATAAATTACTCTAAAAATCTCCTTCTTTTGCCATTTTCTTCATGCCCTTCTGTGTTGAAGTTATTTTGGATTGAAACAATTTCAAAAATGACCTTACATGTTTTGTGTCACAATAATGAATGTCACCATGATTTAAGTTTATCCACAAAAGATTGCCAGTTATTTCTGCTTATTTTTGCTTCAGCAAGAGTGGCTCTCTCCGAACTAGCAGAGTTCATACAGTTAAGCTTTGAAGAAACATACTGTGCCTGCCTTAATTGCTAGTTTGTAATTTAGTCATTAATTTAAAAAATGCCAATCACCTCTACTTGTTTACAGCAAGGTGGAATTCTTATCATTCTATACATCGTCTCAATGAGAAAAGGATAAAGGATGTGGGGATTACTTTTGAGTGGTAAAACTATTTATGTGTAGGCTTGGAGAAAGTTTGCGTAATGTTGCTTATGAATTTTATCGAGAGTAGGAGATTCATTGCCTTGAGTTCTATTCCTTCCAAAAGAGTACAAAGTAAATTCAGGAATAGTTTTCTATTTATTGTTTGCACTACATGGCTTGCAAGTTTGTGGTCGCCCGATGATGTTTTTGCCTTGCCATTTTATGGTGTTTGCAAAAAAGTCAAATGGATCTCAGGCAGTGGTATGCATGGAAAATGCTGGGATACACTGGGAGATAGAAAATTGGTTAAATCATTGTTGGGCAAAGATTCAGAAAGTCAAAAACTCACAAAGCTACCCAGGCATGCAGACTCAGGCGTTCTTTAGTTATGCCATGATCTCACAATAAAAGATACTGTTCACTTTCTACAGAGTTTTATTCACACGGACCAATGTTTCAACATAGGCTTGGTGAATTTGGTGATTTTTCTCTTCGAATTGACGGCTTTTTTTGATTCTCTACCCATGTGCACTTTTTTTGGGTGAAGGTGAAAACAAGATATAAATTATTCATAAATTTTATTATTTTCCTTAGTATTTTGTACATAGTCTAAAAGAGGAGATGCTTTTCTGTGAGAAGTGTAACATTTGTTGAATTTAAGTTTTGGAAGTTAAGTGTTGAATTTAAGTTAAGTTAATAAGTTTCATTTTTTCCAGGGATTATGTATGGCTATCCCAATGCCAGGGATTTTCGATCCCGCAGATCATTCAATGGCCCCTCACACCAGTATATACACAGCTCGTGCATCTGGTTATCTTGTTGGATCATTCATAGGCAAGTATTTTATGCTAAATGTTGTTTGTATAAATTGGCAGCATCTGTTTCCCCTCCATCAAAACATTTATCACTGTGTAAACATAGTCGTTGATTGTCCTATGCAGAATTTCCTAAAAATTCCTTACTTGTTACTCTAAAGCTTTGGTTCTGTGCATCTGTAAGGAATTCTGGTTCAATAATTTTTTAACATCTGTTCAGATTTTATTAAGTACATAATAGTTTGTGAAAAATTAAGACTTCTCATTTTTCATTTATGGTTGGATATGCAGTTGTTTTTAAGAACATTACTATGTGCTCACCTAAGCTGTCTAGGATATCAACAGGTTTAATTGCAGGGTGGCTGAGTACTTAAAGGTGTAATACATTGTTTCCTCCAGTTTGTTTGTTCACTTCTTTGGTGAGGAAGTTGTTTAAAATCACTTATGTGTTGCCTTACTAGGGTACCAGTATCTTATGTTGTTTCTGTGGTCTAGGATATTTAGACCATGTCTACTCTTATCAGTTGTCATGCCTCCCTGCCAGGCACATGCATTCACCCTCACCTTTAGCACAGAAGGGAACTTTTTTTGGAAAGGAGGCTGAGCTGCCTTCAACCTCGTAAGCTCACAAAGTATTAAAATTCTTATAAGTTGGTTGCCATCCACCCTGTATCAGTGACGATTGCTCAGCTGTCAAGCTGGTACCTGGCAAAACAATGTACTGTGTCATGTAGAAAAGAAATGTTCTCCATTATATTTATTATTTAGATGTCTCATCCCTTACTCTCTCATTTCCTATTCAGTCACTATATTTGTGGGAATTTGTGGCAATATGGGACTCTGTGCGTTAATCAGTGTTAGAAAATCTGAGACTTTCTAGAATTGTGCTCTATTACTTTACCTGCTGTAATCTATGCATAAGCAATGGTATGTTCTAAATTTTACCTGTCAAATACATTTTTTAAAGACATGTACAGTAGCAACTCAGTAATACAAAGTTGGCAGGACTGAAAATTCGGCACTTATTATTTTCAAGTTTCGTATTTCCAAACTTTTTTAATAAGTCATGAAAAATATTTCTCCTTCCCCTCTGACTTCTCAAGTCTTTGGAAACGTTTTAAAACGATTTATTGTCATTATTCGTGAAAGCATTCGAAATAATGCCATTATATTAAAAGCTGAATTTTTCAAATGTTCGTGAAATAACTATAACCTCTAAGTTCCCTATACAAATGATTTTTAGTTGGTAATCATTTACTTTGCAAAATTTCTCCCAGTTTAGAAGATATAAATTAAGTTCTGCATTTTATACGAGACTCTAGCTTTCTTAATCTGTGGCTAATCAGGATGTGGAACTGGTACGGTCGTTTATGAGAGGCATTTGTTTCTAACATCTACGCAGTTAAGATGGTAGCTGGCCTGACCGCCAGACCGCCGCTTCCCTTTCCTTATTGCTCAATCATAGGTAAAATGAGCAAAGGACTCAGTCCATATAAAAACTCCTTCATAGGGCATTATTTTTTGTGTCTTCCACATCATTTGCTGGATATACAAACTTGAGAAGAAATATTATTTTGTTCTAATTATTTATCACTTCACGAAATTGGGCGTGATCCGGACATTTTTCCATATCTTCATCTGCTCGCAGTGTACTAAGTTTCCGGTGCTAAATGGCGACTTTTTTTGGACAGATGGAATATGTGGAGGTCGTGGAAAATGATACCAAAGAAAATAGAACCGCAGATCACTGTTCGTGGAGAATGAACTAATGCTTCAACTGCTGTCCAGGAAATGCCTTCGCTTGCAATGACAGTGCGTCACCAATCCAATTCTTATAGATTTTTTAACATTTACGCAGTTAAGACGGTAGCTGGCCCGACGGAGCTTCCAATCGCCCTTTATTTATCGCTCAATAATAGGTAAAAAGAGCAAAGGACTCGGTCCATTTAAAAAATCCTTGTCAGGTCATTATTTGTGGTTTCTTCCATATTGCCTGCAGGAACTTGGCAAGAAGTTTTATTTCATTCCAAGCCAAACTGTTTCACTGCTCATTGAAGTTCAAGTAAGAAACATTAATTCATGACCATGTTCCTTTTCACTTTGGTGATTTGTGCTTATAGTTCCATTCTGCAAAACATTTATCCTATGTATAAGTTATGCGAATACTTTTTTATCTCTCTATGCATTATCTCTTTGTATCTGCTGAATGTCATTTTATGCAATGGCGTCCTTATATGCCAACTTTGGTAAGCTAAAACATAGAAGGTAATGAAATACCTCATATGTACAAAGTCATTACTGAATCACTCCATGATTTTCGGAACTTTTTATTCACAATAGTGTGAAAGAGAAACTTCATCCTAAAAGGGCATCGCAGAGATATTCCAGATCCAGCATTCTCCATTGCATTATTTAGTTATTTTCTTTACCCTATGCGACTTGCACCTTCTGTACTTGACTGTGCTGTGGAGCATAAAACACGAAAACGAAATAAGAATGACTATTTGAAGCATAACTTTGTGAAATTAACTCAAGGGGAACTTACAAAGAGGTAGGGGTCACGGAAAAAATCTGCCTCAGGTGAGACTGAAATCTAACTGCTGTCTGTGGTAAAATCCTGATAGCGACCATAAGTCTCTCGTGGAGTAGTATTTCCATACTTTGATCCTTCTAAATGTTGGGTGATTTTGAAATAGAGCCCATCAGGATCCAATTCATGCCCATGTTGTGTCATATCTGCATATTAAAATGCCTAGGACTCATAGTTACTCATACCATCACAAAGAAATTGATTCAATTGGTCATTTATCTTATGGAAATCAGGGATAGCTGTGATGATAGATCAATTGCAATGTACCATGGCCTGGTTACTCAACAAATTCATTGTAGTCACTCATGGATGAAAGTTGGTTCCAGTAAATTTTCATGGAGTTACCCCAACATCATCTTGGAATTAAGTTAAAGAGAAGGCTTCCGTGGTGATTTTCTTGTAAAGATTTCAGTTTTTCTGGTTTACTCATGCAATAAATTATATTTCATATATGACGATATTTTTTGGATGATGGCTTCTTCAGGTTGAAGTGTCTTAGCGGTTTATCACAGGTCTTTTACATTATAATGTTATATTGTTGAGCCACTCCCTAAATTGGGTCATCTGTTTCAAAATTTGAAATAAACTGTTTTATATGCAAAATTGTATCAATCACAGGGATGGCTATACCCTCGCAAATTCTTGGAAATTTTTTTTTTCTATTGTCTCATGAAATATGGACTATGGCGGGAGTAAACACAGGTTTATTCATGGTGGAGCCATGAATTTTAGGGATAGTTACTGTGACAGGTATCCCCGTCCTATTTCTCATAATTTAATCACGTCATTTTTCCGTTCGAGCGCTCAATAAATTAAAATTGTCACTAATAGCACATGGCAGTGAGTTGGTATGTGGTGCCATGCATGAGTTATGACCAAAAGAGAATTTTTTCCATCATGGAAATGCAGCTAACAGTTAAAACAAAAATAAAATAAGGTAAAAGTTGCCTCAAGCTACCATTTTCCCCATCACTCGAGATGTAAATTATCCATGACTTAAGTTTGATAAATAACTGAGTGAATCAGGCACTTGTGAGAGATGAATGCACTGAAATTCACTCATTTTACACTATTGATAGACTATATTCAGCTACGCTGATTTTTTAGGTGTCTATGTTGGTAAGTAGAGAGCTTCTCTGACGCGATTTCCCCCCAAGGTCCGCAAAAAAGAACTCTGTTTCTCTGTGGGGACTGGGTCCAACGTTTGTAATTTTGAAACTTTTATATTTTAGAATTGTGCCAAGTATTTAGCATAGGCTTTTTGTTGGAACCGACAGTTTTGTTTCGTAAAATGGAAACTTTGTAATTTTATGCTTCATATTATCGAGTTTCTAATGTATTAATGTAATAAAGTCTTTCATGTTTTCACTTGGACTTGAAATAGGGAAACTGTTTGTTGTGTATAGAGACATGTGTGAAATGTTAGCAATCAACTAAAAACCTCAACTTTTTTACTTTCATGCCTCATTGTATTTGAATATCATGTTGGTGATTGTAATATACCTCATAATTGTTGTCTATTCTGTAGCTATTTGATGAATGAGCTAATTCACTAACTTCTCTCTAGGTGGGGTTTTGTTTGACCGCTTCAATCGTCTATTCCTTCTTTTCATCAGCCTTTTGCTCACATCATTATTTATAACCATCACTCCATGGTGTAAAATACTATGGCTTCTGAAGGCCATAATGGTTGTACTTGGAATACTAATGGGCTTCCTAGACACTGGTTAGTAAGGGCTCAAATTATTGTAATCTCTCAAAACAACATTTCTTGTAATTCTTGAGAACTAAGTATGAAATAATGGCTTTTAATTTTTCTAATAATGGTGAATGGAGATGAAATGTTTAAGGTATCTATCTTTAATTTCCAGGATGCAATGTGCTATGCTTAGACCTGTGGGGCAGAAACAGTGGCCCCTTCATGCAGGCACTGCACTTCAGCTTTGGTCTAGGGGTTTTTATTGCTCCAATGTTATCTGCCCCATTTCTGGAAGTTATCCAGTTCAATGTTACATCGGAGGTGAACAGTTCCTTTCCACAAAATATTCACATATCAGATTCTCAAACAGAAAAGTTGCTGGAAAGGGTATTTGATGCCAGTGATTTAAAAGATGACATTTCTAGAGTTAGGAGAGATGAAATGCATGCCAATATGTCCTTCATTTTGAATGACACTGATTCAGTTGAAGTGTGGTCTACAAGCTCCACTCACTCAGATATAAGTTTTGTTGCTCCCAGCCTAGAACCACCCAGGACATCATTGCCCTCCTCTGTGAATAAAACTCATTTAAATCAGTCGGAGCTTGGATACTCATCAGAAAATGACTCAATAGTTACAAGTGTTGATTATTTGGCCGGTGAAACGGATGTGTCACCTGAGTATGCAAATAGCACTCAAGCACCAAGTTCGCATACGACTCCAAGAGTTCCCAAACCGAAGCCTTCTTTTACAGATGCTGGAAAACTTGATCATACCAAGGACTGGGATAAAATAAGGGTTGGAAAGCCTCCACCAGAATTAGTTGCACCTCCATCTGTTACTGCAAAATCTAATTCACAAATACCATCGAGTTCCATTCAAACAACATCGTCTCCATCGCCAACTATTAACTCTTCCATGGTAACTCCTACCAGTAGTTCCACAGCCTTTAGTAAAAGTGCACCTGAGATTTTTAATGTCACAGAGACCAACTCCTCTCATGTAGAATCTGTTCAGATGACAGGGAAGAAAAATAATTCAAGCGAGAAAGAGGTAAGTGATAATGGTAGTGGCAGTAGCAAGGTAGGTGAAATTGCTCAAAATGGGAACAACGAAAATCAAACTCTCTCTCAGTCATCACACCTATGGAAGGAGAACACTAGTTTTAGCCTTGAAAAGTTAACCAAAGAAGAGTTAGTTACTATACCTGTGCTAAAATCTTCACTATCAACCCTTGGGAGTACACAGCAACCAAAAGTCAGTCAGAGTAGTGTAGTACCGTCACTGGGTCAGAGCACTACCCCTGTTGTTTCATCCACATCAATGCCTACTACTCAAAATCCAAGTATACCAGGTGTGCAAGTGAAAGGGAAACCAGTGGACAAGAGTGAAGGAGATGATTCAGACTTCATTAAACTCAATACCCCGGATAATGTCATCGAGTCTCCTCTGCAGAGTGCCTATAAAGCTTTAAATGTGAGTGCTGAGAAAGGTACTAAGGCTAGAAATAGTGAGTTTTACAGGAATACATTGGAGCAGAAGACGGAGAGAATAGCATCTCTTAATGCTGTCTCCAATTCATCCCCCAATGTTGTCCATATTACTGTGCACGAATTAGACAAACTTTTCCAAGATGATGATAGCAAATCGAGCATTCATGAAAATGTTTCCTCCAATAATTATAGAGTTAACAATGAAAGTCAAGCTACTTTTTCTAAACTATATACATCTGAAATACCACCAAGGCATGAGCATCATTTCAAACCGGGAACATATGACAATGATACAGAAGACATAAGTACTTTGTTTGATGTTCTAGCTAACCGTATTGAGAAATATGGCTTCAACAAAATCCAATTTACATATCTGATTGTTGGCATGTTTGTATTCTCCATTTCGCTTGTTTTCCTTGGATTTTTATGCCACAATCCCAGAGACCCAAAATCCAAGCAAGAAGATGGAGTGGAGCGATACAAAATATCTCGGAAGTTTTTATGGGGGTCTCTTGTCTCGTGCATGTCCTTGTTCTTCTTTTTCAACATCGGCATGGAGGTAACTTTTGGACGCTATTTACTTTCTTTTGCCGTTCACAGTGATCTCAATCTATCTAGATCGACTGGGAATTGTGTGACTGCGCTGTTTTGGGGCTCATTTGCTGCGATGAGGTTTGCATCAATTTTTTGTGCTAGTGGGTTTAGTCCTACCTCAATGTTAATTTTCAATTTTGTCATGTGCTCACTTGGTAGTATTATCTTGTCAACACTTTCCAATGAAGTAGAAACAGCTCTTTGGTTGGGTACATCCTTTCTTGGGATTGGATTGGCATCTATGTTTCCTACGGGTATATTGTGGGTAGAACGGTATATTCATGTATCTAACAAAGTTGCAGCTCTGTTTGTTATGGGTGTAGCACTGGGAGAGATTATTTTCCCTCTCATAGTACAGTATTTAATGCAAAGCAATCAGCTGATGCTGATGCATGCGGCAGCCGTTACAAATGCATTGTGTATTTGTACCTTCATAGTCTTGTGGTGTCTGGTAGCTCACCATGGAGAGAAGTATGTATCTGTTGGGAATGTTGGGTATCAACTAGCCAGTCAGCATGATGAAGAGGAAGACATGGTGGAATTGTCACCCTCTAGTAGCTCCTCTGGCATGAGGAATCATGGCTCTCCCAATGAACTTGGCTTACTTTTAAACGGCCATCCTACATATGGACACTAACTTCAATTAAGTTTGCATGCATAAAATACGTGCATCCTTGAATCTATTTCTGTTTACTGGCGCAGGAAAGAATTGTTGCCTGAAAGTGCATCAGTCATTGAATCTTTAGGCCTTTCGTCAGTTACCAGTTACCAAAAATTTATGAAATGAATTGTGATAAGAATTGTAAATTGTTTGATTTTTTTGTCTGTTTTTTCCTGGAAATTTATGTATTCCTTTTTAAAATGATGTTATTGCTTTAATGTATGTTCAACATTATGTCTTTGGACAGATAAGACTGTTATATAACTAAGGAGTCACGTACAGATGGTGTAAGTTTCCAGTGAAAATAGAAGTTGCATTTAAACTTACTACATGAGTTGAAGGTAGGATGGAATGCCATTGTGTAAAGGGTTTTTATCACTTATCTATGAGCTATGAGAGTTTTTACAGGGGATCTTCGGAACCATGTGATAACTTTTGGTCTACCCAAATAGGCATATTTGCCCTATATGGTAAAGGAAGTAAGAATGCCATGTGCTTGAGATGAGATAATTTCCAGAGCAATTGGTGGCAACCTCTCCTTGTCTTCATTTTGTTCCCCCATACCCATGTTAAAATTTTAATGCTTGGTTATGCACATTTCTGTTAAAAATAAAGGAATTGAAATTAGCGTTCTGGAGGCTACCCTTGGCAGTAATTTTCTTTAATCAAGTTTTTTTAGGCTTAATGAGTGAGTCATTTTAAGTATGAACTCATTTATGTAATTTTTAACTAAAATAATGGACTTTTCCATCGATGGAATTTGGGTATTATTTTGTCATTAAAAACAGTACATATTTTAAGACTGTTTTTCATTGCATAATGTTCAGCTGAGATGTATGCTGGAGATATTGGATCAATACCTCCCAATGTTCAAAACCTTCTTCTTCCATTGACAGGTTCAGTTGTTTTTCTTTTACCAGTGCACATTGAGTTCCTAGAAGTTGTTCATAGTATTTTCAGGGCATATGTTTGTCATGCGTATTACGAATGGGAAATTGCAAGATTTCAGTTCTATCGTTTTATTAGTTGCCGAAGGGTATTTTGGATTTGGCTAATGCCTATTGTTGGCCATGTAAGTTTAAAAGTAAAGGCTCCCTATATTTTCTTATCCTCATTGCTGGATAGACATTTTTAAATGGGGTGTTACCAGATTAGGGGCAGCTGTAAAAGCATTGGATTTTGTGAAATTTTTTTCTGTCTATATTGTGTTGCAGTTCTACTAACCCAGGTCATTGCTTAGCCGATGCTTGCCTTTTCTTTTTCTTTCTACCCACTTCCCTCACATCATGATTTCTTGCCATCCAAAGACTTAGTTTTATCTAGGATTGGGAACAGAATGCTAAAATATCATTTGAGCTCCAAGGAAATGTTGCCACAGCCCCAGCAGATAACAGCTCTGGAGTGTGTTTATCGTTCAGCTTTTGGCATACTAAAGTACTCTAACAAACACATTGTCTTGAAACAAGAAAGTTGAGAAAATGCATCTTTATGAAAATTCTGAGCCATCTGGAAATAAGGTTTTAGTGTGAAAAATAATTTGTTTAGGCAAAAATATTGCTGAAGTTTGTGGGAGTTTTGAGTTAAAATAAGCCTTAGGGTTTTGTTTCAACTTGGTTTTGTGCAGTTTATTTTCTGTCATGCCTGTCATTATCCCTCAATTTCTTCCACTTTGGTGCCTACTCTTTTAAGTAATGCTGTACCTCTTTTTGTAAGAACATAATTAGGTTTTGGGTACCATGGTCTGTTCATTTAAATTTCATACTTTGGAAGGAGTTAATGCAGTGTTCTCTCGATTAGCAGAAGTAGAAGGCATGTCCATCAAAGAAGATCATGATTAATGTGATTTCTCCAAGAAATATATGGGTGCTACTTTTGTATAATGACATTCAATTGGTTTGTTTGAACTTTTGACTTGAACTTCAGTACTTTTCATTTGTTTCATATTAATGAATGATAACGTCCTCCCTCAGTGGAATACAGATATTGACTGATTATGCTTTTCTGCTTGGCCATAGGAGTTAAAATATTTGTAGAATTCCTTCCTGTTTATATTTATTTATCATTCATAACTTAAGTTTGCTTATTATTGGATACATTCCCTAACTTAAACATCTTTGGTTAGATGCATTTTTGAGTTTGAACTAACGCATTTTTCTGTGCAGAAACCACCTGGTCTACTCAAAGTTTCTGCTAAATCTGTTTAGTCACCTCCGAAGTACACTTAAATTTTTGTTATTCACCTTTTTGAGGTATTTTGATTTGCCCTATTCTACTTAATCGAGAGTCTACTGTACTGGATAATAAAGCAGCTAGCACATATCTGTTAAAGATTTGAAATCATTGCAGTGTGCTTGAAAACCTTTTAGTATTTTTGGAACTGATATCAGAACCAACTCATGAAAAATAGTATATTTTCTGGTAGGTATTTTAAAATATTTTCACTTTCATAAAAGCTGATCCGTATATTTAGAAGGTGAAGATTAGTTGCTTCACGTTGTTAAATTATATTGTGTGCCTCTATTTAATAAGAATCATTTTTGTTACATTGGACCCTAGAATGCTTGATTATGCTGGCTGAGATCATGAACAAATGAAGGTGGTGTGTGTTACTGGCTTTTGAAAATGTTGCATTCTCTGGTTATGTGATAGGATTCTAAAAGGATTCTTCCTTTTGTAAGTGATTCTAATTGGAGTGGTTCTATCATTCCTCCAGCATTGTCATATCATTGTCTGTCTCATTTGGGTAATTGATGTCTCATTTTAAATTGGTTAGCCAGTGTTCTCTCTCTGAATATGCATAATCGTATGTCATGTGTTTAAACAGCAAGATGTTGGACTTGAATGGTTGCATTATGAGTGATTAACAAGGTTTATTCTAGAGGAAACGTAAGTCTTGGGAAGTGATTTAATTTTGTGTAGACCGGTGTTTTTGTCTGAAATTCTTATTCATTTTTAGCTTTTTGTGGTTTTCAATGACTTAGTGATGTACCTAGGGTGTATGGCGCCCCTGGAAAAATGTAGGGAATGGTACCCCCTGACTTTGATCTAGTAGTATATTTTCTCTTTTTTGTTCTTGCTTCACATCCTCTATAATTCTTCAAATTGTGTTAGCAGATGAAATTGTTGACTTCAACATTGTCCTATCTTTGGGGAAGAAATCCCTATGCTGTGCTGTGCCACACTCGCTGTATTGACATCCCTGGTCAGCCCTGACACTTGTGGAACGAAAATTATCGAGGAGTCATTGGTAAATTGGAAATTGACTTAATTGATAGGTTATTGTGTTGCAATTGCTGATTCAGTCAGAAAATATATACTGTGGCTAAAACTGGTATTTCATGGAGATGCCACCTATTTTCGAACTTTCTGTAGCTTTATTATGGAAATTGGGGTAAAGTGCAACATGTTCCAGCTGTGGTATCTGAAAATTTACTCTCAAAGTTAGCTGAATTGATTAAATTTTCAAGTTAAATCAGTGCCATTGAAAATTATTGTGGTTCAATATTCTGTGAATGCAAAAATATACTTTTGTGTGACCTCTCTCATTTGTGTGCTGTCGTGAATGTTCAAAGTATGATTACTTTATTAGTTTGCATCACAGTATATTTTACTTGAGGCACTTCTTACAGCTTAAGCTAGTCTAGCAATGTTAATTGCAGTTGTGTTATTCTCCAAGGATCACAATAGAGGATACAAGACAGTATCTTATCATTGGGCTATCCATTTTATTTGGCCTTCTGTGATGAATTTTCTTGGACGTAGTTCATGCATATTAAATTCTGGGATCGCAGTGAGCCCTATGAAGAGGATGGCTTATGGTGCTTTCTATTTTAGGTATTACATAATTGAGAGGGAAATGATATCAGGGTCTACCTAGATAGAGATAGTGAGAGCAAGTTTTTGCTTTCAGAAAATATATAAGTGTAATGTTTAGAAGGACTTCAGAAAATGATGGCATAATGAAGATAAAATTCTTCATGTTATTCTCTTTTTTTCATCTGTTTTTTTCCAGCCTCAATCACTGATGCACTGAAAAAAATGTCACGTAAAAGGCCTTGTTACTCTTATTCAGCTAGTTTTTACCCTACTTTTTATTTATGAGGGTCAATTTTTTCAAAACAAATTGAGCATCATTGTTGGTATGTTCTGTTTTGGGAATGAGAGTTCTTGCAAGGAATATCTGGCAACTTTCACCATCTGATGGACTAGATTCCTTAGTGGCTGGTTTCACTTTCATAATATTCATAAAAAGCATTTTTTGCTTTAAAAATTTACAATTTGTTTGGTTCTCGGAGGTAGCCTGGAATATCATATCTTGGAGGTGGTTATGACATTACAGATTGTGTACTTAAATTTGTGTGATTGTGAATGCCGATTTTGTTGCCTCTTATTTTTCATATATTTTTTCATTCAAGTGGTATCTTGCTGTTTTTATTACTCCTGTACCATTTGAAATGCTGTGTTACCTGAACTCAGCCATCATTGGTTCATCACCTAGGTTGCATTATATGTTTTGTTGACATTGACCTTTTCAGCTAATGTTGAATTCTCATTCATTTTGTGAAAGCTATTTAGGGTCCAGTGTATCATTGTGACATAGGTGCATAAGTATTATGATTTTTTACATGGTTCTGCAGTATTAATTTGAATGGAGTGATGATATTTTTTGTTTAAATGTTTTGGCATCAAGGTTCTGATATTCAATTTTGTTTTGTCTACATAAAAACTTGGCCATTGTTACTTCTATAATGTAATGCTGCATTTCATTGATTCATATAAAATAACAGTGTTTCAACAGGACTGAAAATAAACATTTTATTTATTGCAGTATTCAAATTGCCTACTTAAATTTTTTTCTCCCTTTTTATTCATTTAGCTCTAGCCTACCCATACTTGACATAAAATAATGCATTTTCTTGAGGCACAAGAAATTCTGTCTTGTTATCCCCCAATACAAAACTTTGTCCCATTTAAGGCCTACTTAACCCTCTTAGTGCTGACTCCTGCCTGTGGTACTAGCAAGAAATGCGAAGGAAAATTCAATGAAATGTATGATTTTAGGAAAAAAAATATTGTGAGGTTATATTTAAAATATCCATATGGATTTTTTAAATTGTGTATAAATTGTAATTATATTAGTTATAAATTTGAACAAGTTTTGCATGCGATTCGATATATCAGCCCGCCGCACTTTTTGCTCTGGATGCAAAAGCTGATCTGTCGGCCTGCCGCACTAAGAGGGTTAATTTAAATCATAAAGTGACATTGACTGAAAAATGGAATTATCATAGGAACCTAATCTTTTTAACAATAATGAAAATGAAAAGATTAAAGAAAAAATAATTGATGGGCTCAACATCAAATGTACATTAAGTTGCTGTTCAATACATCTTTTTAAAATATAAGTTAATCGACTACTTGTTGATGCTATATTTTTGTCAATTCTTTCTCTACAAGAGAGGAGTGAGTTAGATCAAATTTGGTTTTGTCATCAATCCAAAGACTAGGCTTCTGGAGCAATACACTTCTTTGCTTTATTTTGTCATAATTCCTTGCTTATATGAAGTAGTTTAATATTTAAAGTAATACATTCAGAGAAGTCTCTGATAGTTTTAGGAGTATGTCTCTTCAAAATTGATAATGACTGGTTGCTGGATCATCAATGACTGGTTGCTGAATCAACCTTTAAATATTGACTCATTTTATCCCAATTTTTCTATTTTATATCATTAGTAAATCTTTTGCATTTTATGTTGCCTTTTTGTTATATCATCAGCATAAGTTTTGTGTGGTTTGACAGAGAAAGATGAAGACACTCTGGTTTTGATTTTAAAGACAATAATCCAATGTCTCCTTGCCAATGGTCTCTTCTTGATACATCTTGCATCATAATTTGGTTGAGGAAGCAAATTTGGCTCAAGAATGGAAGGTAATGTGACGATTCCCATGACATAGAAGGGATCAAGGGTGAATAAAAAAACCAAATGATTTTTCCTGAAGAAGATACCCTGGTGAAAATGGCTACAGGTAATTAATGTGGCCATCCTGTGGCCTCTGCGTCCATTTGTGGCCATGGTGGCAGATTTTCTGTGGCCGTGGCCACAGGGATTATAGAATGCAAAAAATCTGTGGCCATGTCAGACCTGTGCCACTAATGAAAGCGTAGTGCACATGCGCGTCTCTTCCGCCAATAGGAGCCATCTTCTGACAAAAAAAAAGTTGAGTGAAATATCCTGGAGATCTAGCAGTATTAGCACGTGTGCTGTTTGAAGTTTGATTATTTTGTGCCATTTTCATTTTCTTTATTCACTTTGACCCCTGCACCGTTTCAGATTGTTCTATTCTCCTGGTTTTAAGGTTCATGTAATGTTGAAATCGCATACTTAGAGCAGAGAGCCATATCTAATGAAGCAACTACATTCTTTATAAAGCATTAAATACATGCAAACGTTCATGATCCGATATAGTGTAGTGGTAGAGTGTAGGATTATTGAATGAAAGGTCGTAGGTGCGATTCCCCAAGCCAGCAACAATTTATTGGTTGTCAATTTTCACCGTTATACGAAGGTATTAAAAAATGACTTCGAAGGACTTTAGTAGATATCTAATAGCTGTATTCTCTTCTATCCATCAATATCTAATGTACATCTATTATATTTTTTTTTCCATGCGGGTTCACTGCAAGAATTCATAAACGCCCTGGGAAGTGTTCTCACAGCATTCCAGTACAATGCAAAACACACACTAGCATCTAACATTATGTTGATGAATGCTCTCAACACCCTAGACAGGATGTTCTGAAATGCACGTAAACGCTCTGAAATGCTGAAGATAGTGACTCACAGGGCATTCACGAACACTCGAGAACATTGCTGAATGCTCTGTAGTGTGTTTGAGAACACTCCAAGGTGTTCACATTTCTGCTCGAGAATAAACTGGGATGGTGTTCTTAGCGTATTTTTTGCAATTCATGAACACGTCCGTGGTGCGTTCCTAAATGCTCACATTTTCGCCAGAGCACTCACGACCGCAGGTGGCCACTCACGACCGCAGGTGGCCACACATGGTCACAGGTGCCCACACACGGCCACACATGGCCACAGGACCATGGCCACACATTATGACCAAATAACCACACACGGCCGCACACTAATGTGTGGCCATGGCCTCACATTCTGTGGCCATGGCCACATAAATTACCTGTGCGGCCATTTTCACCATGGGAAAAAATAATTTAAAATGGGTACTAATGAAAGAGAAGATAGGAAGGATTGTGTAAGAAAAATATTTCCCATACAAAAAAGAAATACCTAAGTCCAAGAGTACTTACTGGGAGAGAGAGTGATAAATAGATCTATACTTGATTGCAAAGTATCTGAAAAAGCATCAAATCTATGATGCTAAAGTGAAAACTGGCCAAATCGGAGGAGAAAAATTGGAAATAAGAGACAAAAACTACGGACTGAAAAAAGGAAGCAATAAAAGAAGAATTGTATTACACATGCTGAAAAAGAGAAAATTTCTGATTTCACCATGTAATAAATAGAAAGAATTCAGATTTATTAAAAAAAATACACTTCAGGCACTGGTGGCATTCATGTCAAGTTGACTAAAAGTACTCATTCAAGAGAGTACAATATCAAGGATATTTTCAAAGTTTGATTGAAAGGATAAGACCTCACAGATAATTGAAGCAAAGGGCAATATCAACATATCGTACACATTTGGAAAGAACACAAATTACGAGAGAATTAAAGTAATCTCAATACATATATTGACAATATGGCCATTAACTAAATAGTAGGTTGGATAAAGAAATCTATGAAATAGAAGAACTTAGTGTATTTCACATGGGTGGATCCTGCATTGACAAGATTTCTTGTTTGAAAAAATAGTACAAAAACGAGCATGAGAGACCTAGAGGCATATTGTGGATTTAGAGAAAGCATAAGACTCTGTTCTGCAAAAGATTTAGGAAGTATTGGCCAGCAGTTGGTGAGCTAATGCCATGGAAAATATATACAAAAATACCAAACAGTATCAGGAGACAATCTCCAAACAAACCGTTTTATTGCAAATGAAGGGCTTGTTGTGAGATACAATTATTTTTGTCTCCCCTAGACCATTAAATAAGCATGTAAAAGGAGCTCCACTAAAATGTATTTATGAAGAGAGAAATTAATGGCTATTTTAATACTATTCTGTTTGTAGATGATCAATTTTTTATAATAATAATAATAAACTCGTTTATTGTTCTAGGAGTGAACTCCTTTGGAACATAGAAATGAAATACAGTGGTGTGCAAGACAATTAATATGGGAATAAGCCAATCAGGAAACAAAAAAGGGAAGTTATCATATGAATTGCTAACAATAGACATATACAACATTATCATTTAGCAATGTATAAAAAGAACTGAATTTCTTCTTCTAACAGAAAAACGAACATTAAACATATCAATAAAAAAATAACGCAACTTTTAAAAAGGAAATTTAGCTTAACAAATGAAAAGAAAAAAAGGAACTGAACTGCTTCTTCTTACGCAACAATGGACATTAATCACATCAATGAACTGATAAATGAGTTACATGGTCAGCATTCCGGAAAGTAAGTGTGTGATAATCTTTCTCTTAAATATTACCAGTGATGCACTGTCTTTTACCAGTTTAGGCAAGTCATTCCACAGCTTTGAGGCAACAACTGTAAAAGATTTCTGGACTGTAGCTGTCCGGAACTGGGGGGGATACAAAAAACAGGGGTCATGTCTATTAACAACATTAGTGTATTTACTACTTGGGAGAAAAAGATCCATTATATACTGAGGGCTCCCATATTTGAGGAGATTGAACATGAAACAGGCCATGTTATATTTTCTCCTTGATTTAAGATCAAGCCAGGAGAGCCTTTTAAAATAAGGGGTAATGTGTTCATCTCGCCGTAGATTAAAGATGAATCTCACACAGGAGTTCAACAGACGCTGTAGCTTAATATTCAACTCCTCAGTTAAGTCATTGTACACGAGACTACAGTAGTCTAGGTGAGGAAGAATGAGTGAGGTAACTAGTTTCTTTTTTAACTGAAGTGGTGGTAGATTTCTATGGATTTTTAATTGATGTAAAATTGCATTTATTTTGTTGGATACCCTCATCGTGTGTTCTTTCCAGGAAAGATTCATGGTTAATGTCAGCCCCAAATTTTTCACACTGTCACTGAACGGTATGCTCACTTCCTCGACCATTATCATTGGCAGTTCTGTGAAATTTATATTTGATACTATCTTGCTATTACCAATGATAATGGATTTAGTTTTTATGGAGTTTAACACAAGGAAATTTAGCTTAGCCCAAGATGTGATAGCGAATACATCCTCATTTACCTTATTGATAGTATCACAGAGTTTATTTGGAAGACAATGGCAATAGATTTGCAAATCATCTGCGTAGATCATGTATTTGCAGTGAGCAATAGAATTTGGAAGGCCTCTGATATACAACGATATACAAAAAGTGGCCCTGGAACGGAACCTTGTGGTACACCACTAGATGTTGTTACCCAGTTCGATAAGTCTCCTTGAGAATCTTTGACAGATTGACGACGTCCATTTAAGTAGGAAAAGAACCAGTGAAGGGATGAACTTGAAAATTTGAGATTACTCATTTTTTGTAGGAGAAGAGCATGGCTTAAATTATTGAAGGCTTTACTAAAGTCAAACAGGACCAATATTGTCACCATCTTTTTATCAATGGCATACCTAATATCTTCAGTGACATTAATTAAGGCTGTCAGTGTCGAGCAGTTCTTACAAAAACCCGACTGAAATGGGTCTATTAACTGATGAGCGGTTAGATAATCTACTACCTGTATATAAACTACCTTTTCTAGACATTTTGAGGCGGCATAGAAGAATAATTGAAGATGATTAGGGTACATCCTACATAAAAAGAAAGTTCTTTGAGGAGTATGCCAAGTTAAGTTTAGAGCTCAAGATGGAATAAACAAAACATGTGGTAATAGTAGGTACATGTTAAGAATTAAATATGGTATATATGATGTAGCATGTTAATCATTGTAAATACCAAGGAATAATAAAAAATATGTATGGAAGATATTATTTCGGGATTTTAGACAAAACAGAAATGGATAATTTCATACATATATATATATATATATATATATATATATATATATATCTTCACTATAGTAGCTGCCACCCCTCCCATACCAAACGCTCTCTTCCCTTCTCACTGTCATCAATGATGATGGATCCAAATTTCTGCATGATACTAAGGAATTACCAAGAATGCTGGAGAAAATAGGACAAATATGCCACAACACACTAACTTAATCCTCTTCATGGGACAATTTACCCTCCCACATGTGGCCATCTCTAGCATGTGATATCTACTCCCATTTCCATTACATATTTTTATCCACTTAATTTTTGGAAGAAAATTTGTAGGCATATCAGGAAATTCCTTGGGGAAAACTGACTTAGGTATGCGGTACCACAGCAAATAGGGCAGCCTTCCTAGCCAATGCAATGAAACAGAGTCAGATCCCAACCCTAAACCACACATCCTCGATGATAAATGAAAGATACATGCTGAAAAAATGGCAACTTTTGTTTTGGAAAACACCAATAAGCAGTGATTAGAAATGACTGCTCGATCTACATTTAGATGAGGGCAGAGGAATTGATTTCATCATTTTAAATTCACATTTTGCTGAATTTAAACTTGATCAACTGTGTGTTCCCTAAGTAGCCCTTCATCCCAAGTCTTAAAAAGATTATACATATTATCTACATCTACATACTACCCCAAGAGCTGACACAAGGGCATGTAGCAGGAGGTTTTAGGACACTAGCCATGTAAAGATGTAAGGGATAAGGTTTGGGGAAGAGAAATGGTGAATGTATTATGGGACTGTATTTAGTGGAGCTCGGTTTTCCTTGTGATCGCTTATTTTGTGTGGAAAGAACAAGTTCTTGTACCAATCTGTTCAGCAGTATATCTCTTATATTATTGCTTCTGTCAGACCTAGAGATTTAGCAAGGCATCATGATAATATTCTGAGTGAAACACACCAGTACAGAATTTCTCAAGCAAGATAAACCTAGCCTGCAGCCTCAGAGTCTCTAGCGATTCCACCTTAATCCCTGTAAAAGTTGTGAAATGCTATGTGTTCACTCATAGTATTAAATAACAAAGCCTGCAGCTTTTATTTGAATTGTATTAATTTTCTTGGTTTAATCTTTATAACCAGGATCCCAAACGCTTGTGGCGTATTTGAGGTGCAGCCTAACCAGAGCGAATTAGCATCTCTCTCTCTGACTTTTTCATCCAAAGACCTTCCTACAATACGCTAAACAAAACCTAGTTTCTTTAATGCTGTGCCACATGTTTGGTATGTGTTCCCCATGATATATTAGAAGTTAAGGTAATTCTATGATATTTTACTGTATCTGAAGACTATGTTTACACCACCCATGATGGTAGAGGCAGCAAAATTCTTATAGGACAGAAAAATATTAAGTTTATGATACACCTGTAGGGCCAACGTTTTAAGTTGGGGTCAAAACATTCATAACATTTCATTGTGAACACAACAGGTTTAGACACTCAAATAACTTTCACTTAAAAAATGAAAGAGAAGATGTGTGAAATGAAGCTATATTTATTGAACAAATTAACTGTAAACAACTTCACATACATAATGCATCAAGAGATTTCATTATTTCACTCATGAGTTGCTCCTTTTGAGGATTTCATTCCTTGACTGAGCTTTGACTGAAAACCTTCTGCAATGAGCTGAGAACCACTTACTCATCTTTTCGTGCAAAATGTAATATCCAGGTTCAAGCATTATATCTCATTCCTTACAAATCAATAAATACATCCCTCTACCAGCATAGTAAAACTACTGCCTAAAACGGCATGTCTAAATAAATTTTTAGAACTGTCTAGTTGTTTAGCCAGATCAACAATGGGTCAGCAAAATTATAAATTCTCCAGTGAAAAAGTATACCAAAATATAAAAGCGCTAGATTCATCTCATTAGGATACAATTAACTTCATCACTTAAAAAAAAACTTCTCTTATCACCCACAAAATCAATTTTACAAGATACATCTCATTCAAAATCACATATGCATAAATATTTCATCATTAGAAACATATTTACAATTACAGATGATAACCTATAATCACGAATGCACACACACCAGAGGATGTACATGAGAAACACCATTCACCACTCACAGTGGAAAACAAAGGAATTGTAAGAAGTCAATATTCCTAACACCGATCTCATAGGAATTATCAATGTCAATGGTAAAGTTGCTACAAATACTTTTAACATCAATTGAAGATGATCTCTAATGAACACCCAGAAAAATTCCCCTCTTTTGCTAATTACCATTGAGTTGATTAGTCTTGTTGATTAGAGTCACTTATAAAAGAATACTACGAAGTTCCACTAGAAGAAGATAAGTAATCTTTTGAAACATGATAATTTAGTTTACACTTCTCCTTGGTACACTACCGAAAATATATATCTACAAAATTCACCATGAGGGTATATTTTGAGCAGCAAAATTTGTCACAACCAATCAAACATTTTTAATGCAAAACTGAGGATGACAAATGTCTCACACAATAATAAATATTAAGATACAGATTTTAGCAGGCATATCATATTAGAGTGGGTATATCACGCAATGTAACTATCAAGTCCCTGACATAAAAACCTTTCATTACAATGACACAAATAAAGGGTATGAGAGTTACATCCATTACAGTTTTTCTTTCCAAAAGGCAGGCCAGAAAGGAAGTGCATTCTGTGAAACATCCTCAAACCTGCTTCCTACTATCGCTATGGATCTTGCATGAAAAGTGTGTTTAAAAAACTGACTTTCTCCAACTAAGAGCATTGGTAACTACACTAGTATCAATAGTAAATCATACAGTAGCAAAAAAGTGGCCAAAAAACTTACAGGAAAAGCATGGAATGTATAATTTTTTCAAATAAAAAACATCGGATTCCTCAGGACAATTAGTTTTCATTTAAAAAATCATGGAAATAGCATTTATCCATGCTAAAATTTTCATTCTATGTGTTCAGAATTTCAGACAAAGGCTATTATCCAATTTTCACTTTTACGAGCAGAATAAGAAGTATTCTAGGACCACCCGAAGCAGTTATGTTATTTGAAAAGGGGGGCTACTATGTCATACCAAAAAAATGATTGTTTCTCATTCTTCGCCCCAGAAAAAATTCAAACAAGCAAAAAAACAAGTTCACAATGATTGAAATGTGCAAAAGCAGAGCAAAATACTTATCCCCAACTTCTTTCATTTAAATCACCCAAGATTCAAATGTGATTGTCAAAAGCCAACTTGTGGTGCAGATTACCCCAATTAACACTTTTGGAACAACTGATTTATTGCTTTCATTTTGGGCTGGAATGTTCCACTTCAAGCAGTTGCAGCACCCTTTTTCAGATCAAATGATTCATTTTTGTCTGAGGAGGTTTCACTAAAACTCACACATTTAATGTTTACCCAAACAAAAATGGGGCTCTCATGATAATTTCTCAAAGATATCATAAATTTTGCTCCCAGACGATGATTTTATTGCAGTATGTTGCCAATTATATGACAACATTGGGATATAAAATGCTTTAGCTCAAGCTTGAAGGCATTTTAGATACACGTATTGCTTTATAAAAGCTATCACAATAACATAGCGCTAGAACAACAAACACACTAAAATTTACCAGATGATTGATGTATTTTCATGATTCAGAAAAAGGGCCACTAATTTAAATGAGAAAGTATAAGAGAATATCCCATCAGCACTAGCTTCACAACTTCAGATGGTGTTATCTCAACAAATTCATCTACATTCAAATTATGAGAAGGACACTCATGCAGCACCAATAAAACCAGCACAATGAGAAGACATCATAGCAAAAAATCACAATGAAGACTGAGCAAGATAATATTCATACAACTCAAAACTCATTTCTCGTACAACATGTTTCCATGGCCATTCAGTACAATGAATACCACTGCCTGTACAAGAATACTTATCAACGCTTTTATAAAAATATACACAACAAAACACCACATGACTTCATCCAATTAAGTCAAGACTGGCTTATCTTTCAAGCACTTATTGCTGATAAATTAATAATTATGGAAGCTCCTATTAGTTACAACATACAAATGCAAGGCCTTGGGGTGGATTCCTTATCACACCAAGGAATAGTCTAAGGCATAAAGTTATGATAACTAAACATACAAAAATGATGACAACAATCAGTGGTCATTACTTCTTCACCTTTCTGAATAACAGCAATAATTAGATGCCATTTTAGCCTGCACTTTCTAGAATGATGTTGTTATAGACACCAGGGACTGTTAATGCCTAACTTCAAATTTTAGGTGGTAAGCAAAATGAAGACCAGCTCCTGACAAGAACTTCAATTATGGCTGAATAAAGGATACAGCATTTTATACAGAACATAATATATCATAGCTATCAATACATCATTTCTTATGATAGTACCTATATACATACATTTAAATGTAGTGTATGGTACTGCACCATTTTATGGAAAATGGGAATCAGATTATAAGCAACAAAAAGATATTTAAATGTAAATAACAGCACATGATCATTAACCTTTATCACAAAAATTTGAATGCCCTCTTAGGGCACTGCTGCCGAGACTTAATCAGGCATTCAAAGGAAAGTGTAATGGTTTAAACACCATAGTCAGTATGTATTTTTCTGAACCAATGGCCACTGGATCTCACATCCCAGCATACATTTAAAAATGTACACTAATCCCATGAATGGAGAATGATTACAAATCAAGTCCAGGGCAATTCCATTCACAACTCTTCCAGCTCTACTCCACAATTCTTTTGAGACCGCCATTACAAAAGAACTATCATCAAGAATTAAATCACCCATAACATTCAATTGCAGAAAAGACGCACATGATACATCCTACGGAGTCAATGCCCATCTTTAGAGTTTTTATCATTGATTTGATGGGAAATCTCAAAATGAAATTCATGAAACAATGTTAAAGGCTTACAGAGGGAGCACTTCATATATCTGGTATAAATACCTGGACCATGGACCAAACATCAGCATTTCACAATTGCCAATTGCACAGAACCTCAACTACAATTATTCTGGTGTTATGAGATCAACAATACGGATATCTTCCAGTAATAATTATTGCATTCTTAAAATCAACTTCCATCAAAGCATCAACCCCTTAATAACATATGATTCGATGTTCAAGTAAGCTATTCTTCACTATTCATGAAAGTGCGATAATAATTTGCAATTATGAATGAAAATTTTCTTCCAACTTATGAAAATTTAGCAGCTACATCATTTTGAGGTAGGGTTCATTTTCATTAAAAGCTCTTCATGATAGTGAAACAAGAACCAAAATAACTCCCATTCAATAGCAACTATATGAATATTAGGACAGAGAAATAAGACCCACACTATTCCAATACCATTGAATTGGCATCTTTTTTAGCAGTAACCAACAAAACAATTCATTTCAAGTCCCCAATTATAATTAGTTATTTTAATGAAAACAACTTATATGATAAGGAAATGGTAATGGTCACTGAAGAAAGCTCCATAAACAGAAGTAACCACTGATAAATGAATTCTTCCAGTTTTTTATTCACAGACACACCTCTTCTCAAAAAGTCATTTCAAAATCATGACTGTTTCTCATTCCTCCACATATTATTATAGTTAACAAGTTGGGAAAAATAACATTTCCACAGGCATACTTTTCACACTTTGGCATACCTGAGCAACAATTTCCACTATTGAGGATGAAAACAGTAAATGCTATCGAATAATTCTTTCTGTTTGGATTCCATTCTCTAGCATTTGAATCACATATTATTAATAAAAGTTAACTTTATTAACCTGACATATCCAAAAAATTATGCTGATTAAAAAATTCATCGCTCAAAGTCACCCTTAATCTGATGCAACAGATATTTGAAATCTGACTTGTTTCAACAACTGGTCGGGTTCACTCAATAACTGGTCTACATTAGGCAAATTATACTTCAATAGAAACATTAATGCATAATATATTTATCAAAATCAATTTCTTGCAACATTTCCAAGGAGTACATTGAAAGATGCATTGTAAATGAAGTATTACCTATCTATCTTTCATTCACCTAGTCAGTACTATTAATTAGAGAGAATGAACTCTGAGAAAATTCATTGACCGCATTAGCCATAACTTTTAAGGCGTCCAATAATGAACATTGTTGTAGCCATTCTCATTTTTGTGTATTTCACCAGGCCTTTAGAAATATCTACTGCAATGCATCGTGCAAAAAAGTCCATGATATATGCTTAAATTATTACTTATTACATTATGTGAACTTAAACTAAATCACTCTTAGCAATGCCCTGAAGTACAAAGAAAACAGGAAATAGCAGCATTCAAGCTTTTCCACACAATTTTAATCCTTAGATCACTGTCTTCAGTCAGATAAAAGTTTTACCAGACAATTAAATGACTAAGCTGAAATGCAAGCACTGAAGGTTTCAACATGAGATAATTTAGAGGCCACAAAAATACAACTTAGTCACCTTACAGCTAAATGCAAAAATTACTTTATAAAACATTTGACTCCTCTAAATAGTGAGGAGGTTAATAAAATATCTGGTAATTAGCTACACAGAGTATCTAGAGAGATCAAAATATAAGAAATTAAAACAGGATTTCAAATGGGAAGGAACTTTAAAATGCTTTTTAGGCGTATGATAAAATCTGATCAATAGAGAAAAGTGTATTTCTAATTTCAAAACTTCATGACAATGTTAATGCATCATGTCTCATGATGAGGCAAAAATTGCAAACTGATCTACTCTATGACATAAAAGCTTTAATTTGTCCAGTTCATCCAAGGTTAAAAACAGGAACTGATGCCGATTAAAAAAGAAGTCACGAAAATTTGATGAATTAACTTAAAGGAACATGAGTAAGAGGCAGTCATAGGCAGTAAAAAATATCCTCAGGTATACAGGAATAAATGCGGAGTATTGCACAAAACATGGTTTAAAAAAATTAACAAATCAAGTACTGAGTGAACAAAATTTTAAAATAAACACACACTGATGACTAAAATGACTCAATAACTAACACAATGAATTTAATGCCAGTATAGAAAAATTAAGAGATTCAAAGAGATTTATTGGTCAACCTTTACAAGGCTGAGGGTCCAATTATCAGCATTACTAAACTGGGAGGGCCATCAATGAATCTTGGTGAATGAATAAGGATTAATGATAGACAGAAGCGCAAAATTAGCAAATGCACCTGATTAAAATATCAAATATGGATGATATATGAGACTCATAAAATTATTGCTAATGTCAATCCTATTCCCTTTAAGTGGCACACTTATTAGTAATTATTTTGCTAACTCAAAATGCTCAGTTAAATTATTGGAATTCGTAAAACAACCACTTTGTATCACACAGTGGTTTATAGAACTCTCTATCTCACAAGAAAATCCAAGTGAAGCTATTTTATTCTTCATGCTATTGAAGAATAAATATTATTTTTTTATTCCCTAAGTGAAAAACTCCAGTTCAATACTGAATACTTTATCTCCTTCAGATGATATAGACTGAGAACAGTCCCATTAGGTAAGATCATACCTTCCTGGTACACTAACACACAGTAGTCCATTTGGTCAAAGCAGTATCAATTAGAAAACATTTCAAAACTAAAGGAGATGCTTTCCTCTCCCACAAAATCAGATCAAGTAGGCATGTCAAGGTGTTGCATGTGATAATGACGACTTTTATCATTTTGAATATCACCAACAATGACTATAATTTTGACTATAACCTAGCAAAATGGAAGTCTGGAACTAGAAGGCTGGACAACAGACAGTAGTATTAATGACTTTGGTACCGAGCAAATTCAGAGCTTTCCATGAAACATACAGAAAAGCACAAAATAAGATAGTTGCCTGGACCAGGCCCTAGAAGCTGCATAGAGTATTCTGACAAATTAAACAATCCAAGCCTCCTCTTCCGCTATGAATTTCAAGGAGAGCGAATGAGGACACCCACTTAACTTAAGCGGTCTCAACACAATACAGAAATCCAGGGCACCTGGGCTAGAACCCCAGTCCCGGCAAATTTTTTCACTATGAATATTGCACATTTTTATCTCACAGGGGAGTAATCCTGCAAAAGCTACACTGCTTTGGATTTATATTGAAATGCTAGCAGATAGGTACAAGGAAGAAAATAGAATGGCTTGAAAAGAATTACTCCATATATACCAAGATTTCCCTCTGAAATAGGCATCATAATAAAATCACCATTTTTTAGTTCACTACATTAACCTGGTAAAAGGTATTATATCTATGAAATACATACATGAGATTTTTTTATGTCGTTATAAGGGGGTAATCAGCAGAGAAGCAACATTGGAGGGTAGTCGAGAAGAGTTACACGCAAGGATGGTGAATACATGTTCCACAACAAATACAATTCAATAAATTGAAGGGGAAGAAAGATATTTTTCATTCTCCGAAGTTATAAGATTTACCTAGTTCCTATATAATACTTGATTTTTCCCTTAATGCTGATGCAAGAGATATGAGAAAGACATTTATTGAGGCATTTCAGCACTTCCCTTTGAAAAGACTTCATTAATACAGTCTACCTTCAAAGATGAAATAAGCAGCTGCTGAAGAAAAGACAGTTCACATCTTTACATAATTCCTGCTTGAAAAATAGCTCTCATAGAATTAGCTTTAAAAACTTCTACCATGGTTCCCCGTATCCAACAAAAAGGTATGTTGGAAAAAAGCTCAAGAAAACAGGAGAGAATTGATACTACTACAAAGGTATGAAAAAATTAAATTGTCATTCTCATACCAGTTGTTCCAAAATGAAGACCAGGCAGTTTTTATTACACCTTGGTTTTCACTTAGTTGACCATGGTTTCAACACTAATGCATAAACATTCACGATGGAAAAATCAGTTGACCTGACCAGCATACGAGCACTGATATTCAAATTGCCTGACAATTATTAGCCAGTTATACCACCAAGCCATCTTCATTTAAGGTGAATTTAGGCAGGGGTGACTATGAACTATTGCATCAGTACTGCCACAAGATACCTTGATATTGCCATGGTTGACTTAGTAAAAACTGAAGAGAAATACTAAGCCTTTATCTTGGGAAAACATGTAAATTCCACAAAGTAAGACCTAAAATCTTAGAACATAATAACAGGATAGAAAGATTTCTTTCCCCTCTACCCTGAAAATTCGGTACTCATGGATAAACTGGATGTAAATTAAACATGTTAATTCCAGAAAGTAAGACCTAAAACCTTAGAACATAATAACAGAATAGGCAGAATTATTTCCCCTCTACCCAGAAAATTCGGTACTCTTGGGTTAACTGGACATAAATTAAACACGTAAATTCCAGAAAGTAAGACCTATAACCTTAGATAATAATAACAGAATAGGAAGAATTCTTTCTCCTCTAACCTGAAAATTTGGTACTCCGGGACTTATGGTACTTGCTCAAAAAACACGAAAAATGTTTGAATCCATGACCTCTAGTGAGAAGCACAACCAACTGGCTACTGGTAAAAAGCCAATGAGCAGTCAGTCATACCAATTGAGCTACCTTGGAATCACTTCGGTACACGATATTGTGGATATGAACAAGATGACTTTTTTTGAGACAAGGTCATCCCTGTAAATTAGTGTACATGGGGTCAACTTACAATGCCTCAAGTCAACTGATCATTTCCTTCATAATAGAAATTTTGTTCATATAGCCCAAAACAAAGATAATGCATAAAATGCAACCATCTGATTCTCATCCTGTTAGTAATATACTGAAAGTGAATGCTTTCGTAGAAGATGTATGCATCCATAATGAAGGCAATAACTTACAATAGTATACGAAGTATTGACCTTCATTATGGAAACGTGCTCTATATTGAAATTAAGCATAAAATTACTCGTTTGGGAATGATTTCAAATGTGAGAAAGTTTAAGTAAGCCAGAAAAAATAGCAGAACTTTCCAAAAGCTAACTTTGTATCTAAAATTACTGGATTCCATGATTGGTGACACCTCTAGGCTGGATCACATCTACATTATCACAGTTAAAAGCAACACTACAAAAACTTGAAAAGCACAAGAAAGACAATTATGCTCACTTGTCTTTTCAGTACTGGCTTCAAGAAGAGTGAACAGTGGTTGTGACAGGACAGTCATGATAATATTCCAAAATCAGATACATAGTGACACGGTTCCTAAAGCATGGCAAAGGCATGAACGAGGCTGAGATCAGGGGAGTGAAGAAAAACTCTTAAGTAACAAAGAGTTAATAAAAATAGCCTACACACATGCACAGCATATATAAATATAATATTTATATTGATAAGGTACAGTGTTAATAGCCTAATGATGCAAAAATCAAAGCCAATATACCTTCTCCATCACAGTATCAAAATATGTCCCTCTAAAGCAACATACAGCTAGCTACCTTGATGTTTTATATAATACCATTATCATCAGTATTTTTTTTGACATGAAGTCTTAAATTGCTTATGAAGAGATTATTATAAAATGCAGGCTGCAGGCATTTAGCCTACCTTACTCCAATGACTAACATAGGACATATATATGCTCGGACATCAAAAGGGAATTATAAACACTTCATTCTTATGTGGAATTATACCATCTTATAATGTGACACTAGATTGATCTCAGTTCTGAGCATATTTAGTGAAGATAAGATGTCCAATTTCAGGAATTAGAGACAATGCGGCCAGAAGTAAAAATATTCAAGCCTGTACATATTAACTTTCAGAATTTTATGATAAAAACTGCACACACCATCAATCGAAGCTGAATTATACCAATATTTACTACAGGAAAGTGAGCCAAGAGGTAGATTCCATATCCCCAGTCAAATGCCAGTGGCTGAAGTTATATTGTATAATGGGCTTCTTGTCACTTAATTGACATATAATGGTAAAGAAAAATGTTGAAGAATTAAAGTAAAATTAATTAGAAGCCAGGAAAGTTAAAATGTTCAAAGGAGTAGAGAGAGAATAAACCATTAAATAAGTTTAAAAAATACACTTAACATCCTTTCCCATCAAAACTGCACGTGATTACAGCCCTTACACTGAATATTTTTCAAAATATCTCCAGCAGTTGCAAAACTTCTTCTGAAATGATAAGATATATGCATCAACAATCTACATGAATATCTCATTAAGATAGGAAGGTACATTCCCTCTTGAGATGAATGTATTGTAAGAGAATGAGCTAATTTCAGTGATTTCTGCCTTTCCCAAATCATGCACCATCTTGTGAAATTAGGCAAGACCAAAATTTTTGTAAAAGAAAGGCTGCAATAGCAAATCAAGTCTCAAAACGTCCCAGTTTGAAAGACACTAGAAGATGCCATGTTTAACTGACTACAGTAATGGGTATGTTTTAATACCAAACAAAACAGGATTCGGATATGAGAGCACATGATTACTTCATCCCAAAAGCTTTATCCCAATAATATATTTGAAGAGTGCAACACACCTCGGCTGGCCTTGGCAACGGTAGGGTAATGTCCTCATCCGCCAAACCAAAGGCTGCAGGCTCAAATCCTGCCCAGGGGTTTATCACCACCCAGCACATGGTTGTGCGTGCTTCTCACAGTATGGACATTGAGTTGAGTAAGCAGAAGCTGTGACTAATGAATAAATTATTATTGACATTGTTCCATAGTATTCACAGTATGCATTGACCTGGATTGGATTGGATTTTGGGGAGGAGACTGACAGCTAAGGTCATTTGCGCCATAGGGGATAGGCAAGGGATGATAGAAACCCAGCGGACCACGGCTTAATGTCTCATCCGACAGACAGAGTACTGCATGTTAAGTGCCCTCCACAAGACACTCAAGTAGGGATTGGGTTTCCTCTGAAAAACATCCTCCTCTGCAGGGATTTGAACCCTGGCCACCCATATGGTTAGCCAGTACTCTAGCCACCACACCAACACAATCCCCGCATTGACCTGGATCCCATGATAGTGCACCGAGTGCTTTAGCAATACTATTCCAGCCTATCATACATTATTGCTCTTCTGATCATATGCAACTATAAAATAAATTTTATTTCAAAATATTTTTAATATATAGAGAAAAACAAACCTACAAACAATACAGTAACTAACTACTCACATTGTGAATACAAAAAAATGCAAAAGATGAGCTTTACTGTTTGGAAGGTGTCCTGTAAAGCACCTGGAGTTTAAAAAAAATCTATCACTCATAGTTATATGAAATATTCCATGCCTATTCTAAGCAATTTAGGAAATATGATCCAGCTAAGACCTTCAACTTTAATAAAGTAACGTGAATACTTTGATTTAAGAAGAAAAGCAGGGTAATATTCATGGATGATCTCACTTTTTAAAAAGGAAATATTACAAGATACTATTCCACTAAATTCCTGAGAGACAAGCTGCATAAAGAGAATCAGTCAATATGGACAACAGAGTGAAAAGATACCAGGGGTAAATAAAAACATTGACCAGCAAAAATGTTAGCCTATTTGGCATTCCAAGTACAAGTTAAATTTAGTCATCACAAATTTGTATAATAAAAATAAATGCTACAGTCTCACCAACTGAAACTGCAAGCTGTAGCCATGAAACAGCACATTACTTCACCCCTTTACCAAGAGAGAAATTTTTTTAGCAACAGAATGATGAAGCTAAGCTGTTACACGTTTGGAGAAAAACTAAAAAAAACTTTCAAACATGTCTTTGTAAAATATTAAGTGTGCTTTAGACTCTCATTTAAGTTGATCATCATTGTTGGCAGAAGTATTTCCACATAATTTTATAAAATGAAGCCAATATTTATCCAATCTGATTACCTTATAAAGACTAAAAACAGAAACTGTATGTAATTCAGATGGTTTCAGACACACACACAAGCCTAACTTCGCACCCTGTTTCGTGACTGATTATGAAGTTTGATGGTAAAATTCCCAAGGTATTGCATATTTCTAATACAAACAAAATGAACACACCTACGTAAGTGACTCCCTTGATCCCAGGAAAGAGGGCTACTAAAATAAAATCATGGCTGAATTGATTCTACAAGAATTTCAATTTCTTGCTTTGAATTGAAAAAACTAAATCTCTCGGAAATGACCAAAGCGGATGTCAGTAAAATACACAAAAGCATAGCCTTAGTCCAATAAATGAATATTCATGCACATAAAGCACACTTTAGACAGTTACGTGTGCTAATTCACATGAATTCACAAAACTCAAGAGTAGTCAGAGATGAAAAACCCATGTACATGGTACTCCAACCAGCTATCTCAAGGTTAGTGGTTCAGGGATACACCTCACCCATCAGAGATTCTAGCTAAATCCATCCCCAATCAAAGAAATAAAGAGGGTGCACATCCATTCAATGGTATCAGGCTCAACTACGTGGAAGTTGATATTCACAAATGAAAAAACGACTTTGTTTTCTTCCACTGAGTTATTTTTTTGGTACGACATGTTTCGACACATAGAGGTCATTTTCAAGTACCGTTACTTGAAAATGACCTCTATGTGTCGAAACATGTCGTACCAAAAAAATAAATCAGTGGAAGAAAACGAAGTCGTTTTTTTCATTTGAGAGGTGCACATCTCACAAATTTTTGCATCAAAGAAAATAATTATTAGCCTTGATCACTGTATAGTCAAATCTTACATTAAGCTTCAGTGCACATCCAAGAATTTAAGATAATAATATCATGCTAAAATAAAAATAAAAGAGACCTTTAAGTTGGCAGCTGTGATGCACATATCATATTTCCCAGTCTACATGATACACCAGCCCAAACAGGAAACTTTCATAATTCACGTCAGAGTTCAGAACAACAAAATTATTATGAACATCTACAAATAGCAACCGCATAAAAATTATTCATGGTAGAATCCCAGAAACAAACAAAGGATGGAAAGCACATCATTAGTTTTCGAAGGCCATGCTGCCTACTGTGAAAGTAACCCTACACAAAATCACATGCTTGAAAACGAGACATCACCCTCGGTCCAATAGGCACAGGCTAATTTTTTTTAAAGCATTTACAGGAAAAAAGTGTGTGCCTCAAGGGTGGGGAAATAAGGCACATATCTTAACACAATAGTGTATACTGTGTAATGTAAAAGTATTAAAACACACTAAGGTACACACAGGATGAGGTGTAAAACCTGAGCGCAAACTTTTCAGCAGCAAAGTCAATCTAGAGTTAACTTAATACAGTATGCCAAAATGGTCACTGTGAATGATAATGCATTAGTCTTAACTAAATATTGCATTATGTAATTTAAAAAATTCACATTTTTTTACACTGAATTGTCAGCAAGTCCAATTTTAGGAATGGCTCTTTTTTCCTAGGATTTTTGGTGCTGCTATTAATTAGAAGTATTGAAGGAGACCCAGGATCATCCATTGAGAGGATTTATACTAATAACAATAGCATCTAGTTAACAACCTACAATGAATACCATTTTCATCCTTTTCATAACTATTCCTAGCGGATAAGCTTCTCCATGAAATTGGTCATGCATTGATATTTAGAGATACCATTTTAGTTACTTTCTTTACTCCTTTTGTTACTAAATTTTTGTCATTTTGAAAGTTGTTACTTTCATTACCAGGAGAGTGGAAAAAACTATACACCAAATACGTTGCACAACAACAAAAATGATTCTGAATATTGTTTTGATGCCCGATAACTTAGGGTAGGTATGTTATGATTTACAGCATGAGAAATTGCATTTACTTTAGCAGAGAAACAAGTCCTGAGGACATCAAATAGAGATCACCAATGAATGAATTCCACTAATACGACTACATGGGAGACAAGTGGTGAAAAATAGTGTTTAAATTGAAATAGTCAATAAATTTAAGATTCATATGTGAGCAATGCAAGCCGATACATTGGCAGGAGGTAGTTTTTACACAGGCACCAAAGGTTAATATAGTGAGCCAATGGCAGTACATGGGTTACTTAGAATACTTCAATGGTTAACCATTGTAAAAGTAGTACTTGTTTCATGTCAGCCCTTTTTATTTGAGCTAATACGTTGAGTTTGGAAAAACATGAGCTGTGAGCTCATGCATTATCGAGGGAGATGCAGCCCTAGCAATCCACAAGCTCAGTAAAGATAACCTCAATATATGCCACAATATTTTCCATAAACTGAACCAAAGTCTATGATACAAAAAAAACAATTGATCACAGCAGATGAAATACCAGCAAGCAATCCATCAATACACTTAAGACTTCCCTAAGCCCTTTCGGAGTACTTGGTAAATTTCGTCAATAATCATGTAATTTATTCTCCTAAGGAAAATTTGCCAATAATTTGGAGATTAATTTTACTCATGTGTGCATGCATACATCAATGCATAAAGGAAAAGAGAGAGAAATCAAAACTTTTGAGCAAATAACAATGGATAGATACATAGTCAAAAATGTCAAACCGAGTCATTCAATTTTATATAGATAGTCCTTGATTGCCACAAATTACAAGTCATTAGCTAACAAAACTGAAAAAAATGTCAGCTGAAGATAAGACTTCCAATCATAGCTCAGAATTAATGACCCATAGGCATCATGAGTTCCTAGTGGGCTTCACTTATCATCGCATTCTCTTGGTGAAGGTTAATTCTTCCGATTTCCAAGGTTTCAGCCATGTTGTTTCACTCCGAAACAACATAGCAGAAATAGTCCCTTGGACCTGAGTAAGCTTGCAGGATAGCGGGGGAAATGCCATCCACAAAATGAAACAACATGGCCGAAACCTCAGAAATAGGAAGAATCAACCTTCATGCAAACCCTGCCGAAGCCTGAATCAAAACAGCATTCTCTTGGCGTTTATCCAAACTAATTAACTCCCTCACCCAAGAAGGAACTTGATAAGTTTGACCTTAGGGTTAAGAGGTGGGTATGCTGTCCCACAGGCTAACCTGGTTAGCAAATGCCAGCTAATCACTAAAATATAATCTGACTTCAAAGGAACATCTCAGAATTTTACACTTCTGCTATCCATTTATTCATTCACCAATATATTCATATCTGCCACTAATAGGGACATTGGGAGCAAAAATTTGAAACCCAGCAAAGGAGGGTGACTGCCATCCAAAGAATAAGTTTAAAGGAAGACAACAACACAAGAAGTCGTGCATTGACACAAATCAATAACTGCCTTAATAAAAACAAAACAATTCTTCCGACAAATTTCAATGACTATGATTTGCAAATATCCTAATTTTAACCAAATTACTAATAAAGCTTCAGCACTGCCAAAATCCTTACTAGAGACTGGAATTAACCATGCAGCATCCAACTAAGTATTTTAGCACTATACAATAATTACAACTTTGTGATGGAGATTATGACCTACATATACTTGACGAAAAATAGTAACTTCAGAGTGGATTGTTAAATTCTAGTTAGAAAATTAGGAACACCTGCTTTAACCTAATTTACGCTATTATTGTTGCCTTATGCGATGGACAGTACTGAAGTTTTACTCTTTTGAGCGACCTTTTCTGCTCAAGAATCAACACACAGAAGATTAAAAAAAAACAATAATTTAACTGAAAAAGTAAAACGCAAATATTTGATCTCAACACATATTTTAGTCATAGGAATGGACAACAAATATTTCTAGGACATTTAGTACTAATCATAACATTGGATTCCACTTATCACTCAGGACTCAAGTGAGCTTTCTCTCTCTACAGGATAATAGTTCCTCAAAAGACCAAAAATACAGAGAGGGAAAATTTAAAGTTTCTCTTATAACAGGGAAACAAACAGAGTATGCATTAACTCATGGCTTCAACAACATAAATGGGCAACAAAAGGATTTAGGAAAAACACCGTCTGTGAATAATTGAAAAATAAACTCCGTTGAAATAATCCCACCTAGGAAGATTTGCTGCACTGGGTTAAATAAAAGCTTCCATTCTTTACCACAACAAAAATTTCATCAAAGCATTACTGATTAACATAGTCGCTGGCGCTATCTAATGCTAGGATAAAATTGATGGGCATATCTCACACTAGTTCCCTACCTACAAAATTAAATTTCCTTCCACATTTTCTTAGGTATAAAACTTTGCATGCACTAAAATTCGTATAAAATAATGTTGGATTCATCATCATATACACAAAAATGAAAATAAGTTATTAAATACAATTACGCTTATTCGGTACTGATACGAGCATGGAAGTTATAAGATGCACCCTTAGTAAAAAATATATAATTTACCCCAAGCTAAGTTATCCCAAAACAAGAGCTACTAACAATCCAAGATGATATCTTCAATTTGTACACACAAAATAACATAAACAGCAAACCATTTCTATGTACATTTTCCTTTACCACTGGTTCACCAATTATTTCATGTTACAGATATATATGTATATATATATACACACATATATATATATACTTTTTTCAAGGGCCTAAATTATTTGAATCCATGCTTCTCAGCAGAAACCCTTTCACAATCAATATGATATGAAAGACATTCCTTTTCACACATTTAAACACCCGAGTTAAAGTAAAACTGCTAAGCATACATGAAATCCAGAAATATCACCTAAATTAATGCCATTTACACAATTTCCTCATAACAAAGTCATAGGTTCAGGGAAAGCACCGATATTTTAGTCAAATTACAATGATATGTACAATGCATGAAATTCTTCCAAATCTTGCAGCATCATCATAAGAATCAAAGGAATAGGATTATCAATACACATCCACTGTTCATGAGAAGGGTGCATCTTATAATGGAAACTCTCAGTAAAATTAATTTAATATTTAAAGACAATGCTTACAATTAATATAAACATATTTCTACTCAGTCTTATTACCCTTTGATAGGTATTACATTTCATTGTAGGTAATCGAGTTCTAGCACTTTTTATCCCTCTTCTTGAAAACACAGTTCACGTACTACGCAACCACTCGTTAATTCACACAGGATAAAAAAAATATCAAACACACCTCAATCTGCAAAACTTCAGCAGAAGGATCCAAAAAATGAATTTCAATCACAACACAACACTGCTCACTGCCTGTAGCCTTGCGTTGGTGTTATTCCTTGGGATGACAGCATCACTCCAGCGGGAGTAACATAATCACCAATCATCAGACTGTTGTTCACAGGATAGTGGGATGTATTGCCCAATACTAGTTGCTGAGTTTGCTGAAATAATACCAAATTGTTTTATTAAATACCATGGCTTAACAAAAACCAATACATTACATCATGACCTCAAGTACACTAGCCCCAACTAGCTCTGAAAAATGAACTACTATTACATGAGACACAGACACATTACAGTAACACATCAAAACTCAGACAAACTGGGGAGCATTGTCAAAAAAATGTAAATCATCCATACCATTCCACTAATTGCAACCCTGACACACACACAATTTTTTTTAGTATTACAGCCATGCTGGTGATGTGGTAAATACACTCATTTTGCTGCAAGAGAAGCAAATGGCACAAAATAATATGCGTAAACACATACCCATCATGTCGTTACCTTACAGTTAAACACAGTAAAAGGAGCCTAATTATTAACAGTTAGAATCAACATCAAGACAAGGCAATAAGTAACATCAACAGCCTTTGCTTTGACGTTGCCCAAAAAAAATTGAGGGGCAAAACAGGCAGTATCATTAATAGACCATGATCCATTACAGTCACACTAGAGGAGAAAGTAATGATAGGCCTGCAACACAGTCATCTCTGCAAAAATTGTCAATCAACTACGATATAAAAGGATTTTCATTCGCAAAAGTTGTAAGGCAATCTAAAATCTCTCCTCACTTCCTTCACTATCAATGCCATGGCACATGCACCTTGATAAGAAGGCCACCTTAATTTAATCACATTGATAGCACTGTTAATTCAATGAAATTGGTACCACAGCCACTATTCTGACGATTAATTTTTGTAACACGTAATTAAATTTTGAGAGCTTTTACTTTTAACTTCAATCTACATCCAAATTGTGCAGATGGCTGATTTTATCTACCGATGTTCTTCGGTTTGAACTTCAGTATAAAACTTTTTGTTTGGTTAAGGCTCAAACCATTGCCTGCAAATCAGTTATCTATTGCTTCAATAGCATGTTCTAGACTTAAAACCTACATCTTTCCCTTTCAAAGACTTTGATGTGTAATATGCATTAGGTACACTTAAATGTTTTAAGGTAGAGGGGAGATCATTTACATAAACATACATGATAAAAAGTGAAACACCCATTAAAGAGCAATGTGGCACTCTATTTCACACCTATAGCCTGGTTGAAGAGTAATTATGGTTATGACACAATAATAACGGCTTTTTCTTAGCATACTGACAGGCACAACTGGAAAGAGTGAAGACCATAGCCATATTATTCACGTTGAATGACAAGGTGTATATGAACATTGCAGTTCAATGCATTACTTATCAAACCAGTAGTTTTACAAGGGTGATCAATAAGGTTCATTATTAATTATTGACAGGCTCAACTACTGCTATAACTGTCAAATACTTTTCCTAAAACCATGGTGACCATACCTTTAAGGTTTAATGCTTACTAGACATGTAAGTTGCTCATGAGTTTCAACATGGATTCACATACATTAACTTCCCTGAGCATAAATTAGCTATGAATGATGCTTTGAAGAATGAATACCACACATGGAAATACAGAGCACATGTTAATAAAGTAAAATACTCCATTTGAAAAGTAGTCACAAGACAAAACTTTTCATATGGAGTACTTAAAACCCACGTGGCTCTTTGTCGCCTTCTTTCATCTGGTAATCTCATTATTGAGGCAGTTATTTCCCTTGTAACACCAAAATACAACTGCGACACTTGTGAATGTTAACCACTGCAAAATTGGAGTCAAGCTGCCAGCTGATCTTCACCACAATACTACGCTTACCGATATCTTTTTTTGATTTTACTTTGTCAGTGACTGAATCAAAGCACAAGCTGTCCATTCCAATTTGCAGGTAAATCCCTAACTTATACTTCCCCTTTGTACACGGTAAATACTAAGGTATATACTTGGATTGGAAAACATCCTACATCACAGACAAGTGCAGGAACCTAGGTCGACAGAACAGTTTTCTTAAAAATGGAAACAATCAAAAATTGTATTAAGTAAGAGTTTTCAGTCACAGCATGTTTGTTATATCAGGATATGCTGAGTCCATGACAGATACATACGTAATAGGCTATCATCCCTGCCCACCACACAAAAAAGACATTGGGCTTTCTCACAGGCACCACAGAAAATTTCAGTCGTGACGAATATTTTGTGGCAAACCTGTTTCAGTCAGCGATCGCAGGTCATAAAAGACGTGCCTCATGGGCTGATTTCTGCTGCTGAGGTATGAAGGGGCCCAAAGTGCCAACTGTCAACATTCATCCAGGCTAAACTACCACATTAACGGTGGATGCCGGCAAATATGCAGTTTGAGTGCAGGATATCAATCCTCATTTACATGCCCCGTTTCATTTTGCCACGAAGCCAACCTTCTCAAACTCTTTCGCTACGCTAGTAATAAGCTTCATATGTTATTATCAGGACTATGTACAGGAATAATGTTTACATATTTTATTGGTGCAAATCTGATCACTGTAGACTGCCAATGAGTCGGGCAATACATCTGAAAAGTGGCAAAAGAGGGTTGCCAATCTACAGCAGCTATCACAAATGATGTTTTCACAGATTGTAAACAACACCACTGATGGTGGCAGGAAAAACTGGCAGCATCGTCACGCAGCCAAAGATTTACCCAAATGCCTAACCCATTTGGTCAAATGACACAGTTTTTGCCGATATTTGGCATCTGGCCATTGCTGTGAACTTAAGGCTTAAACCGAGGATAATTTCAATGAAATGACTTGAGGACAGCTTGAGAATATTTGTAAACATATGGGGTATCGAGGAATAAGTGCATGTCAACTAAAACATATTTCACATAAGATTTAATTAACATCAATTATAATTTACATTTATTTATAAATAGCACGCTAAGCATTGTACTCATACCAGCACAGTATTTCTTGTGTTCTTACATTGGAGAATGTAGAGCTCATCAACCCCGCATTAATGCGATAAATATCCCAATAAACAGGATTCAGAAATGTCTTATATTGCGGTAGGCTTACCTCTATTTAAAATCATCAGAGCACTCAGTATATCGCATGGAAATAGCCCCTATACACATCCACTAACAATTTGGTGAACTGTCCACTTTGAACTTCTGCCATAATTCGCTCGTTCACTCTAGCAGACTCCAATTTTTAGCCAAGCCCTTGGAGTGTGGTGAGAAATAAAGAGATGCATGTCTTCACTTCTAAGGGAGTACTCAGAAGACCTTCATGGATTGCTCGGCAGCTCACTCTAAATGCTCTGCAGTGTTAGATCTCACTGCACCCCTGGATTGCCATATGATAAATACAAAGTGTAGATACCAAGGAGATCGCTATGATGGTACATATGACAGTAGTGTAGATGTGGCACAACTTTTAGCATGCTTGATTGGATCATACACTGGTACAATATTGAAAAAAAGCAAACTGGTACAGCATTAACCATGACAGAGGAAATGAGTAAGGTAGGGAGCATGATTTTTCTTTAGTACATGTAACTGGAACTATTATACTATCGATTTTTTAAACTATTGTTGCACCACATAAATACCACTCTCATTATCCCTGCCGTCACTTACGACAATGGAAACAGAAAATCCAATAAAGATTAAGGTGCGCCAAGCTACTTCTAATAGTATTTACTTACTGAATTCTAGTCCTTTCATTTCGCATGTCAGAAAGCTTAGGCAAATGTGAAATGTAGTGCCTGTGCACCCTGGAGTCATAATAGCATCAAAAAGGCATATTTCTTCTATAACCCTTTCACTGCGGCATGACGTCCTATCACATCATGGTTGCCTATACCCACTGGCTGATGACGTCCTATCACGTCATGGGTACCGTTAAGCTTTCTTCTTTCGCAGAGGGCGCGCCCCTCTGTCTAGCGACCTTGTAGTGGTCTCCCGTCCTTCAGAACAGCTCAGACAGTCGTACCCTGAAGACCGTTTGGATCTACGCCTATTTTCTGCATCGGTAAAATTTTTTCTTTGAACTCAAGGTAAGCGTGTTTTTCGTAATGCAATAACTCTCGCACACACTATTTTGTGAATATGTATTTCTTTTCGTATTATTTATTAGTTTTGTTTTTTCAGTCCTTTTCTTTTTCTAAATTTTTCGGGAGAAAAAATTGTTGTATTTTGGTGAAAACGTATGTTTATTTGTTTATTAGTGTATATTTTATCAGTTATTTTTCGTCAAAAATAGGCTTTCGTTTATCTTACGCAATAAATTATCAGTTATTTTGTCTGACATTTAATGAAATTTTATATTTTTATATATAATTTTGACTTATATGATCAGGTTAGTTTAGGATATCATCGCTTAAAAGAGTTAACGTTCTTCTTCTTATAATTTTTTAAAGCATTATTTTCCCGGCTTTCACCGACAGCGAGAGGAATTTTCCAATCGTGAGTTGATCTCTGTGGAAACTAAGCATCCGGTGAGCAGTCGTTCTTTTACTTATCAAAGTAAGTATCATTTGCTATTTTATGATACAATTTGTAGTTAAATTTTACCATTTGTGCATGTTATTTATTTAAACTGTCCTTTATTTTAGTCTGTCTCCTACTGCAACTCTACTCAACATCTATCTCCCTCAGTCTTCTTGGGAGAAGGAAGCAAGTTTCAAGGTATTTAGTATTTATTATCTTCACAAATTCATTATTTATAACAAAACACATGCAAAGCATCCATTAAATAACATAGCATTTTTAATTAGCTATTATTTAGGTCAGCTTTCATTTGAACTATCGAAGAACAATTATATCCTTATATGCATAATTTTCCGGGCTCCAGTGGGGTAAATTTTTTTCGCACCTTCTCCTTTAATAATTTTTGAGTCTTCCATGTCAGAGTATTCCAACAACGCTATCTTTCAAGAGTCAATCGAGTTCGGCATCTATTCCATTTCATTTATAGTGAAGACGATACATTTTACTTCTGAATGTCGAGTACCCGCAAAGCTAAACTTCAGTACACACGACGAAGATAAAGAGTAAAATATTCATAGTATACGGTTGCGGAATGTCATTGTATGTACCCAGTATTTCTCCCTTATGCTCGAAATGATCTCATTTTTGAGCGTTTCTCGCTCAACAGAATGGTTTTTCAAGGGACTATTAGGATGACATTTGATGAAAGGACAGTTAAAGCATTCAACATAGAGTGATTATATTTTTACGCGTCTCGGTATTCTGCCTCTTTCGTGAATTAAGTGGAAGATAAAAATACATTTGAAATTTGAACCTGAGAAAGTATTTACAAAATTTTCTAAATAGATCCGTCACGAATGCCATTCGTTTTTTCCCACAGAGATAAATTTAAAACTTTACGATGCGGGATGGAAAGTTAACAAGTTAGAGCATAATCAATATTTCTAGGTAGCAACATCTAAAATGTATGTACAAAAGTCCAAAGAACCATTAGTGCAAGGCCTGAGACAAGGAAAGAACGAGAAAAATTAAAGAAGTTGGAAAAACCCTGTGAAAAGCACGTGTTCCCTTGCCTTTTGGTTTAACCTCTACCGACCTGGGCAAGGGCTCTGCGACGTACAGGGTTTTTCCAACCCCTCTCCCAAATCTCTTTTTTCTTTCTTCCGCGGCAGGCTCTCAGACCACCCCAAAAGTGAGCCACTCTGCTTTTTGACCAGCACCGTGCCGCCGAAACAATAAAATATGGTATTCCCGAAAGGGACGAATTGAGCTGGGTACATGGAAACGGCGGCTCATTGTTTCCTCGTATCTTTATGTCACTGAAGGAGCGCCTTTCCGGAGGGGTTGGGAGATAGGGGTCAGGATTAGATAGCCACGTGCGGGTGGCAGGTAGTCCTCAGGAATGGAAAGGTTCTCTGCTAGAGACCATCGGCGTAACTTGGCTGCAGGGATTTCCCCTCCCCCTCTCCGAAGTGGTCACCGATGTTTGGCATGCGCGACTCTCGCACTCCTTTTTCCCACTTTCTTTCCCCCCTCTTTTCTCTTTGCCATCCCCTCGGGCACTTCCAACAACCCTAAGTGAAGGCGAGTCACGGGACAACAGGCAGGAAAACCCTCACCGCCCACTGAGGCCACCACAGCCGCTTGGGACGACTCGAACTTACTATCCACCCTCCTTTATTCTTTACATATCTCTATTATTCTTTACATATTCACTCTACCCTTCAAAGTTAAAGAAAATCCCCTTGCCCTGCCACGCATTTTACGGTGAAATGAGGTAAGGGTGTAATTTTCAACCTCTGATAGGTATACTTATCTATACAATGATATTTTCCGCTTCAATATGCCCACATATCGCGATAAGCACCGTGTCTTCATTACATAATACATTAGTAGAAATCATAAAATAAATTTTATAATGGGTTTGTCAGGAATTAGCGACGTTAGCTCGATCTAACACTTTCATGTATTCTTTATTGGTACTTGGAATTATAATCCTCCATCTTCACCATTCTATAATTTTTTGCTTCAAATTTTATGCAGATGATTCGACGAAGGACGAAGAGGAAGGCGGATTCTGATGAAGAAGTCCAGTCACTTCCCCCGTCCTCTTCACTGGAGGACCCCCAGCCTTCCACTTCGAGGCAGGATCCACAGCCTCTAACACTTCCCTCCGAAATCTCTGCCTATTCCAGGCGAGAGTACACGGAGGAGGAGATAGCGGATCTTTTGGAGGGAAGTGAGGAGGAGCTGGAGAGCTCGGATTTCTCCGGGGATTCCGAATATGGCGACAGTGCTGAGGACAGCGATGAGGAACAACAACCACAGTCAGGGTATTCGGATACGTCACTGTTGTCTCCTTCTACGCCCGATCCCAGACACCCTGACCACGGCTCTTCTCCTTCTACTCCCGAACCCATTGTCCCTTCTGCCAATCCTTCCTTACCACGTCGCATAACATGGTCCCGGAGTTCAGTACCCCCACAAAATTTCTTATTCAATGAAAACCCTGGCCTCATCACCCCGCCGTCTTCGAGGGAACCTATCGACTTCTTCCGCCTCCTCTTTCCCGATCCTCTCGTTCACGCAATAGTTGATCAGACGAATGCGTTCGCTGATCATCTTATGCAGACGAATGTGTCTCCGAAAGCAAGGATAGGGAAGTGGAAACAATTGACCTATGAAGAGTTTTTAACCTTCATAGGTTTATTGTTCCACATGGGAACTATTCCTCTAAGCAGAATATCAGATTACTGGAGTACTGATATTTTGTTTAACATGCCTTGCTTTCGGAAATGCATGAGTCGTGATCGATTCCTTTCCATCCTGCAAGCTCTCCACTTTTCACCTAACCCCAATCCTGATGACCCTCCACCAAGTGATACCCTTTATAAAGTCCGACCACTTTTAAATTCCTTCCATTCTATAATGGACTCCCTGGTTATTCCTTCCCGTAATCATTGCATTGACGAGACTATGCTTCTTTGGAGGGGGAGGTTGCGATTCCGTATTTATATGAAATCCAAGAAGCATAAGTACGGAATCAAGCTGTACATGCTGACCGAGACTTCCGGGCTTGTTCTACGATTCCTTGTGTATGCTGGTGCAGAAGATTCTGAACTTGGAGGGCGTGGACATGTTGATAACGTTGTCCATAAATTAATGGATGGTCATTTAGATAAGGGCCATTCGTTGTTTATGGACAACTATTACACAAGTGTCAATTTGATCCACACACTGCTTGAGAGGAAAACGCATTGCACAGGAACTCTCAGATCAAATCGGAAAGAAAACCCGTCCGAAGTGGTAAAGGCTAAATTAAGGCGGGGTGAAGTTGTGGATGCCTATACTAATGATGGAGTTTGTGTCTTCAAATGGAAGGATAAAAGAGACGTTCTGATGATCAGTTCCGAATTCAGAAGTTGTATGGTTGACATGCCTTCTCGAAGAGGAGATGGGGTTGTTTCCAAGCCAGAGGCCATTGTTAGGTACAACGAGTCGATGGGAGGAATCGACCACTTTGATCAAATGATGGCATACTATCCTATTGAGAGGAAAACCCTCAAGTGGTATAAAAAGTTAGGCGTTCATATATTTCACCTCATCTTAGTCAATAGCTTTTTCATTTTCCAGAAATACTCGGAAAAAACTCCCATCCTTGATTTCCGAATCTCTGTAATTAAGTCCCTCATTCTTCCGTCCTATGCTACCGATCCCAAACCTGCACTACCTTCCAGACCTTCATTCCATTTCCCAAAAATTATCCTCCTCGAAGGTGGCAAAAAATCCTTCCTCAGATGCAAATACTGTTATTCACAAGGGCGTAGAAGGGAGACGGCGTATGTCTGCCCTGACTGTGAAGGGTCCCCTCGACTATGCCCGGAATGCTTTTCAAGCTACCATAGCAAAAAACGTTGAAATATTCCAGCATTTTTAATTTTTATTTTTATTTTCTACATACTGAGGAGATGAATTTATATTTTAGCAATTATTTATCATTTTATTATCTTTTTTGTTTTGTAAAGAACCAAATATTTCTGTATATTTTAATATGTAAATTAGGGTAGATGAAATTGTAAATTGTATAGAATTAGAGAAATAAAATTCATGGTTTAATAACAGTAAAACTGTATTAGTTTCCTTTATATGTGCTTTCTGATATTAACGTCTGATAATTTTATATGACATATCGCACGCCATAATTTTACATGGCAATAGCACACCATCGTTTATCCCACCTCTTTCTCTCTCTTTATGGGATGAGGTTTTACTGTCACTTGGCTTGTCACACCTCACTCATTGCCAGTTGACTTCTCACCTAAAATTTCTTCACTCAGTAATGAGTGGTTCCTTCCGTCATGAAAATCCCCTCTCTTTCTTTTCTCTTCACATTTCCGCCCGTCCCACTCGCCATTGGTAACTTTTACGCAAGCCGAATTTACGTCTGTCAATTTCCCAACGATCCTCATTCTTCCGTTTACCTTCCTTTTCAATACCCTTCTCCACCCTTTCCCCAGCCCTAGACCTCTTTGCATCGCGCAATGAGTTCGCTGCAAAACTGCGACACATTTCATTTTGATTGTGTCCAGTATTTGATTTATTTGTTATTAAATTGTTGAATTATGCTTAAATAATTTATTTATATTTTTGTAGAAACCAATATAAAGCCCTAAGTTGCTGTTTTTGGAGTTATATAAATAAATAAATAAATATGTTCTGCTCAACTACAGGTAAAAGAATTGCAATTAGTTTCATAATTAGCAGATATTTATGTTGCTCATCGCATAATGAGAGTCGTTCTAGTTTGAATAAAAAGAAAAACTATCCAAGAATGAGATTGCTAAAAATATTTATCTGCCGAAAGTGAAAAAAATGATATAAAAATAAATTATGCTAAAAGAAGAACCAGCAAGCCGGAGTGAGAATTATCGAAAGTATGCAACCCGCATGGCTTGACTATCCCAGTTGACTGATGACGTCCTATCATGTCAAAAATTAAAAAAAAATTTTAAACAAAAATGAAAAGTCCTATGACACAAAAAACTATGATATCGGCTTCAGTAGCGTAAAATGCTACATTTTCTTCAAAAAAATGGTTGTCGTCAGGATGTAAAAATAATCGTTGTATATTGTCAGCATTGAAAGTGATAAACAGATTAGCATGTTGCAATTTGAGCCATGTCATAAGTCTAAGGTCTACAACTATAAGATTCTAGAAGGAGCAAGTGACCATACAGTACTGCATCAATGTTGGCCAGAATTTGGTTTTGCATGAAATGATACCGTAAAGCTGTTAATGTCGCATTTGCTTGTGCTGGACCAACTATCTCGCATTATTGAATAAATCAAGAACTGCCTCGGTTGGAACATTCTGGGACGAACTTCTATCACTTGAACCACTCATACTGGACCTACGAGACACTGTGCACTCACTACACCACCAAACCTGTTTGCTGGCAGCAATTCCCTCAATGTCCTGCTTCGATAGAGGAACCACTAAACAGTTTCCATGGAATTTACCTCTGCAATCTACATACTCTAATTCACTTGAGTTGCGTACCGATTTCCGACAAACCTTGCACAAACTTATATTCGTAGCATTATTCGCACTCTCTCTTATCGATGCATAACCTTGAGTCGAGCAGAGCAAGACGTCTAAACTCGACGGAGGCAGGAACTGAACTCTTCATTAATGAAGCTCTTTGTCTCAGAAGGAGAAAAGTCCTGAATGTAGCGAAGATAGTAAAGAAGGAGAAAAACTACAAATACCTGTGCATACGTGGGGGTAAATTTTAATGCGGAAAGCTGAAAAAGAACCAATATTTGTATTGACTTCACTAGACAATACTAATTTTTTATAATGATAAGAATGGCAGATTACCTCAATAATGATATATTTCATAACAATGAGTTGTCTATAGGGCATCAAAATATCCGCAGTCTTAGATCTAATTTTGATTTATTTGTAGCATATCTACAGAGCCTTACGTATTTGCCCAATATTATCGTACTGAGTGAAATTTGTGTCTGTGAACATGAGCTTGATCGATATAAATTAACTGGGTACAAATATTTTGCTCGCTGCTGTGACAGTAGCCGAGCCAGAGGTGTCATTGTTTATGTTAAAAATACCATTGACTGTCAATCAAAATTAATTGATACTGTTACCGCAGATTGCGAACTGTTGAAAATTAAACTGGAATATATTGAATTTCAATTAATTAGTATTTATAGAGACCAAAATTATTCAGTTGCACAATTCTTATCCGAATTTGAACCAATCATTCACAGTTTAAAAAGTAATATAGTTGTAGTCGGTGATCTCAATGTAAATTTTATGATGTCCACAAATGACTCTGACCATTATTTAAATTTGATGTGCTCTTTGGGATTAACTTGCTGGGTCGATGTTCCAACCAGAGTAACCTCAAAATCGCAACTTACATTGACTATTTATTTACCAGGATATATAACTCCCACACATATTATCTACAAGTAGAGGTGCTCCATGGAGCAATAACGGATCACTCAATAATATCCTTCCCTCTTCGTAATAAGGAGCTGGTGGACAATCAAAGAGTAACGACAGGCAATCAAAGAGTATAATGAAAAGTAAAGAAAACTTGGTAATTCCACATAAATATATATTCCACATATATTTATGTGGAATTACAAAGTTTTCTTTACTTTTCATTATGTGAAGTTGATTCCATGAAGTCTCGCCCGAGACAACGAATTAAATCAAAGAGTAGTTGCCCCCAGTAAAACTAAAACTGATTGTGATCGATTTAGCAATAAAGTAGCCGAAGTAGATTGGAGCCCTGTCTTAAATGAAAGTGACGCAATGAAGGCATTTTCTATCTTTCATGAAATACTTTTACAGACACTATCCTTATCACAAGTTAGTCGTCAGTCATAATTCTGAAAAAAAAACTTAAACCATGGATGATGAATAAATTGCTTAAGAATATTGAATGAAAAAATTATCTGCTGAAGAAACATAGACGTCATCCATCCAATGACAGTTAAACCAAACAATTTGTTAGATGTAGAAATGAATTAAGAAATGAACTTAGAGCAGCTTCTAACAATTATTATTTCCAAAAATTTTAACAAGTCACCAGTAACCCTAAAGCTCAATGGAATATATTCAAAGAGCTATCTGGTCAGTCGCCTTGAAGTTCACTATCAATTTCTCTAGAAATTGATGGTACCATTATTAATGATCTGACCGTATTAGCTCGTGTATTTAATGACTATTTTGTTACTTCACGAGGTAATAATAAATGTAATACCTTCAATGGTATTGATGATTTCATAACTGAATGTTGTGGATATTCGTGCGTTGATTCCATATATTTTGAACCGGTATTCCCTGAGGAGATAATCAAATTAGTGAAATCCTTTCCTCTCAATAAATCACCTGGTATTGACCAATTCAATAGTAAACTATTGAAACGAGTCATTAATGATTTAGCACCCATTCTTGCACATGTTTAAAATTTAACCCTTATAAATGGTGTTTTTCCTGATGTTTTGAAAAATACTGTAGTCAAACCTCTCTATAAAAAAGGTGACCTGTTACTAATTAAGAATTATCGACCAATTTCACTGTTATCAATATTTTCTAAAATCTTAGAAAAGGTGGTCAAGTCTAGATTAGTTAAATTTCTAGATAAAAATCGCTTCTTCAGTCAAAAATTTGGATTTTTATGTGGGAAGGGTATGCAAGATGCACTGTAAAATTATATAACACATGTTTATAAGTCTACTATCTGTAATAAACGTACTGCCAGTCTATTCATTGATATAACTAAACCTTTGACTCCATTGAACATGGTATTTTGATGTATAAGCTTCACCAAGAATTTTAATGTATAAGCTTATTCGACGAATACCACTTAAATGCTTCAAGAGTTACCTATGTTCACGTATGCAGTGTGTAAAAATTGAAAACATTTATAGTGACTATAGGGAGATAACGTGTGGTGTCCCCCAAGGATCTGTCTTGGGACCTGTTCTCTTTTTAATGTATGTTAATGACTTATGTAATTATAAATTCAAAGGGCAAGTTACTGCTTTTGCCGATGATGTCGCTTTAAATTATGACGGCATAAATTGGGACATTATAAAAATCAATATGCAATCTGATTTAATAAATCTACGGCACTGGTTTGAAGCAAATAAATTGGAAATGAGAGTAAGCAAAACTAAATATATGTGCTACAATGTTTGTAACAGGTATAAAATTGATTGGGATTTGTATTATCAATCAAAAGAGTCTGATAAACAAATGTCCAAATTGTTTGCACTTAGAAAAGGTGTCCAGTTTTAAGTACCTGGGAGTAACCCTGGATGAGTGCTTAAAATGGTAGCCACATATTGGAAATATAGCAAATAGTACGTGGTGAACCATAGCCAATTTTTATTTCATTCGGAACAAATTTCCAATATGTTTTCTGAAATTAATATATAATCCCCTCGTTTACTCTAGACTAAGCTACAGTATATTCTGTTGTAGTGGAGCTTACCAAAATTCTATAAGATCCATCGCTTTTCTACAAAAAAGAATAGTTAGAGTAATCTTAAAAAAGACTCGCTTTGACCATTCCTTTCCTCTATTTTGTGGTCTTGGGTTGCTCCCCTTACAACATATATTTGTTTAGAATGTTTTATGTCATTTTTACCTAAGAGTGGTAATACTAGTTTACTATTGTACACTCCTTCTCCCTACTCCCTATGCAGGGCACATATTTCATTGCCTAAGCCAAACATGACATCATTCAAACAATGTTCCTAGTATATAGGACCAAAAGTGTATAATTTATTACCTGTTTATTGTTTTAATTCAAAAACTGTAAGCAAAACAATGAAGAACATATGATCTTGGTTATTCACTAAAGAAAGTGTAGAGGATGTTTTCTTGTAACTGCAATATTATCTGATATATGTACTGTAATTTCAAAATGATGTTATTCGTTTATTTATATATATAACAAACATTTATATTATATGGGCACTATGATAGCTCCATAAAATTATCCTAGTTCCGATATCAGGTCCCTTTTCAACCGTTCATAACATTTAACCTCTAGTAATGTCACTCGAAAGTTCAGGCATTCCATGTCACGACTGACTCAGTGATAACAAACTCCTGACAGAAATGACTAAAAATGCAACTGATACTGCAAATCTATCCTAAGTGTTCAGAACAGTATTAAGTTCCCAAGGTGCAACATGACTCAAAATAGTTCCATCTGCCATGGTTGCCACCAACCCGGCAATAAAAGGCTGGAATGTCTAAACAGCACCAAGAAAACGACACCAGTGTCACGTTCAACAAACAGCTGCAGCAAGCAACAACCAGATGCAACAAGCAGCAAGCCATAATCAGAGTACCTTACTCTCAGCTTTTGGTGCTGGAAGTCCAACCCCAAGAAATAATAATAGCTGGTATGCAGACTGGTGAAACTACTTCTATTACTGCTTATTAAGATATGTTTAGTAATGTACAGAGCATCCCGGTGAGTCAATGCAATGCTTATGCACATCTCCTAGCCTAGTTCTCAATGGACATTTAAACCAGTGGAGAACAATAACTGAGGCTGATTTAATTGAGAGAAACTGTTGATGTGTTATTGACCCTGGTTCTGTAGGAGAGAAGAATTTTACCATAGGGCAGGTGGATGGAGGGCTTGAACAGAAAGGCACAGGATTAATTCGTCAAGCATGTGAGTCCACAGTATACTGAGGACAAGAGTTACCAAGAAAGAGCCTAAGATGTGCAGGACTCACTCAATGCTAAACACAACCTTCAAGATGATTCATGTATGCTGTTAAAGGAATTAGCCTCTTTTGTGAAGTCAGATAACATAATGCAGTAGTTCCAGGCTATAATTCAAATACTGCATTTAGTTGTTAGACGGTGGATTTGTACTATCAGACAACTGGCTTACTGTGACAATAGTGGCCAGTCTTTCATTCACTAAATATGTCTCATTTGTCAAGAGTATAAAGTCCTCATCACAACACAAGATCAGTAAACAGTAGGCTTTACATGAAAGAGACAACAATGAGTCAAGCTGAGCACAAGAAAGAGGATGACACTACCACCTTCAAAAAGAAGCGGATGTCGAAAGTCGTCCAATTCCAGCCCCCACCTAAACAAGAGTCGGCAGCAGATGACAACAGAGAAAGCAGAGAGGAGTAACAGGGATGAATAAACTGACAGGGGTCCTACATATTTTAAGTGCTATGCATGTGGTACATGGGGCCTTGCATGATTCACCATGTAGACAGATCGGGACCGTCATAACAAGACACTGCGGCCAGATACACTAGTGTTGCTATACTTCCAGGAGAGTGTCACGACACAGCTCTCATAGCCATCTCAACAGAGACAATCGGTGTCTGACACCTAGTGTCAGACACTTTAGTGTCCCATTAAGATGCAGCTTCTAAGTTAGCTTTGGTTTCAATATAATTTGTGCTGATAAACCAGAGTTGGAAGGTGAAAGTACAGGTGGTATTATACTGTTTACAAGCAGTAACAACAACAGTATTAATGATACAGTAGATTCCTAATTGGGCCACTGGATATTTGGGTAAGCTGCTTATTCGAGAAAATCTTCAAGACTAGCACCCTATCAATGAATAATTAACATTTTCCCTTCACAATTGTGACAGCATACAGTTTAATTGGGTCATGAGTCAACATATCACTGCAACCAGTAGTCATGCAGTGAATCTATATTAACTCAGCTTTAACATTCTATTATGTAGTTATTACAATCATAAAGTTTATTTTAAATTTAAAATTAGCCTGGTTTACTACAAGTAAAATATATAATAGCAATTTTGAAATACAAGCATTATGGGGCCAAAAAGACCACATGTGGAGTTTGTGTCATTTTTAGCTGGAGGAGTTAAAGGGGTTAACTGTTTGGGAGGCTGGACAGCAGAGGGGGGAGGGGGGTGAGACTGAAAATAGTAGAGTACGAAAAGAGAAAAATATAAAGGAGAAAACAAATCCTAGTTGGCTTTCCATCCATTGTGTGATCCCTACCCCTTCAGTGGTAACAATATACATATTTATTTTTGGAATACTTAGCATATATGGGGCAGTCAATTAATTAGGTCAAAATGCACTGGTGCCAATGTGTCCCAATGAACTAGAATCTACTGTATTTCTGTTGTTGTTCATGTGCCTATACTTGCCACTAATCCAATATCTGTGTCAAATGTTTTTGGCTTGTGATTTGGTGGATTTGTAGTAATATTTTGCAATGAAAGTGCAAAATTTCTTCATGACGATGACAGTACTATTACAGGCACTGTCCTGCTAACTGCCATTCCAAATTGTTGCTTGTACTGGAGAAACTCATTAGTATATGAGATGTTCCCTGCAGAAACAACACACTGTTCTTGATGACCACTTTCCTAGAGTAGATTGTAATACCTCTGCCGCTAAGTTAAGATGAAGTGGACAACAGCCCCAATGAAAATATTATGGTGAGTACTGTGTGAGGGAAAACATTCAATATGACTTGTGGGAATCATTCAGCAAAAAGTAATCAATAGAAATGATTAAGCCCTAGTGTGCATAGATGATCATTCTAAAGTCATGTTTACCTACTTCATTTCATTAACAGATGAAGTTTAAGTCAAGTTCCAAGAACTTGCAAACCCTCAAGTAAAAATAAACCAAGCAGAAAATAAAATTATGAGAACAAATAATGACACTGATAATGTTTTGAGTACGTCAATAGGAAATTCTTAGATTATCAAAAGTCAGAAGGAATTCTGCTAAAAAAATCCAATGGCTGATGACTCGCTTCCATGAGACTAGATATATTTATCGACTTGCTAAGGGTTTTAAGTTGATAAAATGTAATTACCATTCAGAACTTGGTCAAATGTATTATTCAGCTTCGACATTTAAGAGGGCAAAGAAGCAAAGAGGGCACCCTCAGGAAGGTACGACTAGAAATTACGCATTGAGTAAAAATGTAGGTCTTAAGTTAAAAGAGTGAAACAACTCAAGTTCTTAATGTAGACTACATGAGTAGGAATCAGAATTTTTGCATTGAGTTTCCATGGGTGAAGTAAGCCGTATGAGCACTGTGCGATGGTGTATACACATATTTAGCACAACCATGGCATACCTGGAACTACACCATGGGAAATAAAGAAATACAAGTAAAAACCCACACCATCCATGATGTGACTTTAAATAAAATGAACTCCATGTCAATAATAATTGAACGCATGTATTTTTTAAATATGATACAATTATATAAAGATGCTAGATACTGGTTTTCCGACATATAGCAACGTATTTCCAACATCAGGCTGACAACAAACATTTCTGATGGGCCTATAATCCCTTTTCATTTCCATTGGTGAAGTAAGCCCTATGAGCAGAGTGCGATGGTGTATAAATATGTTTTGAACAATTGCGACATACATGGAACTTCATCACGGAAAACAAAGAAATACAAGTAAAAACTCATGTCAAACGTGACAAAGCTTTAATTCAATTGGGCTCCATGTCAATAATGATGGAATGTATTTTTTAATTATGACATATTCATATAAAGATGCTAAATACAAGGCATATCCAGAAAGTAAGTGTACTAGGGTTCTTACGGGCTGAGGAAATTTGCTTTTGCTATGTTGGTCACACTGCCGTGTAGGTTAGCTCCTCTCCTTTCCATAGAAACCAATTAGGTGTCAGTACTTTCAGAACTGTCGACGTGGCATCTTCTTGCTTAAACAATGTCATTGCTTCCTTCCACCAGGTGCGAAATTTGAAGTGTCATCCGCTATCTCGTTGTGAAGGGAAAATCACCTTCTGAAGTTTTTAATGAGATTAAAACGGTTTAGAGTGAAGAAGTTATGAATCGTACGAGTGTGTTTAAATGGTGACGTGAATTTCAACATGGCCGTACTGACATTCAGCACCTCATCACCCACAGCGAAAACATTCAAAACCACGATTTCAGCCAAAAAATCATAGTATCCGTGTTTTGGGACCACAAAGGCATCATTTTGATCGATATTCTATCTCAGGGTGAAACCATAAATGCTGCACGGTATTGTGAGACCCTAAAAATATTGCGAGGGCGATTCAAAACAAAAGGAGGGGAATGCTGCAGAAGGGAGTTTGCCTCACCTCTCTCCGGGTTTCCCCTTCCCCCCCCCCTCCTAGCACCCATTCTTCCACCCCTCTCCAACCTCCCCCAAGACCCTTCCAGGTATATATTTGCTTGAATTTTAAAATTTTTTGTACTTGAAAATGACCTCTATGTGTCGAAACATGTCGTACCAAAAAAATAAATCAGTGGAAGGAAACGAAGTCGTTTTTTCATTTGTGAGGAATATTTACTCATGCGGCACCATCCGGACAAATCGAAAGGGCATGCCACCAGGCTTTGACCGCAAGACGCTCAATAGTGCATGTTTGGTGATCTTCACCCCCTGCCACACACCCTCGTGATGGCTCGCAGGGTATTACGTAGACATAGACGCTAAGAATGAAGCGCGATGACTTGCGTGTTTCAGTGAGAAATCACTTGACTACGTTAGCTTGAAAAGACAAACGAGAAGTGTTCACGCTGACGAATATGCATAGTCCACCAAAGGAAGGGAACTTCTGAAAGAACTTGGAAAGGCAAGCAAGCCAGCCATTGTCGAAGACTACAATCGACACATGGGATAAGTGGATAAGGGAGACCGTATGGCTACGAGCTATGATATAAGCCGTCAAACATGGAAGTGGACCAAGAAGCTCTTCTTTCATCTCCTGAATATGACAGTGCTGAACAGCTGTGTGACCTTGCCCTCATGCGGGGGACAGATGACACAAAGGCAGTATCGCCTCGCTCTCGTGAGGCAACTGATAGAGAAAGACACATCAGCACTTCCCTCGATAACTATGCAGAGGGGAAGACCAAGCTTGGGGGAACTGAGCTGCGCCATTTAGAGGCAAGAGAGTGTAAGCATCGGCCATTGAAGGGAAGTTGTGTCCGATGCTGTGTGTGCTTTCAAAAAGGGAAATACACGAGAACGCAAATGAATTGTAAAATTTGTAATGTTGGACTATGCATTCTTCAATGTTTTGAGGAATTTCACACGAAATAATAATTTCCTACTGAGATATTTTTAGTTCTATGGAAAAGGATACATAAATCCAATAAATTTGTATTCTCTAACTTCTTTTATGGTTTATTTTTTCAATTACTTTTTCCTTCAATATCCCTATTGCAATCAAGTATTCATTTTTCACTATGTATAAACTTTAAAACGGTTTTTATTTGAACAAATTCTGACAAGTAGTTCAAAAGATAGAGGTTTTTTCCTGAGACACTGGAGGAAAACTTTAAAGGGCCAATTTAAATCTGGCAGGGAGGGACTTCAAGGGGTATTTAAATCCGGCGTTTAAAGGTTAAGGGCAAAGAGAGCATAGATAGATGCTATTAGCTGAGTATGAGCAATGCCAATCAGAAAAGAATGATCATGATTATCTTTAAGCAAAGGTCAAAGAGTTGGGTGTGAAAGTACAGAGGAGACCAAGAAAAGTTTGTATTAATTGATATTTGAAGGGTAATCCCAATGGTAAAAAAACAAAGATTATGAATGTCCACTTGCCAATGCATCATTTTTAGTGAAACAAATGGACATGGGAATAAAAATTTGAAAATTTTTTAACATGGAAAATTAGTCACCACATTCATAAAACAATTGAAGGAAATCTAGCTACATTAGCTTTAACAGCATACGAAGTAAGAGCAAAGGTCAAGGTCCAATAAAAGAAGCAATTTTTGGCTGATATTCATAAGAACTTAGGAGTAAAAAGATTCAAAATGCTAAGTCCCATAACCTATCAAAAGTGATACAAAAGCAAGTATCTCTGACTGCAAAATGAACAATGCTTTGAATTTTTCGATAATCAACACTACCATGGACTGCTATGACACAAGTAATAACTGAGAAGATGAAGTGTGAAAAAACATCAAAGTAAGAACAACAAAGTGAAGTGTAGAGGATGAGGAAAATGATGCAGGTAAAATGTGTTTCTCAAAATTTACTCGGGCTTTCATCTGGGTGAGTTGGTACATGTTGGCCAACGTTTCAATACTCGACTCGAGCATTGTCCTCAAGGCAGAGGTGAATGCCGTGTCTGGTGAAGGGTCATCGATATATACCGGTGGGGAGGACAGGCGCAAGATCAAGTGGTGATTGGCTGGAGGGTATTTGGTGCCATTTCTCACTTTCTTTAAAATGGGTTTCCAGGAGTTGCTTAAGCAGTACCCTGAATGACGATTAACAGTGTTACTGAGTATTCTAATTTCAATTTTAACCATTCAACCCCAGTAACCATGGGAGCGAGTATTCAGCTTAGTGTCATCAAAATTAATGACATGGTCAGGCGATACCATGCTCGGTAATGGCTGATTCTTCAGGTTTTGCTCCAGTGGTTTCTGGGATCGAATAGTTAAAGAGGCAATTCCAACTCAGGCTTAAGCAACTCCTGGAAACCTATTTTAAGAAACTGAAAAATGGAACCAAAAACCCTCTTGCCATTTACCACTTGATCGTGTGCCTGGCCTCCCCACTGATATATATAGATAACCCTTCACCAGACATGGCATTCACTTCTGCTCTGAGGACAATGCTTGAGTCGAGCATGAAAACATCAGCCAACGTGGACCAACTCATCTGGAAGGAAGCCAGAGAAAATTTTGAGACACTCAAATGCCGGGAAAGCATCAGATCTTACTTCAGGTAAATGTATGCGTAAGCTTAAGCAAGCCCCTCATTTGGTCAAAAAAATTACCAAAAAACTAGATATTTTAATGCAAAATTTCAGCTCAGTAGAATGACAGCAACCATATAAACTGGTGTACTTAATTATTTTTCCATTATTACTCCTTTTTGGTGAAGTCATGCTCATGGCTTGACATAGATGACATAATATGGCTGATACCCTGAATGGTATAGAGACAGCACTTTTTGTTTGACTAGTCTAAAAGTGCCCATAATACAGGGAAAACACTTCCATGAGATTGTATAAGGATATAACAACTCTGCTACCCATTCATAATAGCACTCTTCATTTTGACAAACAGCCAACAATGTCTTTTCTTTGGCATCATTCTCCTTGACCTCCATGTTATTATTCTAACCATCCAAAATATCTTCCCATTTGGAGTGAAAACAGTAATTGGAACAAAATAAAATTTCCTCCATTCGTATTTTCAGGGCACGATATAGAAGACATAACAAATAATGGTATGAGATAAATCTTTTTCCAAATAGGCTGAGTCCCTCAGTCTCCATACTTATGATTGTGAGATGAAGAGGGCAACTGAAATGAGGTTGAGCCAGCTACCACCATAACTACATAGATATTATAAATAAATGCCTATCATAAGTGCCCATAGCAGTTGCTCCTCTCTATTGATCGTAGATTAAGTCAAGTGAACTATTATACAGTAGACCCTCTACCTTACGAACTCCCGCTAAATGACAAACTCCGGTAAACAAAGAAATGCTATTGGTCCCACCAAGTCGTAAACTAGTTTTACGTTCTCAGATTTCTCTCTATAGGAACAGAAGGAATAGGCAAATACGGTCCCTATAAGAAATTTTACTTTCAATTGAGTTTTGCAAACCACTTTCCCAGAATTCACGATACAGCATTGAGCATATAATTTGCCCCTAGAGAGACACAACGTGCAAAGCACCTCCGAGGAACGAACTCCCGAATAGCGAACAGGCAAAATTTTAGTCCCTTGAATTTTTTTATTCAGAGGTGCTACTGTATAATTTAATTTAATACACACTTAAGTTTTAACTACAATTTTAGCTTTATATACACTTTTTGAACTGGGAGGAAATTTCTCCACCAACATGAACACCAGCTTGAAAGCATTTGGAAATAGAACTACAAAGTAATAATTGTAATAGAATAATTTACAGTATAAACCTATTTTTTCTGAAATAATGGCCAAAACTCATGTTAGCACTTAGTCATAGACCAACATAGCCAGGGGAAACAACAATAAATACTTTGTGCAATTCATTAAAAAAGATCAAAAATAAAAAACTCTAAAATATGAAGAGCTAATTTTTCTGTCCTGACCCAGACAGAGCAGACTTCATATTACATTGTTTCTAATGTATTACTCCCATGGTCCAGTACATCTTCCATTTCCTACTCTCAACTCCTTCCCTTATCCAAGGCTGGAGTTCAAACACCCACTGCTACAGCAGTGGCAGAGCAGTATGTGGATTTACAATGTATTTATTACTTTACACATGATTACAAAATAATGGAGAACCATAAAAGCAAGGCTCCAATGTTAAAATAAGACCATTAGATAGGTTTAAAGGCAAAAAAATAAAAATTAATCTGACATTTTTTATCAAAAATGAATTAAAGCATGTAAGGATACAGGCTGGACAAGAGGTCTTCCTATACATAGTCTTTCAGTTGTACAATCCTAATATCAAATCAGGGATGTTACAATATTTGAGCATGGAGAGTAAATATCCGATGACTCAGGAAATAACAATAGCATAGCAGGAGAGATGCTGATAGACAAATTTGAACTAGAATGTGATGCAAATCATCCACACTCCGGCCCCTTTTGCAACCCTAGTGAGAATAGGCTCATTCCCTCACAAAATCATGAAGCAAGACGACTTGATCCACCCTTGATCCCACAGATAAGATAATACAGTTATGGTATTTTCGTAACTTCCATTTAATAGAGTGACAAAAGGAAATTCCACATTAAAATATTTCACTTGAACTTAATCATGCAGTACTACACATTAGGGTAAAATATAATCTTACATGCAAAACTTGTTAGGACAAATGCAAATGAAAACTTCACTATATTGCTGTAATCAGATCTTCCATGAATTACTCACAGGAAGAAAAATAAGGTAAATTCCATATTGAAATGATTTACTAGGAACCTAATCCCACAGTATTATACAAAGGGTAAAATATAATTGTGCATGCAAAACTTGTCAGTAAAAATATTAATGGAAAACTCACTTCATAGCAGTAATCTGATTTTCCATGCATGATTCCAAGGAAAAAAAAGAGCTCAACATGACTCACTTGTTACATGAGTTAGTGCTAAGTTGACTTAAGATGAAATTAATAATGCGAGCTACAAGAAAATAAGTAAATGATTAATTTACAGGATATTAACCCAAAAATTAGAGATGATAAGAATATTCTTATAGTAATTACAGCAACATATGTAGCTAAAAATTTGTCAACAATTAATGCTATGGGTAATGATAATCAATAATTACTGCTAGTGCCACCAATGCATTTTCATTAGTACTTGTCTTGGAATTACTACAGTGACAACAGTTTTGAGAGAAATAAATGTGCAGAATTAGAGAGGAAGTCCAAGAATGGAAGACAATAGGTAAACCATGAAGGACGTCAAAGTAAATGGTTATGTTGGAGAGAAGTGGTTGGCTAAGAGAAGAGTGGAGACCCACTGCAAACCAATCTTCAGATAAGATGACAACTGATGATGAAGAGAATGGTTTCAAAGAAGTGAGTGTTATGTATTAATCTTCTGCATATTTTTGATGTCTTTCAAAATATCTTCTTTAGCTCAAAGGCCTAGAGTTCAACTGAGAGGTAGTAACTAGTCATATGTTTCAAATGTACCATTAGCAAATAGGCAATGTCAGATAGATTGGAATTTCCTTGGGTATCAGATGATAATTATACGCTTAATGGTTGAAGTTGTGATGATTACATGTTTTCTGCAGAAAGAAAACACTTGATTGATTATAAGATTTAATTGAACAAGAACATTTCAGTAGTTAAAGATGAAAAGGTGATGTCAGTGACAAGAGAGCAAGATTCTATTATCTAGAATTAAACAGAGGTGAAGACTGAAAAAAACATTGTATTTTGAAGGAAATGAAATATTTCTAGGCTGGGAGCATGAAATAATTTGCTTTCTAGAGGCTGGACCAAAAAATACTTCAACATTTCATGGGATTAACTGATCGACGAGATGTTGAAGTTCCACATTGCATTGCAATAATGAAATCCATCACTTAAAGCAGATAATGCCAGAGAAAAATGAAAATTAAGATAGAATTAGAGATGATGTAAGTGAGAATTAACACTTGTCTAATGCAGGCTACTGGATATATAATTGAAATTCAAAAACTACAAAGTAGAACTAGGAATTGGAAGTAAGAGATCACTGTAAGAATTTATTCATATGTAATTTTGCAGATTTGTGAAAAGATTGAATAGCGCAGAGTGCAAACAAGATTAATGAAAATGAAAACATTGTATATATTGCCCATGACAGCCAAATTTGCAGATGCAATAGAACATCTTAGAATAATGTCTTCTTCAGTCAGCAAGGGTCCCAAAAAGTTAGTGACAAATTTAGATTCAAACCACAAATATTGATCCGCATACAATAGAGAAACTATGTATTTGGTCAGGCAACAAGCAATGAATTCAAGATTAGTGAGAATAATGGTTAGAGAAAGGAGAAAAGTACAGACCAATATCGATTCATAACAAAACAAATTTTCAATAATTTAAGGCCATTAAGTATACAAGGTTAATAAAGGTGCACAATTCCAAGCAAAACAAACTTGATCAAACAGATCAATGGGTTCTGCAAAGCATGGATCTGCCAACCATACGGTAACGGAGTGCATAGCACTAGACCTCTAATAAAATTGACAAGCTTGGAAAGGGAAAAGGTTGACAACTGCACCATTTCAAGCTTAATTTCTCTCAATGCTGCTTATTCAAGATGAACAATAGATAAGACCCTAAAACTCATTATATGAAGGAGTACAAGACTCCTTATGGCCCAGGATGATGTATGCTGGGAATTCAGGTAACTTTGAGAGTGAACAAATGACTGTAGGTCTTAAAGATTGAATGCAAAAGAGGAAAACCCATTTCTAATTCTCTAAGCAGAGTATGTAGAAAAAAAACATTACCCCTTCTGGCATTTCAATGCATCAAAGGCAAATAGTTGTTTTCGATATCGAGATTGGTAAGAATGATAGTAAGATGTGGGTAATTGAAATTATCATTGCATAAGTGGATGATTTAGAAGAAATAGGATGAATGTTAGTCAATGACAGAAGGAAAAATAAGGAGATTAAAAGGCACGCAAATTCCAGATGGAAAGTTGTGCACAGTACGTAGAACATATCAACAGTTGAAAGGTAGTCTAGGGAAGCGAAATTGCTGAGTTAAAAAGTTTTTTCTCGATTTCAATGATTAGTAGGTAAATATGAACATAACAGGATAAGCATGAGAGTAGACTGAACACAATGGGAAACCTAAAATTTGATGGAGGCGAAAGCAGAATTGATAGGATTAAGAATGAGTGAGTCATGAAAGAATATGGGTTTGATGCTCAAGGAATGGACGTACACAAAAAAAGTGAACAGCAATCGGTATAGCCATTTTGAGAAAATTGAAGAAAGTTGAAAATAGAAAAGGACAAATGACAGGGGAATAAATGGTGTGAGAGGAGAGTGTAGACCATGAAAGTCACAGATAAATAGAAGAGAATGGGAGGAACAGGAGGAATATTAGCGGCTGTATTCATGGAGTCATTAGTAAGCTAGTATCAGCTTAGTAGTGCAGTACCTTGAAGCCACACAACAGAGATTTTGGGCGAAAATACCAAAAATGATGCTGGAATTACTGATCTCAAGTCAGGCGGACGTAGCATGTAGTATTGCTACTAGATCAAACTCAACATTTTCATTATTTGCTCTTAGTCTGTGAAGCCCTAATGTGGTAATCAGTTGTGCTTCATGTGTGTTTTATTCAACAAAAAAGAAAAGGGTTAGTGAGGTGATAGCAGAGGCTTCAAGCATCGAAAGGTGTTTACCACCACTTCTTCATCCCATTTCATCAGTGCTATCTATGCCTCATGGCATAATGAAGTGCATAAATAAGAATGTGTGTGATGACTTGTTTTTCAGGATGTCTATTTCATTTTTAAATTCTTTTGGCCATAGTGCCATTCACTCATGAAATTAGATGGACACTCCACGAGCACATACCCCTTTTTTAAAGAATGCCTGAGGAGGAAGCCTAGTAAACAAGTACACATGCTAATTAGTCATAGAGATTATTGCATCCAGCAAAGTGCTTCAGAGTAAAAGACCTGATCATATTACTATAGTGTTGTCATAGAAATGTGAGTCTCATATTGATATAAAGATACAAAATTGTTTTCTTGCCAAATTGTGATGATTTCACATAGGCAGTAAGCATAATTTCAAGTCTGTTTACATCAGAACACTGGTCAGTTCACATTATGTCGCAAATTCCTATTCCATTTCACTTTTTTTTCTATTTTGTTTACAGAAAGATGTTATGGTTCACACACTGAAAGATGTTCATTCAGCACTTCAGTACTTAATAACATCTTCGTTGTATTTCGTTCTCCCTATTGCATATGTGAAATTGGTTTCTTTCTATTTATTGCACAAAAAGAATTCTTGATGGGACAAATAAGTACACTAATTAATTAGTGTCAATGTCCGCTGTACCATGTGCAAGTTCATTTCATATTTACAAAATGATGATTAATCTGGGAATGAGAGGAATATTTTTGAGTGAATTTTTTAAACATTTTCTGAGTGAATGAAAGTTAAAAGCCATGAACTAATGGCTAACATTTTCCTTTTTAAGTGTATTTTTATCGACAGAATGGAAATACATCAAGACAGACCCATGTATGATTGGATATATCTGATACCTTCATTTGAATGGGCGAAAGTACGAATGAATGGATTAGTTATAGTTTGATTTGGTGATGCTGTTCTGTGGCCAAATGATTTAACTGATTTTATGAAGGATCTGTGTAAGTTAGTGGAGTATTACTACATGTGGCAAAAAATATAGTTTATAACTAGGGATGGACCGATACCAGAAATTGCCGATACCAATTCTCCTCCACCTCCCCCCCTCTCCGATACCATTACCGATACTACCTACTTCTAGGTATATTACAAACTCAATATTCCACCACAAACATTTTAAGTTGGCTCAATCAACTGAGAAACCAGATTACCGAAACAACCATTATTACACCAGCGAAACACTAAATTCACAGAAAAAGTTTGGTGAAGAAAGGTGATCAAAAGAAACGCACTCTGTATTACATTGAGCTGATGGCATTCGGTACTAGAGCACTCTAGTGGCAGAATTCGACACCTCGTTTAACTGGCCGAGTTGGCGGTAAAAATCTGAAAACTGAAAAAATCTGATAAACACTGATGTGACTACCGATACCATAAGTATCGGCCGATACTTCATATCGGTATGGGTATTGGTCCATCCCTATTTATAACAAGCAAGTAACTCAGGATTTTTCTATGCAATTACAATCAACTATAATATAAGATTAGTCGGTATTTTGATGGCAATGATAAAAAATGTACAAATTGGAGTTGCAAATAGCGCCCTTGTAGAATGAACATAACTTCAAAATTCTGGATATTGGTACTTTTTCTTATTCGTACCTAGTCATTTTTGTTGTTTAGTATCCCCTCATGAAACAGATGAAGAAGATTATATCAGATTTTTTCATCCAAAAGAAACATTTTCGAGATATCATCAAAGAAACATTCCCATGGTATATTGATTGCATTTTTATTCGTTGAGTGAGGATGTTAATTTACACTTGGCAGTGATTTATGTATTAAAAGAGATCAATAGCAAAAAGTGTTCAATTCTAGGAACTCAGCATTAAAATAAGATTAAAAACATAGTTCAAAGTAAAATATCAAGGGAAATTTTCTTAGGCTTCTGAAGAAGAATACATTTATTACTTATGTAATGTAATAACAATGGCTTTACATTTATAGCCTTAATTGGCTTTAATTGAATAAGCAATATTCATGCATGTCATATGAATTCATGTTCAATCAAGCCAGTGGCAGCATTGTTTGATTTTGTTAGGGTGCATAATTATACATTCTGCAATGATAGGAGCACACTTAGTAGCTACTAATAGCTCACTGGAAAGTACCTTTGAACATCATTGTTTATAATGTGACTAAGTGCTCTTAGTAGCCAATGAAGTTAGTCACATTACTAATGCATTTCAGCTGAAATCTATTAATGTGGCCATAGGAGTCTTGGGAGAGTGAGGTAGTGTATAAAACAATTCCCTAATGTAATAGAAGTGAGAGAGATATGCGCAGATATTTTCATACAATCAACAGCTGTGAGCTGCCTCAGAGGCATGTGATAGGATGCTAGGAAACCAGGCATAGAAAGGGGGAGATTATGGAAAAGGAGGGAGGAGAGGACAGAGGTGAACTGGGTGTAAACTTATTGCCTTAAGACAGTGTCACACCATTTTTTACAACCACTTAGAACATACGGAGGAAACTATCAAAAGATAGCCAGTCTCCAAGGACAAGCAATGGTGAACATTTAAACTTTGTACAGTAGAACCTCGATCTATCGTTTTTCAAGGGGATGGGCAAAAAAAACGATGGATGCGGGAAAACGATCAATGCGGGAAAAGATTTCCCGGGAGCCAAAACGAGATGAAAATGCGAGAATTTTATGGTAACTTTTCACAGTAGAGGGGAATCTTAAAGGAATTTCTCTTAAAAGCGGGAGAATTTTTAAATTTAAAGAAAATACTTAGTGCATCTCTAATTTTTCCTTTGACTACTAACTGTTTAAAATATTTTATTAGCATTACATATTCCAATGGCGTCTCGGATGATAAAAGCAAATAAACAAGGTCCATTAACATGTTATTGGATGATCCTCAAGCCCGCGCACTGACCTATCCATGCATAGCATTTATTCGTTTCAAATATCCTTGAGGGTGAGAAGGGCGCCTAAAATTTGTTGGGGAGGATGTAACGTTTTTTCGCGCTTTCTATTGTGCTCCGCTGATGGAGGAGTGCCACCCGCTAAAGATGGAGTGAGCTTGATGCTTCCAAGTGTACTCTTGTTAATCTGGAGCAATCGCGTAACCCACGAGGCATAGAGCAAGAGAGGTGTAGCAGGTTATCGCCATCTGGTTCAGAGAGGCAAAAGTTAGCGGGCAATCGGGTTGAAATGAGGAATTTCGATAACGGCGGTTGGAGTTTGGCTTGGCATTACTAAATGAACACGAATTTCAAAAAAATAAATAATTTTGATGGGCCACGGTGCCAAAAAAAACAAAAAAAAACCATTTCTGGCAATGCAAGCCCACGTCAGACAACGGACGAGAAGGAACTTAGCCCACTCTCGCAGGACTTCCACTACGACAAACCAATGGTTGAAACATCTGCGTCACCTTCAGCCGTCTTAAAACACCTATTTTGAACAGTTTCGGCTATAGGCTCAGAAATAAATACTTCAGGAAAATGAATAGACATAAATACCTACTCTAACTGGCGAAACATGGAAAAAATAGAAAAAGGAAAGAGCACAGAGCACGTAGGGTTTGGCCGCACTTACTAGGGGCCCACGAAGTGACCATGACGAAGGTCAGGGAGTGACTGAATTGCCGAGGTTACAAGCCACGCCCGCTGCCCTCTGGTTGGTTCCGCGAGAGTCACATGACGAAAAACCCCACCTCCCTCCCTTCCCTCAGCCACTCCCCCGTTTAAGGCCATGTGGCGCACGTCATTTGAAATAATGCACTGGTTACATACAAGAATTGGGTGAGACAGGTAATTGGGGGACCCTGTTTTCCGCCGGGAGGGACAGGGCAGGTGGAAGAAAGACCTTTGACCCTCACGACCCTTTCCGCGGAAAGGGCCCCACCGAATGAGGTGGTGGAACGTCAGTTAATTTTGCTCAAGTTTTTAATCGGCTTAAATCTACAGAACAAGTATTGTATGAAGTTCGTCCGTTATTTTCTGTTACATTTGATACCAAACACCAAGGAAATCCGTTGATATTTACTCACATGAGTTATAATAGATCTCGATATGGTGCCGAGAGTGAGCGTATGACAACTACTGTTAAGATAGCATTGAGAGGATAATAGGAAGAAAGGTTAGAAGCTCATGGCGAATGAATGACGCTTAAGAGCGAGGTAGGGACTCGTTTGGGTAGGAAAGGAGGATGCCAATTGTCCTATAGGAAGGAGTTTGGGCCATAAAGATAAGAAGGGACTCGGACAGTAAGGGCCAAGGAGTTCCGTGGTAAGGGCTACCCGTCCGTCCTGCGCGGCACGTCACCTAACTCCCTCCCCCTCCTCCTTTCCCGCCGCAAAAATCCCAAAATCTTACTTCGGTGTAAATTTTTCAAGACGGCGAATGATAGATGCGGGAAAACGATCAATGCGAGAACGATAGATCGAGGTTCTACTGTATACCCTATGAGGGAATGGAGCGATGGGTTTGTATGTATTCATGTAAAAACACATAAGATCTGGACAAATTTCCAGAAAAAAGGGACATAAAATGCTGTTTAATGACTGAAAACGAAAAATAAGTTATTCACACCTGATGCATCAGTATGGTAACAAAATATATCTTAAAATAGAAATAAGACACCATTATAACTAGAAATTATTATTATTATTCATGCAGGATTTCATGCAAAAATCACCTTGTATACATAATGATGATAACTTGTAACTTAGTTGTTGTATTATTATCATTATTGTTTATTTAGCCTGGGTTGGATGAGACGGAACCGTCCCCTCTTCCCCCAACCCAGTACATACACAAACACCCATGTCCTGGGCAGATAATATTCTACCCAGGTGGGACTCGAACCCGAACACAATAGAAAGGAAAATTGCAAGTTCAAAAACCAGTATATTGGGACTGTTATCCAGACAAAATACTCCATACATGTACCATGAATGTAAAAAGTAAGAAATAGAACTCAGCTGCAGTGACGCACACCAACTGATATTGAGCTGGTCAAATTCACTGGCAGTAAGATAGTGACATAAAAAAATCTGCTATGGAGGAACTTCAAACGCAGAGCTTGAGTCAACACAGGAGATAAGATGCTAGAGCATTTCAACCTCTGCTCAAAAGCATTTACAACTTGGTGCCATAATTTAATTTATTATTATTAATTTCACTGCATCAACAGCCCCTACACTGTTTTGAATTGGCTGACATAATTTCCAAAACAGTGCTTACAAACATGTATTGTGAACTTGTAACAGAAACAAGTTTCTGAAATTTGAACCCAAACACTTAATTCTTAATTCACGATGGCAATGCATCTACCTCCAGCCATTACCAGAGCAAAAGGCAAAGCAACTCAAGCTTTATAAAGCTAGACATCAGCAACACTTTTACTCTTCAGTTCCATTTAGACATTTCATTGTAAGGAAGATTAAAAATACAAATATGTAAAGTTGTTGTTTTAGCTTATTCTCAGGGGGATGCTAAGAGAAATCACATTTTTGCACTCTTCCCAAAGAGTAATGTGTATTGGTCACTTTGTGCTTAGTTATTTTTGGGCAGTAAATATAATGCAGAGGGCTAGGCATCATGAATTGAACTTACAGTCCTCATAGGGTTGAGGCCATATGACACCAACAATATAGCAATGTAAACATGGAAGCACAACTCGATCATCTCTATAATTCCGACACGAGTTAAAATAATTGAAATTTTCTGTGAGATACAAGTAATGCTCACTTTAAAAAATCTTTCTTTAGCCATGACACAGCCCATAATATTTACTCAATGGAAATATTTCTCATTGAGTTACTGTTTTCATGAAACTATTCTGTGACAAAACCCTGTTCAATGAATGTAAACTTAAAAAAAAGATGTTTCCCCTAAGCTGGTAACACTAGTTGCATGGAGTAGTCCATCTACTAATTTACCCTGCATGCAGAGGAGAGGGCAGGCCCTGCCTACTAAATTGTAATAATAGGGCTTACCCATCTCTCACCACATGCCACCATCTTAGTAATATTAGCACACAGAGCTACACAGAGGCCTGTGTCACTGAGAATTTCATACAACTTGCGTTTTAATTTTTAGAGTAGTTGATACCATAAAAATGTTGATTTAACATTACAAAAAAATTTGTCCAACTTTCGTCAATTCAATGAGAAGATAAAACAAATATAAATCTAAAACTTTAGCAGAACGTAATTTATAAAGCAAAGATTAAAGGAGCATAAAAGAATCTTACCAACTAAAACAAAGACTATAGCCATCATTGTGTCAACACAATGAAGCACAGTAGCAGTGCATAATAATTAGCACAACATCACAGGAAAGTGAACTTGCATACAACTCGGCTGAGCTAACATTATGCAGTAAACTTTGCCTTCTCAGGACTAATGATTCCACATTTTCATTCAAATAGGTATCTAAAACGCCTGGTGAACATACACACAAATGACTTTACTTTTAAGTATTAAAAACAAGGACAACCTTTTACACAAAAAGAGATGATTCACAAAAAAAGTTTTATTACTACTTGAAGAACTACAGCATAGAGGATAATAAACACATAATTCTTATTCCATCACACAACTCCTACTATGTATTCCAATAATAACTGGAAGAGACAACACTTTGTCCCACAAAGCTTAAGTTGATAGGGAAAGTTACCCCAAAAGGATGATATACAACTGACTCACAACATGCCAAACAAAGTAAAAAGCAGCTACATTACATTGTTCACCCTGAACATGATGGTAGACCATGCCATCAAAATGTCAGTGTAGTTCAAGACCACTATCGGCTGGAAGCCCGAGATCTCTTCAAACTTACATTTCATCAATATTCATCAAAACTACTCAAATGACAAAGCTCTCAATTACTACAAGCATACAATCTAGCCAAGAAAAATACTTCATCATATAAATGAAAAAGCAACTATAAGCATTATTCATGGCCTGAGGATCAACAAATACAAAGCAGATAACACACAAAATAAACTATACCAAAACAATAAGACCAAATGTAGAAAAATATAGGAGATTACTCACATTATCTATTGAAGGCTTATCCACACCCAGTCACACACGAAGCGGACACAATATAGTGATCCCCAAAAAAACAATCAATTCATATAGGGAATAACAATCAGCACTTACCGAGGACGTGAAGAGGGTTGGGGAGATACCTCCACCGATAAGTTGCGTCGCTTGCGTAGACGTCGCAGTTCGCTGACCGACACGCTGCCTTCCCGTGCTGGATATAGATCCCGGGTGTATATTAGGTTGGTTACCTAGGAGATCCAAAATAGACATTTTTCATGAGAAATTATGCAACTGGTATTTATGTATCACAAGGAAATTTAGCAAACATGAATTACAGTAGGTTTCTAACAATTTTTTTACCACTCCTGGCAAAAGCATGGCACTGTCATGTACATCTTATAAACAACTATAACTCCCTGATTATCACGACAGAGGGTGAAAAATATCATCATCCATTTTATATGATTCCCATTCAAATGCTGGAGCCTCAATAGTACATGAAGTGCATGCAAAATCCTGATATGAATACAGGCTGCATCTCCATCATATACCACTTTCTAATGAAATATATTCACAATAAAGAAATTCTCAGCAAAGTTTTCCCTAAGGTGTACAACACGGATTATATGCTATTGAAAAGAATGTCAACACTGAAGACCATCCTATAAACAGAGGATCACTGAAAGTACCCAGTAAACACAGGATAAAATACTGTTGACACCTGTGTACATTTTTCCTAGACATCATAGTTTATTTGTTATTTCATCCAACATTCTACAGTATCACCACTGTGCTATACCAAGTATTTCTTTTTTTCCCTGGCTTTCAACACCCAGGACATATTGATAATAAAATACATGATCACCAATAAAAAAAATGGTAAATGAGCCCAAAAGAATGGGAAGGAAAAAGGATCGCTCCTGAGTGAACTTGTTCCCATAGATGAATGGGTTTGCACATCTCTAATGCTGACCATCTAGAGGGTAATGATACATGTTAGGTCTAAAGGCCTGGTTACCTTACGTGTTTACGTATGAATGCATGAACCAAATAGAGCAGCTTCTATTTTCCTGTTCATGCATTCATACAAGTTGGTGTGATTATATGGTGAATTTTCGCGTTCAGTCATGCGTTCATGCATTGGCACATTAACTTGCACAAGTTAATGTATCGTGTAACCAGGGCTTAAAAAAACAGGCAGCAAGCTAGGACAAAAGGAGGCATTGACCTGATAAATCATAAAAACAATATCTCAGATAAGCTGGAAGTTAGCATCAAACACACACCATCGGAAAATATTTACATACAAGAGTACATACAGATTTTAGAGAGGATTTTCTGAAGTTGGCGAGGACTAGAAAATCTGAGATAAGGAAAAGATACAACCAGCATGAAATTCACCACATAAATCATTACTTTGGACTAGTATTCAAACCCCAAATATCACGTTCAGTGCCCTAATTAGTTAAGCTACCCAAGAATCCTTTTCCATTGTGAATCTCATTAGATTCCCTCCAGATCTGGATTCCACTGAAAAATCTCCATTGTTCAGGGTTGGAACCAGGCCTTTGGGAGGTGGAGCCAGTACTCAAGCCACCTCACCAAGTTGATACCGATGTAGTCAAGAGCATAAAACTCATGCCAATATGAAAATTACGAAAAAAAAGGACACAAAAACTATGCAAGGGAAATGTTAAATGTCTCAAACTTATGCCTATAACTAGATTGAGGTAGCTCTGCTATGTGAAATATGTTTTGAGACTTCAAATGGTAAAGATACAGAATAACAGATTGTACTCATTCCCATAATACCTTTTCCAAACAGCAGTGTTATAACAGTTTTGGGGTAAATTTGAATGAATTCTTTCAAAATTTGGAACCTCCTTGTTAACCATTCTTAGTTATTTTCCAATGAGGTGTTACAAAACCTTTCCACATATTTCATTATGCTAAACTGCAGGCTTTAGAAATCTTTCTGGATAAAACTGAAACTTTTTACACACATTACCACAGTGCATTAGTGGCTATGGAGAAGGGACTGCAGGATCTAGTATTACACCTCTAGGTTATAGAGCTGTCATTAATTTTGTGGAGCAACTTAATTTCCATTCATTACGGTGCCACTTACCTTCATATTCAATTCAACATTATGACCCCAGTACTTCTGCAAATATGGAGTCAACAGACTAAATTAGAGCAAATTTTTTCAACATCAAATTTTAGCCAGGACTGTGCCCCATTTTTAGAAATTTATTTATTATTTAAAGAAAAGGCACTTCTTTCAGCAGCAAGATTAGGTGTTGATGACTTCATAGCATCACATGGCTGGATAGACCATTTCAAAATTCAATGTAATATTGCCAAAAACAGCATATGCAGCAAATCTGAGTCTAGGTCCTGAAACAGTTTCTCACGGGAAGTGCCCAATTTTGCATAACCGTGCTAATGGCTATATGCTCTTAGACCAAGAGGTCTTTTCTGTGATGTACTGCCAAACAAGACCTAAGACTTCAAAGAGGATCTTGCCATAGGGAAAAACACTGCCAAGCTCAACTCACTGTTTTGTTAGGTGCTAATGCAGATGGCAGTAAGAGACCGAGGCCCTTTGTAGGAGGAAAATACAGAAATCCACATAAAAAAATGTACGACCTTGCCTTAAGCCAATGCTTCCAACAAATATGCATGGATAACATCTATCATTTTTGAAGGACAAATGCATTGCCTTGATGCAAAGTATTAAGGTCAAAGCGATTAATCTCACTCTGATTGCATCAGAGCTCTGCAAGCCATGAGACCTTGAAATCAAGGAATAATTGATTATAATTTTTCCCTACCAGTTGTAGTTACTAGGTTTAGGTAAAATCCATTCAAATCAAATAAAATCATTAAACATTTGGTAATGATTTTGATTTGATTTACTAAAAAAACAATTTCCCTTGATCAGCATTTTCCCCCAAATTAAACTTTTTCTTTTGTCCCCAACAAAAGTGTATAAGAGAGGTTTTACTGGATATCCTGTATTCCATCTTCTACAAAGCAACTGGCATAGCACCAAATGCTCAGATAAAAATACATTAGACACAGGAAAATGGTGAAGCATCAGTCTAGAATACTGACATAAATTGAATGCAATGAAGATTTGGCTTCAGCACAGAAAACAATTTTCATCAGGATTAAAGAAGGAGCATAATAAATACCTAATTATCGTGCTGCTGGTAAAAGGTCGCATCCTGCGAGAAGAAGCTCTATGGTGTATTTAAATCAATGGCTGAGATTGACGAGTCCTTTTTATTAGGTTCTGATCATGCCCAGAATAAACTGTGGAAACAGCCTTCTGTATAAACCATATTACAGCTAAGTTATGGACCATGATTGGTGAAACTTGGTGCTGATCTGTAAACCTTGTAAATAAAGCTTCACTAAACTTTTCCTAGACCATTAAAAAAATTTTAGGAAGAAAAGAAAGCTGTAGATACTTACCAAGTCCTATTAGATTGGCGGCAGTCTGGCCAGCATCAATGGAAACCTCTCCAAGTCCATTGACAGAGATACCATTGACCATGTTCACCGCTGATGGAAATAAAAAGATCATAATCACTCCTAAATATAACACACTCTCATTGTGGCAAGAGAATAACAGCAGTAAACGATATTCTTAAGGTAATACTCGGCGGCATAGATAGATAATACCAATGACTACTTTGTAAATCTTTGTGAGCTTCAAAAATAATTTTCTAAAATATTTTAGTTTGAAAGCCTCTTTAAAATATATACGCTCCTCTTATATGACAAACTACTGACTGCAAGCATAGCAAAACTGGATTTCTCATCAAAAAATTAGCTTATTCAATCCAAATACATCGAGTAAGCTAATTTGAGTAAAAGTCAAACGTTAATTTTCATCAAAAAATACTGACCAAAATCAAGTTATGGTAGAATGAAAAATAAAGCGCTAATTTCCCCAGCAACAACAAAAACAGTGAAGGCATTTGTATAAACATTAAACAAAATTACAAGGTTATTAGACCTGAGATTCGAGAGTATTTTTGATGAGGGGTCATTTCAGCAATCTTACTAGGTAGACAACAACAATATTCAAAGTAATGGTGAATAATAATGCAACAAAGACAAAATGTTACTAATAGGAACAATACAAAATATTCACTAAATACTTTAGAGTTTCAAATCGATGAGCAATGCGAGACAAGGGTATTAATGACGAGGGGTCATTTCGAAGATCTGACTAAGTAGGTATAATTAACAACAATATTAAACATAATGGTGAGGAGTATTGCAAAAAAAACAAACACCTTTATTAATATGCACACTACTGTCGGCGCAGAAATTATGTGCACTCGAGTTTGGGTACAAATAAAACGTTAACGAAAAGACTTACAGAGAAACTAATGACACCATCATTTTTCTCATTCATTTCTACGTTATGTAATAGTAAATTTTATTTTTTTGATGAATTTTCATATTTTTTACTACAGTTATAACGTAAAAAATACCAGTTATTTACGGCGCGCGGGAAAAGCTCCGACTTTGATACGTTGTAGCTCGAACACAAGATCATCAATGTCAACTATATGTATGTAAATGGAGGATAGATATGTTTGATATATATTGTGCGAGTTGGAGCTATGTATGTTTCATAGAAATAAAGTTATTATTAATTTTTTAAAGTTATTGCATTTCAAAACTGGGGCATCGTAAGATTTCGTTCTTGGTCTTGTTGCAATTCGCATGCCTTGAACGTTTCCAATATGTTATTGTCCAAAACATCGATAAGCGCGTTTAATTTGAGTGATATTTATAATGGACGAAGTGAGAGGTCCCGTTAGGCGAAACGCCTAGCCGAATCGGTGCTGTGTTGCCGCGTACACCCGCTCGGGCCCCCAGCGCTCGGCGCAGCCTCGAGCTCCGTGTTAGGAAAGGAAAGGTTTGCAGGCTTTAATTTGTGCAAGTTATCCATAACGGAGAAATGCAATGAATTTTTTAATTCCCTCTAAGATGTATTAGCAAGACCCGGGTTTTGGCAACACGTGCCATCGTCAGAACCTTTGTCGAAACTTGCGTCTTGTTATTAAACTTCAGGTGGATTTAACAAGCCATTTTATTTCTCCGTACTTTGTTTGTACACAGAGCTTTATTCTAATGCAAACCTTTATCACCACATTACCGCTACCGCATTACTAAATACCTCACGTGAATCATCGCCAAAAATAACTTGCAAATGTGAATGAGCGAAATGGTAAGGAATGCGATTACATTCTTAACCTTTGAAGGGCCGCTTTCCAGGCCGGCTTGGGCAGGCGCCGAGCGCAGGGGACCCGAGCGGGTGTACGCGGCAACACAGCACCGATTCGGCTAGGCGTTTCGCCTAACGGGACCTCTCACTTCGTCTATTATAAATATCACTCGATTTAAATTAAACGCGCTTATTGATGTTTTGGACAATAACATATTGGAAACGTTCAAGGCATGCGAATTGCAACAAGACCAAGAACGAAATCTTACGATGTCCCAGTTTTGAAATGTAATAATTTTAAAAAATTAATAATAACTTTATTTCTATGAAACATACATAGCTCCAACTCGCACAATATATATCAAACATATCTATCCTCCATTTACATACATATAGTTGACATTGATGATCTTGTGTTCGAGCTACAACGTATCAAAGTCGGAGCTTTTCCCGCGCGCCGTAAATAACTGGTATTTTTTACGTTATAACTGTAGTAAAAAATATAAAAATTCATCAAAAAAAATAAAATTTACTATTACATAACGTAGAAATGAATGAGAAAAATGATGGTGTCATTAGTTTCTCTGTAAGTCTTTTCGTTAACGTTTTATTTGTACCCAAACTCGAGTGCACATAATTTCTGCGCCGACAGTAGTGTATGAATGACAAGGGGTCATTTCGCAGAGCTCATTAGGCAAATATAAATATTATATTCCAACTAATGGTAAAGAATAATGCAACAAAAAAACAAACATTTACTATTTGGCATATTGTGAAGTGTTTTTAAGGATATTGCTGAGTTGCAAATGAAGTTCATCGCAAATATTTCGGAGTACTTCTCAGATAAAGCAACGGACAGCTGACAAGTAGCTAACAAGCTAGCCTTGATTTGATTGACACAACTCATATTCCTTGCACAAGAAAGTCATATGAAAAGATAAAAAACAGTTATTTCAATTATTTATCACCTTTCATAATTAAATTATCACTACTGCTCATTTGTCATTCCTAAGAACGAAAAATCACATTTCACAGATGCATGATACCTTCACAAAAGACACCTATGGAACACTAATCACAATTTTTAGAAACTTATCACTTCATTTACCTGCTCAATTCTCACTCAAATGCATAATCAATTATTAAGCTCAAACACATTTTGCACTATTTGAAAGAAAAATCCTCTGCACAGTGTATAGGCGACACATTTTCTGCACACCGACTTCTCACAAAGACGTCTGTCATTTCTTGACTGCATTGAGCCAATGCTCTTTCATGGCTTTATTGTCTCGGCTTTATAGTCTCTTTCTCACTAGCGTAACTCATGAAAAGAGCTCTTACGACAGATAATAAAGAAATAAGCGACAAATAAAAATAATACGACATATAATAAAGAAATTAAAATACTTCATTCAGGAATAATTACTGATAAACGTATTTATCCCCCTTCATTAGATGAAGTCATGGTTTGTTTACCATTGATACTACAGTGTTCATGTTGTTTACATTCAAGAATATCGTGGCTAAGTAATACTAATTTTACTAGCCTTGTTCATTTTTTGTAGATGAAGGCATTTCATTCTTTGGTCCACTATTCCGCACAGGGACATCGCGTATTTCATTGGCTGATCCAAATTCAAAGGGATTTGCACGGACTTGAATGAAGAATTTGCCATACACCATCTGTATTTGGATAGCAACCACCTTTAACACATCTACCCTGAGTTCCGTAATTGCCGGGGTCAGTATTTTCAACCAAAGAGAGTGACTATTTCATGTGGTCATTATTTAATGCCCAGAGTTCCATAATAACCCCTCAGATTACTTATTGGCAAGTTAATGAACACATTAAACAGGAAAGCACCAGTAGTAACGATGCAGTGACCAAAGAATTTTACCTGCATCATATTCAAATTGTACCAGGACTGTGAGAAATCGACATGCTAAGGAAGAAAACATACTAAGAAATAATGTCCTAACCAGGTTCTACTGGATTCATTTATAAAGCTGTATATCTAATTTCATTCTCTACAAGCAGAAAATGTAACGGTAAGCAATATTCTGTATTAGATATTCTACAGTAGAACTTATCCATATTTCTGCACAAAAAATCTTTGTTTCTCACATAGAAATCATTACTTTCTAAACACACTGTCGAACACCTGAGCCTTAAATAATGTATCAACAACAACATTGAGGTAATACTCGACAAATATGTATCGCCTTTAAGGGGCAAAACCAACCTTGTCTCGCACCTTGGGCATCCAAGTGACTCCAGTAATTCTCACTTGGTGACGTTGTATTTTGGCCAGGGGGAGCCTGGGGTGCCTGCCCCGTGTACCGGAAGTATGGGTTCTTCAGATCAAGGGTGTTTGATGATCTGGTTCCAGTCCCCTCTACACAAAGCTCTATTGTAACATCATAACTTTGCCTGTAAAGATAAATATTAGCCATTTCCATCAGAACCATAACTTTTTACAGAAGCCACTTACTCGAAGACAACTGACCTTCCTATTCTATCAAAGATAAGCTATCAAATTGGCACTTGTTACTTTTTTCCCAGTATTTACAGGATTGCAACAACACAAAGAAACTCAACTTTACAAAAAGAAAGAAACCCACTATTTATCACAAGCCAACAAAAAGTAGTAAAGGCAATTTTACAAACAACCAATCACAAGAAGTATAGTTCACAGTGTCAGCCCCTTCCCACTAATTTTCACTAAGCGTCTAGTTTACCGTTATTTTACTCAGCATACAATGAAAAAATCAAGAGATAGGAGATCCATTAAAACATTATGATTTAACAAGAAAATGAACTGGATGATAAAGAAGTCTAATAATTTTAAAAATTAACTTCACCATGCCAAGCTCAGTCTTCCCATCTCTTAGACATGATTTTTAAATTGTGCCAAAATGTGAAGTGGTGATATCCCCTCATGACATTGAGTCAGTAAATTCGCATTGTGACATCAGCTGCCACATCACACTGACCATGGGCATACCCAGCATGAGGCAGCTGCTCAGCAGAAGATGAACTCATTTGCTAAACCCCTAGCTTTGTGGACTTAATAAACACCAATCAGAAACACTTTTCCACAGCTATCCTTCCTTCCCTTACCCTGACATGTACTGCCCCTACCTAGTTCAGATCCTGGGTACACCCATGATACCAATCCTGATGCCAGAAGAACATAGGTAATGTACATTTGAAAACTTAGATGAATCAAGAGTTGTGTATACTCACTCCAGTACTCAACAAATCAACCCAGAGGTACCATATGGTACTAATTTAAAGATAATTGAAAAAGGGTACTGTATTCCTCTGTCATATACATGTAGTTTACATTCATCAGCTGCCAATATTAGTTTGCGCTACAAGCCTACTTCTCACGCCATAATGGTGACATCTCAGGCATGTTTTGAATTTACCAGAGCATTTGAAGAGATTTAAGCTTTTATGGCCTAATATAAGGAGGCATGTTTATGATAAGTTATAGATATCCTATGCTTTGTATCTTTTAATGCACTTTTCTTTGTTTCTCATGGTGAAAAATGTAGAGCTAATGTAGTAGGGCAATGATACGATAAAGATTAGTGCCAAAGAATTAAAAAATTCCATTGTACTATTCAATACCACTAAGATAATGAAGGGTCAAACCATGGCTATAGACTGTACCATATGTAGAATGTACCTAGAATGCCAATTGAGTGGGTATTCCAATTCATTATTTAAACAGTGATACGTAATGGGAGAGGAAAAACATTTGTTCAGAAAGGCACTTGAATGAAAATCATCAATAATAATTCATTAATTTTTTAGATTTAAATTACCATACATGAAGCATTGGCTGTTCTACAAGAGAATGTGGTCACCTAATGGGGTAAAACTTACACTAAGCCTCCCGAGATGACTGAGAACTCTGGCTGTGATTCAAGAGAAGAGGATGGTCAAGTGAACTATTTGTCAGGCTGACAGCCCAGACTGGGATGTGAGTTGGTGATACAAGAGGCATTAGGACATTTGCTGTGTCCTCAGAAACTTCCTTAAGAAGAAAGTGCAGCTGTTAGATCATAAGTGTCCCAGGAACGAGGAGTAGCAGAGGACATGGTCACAGACCATGTTAAGCTGTGGTAAGGCAATGCTTCTCAGCCAAAACACATATAAACCAGGTCTAAGATGCTGACTCAGTTGATGATCTGGCATATTCCCAAGTTCAAAGCCATGCACTTAAGAGCAAAATACACGTCAAACCAAAAAGAGTAAAATATCTAAAACTTTGGTTGAACTAGAACTTGGGTAAAGAAAGACCTTGAAGTGAAACTCAGTATTTTTCCAGAAGTATATTTCTCTAAATTCATATAACTGACATCCATTCAGATTATTTAAAAAATCATTCATCCATCCATAATTGATTTGTAATTGGATCCATTGTTGACCTTCGCTGCGTAAGCTTGTCAAGAAAAAAATGGAAACTGGGAATCAAAATTAACTCAAGATTTAATGGGTTAGTGACCCAATGTATGAAGACAAATCTTGCCATTTTTGGTTCGTAAAAATTGAGCAAAATAGAAATGAAAATATGAAGTTCAGGTTAAGTTTTCTGTCAGTGCAGAGGATGGCAAATGACAAAGTGGAAAATTGGTAGCGTTTCCTATCAGTGACTTGCCCATTACCATTGATATTGGCCCGATTTCTAATGCAGGGAATATGCAATGGTCAGCGGCAATGATTGGTTTGACTTCATTGAATGTCGATGGCTCTGTGATGTAGCTTAAACTGGATTGTATGGGTCACAGAACATGGAGGGAGTGTCTACTTTGTGTAAAAACAGTCATTCAGTAGGTATCCTTTTTTTATGTAAAATTTACGTTTACGTTGACTCCATAATTAATTATTAAAGGCTTTCATAGGAAAAATGACATAAAATCAATTCTTTCGAAATAAAATATTAGGATTCTGAGACTTAGTAGACTTCTCCATCCATGAGGCTCAGCCATTTACATGATACAAGGTAGCCAAATTTCTCAGCCAATGTTCCAAGGTCTGGGGTTGAGAGTTAGGTAATCAAAACATGCACATTGGAAAACTGGCAGTAGAAACTGCTATTCACAAAACAAATTGAATGAAATTCAATTGTAGATATGTCCTCCCCTTGCTCCTGGTGATTAATAAATAGCATCCACACAAGCACAGGTATAACAACTGTGCATGTTTTAAAATATTTAAGCCAGATTCATAAGAATTTTCAAGAATCACATTTAGCTGAATTAAATGCAGTCAATACGAACGTTATGAGCAAATTCACAATAAAAATCGCACCATTTTATTACTGTTATAAAGCCTTTAGGAGTTGGAATAGAGTTAATCGAAATGGAATCATGTTGACTTTGAATCATGAGAAAGAAAATTAAATATACATTTCAGGTATGCCCTAAGTACTGTGAGCAGAGGTAACATCATTTCACGTAACTATGGACAGAATTAAGACATCAGGATTTTCTACATGACTGATTTTCCCGAGATGGAGCAATACAAATCACCTAGCTTCACAATAAAAGACAGATAGGATTACTCTTAATTTTATTTCTACCAAAACTCAAACTTTGCCTAATAGTGAGAGATGCAGATTACATGCAAATGATGAAAAAAGGAAATATGAATAAACCTCACCTCTTGTTAGCCAGAAGAAGTACCCTTCCTGTCAGCAGCTGCCCCTGTTTAACAAATATTGGTGTTTCCAAGAGACAGCGAACCTGGTACCAGTGTGTTAAAGACTCTGTAGGTGCTGTAGACAACCATATTGTCTGGGCAGATCCGATAAAGGCTACATCGAACCAAAAGGCAAGTCCATGGACGGTTCCTGAATCCAGTAAATGAAACTCCAGCGGAATTTCTGCAATACATTCATCCATATAAAATAATGCAACATTAACGTTGAAACATAAAATGACACCAAAATATTCCAGCTTTACCTATTTTGTGGAGATCTTTTTCGCTTGCCACCTGAAAATCAACTGAATGCCGTAGAGACTTAGCCATGCATATTCTAATATCAAATGTGTCCACAATGGGTTGCCTAAAATACTCTTTCATTGCAGCTTGTCGAAGGCTACTAAGGTCCACCCCATGAAAACACTGCTGATACCTGATTTTTAAAAATGAATATTTCGTTACACTATTTTTTTTCCATCAAGGCTCTTTTAAATATATATTTCAATCAACCGTCAATCAACCTCACCAGAAATTCGCCTTGTTGAATTGCTCCATGTAGAGCGTGTCATCAGTGAACGGCGCTATATGTAAATCCCCTCGACTAGGAAACATACGGCCTACATTTTATGGCAAAAAACAATAAAATGTTTTACAATTATAATATTACCAGAGTAATTCATTAAAAGATATAAGTTCAAATACAAGAAACCTCAAAATGCTAGGTCTCACTAAACTAAGCAGAAGTCATGCAATTTTCGGGCAGTGAAAGTAACAATGGAACAACAAATAAAACTAGAAAATATGGAGGATAAAACACCAGCACCCCACATTACGTTAGCCATGAGAGTAATATTCTTATCAGATTCCAAACCTTTGCCACACTCTGACATGAAATGTAAAACAACTGAATAAAAAAACACTGGGTACTCACCGTTTGGTAGCAACCATTTCTTTGCATGTAAGTATGTCTCAAGCATTCTCTCGTTATACAACATATACCCCATAGGTTCCGAAATTATCACATTGACAGATTCAGGTATCTCTATTTCTTCTATTTTCCCTGCTATAACAATTATCTTGCCTTTCAAGTTGTTGGCGTTTATTAGGGCCTAAAAAGAGTCCATAATCCTCTTTAAATGAGAAAGCTCTCTTGATACAGTTTCATTAAAAATGTTCTGATTTGCATATACAAATTCACAAAATTAGGGTTAAGGAAAATCTGTAAAACTGCATAAACTAATTATAAGCAGTAGTTGAACAATTAATACCAATATCAGCACACTAATGAACTGGAAATTAGTAAATTTTCAAAGTACATGAAATGATATAATTGGTAGTATCAGGCATAACTTGGTGGAATCTGGTAACATTGAAATGATAATACTTGACTTTGTTTTTCCACATATTTTTAATTGCTACGACCCAGGTTTCGACGTTTGATCTGAAGATGATGTCGAACGTTGAAACCCAGGTCGTTACAAATAAAAATATGTGGAAAAACAAAGTCAAGTGTTATCATTACTACATGAAATGATAATTTCAGCGTAAAAGAAACATTACCTCTGCATGCTGTGCCATTGTGCTTGCTTCAACAGCATACACTTTTCTAGCCCCAGCCTGAATAGCAAAAAAGGATAGAATGCCAGAACCAGCTCCAACATCAAGCACTACTTTGTCCTTAAAGTCCGCAAGATTAGCCAATATGGCTCGCTGATAGGTGCTGGTACGTATATAGTCTTGCATCATGTTTTGTTGCTGTGACAAGTATCCATAAAACTGTACGCCAAGAAAAAAGTGACAATACCACATGAGAACAAATTTTAAAAACTTTCATGATATAACAGAGAAAGGAACAAATCAAACACCAATGAAATAATAACAATTTTTAGCTCTGAATACCAATAGCAATGAACTGATGTGTGAACCAGACATGTGGACAGTCAAAAATTTATTGGCACCTACATGAATTATAATGGATTAATTGATGCTGTTACATAGGGTAACAAACTTAATTCTATTAAGTAAGTATTCAACGAGGTTCTCCATTAGTTCTTGATAGAGGAAGGTTCTTATTTAACTAGATACGTAAGTATTTTGAAGTGGTATCCTAGTCTTCAATTGGCTGAAAGGAAACCCTCCTTCTCACAATGAACATTTTTAAATGAGCCTTAAATGCTTGATTACCCAAGCTGAGAAATTTCATGTTGCCTCTCATCTCTTCATATATATATATATATAAGATGTCAAGAGAACTTTATTTAACATACACTCAAAATTTCAGAGCAATATTTGCTAAAAAAGATTCTTACGGAGTGTAGCAACATAACTCACATACCTGGAAGTACTGCATAGCCGACGAATCATCAGTTCTTTCGGTAAAAACAGATACTCCCTTTCCAGATTTGACTTTGGCAATGCTAGTATGGAAGTTCTGGGCGTCTGAAAGAGAGAAATTTTTGGGGAGTTAATTAAAAAAGACCTTTCATACGAGGTGATATTTTCACACTGGATGCAAGTTCTAAAAATAAGCATGCATAGATTGGTTCTCAGATTCCTTGTAATCAGAATTTTTTGTTGGATAAATTAACAACACAACATGAATATATGAACTGGCATAATGATGGGCGTAAATCTAGATAGAACATGTACCACATACACTATTCTACAGTCGATTGTACTCTAAATATTTAGCAATCAGACTATACAAGAGCCACTCTTTTGAGGGCTTAAATCTTCACATGAAAAATGAGGTCAATCTTTCCTGCACCAGAGGGCATCACCACAATGCAATACTAATCTCAGTATCCACCAAATTCACACATGGAACAATGAGTTTATTACATCATCTTCAACTGACAGTTGTAACTTATATTTGATGATTTATTACTAATGTAGGCCTGTTGATCTTTGATACTTAGGTCAAGTCATGGCAGTCCAACAACCTCTGTCAGCAGAAAGATGTTTACTTGTGATCTGTTACCTCTAGGGTGGGGGAGGAGAGACAGGTCGGAAAAGGAGAGGGGAAGGGAAGTCGTAGCCACCCTAAGAATAACTGTAATGCCTTTGATAATTAAGATGTGCTAAGGCTTACACAGTCTGGAACAATTACATAAAAATAGGATACTGCAAAGCAACCCTGTCACTCTAACAACATTTGGGGCTGACTTCTAAAGGAAACTATTGAGACCCAGCTAGACAAGAAGAATTTTCTATTAGACTCCAGGGGCTTGCACAAATGCTTAGGATCCCATCTTGAAGATCATACAGAAGGCTTGCACTGAGTCCCAGGCCATCAGGAGGCACATAATCCCAGGAACTGGGTATGGGCACAACATAATTAAAATTAAATTATTTCTCCCTTAGGAGATTGCATGAGGCACAGTCATATATATTAGCTCAAATACAATGAGAAGGATTGCTATGAACTGCAATTGTGGTTGATTGCAACCTAAGATTTTGGTTTCTAAGTTGAAGATATACCTTTATAGAAACAATCTAAATTAAGCATTTAAATTTTGAATTTCTTTGACTTAAGGAAGGTGAATAACATGATATTTAAGCAATTCATTAGATGTTTCTCAACAAAGATAACCCATTACTCAATTGATGCCTTTTGGGAAGTTGCAGGTCACCAGGCTCAAAAATACAATCAAAATGATTTAGAAGTATAAGAACTTACAACTGCCATGGTAAATAACCTTTACCTTTAAAGCTAAAAACTACATACTATATAACAAGTTCACTACCCACATAAAATTTTACACCACCCCAAATGGCCTATCATAATGTTTGTCACTATCATTTTCTAAAAAATACATAAGTAAGGTAATTTAATAAAAATGACACTTTCCACATCAAGAATATCCCTCCTCAGTGTCTCTTCCACAGAATAACAGGGTACCTTTATACCCTACTCCACGGAAGTTGATAGCATAATGAATTCGAGAGAATGCGCATTGTGTGCATGGTTTAGAGGGCAATAGACACACATTGCCACATCAGCTTCATTGTGGGTACATAAGTAAGTATAAATTAACACATTACCCAGTTTCAAGCACAAAAACATTTGCAGGGCACAGTCTTGAATATGAACAAGGTCACAACCCTTGATGAACAACATCATTTCAAGCAAGACTTAATTAAACAAATTGAACAAAGACATTTCAAGACCACAACAACTCAAAATCAATGCAAGTTACGATCAAAGGCAGTGTCATAGAAATTGATTTTACAATAAGGAAAAGTCCTGTGCAAACATACTAGCACAAACATATGGGCAGGAAAAGAAAAAAATCAATGCACAACCTCATATTACGCAAAGTATCTAGCTTTCAAAGGAGACTTATATGCGATAATAAATGCTCAACTATTGGATAAGGATTGCCTATGCTAAGAAATTAGGATGATTTTAACAATATATATGATTTTACATATGCGTAAGAGGGCTATAATAAAATAAATGCAAAATCAATTGAATAACATATCACTCTTTCTTCCAAAATGTAAATACCATATTCCTCAACTGACAGAAAATCAAAACTATGTTTTGGTAACTTACACAAATGTAGCATAGATTAGTACTGCATTTTTAAATGGAAGGATCTTGTAGAAGCACATATGTACAGCTGAATGTAACAAACTAAATATATTACATAAGTATAGAGTTCATGTATAGGAGCTAGCTGTAGCAATGTATCTTTTTACCACATTCATTGCAGCATTAGTGAAATCTAAATTTATTTCTAATTCATTTAAGTTCTACACTCAAGAAATACAGAGGTTTTAAAAATTTAAAAAAATCAATTTTCTGTTATTTTAACTGATCCACAGACAAGTAGATCACCTCAGTGAACCGTTCCAACGCTCAAATAGCAATTTAACAATTGATTTATTCGTCATGAGGCAATAATTCAAAAGACCAAAAATTATGGGAAAAAACCCTCAATACATACGGTTGAGAGTACATGCAGGTAACAAGTAACATTAATATCACCTACTGCCAGGAGCATGATATTCATTATCCAAAATATTATTCTGAAAAAAACCTTTTCCTAGCAACATTACCTCACCATACAGAATATTAATATAACTTTCCTTCCTACAAAGCATAGAATTCCTGGCTACTCATATTTCGTGTTTGTGTTGAAGTAATTCTCTGCATTTGAGCTAGTTTCGCTGAATTACCATGTTTTATGCGATTAGAAAGTAAATGTAATGACCAGGAACTATATTAAAAGTCGCTGAAAACTTACCTATATCATTGTTGAATTTCACTAGAATAGTTTCTAGGTCCAGGTTGAATAAGTAACCGGCGGAGCCCACTTTGGAACAGTCGGTCCCCGAATTGACAGGGAACTCCATAAGGTCCTGGCTAGTACCATAATTCTCTGTAATTTTCAAAGACCATAACTGAAGGAATTCAAAAAATGGGTGAAATCATAACACAAGACCTTCCATGTACACATAAAAATTTTCGCCACGTCTATCCTGCCATCACATCAATGAAAAAAATCACATTTGAACACACTAATACCACTAGTACGGAACAGTTATTTCCCTACGAACGACAATCACCTCTGAGTCACTTTTTCTCTTCAAAAAGAAAGAGAACACCAGAAAGCAAACAAACAATTACCGGAACATTCCACAACTTCTCAAAATGATTTTACAAGAACGTACACGAATAAGACAAACTTAACTGCTAGTGATATAAAATCAAACACCGCGATTTCCAAATACAATACCAACTTCACGTAAATTCCCTGTTGTAAACAAGAATATACAAAAACGAGCTAATGACCACAAGTCATGCCTGCACTTGATATATGATATGCATCCAAATATCGACAAAATTACCTTTTTTGATTTTAAGGCTAAGCCCTTGGGGATCATACTCCACCGCCAGGGACACTGAATTATCATACTTTGCATGGAACTGGTAGTCGTTACCCAAGCATGATATCTTCACTTGACGAAATATCCTCGCCATTTTGCAGACTTCTATGACAGGGCGCGCTGCTATGCAAACCACAATTTTCGATTCTGCAAACGAGCTCATGAGAACAGTTGACAATCGCGATACGTGAGAATGCGGTTTACTCGAGGGAAGGTGGAGAATCTCGTAGGAAGGAAATATTTTAATTGGTGCAATCTTTCATATGCATTAGTGCCGATGACCTAGTGTACTCTGTTAAATTTCACCAGAAAGGGAGAGATATTAAGTGAGTTCCATCAGTCGGAACTAGTACGTAATTGTTCTAAGGATGTTATTAAAAACGATTGTAATATCTTATGACAAGTTGATTCTGGAGGTGACATGCTACTGAACCTTCGGATTGCAGCTAGTCTCATGGTTAATTTGAGAACTCTAAACTTTCTGAAATCCTATCACTTAGGATGGTCCTCAGGGTACACACCATTATCTACACTGATTCATTTGATGTCGTGTGAAGGAAACGTGATGAGCTCAACGAAAAATTCGTGGATTTCATTGTAATATCATTGTGGAAAAAATTTCTGGGTAATTGTGTGCACGAAGGGTTTGCCGTTTTTCCTTCATAATTCACCTTCCTGACGATCTATTTATGTCTTCTAAACTCATTTTCAAACAGTATTGCAATATGGCACTTTTTTGTAATAATTCCTACATTTCACTTCCACAAATCCATTTCAAATAAGGAAATATTTTTATAGTTCCGCGGAATAATTTTGCTCGGTCCCCAGCATGTACTCTGGTTACTGGAGAGTTCTTACCTTTCTTCCCAACCTAACAGCCATCATCCCATTCAAATCGTAATTCCATCTCCAGTCAATCCAATTTCCCAACCATTCTCGTTTTAAAAGTTTCCTATCTCATGCTGTTCATAGCCACTGATGTCCTTCAAATCCTTGCTCATAATTGTTCCTGTCATCGTCCTCCTCAGCAGCCCTTTACCCTCGGACCGATTTTGCATTTGTGGAGTCTATCGTCAATTTTTGTGACATCACCAAATTTGACATATTTCTCTCTTCCCAAAATGCCATCTATTCCCATCCCATTCCATGCCCACATTTTAGAAACCACTATACTCATATTATTTCCTTTTAGTACAAATTTCATAGCAACACAGTGCTACTTGTCGCATAAGATATCTTCTTGATTATTTTCTTGTGCTTTTATGTCTGAATATATCTCATCAGTTTCTTTCTCGTTGTAAATGATTCCATGGATGGAGCCTATCTCGTAATATCAATGCTACGTTACCCATTTTCCTATAAAGTGACTGTTAAGCATGCTAATTTGTCCAATCTGCTTTAAATCATATCCACTGGCTTATATGCGTATTCCTCTCCTTTTGAATTGTTTCAAGTGCTTAATTACCATTAATTGCTTATCATGTTGTTCTTATAACTCATTGATTTCTAGAATGACTCGTTAAATGACTGGCATTGGATCATCTGGAGGTCTGACTTCAATAGTTCCCTCTATTCTTTATCCACCTTCAAGCTCAATCTATGTCCCCTGCATCAATTCTTCCGCATTTTAGTTGAATAAGGCTGGTGATAAAGTAAAATCTTGTCTAACTCCTCTGCTTTCTGGGATATTATAAACCGAGTGTGCTACCACCTTGTTAGCCTTCGTAAAATATGCCAAAAATATCATGATTATATCTTTTATTTATCTCTATCAGTATCCTCAACATGACTATAATGTGATGAATTATCATCTCTTTCTACCCTAACACTAGTATTTGCCTAACTCTTTTCCCTACTTTCTCATGTATTAATACCCCTTAGAACCTTAGACAAAAGGGAAAATAGGCATATTCCACAATTTTCTGACTCCATTACTTTCTTCTTCAAGGCAGGATTTAACACAATCTTAAAAAAGTATCACAGCCTTGTACTCTTCCAATCAGTCCTTCAAGTTATAACAGGAATCCTGAGCTTTCATTTCAAGAAGTACTGCAAATACCACAATTTTACGTCTGAGACAATGACTTTTTATGCTTTAAGGTTTTCACTAAACTCATCATCAGTTCTGTTGGGATGTTATGAATTTCACTCACTCTATTGTTTTTCATGTATTGTCTATCCTAGTATCTAATATTCCTGAGCTCAAACTGTCTTTGGCCTGTTTTAGGGCTTACCTAACTGGCCCTCTCTTTTATGCTGTTTTTAGTTCCGTCACATATTCATTCAATCTTTGAATTACCTCGTGTACTTTCTGAGCTTTCCTCCCTCATGCTCTTGAGTTTACATTTTCCATTTAGGTCTTTCTACGAACTTAATTTCAACCAGGTAGTGGACGCTTGGCTACCTCACAAGCAGTTGTCTGTGAGACTTTTTTTTCACACTCAGATTTATAGCAATTATCTGTTTTGTATTTCATGCTAAATTCATTATATACTTACGTGTTCACAGTTTAAATTTACTGGCTCGTGTACGTAATAATCACCTCCCATATCACTGCAGGAATCAACTTCCACTCTCTGCTCATTATAGTTATAAATGTCTTTGATTCCTGTCTATTGTCTGGTTTTTCAAGATAATAAACGCAACCTTGACTGGATGCGACGAAAGTGAAACGCAACTGAGTGACCCAAAAATGTAACGTCAGTAGTCTTGCAGTGAAAAAAAGCCTTACACTTCATAGTTGATGGTATCAGGAAAATCATTTCAAGTCTTTGGGTGCTTTTATTATATTTTGAGGGACAGTTAGTCATTAAGAAGGAATAAAAACTTAGCTGGAAGGATAAGAAACCCATTTCAATTCATAATTACAAAGAAAGTACAACTTTAAATTTGTCTGGAGAGAAAATCAAAGTGCAGCTAATGGCTGGTTAGTATCATCCCTCAGCAGCCCTCAATATCCCTCTTTAATTTCTCATGCATATGTCATACTGTTTGGATATTTCTAGTTTTTGTTCCCTGTAGCTCTTCGACATTTCACTTTTGACCAGTTATTATCCTGGAACTTCATGTGATCTTTCATTGCCAGTTTTTTATGACCACTATCTGCTATGGATCCCATGTTGATGTGGAAATGTATGAGCCCTCCCTAAGACTCGTATAGCACCTCTGTTACCTTCTCACTTACTTTTCCAAGACTCTTTATGTTATAGGTGATGCTTGAGAGTGTTTCAGTGTTTTTCTCGTAGAATTAAATGACTCTGGTCACTTTTCAAAGGAAAATATCTCACCTTTCCAAAGATACCAAAATATCCACCACTTATCACTACTTTCTGAGATATTTGCTGACAAATAGCACCCATTTTACCTAGAAAATAATGGGTGTGCACTCTAGAGACATTATTATATAATGAGGAATTTCTAATGCCTAGATCACATCAGAAATTAACCCTTCAGTGGGCTCGTAACATTTTGTTACACGATTAGGCACACGGGCCACATCGGTGGCCCAAATTCAATTTTTTTAATTGCCTAAAATTTTCAATTTTTTTGTAAAATATTATACAAGCTATAAATTAGACTAATATCTATAGTTTATTTAGGTTTTTTCACTTTGAAACATATTTATAGCCATTAGTGGAACTAAACCCAAATTAATTGAAAAATCTGGAAATATATTGAGCAACAAACATCCATTGTGACAAAATTTACATAAAGTGTCAACAATTTCAATTTAACTGATTATAACATAATAATGTATAAATACTGTATAAAGAATATATAATATAATAATGCCTACAGGAAAAGGTAACAGAGTTAGCCACGTGGGGCACATTTGTGGCCCGGTCTCGCTGGCTTCCTTTCGCACACCATGTAATGCTAACCCTGCATTAATTTGTTACAAATGACCACGCGAGACTTTTGAGGACACAATAATGTGCAGCTACTGAAACTTACAAGTATACTATGCCATCCTATGAGAAATGGCACACAATTTGGAAATTTGGGTGTCATTGTAGGGTTAAGCAGTCAGTATGTTTAAATTTTTCAACCATTTGAAATAAATCAATTATTCACTCCAGAATATTTTCAGAATCATTTTAAAAAATTCTTCCTATGTGAGGGTTTTTTTGGTATGGTGTGAAAAAATGAGTCAAATTAAAGATTTATACTTGAATATTTAGGTAATTACTGGGATTTCCTGACAAAAAAAACATGTTTGGGCCATTCTTGTAAAAATATTTACTACATGCTTCCTACAGCTGCTGTAATAAAAAATATCAAATATTCTCCTAGTCTCTATGATGACTGGGGAAATCTACCTTCAAAAGCTTGCTCTAATTACCTTCAACCAATTAGACATTAGTGTTAACCATTCTCTCGTAAGACTAAAGACATTTTTCTCCCTGACTTGGACTCTCCTTAGCCAGTCTGCTCAAGAGTGATCCACAATGGTGTTTAATATTTCCTTGCAATCCTCCAATTATCACATCAAGCTAGCCTACATCATCCTCTGGCAGCGTGGTAAATCCATGGACGACAGCTTAATTTGTCAGCTTTGCTTGTAGCACAAACATTATTCTATAATCAGAATTGCTTCACACATGTAATATCTTGAAATTAAAGTTGGGTCTGGAAAAGTCGTGGCAAATGGAAAATCACAATTCCATGTCAAGATCTGATTTTTGCCAGAAGTGAGCTGTACCATTTTAGGCTATGTCTGTTTAATGTAGGTTGATTTTGATCACTTTGTATGTGGAGCAGGGCACTGGCAGTGTTTCCGTGGGTGTGGAGTCCTTGCTAATGGGATAAGAATGGTGACTCAGTAGCTTGCTCACATTTTACTCAACCAGCCAATTTGGCCAGCTTTTACCTCTGAATACTCTTTCCCCTTTCTTGTGAATGCCGCTAAGACATAGATTGTAGAATTTACAAATGGTGGAGTTCTTCCCAATGTGTCCCTGAGGCACTTAGACCTGTTGGTCTATTGTGCCAGCCACCCATCCAGCAATCACCCATTGAATCCAACTGCCTTGCTAAAAGAAGCAAGTCCCCCATTGGAATCTCCTTAACTTCATTTATTCCAGATATCTATTCTGAGTTCTTGTCATAGGAAGACATTTAAGGAGTGTTTGGAATGTGATTTCATCCACTTCTTCTCACCACCTACATAAGACTGAATCAGTGGTCTTCAGAAGATGGAGGTGCCTCATCACTTGATAATGGCCAGTGAGGTGTCCTACAATTATTTGTTGATGACTCCTGTTTAGGTAGAGGATTCTCTTTGCAATACCTGGTCTTGGTCCCCTTATTTGAAGTTTGGCCAACCTTAGCCATGGTGTTGTCCACCAGATCTCATTATGTTGAGCTAACCCTAGCCCCACATTTTCATCTTGCTCATCTCTACTGCTTATGGTCCAAAATAAGGTGGTGTTGGAAATTACTTTTCTTAACTTGCATTGGTTGGCATCACTGTGAGTGCCCTTTAATATGTTGTTCAGTTGTTTTCTTGTGCTCCTGTAATTAAGCTGTGTCCTGTATGTATTTAAGATGGCAGACTGCTCTTTTACATGTTTAAACATTGTAGATATCTACTGAGTGATGGGTGTAATTAGTTTCAGGCAAATTGGATTGACATTGGAACCTGCTTTCATGAGCTATCTCATTTCTGGTTATGCTCGCATTGTCTCCTATCCAGAAAAGTTCCTATTTGCTGCATCTATCCATCATATTGAGTGCTTCTCAGCACTCATGCAACAGCTGTTAATTGCACCAGGGTGGTGTAAGAGCTCTTGGCTATCTGTGTGTATATGGTCTGCTGTACAGTCCAGCCCCTGTAACAGCTGAGGAAGGTATCAAGTTTCTGTTTAGTCTAAAGGGCAGACTTCAGCCTGGAATACTGTGGAATGGTTAGATATAAGCGAGATAAATAATGCTAATTTTATGGATGCACCAGGATTGCAGTACATGGTTAATGAGATACCTCAGAAGTACCCTGGCCAGTTATACAACTTGTATTTAATTTGAGGATAATCGCATGAATGATGTCCAACATATATTGCCTTCCCTCACTTTCAGTACTCTTTACATAGCCTTTTGAGTTCTCATTATCTCTCCAAGATGGGTAAGTTAACTCATCCACTAATTTACTTCAAGTCTGGGATCCTCACGCCAGCCAAGGAAAAAGATTAGGGGATGGGATTAGAAGAAATAGAGGATGGAAACCTGCTGTCAGTTGCCTCCTTTAGGACTCCTAACTAAGATGGTTGGGAGGTTTTATGTCCCATCCCAAGGACAAAGGATTTAAAGTGCTTTCCTCAGAGTCCTAAAGCAGGGTTCAGACCACCAGTAAACAATTTCTGTTATGCTGGGATCTGAACCTGGACCCTTTCTGTGGGAAGCCACACCACTGATCTGACCCCTGGAATGTTAACTCATTCTGTATGCTGTCATCTTTTAAGAAATTGTCATACACAGTATTCATTGACGTTGTGGTACACAATTGAGACTACTACATCCTTTGTAGCTGTATATATATCTGAAGCTAGAATTAACATCCAAGTGTCAAAGAGAATTGTGTGATACTCATGTGACCTCCTGGTCATAAATATGCCGAAGGAATCTGCATGCTAGATTGCATGTTGCACCGAAACTTAATTCCAAACAATTATTTCAGTAAGGTGTTTCTAAAATAATAATTGCCAGATTGGTTTTCATATTAGGTTAAATAAAACTATGCCCAAGGGTGTGTTCTTGACAAGACCTCATGGACAACTACCCTTCAGTCCATGGTGTTGACCTTTCCCCAGCTCAGTGCTTCCTTTAGTTGCCAGCTGAGATGGCACATCTATTTCCAGGGGTCCTGTTGGGAAGGGTAGTGCATTGAAGCTACCGAAAAACCCTGCACACTTCCTCTCTGGTTTCTCCTAGGAGGTCAGCAAAACAGGACAAGCATCAGGAGAGGGAGGTACTTTGACCCCCTTGAACAGCAGTGCACTCATGTCCTTCCAGAAGGGCCTAAACATGCAAAGGAAGTGTGACAGAGATCTCTCCCAGGGCCCATGATATTCGAGAATCTCCAACCTCCATCAGAGTTCTTTGAAACAGGGCTAGTGGCAGGGGGGGAGGTGTGCTGACCCTCTGAATGGAAGGTCACACATCCTCCCTGATGGATCAAAACATAAGAAAGGAAAAAGCTATGGAGCACATTGGCTTTATTATGCGTGGTTACTTTTGACATGAAGATATTGTAGCCGAAACATTCTCTAGATGCGATCCGATTTTCTAAATGATGTCAAACAAACGTTTAGGAGGCTAGAGTTATCAACAGTACTTATAGGTATTGGATTTCATTCCTAGAAAATATTACTCAGATGATAAACATGGGCCTTAGTGTGGCAGGACATGTTAGAACACAAGCCCAGAAGAAGGGAGGGAAAGGACTATCGGTGGAATGTGCATACACTAAGAGAGCATGTGCAAGGTATCACCTTGAAATTCCTTCTATCTAAATTTTAAGCAAATCTTAGCCCAGTTTTTAGTCTGAGAATCTCTTCACATGCACCTTACTGATGTATATTGGAAAAGAGGTTCAAATGTCTATGCATACACCAAGGTCAAATGCAGCATTGGAAAGCAGTGGAGAAAAGACTTTGCAGGTTAGCACAAGAGAGTAACAGTTATACTTGTCAATAGTTCTGATGTCCCTTATAAGAACCCAGATAGCACAGGAATTTTCGTATCTGGATACCCTGTCGGTGACAATCAGGATACAAGAATTCGCACTTTGGGCGTTTGTGAATTGTTTCTGTGAAAAATTTTGTAGCAAATAGAAAATGAATGAGTTTACATGCCCCGAAGGAGCGTGCACATCAGGAACTTATCAATAACATCCTGTCGTATGCGTCGATACTTTTTAAAACATGAAAATAAATACCAGCAAGGATCACATTAATGTGATCCTTGCTGGAAAAGACTGGTACTGATGCTGCTTCACATGTAAGCCTCAAAATATCTAGGTGCCTGTAATGAAGCCTGACTGAGGACTATGAAATGATCATCGCCTGCATTTTTTTTCTGGGTCATAACTGCCACAAAATCTTGAATGGAAAGAGTTATTTAGCATTTTGTGTATCCGCACAGACAATTCCTTGGTTGAGCTTGTTGGTACATGAGATTCACTGTTAGCTCAGCTTTGGCAGATCTTGGGGCATGATGTTTAACTAATGACTAAGATGGCCAGCCCAAATTTTATTAATACTGTGACCCCAATACCCCCAACCACACCAGCCTCCAGTAACTGATACGAGGACGGTTGCTAAATGCGTGCCACCCCGAAATAAAGACGGAATGTTGGATTTAATAGTCGAATTATTGGCGTGTAATCAATTAAACCTTGCTTGTGCCATCAGGGGGTTCGTGTGCCGTAGGTTGTCGGCCGCCACGCTATCACATATTCAAGCGCACACATGGCATTCAGCAGCAGCATATTCAAGCACACACATTTATAGCTTGTGTATCCAAATTAAGCAAACTAGTTCATTATGAATGAGTACACAGTGGCTAGGACATTAATGTCAGTTGAGCTAGGCTACCACATAGGCGGAATTAAGTCGCTGGACTGGGGTGGAATTGCTTCTTTACGAGGGTATGGAATACCTAATCATTACCACTTCTTCCTATTCTACCCGTTTTCCGGGGGCTCTAAGCTCCCTCCCGCTTAAATCTGCCCCTGTCCACGGGTTCAATGTCATCGCGTCATCAGCACTTCAGTTGTTTTCGGAAAGAAGCGCGCTACTGCCATGTTGGCGGCGTTCTCTCCTCACGTCGGACGTTTACTTCATTGCTTCAGTATCTCAACAGCCGTGGTCTCTCGTTGGTGACCAAGATGCCGCCGGCCTTGATGGAGTTGTTAATACTTGTAGAGGAGAGGTGGGTGGGCAATGAGGTGCAGCACGAACCATGTGTCATCCTGGATGATTGGGAGGTGGAAAAGGCTCTCGCAGAAATATTGAAGGTAATTCTATTTACCTCTGGTGAAGAAGTGGCGTCGTAAGTTTTTCGATATTATGCACGCCGGATAATTCCAGTCACCATCCAAACATTTTTTGTGAGCTCTTACGACAGCTTTTTTTTGCCAGGAACTGTCATTGTTAGTGGGAATGAAGATGTTTCGCTGATTGCCTCGCGGAGAAACGGACTCCGTGCGAGGTTTTGTGATGGTGTGAAGGAGAGTTTTCAGAGGTTGCAACTTTAGGGCCTTCCGTGTTCGAGCATTTAGGTACACACTGATTCTTGGCTTGTTTGAGCGAGAAACGGTGATGGTGAAACACCTGTATGTAGTGAGCAAAACCTAAAATTTTGAGATAACCGCGGAAATAGCGGTGGCGCTAGGTAAAGCCTCCCAAAATGCAGCAAGTTTCTGCCATCCCTCGACAACTTGGTGTTAAGAGAGGCGGGAGTCGGCGGATATTTTGAGATGAGGGAGGACAGCTATCTTCAGGGAGAAAATAATTGGGTTATCGCCGTAGATCAATGGAAAGAGATCAGCGGTATTCGGCATCGTCGGGTGTAAAAGCCACTGTGCTGATTTTTTCAAGTGGAGGATGGGAGATATGACAGCACAATGCCGTTTTAAAAGCGCTTAATGTTATTATACTGTCACAAACTGAAGGCATCGTATGGCATTGAGTAAGAAAGGTCGATCGGGAGAGTACGTGAGGGTGATTTCCGGGAAGTTCCGAGTGTGGAGGAGTACTGGGTCAAATAGGAAGGAAATTACGGCACTGTTTAATCTACAGTGTGTTAATGGGTATGCAACTTTGCTGGTAAGCATGGTGATAAGCGACTCTGGATATGGAAGTCAATATAGCATCCATATCAAGAAAGTTATGGCTGTATAATCTGTAAATATGATCCTTTGCAAGATACCCAAATGTATGAGAGATATATTTTCAAACATTTGCATCTAACCAGCAGGCATTATTTAAGTTCTAATATGATTTGATTCCGAATTGGATTATTGGGGGAGGCAACCAACAGCTAAGGTCATTTGTGCCAAAAGGGATAGGTAATTAAGGGAGAAAGGGTGGAGAGAAACCTGGGGTCAGCATTAGTCTGCTCTTATCGAAAGGGGACCATGGCTTAATGTCTCATCCAACAGACAGAGTACAGTACTTGAAGTGCCCTCCACGACACACTCAAGTAGGGATCAGGTTTCCTCTGAACAACATTCTCCTCTGAAGGGATTTGAACCCTGGCCGCCTGTATGGTTACCCGGTACTCTAGCCACCACACCAACCCAATCCCCATTGGTTCCAGTGAGTGAGCATTGTTTATGTGAATTTTGTTGGGGAGGGGGCATGCATTCCATTCTGAGATTGGTTCAGATGTTGTGTATTCAGTCTCTCATTTCTCTCTTTGGACATTGTGGAGCCTTTAGATTTGCAAAATATGATCACCCATGCGTGGTTGATGACATGAGGGAGAAATTTGAATCAAAATCCCTTTGAAAACTTTTATGCAATCTGTGTACAAACCACAAAAAAATTTGTAGTTCAGATTACATACTTTTTTTTACTAAAATAGATATATTTAACTGAAAGACCTTACTTGTTGAGTACATCTTGTGTGCAGATTGTGTACAATATGCATGCAGTTAGTATTGTATTTGTAGGTATTGAGGTTCCATCCAAGCTATATATAGTTTGTATGCATGATGTACAAATTTGGTGAATTTTATTGGGACATTCATAGTTACATGGACCAAATTTTAGTGAACAGTTTACCGGGTTTTGTTATAAATGTTTATTTTGTAGGGTACTCCACTAGTCCTTATTGTTAACCATGATAAAGTAGAAGTATTTATCGCGATTTAAAAATAACCTTTAACCCCAACCTTGAGGATGAACAATATCCCTTGCTATGCATGGGGGAGATTTTTTTTTTTTTTTTTTTTTTTTGTTACTCTGAAGAGATAATAATAATAATAATCCTTTATTACGGGCAGGTGCCCAATTTCCAGAGCATGAGTAGTACATGTAACTTTTAATAAGTGTGATTCTAATAATGAATAATATGTTAATACACAACAGAAAGGAAAAAATATTTACACAATATAAAATAGATACACAGTATAAAAATAGATATCAAATATATAAAAAAACGTAAGAAAATTCAGAAACATTCAGAACAAGTAATAATTAACCTTAAAGGAAGTAATTAAAAGAAAAAAAAATAGATACAATATCAAGTAGATACAGAGTAAACAAATAGACATCCAATATGAAAGTAATAAGAAAAAAGTCAAACACTTTGGTGCACAATATAAAATAAATATCCATGTAAAAATTAATAATTAAAAAGAAAGTCCTAAGCTTTCTAAACAAGTCATAAGTAGACTTACAGGAAGTAAAATATGTACCAAAAAATTAACAAACTTATGAAATTCTTTAGCATCATAATTGACTAGACATATTCAGATTTTTATGAAATTACATGGAATGAAAGGTTCTTTACTTTCGTGAGTTCATCATAATTGACATTTCTTGAGACTTTCAGCAGCTGCCCTTTCAGGAAAAGCTGCAGGAGCTTTGTACCATCAATATGCATATGGGAATATTCACATGTAGTAGCTTAACCTTTGAAATTGTCTTCCACTTTTGGGATCATACCAACCTATTTTGATTCCTTATGGAGGAGCAACATGGTGGCTAAATTTGATAAATGATATTTTTGCTTGTTTGAATGACCATCAAAGGAGGAGTTCAAACTATTTCTCATCCAAAAGAATATGTTAGTTGTTGATTTTGAAGTGGAGTAACAGAGTGGTGATCGCAGATAAATTGAGACCAATTGTGTTAAAGGAGTTGCATGCCAGTTTTTATGGCATTGTAGATGTTAAGTCCATATAGAGCATATTAACAGTAGTTGACTGTAAAAGCATTACAGAAAGCACTGCCACCAAATGTACATTCCATGTGCCCACCCTCTGCCAATGTGTGTAACCGATTCCAGCTCTGTGTTAAACTTAATGAAATTAATCTAGGGATTGATATATGCAAATTGGGAAACTACCAGAGTTGCAGTTAATACGTGGCAACTGAGAGAAAAAAATGTGTGCTGTGTGTCCTGCAACTAAGCTAAAACTCTACTAAACTCGGAATTTGGCTCAAGTCCTGTCCTCTCGACCATACTGCACTGTACTGAGGTAGATATTATTAAAGATGACATGCACTGGGAGTGTATTATGGAGAGAGGTGTACTGTAACTATGCTTAATCACAGAGCTGGAATTGTACTGTGGCACCAATGTTCTGTAACTGAGCTCCACTGTACTGTAACTGAGCTGGAAATGTACTGTATCCTCATATTTTGCTAGGAGCTTAACTCTAATGACATTTTGGATGATTTGACAGTATGTTTCCTTTTGCCATTGATAAACTTTGTAATGGTCTTTGGGGAATATGAGCTCAGACATTGATTGTCAATCTCAACATTGCCTTGAAAGAACCCTGTGGACTATTGTCATGCTTTAGCATCGGGCATATTGAGCTACCCAAGCACTTTCTACCACTGTGAATTATGTAAAAGCCCCATAAGATCAAGATGTATTAATATCATGTTTGTATATCTTATATAAAGTGCTATGTCCGTCCATCCATTTGATATGTCACGCATTTTGGGCGATTTCATTGGGTGACAGGCGGCATTGCAGCAGGAGGTAGGATGGGGAGAGAGAGGTGGATACTGCCATGTTTTCTCTTCAGTCTTTGTAAGGGAATGGAAACCGAAAGACCCCCTCTTAGTAACATTGCACACATGGCTCATTGGGAAGGGCAGGAGACTCTGCTGGCTCCGCATTGAAAAGGATTCTAGACCTTCGCGCCTCAAGTCTACATTGTAGCACATGAGAGGAAAGTCGACCTTAGTAAGCCACTGTTACGGTGGAGAAACCCAACATTGTCATTTATATAACTACAAATTGACAAATATCCAATCATTGCATTGACAAATGATGAGGTACGAAGTCACTCACATGGGTGCTTATACATCAAGGGTTGATATTTGCCAGGAAAAAAATAATTTGACTTAAATATCGGTTCTGAGAGGTTTCTGTTGTTGTAATTGCCTGCTGGGACCCTGAGCCTTCCAGAGCCATATCGCATCTTGCCGTCTTCCCTAGAGGTGTTATGGTACCTAAGAAGTACAAATTTGCCTCCATAGAGAAAATGTATGCTGTGTACGCATCCCCGGATGAGGAGGGCCGAGAGGAGCATAAGCAGTGCTTGAATTGATGCTGGGCAGCTGTCAAACGCTTACGAGTGAGTGTTGGACCACCCAAGGAAGTACAGCGCCCATCAAGTGCCAAGGAACACCAACGTGACAGCTATCTGCCATGCGATCGCCAGGCTGAACAAGCTAGATGTCTGTTTTGGTTTTCATCCTGAGTCGGTTTCCTCAGGATTGTGGGTTTTTGTATCAGTTTTTACCACAATCAGTCATGTATTTCTTTTACAAACTAACAATATATTACATCCCTGTTGAGCCAACTCCAGGGCAGGGCCTGGGCCAGACCCCTTGGGATGTAATAAAGTTGTGCTTGTGGGCATGGATCCACAGTCTATGAATTTAAAGGCCTTCTTAAAACAAGTGTCTTCCTCTGAAGAATTTAAAAGCTGTTTAACTACAACAGGCATTAACCACTCTGGAGATACCTGATATGGAGAGCCTGAATTGGGATTAAAAACCCATTTCCTGATTTTATGGCAATTGCTTTAATTAATGAGGACCTTGCTGAATACTTTTGAAAGAAAATGAGATGAAAGAGAATCTTAAGTACAGCTTGATGTTGAAAACCCGAGGTCATAATAAGGCCTAGTTTTGGAGCTAAAAATTTGCTACCTGGGTATTCTCATTCAGTATTCCTTTGCAATGCTTTCTTCACTTGGCTAAATAACCTATAAGGATTCCTGAAATGATTTTGGAAGAGGGTAAGTGTGGTTAATCCACTTGATTCTGAATCCTTTGACCACTGCAGGCCTTTTATTAAAAAAACCTGCATATTCTCACCATCTAGTCTTCTTGTGCTACGCTGCCTTTTATGCATAAAACAAAACCTCATTAAAACCCTATCTGATTGTCAGTCCACTTATTTGAATCAAAATCAAAACACAATCTGGATATCAATCACTGTAGGCTGTTGATGGCCTACAATTGATCTCACAACTTCACAATCAAATTTTTGAATAAGATGCCTTGCAGTGCCTGGTCAGCAAGCTGTGTAAGGATCAAAATGCAATTATAAAATGGTTATTTGCAAACCCATTGTACTCTATCACAGAATATTTTGAGCTGATCTCTGCAACTATTGTATTGTTAATGTATTATTGCCAATTTCCTACTTGCCCATAATCATGTTATGCACAGTGTATGTATGCAACACTCTAGCCATATCCACATGGCAGGAATGAATAAAATTCATTTTCATTGGAAAAAGTGAGGGAGGATTTGAAATTTGAACTGAATTTTTAAAAGCTGGACCAGAAATAAAAATACATAGATTGATTGAGATAACAGATGAATAGATAACTGATTAATGGGATGAAATGTTAATCTGCCCCATCCACAAAATAAAACCATTCTGTGACAACTATGGAGGCATAACATAACTAAATATTTGCTATTTTTTCCAATTGCAATCTTTCCCAAAGAAAACTCATAGCTAAAAATATAATCGGAGATTATCAAGGTGGCTTCCAATCAGGAAAATCTACATCAAACCAGATTTTTTCCTAGAAGCAACTTTGCAAGAAAAACTATGAGTATAATCAAGAAGTTTACCTCCTACATGTAGGTTTGAACCCTTTTAGTGCGGCGGGCCGATATATCGGCTTTGGCATCTCAGGCGAAAAGTGCGGAGGGCTGATATATCGGCTCATAGGCAAAATATTGTTTAACTTTTGCACACAAATATAATTACAATTATTTTTTGTATGAAGTATAAGCGTTTTTTTTATTATTACCTAATTCAGTGCATACACAATAAGGAAAATTGCATATGGATATTTTAAACAATAACTTTATAATATTTATTTTCCTCGAGTGATACATTTCATTCTAATTACCCTCCATATTTCTCACTAGAACCGCTGGCAGGGGTCAGCACTAAGAGGGTTAAAGAAGCATATAATTGCATCCTTAGTACTAGCCTAATCAAAACCTTAACAGAATTTAATTTCCTGAGTAAACATGTGAAACTGGTTGAACTTGTTCTATCTAATCCAGAAACCAAGATAAAATTGGGAAGCAAAAATCACTTTTAGATTTCAGGTGAAAACAGGATTGAGACAAGGAGACAGACTGTCAACAATTCAGTTAAATCTTGCTCACAAGTTGGACCAAGGGAATTTCCAGGGTGTCAGAATTGAACTCTGGATCACCTCATCGATCATCTCTGCTAAGTGAGTTGATATCACACAAAGGGTGAAGTGGTAAATGTTATGCTTACCTTGGAAATGGCTGCATCTTAATTTGGTCTAAAAATCAACCCTTCAAAATTTAATTGTATGGTGATAAGATGACAACATCACCCCAGGAATTCCAAAGGGTAAGGTTGAATGAAAAAGTAACAAGAGAATACAAAAATTGATACCATGATGCCATAATAACAGACTACATCAAGTGAAGCAAAATTGAAAACAAGAATACAGAAAGGTTAAATATGTATCCATGCTCATAACAAGGTCCTTAGCTGTAGAAGCATATCACAATATTTATATGTAGGAATATCCAAGACCCCCATTCTCCCAGTCATCTTAGGTGTCTGTCAAACTTTGAGCATTCTAAAGAAAAAAATGAAATGTCACCTCATTTTTGAAAGGAAAAGATATGAGCCATGATAAGCCAATACAACTAGAAAGTGGAGGAGACTTCACAATGAGGAAATAGGGCAGCTTTATAAGCATCCCAATTATGTGGTATAGGTGACATGCAAGAATGGCTGAACATATTGTGGGAATGAATGGTGAGAGATGGCCAAAAAATGTCGTGGAAAGGACCGTAGAGGGAAGAAGACCTAGTGGGAGATGCATAAGTGCAGTTAAAAAGGACTTACAGAAAGTCTATGCTTGGAAGAACTGAAAAGTAATGGCAATATCTAGAAAAGAATGGAGAGCCTTGGTAGTGATATCAATGGTCCTCTAGGCCTTATGGGTATGATTATTTTTATTGGAAATTCATTGATAGCCACAAAAATTAAATGATGGACTTGGGCATAGTTTTAGACTACATTTTATGTCTGAATATATCAAAGGAAGCCTCCGCAATATTATAAACATCACCCAAAAATCACAAATCAGTGGTTTATCATATCACCTTTAACCCATTCGGGTAAAGAGCCGGCGAATTGCCGGTCACATTAAAGACGCATTTATTCTTTAATTTTTTTAAATTAACGTGTAACTAATGAGATGTGAAAAATCACACTATTTTTAATCCATTAAAAATTATATAATTTACCCGCTGAAGAAATTTCAGTCTGAAAGCCACTCTACAGCCAGAGATATCAAAAGAAAATGAAACAAAATTTTGAGAAAATTAAATAGGAACTTAGGGCCAGAAATTCCTGGGAAAATTAAGAGGCGAATGGGTTAACCTTGGTTGTATGAAAGGGAACCATTGTTCCTACCGGAAAATGTGTCCCACAGCAGAAAAGGGAACATTAGGCACCACTGTGCTTTAAATACTCAGAAAAACTATGGCCAGCCTGACAACAATTGATGATTAAAATGCTGTCTTTTGAATGTTAAGTCAGTAATTGAAAATTTGATTCTGTAATATTTACTTTCACATTATGTTAAGTCTATGTCATGCTTCAAGCGCAATGTCTTGGAAGTAACTATCTTTTAAGGCTTTGCCAATGTAAGTTGGGCTTAAAAATAAAAGAAATATACCCACAATATTCCATTAGGTGGGGCTAGTATGTGCACCTGGGAGGAGTCCAAAGCTTGCAACCACTGGAACTATAACTTAGGATTTTTGTCTTTAAGGTAATGGGCTTGTTACCTTTGTGGGGAATATTTCACAGCTTCCCTTCTTGGTGGAGACTTAAGATTTGATGGGGATCGGGTTGGCGTGGTGGCTAGAGTACTCGCCTACCACACGGGTGGCCAGGGTTCAAATCCCTGCAGAGGCGATTGTTTTCAGAGGAAACCTGATCCCTACTTGAGTGTCTTGTGGATGACACTTCAAATAGAGTATTCCGTCTGTCAGATGAGACGTTAAGCCGTGGTCCCCTTGGCACCCTTCGTTAAGAGCAGGCTAATGCCGACACCAGGTTTCTATCCTCCCTCCCTTACATATCCCCTATGGCGCAAATGACCTTAGCCGTCGGTCGCCTCCCCAAATATCCATCCTATCCTTAAGATTTGATCGTGCTTGAAGACAATTGTGAAAGGAAAGCCAAGTTTTGAACACCAGTGGTCGCAGGTATTCTATCTCACCCTACGTGAGCATACTCATCCCACATTACGTTAGGGGCTCCTAACTCTCTTAGCCCCAGCTGTCCAATAGTTTTCAGGATGACATGTATCTCTCCAAAAAGTTAGATAATTAACATTGTCCATTTCACCACTCTGTGGAAAAAATGGGATTCCCTGGGAAACTTAATGTTTTCAATTTTTACTCATTCATTGGCTAATACAGACTTGTCAATGAAACCAAAGAATATATTCAATTTAGAAAATCACAGAACCTGTTGTAATGTTGTTTGGGTAAGGGGTTTACATGTACGATAAGAACTAATCTGTACGTATAGAACACAACTGACACTAGTGGCATAGCTGGGATTTATTTGGGGGCGCAAGACACTCACCTGCAGCTGCAGGTTTATGTGAAGGGAGGGAGAAATCATTCTGTGAATTTGGAATAACATATAACCTCATAGGAGGCAGCTTCCCGTCGATTCATGTGAAGGGGAGGAGAAATCATCCTGTGAATTTGGAATAACATGTACGGTCAGAGGAGGCAGCTGCCCCCCTACCTCCTCGTGGCTAAGCCCATGCGTGTAAACAGGGCCGCATTAACAGACAACGGCGCCCCCTAGTTTATTTTTGGTTTTTATAGACTCTTGGTGCCCTATGACTTCTTATTACTAGGTAATTAAGATTCCGCCAATTGAGGCGCCTCCTTTCCTCGTGGTACCTGGCCTATGCGTTAATCCGGCCATGCATGCAGAGATAAACAAAAAAATGTAGATAATCTGGAGCTCGGAAGCACTGGTTTGTTTTCCCAGCATGATTGGATAAATTGGGAAAAGACTCGTACCTTGATGGGTGTAACTCGTTAAGTATTAGAGGAGCGCTTCGATAGATGTTGTAAAAAGAACCGGAGTAGTGCTCTAAACCGCTTCGATTTTAATTAAGCTCTAAATATGCGTGAGGAAGATCACTAACCACAGCCACAGGACAATTATTTATGTTAACGTATTCAAAATTTTGGCGAAAGTTAAGTGCTGCCACCTTGTGAGTGAAAAGGTAACTAAAATATTTTGTTGGGTTGGATTGGTATGCCATCTGGAAGCGATCAGTTGTAATGTGCGTGGGGGATATTTTGGTATTGTCGGCGTATTATGATTCCCCTAATTATACGATTTTTCCTCTCCAATGAATCCCGTTGCCAATGATGGATGCCAATGGCAACGGAAGGCGTGGGTTTCCGAAGCTGAAAGACATTCTTAAAAGACAAATGCAGGACTCGGATGTGAGTTCCCATCGTTAACATTCTCTTACAAAACTGTATCCATCCCTGTTCCTTACGAAATTTATTGAAGAGCTCGTATAGGGAGCCAATTTACTTATTAGTGTCAAGCTAGACTTTGTTACTAGGTGATCTTACACGTGCTCCTTTAATGGAAATTTCTTGATGCAGGGAGGCGCGGAATGCCAAGATCTTGATTTCGTTTACGATGACGCGGACTGTCATGCCAATGAGATAGCGGAGCTATATAGCTACACCGAACAGCCAGAATTTCAGCTCAATGTCAAGGTACGTAAGATAATTCTGCCGCCCTCAATTGTTGTGATTGTTGTCACGTCCCTAATCGTGTCATCCTTGCAGGCGTTCGAAGATTTAATGCAGGATTATAAACTTAATCCTTGCTGGCAGTCATTAAGTGAAGCTGAGAGAAAGTCTGTGGTCATGAAGCTGTTGGATCACTTGGAATTTTTAGACAAGAGTATGAGGATGAAAGCTGCGAGATGCCTACTTTATTTGGCCCAAGTAAGTTTAAGAGTCACTTATGAACACAGTAGGGATATTTTGAATTGTTGCATGGTCCAGGCCAAAGATAACCCTACACTTTACCTTTCCTCAATTTATTCTTACAGAGAATTCTTTTGTTGGGTACCAGGCCCTGATCTAGTGCTGGTTAAAGGAGGTGGTGTGAGAGTTCATTGATTGCATGTGTGATTCGCCTATTGTTGTGGCGGATTAAGGTCGTTGTTTTGGGGTCGTGGGGTGGCAGATTTTAACTTTCCGCGGGTCTGGTGGGTGTGGAATACCCTATGACCAACATAGTTCTTATCAAACCAGTATTATAGGAGGGGAGAGGCTGCGGACACCCAGGCTCCTCTTAATCCCAGTCTGGTCTATAGTGGCATAATGTCTTTAGGTTGCTTAAGATTGTCAGAGAGACCATTCATTCATTGCTGCAAAGCCCTGCCATAATCTTGGACGAGGCGTGTACATTTCACATGCCAATAATTAATTCAGGTGCATATAGATGAGTATAACTAGCCTAGGAAATCCATACACGATGCTATTCGTATGTAGGGGTAATCACCCCACCCATGAAGTAGTTGCCACATAAGACGGTTACCACTGGATGGAGGGAAAACTTTTCCAGCCTGAACAAGTCTACAAAATAGATTTGAAAGCTTTGGATCATTGGGTGGTCTATGGGTACATAAGTTAAATGAATTTTTAAACAACTCAGCCCTTTAAGGCTAGTTTTTTCTTCAAAAAATATTTTACAGTTAATTGTTGTAAATTTAAAGTTTTTGGCAGTACAAAGTTGGAAAGAATCTATTATTTTTGTCCAAGTATCCCCTCATATTCTCCCAGAACTCCAAATCCAACCCATTGCAGACTGACTGCATCCTCTATACTCTCTTTCAATTGCATTTGATATATTTCTTGTTGAGAATAGTTTTTATGTAGAATTTTTCAAATGTGCTCTCACTCATTGCTTGCCATGGTGAAAGTTTCCATGTGTGTCTAATGTAAGCAAGCTTCGGTAATTTGAAAACATTATTGGATTAGTCGTCCATCCTAAAAACAAGAGATTACCAATCTCACTTCTGATACTCTAGATGAAATGACAGAGTAATTGCCTTGTCCAGTGGTCGCAATTAAGCCATAAAATCTGATGGAAGAGGAAAATGTTTGGATGGAACTGTGCCTAGTTGAGTCGAAGAATCTCATTCTGCTTTTCAAAGACTATTTTAGCATTGAAGTCTTTCAACCAAGATTTAAAAATTTCCATTGCCTTCTGTGCTCTTTTATTTGTATTCTCTTTCACACCTAAATGTTTGGCATCTACTCTTTTGAAACTGCTTCTCTTCAAGGATTTCCCTATTATCCTAGGGAAATTTCTTTTCTCCATCTGTGTTGTGGTTAAGTGTTATTGCTACCCTATACTTCAACATCTTCTTGCCGTTGCATTCATTATTAGAGGAGTGACTTATTGGGAATTATAAAAAGAAAAAGACCTCTTTTGTTTCCATAAAATTGTGTCATTAGGGGCATAATACTCAAAAAGAGAGGTTTATCTCATTGTGACAGATATAGAGTCAGGTCACAAAAAACTTCTCTCAAAACACCTATGCGATACAGTCATGTTCTAAAATGAAAGTTCAACTTTAGTACAGACTTTTCATACATTCCCGATACTCGAATAATCTGCTCCAAATTAATAATTTGTGTTTCCCTTGTGAACACTAACGTTTCTTCCTAGTCTCAAAAGATGGCGTTGCTCAAATCTTCAATCTTATATTTGGATACAAGGGAAAACTAGTATTTATGATAATTGAAGGTCCATAAAATGATCTTAAATTTATAACGTGTTTGTAATACTTGCTTTGTATGGTATGAGTAGGATTCAATAAATCTTAAATATTGTGTAATGGTCATATGTCCTTTGGTGCCCTCTCACAGGTTTTCGGTTACCATGGAGTTTTATATACTGAGTAGATACTCTACAACTTTTAGGTCTAATGGCACATGTTACTACAATACAGAAAATGGTTCCGGGGCCCCACAGGCCTTGAGGGAATTTTAACATAAGATATATTTGTCCCATTGCAAATATAAGCACAACTGAAAATTTGAAGACAATCGGTCCTGGTGTTCATTTGTGTATAAAGAATGTACACCTATACAAACACGTACTGACATCCAATTTTTTGCATATATAATTAATAAAAATGTTCTTGCCACTCATTAATGGTAACAAAGTTTTAACCAACAATTTCTTCTTTATCTGACAAACTACGTTTTGTTTCATCTGATGAACCCTTCTCTTGTATATGGCAATCTCTTCACATATATGCTCGTCAGCCACTTGTATTCAAACCTGTTCACTTCCTTGGCACTTGTCTGTTTCTTCCTTTTCATTCTGCCATCCTAATTGTCCTTCCAGTCCCTAAAAAAGGCCACACTTGATTTTTCAGAATGCTTATTGGGGTCCTTTCACTATTAAAATATTGGCAATATCCTTGCTGAATTCCATTCTTCACTCTCTGAGATCACTTTCTGTCTATTCCCCAGAGTCAGGTTGAGTTTTATTTTGCATTCACCCATTTTACTTCAATGAGCCACTGTTTCACTGAATTAAGTCGCATAAGCACTTTATTGATGTTTTGATATAGAGACATGTACCCAATAGGCCGTTGTCCACTTGCTTGGAATGTAAATATTGGCACTTATTGGGTATCTGGAATTCCTTACATCAGCCTCAGGTCAGGTTGGTGTGATAGCTAGAGTACTGGTCAACCATACAGACAGCCAGGGTTCAAATCTGTGCAGAAGAGGATATTTTTCAGAGGAAACCTGATCACTACTTGAGTGTCTTGTGGAGGGCAATTCAGGTGCAGTGCTCGGTCTGTTGGATGAGACATTAAACTGTGATCCTCTTGGCGCCTTTTAAGAGTAGGATAAAGCTGATGCCGGATTTCTATACCCCCTTCCTCCCCTATGGTGCAAATAGCTGTTGGATGCCTCCCCAAAATCCATTCCAATCCATCAGCTCCAGTATTGAGCCAAGAGAATGGATGAGGATTCCCAAAAGAAATGTCTCCGATAATGCCTTGGCTCCTACACTGGGTTACTAAGGAGGCCTCCCTCAGTCTTTATGAAGCAATTACATTGACCTTTCCCTCATGCTGTGCACCAGAGGATTACCATACTCACAGTTGACCGCTGAGGAGGCTGGTGGGCTTAACCCTGAACCACAATGGTAAGTGTATGACCTGACAGTGGGCTCATATAACTGCTTTTAGCTGAATCTTCTGAGGTGTTAGTGAAAAAAAATCCCTTACAGCGGTTCTTGTTGGTGGCATACGAAGTGCAGGCTGCTAGCCTGAAATAGGGTGGCTGTTAGCCTCTGTAGGAGGTGACCGCTGAAGGGAGGGAAAATATACATGGCTTATATGAGATATTCATTCCTTTCCTAAAAAATTAGCCTCTTACTGAGGTGACTGCCGAGGAAGATTTCACTGTAGTTATGATCCCAGTTGGTGTCTCCGTCATCTTATGGTCCCAATTCTTGTGAAAGTTTGATCATATGGTCACATTTTATTTCAGGGTTGTTGGGCTGAAGTACAGAGTGATGAAGAGCAACAGCAGTGGGCTTTTGAAAATGTTCTTTTGCTTTACAAGAGTGGAGTTTTTTCATCCTTCGTTGAACTTCTAAACATTGAAACGGAGTAAGTATTAGTTGTCGGCATGCATTCATTGTGTTCAATAATGGAATGAAAAGGATCCTTTTTTTAAAATATCTATGTCATTCAATACAGGCTAAGTATGTATTTGTGTTATTAGTTGTAGCATATATTTGCTTATTTCAGAAATAATACTGCTGCAACCACAGCTCTTCGTAAATTGGCAGTGAGTTTGGCAGATTCCACTGATCTACGGGTGATCCTGAGTGTCCTCTATGTTATGGTTGAAGTTATAAGGGTAATGCCAGAGGATGGCTCTGATGAAATCAAAGCCCTCAAAGAAAGTTTTAGAGCAGAACTTGGTAATTTTGAGTGTAGCTATCATTCGTTAATCAGGCTAAGAATAGGTGTCCAATTCTAAGACTTGTGATCATTTCAGGCTGTCAAAATGGGGATGAGGTGTTGGCGGTGAAGCTCTTGGGCATGGTTACTCGTTTTTGCAGTGGATCAGCCCCTCATTTTCCTATGAAAAAGGTGCTCTTATTGCTTTGGAAAGTTATACTTGTGTCATTAGGGGGAATGGATGTGCTACGAAATGTCAAAAGTAAGTTTAGTCTATTTATTGTAAGGAAAACTAAAAATTCCAGCTTGCTTAATTTTTGGTGATGTTAGTTTTAATTTTAGAAAATAGTGAATCAGTATGTGTTTTTGGTTTTAGTGAATCTGTAGATACAGTGTCCAATTGAGAAGAAAGTCTAATTGTCAGCTAATGCCCTCTTTTGAAGTTCTTCTCTCATTTGATGTTTTATGACTTTAGCTGTTTAGTTAGAATAGGTAAAAGTTTAGACAGGAACTCTGAAGGCAGAGGAATTTATACAATTTATTTGAAAACACTACCAAAGGAGGAACAAAATGACAGAATTCATGGCTAGAGAGAACTGCATTACTCTTTACTCCAAAACAAACAAAATAATGTGCACTGCCCAGTGAAACTTCAGGAAAAAGTGCTGATAGAATAGAGAGATACCCTGAATCACTACCGTCTTCTTCAAGAGAACTTCAGGGTTAAAGTTCAACTTAAAAGTCTTTGATGGATAAAAATGGTCAAGGAGCCACACACAGTAGCCAACGAATTGAACTACTCACTGCTGAATGTGGAGACATGAAGGAAGACTTCATGCATAATGGTGATATCCCTGTCATTTGTGAACTGATGTATGACTCACACATTAAGCATAGTGGGATAATATTATGATAACTCTCCATTAAATGTAGAAGTCCCTAGGTCCTGGTGAGGTATCTGTATGGCTGCTCAAAGACATGGCCTCTTTTCTAGAAAAAAGTCATTATTCAAAGCTAAATTACCAAATGGTATTAATAGTGTATATCACTACAATAATTAGAAAACTAAACAAGACCCAGGAAACTACCAGCCTTTATCGTCAACATCTTTATCTTGTAATATTCTGTAATGCTCAATCTTAAATGACATTCTGACCTTCCTGGATAGTCTGAAATTCTCCTGTGGCAGTCAGAGCAGCTTTAGGGACAGTAGATCTTGGAAAATCCTTCTTGGACTCTTCCTCCTTGGTTTTCTGAATTCAGGCGAAGCGTAATAGCAGGTTAATAAGTTATTCCTGGATTTCAAGAAAGTCTTTGATGAAGGTCCCTTCAAAAAATTGATACCTATTCATATTACAATATTATGGGGTTAATGGGAAAATATGGAACAGGATGCATGATTTTATAATTGACCACAAGGAAACTGTAATAATTGACTGGGTTTGTTCCAACATGGCTGAAACATACCTAGTCAATTACTTCTGATAATAAGATTCAGCATTGCACAAGGAAATGTTATTGGTTCCTTCTTATTCCTCTGTAATATAAATGGCAGGAACTGTAGAGTAAGTGGGAAGGTTATGTTGCTTGCAGGCGATGGTGTCGTGGGTGGCTTTAATGGCAGGTTCACTGAGTGTGACTTGAGCCTTGACTTTTGAAGGGCCCCACAAAATCTCAATCTTACAATTTTTTCTAGTGACATCAAGTTTGGCTTTATATGTGCAATATTATTCATCCCTTTTGTCAGTGGTATAAATAAGATATGCAGTCCTACACTTGGATGAATTAGAATATACAGTGAAACACATGAGATAATGTATTGGATGTGTGTTTCCGTATTGCTATTCCAATTTGAAACTGACTGTGAATATTATAAATTTGATGGTGTGAAATTAATTGGTATGGGAAAGTGAAGCCTGTCCATTGATTTGATGGACAGGCTTCACTTTGTGGAAATCCATTTTGAAATAAATTTCAAAATTACTCTATACTTTTTCTCAGATTTTTATTCTTGGTTGACTGGTTTCGTCACATAGGTGACATAATCAGGTGCATGGATTGAGTTGCTTTAGAACATGTGCAAATCAGAAAAAAAGATATAATGCTCATGTTCAGTTATATAAGTGAAAAATACACACTTCATTCTTATGGACGGTGGATTTATTGTTTTCCTAACAGAAGTTAATCATCATGAATAGTCAAATGCCATTGGTCGAAATGCAAAAACTCTGTCGTAATGCATAATTTCCTCCTTAGGAAAAAAACTAGCATTGGTCTACCTAGGGAGTCATCTTTGTATTTCCCATCTGGGGTGTTGTATGGTGCTGTGTAGGGTTGCCAACGTGAGTCTGGTGACTCATACTCTCCAGGCACTTAGTATTTCTCCTTCCTCCTGTAGTGACTTGTTGCAGACTATGGATGGTCGAAAACACTCAATAGAGCACTCCATGAATCTTTCTCTCCTGTTCTCCGTAGAAAACCAAGTAATGGACTTGGGCCACTTTTACTTCATCTTGATACTGATTTCTCCTCCTCTGTGCATGTTTAGGTATTATTGGGTGTTTATAGGAATTAATTAGTAGCCTCTTGAATGCTAGTACCATTTTCTAAGAATTCATTCATTGCTTCAATATATTGTGATACGCTTAAGTAATTACCTGAGCAGTTATTTTGCAATTTAAGATATTATACCTTCAGTTTACAACCTTATTTCAGGTGCTTACAGAGAAAAAGCGGGGCTTAGTCAAATGAAAGAAGACACAATGGAAGTAGCAAGAACAATGAGAGCGTCTTCACCTCCTGCCAGTGCTGCTGATCTTCTTGAAGCTCAGAATCAGAAGAGGAACAGCAGACCGTTTCGGAGGGTTTGTATTAATTTCCATGTCCCACATGTAGGTAATTACTAGGCTGGTTCAAGGAATTTAGGTGGAGTTGTGGCTAGGAAATGTTTTTCCGATGAAGAGATGGTGGTACAGTAGACTCTCGTTATTATGAAGTTCATTGGACTAAATAGTCGGCAGTTCATAATAATGCTGTTCGTATCAACGTAGTTTTCATATAAACATCTCAAAAAAATATCCATTTGCTCTTTTTTGACCTGTATAATCTTTCGTGTGTTAAAGCCGTGCTGTGAAATTGAAACGTGCGTACAGGCCCGGGAAGTGCGGTGGAGTTTGAAAGGCAGACAGAAAACCCAGGTTGAAAACAAATGTAATTTATTAACCAAAAAAAAAAAAACGGTCATTAAAAAAAATACCCCCCGAAATTGTGACCAGCTGGTAGAAAACAAGCAGACTCCGGATTTAAGGGGAGGTAGGAAGTTTTGGGTAGGTTGTTTACCTTGGCTGCGGAGGTAGCGGTGGTCTCGAAAAAGGTGCCGTGGGTCCGTCTCTCGGGAGCAGCTCTTTCCGCATCGAACACTTGACAAGAGCCTCACCAAAGCAATGCCCGCAGCTCGCGGGACAATGATGCTTTATATATCTGGGGCCCATTTGCCACCAGGTATGATAGGCCCCTATTGACCGGTGTCTTGCCCGGTACTCGTAATTTTGTAGTAACGTTTCTTTACCATACATGTAGATACCTCTTTCGTCAGGACCAACGATTTTTTTCTTAAGAATGAAAACTTCGTATAAACGTTGTTTGTAATAAGGAGAGTCTACTGTATACACTTTGGTTGCTGGAATTCTAGATTGTTCATAGATTTTTCCCTAGGGTGAATTCATAAGTGCTGCTTGGAGACATGGATTGTGTTACAATTTTTTGATTTAAACATAGAAAGAAACAAACATAGAAACATAGATTTAGACGTAGAAAACATGGTGCACAATTACCTTGAACTAAATACAGTGGATGCTTGATTTCAAATAGTTGGAGGGACCCCAAGATGCGCACTATGAAAAATCAAAGTGTGTTAAATCAATCGGTGGCTAAGAGGTGACTACTATCCAAGGTGCTTAAATATTTATTTAGGCTGTCTCTCACATTTCATTTTAAATTAGCCGTACTGTAAACTATTTAAAGATAAAAATGAGGAATAAGTACAACACTTCTCTTTAACTATCATGAACTCATTTTAGGTGAGAGTAGTCTGTTATTTTAATTTCCCACTTCCCATTTTCAAACTTTTTTTGAATTACTGTCTGTTAATTATTCAGGTTTTCAATGCATCTCTCTCAACCAATGCAACTCTCCTTTCTTGTCCACTTTTCTGTCTCTGAGAGCTTTCCAAAATAGACCAGTCTCATCCATGTTGTACATACTTGGTGGTTTCCATTTTTCATAACTTGAATTTCTTTTGAGATACCCATAAAAATGTGCCTTTGGGTTGGAATATAGGGGATGTAGAATATTGTTATAAATGAATTAGGGGAAAAAATGTACTGAATCGCACCTATAGTTATCAAATTTTGCCATTTTTATTGTTTTCGTTCCATTACTGATGATTACAGAGCACTTAGCATTCACGAATGCTTCCAAACAACTTATCTCACATTTTACACCTTACCTTTCAAATATTTTGAATTTCTGCTGTGTAGTTCATGAGGTACAACCTTGAGAGTGAGTACATGTCACACAGAGAGGCTACTGGAGGTGTTTAGGGCATCCTTCCAGGAGCAGTGTTGCACTCTATATTCACTGGTATCAATTTTTAGGGGAATATGTGGCTTTCCATTGTATAATAGTGTAGTAGTCAGCGGCATGTAGTAAGCACATCCCTAAATTGGGTGGTTAGTGCACTTGTTTACTTCAAGAGTGGGCTACGTTAGTTCAAAGATACTGGAAAAACTCATGAGGGATGACAAATATTGCTGCTGAAAAGACATGTGTTTGGGTTAGATATAGCTTGGGGTGGAAGAATCGAACTCTGAGGAACTACAGCTGGGCAAGTTGTGCATCAGCTACTGTTACATGAGTCTTAAGAAGTTAAAAAAAATTCGAAGCCAATTTTGCCATTCGACAACATCAAATTTCTCTCTCTGATTGTAAAGGGGTGTTTGCACAAAGCATGTACCCTCAAGTGTATGGCTGGACAGATGTATGAACAAATGATCAAAATTAGAACAGGCTATTTTCTCGTCATACATTTGCTCAACTTTTCATGTTAACTCAATGTACTTTAAATGAATGTGTTAATGCATGTACTTGTGCGGGTATTTGCATTGTGTAAACTTGGCTATAGACGAGTATGTTGCGATCATGAATTTAAAGTCTTACATATGGACAAATATCGCAAGCAGGTGTGTGGAAACTGAACTCATTGCGCATCTGAAAAAAGATTCGTCACTGAATGTTCCAAGAACTGAAGGAGTATTTACCATGCGTGACCAACAAATATGAGTTTTTACTGGCAAAACATTATGGAGAAGTTTATGGAATGAGCGATTGCCTGATGAACAAAATTATATCATAGGAATACAAGCATTTCATTACAATCTGTGTGAAAGACTTTGAGAAGGCAAAACAATGAAACTAAGGCCACAACTGCCATGCAATTGTAAATAAGCTGATTATCTGTTGCTTTTGATTATCTGATTGTGTTTTCCCCTCTTATTTGCTCGGATAAGCAGTGTTGTACCCTATAATTAAGATCAGCGAGTTTCTTTTGTGTTCGGTTTCAATCTCTTTCGGAAATAATAGTGAAAATGGCTATTTGGAAAAATGCATCCAAGTGATTTATTGAATTGCAGTCAGCAAACTCGATGACTATTTATGTGTAGCATAACTTCAGCTCATATTCATTTCTGTTGGTTATTGATCAGTGCAACTAGCACTATAAGATCTTCACCTTCCAGATTGACTGCAATGTTGGCAAATATCTAGAAACCTGGAGTTGTAACTTTTACTTTTTCCTACTCTGCTGATGAAATGTTTTCATCATCCTCTATTATTTTATTTCTATTCTTTGCTAAATGTCTCAGGTTATGCATTTGCTAAAAGTTAGTTTTCTTATTAGGAGTACATATTTATTATTTCAGAGTCTAATGAAGCAGAGTTCACTTGATGAGCCAATGGGAGTTGATTTGGAGCCGAATGACCAATCAGATGATGAGATGAGGGAAATTGAGGAGCGTAGAGCTCTTGAAGAAGCAGGGGAGCTTCCACAACCACCTAGTCCACGACCTTTGACTCCTGTCATTTCAAGAATGAAAGGTACGACTGTGGGAGAATTTTTTGTACTCTTGGCACTCAGAAAAGGTAGAGGAGAATCGAATGTCTGACGTCTCTTTATCATGTGATTACTTTAGAAATGTAGCTTTATGAATGGTTCTTTTTGAAGTTACAGTTTTAAACTGTGTCATGCCATTTTTATAATTCTAAATTCTAATATGTATTTAAATCGCCCTATCATTTAAATATTAAGAGTTATTATTTTATCTTCCTTGTTGTCAAAAATCTTGAGAATCAAAACCAGTTGGGCCACGAGTAACTCCTGTGAGGTTGCTGAATTGTCCAGTAGTGAAATAAGGAATCACTTGTCTTAGAAAAACGCCTGTGATAACGTCATGATCTTTATCCTGTGTGGCAAAATTATATACCCCTAATGGTTCCACTAATGCACTATTATAGATGGACCATTCTAAAAATTACCACGGGAATTTTTTCTTAAGTACCATGGTATTTAATGTAATTTACTGTGGCCCCTGAAAATTACTGTGATTTTCTGTAATATTAACCTCTGTCTCAGATATTTTTCATATTAATATATTTCAAATGTATCATTTAAGCCAAGTTTATACACATTTAATACTATCTTACTTGTTAAAAAGGCAGGTAAAACCCTTTTGTGTAATATTTTAATTTGTGGGGCTGTCTTTTTAATGGTTTGAGCAAAAATTTCTCGCACCAAACAAAAGGTTGCTGAATTGTGTGTTGGCTGCTGTATTTTTTTTAATTTTCTTTATTTCTAATGTATTTATATAGCAATTTAAATGCTGTCAACCCCTTGCTATTGCTGTCGGCTTTCCTATTCAATCCTCAATTAGCTATTAATTACAGAGAATTATAAAATTACTGGACAATTATAGTAATTTTTTAATATTACCTTAATTTACCACAGTAATTTACCTCAAATGAAAATTACATTAATTTACCCATCTCTATGCTCTATGGAAGTGTGTGAAAGAAGCGTTCCCGGCAGAAGTATTTCCAGCCTTAGTAGGAGCAAAAAATTTGAACCAAAAATAATTATGGAAAGGTTACCAAACAACTTCTAAAAACAAATATTTGGATTGTTTCTGGCATCAGTATTTTTATATTGAGTTAGTCAGTAAAGGGAAAGAAAAACTTTATATGGTACACTAAAAAATTTTCGAAGTCGAAGGTCTAAGTATTTTTTTGAGTACTACAAAGTGAAGCCTGAAATTATTAAGTCTATTGAAGGTAGTCTTGGGTGCCCCCTGCAATAGGGGCTGTAACAAAAGAGTCGGATAAGATCTTGATAGACTGTGTGTGCTCAATTTCATAAGCAAAAATTACTTACTAAAAAAAAAAAGTTACTTGTGTTCACTAATCTTTATTAAGATTTCTCGATTTAAGAATTGATATATGCCATTGTGGGACAGATTGCTGCTCAATTTTATTTCTCCTGTAAAGCTAAATTAATAGATTTTTTTCTCAAAGGAAACTGTAGGCTGTTTTTCAGTTTATTAACTTGCGTGAAAATGACATATGGATTTGGATTTGTTTTAGGCATATATGTGTAGGTAATGACAAGGAACTGGGATTCATAATTTATTGATTCTGGATCCAGATTCAAGATTTGGTATCAGGGCTCTTCAGTAAAAAGAGACCTGGGTTTCGGATTCAGAATCAATCTATATGTATTGGATTTGACCAAGCACTAATTTTTGTTTGTTACTTTTTATTTTGAGTTAATGATTTTGCTTTCACCATTAAGTGTTCTTCATCAGGAGTTTCCTAAAAAATTTAAACTTTCAGTATTTCTATTCCATATCTTCTAATTTATTTTTTAATGATGTTTATTATATCTTTTTTTGCCTATTTTTATGAACAAAATGACGAAAGTCAGGGCATGAAATCTGTTCACTACTGCATTAATTTTGCACATGCATGTACTGAGTGAGCAAAAACTCCATTGTTAAAGTTTCTTTCAGTTAAAGAAGATGGTGTTGCAAGGTAGTAGCATGATATAGTCATGGATAGGGTGTATGGAATCCTTGCTATAGTCTATTACAATACTCATGAACATACATTTCTTTATAGGACTTCCTTGGGCTCCTAAAGTGAGGCAGAAAGATCTTGATCAATTCCTTGAGAGCACTAGACAAAAATTTGTTGGATTTCCTCTCCTTGGTGATCGTGACTCTCTTGCTGGTCTTCCTCAACCAATTCACGAGGGAGTCAAAGTTCTGAAACAGGTAATCAAGCTAAATGGTAAAATCAAAATGCTAATTGTCATTATTTAGATTAAAATGTATAATTATTATAAAAAGGTAGACTTGGGCCTATATGTGTTATTCTGATATCGATACCTCAATACCAGTGTCTCATATCAATAGTATTACATGTTGATACCGTTCTTGCCTGTCCTCTATGGTATCATTGAGTGTGTTCCTTCTTGTGAAGCAAACTGAACTGTTGGAAGAAGCAGGGTACCAGAGCAGTTAATTATGGAAATAATATTATTCTGATAATTGTATTTTATTTTACTATGATGATCATTAGTAATGAAATGATGAATTTCTTAGCTTTCCTCAAAAGATTTATTATGTTCTTACCACCCGGGTTTCATCACTTTGCGAAATCATTGGGTACATCTTGAAACACATTGCCTATAAAGTAAAAAAATGATCGGGGAGGGAGGTAGTGGTGACTAGTGGGAGGTTATGGAAATAGGGTTGGGGAAGGGGGGAAGGGATCCATGCATCGAGCCTTCGCTGGGTGACATCATCAGGTACAGTCTAAGCAAAACACAGTGCTTTAACACATTAAAAATTAAGATTATTTGCAAGCGATACAGTAATCTACCGTGAAATAAGCAAAGATGCAGACTTTGAAGTTCTGTCATCTGACCTTAACATTGTTCATTCGTGGTGCCAAGAGTGGGGTTTAGAACTAAATATTAGTAAATGCACCACAGTTCACTTCCTGTGTAAGTCATCACACAAAAGCCATACCTACACCGTGGTTGGAATAAACATAAAATCTTCAAATAAAGTAAAATATCATGAAATTACCTATCTTCAGATATATTATGGGGAAAACACATACAAAACATATGCCCCATAGCATGAAAGAAACTAGGTTTTGTTAAGCCTGTAATAGGAAGGTCCTCTGATGGAAAAGTAAAAGAGAAATGCTTCTTTGCTCTGGTATGGCCACACCTTGAATATGGTGCGAGCATTTGGGACCCTGGTCATAAAGATTCAACTAAAAAAATTAACAAAATACAAAGAAAAGCAGCATGCTTCATTAAAAACTACTACGAACGAACATATAGTGTTACAAAATTGTTAGAGGGATTAAGGTGGAAGCCCCTAGAGACTCAGAGGCTGCATGCTAGGCTTAGGCTGCTTGAGAAATTCAGAATTGTTGTGTTTCAGAGCGACACAGAAAATATTATTATGACTCCTCATTACATTTCTAGGTCTGACTGATGCGATAAAATAAGAGAGATACTCTGCCGAATGGATAGGTACAAAAATTCGTTCTTTCCATTCACAATAAGCGACCACGATAAAAACTGACCTCCTCTAAATACACTCCCATAGCATATGTCACCATTTCACCTCCAAAAATTTTACATCTTTACACGGCTGGTGACCTACCACCACCTGCCACACGCCCATGCAGTGGCTCATGGGGTAGTATGTAGATGTACATGTAGATTACAAAACACATTGCAAGTTACTGCCTATACCATTCATGACCATTAATTGTTTGGATCAGATTTCTTCCTCTAAGCCTTAATGCATAGTTACTGAATACTGGCAAAATTGTTTTTGTATTCAATAAAAGTGGAAAACTTCTATCACAGTGTGGACTGTAACCATTTTGGCAGGAAGCATGTACCGTTAGGTCACACATAATGGGTGGCTCATTTTTTCATGGGAGTTAAAGAGTTTGCATTCAGCTGAACTGAAGGTAAAATATGTCATTTGGTGCCTTATTTTACCCAACCATTTTTTTAAAATACAGGCATATAAAAATTCTAGCAAACTTATCATCTAAAATGTGCCAGTATGCCTATGATACATCTTAATATTTTTGTTTTCAGCACATGTATACATCTTTAGCTGAAGTCCAAGTCCAAAGGGAAGAAGAACTGGCCAGAAATCCTGTTTCTAATCCTGAAGTTGATGTTCCTTTGACGCCAGTTGAGATACTGTATCAGGTTTGTTGCCATACTGTTGAAAGCAATGGAGGGAATGTTATTTTTTGTTGTACATTTCTTTAATTGGAACAATCATTTTCTCAGGCTATGCTTCCCAATTTACCTCAGTATATGATTGCACTGCTTAAAATCTTACTCGCAGCTGCTCCTACTTCTAAGGCCAAAACAGATTCCATCAACATAATGGCTGATGTTCTTCCTGAAGAAATGCCGTAAGTGAACTTGGATGTTAATGTACAGATACATGTATGTACTTAGCATGAATTTGTCATGACTTGTTCATATTTTCTTGTCACTATAACAAATATTTTTCATTTCAGGATGACTGTTCTTCAGTCTATGGAACTTGGCATAGATGTTAATCGCCACAAGGAAATAATTGTGAAAGCAGTCTCTGGAATTTTGCTTTTACTTCTGAAGCATTTTAAATTAAATCATGTGTATCAGTTTGAATTTATGTCTCAGCATTTGGTGTTTGCTAATTGTATTCCATTGGTCCTAAAATTCTTTAATCAGAATATAACAGCATATGTTGGTGCGAAGAATGTGTAAGTATGCTTCATGGTGTGATTGGTCTCATTGTATTAGTTTTTCATTGACGAAATGATCACACTCTGGTATATTTTTTTCTTGCTAGTGAGGCATGTACCTGAAAAGATAGGGACTTGAAAGCCTGACATGTGCTGTCATTAGCTACAGTTAAAGTACAAACTTGATTCCAATCCATCTTATATTTAACATGTTTGCAGCGGCATGACCCACTGGTGGTCGCACCCGCCATAAGAAGAAAGGGATTATCTATCCTCGTTCACCCATGAGGGAGGAATGCCACTTCTGTTTTTGCTCACAAAGATATTTTATTGATGACGCACCAATGTTTTTTCGTGAAGAAAGTTACTAAGTAAAATAATGGGCTGTGGATTGTTAGATTCAGTTTTCTCGTGAGTTTTATCTATATTTATTTCTTAAATATGATAGTAACTTATACTTACTATCTTAGAGATCAAAATTCAGCCAAGATCTGGAATAAACTACAATGACGAACTTTTAGAAATACGTAATCCGTGTAATACAAATTGCCTATCCTTTATTCACAGGGGTCGGAAACATTTTTTATGGTGCATTTTGCGTTTGCTGGTCCTAAAATTATTTATCCCCTCAGTATTTTGATAAAATTTATCCAATAATAAAAAAGTGTTTATAGAAAATAAACACTTTGATATTGAAGTTATTCGCGAGAAACATACAGATGACCAGAGTGCTTCAGCCGTTATTTTCTATATGTGGCAATCACGTGAAGGAGAACTTTACAATGTTTTCTATTCAGTCAGTAAAAAGAATATCGTAATGTACACAAATTGTGCTCTAGTTTCCACAATTGCAATGCAAAATGTCCCACTGTTAACTTTCCCCACTGTAAAATTTCGTACATACATCGTATAAAATTGCATTGGTTTTCAACACAAATACGGACCTCAACGTGAGCATATGGATAGGTAGTTCCCTTCCATGTATAAAATATGGAAGTACTACCCTATTCATATACCATTTGCAACCAAACAGTTTCTATATCTAATACCTTATACTTTCATATTTGTTTAGGTGATGTTTGGACCTTTTCTTCTTTGAAGTTGGAGCACTTTCACCAGTGGCCTTGCAGCCATCTAAATCGTCCTTCAAAAGTCCATCAATGACCTTTCCCCACTTTTTCAATTTTTTTGGCGAACATCTTTTGGGTTACCTTTCTGTATCTACGTACAATGTCCTGCCTGCATCTAAAAGTTCTTTGGTCAACTGCAGCACAACTTGGTGACTGTGCCCAACATTCTTCCTCAGCTCAGGCATTTCACTTTTATCTGAGTAAACCTGGAGATAATGTGTATAGGACTCAGGGGTGCACAGTTAATAACTCTTGATTCTGTATTTATGAGCCTTTCCCAGTAGGTACTGCCTAAAATATAGTTGGCCTCTCCTAGGTACCATGGTTTCATCTATCACAACATTTTCCCCTGGAGTGAGAGTGGGTGAGTGAGTGCAACCTCCTTGACCTACTCGGTGGAATGAAATATTCCACCGAGTAGGTCAAAGAGGGGTCTCACTTCGGCTAGCTTTTCTGTGCTGGCTATCAAATCAGCATTGTTACTGACATGAAAGCATTTCAATAGTAGCTTGAACCTGTCCCGACTCATTACATTCCGGATCAAATCATTCCAGTATAGTGGTTTCTGTGACCAATATAGCCACATTTAGGGTTAGTAGCTAATACCCATCACTATCAGGATGGCAATGAAATTTCGTATTTTGAACTTATAAGTGTCATTCCACTTCTGCATCCTGGATCGTCGGCTAATAACTTCCAATTCCATAACCTGCCTCGTGTATCTATTAGGCTCTTCAATTATTGAATTTTGCCCTTCATTGTTCACGAAATGTTTGTAAACACTCACCGGATCTGAAAGGTGCAATTGTACACCTAAACCAACGCCACCATAAAAGGTAAATTTTCTGGCAGAATTTGTGCAGGCTCCCCATGCACTCAAACTTGACAAACATGTAACATGCTCTTCCTTTTCCAATGACAAATCTTCCCCACTTTCCTCTTCTGAATACTGGGAGTCACTGTCATCTTTAATATTGGATGGGGTACATGCGACTCATCTGAGTCAGAGGAGCTAAAGTGTGATGTATCTGAATCTCCCATGACTTCTAATGTTATTCTGCCACTTCAATGAAAAAAATCACTGTCCAAGAAGAAAAACAAAACAAACCCGTGTATCTCGCAGGTCACTCGTGTTTCAGCCAAGACTGAGAATCTTCGAAAATTTTCGAGAGTAATATTTGGTGAGTTGGTAGTAGGGGGAGAAAAAAATTGCCCAATGACAAGGAAGGTAGAAAATTGCGAAAGAGAGATTGGTAGACACAAGTTGGAATGAACATGGCACGTACAAATCATCAAAACAATTTTGAAGAAGCTATTTTTCAGAGTAGCACAAAGTGGAAGATCAAAAGGCTAATACAAGTAAAATGTTTTTATTATGTAACTAATGGTACACGGCCTCCCAGCAATGAAACTAAACATTGTCTTTGCATATGCAGATGAAAATATTCCAGAAGCTGGGGTTCTCACTTACCGAGAAAGAAAAATATAGATTCAAACATACCGCCTAGGCTATGACCCCCACCACCCCTCTCATGAGAAACATTTGGGTGGCAGGCCCTCACCTTTGCAATGGGTGGGATGCGTGCCGAGAGGCTGGTCTCCAACCTCTAGATAAGGAAACGCCAAGAAATCCCACGCGTGGAGGTGTGAGAGAGGGTAAGCCATTGTTTGGTGTAGGGTCCCAGCGTTTGGGCCATCCGGCACCTAGGTCACAAGGGTGGATTTCCCAGTGGGTCCTTAAGAAAATTGTTTTCTCGACCGCCCTCAGGTATCCAGACCCTTTTCATTTCGTAGAATAGACCCAACTGCCCTACTGCTGCATATTACATACTGCGGCTGGTGTTAGGACACCAGCCGTCAACAAAAAAAATAAAATAAAAGTTCCGCCTAGCATTAGTAAAGTCCTTAATTGTTTGGGGGAAAAACGAATTCCCATACCTATCCGTTCGGCAAAATATCTCTCTTAATTTATCGATTCTGTCGGACCTGGAAATATAATGTGGTTCTAATATGATGTTCTCCGTGTCGCTCTGAAAGCTATCCATTCTCAATTGCTCAAGCAATCTAAGCCTAGCGCGTAGCCTCTGAGTCTCTAGCGGCTCCCACCCTAAATCGTTCAAAATCTGTGTAACGCTTTCTGTACGGCCGCAGCAGTTTTTGACGAATCGCACAGCTTTCCTTTGTATTTTATTAAGTTCATGGACTAGGTCTTTCTCCGCCTGATCCCATATTCTCACTGCATATTCAAGGTGTGGCCGGAAGAGTGCAAAATAGCACCTCTCACTTTATCATCCGAAAATCTTCCCACAACCCATCTTCATCAACCTTCCCATATTGTTCCCATATTGTTGCTGTAAAACCAAAGCAGGGAATTACAGCAGAGGAAGGGTTTAGTGAAGGCTTTGGAAGAAAAATCTGAAGGAGTAGATGAAAGCTATAATAATACATTTATATTTTTCCATAAAATCAAAATCATAACTGCATTCACATTCTATTTCTCACTAGAATCCAATGAATATTTCATCTACTTTCCTCTCTAAAAATTTTGCCGATAAGTGTATTCTGAAGATATTTTAGGCGAACGTATAAGCAATTCAAAGCGTGAGCAGTAACTGCATACTTCCAAGGGGTAATCTATTAATTACTTGATATTTGCATTTCAGTTTTCCCAGATATAGTGAAATTCATCATTTTCAACCATACCAAAGTCATATTCATAAATGAAAAGCACTATGCAAGCAACATAATTTTTATGAAAATTTACGCCCACTGGGAAAAAACTGCAAATTTAGTGTCCGCCACGAACATGATAAACCAATGAATGTGTCAATGCATAGTTGTGTGTTGTCAACAGTAGATATATTGAAGAGTGGAAGAGCATTTTGTAATGTTTCTGCAATAGTCTGCATTTGATGGGCAATAGTTTTCTCCTTAAAATAAGAGTTGTCATTGGGGCCTCTATTCTGAAATAAATAGCGTTAATGTTATCTGCCAGAAATAGCTTTTGTTACGCTTTTGTTTCAAAGAATAGCGTGTAATTCTTTGAAACAAAAGTGTAATGAAAACTATTTCTAGCAGATAGTGTGAATGCTATTTCATTCAGAATAGCAGCCTAGGTCAAGGCTGTGTTGTTGGATTTCCACTAGTCCAATCTAAACTACAAAGTTATAGAAATCCACATCATAACTCTGTAACTGCCATAATCATGACTGTTCCTCTAGAAATCATCACTCCTAAATTTTCTGGTTTATTCATTTTTGTGATTGCTTCTTCATCAATCCTTGGGAAGTGCATTCCTCCTACAGTTATTTTGGAAATATTTTAGTCGTTGATATGCTTTGGCACTGGCCTGGCATGGTTAGCAATTGCAGGTTGCTTGAAGGTTTCTTTTGTCTCCCAGGTCCTTCACACTTAATTCCACTGTTATGCCTGATTGGCTGATCAGTGTTTTCCAATGTGAGCCCCTCATTTTTTCTATTCCTTGTTTATATGTGTGGTGAGGGTGGTGGTGTCTTAGGGATAGAGAGTCTGATTTTTTAAATCCTAAGGTTGTAGGTTTGCGATTAGGGGGTGGAAAATGTTTTGTCTAGAGAAAAATGGGTTGAGAGGGAAGGTAAAAAAATACATCGATAGTTATGTCTGTGTGATTTGCTACAATGTTTTACTGAGCGATGTGAACTTAAGTTTTCATGTTTGTTTACGAATGGATCCTGGATATTTTCTACATTGCTGCAATCATATTTGAATATTAACTGCTTATGTGTTCAACCTTGTTGTGCTCACTACTTAAGTCTTTTTCCATGAGGGGCCTCTCGTTGTTTGGGGCTGATCTTAGGACCAATTTTCTGAGAAATTTGTTTTTTTCCACCTCTGAAATCTGGTTATTTTCTGTTAGCAGCATCGAAATCTACATCGAAATCAATATGTACATGGTGTACAAGGTTGCTAGTAACCTTGCTAGTTGCTCGATATGGGAAGTAGACTGATGTGATAACACTGAAACCATCTTCATTTCCTTGTCATCTGTTTTCTGATGGATTTTGCAGAGTGATACTAGCCTTTTGGGTTTTTTAGAAACTTTTAAAGATTCTCCTCATGGCTACACTTAAAATCTATCCTTTGCAAACCCTGACCACTCTATTCACTTCATTTCCAATGACTTCTTATGCTTTTGATCCAAAAATTTCTGATAAGTTTATTCATGACACAAGGTCAGGGGAGTCTGTCCTCCTCTCTTTAACTCCCCATCCTAAGCCAACGATTTTACTCAAATTTAGTGAGAGAATATATTATTCAACATTTGTTGGACATAAATGGCATATGTTTGTTAGTTATGGAATTAAATTAAACAAATATTTGGTGCTGTCTACTGAAACTTCAAATACTGCAGTAAATTATACGTTTGTAGCCATTAGGTTGGTCATAGGTTTCTCTGATTAACCTCTGCTGTAGATTTTCAAGTCTTTCTATGGGCATAGTTACTGCACAAATTCTGTTGATAAAGCTCTTGGGAATGTATTCTCTTGTTGTTGTTGAGTTGTATAGGACAACTGGACATGTGCCTCATTGGATGCATTTGGGAAGAAAAAAGTCTGGTGAACTTTTTGTTAACCCAGTTGCCAATTAAATCTTCATAAGTGGTTTGGCATCTTGAGACTTGGAAAAAAATGAAACATTTATTAATAAATAGAGAATTTTTGTCAAACATTTCTTCATAAATTTTATGTGACTTTGAATAGAATGAAAACAGCATTTCCTTTAATAGTTTACCTTCATTGATGCATTCAATGATTCCTCGTGGGAAATTTCCCTTTATGGAACACATGTTAACTTTCTTCTACACAATGTATTTGTTTGAAGATTTAATCGAAAACTGCTCTTTACTTAATCTGTCTTCTGAATATTTGCTTATTATCTTTATATGCTGCAGTTCATGCAGTTTTTTTATGGCCATGTGAGAAAGGGTAGTCATTCAAAGGTAGGAATTCCCTTTTTGTATTGCTGGCATTTTCTGTTATAATGTGGAAATTTTGTAGCACGTTTGAAGATTCATACCACAACATTATATGTTTTGGCTACAGGGTGTATGCAATTTAGATTAAAAATTAATTTTTGGCGATATATATTGAATGTTAATTTATGCTCTGCCCTTGAGTGATTTTTGAGGGTGTTGCACCTCATCCAAGGAGGCATGAAGTCTGTCTTTACTCTTGGTAGATTCTTTTTATGATCTCAGGTAGATAACCACTTGAGACAATGGTGTCCAAGAAAAAATCTCCATTCTCAAGTGGAATTATATATTGAAGGAAATTGAAAAAAATCAGAATAGATTAACCTTTACCTTCCTGAGTTTTTCCATAGTCGTAAGCCTTGCTGGCCGGGGATTTTTAAATGACCAGTGCTTTTTAAATGTCCATCAATGTGCCAAATGAACACACTCGGCAGTCTAAGGACACAATTTTTGTGCTGGAGAGACACGCTCGGAAGATAAAGGTTAACTGTAAGCATTTCTGTGTTTGAAATTTCCTTTCCTAATTTTTTTAAATTCTAATCGTAATTTTATTTTGTATGAAACATAATATGCATATACATTTGCAATCTTGCTGGCTGTATGTAATAAGAGGACTAAATTGAAGAAATTTGGCTCAATGTATACTAAGACGTCATTGTCTTGAACTTGGGCTAGCCTTCTCTTCTAGAGGTTTCAATGGTCACTGCTTTCATTGGATTTATGTTGATACTGCAAATGTGCTTCATAGCTGAGATAAAAAATTATTTCATTAATAGTTATCCTTTCATTAATTGGGCATTATTATCTTTTCTGTTTTGAAATATTTTGATGTATTTTCAATTTTAGAATCCCAATCCTGGATTTCCCCTCCTGTATCATTGGTGATCAACCAGAGTTGACCACAGATAGTCTTGAAATTGGTGATTATCAACGTTTCTGCTGGAGAAACATGTTCTCTTGCATCAACTTACTTCGTATCCTGAACAAACTCACAAAATGGAAGCATTCTCGTATTATGGTGAGTTAATATCATTTAAAATCCCATTATAACAAGTATTTACTTCAATTTTGTTTTCAAACTTCAAAATTAAATTTTTTGTAAATAGTATGATTTTCTTTGGCCAACATGGCTGGGCTCTATTTGGTAGATTCAATGGTTCCAGTGTCTAAGTTACTAGATTTTGTTAAAGGTCTCAGATTGGAACTCTGGTACAAACCATAGTACAGTTGAGCAACCATAATCTGGTAGCACCTGTCGTCGGCAGTGTTTCGGAAACAACCGCATTCATATTTTGGGAAATGAAATCTTACATATCACTGTTGTTTTAGAAGATTTTGATGCCGTATTTCATAAGAATATCTCCATTATTCCAACAGTCACTCATTTTCCTTTCTTCCTGAGAGAGAGACTTCTCATTCTTGGAAATTTTTAATATGTATTCTTGGTAAAGAAGTTTTTACAAGGGGCTGACTTACCCTCTTTGAGTTATTGGGTTTAATAAATAAATGTACCTGCTGACTTACTGGTAGAGAATATTTGTTTCAAGCCGAGCCTTCAATTCTCTCCTGAATTAGGAAAGAATTTTCTGTTCTGGAAGGGCATCATCAGTGAAAAAATAAAATTCCTTCTTTATGCTGGAGTGTGACTGCCTGAACTTTCCTGCATAGCCTGCATTTTCTAATTCTACCTGGGTAGTTGGGCTCTCAAGCTTTACTTGGGAACCTGGATTTTCTACCTTTTCCCGGGCTTTCAATCTTTGGCTGGATATGCTGGTTTAACCGAAGCCTGTGGACTGGGTTCTAGGACAGACCATGTTCTTAGTATTGGGATTTTCGCTTGTCACTGTCTTTTCAAAGGTTGAGCATTCAATATCAATCTGTTGAATTTCTTTCTTTGGTTTGCAAGCCATTTAATTGATTACTTTGTCAATGGGTTCGTACTCAGTTGTTCCATGAATCATTTTGATGATATGGTTGGTACATTTATCTCTTTTCATTGCCTATTTTCTTTTATTTTACAGATGCTTGTTGTTTTTAAATCTGCACCAATACTGAAGAGGACTTTGAAAGTGAGGCACGCAATGATGCAGTTGTATGTATTGAAATTACTTAAAATGCAAACCAAATACCTAGGTAGGCAATGGAGAAAGTCAAACATGAAAACAATGAGTGCTATCTATCAGAAAGTACGGCATAGGCTAAATGATGATTGGGCATTTGGAAATGGTTAGCTACTGGACAATTTTATTTTATTTTGTATTTATCTGGAATTATATAGTTACTTCATTTCATTGTTTTTAATCCTGCAGATCTGGATGCTCGGCCATGGGACTTTCAAGCCGAAGAGTGTGCTTTGAGAGCATGCGTTGACAGGTTCAATAATAGAAGATATAATGTAGATTCCAAGGTAACCAAAAGTAACTTATGAGAATATTGGACTTTTTTGTAACAATATATGAATTTCCATGATTATACTCGTATATGTAGTCATTTAAGATTGAAAGATTTTTTTTCAAACTGACTCTATTGGGGCTATTTAAATATAGAAATATGTGGAACAGTGCTTGTGCATGAGCACTGCCCAGTATTGAAAAACAGTTCAGGAACCTATCTTTTTCACTGTAGGTCTTTCATTGGTCAAATACCAGTGGATATTAAAACCAAACTACCTCATTTCTTGAAGTTATTTTATGATGTGCCTGTATTGTTTGGCTTGTAATTATGGCTAAGGCTTTAAATATTCTTTGTAAGTTGCAGTCAGTCTTATAAATCATTAAAATAAAGTCTAGAAAGACTTAATGAAAATATAATATGAAGTGTATTTCATGATATTTGGATGGTGAGCTTTATCATACTGAGCAATAAGTGATAACAGCCTTGCTTTTTGAATTGACACCCTTTGTTATTTAAATATTCAATTGTTTTCCTTGGACTTCACTGACACTTTTGTTGCTAATCCTGTGAAAGATTTTATATGTGCATGAAAGTGCTCTAAATTACTGATTACTTAAGATTTAAGATACCAAATCCCGGGTTGGTTTTCCTGTATGCATGTCATGTGGACCTTTCACTCCTTCATTATATTTTAATGTATGTACTCTAGTCTTATAAAAGTCAATTGTGTGTATTTTAAACCCTCCAGTTTTTTCTCAATTAATTGCTTCTTTTTCCTGAAGGATCCAGAATTTGAGCCTGTGGATAATTGCATTACAAGTGTCCTTGGACGTCCTGTTGAATTAACTGATGAATTCAAGCAGCACTATGAAGTGTGGCTCCAGCAGGAAGTGTTTCAAGCATCAGTTGATTGGGATCTCTTACTTCAAGGTATGCTAATAATATTATGTACCTATTTGTTTGCATGCTAATGTAAGCTGAATGTAAATTTGGATGCCGAGTTAGAGCTCAAACATCACATCCTCCATTTTGAACAATGCATTATGAATATATGTTGAGAATTTTAATTTTTTTTCTCAAGATGAATGTTGTCCTTACTTTCAGATAAACTTGCCCTTTAAAGGGCTTTGAGATAAATTTTTTTGGAGAAACAAGAATTTATTGTACATAAACTGTGGAGGGTGTTGTGGCATGAAAGTGAAAAAATCATGTTAATGAGACTGAAATGTTTGATATTCATTTGAATATCAGTCTTGTTGTCTTGTCGTGAAGGATACAGAAATGCTTGCATGCAATGAATTATTGGCTTGCAATAGTTGTGTAATTTTAGGTGAATGTCATATTTGTGGCGCGTCAACATTTTGATGATTAGCGCTTTCAAGTAATCATGAAATCCTAATAGTTATCCTTGAGTGATTTTTCATTTTGTGGTGGGTGAAGGGATCGTGTATGCAGTCCGAATCTGTGATGAAGAGGTACATGTCGACACCACTGAATCAAAATCTCCGTTGCAAGAGAGTGGACTGAAGGCTGTGTCAAGTAAAACTTAAGCCTCTCTAGTTGCACTGAGAGAGAAGCATGATGAAGCTTGGAGCAAATGCTGATCTGATGCATTGGATATTGATGGGTTTTGATTTACCCTGAGGGATATGAAAGGGGTATTTCTGCTTGCATACCTTCTCATTACTTTAACGGAAAGTTATGTTAGTTTTTAACTTTGGGAATCAATTCTTCTCAAAATATCCATCATGAAGAATGAGAAAGAGGCATTAGTTTAATAACCTGCTGGCACAGGATTGATGGTGATGTGTATTTTTTGTATCAACTTACCTTGTGGTTTTAGTGAGTGCATTTATTTGTATAAACCCTGACTTAGTTGTTAGCTGTGACAATTAGTGTCACGTGTGAGATGTATATGATTGGTTTCTTGCAATATGGCAGTAAAATACTGCGATAACATTTCTTAAATCAACTAACTCAGGCCATTAACTACCAAGAAGTGTACAAAGAGACTTGAGCATTAAAAATGTGGGCTATTAGGAGCAGTAGGTTTTAAAGAACTGGTATTAACAATCAACTTTATTTATACAAACCAGGATTTAAGCTAGTATTGGGGGAACCAAATATTTATTTCTTGAGAGGAGAGTGCTATTAATCATTGTGTATATTATTAATTTACTAATCCACGATTTTTAGATACCTGTTCCTTTACTCAAGCTCTACTCCATGCAAACAGGGAAGCTCAAGGAGTTGGGCTGAGAATAAAATTTTTTAAGTGGCTTATGATGATCAGAATTAGGATAAACTTGTGTCATATGTATCACAGTGTCTCGATGATATTTATTAGCTGTTAATATGAATATGAATTAGGTTACTATGTTGTAATATTTTAAGTTGTTTGGAAGAACTTGCTATGCAATGCAGTGCATATATTGCAATTAAGTTTTTGCTTGATTTGTACTCAGTGCGCAAACTGCATATTTTGGTCACAGATTGGTCAGTTATCATTTAGGGGAAACTTAAGCATACATAAATCCTAGAAACTGTGCTGAGTGTCATGAAATTGTCCATCTGTCAGAGCTTATATTTGGAGTCCTGCCATGTTGAATAATTTCTGCGTTGCTTTTGACTCATTTGGTACAATGTGTGCTTACATATAGCCCTTTTCTTAAAGACTTTCTCTGCCACTTTCATACTGAGTGGCCAATGTCTTGGGAAAACTGGGAGGGAAAAAAGCCAGGAATTAGATAAGACCCGGGAAAAAGCTGAAAATTTTGTTGAGATAATGGGAAAAATGACTAATCCACAAGCATGGAAGGAATCGGAGCAGTTTTTATTTTGTGGAGTCTTGCAGTTGCTTTAGTTTGGAGTTTTGTGCAGAAGCCTTAAGTAAATTCGTGAATTTTAGGTAAAAATCTTCTACAAGCATAAAAAATGAACTTATGGATAGAAAATTCTACATGCAAATGAGATGAGAGTTTTTAGTAGTTTTCCATGGAGAAATCTTTAATGTGACCAGTATCGATTTTTAACTTTTTATCAAACTCTTGATAATGACGTGAAACGAAAATTGGTAACATTCAATATTTCTCTTTGGAAAACTGTGTTGAGTTCTTAATGGTAATGTATAAGTTCTACCTCATCAGTCCTGAGACAACATTACTAAAACCATTCAAAGGAGGTTCTCACTTGAAGAAGTCACATGATCTGGCCAACTTAGCTTTGCTTTACTGTCATGTTAAAATGTTGAATTTTTTAAGATATTGTTGTCATTTCCCTGCTCTTAAAGTTTTGGAACCAGCTATGTATTTAGAAAGCTAATAGCCAGCACGGATGTGTGACACCTACCTCAGTATGTCTCTCATTAGTGACTCCTGAATTCAAGGCGTTAGCTAAACCATGGAATCAAATCATAGTTCAATACCAAAGCTGTCTCTTTTCCAAATTTTAATCCATTAAAATTTCCCCATAATAAATTTTAAATAACCAGGGAGGGAGCAGAAAAATTACCTGGGAAAAAAAACAGTGAATGAATGTATTTTCTGTGACTGAGTGGCCACCTGTTCCTAAGTAATGATCGTCAGGCACATATGTGTGATTCTTGTGGACTTGAATTGAAACCACTGTAGTAAAATCATGGGTGTATTGAGAAACAATATTTTGCTGATTTCCTGTATATTTATGTTCTTGTGTGCATCGCGTACAATTTGTTTTGTTTCATGCTGTCTTTCTGTTGCATTGAGTTAATTCAATTATTATTACAAATGAAAATGGAATCATTTTGTGGGAAACAAACTGTCATTGTTGATTATCAAATGTGACATTTGGTAAGATAACTAGTTCTTGTTGGGAATATCCTTCATGTCAAAATTAGTTTTTGGACCAAGTCCATTTTATGTAGTATCAGAGTTTACTCTAAGTCTATCTGGAAACGTAAGAGTGGAAACTCATTGATGTTATGTACAACTCTCCCTAGCTCAATTTAATATCATTATGTCCTTACTTATAAGGAGGCATGGTTTAGTAGAAGAGGACTTATCTTAAAAAAAACACATTTTAAAATGATCAGAAAGAGAGCTATGCATGGAGCAATAGGTGCATGTTCTGTCTTGTACAGTGTAGCTCTATTTCAGTGATATGTTATCTTGTTGAGAAAATATGCTGAATATCTGGTAACAAATGACAAAATTGAATAATTATTCTATTGAAAATTTAATATTGGCTCAAATTGTATTATTTGTTTTTAATTGAAAAAAAACTTGTGTGCTACACTCAGAAGGGAAAGGCCATCTGGTTTAACAGGTTTACATATTTCTTTCTCTGTTCATTCCTCTGTTCTCTTTTGGGCAACTATCTCAAGATTTCTTATGTCAGACATGGTTGTTTGATAATGATTCATACCTTCTTTTAGATTGTTGATTGGATCTTAAAGTGAGTTTTCTCTCCTTCAGCCATTCACCATTTTGTCGCTTCGGTATTCCTTGCCCAAAGATAGATTCCTTGATGTTTTTTGTTGTTGCCACAGCAGCAGAAGTTTCTTTTAGAATATCAGCTGGTTACTGCCGTTGGGAGTCAAATACTTCAATACGTGTAAAATACTGCTAATTTTGTCAGATCTATTCTTGTAATCAGCAGAATTATATCCATCTATGCTGCATTTATTGTGAATCATGTTAGCCATGTCCTTATTAATTTCTACCTCCATAGTAAGTGACCATTACTCCTGCATACTTTTCCAGCTCTAGTGTTCTGTGGTTTATCCTTATATATTCTTCTGCATACAGTCTTCTCTTCTGTCCTTTTTGTGGTCTCAATTTTGTTTTATTTTACTAATTTTGCCTTCATGAGGTTAATTCCTTAAGACATCTTGATCGGCAATATATGTGATGGCAACATAAGTTAATATGAGAATATTACACTGAGTTAAGGGAAAATAATTTATGTGTGTGTTTAGTTTGTGAAAATGGGTGGGCTATACCTGTAATCTCATCATTATACTAACTTTATTTGGAATATTTGCATGTTGTCAGAGTATATTCATGTGACAGTGACTGCATTTTGCACCTTGAAAAATGCTGCCAAAAAAACATTATTCCTGGGTAATCTTAATTGTGAGGGGTTTTTTTCTTGTCTGGTAAAGTTTTTAGTTCTGCCTGGTGTTTGTGTTTCATTTAAATGTGTGATATGTTATGTTACATCCCCAACAAAATTGAACCAACTGGTCCAAAGAGGAAATATTTGTATGGATTTTTCCAATCTTTCTTATTGTTTAAGGTCGCACCACATGCCTGTGTTTTTGTTGGTATTTTTTTGTTATTGTTGAAACTTTTCTATTTTTTTCTATTTTTCTTATGATTCATCGGTGGAATTATATGTTGGATATAATTCCATCATATACATGCTGGTACGCAATACTAGTTAAGGAAAAGTATGTGTGCACGAGGAGATATTAAGTTGTGGTGGATCACTTGTGTTATGCAGAAAAATTGCACATGAAATTTCAATGGCCACCTTGATTTTCCCATTGAATAATGAATCTGATTATTGTGCCTTAATTGTACGAAAACTGTGCCCACTTCTACCAAACATTTCACTTAATCTCACTCACACCATGTGATGCTGTACTAGCCTAGTGACATAAGGTCATTATCTATCACCCTCTAGGCCCTCACTGCTCTTGCTTTGAGAATTGGGAATAGTGGACTAGTGCATTGGTGACCCCAGCTCCCCTCACATCATATCCCTCCATGTTGACATGTTTGTTTCCTTGCTGTTCCCAATTTCCACTTTGGCCTGTATATGCTTCCCTTTTTTCACTTGCTCTTGAAGGTACTCAATGAGCTTCCTGTTACCCATATCTCTTTTTCTGGCACTTGTTGTCAATAATGTTGACCGTATTAGCACTGGACCTTTAAGTGACTTTTGAAACTAAGTAGTGCACATCTTTATGTTACTCCCTGGATAAAGATCTTTATATTACTCCCTGGATAAAGATCTTTATATGTAACTCATGTAGCTGCCACAGTATTGGTGTGGCAATAATTTTAAGGCAACATTCATTTTTGCTTAGATTTCATGAGCCTTTGTGTGGATTTTTTTGTAAAAATGTGGTCTAGCCTAATTTTATGGTTATCCTAAATGATTGTCATATATTCTCCTATTTGTGATGAACAAAGCTGAAGGAAGCTTGCTGTAATTTGATTTCCCTTGTTTCATCATATCAATATAGCACTCCAATGGCTCTATTTGTTGCCATAGGCCATTGTTATATATGTATATTGTGAAATCTGGGTGTATTTAGTGATTCAGTTTTTAATTTTTTTATCAGATCAATTGTAAAGTGCTATATGGTTAGAACGAAAGCATTGAGCTCTGTAGAGTCTTATAGAATTCACCACCCATGTTCTGTGCAGCTCATGAATAATGAATACTGTGAAAAGTATTGCCACATTCAAGCTCTGTCAAAACTAGGAGAAGAATATGTCATGTGATTGACCTTTGACTTGGTTGTAGTAAATATTTATTATGTTGGGATTTGCTATCAATGAGTGGGGATGAACTTGTCACTAGTGGGACCACTGGAAAAAAATGGGAGGTCAATTTTATGTAGCTGTTGGTCATGATTAGGTGAAACAATTGGGTGTATTTTGTCTCCAAATTAAGTTGTTTTCCCTGCTCACCATTCATATTCACTCTTATGTTGTTCCAAAATGTAAATGCTGTTGGTTATGGATGACATATTGAGGATGGAACTTATCACAGAGGAAATTTAATTATAACTTATTGGAATGCTACCATTAGCTGTCAGATATGAAATTGATAGTTTTTGGAAAGATGGAGTGAATAAATTAAATGGAGAGAATGTGAAGTCATTTTCTGCTTGAATTATTTTCATGTGGTGCATCTTGACATTGACACATCATCATGAGGTACAGACTCAGGGGTCCGAATGTCATTGCATCCAAGCATGCCATATTAAAATAAATCAAGTGAAAACTTACTGAAGGTTTTAATTTATTTATTGTATATCAATAATATCTATTGTCCTCAACTTTTGTGAAAACCCAGCCTATTTTATACAATGGTTTCATATTTTTTTGGGCTTGTAAGTAAAATTCACGATTCAGAAATCATGTGCTTGTCTTCTGCCTGCCTTTTAATGGATACGGGATGAAATATTGATGGTCAATATCAACATCTACTGTATATATTTTGAAGGTTTAATTGTGGAGAGTGCCACTAAAAGAGCATTATTTCTATTTTATTGAGCCTATTTATGCTTTTTTTAAATTTTGTTTTTAATCGAAATTTTATTGCAATTATGTGGGTAATAAAATTACCTCGATCCATTTCAATGAAATCTCCATTTACCACATTGTTTTTGTGTGGAATATCCAGGTTCGGAGAGTACTCAATTATTTTTTGTAGAGTAGCTTGTAGCTTTTGAGTGACAGACCTAAGCAGTTGTTTTACTGCATACTGAGGTCAAAGCTATCAAATTACGTTGTTAATAGGTATATTCTATTCATCATGGTAGTACTGTAATTGCGATGGTGAAAAAAAGACATGTAATGACACCAATGGTGACGAAAGTTAAAATTTGAAAACAAATAGAAACATCCTTACGTGGTGGCTGCATGTTTTTGTCGTTTTTTTAATGATGAGTGAAGGCACTTTTATTGCATATGTATTGTGTGATGTGAATTTACCTCTGCTGAAAGAGCAAGAATGCAAGTAGTTGTATTTTGTATTTACTAATTCCAAGCTCCAAATCGTACAGTAGTATACCCTCATTTATCCCTTTTCTGATGGTATCAGTTGATGACTGTTGGTTCCTTTACAACCTTATAATTTGGTCACCCTTGTGGATAACTGTATGCCTAGGAAGGAATCATTTGGACATAATGTAATGCCTTAAGAATGTTGTTATTAAATTTTAAAATTGGCTGTAAAGGCTGGTTATTCTTTTAGATCATGTAAAACTCATTTTCATGTTTTCAGGTCTCAAATTTGTTACAAAAATAGAGCAACACTTGTGGTAAAATTTGCTATTATCAATTTCAACGAAGGGGTAATGGAAATATTAAGGACCAGTTCTTTAATGTATGGTGAAATGTAATTGCAAGTTGATTTTTTGTTAACTGCGAGTTTGGATTTTGTGCATTGTCTCACACTGTTTGTTAGTCAAGAAGAGCATAATTGATGGGAGAATGTATTAATGGGGGTCAATTCATACTGAGAAAATATTTGACCAGAAATTATAAACTCAGGATTTAATGATTTGTCCATCCTGTTTTAAATAATCTTCATTGTTTAGTTTAAAAGTATTAATAGGTTTGTAAAGTTGCTTGATTATATTTTTTTCTGCCATGACATACTTTTTTCTCTTGTGTATTCATAAATTATGCATGTGTGCGTAGTACATAGATTCGGGGAGGTGGTAGGTGATTGGTGAGAAATCTGAAGCACCATGATTCAGGTTAGGGTCGTGCCTCTAAATGTATTAAGCGGAACTCAAGCTATATTGTTTCTGAGAATTAAATGTAGCTCAAGAACTGCCCCTTCCACACACTGAATGAAATGTTACAGGTGAAATATGCACCTTCACCAATAAATCTAGACCTCTGTCTGATGATTGTTGGCTATCGATGTATGATTTATATTTTGAAAAATACTGCTAATACATGTACATACTTTATTTAAAATCCTGTTCAGAAGCATTCTATTGATGCACAATTTAAAAAGTTGGTATCACCAATCTGACATAAGTCATGTCATTTTATTTTAATTGGGTTTTGAGTGATTATAGAATAGTATGTAATATCAGAATTAGATCTCTTTTGTAGATACTTTGGTGAAGTTAGTACTCATGAGTTCGGTAGTACTTGATGCACTTTTAGTAATATGTAGTTCCGTTACCATCTAAAGGACCTAGTTTCAAAGCACTCTTTATTCTAGTTTCACATGCTTTCAGCCGTATGTGTTTTCTTGGAAATAAGTACTTTCTGTGGTTAAAATTGACCTTGGACACTTGAGAGAAAATGTAACAAGGAATTCTAAACTGAAATGAATTATTTGTGAAAGGTTTGTCATTTGTAAACTATGCTGTTTTCTCGTGGTGAAATTAAGAAAATTCACTCATTGCCTTCTGTGGAAAGGTAAATTACAGTTACTTCTAGAGTTTAATGAGCTGAATTGTAATGACAGACCTTAGGTGCGTAGAATAAAAATGTGGTGGTGAAATCTTTGCCCTACTGCTTATAGGAAAAAATCGAGTGTGTCAGAAGGAAAATATAATCTTTTAATTTTTTGGTATGTTTATTTAGAATCTTATCAAAATTTTATTCTACAACTTTTTGAAGATATGCATTGTATCTGGAATTTGCTTGTGGGTGGGTTGAAAATTTGAAGTAATATCATTTTTTAAAGCATGGAGACTCATTTTCCTAAATTTGTAAGCAAGGTATATTTCTTTGATCTGCTGGCCAGCAGCATTTGAAGGCCCTTCCTGTAGCATCTCCATATTTCACCCAGCATGCTGGAAATAATGGGATTAGAAGTAAAGCTGTGTTCAGAATATTTTTGGCTTCAGTAATTTACTGCTTTTCAATCAAGCCAATACAGGCTTCAGGACATCAAAAGGAACAGGCCTGGAACTGTGGTTAAATTCAATAGGTAATTAGCTTCTAACTTAGTGGGTGAATGAATAGCAGTCTATAACAATCCTTTAAATAGCCAATCAGATTTTGTATAAGGCAGGCAATCACATAAAATCTTGGAAATGGCTAGTCAAAAATGCAATGGGTTAATGGAATAGTTGTGTACTTTTTTATGCTGGTGGTGATAATTTTAAGTTTACGAATGTTTTGGCTTGTAGAGTAAGTCCTCGATCTACATTGGAGATGCATGTTGAAGAAGAGCAACGCAAGTCGAGACAACGTAAAACTGATCCAGATATTTGTGACCACTTAAATTCCAAGATAAATCAAGGCGTTAAGCATATGTACATATGCTCAATTTTATTAGCATTAAACTGGGAAAAAATTTCCGACGGCCCTCGTCAGCATGGATGTAACATTGAATCAGACGTAAATCAAAATGACCCTTACAAAAGACTTGCTGTTTAATCAGAATTAATCAATCGGGGAGTGAAGTTCTGAAGGACTTAAGTTGTTAACACAATCATAATTTACAAGGAAATAGAATATTTAATTCTAGATCAATCATCATAATATTTATGTAAGCATGTGTTTTCAGTGTTGTGCCTTCAGTGATTTTTAGGAAATCATATAAAACTCAGGGACATTTTTAAATGGTGTCTACATAATGTCCATGGCAATATGTTGCAAGGCTAAGCATTTTAAGATGTTGGGGTGGGCAATTGTAGAAGTTGGAGGGTATAGTAATAACTTGGTTTAACCATTTGCTTATAGTGATCTAGCATTATGGGTTAGAGATTTAGTTAAATGTGCTTGGGTGTCAAGATTGCTTTTTCAAGCCAAGATTTTTTTCAATCTTGGTATCATTTTAGTCATAGTAATTTACCAGCATCACCCAGGAATTGAAATGTTTTCAAATATTAACATGGGATAAATCACTTTGTCTCCATTCTGAATTAGGATGTGTGTATACATTTAGGTACTGTGTATTCTATCCTTTTGAATTTTGGTCAGACTACACCACTAGTAGTAATCAGTTATTCTTGTAGTGTTTTTTTCTTGTCCTTTATCATATTTATTGAGCAAATTAGAATCTGTCTTACGTACATGAGTGCATATCATGGTAAATTTTGCTTGATGGAATACTCTCTAAAAATCATTGTAGCGCAATGAAACCTTTGCTGGAACTTAATCCTCACTCAAGTTACTTCAGAAAGCATTCCTGTATTCCCACTAATCATTTTCCTGAACATATATTTTTGTTTCATTTGATGTACACTCTATTGTCGTTGTGTGTAGTATGAGGGTTTATCCACTCAACATCCTCCACGCTACATCATCTTTTATCGTGCCTGATTGCCTTTTTTCCTCTTTAACCATTTAGCGCCAAAGTCTCTTGAAGGGAAATGCTTTTCCTGCTATGCGTAGCATGAGAATTCTCTGTACTCCTCTCTACGGAGCTCTCTCGTGGCAGCGAATCACTCAGGTATGCCTTTTGCCCATTTTGGAACCCCACTTAGCGGGACACCATGCCCTTCCCCCGGGCCCTCGGCGTGACCCCCCAACCCTTAGCAGGAGGCCACTGTAAGTTTGTTGCATTAGCGTTGTTTTTTTTAAATAATTTTTTGCTTATTTCTATTTAGAGCTCAAACTATTGAGAGTTCAACACAAGAGCTCCGTTACTATCAACGCTAGAATTTTGTTTGAAATTTGCTAAGACTTAACAAAAAACAAATAATTCACTTCATAATGTTAAAAATTTTTAGAGTGAAAAGAATAATTGCCTCGAAAAACCATTGCAAATACAATAAATTAACAGTGGATTCATGCAGCAAGGAGGGCTACCAATGATGCAGAGGGTCGAGCTCACTTGCCGAGGAAAGGGTCTGGGCTGTCCCTAAGCTGGGTTGCAAGGGTTTACTGCATACCTAGGATTATTGCTCACGTATCGGTCACTTCCCATCCCTTGCGTCGGCTATACCCGACATTAGGTCTTTTGCGTTGGTTTTTCTCTGTCGGCCATGGCCGACATTTGTTCGTTTGCGTAGGAAAATTCACGACAGCTATACCCAACGCTAGGCGCGAAAGGGTTAGTTTTCTGTTTAACAGTGTTTATTAGCATCCTCATGTTGAAATTAACTCCTCCACCTCATTTCAATTGCCCATCATGTTATTTTTTCTTCAAAAATTTTATTTCTATGCATGAAGGGAAGGTGTGTGGCTTAACTTTTTGAAAAGTGTTTGTCACTCAATAAATCCAAGTTTTTTGCTTTCCACTTGCTTTTTATACAACAGACGTTTGTTGTGACTTGAAATTAATACGCATCTGACATCTAATGCCAAAACTATGATTAGTAATACTTAAAAAAGTGTAGAGTATTCAAAATAATAATTTTTGGAATTTTTGTTGTATACGTAAAGTTTTCTTTTGTATTTATTATCACTAACGGACTCCTCTTAGTCTTAAGATTCAGTTACCTTGGCTACCAGGCTCATATTGAATGCTATTAGACATAAGGGAAATCTTCATCACAACTACTAAGTGATGTATTTGGTAATGGTATCATTAAATTCCGTTGAAATGGTGACAGGAGGCTGATAATTCATCTATCCTGAGGTTGCATTGACCAGGGCTCTCCTCATAGTTACACTTGGGCTTCTCTTTTCATCATTTTGCTAAATTATTTTGTGAGTTTGTGTCTTTTAATATGGTTGGAATTTTATCTTATTAATCCTTATGGTAGAATGATATTTCATGGATGATAATTGGTCCTAAACGAGTCTTTGTGGAGGAAAGTGAATACAGATTGAATCATTTCTTCATTTTTATGTTATGTACAGAGTGTAGTTAGGAGAATGACATTCCATGCTGACAAGAAGACATTAGTTTTTTCATACAAGTTTTGAGAAACTTGATTTCATCTTAGCATTGCTTCTAAAGACTTAACCAAGCACATATCGATCAAATATGTACTGTGCTTCTTTAAACTTTAGTTATACTTAATCTGAATAATTCATGATTAGTATTGATGTAGCCCTTACTTTTGTGTTTGGATTAATAATATATACCTTCATTGTTCAGGAAACATGCTACCACGAGGAATTTTTGTGGAGGAGTGAAGTACTCTGTCTTAATACTTTTTCTTAGCTTGCCAATCACATACATGTAGCGTTTACTCTCAAGTAAAATAGTTCATTTAATGCCATGCATGTTAGCAGATTGGTTGGCAGACTTACGGAAGTTACTGTAAGTGCTGATGGTGTGATTTGGAATGTGTGATGATACAGAGCATCTTATAAGGTTTTTTCATATTATTTATATTATTAAATGATAATTCTCTTCTCATGGTGAAATTGGCTCATCAGAGAGCTGAAATATTGGATTTTCCACCAGCCTGAAAAAATCTAGAAAACTGGGATTTTTAAAACTCACAATGTGCTTTAATGCTATCAACATCATTAGGAACAGAATGATTTTTTGATACCATGATAACCTATTATCTGATGGAAGCTGCTGAAATTGACCTGGGGAATTTAAGTATTCCCATTATGTTTGTTATTGATGTTGAAATAATTTTTCAGACATCCTGTAGCCGAAAATGCTTTTTGAGTTAATTAAATTCCTATAATAATCTTGTCAAAGTAGTAGTAGTAATACTAATTTATTTGATGGATTCTGTGATTACTGTAGTAACATAAATATTTTCATTTTCTGATTGTAAGGTGTTTGGAGGTATAGCTAAGCTCAAAATCAGCCTATTTTCACTGATTTCGAACTAGAGTGATAGGGATGAGTCTGCCAGAGGCTATAGTGGGACATTAAGCCAAGGCTTCATCTTTCACAGATATTCTTCGATTGCACCGACTGTTTGACTTCATTTCAGGTGCTAGTTTAGGGATTGGCATAATATCATGTCCTACAAACTGTGAAATTAGTGGTGGCCTTAGTATGGATTCATTCCTTACCATCTGCCTACTTAAATTTTTGGGTGTTTGAAATCAGTTGAGGTGTGCTTTATATTAAAGCTGTCTCCTTTTTTTGTTGGTCATAGAAATAATTGTAAGAATTGATAAACAATTATGAAGCCTGTGGGGTTTTCATGACATAGAATTAGATACCATTGCATAAGTGTGGCACCTGCTTTTCTCCCTAGCATTAAGTAGACTGATTACTTAAACTTTTATTTGCATTAGTACTCTGATGGTAGTTGCTGGTCTTCAGTTGATAATTTCTGCAACATGAATTATGTTGCATTGATGGGCAAGTTGGTATAGTAACTTGTACTGTTTCCTTATGACCTGCAGTAGACATTTTTTGTCAGAAGTGACACTTCATTTGTTCTGAGGAAGTGGTTGTGCATTCAAACTTTAATTTTTTGCGTCATGAACTGAAATCAAGATGAATTTTGGGAAGTGGAGAGGTGTCATAGCATTGTAAATGTAAATATAGGCTAATAGGCTGATAAATTTTTAAGCGACCATTTACCGTAACTGCTGCGTGGATATTTGATAAGTGTGAATGAGTGATTTACGAGACTGAATTGGCTTTGATATCACAGCAAATTCTTCATATTTTTATGTGCACTAATTGCATATTAGTGTCCTTCTGTTAAAAAAAAAGTTACTCATACATGTCAGGTTAGATGGCAGAAGCATTAGCATCTCTTATGCTGTATAAATGATGATCACTCTTGGGTCCATGGGCATAGCCAGGGTCCAGCAGGGGGGCGAGGGGTCAGCTGCTTCCCCCTGAATGAGACATTTCATTCCAAATCTGCTACGTGGAGCCAAATAGGATTATGTCCTGCAATGTCCCCCCTCTTTAACATTAATCCTGGGTACTCCCATGCTTGGGTCTCTTTTGCCCCAACCTCAAGTCTTGACCCGTTTCGTGATATAGATGAAAACATGTCATTGAAATAATGATTGTAGGTTTTTTTATTTATTTTGTCAATCTCATGTTGCCAGTTTTCCAGTTGTACTTTGACATTACCTACTCTTGTGGAGTGGACGTTATTTCGAGACCAAATTAACTTTACTTTAGCCCCTGATGTTGTTTAACCAAATGAAATTGGTGGTAATCCTTTGATCCATGAAGTTCGTGATTGATCTGGTCATTTGAACAGAAGAACCACTCTCAATATCATAAGCAAAAGCACAAGCATTTAATTATCTGTGTATAAAATATGCAATCAGCCAGTTTTAAAACTACATTGCCAACAGGTGTTTATTTTTATGCCCAACAAGTTCAGTTATTTGGTTGCTTTGAGGGAAACATAGGTGACTGTGGTAGATACTTCGTACCTGTGACCTTATTATTTGAATGTACATTTTTCATACATTGTGTGTTTAATTTTAGCCCTCGCAGAAGAATTTCATTGTCCATGCATTGTGGTGGTCTTACTTTGCCCATTGTACAAGTATGTTAGCCACATAATCAGAATCTTGTATCCTGGGGCACTGAAATCACTAAAGCCTCCTTTTTGCATGAAATCATTGTAATCAACAACTGAATGTTTATTTTATGGACTGGTACAAAGTGAAGTACCAAATTTTAATGATTCTGTGATTTTTAATGTCCTCTTGACGACCAACTTGTAATGTGACAAGACATTTACTACACAAACTTGTAATTGTGATTTTGTGTTTTCCTGGCATAATTTTATAAGGTAATAAATTGTATTATCATGCAATGGTATAGTTCATTAAGTAGTTTTTTACTCTCTTATTTTATCCCCTATAATCATGAGAGGTAAGTTTGTCACAACTTTGATATACCTTATTACCTATTTCTTATGTGTACTACAAGTTCTTCCGGATATCACCAAAAGTTAGGGAACTAAAGTAAATTTTCAGATGTTAAAATTGAATAAAAATAGATTGCGAGTACTAATGCTATGTTCTATACAGCGAATACTTTGAGTCAAGAAATTTATCACCTTTTTTGGCAGATAAAAACCTACTTTCGAAAGTCACAATATAAGGTGACTCATTTGGATTCAGAATTTCTGCATATTGACCGTATGATATGCCTGATAAGTTGGTACTCCCACTTAGGAACGTTAATCCATTCCACTAGGTCATTGGTAATAAGCAAATGGGATTTAACATGGGTGAAGCTGGGGCTGTAGATACATATGCTGATTGATATATTGGGTATTTTTTCACTTGCTGTTTGTGAATATAAGTTTGGGTTAGTTGGCATTAAAAACTGTGTACACATTGATGAAGTATTCTTGGGTTTTCCACCGGGTCAGGTCATTATGGGCCAACTTTTCGATGGCTACTACCGCCATCATACTTAGGGCATTTTTTTTCATGCCCTGAGGAAGATGGTGGTGGTAGCTATCGAAATGTTGGCCCATAATGACCTGACCCAGTGGAAAACCCAAGAAGACTTCATCACTGTAATACACTGGGAACTCTTCAGTCATGTCAAAAAATACTACTGATTCAACACTGCCAATTTTGTAGCATCTAAAGATGGTTGATAAATTCATTGAATGTTGATTTATCATTTATGAATATCTGTGGTACTTGGTTCCTATATTCATTCTTGCACCTTAATTCTCTGCTTTTTTTTACTACAAAACAAGAGGATTATGCATTTGTTTACCCCAACTTAAATTCAAATTGCCTTACTTCTAAGATTTCCTGTGATAAGCTTTTAATCATTTCAATGGAAATAGTTGGTTTCAATTAAGTCTGGAAGTATTCTGTGTGAGAATGGGGAGAAATCTCATTTTAATCAATTTTGAAATGAAAAATGCTTTTTAATTAGTTTTCATTTTGTATGAGCCATGGTGATTAGAAATTAATAAAAAAGCTCAAATGCTGACTAGCTGACTTGTACATTTTTTGGTCATCACTTTTTTCTGGCCAAGGTTGTAACTGCAATGTATTTTCTTTTTAACTACTGAATTTCAACTTCAAAAATCCTTGGCTTACTTAATAAAAAAAATGCCACTTTTATGTGAAAATTAACACTCATTGAGGGAAATGAAATTTTGATGCTCCATGCAGTGGTATTTTATTGCCATGGCAATTCAATGCAGTACTCACATGCATCTGAATGTTGTTAACCCTTTTAGTGCGGCGGGCCGATATATTGGCTTTGGCATCTCAGGCGTAAAGTGCGGCGGGCCGATATATCGGCTCATAGGCAAAATATTGTTTTAACATTTGCACACAAATATAATTACAATTATTTTTTGTACGAAGTATAAGTGTTTTTTTTTATTATTACCTAATTAAATGCATATGCAATAAGAAAAACTCCATATGGATATTTTAAACAATAACTTTATAATATTTATTTTCCTAGAGTGATACATTTCATTCTAGTTACCCTCCGCATTTCTCACAAGAACCGCTGGCAGGAGTCAGCACTAAGAGGGTTAACTTTCAGTGCCTGAGGGCCAATCTTTTGACCTTGGGAGAATGTATGAAAATTGGTGCAGGCTGGTGTATTTATATGAGTAAACATTTTTGCAATTTTAATTGACTTTGAAATGCAATCAAAATGCATAGTTTTCCATCATTTAGTTCTAAAAAAGTGCCTACAATTTCATTTAGTGAAATTTATAGAATGGTAAAAATTAAATACTCTATTATGTAGCCAGAGCATTACATAATTGAAGACTTTTGGCTCCGCTATAAATAATTATTATTTATTTGTCCATAGATCTTACAACAGATATTGGACAAGGTTCCATGCAAAGTATTTTTTCCTGCTTCACAATTGAAGCAGTATCTATTGTTTGAGCGAACATGTTAGAATTTATTTACATGACTTTTAGGGTATTGCTTGACTTCCTGAAGCTAGGACATCCAATGAAAGTTTGGTTAAGTATGGAAAGCCACTGTGCTGTTGCTTATATTTTTATGGCCATTGAGAGCTGTTATTTTTTTTTAGACAAGCTAGCATATTTTTGATACCTATAGTGAAAGCATTGAAGGGTTTCAAATGAAAAGTAAAATTTTGATCAGATTTTTTGGTTAACAAAGTGAATGTGTGTGAATCTGTTGTAGTTTCCCAGATCCTAAAGTTGTTGGATTCACAACTGTGTATCAATTGGATTGGATATTTGGGGAGGCGACCGACAGCTAAGGTCATTTGTGCCATAAGGGATAGGTAAGGGAGGAAGGGTGGATAGAAACACGGTCGGCATTAGCCTACTCTTAATGAAAGGCACCAAGGGGACCACGGCTTAACGTCTCATCTGACAGATGGAGTACTCTACTTGAAGTGCCCTCCACAAGACACTCAAGTAGGGATCGGGTTCCTCTGAAGGGATTTGAACCCTGGCTGCCTGTGTGGTAAGCGAGTACTCTAACCACCACATCAAACCGATCCCCCTGCGTATCATTGTCAGTCACATAAAACACAATTCAGTCCATTACGCTGAGCATGTAACTGACTATGCTTCATTATCTACTCAGCTTGCTTTGATAGCATAATGCAATACATTGATTATTTCATCTTCAGTTGGATCGCCTAGATAATTTGCCCTTTCCTGCAGATTACTTTCCCTTGATTTGGTAGGCGGCCTTGCGTGCTCCAATGACCCCAAGAGCTGAACTGGTGGGAGCAAGCAATATTGCTCCTCGTAGGGCCACCCATGCCAGATAGATCAAAGGGTAGGAGCCACGTGAAAAGCACTGTTGGGAAGTGGGGGTGGGAGTCCCAAGTATTTTACTACCCTGAAAAATTAATGTCACTCAAAGAGACAAGCAACTAAAGGACACCACCCAATCGGGCAGGTGTCAGGCCCGGCACCGGGGGAGGCAAGGCCCTTAAGGTGGTCATCTCACGAAATCCTTGCACAACAGAATCATCACAGGGTACAAGAACCAAAAACATACGAAGAAAAAGAAGAGGAAAAGAAAAGTACCAATAAGAAAGTAAAAATAGGGACTTGGAACGTTAGGACAATGATGAGGGCTGGGAAGCTGGAAAATATCAAACGGGAAATGGATAGAGGGAACATAGATGCTGCGGGAGGTGAGATAGAAGGACAGCGAAGACTACTGGAGTGATAGTTACAGGGTTATCTATAGTGGTGGGGTTGAGAGTCAATGTGGGTAGCTATAGCGTTGAACACAAAATTGGGGATGAGGGCAGTGAATACTGAACAGGTGAGCTATAGGATATTAGTGGTAGAAATAAAAGCATACTCTACAAATTTTGTATTGGTCCAGGTGTACATACCCACAAGCAATCATGGCAAGGAAGAAGTAGATGGGGTGTATGAATAGCTAGAGGAGATAATTAGAGAAGTCCCAGGCAAGAAAAACCTTATAGTCTGTAATGGGTGACTGGAACACAGTAGTGGGGGAAGGGAGAGATGGGTATGAAGAGAGAGAGTATGGGTTAGGAATGAGAAATGATCGCAGAGAGAAGGCAGTTGAATTTTGTAAGAGAAATAAATTAGTAGTAACAAACACTAGGTTTAAACACCATCCTAGGAGGAGGTACACATGAAAAATGCCGGGAGACACTAGATATCAAATTGACCACCACATGGTCAAACAAAGATTCAGGAACAGTGTGAAGAACTTGTGGAGCTATCCGGAGGGTGATACAGACTTGGATCATAATTTAGTAATGATGAATTATGAGATAGAAGGTTGAGGTCAGTGGCTGGAGGATAAGGGGTGAGGGGTTGCTCAAGAATGAGATAAGAGGGTTGGGCAAGTGGGGAAGAGTAAGAAAGAGAATAGGTTTCATGGAAAGGATGAAGAAGGGTAGATTGTATGCAGAAGCGAACAAGGATATACTGGAGCGAGATAAGCCCCTGAAAGTGTAGAAAAAGCAGGAGGAGATTCTCTAACATTCAACAAAACCTACCTTAACTGGTAGATTTAAAGCATTTAAATGCTTTATATTAATAGTAGATAGATAATTTTCCTAATACAATAATTTGAATTGCTCCCCTAATTAACCACTTAGCTTGAAACAGAAATGTAAATACAGGTAAGTTTTCCTCCATTTCTGAATCCACACTTAACAGTATTTTTTTTAATTGCAAAAACAACACCCATCACGTTCATAGAGTTTTTCTGATAACAAACATTTCCTTCATTTAAACCATAAACAGAAGCTTTTTATTATAAAGATGCCATTGTTTTACAGTAAGCAAAATTAGGAATGAAAAATCCTATAGGTTTGTAGACCCAAATTTTAATGAGCAGCAATGAACATGACTGTATTGGTAAAACACTTTCTTGAAAGCCAATAATTGGCAATTATGTGGACTGAACCCATCCAAGGCTGCAATCACTGAATGATGTCACACAGGTCGTAGGGAGAGTGAAAAAAAAACTTTCGATGACTTCGAGAAGTTCGTTTATTAGCATGAAGACAGCATTAGTTCAGTGTAGAGCTGGATTGGGTCAGTAACAGGAGCATTAGATAATCAAGGGTCGTTTTGACATTAGAGCTGCAATTAGTCCAGAATATAATTAGTGCTCTCCACGAAAATTAAGAGGTCAACATTACGCTTGAATCTTCAAGTAAAAACTGATCCCTTGGCTGGTAAGTATAAATGAAATATACATAACAAATAAGGATGCACGAGAATAATTTAGATTTATTACCTGCATCAACTGAATTTCAGTAAAAATGCCTAATTTCTAACATAATATAACTGAGCAATAGGAAAGGGGGGAACTATTATGAATCACTTAAAATCCATTCTCATCTGAACCTTAATAGGAATGGAAACATTCTTTCAAAGCAAAGCAGAAGAATAAATTTAATTACTGACCCCTGCAACTCCTATATACGTGGTGGACCACATACCTCTTATACGCTAGATTGATGTACATTACGCACTTATTACCAACCATTTCAGAGAGAATACTTCGGCTATTGCTTGAGCTCGATAATGGAAAAATAGAATCGATCACCTGCAGGTGTTGGCTTCAAAATTAGTCCCGTCATTCTTCTACGAGGTAAATGTCCGGTAACATTAAAAGCACCTATTCCCAAATTCCTGGTTACCATTTAGCACCCGGAATATTAAGATGAGAACGAATTTTCAGAAACCTATAATTCAAACTAACCGTCTAAAGCTTCGGCACCTTTTCACTAAAAACTAAATTTAGCGCTAAAAGTAGTTCACCCGATTGCACCCAAATGCAGGTCGTGCTGATATGCTGATATGCGCGCCTCTCAGCGGTATAGCGGAAAAGCTCAAGCAAAGAAAGCGGCCATTCGAACGGCCAGCGCTGGGGGACTGTTCCTTCTGTAACTCGAAGCCCCGGAGCTTTCGGACGAATAGATTCTTCAATGTACTCCTATCTCCCATCGGTATTCTGCAACTTGGAAATTCTGGAGAAAGAGCACACAGAATGCTCCAGGTGGCTTCTATAGGTCCCATCCGTATTCTATAACTGTGACGAAGCTACTTCCGGCGCTCATACATGCTACTCGGTTGAAAGGGTTAAAGTTCCAAGAACTTTCACAGAAAATCACTTTCGACCAGGGACTGTCTTAATTCGATAAATTTAAGTAAGAAGGAGGTATGAATCAATGTGGGCATTCTCTTTTATGGTTTCCCTTAAACCACTAGCAAATGCTGCACGCCTGACTGTTTTCATTTCTTTTTTGCATCATATCGAAGTTCCGGTAACGCCAGAGACTTTCAACTTAGCGAACCTCACGAAGGGTCGCGTTGAAGTTGATTTTGAACTGGCGCTTCTTCTCAATCTGAGGCGATTACTGATGATGCTCCGGGAGGAGTTTGTCTGCAACAAATGGACCCTATTGAGAGCGAAGGAGGTTGCAAGACTCGCAAAATGTGTTCGATTTACGAAAAGGTAATCACTGCTGCCATGACAGAAATTTTACTTGAAGAGTGGATAACGTTCTCCAATACCGAGTGAGAGAAAGCTCTTTTGGAGCAAGGGTTAAACCACAATCATTTCACCACCACCATCTCAGAGACTGGTTGTCTTAATTGTTCAATGCCCATGTCCTCATTTGTTCAACAATATTCCCCCTACTTTCATAGGTAGTCAATTACATACTCTACCTAAATAATGAGAGGTAAAAATTAAATCATTTAAATATTTACTAAAAAAATTGGCGTCTCCCATAAGGTGACCTTGGACTTTAGGGCACTCATCTAATTTTCCTGATTTCCTGATGGGATTGGACATAGTTTAATCAAATTATTCAATGCATTAAATTTATTTTCATTCCACTTTATAAAGTACAATTAACTTGTTTTATCATTAAAATTTCCATAAAGAGATTACAATTATGTGATAAAGTCAATATGACAAAGGCAGCGACTTATGAAATTTCATACATTTGAGAGGAAAAGGCATACCAACACTGAACGTGCAATCCTACTGTGCATTCCTTACACAATATGTGAGCGCACTGGTGACATTTTCCCTAACTTCTCAGGGAACAACTCTGGCAAACATGGTCTTCAATTTGACCACCTAATCTAATGTCCTGAGAAAATCTTTGCCTTACAGGGACCCCACAAACTACATTTATTGCTGGAACTCCATACACTCTGCTGTATGTCTCAGCAATAATTTCACAGAAATGCAGTAAGGGAGGTTTAACTTTTTGAATTGCTCTCTCATCTGGGGTTACAACTATCCAAGCTATCATTCTAGACTTAAGGCAATTGGAAACAGGTGCGCCAACTGACTGAGCTTGAATTTCCATAAATATGGATATGAATTGCCCATGGCTTAGTCACCCTCTGGGCCCATACTAGGAGCTCCTTACTCCATGTACAAACAGGGGAACCACCATTTTTCTCCTCCCAGACTAACTCTTTTTGAATAGATGTTTTCGTCTAACCTATCAAATACTTCAATGGAAATATGGCCAGAAAAAAATGTTCTTATAATTACGCATGGAATTATTGAAAATCAAAACAAAATACTTCTGCTCTTTAGAAAACTTGTAATTCCGTGGCAAGACCAAATTATTACTAATGTGCAAGTACTTCTGAATTTCTAAGAAATGGTTGTGTCTCGTTGATGATTAATCATTATGAGTATCATGTTTAGCCTCCCAGAACATGCAGAAATACTTAGAAGTTATGTAATCAGAGAGTGGTAGAATTTTATTGTAAACTTACACTTTGCTGGGCGTGAAGTTCAATTCATGGTTCCTTTGCATTGTGTACAAGTTTGTCATGTCTGCAATGAGGGAAATTATATCTTCTGAGAAGCATTCAAAGTATGGAGCTGGAGTAAGTTCCAAGCTATTTTGATCATCCATAGTCTCTTCGTCATCATTTCTGCTACACTGAGTAAAACACATATTCGATTTTGTGCTCCATTCTCTTGCCAATGAAACATCGAGCTTACATATCTTACCAGCTGAGGGAAAGGCCCCCAAGTAATCATTGGTACCTTCTTCACCCTTGGGTATTTCCATGTCCTCTGGAGTGTTTCCTTGTTTTACATTCACCTCAACCATGCCTCTCAGAAGTCAAGTGGGAATATGGCTCATATAATATCATATAGGTTTTTTGTCCTTGCATCCCTCATCAGTGATTTCAACATCATCTGGTGGTAATATAGTATCATCTTATAGGTCTTCTCCAGATTGTAATACCTCTTATATTCCATCTACTGGCAAACTAGAGCAAAAGTCAACATGATGAAATGTGTCAGACAACACTTAATAGTTACATATGATGCCCAGTGTCAGGCATAAGTGACACAACATATTTTAGCACTAGAAGGATGGGATGGGTCATTTTGACCCATAGCAAGTGTTCAAAATGAAATTTAACTACTTGTTTCTGAACGGATCCTTTTACATTTTTGTGAATTTTTGTATTTTACTTATATTTTTACTAATATGGAAAGAAAATTTTTTAGTTGTTATTGCTTAATTTTTTAATGGATGATATACCTGGAAGGACGGCTATGGGCCATTTTGATCCATAAATTCTCATTTTATTGTAGTCAAATTCTCTCTTCATTTTCTTCTCCCATTGATCACCATTGATCACTTATGTTTATTTATATCAACTAAAATATATCAGTGCTCATTTAAATCAGTATATGAAGCCATTATATTTTATTTGAATGCCATTTGCCTATTGTGGAACTCTCTGCTTGCGGCTTACCAAAATTACGGATTTTTTTTAACATCGTCCAATAATTTGACTTACACTTGAAATCGCCTAAGGAATAGGATTATAATTATTTCTTGCATTCTGCCAATGTACTAATTGTTACTACAGTCACCTTTTAAATTTTTAGCGTTGAATACGATCGCTAGATGATAGGATTGTGAGCAGCAACATATCCATTCCCAGAATGAGAGGTGAAAGTTATCACTGATGCGGCAATGGGAAAGGATAGTCCTGACCATCACTTGCCAAACTATTTTGAGCTCTCACTAGAAATACGAACCTTTGTAAAGATCTTTTTAGTCACCAAAGTATCGGCACAACACTTATCAAAGCCATCTAGAGGAGGTGCCCTGCTCAAATTGTAAAACCATTTCTCAATCCCCTATTTTTCTGCTGCAAAGTAAAATCACTCTGTGGATGCAAAATGGAGAAGGAAAAAGTTTTGGCTTGTGTAAAAACGGAACAGCTCCTTGCTTTTGTTCCTTCTAGCTTTTGGGTTAGTAGGTTCATTTTCCGATGCCGGAAAAATTCTCCAAATTTCCATATGCATTCTTGTTGTCATTGGCTCCATTTACTGCAGGTGGCCGGGTACTAGATCCCTGCTGTAGGGGCTGGCGGCAAGTGTCATTCATGTACTCCCAGGACTGGAGGGTTTTCCCGGAAAGGAGTGTGGCTAGCATGCGGCACCCCATGTCCCCCCTCTAGGATTTTTCCAAGCTGAAGAAGAAGGACAAAGGGAGGAGTTTATGGCCTCCGACACCCTGGCGGGGATTTTGCTAGAAGAGATAGAATTATGGGAGTTGTGCCCTAGCCCCCTAGAAGCAAATGTGATTTTCTTATGCTTCTCTACCATGGACTGACGCTACGCATACCATCATCTTTAGTTGTGTTCAGGACGTGAAGTGAGAAGCATTTCTTGGACATGGCATCCAGGCGGCTCCGTTCATCTGAGGAGGTTCTTGCAGCTTTGCAGGAGCAGAAGGAAGACCATTCTGAAAGTGAACTGGATACCTCAACCCATGACCTTCATAGCTCTTCAGCTACAAGTGATGAAAGTGACGGGCCTGAAATCCTGGACAGCGATGATGAATCAGAAAGTGACTAGTGTTTGCAGTACTTACTCTCTTCTGTAAGTTAATTTTTTCTTTTTCTATGTTGTTATTTTTCTTAGTATATTTGTGAAACTATTGGTAAATATTTCTTGAAAATTTTGATGCATAGTTCAGGTATTTCTTTTTCAAATCCGACAATTTTTAATGTAGTCCACAGGAAGTATCTATTATTTATTTAGTTTAATTATACAATATGCGTGAGCAATGTGCACAAAAGCTTTTACGGTAATTTTATTTATTTTCTTTTTCTTCCACCATATTTATAGTATTGTGCTTTTCTATTTGCAATTTATTGGAAAGTAAATTGTATTACAACCATCGAAAATAATTAGAAATTATATCATCCATATTATTTTGCAGTAATCGTCAAGACCAAACTGCATCGCTGGAGGTAGCACGTGATGGAACTGAGTGGTTCGAGATATCGCCTGACCAATCGACATCAGGGAGACATTCAAAGCAGAATGTTTTACATCTACCACCAGGCCCAACCCTTTTGCTAAAAGAAATTTAACAGAGAGATCAGTATTAAGTGCCTTCAAGTTACTGGTGAGTGATTTGCTGTTGGGCAATATTGTAAAATATACCGTGGAACATGGTAAGCTTCAGTTACCCAACTGGTGTTTATCAAAAGAGGAGCTTCTAAAATTTATCGTGTTGGTGTCCGCTAGAGGTGTGTCAGGACAGCGGCACTTACCAATAAAAAGTTGTTGGGATAAAACCTGGGGATCCCACATAATGCCTAGAGATTGCATAAACACGATACCTAGAGATCGCTTCTTAGATATAATGAAACATTTCTGATTTGACCCAAGAGCATCTCGCATCCAATGGTTACGTGAGGGTAAATTTGCTCTGGCTTCTGAGCCATGGAATATATTAATTTCCAATTGCCAGGCATGCTATAATCCAGGTGAAAGTGTTACGGCCGATGAGCAACTTTACCCGATGAAATCAAGATGCCCATTTATTCAGTACATGCCCAATAAACCCGGACAAATTCGGCATAAAGTTCTGGGTGTTGGCCAATGCCAAAACCAAATGTTGTTTGAATGTATTCCCATACTGTGGGAAAACTGAAGACAGACCCTCTAATCAGCCATTAGGAGAATGCGTAGTACTACGTTTGCTTGAGCCTTACAAGAACTCTGGAATAAACCTCATGTGCAATAATTACTTCTCATCTGTTCAGCTTGCTGATGAGTTAAAAAAATGCTAAGATCTCTCTATTTGGTACAGTAAGAAAAAATAGAAGAGATTTACCACCCAGCATCTGCGTTAACAATGAGATCTATACCACTAAAGTCTATTGGAACAAACTTGGACAGACGTTGACAAACTATCAAGCAAAAAAAAAATTGTCTTCTTATTAGGCACAATGCACTCTGATGTGATTATTTCAGAAGCAAGTAAAAGGAAACCTGAGACAGTGTTATTTTATAAAAAAAATAAAGTTTGAGTCTATATCCTGGACAGTACGTGTAGGAAGTACTCCACTCACTCAGCGACAAGGAGATGGCCAGTCCATGTTTTTTTCAATATTTTGGACCTGGCTTGCATTACCAGTTGGGAGTTGTTCAAAGAAGTGACGAATTACAAAATAAGTAGAAAGAAGTTTATTCAAAGACTGATAGAAGAAGTGGTAGGAATGACAATTGAAATGAAACCCTCATTTTCCCATGAAACACATGGACTATACCAAAGGGTCAGGAAATAAAACATCGCCAAATTTTGAAAAATTGCAAAAATAAAACTGATAATGTATGTCCTCAATGTAATAGAAGTGTTTGTGGAAACTGTGCTGAGAAAATAACTGTATGTGTAAGATGTGCAAAAAAGTGATCTCAAATTTTACCAAATTTATGTACATACATGTTCATGTTTACTTATGAAATGGTTTATACATATATTTTTTTCTGAAAAAGGTTTTGTAAAATCAATATTTATCAAATAAAAGGATATTTATCAAATAAAAGGATATTTATCTGAATATACATAATTTTCAGCAGGCATCTTCATTTGTGATCCTATTATCCTTGAGATTAGCTTTGGTTGAGCAATGCTGAAGGGGATAGTTGAAATTATTTTTATTAGTAACAATTAATTTAAAAAAATAATTTTTGTTGCCAGTAATTGGTAGATAAAACTTTATTAAGGTCATTCATGCAAAAGATTAAAGTATCAGTGGAAAAAAAGGCCATTCCATGCTGAAAAACTGTATGGGTCAAAATGACCCATTCCTGTCATTCTAGGTAGTGGGAAACTCCCGTCCTCCTAGTGTTAAGGCTTTTATTTCTCTTTTAAATATCAGTAGTAGGTATATTCATTGCGACTTCCTCTTAACTGAGATTGGAAAATTACCCTGAGAGGCAAACTGGTCTTTTGAGAACTGCTACTTTGTGTTCTAAGTCTAAAATTTGCCATCAAAACTAGAACCCTCAAACACGAACTCCAGTCTAATTTTTATTAGGCAAAAAGTTGTATGTTCTGCTTATGACACTGGGTATTGACCAGTTAATTGGGAACTGTGCTTCTATCCCCAGTACAAGAAAATCCTATTTGACTGAAAAGTGTGCATAACTACCTGTCTCATTGTTCATTGTCATATGGCAGGTTTTAGATATCGGTGTTCCTTTACTATTGGGGCATTCCTTAAAAATTTTCTGGTGTAGTAGCCAGGGAAAAGATGGAAACACTTTAAAAGGTCATAGTTATTTTTCAATCCAATAATAGAAAGTGAAACTTATTCATTAAGCGTGAGACACCCGAGGAAGCGAGCATGAAAATACCTTCTCATATACCCCTCCTTTTGGTTCCATCCATGACAAATATACATATAAGGGTGCAAGGGACAGTGCAGAGGGTGGTTGCTAATATTCATGTTAATTAGTGTTGTCACACTGCCTGTCACTGCTCTCAGGACTAGCGAGCACTTTAACTCGCTTCCCCGGCTGTCGCTTGACTCCTCGCTCAACCCCCCCTTTTTTTAATCATCTCTATCTTGCATCTTATATGGCTCAATAGACATGGTAAATACATCTTTTTTATTAAAATCTTGTGTATGATTATTGACCTCCAACCCCAAGGGCAAGAACCCACGTCAAATATTAAAATTTCCAACCCTCTCTCCAATGAAAGAGGGTGGACACAACAATTGGCTTCTCTGGTGACATTGGAGAAATTGACTCCATGAGAACAGGATGGGCAATTACCATTTGATTGGAAGAGTACCAACATTTTTTCTGGCTATATCATTCCTAATGATCTCATCTCAAATTAACAGCAGCAAACTATGCCTTCCAACTTTTGCCTCTAATGCTTATATTATGCCTTTCATTTAACACTTCATCCATTCAAATAGAATCTGTTTTCTTCTCCCTGTTCAACAGTTGATGCCAGATGTGCCCTAGAGGAGTGGCATCTCATACCACTGCTTCATGCAGCAGAAGGTACCCTTAAGTACCATTTCATCAGAGCTACTACACGCTCTGTTTTTGAAAGGGCATCTGGGCTATTGAGAGCTCAGTGAAGGTGTTTGAACAGAGATAGAGTTTTGCACTACCATCCTGAATAAGCATGCAAAATAATAGTCTCTAGTGGATTTCAGCACAACTAAATGATCTTCCACAGGTAAGGTTAACAAATGATCACCTATTGGAAAATTTTTTGGCGGTCCTTTCTCTAGTATCCTTTGTAGGACTTGCGTATACCATGGAAAAGTAGGAGTGTACTGAATTTGGGCTTCCAAGAAAGAGTCCTCCCTGAATTTTAAAAGTAAGTCCTGACTTTTTAAAGAGATATAGTCTGAAATTCTGTCATAATTAATTTTAACATTTATGCTAAATACCTTTCAGTTTGCACAATGCTGCACTTGATACATTAGTGGTACAACATGCCCCCAGAAAACTGCAATCCTAATAATTAAATATTATTTGAAAGCCAGGTCATGTCTGCATTATCATAGTTTACTCTGAAAAATTATGAATTGTTAAAAAAGATGCCATGTTCAGAGGAACGTGACTGGTGATAAGAAGTAGGGATACGTACATCGTGTGTGCTAGCTTATTTATCAGAATATTATGTATTTTACTCAAGAATTTTTATAAATTACAATGTAAATTTGCTCCATCTACTTTATATTTATTCGAATTTGCAGAATATTGATATCTAAAAACATGTTTTTGTCATAATTTTGAAATAACAGCATTTTTATGCCCTGAAGTTTCACCTTACCCTTACAGCCACCCTACTGTGCACAGAGAGGAAGTATATTTTATACATTCTTCTCTTGTCATCAATCTTCAATTAAATCAAATCTATGATTATTTCTTGAATGAGTGAGCTATGCCAATCCTTGAGCTTTAACATCCATATGATGTGTGTACATGTACAGAAAATTTCTGGAATAACATTACATTTATACAACAGTTGAGAATTTATTATGAATATTCAATAGATATTTCATGCTACTTATTATTATCTGGTGGGGCTACATCCTGGGGTGGGCCTTGGCCTGCTTCAGCGTTGCTCTCCAGGTATCTCAGTTGGCAGTCCTGACTTGTCATCCTTCTGCTCCCATCCTCTTCAGGTCACTCTGCAATATCCTCTCCAACCATCTAATCTTTGGGCAACCCTGCCTCCTTTGGTTGAATAGCCTTCCCCTCATCATCTGCTCTGGGATTTCTTCTCTAGCCATTCTTTCCATGTGTCCCAACCAGTGGACTCTCTGGGACTTGATAAACTTTACTATGTTTTTCCTTCAATCAGCGCCTCTATTTCCTCATAGTATCTTCTCCTCCATTCTCCTTGGTCATACGATGGACCATATATTCTATGGAGGATCCATCACGTGAAGGTGCTGAGCACTCTCTCATCCTCCAGGGTGATCATCCAGGCTTCAGAGCCAAATGTCACCACTAGTCAAACTAACATCAGACATATCTTAATTTTCTACTAATTAGTCTACTCTTAAATTTAAAGTACTTTTAAATTGGCGTAGTTGGCCCTGTTTCTGGCCTCGACTTGGTCCTTGATGCATTCATGAGACTGTTGTTGCTGGTCAGTAATGCACTAAGGAAATTAAAACTGTTTACACCTAGGGAGGTGTCTCCATCAATTATACAGGCCTACAAGAAAATTTTTTTTTGGCTAGGATTTTAGAACTGAATTTATCTATATTTGGGACACTGAATCTAAGTGTAAAATCAGTTTTTCTCTATCAACTCTACTTATTTTAGATACATCCACTTATCTATCAATGTTTATTTCCATTCAATACATTCAAGTATGGATGATTTAATAGTACTAAAGGAAAAGTCTGAAATTGGAGATGGTTTGGAGAGAACTCAAAAAATACTTTGATGACTGCTATTTCTACCTAGTAAATATCAATGGAATCAATCAAAACAATCGTAGCAAGTGCCCCTATCGTGATTTAGTCTCTGCCAGACCTTCACTCAGAGGAAGTGCCGATCCCAACGTTCCACCAGCTACCATAGCTCTGTAAGGACGAGTACTGTCCCTCTGATCACCCTGCTGATACTAATGAAGGAGACGATAATTATGAGGAAATGTCATAAATTCCTTAACGTTTCAACCACGATGAATAAAATGACCTCATCAGAGATCTTAACCTGTCAAAAGAAGCTTCTGAATTACTTGCTTCCTGGTTGAATGACAAAAATTTGCTGGAACAAGGAGCTGAAATTACCTTTTATTGTACAAGAGAAATGGATCTGTTACCCTTCTTCTCTCAAGAGGACAATCTTACATTTTTTCATGATCTTAGAGGACTCCTGGGAGAAATGGGTATTCCTGAATATTTTCCAGATGATTGGCACCTATTTATTGACAGCTCAAAGCACAGTTGAAATGTGTCCTACACAATGGGAATCAATATGGTTCAATACCAATTGCTGTCTCAATGAAAATGAAAGAAGAATAAGACATCATAGATTTAGTCTTGGAGAAGATATAGTGTCATGAATATCAACGGGTGAATTTTTATGGACTTAAAGATGATTAACTTTCTCCTTGGACAGCAAAGTGGCAACTCCAAATATCCATGCTTCATGTGCCTCTGGGATAGCAGAGACAAATCACACCATTGGTTTAGAAAAGAGTTGCCTAAGAGAGAAAACATGGACATTGGGGAAAAGAATGTCATTAATGAATGTCTTAGTTGGACGAGAGAAAATCATCTTTTCTCCACTGCATATCAAGCTGGGCTAACAAAGCAGGTTGTAAAGGCCCTTGATGAGAATGGATAATGTTTAGCATATATAGGAAAAAATGCCTAATTTCATTAAGGAAATAAATAATGCAGGAATATTTGACAGCCCACAAATAAGACAACTCTCTAAGCATCCTGCCTTTGTAAATTCCATATATGAGGCTGAGCAAAAAGCCTGGATTTCATTTGTTGCAGATGGCGAAAATTTTCTGAGCAAATGCAAAGCTTGGAACTGTTTTGAACTGGTAAACAAGATGCTAAACAGTTTCAGATCCCTAGGGTGTAACATGAGCATTAAGGTGCACTATTTACACAGCCACTTAGACTGTTTTTCTGAAAATTTAGGAGACACGAACAAGGTGAAAGATTTCACCTGGATATTAAAGCTATGGAGAACCCCTACCAAGGAAGCTGGGATACTCATGGGATGATGGCACATTATTACTGGAGTCTAAAAGGGTCTGTTCCAAAATTAATTCTAGAATGTCATGGAAAAGTAGTTTCTGAAGTGTTCAGTGACTAATTGGTTTCATCGATGACTTTTTCCTCTTTATTGCTCTTTGTAATTAGATAAATACTTCTGCAATATTCTCTATGATTTTTATGCTCCTTTAACATTAAAAAAAATATGGTAATAAAAAATTCTGTTTAGTTTTTTATTTGATCCATGGATTTAACTGAAAATAGTGTAACACATATTTCATCAAAATGTTACATCTTTGAAATTTGAGTTCCTAGGCAAAAACTAATGCCATCTTTAAATTCAGGGCATCAAATTCATATAAAATTAGCTCCAAATACTCCGGCACCAAAACCACTGTTGGCCTGTGTTATTGTGTCATGGGGTTCTCTTCGGTCTTTTGCCATGTATTTGGTTTTTCTTACATGAATTTTTAGGCCTATTTTGGCATATTCCCTTATCAAAAGTGCATGATTTTTCTCTAAGTCCACCAGCTTGCTTGCAGCAATCTCAATATTGTCGGTGTAGGCACATATCTGAGTCGACTTCTCGAACAGCATTCCCTCTAAGTCTATGACTTGGACTGCTTTATGTAGAGCCAGGTAGAAGAGTACTGCTGAAAGCCCATCATCTGGCTTAATACTAGCATTGAACCTGAATTCCTCACGAAGCCTATTATGGATCTTTAATCTTGCCCTTGAATCATCCAATGTAAGCCCCACCAACCTTATGGGTTTTTGTGGGATTAGAAGCTGGTTTAGCACCCTCATGAGCTCCCTGTGACTTATACGGTCAAATGCTTGGTGGAAGTTAATAAATAAATAATGTACGTCGAGGTCATATTCATATAATTTCTCCATTAATCTGCCTAATGGTAAAAAATTGCTCAGTTGTGCCCTTATTAGGACAAAATCTGCACTGGTTTTCCTCCAGTATTCTTCCCACTAGGGTGGTTGGTCTCTTATTTAGCCCACCAGACAGCCTTGTTGGCTAGATTTAGCAGCATGAAACCTCTGTAGTTTCTGCACGTACATTTGTCGCCTTTTTTAAAAATGGGGCATATTATTCCCATCTTTAATTTCTTGGCCATTATCTTGTTTGACCATATATCACATATTAGCTCATGCATTTTTGATAACAGAGTTGTTTCAATAGCTCAGCTACTATACTGTCTTCTCCTGGAGAGTGGTTGTTTTTCATCCCGATAAGTTCTACCTCCTCCTCTGTAGCTAGTTTCAGAGTGATTTGATCGTTATCCTCTTCTCTTGGCTTGTGTCTCTCCAAGCCCTCATTCTTAATTTCAGTGTCCCTGTTGATTATTTAAATTTACCCCACTCATTTGTCAGCCCATTATGTCCCTGCTGAATTTGTCTGCTTATCACCCACCCTACATTTTTGCATTTGATATGCATTTAATGACAAGCAGAGGATAAGTTGAGTATGTATAAAGAAATTGTTCAGTATCAATGTATCCAGGAGAAAACAATTAAATGAGGATGGATAAGAAAATATATCCCTCACGACCTTGGTGAAAAATTCAGTAAAGTTGATGAAGATTAAAAATACACTGATCTTCATTACTAAGAAAGTCTCTATCAAGCAGTGACTTTTGAGTAACCCAAATCTATAGAGTATCACGCTAAGTTCAAAATTAGGAATGAGAAAAATATTGCTTTGAATGTCACAAAGAGAAAAGAGTATTGGTATTTGTATCAGATGATTTTTTTATGGGCCAACAACGCAGCCTCACAAACAGCAAACCATTAATGGAAATAAGTTGGGTATAAGTAGGGCCAATACAATAAACTGGCCATAGACTTGCCATAACCTTGTTGGAAACACTTATTCTTTCCTTTTTGAATGCTGGTTGTATATTCTGACCAACTTATCCCCAACCTAGCCATCCAAAAGCCAATGTAAGGCCAACAACGGTGTTACTTGGTTTATCTTTTTCATGATTGTACCAGCACAATGTGTAGTACAGTAGAATCCAGATCAAACAACTATAAGTAGGTATATGAATAACTAATGCCATTTATCTCAATAATAATTTCGAATAATTGGTGAGAAAAGGGAAGAGCTAGGTCAGTAATATAAAAATTAATGAAATGTCTAGAGAAGAACTGTGGTGAAGGAAAATACATAGGCTGAATTACAATAACTTTGCATAAAGGAAAACTGAACTCTCAACAAATTAGGGGCTCTTTCACAATTAAGCTGAACTGGCAATCGTTTTAATAATTTTGAACAAGCCCCAAGAAAAATTACAATAATGCACCATATCTCCACCATGAAGAATGGTCCTCAACAAAAAAGTTAGGAACACCATTAACACTAGAACCGCCAAGGGGTCATTTTGACCCCTGAGGTTGTATATGTTTGATTGTCACTCTTAGAATTTTTTAGATGGGGTCATCAGATGTATATGACTTTTAATCGATTTTTATGCCTAATTGGATGTCACTTAGGTAAAAGATAAGTATTGTTATTTTTCCGAGGTACAGGCCCTCAACCCCTCGGACCGCCAAGGGGTCAAAATGACCCTACGTTTTTGTACATCGTTTTCTTGTTTGCTGTTCATGGTGTCTGCTTCGTTGTACATAAAATGGTATGCACCGCTTCCTCTTCCCTTGGTTCCCGAAGATGATAGCTAGCAGCCGGACTGGCATCAGCTTGTCTAGACCGCCGATTGCATGTGGTCGAATTTTGTCTCCCTTCCAATTTTTTTTCCTTGCCTTGTCTTGTCTTTCAAAAAGTATCAAATGCCATTTCTCGGTTCTTTCCCCGGTTTTATTTTGTATACTTTCTGGCTACAGACAAATTCATTCAGCGACGAACATGCAAGCTGTTGAGCCGTGTCCCCCTTACAAATTCCACCCTTACCTTGTGTAGTCATTTACAAAATATCAAAATGTGGTTTCCCTCCTCTATCCCTGTTTGTCTGGGATCGGCAGTACACAGTCAAAGCTCCCGCACGAAGATGGCCAGTCCACACATTTTTCAATATTTTAGATTTGGCCACGATAAATGCATTTACTGTGTACAGAAAAGTAACAGGTGAATATCTGCGGCAAAGAGAATTTATCAGAAAATTAGCGGAGGAGCTATGCAACAAATACCTTCCTACTGAGGAAACATCAGAATCTGATGATGGAGAAGGTGAAGAAAAATGGGAAGAGAATAGTCAGGGTCGCACCCGTAAAAAATGCCAGATTAGAAAGTGTAAAGTTTCCGACTAATAAACTAAAATAAAGCTTCCGACAAATGTAAATCATGCAAAAAATTCGTGGCAAGATAAGCAAAACATGTCTGGTCTGCATATTGATGTGGTCTACAATTGTGTTCACTAATAATTTTATGAAAAAAGTCGTTAAATTTTTTATACCAGTTTAAAAAACGATAAAAATATTATTGCTAATAATAACTTATGCAATTGTTAATTATTTTGCCACATTTATGTACCAATATGTGATTTATACACTAAATTGTTTTAAAAAACCATACGTGTAAGTGATCATAATTTAGTTTAACTTGCTAAAATGATAATAATAAGATTAAAAATTAATCATTCTAAGGAATTTTAGATAAAAAATTGACAAATGTATCTCTTTTTAGGATACAGTAATTTATTTTCTAATTAAAATGAAGAGGGGTCAAAATGACCCCTAGGCGGTCGGAGGGGTAGTAAAACCTACGGCGGTTCTAGTGTTAAACATTTTCAGGAAAAAGTATAATTTCCTATATCATAAGCTAGATAGAGAGAACTATGTCTATTTGGATTGAGACCCTGTCATCAGTGAAGCTTCAGAGAGAAGTTTTCATAAGAATAGCTAATTTCAAATGAATATATGCTCTTCATCATCATCAGCAGTGATCAATCTGAACATAGGTTTGTAGGAACTCTCTACCCTTTTCTCCACTCAGAAAACTGCTTAGTTCCTACATTATTCTTCACTTTCACATCCTTCATAATGTGACTAATATATTCCATTCTTGCCATAACTCTCAAGGCAAAATGTAAACACACTGGAGAGCTTCTACTTCCTTGCTGTAACCGCTTCAAAGTAAGACTTCACATCTGAAAATAACTCCGTTAGGTTAAAAGGAGATCCAAAGAAAAGTATATTATGTACTCAAAAGGAATGGATACTTGGTGAATACCTTGAAGTCATAATTTTATTGTAAATGAAAAAAACAGACTTAGCTGCAGTTTAATTATGGTTATATGAGAGATGTGCAAGTTTCTATCACCAATAATACTCCTTGGTCAGTTAAAAAATGCAAAATTATCCTCACAATCATTTTGTAAACATCTAATGTGAGATTCTTTGAATCTTTTTGGCTGCCTTTCGTCGCTAGATACAAAAATGACCCATACAGCCTCAAGCTGTCAGTCTTCCTCTATAATCCCCCCCTTTCATTTCTCCTTCCATCATTCCATCACTGTTTTTAATGGGTTATGTTTTGTAAAAATGTGCTCAATTGATACGTCTCTTCCTCTTCTCCAAGTTTTCATTTAACTTCTGCTTGCTCCAACTATTCCCTAAAATATTCCATTGGTGATTCTTTCCATCCATTTTATCTTTATCATTTTTTTAAAACATTGTATCACCACATTGCTTCCTATCTCATTCATTGTGAAGCCTTTGTTTCCCAGGCTTCACTGTTATATAAGACCATATATAGCTCCAAACATATTTTAATATAATGCTTCCTTACTTCCGGGCTTGTGTAATATACAGGAATGGGCAGCTCCCACTAGCTCTCCTCCCCTCAGCTCTAATATAAAACCTATAAACATAAAGAGAATAAGTGATTTTTAACACTTTCCACTTTATGCCCAAGTAGTGCTTGGAAATGTATATATTCCCATGTAAATGAATTCCAACCACCACTCGTTCTTCACCTTATCCCAGTGCTCTCTCTTTGGTGACAATGTTCTCAGTAGACACTCATTTCCAGTGTATTCTTAGTCACATTTTAATCAAGAAGCCCAACATCAGTGGTAGCACTAGTCATGTACTACTTCTATGCAGGTTTTTCTCTTGCTGCTACACAGCCATCACTGGATGTTCACGTTACTAAAATGGCCCTACAGGCTGGATTAATTACCTTGGTTCATTGGTAATGAGCGATAATAACCACAGGCTGTGAGCCCATGACCGAATTGAGGCTGGAAACAGGGCCTACTGCACCAATTAAAAAGTATTCAGGAGTTGACCTTTCACTAGAACCCTGACATTTAAGCTCTACCTTACGTTTGTACAGCCAGTGGTGATGTATATCTCTGAAACCAGTATGATGATACTGGCAGATGAGAGAATGCTCAACACCTTTGAGAGGCAGATCCTCTGTAGAATATACAGTATAGTGTATGATCAAATGGACTGCAGGATAAGGTACAATGAGGAAATACAGCAGCTCATTGAAAGAAAAAATTTGATGAAGTTCATTAAGTCTCACAGAGTTTGTTGTTTCAGGCATATGGAGAGAATGCCAGAAGAGGATATTCCAAAGTGGATCTACAACTACATACTACCCTGCGAACTGCTGCATGGGTGTGTGGCAGGGGGTGTTAGGACACCAGCCACGTAAAGATGTAAGTGATATGGTTTTGGGAGGAGAAATGTTGATATGGGAGGAGAAATATGATATGGGAGTGTATTTAGTGGAGCTCAGTTTTTACTGTGGCCGCTCATTGTGCGTGGAAAGAACAAGTTTTTGTATCTATCTGTTCGGCAATGCATCACTCTTATTTTTTTGCTTCTATCAGACCGAGAGATGTAGTGAGGCGTCATGCTTATATTCCGTGTGTCACTCTGAAACACAGCAGTTCTGAATTTCTCAAGCAATCTAAGCCCAGTGTGCAGCCTCCGAGTCTGTAGGGGCTTCCACCTTAATCCCTCTAAAAGTTGTAAATCACTACATGTTTGCTTGTAGCAGTCACCACAGAGAAATCTTACTGCCTTATTTTCGAGTAATTAGTTAATTAACGAGATGATTTAAGTCCAAATGTAGTTTTTACATAGAAATGCCATGGCAGTCGGTGTATATGGCTATAAAGAAGTGAGTATTTAAAATATGTTCATGGAATAATCTGCATATATTTTACCTGATTTTTCAGTTTTCAGTAGCTATTGTATATACCACACCAGTGAAAGCAGAATTTTAAAACATGATAAAGAAAAAGTTGGAAAATTTTGTTCAAACTAAAGAATAAATTAATAGAACATTCTTCATGAAAATAAAATGTGGCTCCCTCCAATAGTGCGCTTTTTTAAAAAATAAATTCAAAATTCCAGAGGAGGTTGTCTTGGGGGCATGTCACTGGACGGAAACATTAAATATAGGGCGCCGTGCTTCCATATATAGGCACTGAAAGAACAGCAGGTTGTCATAGGCATTGCAAAAGTTGTTGGTACTCGCTAGCGGAGGTTTTGCATTAATTGTTGGTATATCAAGCGTGGATGAGCGGGCAGAGGACTAAAGGACTCTGCTCTTGTACCGCCTCGCTGATTTCCTCTCCCTGATGTCATGCTTTTCAAGAACGAGTGCCACCAAGTTTTGCTCTCCCCAAACCTCTCCCTCCGTAGATGACATTATCGACTCCGCTCATTGATGGTAGCCACTTACGGTTTTTTTCGCTCACGATTCTAAGGCCTTTTCTCACGAGCACCTTATTGCACAATCTGATTTACAGGCATTGAAAATTGTGTCGTGTAAGGCAGTGAATTGCTAGAAAATATGCGCAAATGCATTAAAGACGGAAGGAAAATGACCTATGCTCTAATTAAATACCCGCGTTATCGCAATTTCTGTACGTCAAATTCTACAATTAAATGCGTTGTGTAAAACAGCCTGTCGATGTACGATCCAACGAGTGCCACGCTTTTATTAGCTAATAGCTCATGTTTGAGAATTTAACGTCCGACTAATGATTTTTGCCATACGTATCTGTTGAAAAAATATGTTTCTCGATAGTATAGGTATCAACCAAAATTTTAACATAATTTGACGTATCACGATTAATGTTGTGATGATTTGAACCATGTCATTTTCTATTTTATTAGAATGAGCCCCCTTGTACCTCCTGTTTTTTCTGGCCAATCAAATGGAAATATAATTATCACTTTTAGCGAAATATCTGGGTGATCTGGCCCCATTAAGCCCTCAGGTTCTCTTGAGCCGACAGCGCCGACAGTTGACGTGCGTGTAGTGTAATCGCGTCTATGAGGCACCACAAATTTCAGATGCAGTTCGTAGATTGCAATACTTGACGTAGCGGTGTCGAATGCGTCTACTAGTGTATGTATTGTGTTTTTGTCGATGACTTGGCTTGAAGCTCAATCCTTTATTAATGGGTCAGTTCCTGTCTGTAGTGCGATGCTCCAGCGATCGAGGAGCTGAATATAAGTCAATGGATTATATTTTTTAGCAAGCAGTAAATTGTAAATTATGGAGGGAATAATTAGGATACAGTACACTGGCTGTCAAACTGGAATTCCGGGAGGTACAGAGGTGCAATTCGGAATCTTTTTAAACAACCTCGCAGTGCGATCTTTGGGATTTTTTCACGTACCAGAAATGCGTGGGAAACGGAAAAGATCATCGCTACTCAGTGCTCTGAATACCATGTCTGGGGGCACCGAGGTCCGCCCAAAAAGCCTCACTAATCCGCCTTTTTCTCCCCAAATCCTTTTCCCTGTACCCTCTTTTTATGGCCGGTGTCTCAAAACCCTGGATGGGCTCGCGGGATCGAATGTAGACGATGGCCAAGGTGAGCTTTGTACCCGCATTTTATACCGCCCTTAGGGTAGGAGACAGTATGTGAGCGCATTTTTATCTTGATTTACTTCTGGAACTATCTACTTACTAAAATCTCAGGCTTCAACGGACCATTGTTGAACTCTTTTGAGAAGCGACCAACAAGTATACGGCCATTGGTGACATTACTTCTGGTGTTTGGAAGGCCAAGGGAATGGGAGGGAGAGCGGAGAAAAACCTGGCGTCGGAATCAATATTTGCAGATATCTATCCTTATTGCACCAACAAGGGGCAGTGTGTTAACATTGACCCATTATATTTGCCTGCTCGAAGGATGTGAGGTGATGGTCGGCTTCAATGGAACCGATGAATGGCCGCCGTACCACATGCGTTTTCGTAATCTGTGACTGCATATACTTGCGAATACAATTCCTCTCGAGCATGAAACCCAATTTGCTTCATTTTTTTCACTTGAAACCGGAGGAATCAAGCGAGAGGTTGGAAAGAAAATTGGAGAATTCCTCCCAAGAGTCGCTTTCTCAAGATTAAAGATTTGGCATGAGATTTCGATAAAAATTTTGGAATTTCAATTTTAGCGGATTCTTCCAGGATCTCTTGCGGGTTTTCTTACCTGACATCCATATCGCTTTATAAAGGCCCTATTAACGTATGGTCCAGGGGGGCTGGTCTAGACATTTACTTATGCAGTGGGGCTATATTGTCGAGTGCAGCCCAACTAAATGGTAGGTAACCTCTGAGTGCTCGATTCACCTTAAATATTGAGTCGTGTTTTTTTTAGCTGGATCAAAAAATACGGGAACTCTTACTTATTTCCTCTGCGGGAATTACTGATAGTAAACTCGCTCAACATGGCTTGCAATATGCCTAGTATGAAGCCCCGAAATTTGGCTTTGCGACGTGGTTCACGCCGCATCGACCACATGACTATATCATCTATTGCTGCTGTATTAACTCACGCCGAAGTCGCAAGGGTAGACATTTTACGCCGTTTGCGGCATGATTACTTAAGAATTATTTTCGTGGAAACTTTGCGAAGAACATTGCAGTGGAGCGTACGAGGTCCGACAGGCCGATAGTCCAAATCATTTATGAGGAAGAAGAGGGCTCTAAGTAATGCCGATATTCAACTACACGATTCGAATTGTGGTAGTTAATGAAAGAAGCATACTACTCTCATGCGTAAAGTAAAATATGTCATGTAATGCTCTAATATTTGGAATTTGGTGATGGAGAATGTCGTTTGACCAGAAGTCACGTAATATAGTATGACGCTGCGCTAGGAAATCTGTCGTGAATGAAGGTAGAGTTGCTAATAAGCAGTGGCGATGTTTTCGGGTATGACTGAGTCTTCAGGTTTGAAGTTCACTTCACCCCTGAAGACGCTCACTGCAACGCGGGTGGAACGTTTGGCCTAAAATGCTCCAGACGCTGTCAAACTCGGAAACTTCGCCTCTGCCTATTAATATCTGTGAAAGCCTCCACTCTAGAATAGCGTTGTTGATTGCTGGCATATATGACGGGCAAATTGGTGACCCAAGTTTTGGCTCAAAGTGAAATGCTTTTAGTGGTATATATTCTCATGTCTCTATTTTCGCGTACAATAGTGCAAGTGAATACTTATGACAAGGTTAGCGACAAGTGAATAGTTTCAGCGCTATATTTAAGTAAGTAAATCTTACAGTTTTTGACAACAGCAACTTAAATTGTTAAATTTACATTTTATCCCCATGAAAGCTAAGTTGCCTATAAGGAAAACCTGGGCTGAGGCAACTCTCATCAAAAACATATACACTGCCAACATAAAACATGATATGGTACACAATGTTGAACTCTACGTGGATGATCTAGTTGATGACATTTTACCCTTGGGCTGCAACATTCTCTTATACGCTGATGACTGCAAAGTGTGTAAAATTGTGGACAGTAAGGCTGACTCACTTCAGTTACAGTCAGCTCTTAATGCCATTGATAGCTGGTGCGCAAAATGGTTACTACGTGTTAATCCCGGTAAATCCGCTATTATGTCCTTCACATTAAAACGCAAAACTATCTCCTCTACTTACCAACTTTCCAAACACCCTGTACATTCCGTCACTTCCTTCAATGATTTAGGGGTCACCTTTGACCAAAAGCTCCTTTTTAGTGAGCATATTTCTTCAATTTCTAAAAAAGCTATATGTCCATAGTGGGGATTCTATACAAACTTAATGAAATTACCGACCCTTTTGCCCTTAAATCTGTGTTTCTTGGTTGTGTACTGCCCATCCTTGAGTACTGTTCTCCCATCTGGTTAACTGCGTCCCCCAAAATACTCAACTCTTAACAAACTCTTTTTAGCCATAGTCCGGCATCGCATGCCCTCCCTTAGACACAGCTTTCTAGTTGAAATTCTTTTGTCTCTAGGTCTCTCACATCTCCCACATCGCCGGCTAATTTCCGACCTAAAATTCCTTCACTCTATCATGAATGGGTCCCTCCGTTCTGATCATCTTCTCTCCTGTTTTTCACTCCGCATCCCTGCCCGCACCACTCGCGATGTAAGTCTGTTTCACACATCCAAATTTCGTCTCTCCACCTCCCAACGTTCCATTTTCTACCGCCTAACTTCATTTTTTAATACCCTTGCCAAAAATCACCCTACCCTTGACCTTTTCTCCTCACGCAACATCTTTTCTTCCCAACTTAAACGCATTGTGTCCTCCTCTTCCCTGCCACAAAATTGATTTTTTTCTTTTTTTTCTGTTGATTACTGTTCTTATTGTTTTTACTATCTATTTTTGTCTTATTTCTTAACTCATTTTTTGTTTATTTAAACCCATTGTAAAGGCCCTAGTTGCTGTTTTTGGTGTTTAAATAAATAAATAAATAATCATCCGATACATCATAAAAAAGTAATTGAATTAATGATACAATAATGATAGTGTCATTAACTTTTCAAAGTAGCGCCAAGTCTAAGAAAAGAATAATACATAATATTTCAGGAAAATCTAACGATATCTTCCTCATCCAAAATCAAAAACGGCCAACTGTAGAAATACTTTGCAACTTTTCGTATTTGTTCTATTATCTGGCAACATATTACAAAAATTTGAGGAAGTATTTATTATATTTTTTTACTTTTCCGGCAGTATTTCTTTCTTGGTAAGGCTCGTTACCGGGGACAGTCGTGCCTACCACCAGAGCTAAGCTCCGCAAATCGCTGACTTAAATAAAGTTGGAGAAAGGGATTGAGCTGCAGCGCACATGGCGTGCCTCCCAGCGAATGCTGGCTGGGCACATGACTTTCCAGGTCGCAGGTGGGCATTCGGCTGCTAACTCAAGGTTACTCTGGCCTCAGGGTCTCTTATTCCAAATTTTCAGAAAACTTGCGTACACCGTCTTTGAAGTGCGTTTTATGAGGTGAAGTGAAAATAAAATACTGCCCCCGTACTAGTTTTACTGAAATTCAGCCTAAATGGTTAATGTTTTAACATGGGCCCTTATGCAGATTGCTGAATTAATTGAGGAAAACATCAATTTGAGCAAGAAAGCGTATTAAAGATATTAGTAATAACTGTCCCAGGAGCCTGTCCTGGGAAATTGAATAAAAATAAAACATAGGCACCTTAACACCTATTTTTAAAATTTATTTATGAAATACTTCGTTAATTTAAGTTTAAATTTAAGAATTTTGTAGTTCTAAATAAATGGCGCTGCAGTCAGCTCTTTCGCCTGGACAAATGTGGTCGTTAAAAAATATTTTTGTGGAACAATCTGCATATTTCGTACCTTAATTTTAGTTTACAATAGGAAATCATTTCGGTAGCGAAAGCAGGATTTTTAAAACTAAAATAAGAAAAATGTGAAACTCAGTCTTGGCTCACATGGCCAAGCCTGAGCCACCATAACATATGACTAGGACGTTGGGAGAAGAGAGATATCTTCGCCGCCTCTCCTCACTGGATTAAACCGGACGTACCTATGGATTCGTACACGCATCCCACCATTCCGATGTAGACTAAATTCCTGAGGAGAACTATCTTATCTAGTCATGCATCTCATTATTAGGAAATTTCATATCTCTCAATTGCGCGGACCTCTTGGTGACCCCTTTGGCATGATTTCGAAAGCGCACGTATTTGATTGATACTGTTATTCAAATTTATCAGAAACCTTAATGATGTAGTTTTTTATGAGGAGATTTTTCTTCCTCTACTGAGAGAGAGTAACTTTTCTTCGAAAATTTCCTCGTTGTGACTTCTTTTGTGGAGCCGCTTAAAATACAATAGCGATTGACCTTAGCTTTTCAGTAAGTACTTAAAATTCGTTTGTACGGCATGTTTTCAGTGTAATATCACCTAATCTGAGAACACTAAACTTGAATTTGAGAGAATGTTTATACAAACTCAAATATCCTGAAAGTTATACTCCTGTTTAGTCATCGAATCGAAGTTCGTTCGCTAACATTTTTCTTCGCGATGTGAATGAACTCCGACGAATCGGCTTAACAGACCGAGAATGATAAATTTTGATCGGGTGGAAGGTACTTTGGCGGGTTAGCTTCAGTGTCTCGCAACCAATCACCGTTGTAGAAGAATTTACTCGTTTACTCAGATTCCCATGTCCTCCATTCGAAGCCATGTCGTGAGCATCGTGACCACAGCTGACCAGTGCTGGTAATTAGTCCCTTTTAAGGAGTAACTGCCTTACCGTGGGTCCATTTCATTCAATGCATCAGAACCTTGAATGCTCTATCTGAGCTGGGTGTGTTGTTTTTTCCTGTTTTATTGAAACGCGATAAGTCAGGAGAGCTTGGCAAGACAGCATTGTCCATGCCTGCGATAATCATTTTAAATGGCAAATACGTTGCAATTAACGACTGGAAAGTTGTCCAGTAATATCCTCCTTGGAACCCAATATAATTAGAATAAATTTTGGATATATATAGCCTTTTTGTTATTATATTAAACTGCAGCTGCAATTTGCAATTTCTTCATGCAGATCTTCGAATGGCATTTTAACGTCCATTTGAATAAGACAGTCGGCTTTATTTCTCAGCAATGAAAATTTTAGGACTAATGTACGAATCATTATAAATTCAGTGATTATGATTCTGTCATGCGAAGGAGAGATGGAAATGTCGAAATTAGTAAGCGAAGATTCTTAACAAATATCGTCTCCGGCAAAAGTGAGGAGAGATGTGTGGGTTCAATGGTCGTTGAAATCAATTGCTCTATAATGCAAACCCGCGTTGACGGAGGAGCTGATCTCAAAAAAATGGGTAGTGGGCACCGAATGGGTCGGGCGCACCGTGGAAATAGTGTAAACTGAACAAATATAATGAGGGATGTGTGCTGATATCCACTTAATTTATTCAAATGCGATGCATTTCCATGTTATTACTCCTTCCAATACAGGATCTGCTTGAAGACGATGCTTGAATATGATGCTTTAACGTCGGATCAGGGTGTGCAAACTTTAATACATCAAGTTGAAATCATTACCGTCTCCTTTAAAATTCGCCAGAACCGTCACTAGATGAGCGTTATTTTACCAAACCCCTGCTGAATAGCGCAGGACACTTGAAGATGAGGTTCCGAAGATAAAATTATGTTTCGACAGTGATTTATAAGGATATTTTTTTATCCATACCCATCACGCCGTTAACAATTTTGAGAAATGCACTGTCACAAAATTTTAACTCTCAGTGATAGACTCCACTTTCTCAGGCGAGATATCGTAGAACAGCATAATGAGTAAAAGCTTGCCTGAGGATGTCTGCTGTTCAGTCGAAACACGTGTAGCAAGAGGTGAGATTAAAAAAAAATTAGTAGACAGTACGAAATCGTTCGAGCTTTTCTCAGTGATAGGCCTGTAAAGCTGACTACTGTAATCTCTCTCTGTAATTATTTATGCATTGCATTTTGGAATGCGTTTTAAACAAAAAAATCAAGGATTTATTTCTGAGAGGTTAAATTTTGAGTAAAAATTACTTTTCCTTTGGAGTTATTTCGTATCGTCCCAATGCAACTTCTCTGGTATCAGGGTGTCTTTTGGAACGAGTTTGGCATCACATGATAGAAGCCGCTGGGGGGGAATGGGCGACTCGCCCTGAATTAAGGGCTCTGCATAGCTGGCGACATAGTTGGCCTTTAGCGAAGGGATACATTTGCCAAATGGGCGGTGACTCACTAGAGGTTGGAAAAGTGTTGCCTGGTCGTGCTTTCCTCGCTCCCGAGGATCATAACTTCCCACTACGCATTTTCGCTCTCTCCAAGGCATACATTGTGCATAAATGACGATAGTAGGTTTATGTATTATTTTTATTTAAACAGGAAAATTTCGACGCCGGATATCTCTCCACCCTTCCTCCATTCCCTTAATCCTTGCCAAGCCATCCGTAGCTTAATGTTGGTAGCCACTTAAAATGACCAACCAGTTGTGTCATATCTTAAAATATTTAATTATTCCATCATCACTATCGCCATCTTCCTTTCGAAGTAAAACGCAATAATTCTGTGCATCTTCTTGATTGTCCCCGATCCCCGTCCACGTTCTTCTGCTCTTTCGTGTTTTTCCCATTCTCTGTTATTATTTTTATATTTTTTTAATGCTTCTAATTTATTTGTTTGTTGGCCATCCAATGTAATAAGCCTTTTTGCCGTGTTTGGGACTTTTTAAAATAAATAAATTGTATTCCTTTCTTATCAATGGAACTAAAGTCTTCATTTTACTCCTCCAAGTATGACTAATTTGTTCCCAGCTCCGTGTTCGATGAAAACTCGTGGCATCTGGAGATTTATTCCTTCTTCCACTGCCCCCGACCACTACATAACGTGAAGATAAATGAGTTACAACGTCAGCCAATTGTAATTAAGGGCTTTAACTTATATCTCCACCCGCCGAGAGTGTGATGTCTTTAGGAAGACGAGCTATGCCACCAGAGGGCGTGTACTCTCAGCAAGGCGGCCATCATCTGGACAAAGCGGAATTTGGAGTTTGAGGACGTTGATAAAGGGTCCCCTGCAATTAGCAAAGAGGTTGAGGCTACTTCAGCAATCTAGCAGTTGAGGCAGAATCACTGTGGGAAAGCGTGGGGATAGAGCGCTGGCTAAATGTGGCCTCTGGCGATGAAGGAAGATGCTGAAGATGGCAGGGTGAGGCCCAATTATCAGGACCTCCTCGTTCCCCAAGGGCAATGAATCAGCCCGAGGACGTCTCTCTAAATCATTTACTCTTAGGGAGACACGAACTGGGCCACTCTTTCTTCAGCCCTTTTACGTTTACTTCTGTCAGAAGTATATAGGTTCGAAAGAAGCGATAAAATAAGAGAGATACATTGCATAACAGATAGGTACAAAAACTCGTTCTTTCCGCGCACAATTAGTGACCACAATAAAAACTGAGCTCCACTAAATACACTCCCATAATACACGCCACCATTTCACCTCTCAAAACCTTATCCTTTACACCTTTTCATGGCTGGTGTCTTAACACCCCCTGCTACACGCTCATGTGGCGGATCACAGGGTAGTATATAGATGTAGATGTTCTTATCGTTAGCGCTAGAAGTACCGAAGGGGTCATTTTGAGCCCTTATCAATTTTGACTATCCATTACTTGACTAAGTTGTCCCAGCTCTTGCAGATTTCTTCACTTTTCAAATATAAATGAGGGGAACACAATTAAAAAAGAAGATTTTTTATCTATATAAATGAAATACCGTGAAAACCACCACCAGGGTTTGTGGCGCGGGGTGATACTGCACCAGTCATGCAACACTCATCCTAGATGAAATCAGAACCACGCACGTTCGCCCTTGATGCCAGGCGCGGGCCGAAAGCAGTTTGGATAAAAATGCGCGGCCAGACTAGAAACCTGGAGAGCGCTTTGCAGATCAAAATGAAACCATGCAACAACTGTTATGATGCAAGTAATGGTTAGTATTATTAATGCTTTTGTTAATTAGTCCTACAAGGTACTAAATCATGCCGGAAATTTCATGCGGGGCTAGCTGTTAGTAATGATGGTAAGATAATAAGGACGAGTACCAAAACTACTCTAACTAGTAAGGATCAAAGTTTCATAGACGTGATATATCTCAACTATTATGGTCTCTTATTGTATGTTGTGTTCTTAACAGCAGTCCCGAACCAATGGTATATTCCTCCCCTAAACGCAGACTTTTGCGCCCAAGTTTTTTTCCTCATTATGTTTTTCTGGGATGCTTGAAAATCAAAAGGAATTTTTTTGTTGTTTCTGAAGTACCTTCTTACTATTGCTTAAGTTCAATTTACTAATAGTTTTGTATTTTCCATTGCCTAATATGTCCATTCCAAAAATATCTGTTATTTTATCATCAATGAAGCTATGGTATCGCCTTTATTAAGTATATAGGGGAAAACCTGACACTCTAAATCCATCGGTTCTGCATTATATTTTCTTAATTTTATGTCAATGATAGTTTCTACAGTAATAGTTTGGCTCCAGTTAAATATGTTGAACGTCCAGAAAAAAATAGTATACATCAAACTCTCGTAAAAGTTATTACTACTTTTTTTTGGCTTCTTTTAGTGTTTTAACGTTCTTTCCCGTAATTTATGTCGTCTGGCTTTCCCTCGGAAATTTTAGTCTTGGTCTGGGTACCCAATGTCCTTAAGAGGGTCCTCCTTGTTATGAAGTTTTGAGACCTCTAGTCAGCAAGCGGATGATAATTGAGGCAGTAATTAGATTGTCTCCGTTTCGACGGCTGCTTCCATTTCCATTTAAAGTGTATGCATGTGAATAGTAAAACAGGCATTCCAAACAAGACATCACTGCCCAAAAATTTGAAGGATGGTTGTCCGAGGACATTGGACACAAGGTTTATGTGACTGACCAGACGATGGACGTGAGGAAATCACGCCATAAAACGAGCATGACGAGTGCGTCAATTAGTTCCATTCACACCGTCATGATTGGAGGTGTAAAACTTAACTCGATAGCCATGGAATTCCGCGGTCCATTTGGTACATATCTTGTTATCATTATGAACTGTCAAGAGTGCCAGACAACGGCACATTTTAGTCAGCTCCTCGCGACAAAAGTGTCAACAGCCTCACGAAATTTTGTGGCTTGTGCAAGCCTCCGCGTAGATTTCAAATCATAACGTGTATTTTTCATTTCCATAAAGAAAAGAAGGGAAATGTAATAAAGGACTTGAATATCTGCCTCGAAAGAGGCAGGGTAAAGGCTGCCTGTTAAGGTTGCTCTGACTTGACTGTATGAGATGAGAGAATTACTAAGTTTCGCATTTTTATTTACTCGACTTAAAAAAATCCTACTTCCACTGATGAAATGGGTTTTATATTGAAAACCAAAATTAAGGTGCAAACATGCTGATTATGATACTAACACGGACATAATTTAATGGCCAAATTTCCCCATCCATGGTACCTGACTGCAGCGCTATTTGTCTGGAACTACCGCATTTTGACTTCAATCTCGGTAGTAATTCGCTAATAACTTTAAAAAATTGATGGTAAGATGCCCATATTTTATTTATACTCAATATTCCAGGACTTTTCGTATCTTATTAACAGTGCTAATAAAAAGCTTGAATATACTTTCTCATTCAAATAAACGATTCTCTGCTGCGATCTGATCAATCTCCATTATAGCCCATGTTAAAATCTCCTCTTCCAAGGCTGAATTACAGTTAAACTAGCATGGAAACTTTATTTTATTTTCTTCTCAGTTTATAAAATGCACTTCAAAGATGCTATGCGTAAATTTTCTGAATCTGGAAAAATTGACCCCGAAGCCAGAGGCACCTTAACACGGAGGTCGCGGGTGCATGTCCCGCCTGGGATGGATTGTTCACCATCCAGGAAATAGGTGTCTACGGCCGTTCCTATTTGTTATTGTTGCTCCATGATATCTTAATTGATGCAAAAGGGCTTTGGGGTTGATATCAGGGCAGTTTAAAAAATAAATGATGTCTATTTCCTGAATAATACAGCACGAATATTTGAAAAGACCCGTGGCACTTCCAGTGGAAACACCCACAAGAGGTATGGCACTCGACAAGAATTCTCTCGTGAGACTCCACTTGGAAAATGCCGCTATTAAATGAAGTCAGACTAGTTTCACATTTAGATGTAATGCGGCGGATAGCAGCAAGATTCTAAAAAAAAATTACGTCAAGCATAGTAGTGTTACTGAATTGTTGAGGGATTTAGGATGGACACCTCTTATCTGACCGAGGAGAAAAATATGGATTAAATCTTTTTAGCTAGTTCGATGTAGGCAATTTTTTGTCGGACGTTTAACATATTTCGCTATAGCAGAACTTTTATAATGAAAACGGTTACAGGTATAAGATTAAGGAAATAGACTGCAGAACCGATAGTTTTAGAATGTGATTTTTTCCACGTACAATAAAGGACCATAATAGATCAGACCGATAGATCAGTTTTTAGGATACTTTGACCCTCACTAGTTAAATTAGGTTTGGCAAATGTGCTAAATATCTTAACATCATTATTAGAAACTAACCCTGCATGAAATTTCCGGTATGATATAGCTCTTGCATCATTTAGTACCTTGTGGTACTATCCATCAGATGCATTAATGGTACTAATCAGTAGTTGGATCTTTAATTTATTAGGGTGGGAACCTCTATCCGATCGAAGGGAAAAATATAGATTAAATATTTTACGAAATTTTGATGTAGACTGCTTTTTGCCGGACGTTCAGCATATTTTGCTAGAGCCAAAAAATTACGATAGAAACGATCACAGGTATAAGATAAAGGAAATAGACAGCAGAACCGATAGATTTTAAATGTCATTTTTTCCACGCTCAATAAGGGACGATAATAGTTGCGATATATCAGTTCTAGGATACTGACTAGATTAAATAGGTTTTTTCAGTAGTGCTAAATATCTTAACACGATTATTAGCTACTAACCTCGCAACCTAATCTCCGCCATGATATACTATTGCATTATTTAGTACCTTGTAGTGCTATTTATCTGTCGCATTGATAATGCTAAAAAGTATTCATATCTTGAGTAGTGTACTGCATGGTAGAATGTTCGTCTACGTAGCACCCTCCAAGTTTATAGTTTTCCGCGCATTGTTATCCTGACTGCTTTTGGCCCGCGCGATGTATCCAGGGCGTACGTGCGCGGTTCTGATTTCAGCTGGGATGTGTCCTGGATGCCCGGTGTGGACTCACTCCATGCCACACACCCTAGTGGTGGCTGGCACCGTATTTCGTAGATGTAGATGATGTTTTTTTTCCTCTTGAACTCGAGACGATGACGAAGCGCCAGCCACGCAGACAGACATCCGCCGAATACGTCGAGACACTGTCGCGTGATTGACAAAAAATACGCATATGAAACAGTGTCCGACGGACGGAGACGCCGAGTGGCGGCAAATAAACGTAAAAAGCTCGAATTCAATGGAATCATAGTGTTCCGTAGACTGCAGTGCTGGCGGATCTTTCTCTCTCTCTACCTACCTACCTATCCGAGAGCCACTTGGGCGCGGGGCGGAGAGGGGTCGGGTGGGCATTCCACACACGTGTACTGCTCATGGTGAAGGAATGCAGTGCAGAGAGAGAGAGGGAGAGAGACGAGTGTGCGGGTCGAGGAGTGTGGGGTGCGGCAGGAGAGCGCGGGGAGGGGTGCGGGAAGTGCTCCGTCCCGAAGAGAGCGGAAGGCTCCTTCCACATCGCTGTGGGAATGAGGAAGGCACTCGGGCGAAGATCGTAAGCTCGGCGCGCGGACACTGTGCCATCGCATTCCAGCCGTCTCCGCCCGCCGCATTCCTCGGCTCCCCCTTCGGCCGCCCGCCCTTGAACTCAACTCCGTAACGGTCCTCCTTGCTGCCCACCGACCCTCGGGGGAGGTCGTCCTTTCCCCTCTCTCTCTCTCTCCCCTCCTCTCTCCCTCTCTGCGAAAATCTCCCCTCCCTCGTCCACTTCTTCTTCCACCCCTCTCTCTCTCTCTCACCGTCAAATGACGCATTCTTCGTTTTTTTCTAAACAGCTCGTGCTTGTCCACTTCGTCGGGTGCGAATTGTCGCATCCTTCGGCTCGCGCCGCCGTTTGCGGCACCGTTTGTCGAGCTCGTCATGGCGAGGACCCCTTGGTTGGCGCGTGCGCAGAGGGTGTCGAGGGTCCTCTCGGAAAGGGACTTGATACTTTTGGGCATCCTCTTGCCCGATTCACACTGTCCAATTCGGCGTCTAATTACGTTCAAGATACGTTGATTAAGCTAAGAACAACTCATCACAGTTGCCGTGGGTCGCTCCATAAATCCAGCCCGCACGCGTATTTGGAGGACAAGGCTCTTCTACATTTACTTCTACGAAATACCTTGTAAGCCAACACTAGGGTGATTCCACACCAGGCATGAAGCCCACATCCCAGCTGAAATCCGAACCGCACACGTTCCCCCGGAAAGCCAGTCACAGGCCAAAATCAGTCAGGTTAACAAGGAGCAGACAGACCAGAAACTAGGAGAGTGCAACGTGGACGAACATGCTACCATGCAGTCCACTATCTAAGATACGATTTCCGGTTACAAATACTGCTACAGATAAATAGTTCTACAAGGTATTAAATCATGCAAGAGCTATATCATGCCAGAAATAGCGTGCAATGTTAGTTACTAATAACGATGTCAGGATATTTAGCACAGGTACAAAATCTATTTTATCTAGTCTGGTCAAAGTATCCTAGAAATGATCTATCGCAACAATTATGGTCCCTTATTGTACGCGGAAAAATGAAATTTTAAATATACCGGTTGTGCAGTATATTTCCTTAATCTTATGCCTGTGATCGTTCCTACCAAATAGTTTGGCTTTAGCAAAATATGTTGAACGTCCGGCAAAAAATTGTCTAAATTTTATAGTAGTCAACATAGTCGACTCTTGCAAGGACTACGGCCCTGTCCCTACGGCCCGGCCGTGTCCCTATGTACTAGTTTTCCCATCCAGTAAGGGTGATTATACTACAGGAGAAAACTCGACTGCGCACTTAAGTTACTGCGCACAAATAAGTTTTCAACGTTCCTTTTTTCGACAGTTCACGCATTCGTGTTTCAACATTCGCATATATGCCCAACGCTATATTTCCTCTGTGCTTGTTCTGACAGAATTAAGGTGTATCGGGTATATAAAGACGATATGAATGCGGGTTTGAAGGAAAGCCGGACGAATGCCCTTAGACCTGTACTGAAAATGTTATCAATAAGGCCGCCGTTGTTTAGTTCTGCGAAGATAATCATACTTTTTTCCCAGCTGGGACTTTTCCAAATTCGATAGCGTGCAATATCGATGTTTCGATGGCGTTTTATCAACGAAAGAGGTATTGACAATCAACTTTCTCTTAGCTGTTCGGGAAGACTAATGTCGACAGTAAAACCGAAAAATTCCGATTAGCAGCCGGGGAAACCATCCCCCCAAACTTAAGGGTCCCAAATATTGAGTCTCTTTTGTAGTAAATCGTTTTATTTCGAATACGGGGTTTGAGTATTTAATAATTTCTGGATGCGTTTGGATATTTCCGCCTAATTACAGTTTCATGATTCAACTAGTGCGAGGTCTTAGCATAAATTTACCACTCAATATGATTATGTCGTCTTGTGAAACAAATAATGTTGAAAATCATCGGCCTGCGGTCTTCATTTAGAAGAATGCTTATGTCGATATTCCATAATTTAGACGCGACCATTAATCAGTTCACTTCGTGTTACTCTCGCTTGATATTTTGTGGTTCGGTAGTTTTATATACATATGCATAAAAAACGTCATGACTTTGTGTAAGTGTGAATAATAAAGGTAAATACGAATTACACAAATATCCTGTCGCAAACTACTCAGGCACCCAGGCAATAAATATTTATTAAAATGTGAGGTATTGGGCTCCACGGTTACTTAAATTTTATTGAAATTAATCAAATTTCGATAAAATTGAAATGCTTCATAGCAAATGATCCAGAACATATTTTGAATTATTTTATAACGATTTTAAATAAGCCACATAATTCATGTAATTTTATTTATACAATTAAATAGGTAATGGTGCTGGAAAGCGTCATAATTATATTGCTTAAACACACGGCAGCCTTTCATTATTTAGTTCATCCAAAACCTCCAAAGGAGTTTATAATACTGAATAGTTCAGCCTTGGCTTAGCCTCACAGACTTCAACTTTGTTTGGAATCATTTAAGTTTTTTCTCTGGCTCTCTGGCAAATAAAGAAAATAAAAATGCTCATAGTCACCATGATTTCTCAACGCTTACACAGTTTGGTAAGAATGGTCCCACATCTTTAAAATATGAGGTCTTGACGTAATCTTGAGAATGAACTATCTAGTCACATGTGGTCGAAAAATGAAATAACGGCAAGGGAATTTTAGAACATTAAAAAATGGAAGGATTGCAACAACATATTTCATTTTGAACTGAGAAAGTACTTAATTTTCCTATTTTTAGCGGAGAACGAAAATATAACTTGTAAATCGTTTTTAAGCAGTTTAATAAATATGAGCCTGCATAAATAGCAATGCCCCCTATGCAAAATCAAACCCCTTCATTCAACCATTTAAAGATGAAGGTTTCATGAAATTCGCCCGGTAAATATGGCCAAGAATAAAAAGACAAATATATGCTCGCATGTTTCCTCTATTGCTCTTGTATTGCTCTCTTCTTACAACATGGTTTTATGCAATGCTTATCTTTGTGCTGGTAGCTAAAAATATATCTTCGCTTTTTTCAGGTAAAAGTACGAAAAATCTTGTTCAATGATTGGCAAAAAATTATAGCCTAACCCAAGGACACCTCTCATTTTGCCGTTAGCTTTCAAAACCAGAAATACATGTCTTGCAACGAAAGCTAGTCGACAAGGTGAATTACGAAAACGCATCCTCGATAAGTGGGTGTCGATACTGGAGGCGGCTTTCGTGAACAGCGTGCTATCGGCAATTCGCTATCGAGTTTCCGAAACCTTCCACAGACGATCCCAGTTACGATTGGATTTGCTAAGCCTGCCGAAGGAAATACGCGGCTTGGGTCAGGGTGGGGCATCCATTAAGACAAACGGAAATAGCACAGTGGGAAGAACTGATGCCTGCGTCTACACGAGGCTCGTACTTGCGCTGGTAGATGGCGTAAAAGGATGTTGTTTCAAAACTGAATCGCATCAACACATCAACATGCGCGAGAGCTCTTCTACATTTCCACGAAATAGTTCCGGTTCTAATTCTGATCATTTGCCCTCGCGGGTGTGCACGGTTAAACTCACGGTTGTATTTACTGTCTCTTCATAATGTATCGCGACACCCTGCGCTAGCGGTTGGTATAGGTCGGCTGTCAAAGCTCTAAATACGATGGCTATTATGGGCTGGCTCTGAGAATTCGCGGGTTCACTTTTCAATATTCATGAGACATTACGTCAGGTTGAGTGGGACCGCATTTTGAGAGGCTTGCGTTCAGAGGCGAGGGGATACTAGCTTCTAGGAGCGGCCTTGGGGATTGTATTATGGGGAAAAAGAAGAGCGGAGTAAGAGGAGAGAGATGGGGCGAAAAAGTAATATTGAATGCAGTAAAGGAGCTCGTGACTATGCTATTGAGAGCGCAGGAAAGCAAAACGAAGTAGAGAAAAATACATGTGTAGACGACCTCCTGCCCATGTAAAGGCCGGTTTACCCGATGCATTTTATTGTACAAACGAATTTATCATAAAGTGTTCAAGAAAATGAATGGAAGTAGAGCAGGTTCTATTTCCCGTTCAGCCATTAAGACAATCATACAGTTTGCCGCTTTTCACGGTCCAGTTTTCCTCATGAAAGAGTTCATGCAGTCGTTTGTATAATAAAATGTACGGCGTAAATAGGTCTTAAGGAGGAGTTTGGAGATTGCTATGGGCTAGACTCACCGGGCCTTAAAACCATTCGCGTATCACTGGACCTTTTTAAAACCGGAATGACTTATTGGGAGATTATGAAATACGCTGACTAAAGCTATCGAACTGTAGTATTTTGTAGGCGTAGAGTATCCTTATGTTTGAAAATTATCGTAGAGCATATCTATCAAAAATACAATATACGCAACACATATATTCAATTATTATCAGCAGAGAGTTCAATTGAAATTGTGTTTCGTCGTGCCTGATTGGAGGTTTTTACTTGTAGGTGACTAAAAACACTATATAGTTATCAAAGAAATGCATTGCTGGTCGTGGAGTAATTTCAGGGGAATTATCCACTGGTGATAACACACTTCCGTGAAATTCACCGAGATAAAAATCATTGCGCGGCCAGTCCCGCAGTTCTTCGAAATTATCTTAGTAAACACCTTTATTTAAAGTTGAGTTTTATCTCGTGGAAAGTGGCGTCTAGCCCTTGTACAAGGCATGCCACCGGGGCTGGTATGCCACCAACTGTCAAGGGAGTATCCCTCATTGTTGCAATTATCGAGTCATCCGCGTATCTAGTGGTACAGCGGTGTTTTCCAGATCAGGTGTGACTTTTAAAAGTATCATCCTGTCAGTTTGCTCTTCTAATGGCCGATTGCAAGAACGTGTAGTTATGGAATCAATAGCTATGAGATCCATGAAGTTATGAACATCATATAAATATTCGGGTTTTAAGAACACATACACCAGTTTCATAACTTATCAACCATTAGTTAATCGCTTCGAATGCTTGATCAAATATTCCTTCGTTGGAGAGAATTTATAGTGGTTTATCCTACGTATAATTGCTAATGCACATAATAATTATCCATTTAGAATGAAAAACTAGCCACTTATCGAAAACAACTATTTTATCAAGTAATCAAAACTCCAAGCGGGTCATGGCTCTTCCGCCATCTTGGCTACTTATGAAGCTCATAACTCCTTATTCCATGAGTTATGAAGCCATTTATGAAAAGAATAAATTTATCGAATGTTTGTGCAATGCTTACTGAATGGTTGCCATGGCTTATGGGTTCCATAATTCTATGGAATACGTATGTGTCGTTCCTACAACTGGCCATAATCCATCAGTGAAGAAGACTATGATGGACATCAAACTATGCAGCTACTTAGGACAACGAGTGACTCCCCATCAGAGTGCCCTGGGATTTGCTGGTCTCGCAAAGAGAAGCCTTTTCCATTTTTGGCCTCAGTAGAGAACTGCCGTGTAAGATTACGAGAACATTGTGTAGCCTTTGCTTCCCACAGTGAATTCATTTCAATGTTAGCGCCCAAATGTTAACGAAAAAAAGAACACGGTTGGAATTATGTCACAATTTACTTTGAATCTATATCATGGTGTACCTACCTGAAAATTCTCATGGCAATCGGAGACGGCCGAGAATAGCCAACGTAATTTGAGCTTCGATAGCTGACTTGTACGAATCACTAGCGTATTGGGGCACGGTACTTTATGAAGTGTCTATCTCCAAACTGGGTGTCAAATAGTCTAGGGAAGCCAGAAAAGTGGATTCAAAGGTCAAAGAACATGCATTTATTGCGTGTCAATATATAAGAATAATTATGCATTATTAAAATGTTAGCTGAATCAAATCAGGACCCTCTTTGGCGTTAACATATAGGGTTCATCCCTGGAGGCCGTATCATGATCTTCAGGGTTTGATCAGAACACAAAGAGAAGGTGCGCTGTGACTACTGTATGTCGATGAAGGATAACAAAGCGTCGCACAGACATAATTCAATCTGGGGCGAGCCTGTTGATAATTCGACGCCAGAAAAGATGCAGAGTTATTACATGTGCTTATTTACTAGTAACGGTTATAGCAAGCCCTGTACCGCTAACACATGTCGCCCAGTTGTGGCAAAATAAGTTAATTGTTTGGTAATCGGACACATTCATTTCTCACCCTCAGTTTGTTTTTCTCGCGACGCTAAGCTCTCGGTCTCAGTCCTAATACATTGAAGCGGAAACTGGTGGATAAAATTTCCTTTTACTGCTAAGTTTTCATGTTTAATAACTGGTATCCTCGCACCCATGGGCATTTGTCCCCGCAAAGACTCGTTATTCATTGTGACGATGACGGAAGTGAGACAGTGCATTCGCGTGTGAAGCTGCGCTCTTCCCCTGTGGACTGGAGCTAGTTCAGTCTCTGTGTTGTCTGGCTCAAGGCTTCTATGGGATTGCGTTAAGTTTTTCTTATGGCAACTGCGAGGTTTAAATCTGATTAGCCCAAACTCACGGACGACTAGACTAGAATTCATTTACGTTGGTGCGAGCTGCGCTACCAAATGGCCATCACCACCCAATCGCAGTCAAGAATTCTTTTCCTTAGACAGTGACCCCATGGTGGAAAAATGCCCTCCTGTGAAAGGGAGTTGTGAGTACTGAGGAAGATAAATGAATAAATATCCATCCTTATGATACAGATGTAGAGGCTGAAGGGCTTAATCCCATTCGTAATTCCTTATCGTCAACATCAGTAGGGATTTTCCGACTTAGTACTTGGAGCAGTTAAGTGTTTATCGCGAAGGCGCCATATTGGATTTATTTGAGGCCTACCGCTAAGATTAGGAATATTGTGAAGGATAATAAACTTCTTTCGCAGCATAGGTATTCAATATTTGTTCTCGTAGGATGAAGCGAATTTTTCTGCGAGACGGTTAGAGTCAACACGCCTCCCTGACGATACGCATACTCAGTGTCAATCAGTCAACAAATTGACGATAAAAGGAGATACTTATCTTGATGTCCTTAATCTACCATGAGAAACCTGAGGGAGCAAAATTAAGGGCTTAACAAACCTTAAAACCATCAGAAAATGGAACAATATTCATAAGTGATGATATTGTCAACTCTGCCGAAACCTGCGATGAAAACACGTTGAAGCCGTCTTGGGAAAATATATATGACTTGTTCAAAGAACATCTAGTTCTTTTAAATCTTTCGGAAATTGTATAGGAAATAAATAATCCTGGGTAGTAAATAAAAACCGCGAAACATTGGCTTGGCAAGCCAATGTTTCGCGGTTTGATTCATGGTCCTGGTGAATTTTTTCCCCGAGGCAATTTATTGGTAGTAATTTAATCTGTAGTCACGTCCACGTGGCCCATTACAAAAGGTAAAAAATACCAAAATACCTAAATGTAGAACAAACTCATTCCAGCAATCACCTTTAAAGACTTCAATGAGAATTTGGAATGATATTCCTGACCAAATTGTCAATGCAAAAAAAATTTATAAGTTTAAAAGGCTCATGTCAGCTCACTTGTATAAAAAATCTTTGTAAAAAAATTTCTTGTGCGAAACTTAATGGGTATTGATATGTCTTATCCATTTTCCGATGTGTAATTATATGTGTATATTTTTATTTTTGTACAAGTGTATATATGCATTTTTGTACGTGTGTATATTTGTATATTTTGTATGAGCATATATGCATACCTTTGTATGAATATGTATGTGTTTCTATATGTTATAAGGACATATCATACCCCAATTTATGTAAATTAGTTATGTAAATCAACATTTCAATATTTCATCCTGCAATCGGAGGACATCTTTATTTCTGTAAATGTTATTGTTTCTGATGTATAGTCTGATCTCGCCTAATTAATTAATTTGTAAGAGCACCAAAATATAACAAGATACATTGTATACTGTTCCATAGGACACCAGTCCTAGAACAATAAAGTTCTATTCTATTTCCGAATAGTTACCTAAATCAATTCAGCGGCAGGAATAGCATACATTGCCTTTGAAACCACCTCCATATTTTTATTAATACATAAGAGTTTGTAGCGATTTTACGATTAATTCCATTAGTCACAACGGAGGCCATTTTCGATCAGTTGTTTAAATTTCATCAGCTGTGGGAAGCATGAATTAAAGATTGCATTATTAATGGCGCAATAATATAATTTCATATGACTGAAATTCTAAGTAATTAAATACAAATATCCACATTAGTAATTGATGTGACTCATTTTTTTCATGCGGTACATTTAAAACTCCTTTACTAGTAAAGCTTTTCTGCGATTCTGAAAAAATAACTGCGGTGACAATACGATTTATTTTCACAAACAGAAGAGATAACTTGCAAATTACATACTTTTGATTGACGAGATCTGGGTGCTAGAAATTCCTCATGTTTTAAATAAGGTCTCTCTGGAGTGCACACACGTACCCTATGTAAAAGGGCAGATATTTATCGTCATGTAAATATGTCATATCGTCATGTCATTCCCCATGTAAAAGGGCAGATATTTATCGTCAAAAATCTCGGAAAGTAGTTCGCTAAGGGGATGATGTTTTAGGATCTTTGGAAGGGTGAGATATTTTTCTTTATAATGTAACCAAATTCATTGATTTCTGGGTGAAATGATATTTTGCTCCTTACTACCTCACCTTACCTTACCTTAATGCTACCTTAATGCGACCTACCTTTATGCTACCTTAATTTTTTTTTTACTTTTAATTTACATTAAAAAAAAATTATTAAAAGCTACCTTAATGCGACGCGTTTCGACATCACTGCGTCATCAAATGGTACAATGATGATAGTATTGTTGCGTCGAAGGGCATCGTATCAAAGAAATTCAACAATAGGATTCCTAATACTATTAATTCATTATCATCGATTAGTTCCACCTCTTCTTCCATGAAACTGTCAATTTTTATCCCTTATTTCCTTTGATATACGAGTATAATTAACAAGTATTTTAATATTACTGATTATAATATAATGGTAATATTTATAATGATAATTCACTGGTTGTTAGGCAGCAGTTTGTTCTAGATTTTTTTGAAGCAGACGGATTACTCAAGACTAGAATATCTATGAGGGTAAGATTGTACTGCTAATAGAAGCATTACTCATATTCTGAGATATAGCGACAATGCGTCATGAACCTATTCACTCTAGTACCTGTAATCCATATACTCTGTATCAATCACTTATTGAGCTTCTAATGCGGCAATGTATTGGAGAAGGAACGAAGTTAGCTAAGTTTCTAAAGAGAGCTCAAATGTTTTTCCTAGTATATTTATTACTAGGTTTTGTTAAGCCTGTAATAGGAAGATCCTCGGATGAAAAAGTAAAAGAGAGATCCTACTTCGCTCTGGTTAGGCCACACCTCGAATACGCTGCGAGCATTTGGGACCCTGGTCATAATGATTTGACCAAAAATATTAATAAAATACTAAGAAAAGCAGCACTCATCGTTTAAAACTGCTGCGAGCGAACATAGTGCCTCACAACTTTTAGAGGGATTAAGGTGGGAGCCTCTAGAGACTCGGAGGCTACGCGCTAGGCTTAGGCTTCTTGAGAAATTCAGAACTGGTGTGTTTCAGAGCGACACAGAGAATATTGCTTTGCATCTCTAGATCTGAAAGAAGCGGCAAAATAAGAGAGATACATTGCCGAACTGATAAGTACAAAAATTCGTTTTTTCCACGCTCAATAAGCGACCACTATAAAAAATGAGCTCCAATAAATGCACTCCCATAATACACGTCACCATTTTACCTTCCAAAACCTTATATTTTTACACGGCTGGTGACCGAATACCACCTGCCACACGCCTATGCGACGGGTCGCAGGGTAGTATCTACATGTAGATTTTATAGTTTTCTTCAACGGAGAGGTGAATGCTGGGTTAAGGACACTAGAAAAATTCTGATTTCTCGAGTACTTGGTTTAAGGTGGGTATTATCTACTACGATACAGCATATCTTTTTAACCCTCACTGCAACACATACATACATAGTCTACACACACAGGACATAACGAAGGATGGAGACTAATATGGATCCGCTATCGAGTAGGTTGATCCGAGAATCCTTTCTCCCCGCGCTCCATTAACAAATGCAACGAAAATCGAGAATGGAAATGAATCCGTCGAAACAATCTCACTTTCTCCGTTCCCTCTGCCTCTCCTTTTTGATGCTGCTCCCCTAGTACTCCGAACCTCACGTATTTGCTGCGGCTCGTGAGGTAATACTTAAATTGGGAAGCAAGAAGTCCTTATCTAATGGTCTCGCCGCGAATCTTAAAGCCACCGAGCGACGGAGCTGGAGGTTACTGACTCTTCGAATAAATTATGCGGATGCGACTTGCCTGGTTTTATCCAAGGATTGATTATTCCTCCTGTTTTACCGTCCTGACTCGCGCCTCTTTTCCATACTTAGTTGGTCATCTGGGGAGACGACCGACGATTGAAGCCATTTGCGCTAGATGAGAGCGTGTGTTGTTGGGGAAATTGAAGTAAATTTATTGAATTGCACTGGGTACAAAGCCCTTTGAGCGACAATGAAACAATTATATTTCCTTCAGTGATAAATGTACAATATATATTAATTCTTACAGCGTAACAGAAAAAATACGTAAAAATTGAAAAAAACACAACAAAAACAAGAATATTGCATTAACATTGCAACAGAAAATACAAAATTAACCCTTAATGCTCTGAAGAATGTTTACATTTTTTATTTCATGTGTTAATGAATTCCATGAAAAAGTTGATTGGAACACAAAAGATTTGTTGTGGGCTGTAGTGCGATGAGCTGGGCAGTATAAGAGTGATTCGCTACTCCTTGTATTTATGTGAGCATTGAACAAATACAGAGGTTCTTTACATGGAAACAACTGAAACAGGAGGCTACCAAAAGGTATCAGCTTCTATCTTTAATCTTCAACCATTGTAGATTATTCCTGTAAGAAGAGTAGTCATTACAGCGCCACAAAATTCAAATAAAATGTAACCTTTTAGCTTTTAGCTTTAGCTTTTAGCTGTAGATTTCCGATGATCATTGCCTTCGTTTAAGAAATATTCAACAAGAGTGAGCTCCCGTTTTCCCAGTGAAATCCAAATTAATTTTCATGATTTTTTCAACTAATTCATGCAGGGAAATTGGAAATAGAGTTGCAAATCGTCCGCATGGAGCATGTACTTGCAGTATTTTATGTTTTTAGGAAGGTCTTACAAATAAATGGAGAATAACGAGGACCTAGTACTGACCCCTGTTGAACACCACAGATAGCGGGAAGCCATAATGAAAAGTTAGAAAAATGGAAGGAGGGTGGAGGGAACCCCTGTGTCGGGGTGAACCTGCTGTTAATCAATAGTGCCCAGGAGTCTACTCAACAATGTCCCCTCCGAAGAAAGGGGCGACTTGCCTTAATTCCAGTCGCTCCAACAAGGAGCATAGGACCTCCACGAAGTGTCGCCAGCGATCTCTGTCGGCAGCAAAAGCCGTCACCTCCCTCCAGGTCCACCCCGCCTCTCTGGCTTCCCTTCCGATGGTGTGTCTCCATGTGATTTTTGGTCGGCCTCTCCTACGTTTACCCTGAGGGTTCCAATCCTAAGCCTATCTCTGAGACGCATCTAGGCGTTGCCAAAGTGGGCGATCAATCCATTTCCACTTGAGCCTTTTAATTTATATTTCAGTCTTGTCTTCTTCAGCTCTCAGCAGAAGATCCTCACTAGATATTACCCCTAGCCAATAAATTTTCAGGATTTTTCAGACGCATCTGTAAATGGAAACTTGCAGTTTTTTGGAGATGGCTTTTGTGAATTTCTCTGTTTTACTACCATAGGTGTAGTAGCACCGACTTGACGTAACTGCTAAAAATTCTTCAATTTGTACGTGTACCCATTTCTCTTGATTTCCGCACCGAGTGTAGCTAAACGAATGAGGAATAGGCCTTGAAGAAAGGAGTGATGAACCTGTAAAGCCCGCCACATTGCACTCAGGTTGGGATCTGGATTATCCCTGCCACTAATCGAGATTCTATCTCGACCCGTCGGGATGAAGTGACAGCTCTCTAGCACTCACATTAACCCGATTCCCCCCAGCTTGAAGACTTTTGTACTCATACACTGTTTTATTATGTGGATGAATTAAGTCGTCATAACACGTAATCAGGTTAATTTTGCAAACTAATCCTAGAAAATATCCACGCCATGCGGCGTCATGAATTGAAATCAGTTGACATTCACGAGGACCTTAGGACTCCGGAGGGTTTAATGGAGACACATATAATTAAAACCATTTTCTGATTGGATGAATTTATTTTTAAACAAGTAAATAAAAGTTGATAAAGCAATAACAATGTTTAACATGCGCCCCATAAGGCTAGCCTGTTTTTGGAGCATCGTCATGTTTCAGGACGTCTAACTGTCAATACCATTTCTTTACTTGGATAATACTCGCAATAAAAACGTCAGAATACAGTGACAAAAATAAACAGCAAATTTAATATTTTCATTGCATGTATAATAATCGCAATAAAAGTATTAGAAAGACAATACCAATGATAAAGAGCAGAATTTACAGAGGATCAGTTGGCCTTAATTACAATTACAAACGTGGTCATATGTGTATATAATATGAGCAAATCAACTTGCTGCATACCCTTTAATAATCAGGTTCGTAAATGGCACCTTTGAGAAACAGGAAACATAAAAAATACACCAAAAATAAAATGACATTCATTCTGGAGAATTGTAACAGTAAATTCACAGATCAGGGCGATGATGTGATGCTCAGCCTGTGAATGCGTATTATTCATTTCCCATGGTAAAACGAGTTATACATTCGTTATGTTATAACTTCATCCATATGAAGCATTTTAAGAGGTCAGAGGCAAGTACAGGAAACACGTCCAGCGTTCTCGCCGCTCAGTATGATGAGGAGTTGAACGCATTTGTTTTCCGCATTGATGAAGATTGAGACCGAGGAACTTTTTCATTGCATCAGAGGAATTATAGCAGTCTGGTGGCGTTACACTAATGGCGTCATTAATGTATCGTATTGATCTCAAATTTAAGGGGTTTCGTTGAATTCAGGTGGGCCTTCGATTGTGATCTTCACGATCAAATCGCCATATGCGATCGCGGCTGCTGTGAAGGAGGGCCCGAAAATTAAAGAAACTAGGTTTTGTTAAGTGCATAATAAGAAGGTCCTTAGATGAAATAGTAAAAAAGAGATGCCACCTCGCTCTGGTTAGGCCACACCTCGAATACGTCGAGAGCATTTTGGACCCTGGACAGAAAGGTTTAACCAAAATAATGAATAAAATACAAAGAAAAACTGCACGTTTCCTTAAAAACGGCTACGAGCGAACATACAGAGTTTCACAATTATAACTGGATTAAGGTGGGTGCTCCTAGTGACTCGGAGGCTACTTGCTAGGCTTAGCTAGCTTGAGAAATTCAGAACTGGCGTGTTTCAGAGCGACACAGAGAATAATAGTATGACGCCTCACTACATCTCTAGGTCTGACAGAAGCAATAAAATGAGAGGGATACATTGCCGTACTGATAAGTACAAAAATCACTCTTTCCGCGTACAATAAGCGACAACAATAAAAACTGAGCTTCACTAAATACACTCCCATAAAATACGACACCATTTTACCTCCCAAAACCTTACATCTTCACATGGCTGGTGTCCCAGCACACCCTGCCACACGCCCATACGGCGGCTCGCAGGGTAGTATGTAGATGTAGAAGATTAATTCAGCAGTTGGCGGCAGATTTTGTCGTCACCGGCTCACCGGATTCAGTTCTGCATAGCTCTGAGCCATCCCAGCGTTCGTTGCCTTTTTGACTAAAGCAGACCCCCCGGCGTCGAAATTCACTCCGCATTCAGCTCACTCCTTTTTTCTACGTTTACGATTTCAATTAATCAGCATGGAAAGCAATGCAATTGTCAGCCACAACGGTGCCAGAGAATAGCCCAGCGATTTCGGTGTTTTGCTCGTGGGGCACGTGATTTTTAGTCATTACCTGGCTCTTGTCACGTGAACGAAGCTCGCGCCAAGTCTACGAAATTTCTGGTGGTCATTTCACAGTCGGGGAGCAGCCTTACGCGACTAGTGGAGTGGGTGGAAGATGAATCGAAGAAACACGAGACCGAACGAACTGCGGTTCCTAACGTCACAGACCCAATTCAACCTTTATCATCATGGTGACATTTCAGCGTTCGTTGACACTGTGGAAGTTGTAGACGCTACGCAATCAAAATCATCGATTGTTCAGCTCAACCCCTTTTTTAGTTTTTTCTTTTGATTTCAATTAGTCAGCACGGAAAGCAATGCATTCGTCAGCTAAAACGGCGCAAGAACACAGCGCGGCATTTTAGGTATTATTTTTGGGCTGCACGTGATTTTGGGTCAAAGCTATCTGCACTCCCTCAGTTGTCACGTGGATTTGTCAAATGTCGAAGGAAACATCTCTCATGTTTTAGGGGCTAAGTTTTCAAGTAATTTCTTGAGTAAATTGATTGTTCCTTGAAGAATTTCTTGACAAATTTTGGGGGCAACAAAAAGTAGCTGGCTTCAGTTTCCGCACCACTCGCTAACCCTGGTTACAATGCAGCCAGGGAAAGATCTGTTAAATTTCATCATTAGGGAGGGAAGAGGAGTTTAGCGAGCATTGACGGAATTCCGTCTCTCCAAATGTGAGGGCAAATTTGGATACGGATTCCGTTTTCTGCAAAAGATCGTGATTTATCGTTCTCACTATATTTACCCGGCGTATTGTCATTACATCGTGCAACGCTAAGGAAGTTAAACAGCGATTGAATCGTAGTATAATCTGTATTTTACAATCTGATGGGTAGGTTTATAGACGACCCTTCTCTTAACTTCCTCATTTATGAGACATCTCTTCACATTCCCTCATATTGGTCGCTCGCCACTAGGTCTCTCGTACTCTCCACATGAAGAAGGCTTAAAAACGGAGCTGGAACGCGTGCAGAGAAGATCAGCAAGACACGTGAAAGGCCATTATGATAGTCTCGTTAGTGTTTTTGATCTTATACAACGATTTGGATGAGAATTGCTTTCAGACCGTCGATTGAAACTTGGACTCAATCTTTTATCTAAATTCAAAACCAATTCATTTTCAGAAGAAGTTATCAATATCTTACGAACTCCAACATTCTACGGTAGATCGGATCATGAGAATAAAATAAGGGAAATATATTGTAGAATAGAAAGGTTTAAAATGCCGTTTTTCGTGCGATCGATGAGAGGCCATAATGGCTGTGTTAAGACTTTGAAATAGGTTATATAACAGGTAGAGTAGCTGATTAATTCATATGCACCCTTATGTATGTTTCTAAATCTGTCGAGTAATGTTAACACCATATTTTGCATGTTCCCTGCATGACTCTTGTGTTACGTTTACATAGTTACATAAAAGATTATTTTAGTTTTTTTCTGTCGCATTTGTAGTATACCGATAGTCCGGTGCATGTTGGCGAAAGTAAATTTCTTCAATGTCGTTCATGATGGTGATAAGTCACCCCCTGCCAAACACCCTAGTGATGGATTGCAGGGTAATCAGTAGATGAAATAGATATAATGTCATCCATAATTCCTGTCCTCTTCCTTCCTTTTTCAAGCTTCTCCAGCGTTCTCCCCTATGTCGGCTTCTTCAATATGCTCTCACCCCTCAAGAAGTCTTGTATCTATCCCTTCGGCCTTCTCTGGACCTCAGCTACCAGCTTCCTTTCCTCTCTCACTTATTCATTTGTCTTCCTTACCAACTAGCTCACCTTTTCAATTCTTTACCAAACTCACATCACAAATGCCTCCAGCCTATTCGTACATCCTCTGTACCTACGTCATGACCCAATTTTCCGTCTCGCACAGCGTCACACCCCATATTATAGTGTTCACAAATCTTTACTTTACTTCACGCTTCAGAAACCCCATCTCTTAGAAAATTCCTTTCTTTTCCATAGGTAAGGGCGATAATGTATTTCATATCCCTACCACTAAAGTTATTTTAGCCCAAAATGCTGCTTAAGTAGGAATGTTGCTCGGCATCCTATATTTTATGCCCTCCCATCCCTAAAAATAAGCAAACCATGAAAGTAATCCATAAAATTAGAATATTTTTTAATCTCACCTCAAAATAAAACAGAAAAGTCTAGCCTATAATTGAATAAAAATGTTAAACGTTACATTTAATAACCTCTTCATATTTAAATTGCCATTATGACTTTATGAAAGCCAACAAATTATCAAGCTCCTTAAGGCTTAATCAAATTCACCAAGAAGAGTGATTCATTTCTCTCTTTGTTTCCGAACTATCGTAGACGTATATCCTCTTCAGAAAATACCCATTTTCCCATTCGTTGAAATTCATATCTCTTATTTCTGACAGCGGTTATATGGGAGAAGGGACTGTCTAAGTCTCAAACTCGCCCCTAATGAAGACGTATCATTATGGTACACTTTGCCATAAATTGCCCCATATGTATAGTATATATCATTGTCGTTCCAATCTGACAATGATCTGTAGAGTAAATGAGCGCTGATTTAATATGGGAAGGGAATTGTACAAAACTGCGTTAGGGCCGCTTATGCGCTTCATCCCCGGTATCATTTACAACGTAAATCGTGAATGACGTAGGCGTTGTCGAGGAAACGCTGCTGTAATCTAGTAATTCTCCAAACAGCCACATTGTGCCGCCACTGTGCAGAGAGGCGAAGTCGCCGAAGAATCGCCAAACCACTGACTTGTTAATATTTAAATTTAGAAATACTCATTGGGTTAAGGAAACAGCGAGCATCTTCAGGCAGTGATAATATCGTAGACAGACATACAGGTGTGTGAAGTGCTTAGATTATAGCAAGTTCCACGAATATAGTGAACAACAGGTGGAATGAGTTAGCGGCTTGTCCTCTAGCCGTTTCAAACGCGAATAGTTTATGATAAGATATCTTTAAAAGTATTCTTACCGTAATATACATGTTGGTTGCATAGTATATGTAATAGTGTATGTGTAAATGCATGTATATTAAATTGTGCTTGAAGCTTCACACTTTGTATATGTACTGATAAATGTTTCGTCAACAGGTTGTCAGAGAACTCTTCAATTATTTTGAGTGCCCGATTGCGTTCAAGTTCCTACACCCACCTCATAATAGCGACATTCGGTGAATATCCTGTACTATATCATGAGAGAACACGTTTCCAGTTAGAAGTAACAGTCGGTACGTATGATTCCTTTCATGCTTTCCACTATAGATACCTATTCATACTTATTGTGTACGTAGAACCTGTCTTAACCTACGCAGTTGCAGTGTACCACATTGGGAAAATGAAACGGCCCTATTCATTTGTCGTATTCCGGGATGTTGCATTCGTAACTTGTACCACACAGCAAGTGTTAAATGGTATATGTTGCAGCATCATTCCCGGGCACTCTACAGTTTTAATTGTGCTGTGGTAATAGTCAACTTGGCTGATTCCACAGAAATTATCACTCAAACAGTTTTCCCCCGGTCTGAGGTGGTTAAACTATGTTTCTGAGTTGGAACCGGTGTTTTCTAGGCTTTGTTGCATTAGCTAATTTCGAGGCGTTAGTTATTTCCATCTACATCTAAATACTACCCCTTTATCCGCCGCAAGGTGTTGAGGCAGGGAGTGTCCGGACACCAGCCATGGAAAAAAGGGACGATGATGAAGGAAATTGGACGGTGCGGACGAAAAGTGAGGTGTCCGTGAACGGGAGTAGTGTCTCTTTGATGATTTTCTTTCTCTGAAATGAACGCTTAATTGTTTATCGAGGAGACGAAGTAATGGTTCATGCTTAGGTATAGGTACACGTCCTGAGTGCTAACAGTAAAGGCTCTTTTCGTTGTGATCGTTGTGGGGTGCGCTCTACATATAAACTCATTACGAATTCGCGGCAATAGGTGCTGATGCACTCTTCAATTACGTCTATTTTATTAATGCGACCTGAAATCGACTACTTCTTGATTCATGTAGTCCAGTCTACTAGGCCATACGGCGTGCGACGGCTCACAGCGGACAAAATTAGGTTGAATCTAAGGCATCGTAACGCAACAGGTGGAATTCGAAAGATGAAACGCTAAATGTGGGGTTAAACATTTTAATGCAAAAGTTGGTGAATCCGGCAATAATTGAAGAGATGTTGCACTTGATAAAAGTTATTGCCAAGCAGAATTATTCTTTGCATAATGACAAACTAGACTAACAGACGGATGGCTTGGCAAAGGGCTCCCCCCTCTCCCTATTACTAGCAGAAGTTTTGATTGATGACTTTAAAGAAAGAGTATTTTTTCAAAAATATTTTATTTAAGAATGTATTCCATTTGTTAAGATAGATTTACGATGCCATGATCTGACAATAAAAGTTTATGTTCAATTCCCACATAATTTTATTCACCGACCAAGGTTTCGACATGAGCTATGTCATTTTCAAGGTTTAAAATTTATAAGTAAGGTATAAATATAAAAAAGAATATAATATAAGACAAATAAGATATAAGAAAAGTATAGATAAGCAAGGTTTAAGATTTAAAATTCTGTGGAAAGTGAAGAAAAACTTTCATTGTGAGCTCATGGCATTTGTACTCCTTTTCCACAAAATATCGCCTGATACGCTTAACTTAATACGTTGTTGATGTTTCATGTTGCTGGGCAGGGACTCACAGCCAATTAGACCAATTTCTCGAGCTTTTATATAACCAAAATATTAATATTAATTTCAAGGTCGGAAAATAGGATCGAGGTTACATACATTTTCTTGACACAACCATATCCAGCAGGAATAATGCACTACGTTGAGATTTACTGAAAACCCACAACCACAGACCAGGGGCCTGTTTCTCAGAGCTAAAAGTCTACAAGTTACATGTCACGTGACTATGTTCACAATGCGGATGGGTTACTCAGATATACCTAACCGAATACTTGTACTCGTCCAAATAAATGGCGGGCCTAATCAAGACCATATAGAACTCGTATTTTGATGGTTACGATACATTTTGGACATGCACCTTGCAATATTTCCAATTTCAAAGTTAGTGCAATGTTTTTGGGTAAATACAAATGATTGAATATGTGCTGATAAGTAATTTGATGTCCCAACTTACCTTAAAAGATCCCAAGCGAATGCGAGTTTTTGGGTAAACCTAACATCAAAAGATATAATCATTTATTTCGCCGTATTTCGTGAAGGATGATCTGTATATGGTAGTTATTAATAAACCGTACATTTCAAGATATCACGTTTGGTTGGTTTTATCTTTATTGAACCACTAGTAATGGCATTACAACGTAATATCATAACAAAACTTCATGGTAACAAACCGTATGTTGACGTTAATATTATTTATCGCAACTGACTGTTCGAATTTCTAGTTATTAATGATTATATTGCTCAACAGAAACGAATTGATAGGTAGTTGTTTATTACGAATATGTTAAAGAATGTGAAACATTAGGATATTTAATTATTTTCTCTTGACTGCTGTGTCGTCGTGAATTTCGCTTATCCGAATATCCTAATGTTTCACACTATTGAATATCTTTTCTTTGTATTGACAAATCTACTCTTATTTTATCCTACTCTCTTTTATACTGTTATTTATTTCTATACAAACTTTTAAAATGGAGACATGGAAAGATTGTGCGAAAGAACGATAAATAGTTTTTAACTGATTGATAAAGTTCTATACTGCCAGATTTTTGTCAAAACTCAGATATGAGCTACCAAAGAAATATAGAGTACATTAAATTTTTTAAAATCATTTTATCTTTATTATGAAACTTTTATAAATCTTACTATGTCGAGTGTTTAACGCATGCCTTAGTAATTGTGTGAGTAAGAGGGGCCAAGAGGTCGACTGCTGAACTTCCCATCTGATGGACTGAGCAGAGTACTAAAAGTGCTCTCCACATGGCACCAATTTAGAAGACGGAGTTTCCGTTAAAATCTCCGCATTTGCCGTAATTTAGGGACCCGGACCCTCAGAATCAGAAGCCATCACGCGTCCTACGATCTGCTAAAGCCCGATTCGCGCTATTCGTGAACTCATGGTCGACTAGAGGAATCATCAAACCCAGTGAAATTTGTTGAGACTTCACAATAGACGCTTCGTTAATCCCAGGTAGCAGTTGATCCCACGTTAGGCCCATATATGGCTCGGACGGCACGCCACGCTGGCCAGGGAAATGCAGCTGATGTAGCACTTGAGCTTTCCGGGCGGGCACTCCATGGGGTGGGTGGACGACGGTCATGCCCCGCTCAAATATCGTCGTAGACTGAGCGTGCACGTCTTGAGGAGGAATTGCGTCTTTATTTTGCCTGATTTCATCGATGAGTCGTGTGAGGTTTACTTATGGTTGATCCGCGTGTAGGGGGTCCGTGGTTCGAACCAAAACGGAAACCTCTTCATACACTTCCACTTATTGTAGTTTGAGCGTAAGATCATTTCGCATGGAAATCAATAAATTTGGTCTCACTTAAAAGAAAAATATCTCACCCTTGTAAAGACACCAAAATATCAGCCCCATTACTGACTACTTTCCGAGATTTTTGACAAAAAATACCAGCCCTTTTACATGGGAAATGGTAAGTATATGCACTCCAGAGAGATATTATTAAAAAAAGAATTTCTAGCTCCAAAATATCGTCAAAAATAAAAGGTATGTAGTTAGTAAGTTTTCTCAACTATTTTTGAAAATAGATCATATTGTCACCACAGTAGTTTTATCAGGATTACACAAAACCTTCCACCGTGAAGGAGATTTAAACGCACCACGCGAAAAATGAGTCAAATAAAAGACTTATGAAGATATTTTTATTTTACTACTTATGATACGAGTCCAATAAAGTATATTGTTGCACCATTAATAATGCAATATTTAATTCATACTTCCCGCAGCTGCTGAAATTTGAACGGATACTTCGAATATTGTATCCAATCTGACTAGGGAACTATCTCACCCAAACTACCTTAACTTGCATAATTTACGATTATTTAGTTACTAGAACTTTGTAGAATTCCACAGTCGGCATAAGAAAATGTTGGATGGTCAGTTACTCCAAAAAGTGACCTAAAGCTAAGATTTCTTGCCCCATGGAGGCTGGTAACGGAAGAATCATTCATGGTAAATAAAAAAGGGCGGAGAGGAATTACTAGTAGGCGTCGGCAGTAGCCTAGTGTAAACTGCAGGTTCCTAAGGGTCAGGGTTGCTGTAACTCATCCCGACACAAGAAACGCGCCTATGTGCTTTATTTCAAACGACCCACTAAAAACTTATGAAACCCGGCAAAAACTGGATTTTATTGGGATTTTATAGTTTTACCAGTAGTTTTTTGGGTTTGAATAGGTATTACTGTTTTATTTGTATTACTGATTTTTGGCACTTCCATTCACTATATTTTGAATAAAATGTTTTTTTAGGTTTACTGAAAGTCATAGGATTGATCTGTTTACAGTATGATCACATCATTTGTGGAATACATATTTTATATTACTGACTTTTGTAATTTATGGGGGAAAATCCAGATTTTTTTCGTGCTACTTGGTTTTGTTTTGGTAGACATCAATCTGGAGATCGACTTTCTGCAGATTTACAGCTTCCAATTGTTACAATATTGTTTATTTTTCAAGATGTCATTAATTATTTCCCCCAATTGCCCCAGAAATGTTTTGTCTTCCCCATTGTGAGTATTAATTTTCTTTTTTATTTTTGTTCTCAGCAAGCCTAAGTATATTATTAAAAGGGTTGCAGTCAACTACATGTCTTTCTCAGATCAAGAATATACCTTTAGAATATTTAATTACCTGGTCAGATTCATATGGCTGGTAGTAGTCGAAAGCCTGGGCTTCAGAACTTTCTCTAGGGATATATGTTGTGGATTACGCACCGATGTCATTTTATGGGAATACTATGATTTATCTTAGAAATCCGCTAATTATTATGAAAGGGATCATTCTTCTTTTTAAACTGCTTTAAGTTTTTTTAATGATAGAAAATCAGTGTTTATAGGAAGGGAAACGAGGAGAATAGAGGAAGAATGAGCAAGGAAGAAAGGAGGATTAAAGAGGGGACTCTGAATAAGGACCAAGAAAGGTTCGCTAGCCTTTTCCGTCTTGTTAGTTTCTGCCACAATTTTGTGAAAACTTATGATGCCATCAAAGCAGAAAATCCTTTAAATCCTGTGATATATAAGAAGTGTTTTCCTTTTGTTTTTGTCTCGCATAGCTCAGTCCAATGTGGAGCATGGAATAAAATGAGACTGAAGCATAGTCATGGTGGAAATAAAATATGCGTCAGCTCGCTTTTGAGACTTTGGTGTGGCGAACATGGTGACATTTGATCTTCGTTAAATTTGTAATGCTCCATTACAATATTTATTAACTCTTGTAACTTTTGCAGGCCACAGAAAAAAATGTGAAGAATTACGGAATATTTTTCTGTGGTCTGTAAAAATTACAAGAGATAATGAATATTGAAAATGGTGACGGTAACTAGTGTTGTATAGGGGATAGGGAGTGATAGACGTGGTGGTGTAGAAAAAGAAATTAGCGCTGAAGATTCGGAGTGGACGTTGAAATGGATGTAGAACGTATTGAAAAACGAGGTCATATGTATATTAAATAAACTGATACATGGTAGAATGCTTGGCAAGCGCGCTTGAGGAAGTAAATAGGAATTTGAACAACATCAGGAGAATGAGTGTCTTCATTCTCCAATTATGTGCTATGTATTTATTGCCACTGTTAAGTCTCTCCGGGTACTCTTGACACGTATTAAATTTTTTATGAGGTTCTCAATTTTTTCGCTCCAAATTACATTTTGTAATGGGACGCTGTTTAGAGTGACTTCTCCCAGTTCAATTGTACCCTCAAGTTTTCCTTGGTGACATTTGTGCTATTGTAGCTATGTGACTAGACAAAGGAGCGTAGATGAGATTTGAACCAATTTCTCAGTTTCCAGTACTCCAATGCATCATCTTGCGTCAGTGCGAATTTCCGATGTGGCTTACGCAATCACTGTGCTCTCACCTTCGGTATTCCGTGTAGCTCGGAAGATGTAGTCGACGTTCATCAGCCAATGGATTGAGGACAAAAGCTGCATTTGTCGCTGGGACCGGGTCGCGGAGTACAGACTTCATTCCCGGGTGACGACCCATTGGGGTTTAGCAGAGGGACAGGGACGCAAGACGTTCAAGGAGTGATGAGGACGCCGGTGGAAAGAAACGTAGAATATGAGCAGGATATTATGCTTACTTTGTAGAGTTTGAGATGGCGTTGGGTGGAGGGGACAGGACGAAATCATTGGAAGTTCTCATTTAATTGAGGGTCGATTGTCGGGATAGATATCTTTTTCGGAATCTCAGTGTAAACCAAATGTTGCAGGTTAGGGTAGCCAATAGACTTTTAGGATTGGCCGTGAAAGGACGAGGATTGTAGCGGTGGGCCACCATTATCGCCATTGCTTTGTAAGCTGCATTCAGAAGAAATGGTGTGGGAAGTATGGGGAAATGTAAGTGGGTATAAAAGTAGGTCTCATAAAGTCAGTAGAAAATGCAAATGATTAGGCGTTGGTTTTTCAGTTATCCAAGGGGTTACAGTCAATGATAAATACGTTAGTGATGTAGTGTACAAGGTATGGGATGAAGATGAACTAATAGACGACGAAAGTACTGAGATTTTCTAGGAGTAGGCCGGTGGAGCTGAATATTTAATTCAAAAGATAAGGGCGGTAGGGCTGAAAATAGGGGAAGTTTAATAGATATCATATCTAGGTGGTATTTTCCAAGAAGTGGAGGAGAATGACTTAACGATGGCATTCATTGGTTGTTCAATCATAGGGTTGGTTGACTGCAGCCCTCCACCTTTCCCTATCTAATGCTAGTTCCCTTACCTCGTGGTATCTCTTCATATGTACTTACCTCTTTATTTGATCCTTGAACTTATTCCTGGGTCTTCTTCTGGGGACGTTTCCCTCTATTTTGCCTTCAATTATGTCTTCAAAAACTCATTGTGTCTCGAGGTGTATCCAATCCATCTTGCTCTTCTTTTCTTTATCGTGTTCCATATAGTCCTTTCCTCTTATATTCTTCTGTACATTTCATCTTTCTTATTTTGTCCGTCCATTTAATCAGATGTAGAATTGCCCTGGCCAAAGAAGCATTTTCAAAGAGAAGGAAACTGGGATATCATGATGTCAAAATAATAGAATTTGTTATATTTCCGCACAATCTTTATTGTCACCTAGGTTTCAATGACACAATACCATTATCAAAGTAAACACGTGCAATTATTGCGAGCTTACTAACCAGGAGTGGAGGGAAAAAAGGATGGAGTAAGAAGGTAAATAATTTATTGATTACTTTGGGTACAGACCCTTAAGAGTTAACAATTCAAACCTTTTCATACACGTTCATATATGACACAATAAGAATAATGAAACAGTATAGGTATATGTAGATTACAACAAAGGTGCTATTACACATTTAGAAATGAATCATAAATTTGACTTTTAAAATTGTCAATTGAGTATTTAATTTAGTATTTTTAACATTTACTGACAATGAGTTCAAATTTTAGTTGATGTTACAATAAATGAGTCACTGAATTTGGTGGTGCGACGAGCAGGAAAATAAAGCATTGAGGGATTGCTTCTACCTACGACCCTACGAGAACTTGGTACAGACTTAAAAAATTGGAACAAATAGTCAGGCTCCTTGAATGAGAACAGCTGATGCAAAAACACGCACTGAAAATACAATCGTCTATTTTTAGCGGTTAGCCACTTTAATTGGTTTCTTTAGGGGGAAGTATGATCTTGACGGCGTAATCTAAAGATGTACCGTGCACATGAGTTTTGTACACGTTGTAGCATAGCATTTAGTTTATCAGGCAGATCGTTGAATATCAGGCAACAATAATCCATATCAGGAGGAGGGAGAATGCATATGGACGGTGGGGAAGGAAGGAAGGACGTAAAGGAGGGAGCGAGGGGAATTGATGAGTTCTGAGAAGAGACGGAGAAAAAATGATGGTGAAAACTACAATGTGAGATCCTGCGCTGTATGGGTCGGAAAATTGGTCATTGCGAAGAGAGGATACCCGTAGACTTGAGGAAGTTGAAATATGGTATTTGAAAAGAATGGAGAAGGTAAGGTATTTGGCGAGGAAGACGAATGAGGAGATGTGGGATATGGTGAGAGATTCAAGGAAATTAGTAGCGAAGGCGCGGAGAGGGAATGGGTGGAGAACGTTTTGAGAGGTGAGCTCATGTTGAAGAGGGTGATAGAGGGCGGAAGGCTTGGAAAATGTAGAGTAGGAAGGAAGAGGATATGGATTCTGGACGAACAATAAGGCGTAGACGACATGAGGAAAATGAGAAAGATCTTTTGGCGAGTCATATTAAGGAGGGAAAGTGCAGTATTTCCCATAATTTGGGACGCTAAGATGAGTACTGACCAAAAACTTAGCGGTCAGCTGGTAGAATACCCGAAGAAAAAAAAGAAAACAGATTTAGTTAATTTCCTCGGGAGAATTTTCCAGCTGTCATATCAAGGAGGGAAAGTGCGGTGTTTCCCATAATTATTTGGGACGCTAGGATGAACACTGTCCAAAACATTAGCGGTCAGCTGGTAGAATACCTAAAGAAAAAAAGGAAAACAGATTTAGTTAGTTTGCTCGGGAAAATTTTCCAGCTGTACCAGTTGTATCTAAATAAATAATCTGGATTTTGATCTACACGTTGCTACGTATTCATTGTCCAACATCCAAAAAATAATTGAAATCAGTAATTTAAATTACTTATCTACATCTAATTATTACCCTGCAAGCCTCCACACGTGTGTTTGGCTAGGGTGACTTATCACAAACATGAACACCAGAGAAGAAATTAACTTTCACTAACATGCACCACACTATGAGTATGTTACGAATGCTACAGAACTACTAAACTAATCTATTATACAACTATGTGAACGTGAAAAAAAGAGTCATTCAGGGAATATGCAAAACATGATGTTAACACTTTTAGCAGATTTAAAAACATACATAAAGGTGCATATGAATTACTCAGCTACTCTACCTGTCAACTAACCTACTTCAAAGTCTTAACACAGCCATTCTGGTATCTTATTGATCGCGGGAAAAATGACATTTTAAACCTTTCTATTCTACGATATATTTCTCTTATTTAATTTTCATGATCTGACCTACCGTAGTATGTTAGAGTTCGTAAGATATTGATAACTTCTTCCGAAAATAAATTGATTTTGAACTTACGGAAAAGATTAAGTCCAATTTTCAATCGACGGTCTGAAAGCGATTCCCATCCCAGTAGTTGCAAGATGTCAGTAACACTAACGAGACTATCATAACGAGCCTTTCACCTTTCTTGCTTACCTTCTCTGCACGCGTTCTAACTCTGTTTTTAAGCCTACCTTATGAGGATCCCAAACACTGGCCGCGTATTCTCGCCTAACAGGGGAGAAGTGGCTGATTTCTCTAACTTTACCGTTGCACTTTCCAAGCACTCTTTTAACAACTTATCTCTCAAATATCTCGTACATAGGGTTGCTGTAAAGGCTGTACAGACGTATCTCTTAAATAATGCTGTCATATTTTAAACATTCCGTCCCGCAGACATTTAGAAAAATCATCAAAAGCAGTAAACTAAAACAAGAGAGAAAGCATCAAGCTTATAAAAAGATAATAAATGAGAGCATAACCATAAAAAGGTAACAGATTATTAATATAAAACCAAAATACTATAAATACAAAAGTATCAATAGTTGATGGAGCAAAGAGATCAATAATGAAAATGACTCAGTAACTTTTTACAGATATATTTATTTGTACGACCGGTTTCGTTGCAAAGGCAACATCTTCAGGTACATATAAGTGAATTTCCTAGAATTATACTAGAGGGATAAGGGGAATTATACGAGAGGGATAAGGGGAAGGGGGAAGGAAGGCGAAGGCTTCCCCTTATCCCTCTAGTAGTATATATTCTGAGAAATTGACTTATATGTACCTGAAGATGTACCCTATGAAACGAAACCGGTCTTACAAATAAAATTATTTGTGAAAAGTTACTAAGTCATTTTCATTATTGATTTCATAATGGATTTTCACAAAGTTAAACCCGAAACCATTGAATTTAGGAGCAAAGAGAGATAACGAAGAGTAACTCAAGCAGCATTAATTCTTAAAAGTAAATCCAGTGGGTTTGGGCCTAAATTTTCTGGAATTATACCCTTCGGCATCACTTTGTATTTGACCTGGAGGAACCGGTCCACTGTAAAAAATTGATGATCAGCAATCGGAATCAATTTAACACGAGGACGCCCGGACTTTTCAATATGCTTCAACGCCCACAGAGGGCCATTTTGATCCATTGTAATTAATGAAATAAATCCTCACTTTGCACTATGAAGTTTCGATTTTACAGTTTCGATTTTACAGTTTTTCTACACACCAGCACTCTTTTTCTTTACGTACATTGATAGTTTCACATTTGGTATTTAAAAAGTTTGAAAATATCGATGATTTATTGATAACTTATGGTTTTGGTATCAATTAATCGTTTTTTCAATTTTATTTTCATATTCTTGGATGAATTGACATAGCTGAATAAACTACGAAAATTTTTCACTTTAATTTATACACATCTATATATTAAAAGTTTGGTGGAAATTAATTGGCTCAAAATATTATTTTTTGGCTGAAAGGGGAATTTTCCCGAAAATCAAAAGCATCTTACTGAGGAGTTTTTTCATTTTATAAGAATGAAAAGAAAGAGAATGACAATTGAATACAAATAAAAAAGAAGCTTTGGTGATAATAAAAAGTGCAAATACATGTCTGGGTCTAAATGACCCGCATGGGCATTCAGGGTAAACTCGAAAAAATGTAATTGATGGATTATTCCAGGATGGTGAAAATTTTTCGTCGTGAACAAATGTTAAAATGAATAAAAGTCACGGGAGGAAATCCTGCTCTCATTCAAAACGAAATAAAAAAATGAGTTTAAAATCATGTTTTGGTCAATATGACCCGCCTGGGCGTTCTAGTGTTAAAGGTGTAATATCGGTGCGACAATTTCGACAGATGAAGCCTTCGGTGTGATTATAAGTCTTGTGGAATCCGGAAATACGGACTTAAGAAATAAAAAGACGATGGAAAACGGAAGCTTTTGAAATCTGATATTGGGGTGAGGTCAGATAACACGAGATGAATAAAAAAGAAGAAAAGGAATGAATACTCATGGTCGATAAGCTGTATAGTTTTGGGAGGAAATTAGAAAAAAATGGGAATGCGGTCAGGTCTGACAACTCTCCTCATTTTCCGACACTTGTCATGATTTTTAACGCAGCATGGGATTTTTGGGTGAAATTAAAAGGAAGTCCGAAATGGCATTAAAAATGTTATGCCTTTCTATCGTTGGTTAAACTGGAAGACTACGAATGATTCATCATAAGAACCCACTTGATAACTTTCCGGCCTGGCAACCCTAATTTCGTGGTTTTGTATCCCGCCTCGAGTGCTTCGTCACTACTATTTGCCTTAAAATTAAGGCCTTTGTTCACACCGCGTGATACAACCCAAAACTTATATATGCTGCAGTTACGATACCTGCGAACCAAAAAGTTAAAAACAATATAAGGCTATAAACAATATAAGGCAATGGGGATTAGTATTATAATAGGAATAGCCATGGCCCTCTTTCTTGTGGCATATATCCTCATATTCATAGGAAGAGAGCTGGCAACCCTAAATTCTACATTCACACCTACATACTGCCCTGTGATCCGCCGCATGAGGGCGTGGCAGGGGGCGTTAGGATACCAGCCGTGTAAATAAGTAAGGAATAAGGTATTGGGAGGTCCAATAGTGACGTGCAGTATGGGAGTGTATTTAGTGGAGCTCAGTTCGCTTATTGTATGCGGGAAGAACGCATTTTTGTACCAATCTGTTCAGCAGCGTATCTCTCTTATTTTTCCGCTTCTTTCAGAACTAGAGATGTAGTGAGGCGTCATGATAATATCTTCTGTGTCGCTATGAAATACACCAGTTCTGAATTTCTCAATCAAACTAAGCCTAATGTGTAGCCTCCGAGTCTCTAGGGGCTCCCACCTTAATCCCTCTAAAAGTTGTGAAACACTATATGTTCACTCGTAGCAGTTTTTAACGTAGCGTGCAGCTTTTCCTTGTATATTATTAATTTTTTGGTTAAATCTGGTCCAGGGTCCCTAATGCTCGCTGCGTATTCCAGGATTGTGTAACAAAATTGTGGGCAAATAACGAATGGACGTTTTACTTAATGGAAGTTAACGTAGTGATAGACGGAAGAATGTCGATAAGAAGGGAGGAGAGGAGAAGGTAAATAGTATTTATATTTAGACTTGAAATGTATGAGAATATGTGGGGTTGAAGGATGGTTTATTTGAAGAAATCTCGGTGTAAAAGATTTAACTCCAGCCCTTTCCATGATAAATAAAATCAGGACATATAAAGATTTATCTTGAAGGTCATTTCTTTTTCCCGTGTTCTCTGCAGTTTCCCACAGTTCCCAGAGTTCCGGCATCCAGAATGGTGCACGGCGGGAATTTTTGCTGAAAACTATATCACCCGGATTTAAGCTAGGACTCACTTGGTTCGTAGCCGAGCGCTCCTCCCCCTACGCATGAGCCAGCACGCCACGCGTAGTATTTGTGGTCAAGAGCTACTGACCTCTTATTATCAGGCCATCGTAGATACTGGATGATTTCCATTTTTTTCGTTTCTCTGATGGGGCAAAGTTACATTTTCTAGCTGGTTTCTTTCCTCCCTGGTAGAAACTTCGTTCTCAACGCTTCCTTTTACTCCCTTTAGGCTTCTTCACTGATGTATGGCTAAGTGCTATTTGTTGCTAACAAATTTTATTCACAAAACGTTTCTAATACCACGTAAATAAATAAAACCGATTCAACCCGGGCTTCGACAAATGATCGTCACTTTATGAGGACGATCATTCGTCGAAACCCGGGCTGTCTGTTTTATTTATTTACGTGGTATTATAAAAATGTTATGAATAAATTTGTTTACTGTGGAATACTACCAAGTGAAAAAAGACAGAGTTTTATTTACTCTTTATTGCTGAATAGTTTTGAATTATTGATGGACATTTTGTGGAGTGTTTTTTAGAGCTTCCGCCTTAGTGTAAGTGGTGCTTTTTTTGCAAGAAATGGGATACGCTTTTATATGGCTAAAAATCGGTTCCATAGTGGATGTTCTATTTTATGGTAAACTAAAATCCAATATTTCTTTTTAATTGACGTAATTACGTTTTTGGGTACAGAATTCTCTAAGTTCTTCAGAAAATAGTCGCTGCGCGTAAAAATGGAAGGCATATTGATCACTGTCTCACGCCTTTGCTTATGTTCTGTGCCATCAACATGAGCCTTCATTTTTGGTTTTATTATTCAATACTAAATTTTGCTTATCATTTATAGGCCTACGCTACAGTTCATCAGGATGAACCTGTATTTTTTATGAATCTTCTTCTGTTGTTTTTTCTTAAATGGATATGCGTGACCAAATTCTTCATGCCTTCTCTATTTGCCTTTTGGCTGCTATGTGCTATTTGAGGAACTTGAATTTGAAAAAGTAGACTATTTTAAATAATTATTAGTTATTATATCGACAATGGATAAGAACCTGAGATAAAAAACAGATTAAATCTGGCTTACATGCATGCCACAGACTCCTATCTTCGACATCCCTGTCGTATTAAACCAAATTTAGATTGAACAAAACAATAATCTGCCCAGTATTGCTCTATGGATCCGAGATATCGAAACTGAATGGGAGGGAGGAGAAAAATTAATAGTACTTGAATACAAGGTGTTACGAAAGATCAACGGGCCTACAATGGACATCAATGGACAGGGAAGGTGGATTAGAAAGTACTATAAGGAAATAAGGGACCTTTACAATAATACCAACATCATAAGTGAGATTAAATGCAGAAGAATAAGATGGGAAGAACCCTTGTTAAGAAAATTGGATGGGTGTGTGATAAAGGAAGTTTTTGGAGGAAATCCAGAAGGAAGACGACCCCGGGAAAGACCACGACAGAGATGGTGGAACCAAGTAAAGATAGATATGGAGAGGACTGCGGAGGAGTCCGCAATGGACCGAAAGAGTTGGAGGGGATATGTTGGTGCGGCTAAATATCAACTTGGATATAAATGGCCCTGGGAGCAAGAGTATGTACTATTGCTCTTACATTGAGCTGTATATGTTCCATTGTTGTGGACTGCCTTTTTTCACCGGGACTAATTTTTTTATAGGAATATTATTTTTATCTTCCCTCTTCCTAGTTTCCCATCAATATTTCCTTTATTATTCATTAATAGAATTTGATATCATGTGTTCCGCATGATGTTACATGCATGAAGTGATCTCTCCAACGAGGTAATTCCTGCCGTGTGGGAAAGAACCGCGATTGAACCCGACTGAAAACCCCTCACGGGCATCGATATCGCATTTATGGGTTGTGTCCGGTCATGAATAAAAATTTGCTCCTCATTCGACCTCGCCTCCGGGGGTTGGACATATGCGTCGGCGAGTCATTCGTTCCCTGCTGGCCCGCAGGCTTCCCCTTCCACGCGCCCCCTACTGCGCTCACTGTCCCTTGCGGTTACGCGACCGGAAGCTGGCGCGTGCACTGCAATTGCTGAGAGAGACATAAATATTACGAAACGACTCCACGTGTTGCGAGCTCCAAGTGGTACTGAGAGCGGGCTGTTGACGACGTCATCACAATCATAAAATAAATGCTGAAATAATGGAAGTGATATTGCCGTCTCTCGCTATTGTAGTATCCTCTATGAGCCGCTGTCTGCTAAATGACGTGGGTATTGGCTTTTTATTCACACAGAATTCACTATGCATAGCGAATTTTACGATTAATTTTCTTCTCCGCCAAATGAATAAAAAATATTCCTCCTAATCGTCTTTGCCACGATACTTTGCGGAAATATCGTGTTCTCCTCTCCCAAAACCTCCTATTCAAGAGATTCGTCTTGGGGGCAACCTTGCAAGGAACAACGTTTAGCCTTCTACTGCCAACGTTCTTTTATCAAGTTTAACGGTTAGAATGTATTAAATGAATAAGAATGTTTTAATTGTATCGTTAGATTTATTTAATATTATTATTTTTATCCGAGAAAAATACATTAAATATTCATTTGGCAGTATTATACTAATTTACATTACATGCAATAAGTATTTTAGAACTTGTTCCTTAGGAATTTGTTGCATATTCCCGCGTTTATTTTATTTTATTTCAGGCAAAGTTTACATATTTATGATCTGCACTTCACGTTTCACGTGAGACGTGGATTTTACATTCAAACTTCATGAGGTCGTAGTGATGGAATCATTCCTAAAATAGGGTAACCATTGGTAAGTTATTTCGTTAAGGCAGGAGCCAATCATGCTCTGAGGAGAGAAAATATCCAAGGTTTTTGATACATTTCCAGGGGAAAGCAGCATCACAGCATCCTTAGCTAAGAAAGAATGTGAACTTGCTATCTTCGACGGAAATTACGACTCGCTTCTAAAGCTAACTCTCATGGCCATTACCTATCTTTCAGAAATCTCATTACGATCACAATTGAAATTGAAATGCAGCAGTTACTTGTTGGTGAAAGGAGTTAAGTGCTCTCAAGAACATCCGTAATTTGTTTTTCCGCTTTTATGACTCTTGATCGCGTTCTCCGCGGGTTCATTTTTGCCCGTCTATTGATGTATGAAATCTCCTCTGCACACCAAAAATATCACCCATCACGGGTTTAACGCGTATTGCTTCCGTCTAATTTGCTAGAAAAATCTTTTATGGGGCCATTCTATTTTATTCGCATGGCTATAACGGTATGGCGCTCGTTAAAATGAGAAGTCAACATGCTCTCACGAGGAAAAAATAAACTCGTTGAAAAAAATCAAGGCCGACAGTAAAAAGAATTTAAATAAGTACCTACATAGAAAGTGCATTGAAGGAAAAATTATAAGTCACTACCAACACCAAATTATCTCAACAACCGTCTTTTTTGTATACCCTCTCATAGATAAACACGTTTTACCCCCTCCAGCCAAGTTACAAGGGAACTACTGTCGGTGCAAAAATTATGTAGACTCGAGTTTGGACGGTGATTAAAAATGAACCGTGGTACCCATATGAATGCGAGTTACACCAAATTTTAGCTTGTTTTATTTTACATTTAACTGTAGTTTTCAATTATTTTTACATTACACTCTCAATTTTTTATTCCGGTGAAGCCAAAAAAAGTGCCGGTTTTTTGCCGTTTTCGAACGGAGCGCTCTCTTTCACATTTAATAGTGAAGACAATTGAAGTATAATCGTAATTAACCTGTAGTATTGTGTGGAAAAACATATTGAAATGTATCTTTAAACTTTCAGTAATATTTATTGTGCCATAAAAAGTTATTAACAAGTTTATGAAACAACTTTCCTAGTAATGCCCTTCGTAATGAAAGCAGGAGTACTTACACTCTGGCCCAACCTACTCCATGCATCGACTGTTCTGTACATGAAATTTGAGCTCGTGCATTTGCAGATAAAATGATGTGGGCGTTTCCTTTCTGGGAACTCCTCATGACTTCCACGTTCGTGTTTTATGGCTTTGGGGCCGGAAGAAGAAAGGCGAGAGGAAAAAATAGACCGCGGCTCGAGGGTGGGCGGCGTCTTTTATCAGGCTGATGACTGCATAGCAGCCGTGGCAGGTTATGAATGGAGGCTTCGAAGCCCATGTGCAATGGTCTTCTCGGGTCTCTCGCCTCGACTTGTTGACGTCAGCATCTGGTTTTCCCCTCAGGAGTAAAGATTCCACGTCCTTCTCTCATTTTTCCCAGCCTCCCAGTAGTAAGAACTTATCGCTCTTCGACGGATGGGTAGAATTAACCCAGAAAATATTATTCGCCTGTACTGGGATTCGAACCCCCAGATCCTCCAATTTCACCCTTGACCTTGGAGCATTTTAGCTTTCCAGACATCATTCTCCGCTGCGCATTTCGTACATACTTTGAAGAATGATATCAACGAGGTGCACCATACTTTTAGTCATTGGTTGTTCAATCCTAAGATTGGTTGAGTGCAGCCCTCCGCCCTTCCCTCTCTAATGCTAGTTCCCTCACCTCCTGGCATCCTTCCTATGTACTTTCCTCTTTATTTGGTTCATGAACTCATTCCTGGGTCTTCCTTTAGGGACCTTTCCCTCTATTTTGCCTTCAATTATGTTCTTAACAAACCCATAGTGCCTCAGAGTGTGTCCATTCCATCTTCTTCTTCTTTTCTCTATCGTGTTCCATACGGTCCTTTCCTCTTCTACTCTTCTGTACATTTCATCATTTCTTATTTTTCCCGTCCATTTTATCTTCAGCATCTTCCTCCAGCAGCAGGTTTTGAAGGCTTCTTGTCTTTTCTGGTCAGATTTTTCAATGGTCCATGCTTCCGATCCATAGAGTTCCACGCTCCACATGAATATTTTCACATACTGTTTCCTAGTTTTTAGTCCTATCTTCTTTGAGCAGCGAAGTTGTCTTTCTCTTATGAGCACCTTCCTAGCTTGAGCTATTCTCCACATGATGTCGGTTTACTTCGGTCGGTGTACTTCTTCCGTCCCACGAGATGGTTCGTCCGAGACAGGTGAAGGAATGCACTTGCTCTAATTTCTCTCCTCTCAGTGTGACTTCTACATTCAGCTTCTCTCTTACACATTCCAAGATTTTAGTCTTCATCTCATTTATTTTCATGTTGTACTCTTGGAGAACTTGGTCCATGACTTTTAGTGACCTTTGAAGATCATGCGCCATGCTTAATATGATTTTATTGCATGTATGATTTTTCGCACTTTTATTCCTCTAATGCATGTACGAAATTCTCAGTAGAAGAGGATACCTGAGCTTGAGAACCCGTTACGTAATTGGGAGATTTGGGTTCGAGTCTCTGACCATAGATGTATAGTTTTTCCCCTGGTACTTCACGGATTCGTTTATCCTCTTTGCGGGCGACCAGATTGAAGTAATACTGCTATTGAATTATTTCCGTTCTTATTAACCTAGTTCGTCCACGTAATTCACAATGAATTATTCAGGCATACAATGCATGCCCTTAGTGTCCAATCCGGTTGTCCCTGTCGATGACTTGTAATCTTTCATTCATATTTTCGATAAAAGTCGTAAATATTTCATCCATCCTCGGTTCTCTCAAACTTTAGTAAATGAATACTTTGCGTCTTGGGCTTTTAATTGAAGGTCCTCTCAGAAAAACAGAGTCTAATTCTCCTTATAAAGAAAACCTATATAATTTTTTCACTCTTCATATCACCATTTTTCCTGAAATTTCACTTGTGGGCTGCGCGGCGGCTGTCAGGGTATTTGTGAACAAGCTTCTTAACAGAGACCTTTGGTTGTTCTTCATTCGGAATGAATGCGGTCGTAAGGGTGGCCTGGATGCTTAAGAAACTCAACAGCTCAGAAGTGATAAAATAAACTCTTTGCACAGTATACGTGATCCAATATCACGTCCAAAAATTTCTTACCGTTGCAGGTCTCAGAAGATGTTGAATATCGAGCCTCACCGGGAGTATTTTAGTGGAGCCGGATTGATATACGCTGGACGAACTGGAGAATCTCTTTTTACCCGAGATAATAGAATGATTTAACAGATAAGTGTGCGAAAACGAAAACAACTTCAACTACATCACGGGAACCTAATCTCAAAAATGGGGTCTTCTCGAGATACACCACGCCCCGCCGCGCTGCCCGTCACCCCTTCGTAAAACAATTTTGAGCCCAAATTCGCCAAATCAAATGTTTGATATATATAAGGCTGACTATAATCTTTCAATCCGTGTCAAATTGTTTGGGGGACCCGGCGGCGCTCAAAACGATATTGCTATTTTATCTCAAAGTTTAAGTAAAAATAGCATAGTGTTTAAACATTTTTACTAACCCTAAAATCTCGAAGGGAACCAAATCATTAGTAATGATGCATAAACGTACCAATTTATTTGCAGCAATTGTTTTAAAGTACGTAAATGTTCCGAGGGCTTTCTCTTGTGAAGGTTTACTTCTCTAAAATTGACGGTGTTCGTGCTACAGACGTGTTTACTCCGAATGGCTCATGCATGACGGGTTCCATAGACTACTATGAGTCTTGTGTTAGCCTATAATGTGGGCCATATGGTTTTTATGGTATTTTGAGCGAGATAATACTCTAGTCATAATTGAGAACATATTCGAATTATACGTTCTAAGTTCAGGAGCTGTATGAAGCGTGAATTATATATTGCGTCATTTCTGGTGAAACAATACAGTTTATATAACTGAATTTCAAAGTAATTAAATAAAAATATCAACATGAGTCTTTAATTTGACTCATCTTCTTCACACGGTACGTTTAAATATCCTTCATAACGGAAGGTCTTTTGCAATTCTGAAAAAATTACTGCGGTGACTGCATGATTTATTTTCAAAAGTAGTTGAAAATACAAATAAACTACACACAGAAAATTTTTTACGAGATCTAGGTGTTAGAAATTCCTCATTTTTTAACTTTGAGGTCTCTCTGGAGTTCATACACGTACTTTTTCCCATGTGAAAGGGCTGGGATTTTTCGTCAACAATCTCGGCAAGTAGTTCGGTGAGGGGCTGACATTTTGGCATTTTTTGATGGGTGGGATTAAAAAAAATGAAAATGAGACCAAATTCATTGATTTCTAGGTCGAACGATATTTCGATTGAACGTTCTTAATATGAATTATCCTTTCCAAACTTTCTCGCAGAAAGTTTAAAAAAATTACTTGCGGTGACCTTCTTTCGATTTTGTACCACTGTGCAGCCCTTGTTGAAATGATTGTTTCAGTGTTCACTGCTTCCTCGCGAAGGTAATCACTATTGTGAAGGTTTTCGGCTTAACTTTATGGAACTAATACACCTCACTCGAGGAATTACTACCTTTTATTCGCCACACTCGTTTATTGCCAACCATGATGCTGAGAGTAATTGTCGTTATCAATATGACTTATCCATAAAAATACCGGTTTCTGTCGAAGGCATGGTCGTTAATGACAGAGTGCAATAAAACTAAGAGGCAATTTATCAATTTAAGATAACCAGAATACTTGTTTCCATTATTTATTTTTCTTTATTTTGTAGTTATGTGGTGTACTGAAGTCTGAAGGATGAACTTACTTGGAGTAGGCTATGAATCTTCCACTTGAGTATTTTAGTGATAACCGTCCAAAGCTAATGATATTGCAGTCATAATTCAAACCCTCTGCTTTACCTCATATGTTTGGATTATCGAGTGCATGAAGGATTTTTGGTATCTTGTTAAACAAGGGTCGGCAAACTTTTGGTGCCAGCATGAGAGAGCTACACACCTGTCCCCCGCAAATATTTGAAAATAATTGCAGAGCAGGAAATATGTATCATTTTAGAAATAGGGAAAATTCAAAGTATTAGTATCACACTTTATTATTATTTGCTGATATGCCTTCCGAAATAAAAAAGAATTAATCATCACTAAGGGAATATAATCCTTTAAAATTAAAAAAGATGAATTCACAATCTCAATGGCTTTAGGCTCAACTTTGTGGAAGTTTATAGTAAATAATTAAAAAAGAAAACTTACCAGGCGTACTTGAATATGACGCCGCTGCGTCGAAACTAGTGTTATCTAAATCGTAAAGAGGTGGAATAGATCAAAATTTTATTTTTTCATTATTTAGATGAATTCACGATAATGTAGTTTTTATTTTCGATGTTGCCGAAGAGTCACATTTAAGTAACTCAAGATACTCGTATGGCTCGCGAAATTCAGATAGTTTACCCATAACTTTGGGTTAACCCTCTACTGCCCACATGGACGAATTCGCCCACTAATACGAACATGCTTCTATATTGGAGACTCCAAGTTTACTCCAATAGGTCGCAAACAATTAAAAAACGGTAAATGCCGTCAGACGCAGGTAGAATACAACTATCAGACGAAATCATCCGTTTGGGAATTGAAAGACGCGTGTCCAATATAGAAGCATGTTCGTATTAGTGGACAAATTCGTTCATGTGGGCAGTAGAGGGTTAAATAACGGCTCAGATGACTTCTCTGACTGATATATTTTTGGCTCTAGTATCATTTACATCTACATACTACCCTGCGAGCCGCCTCTTGGGCGTGTGGTAGTGGGTGTTAGGACACTAACCGTGTAAAGATGCAAGGGATAAGGTTTTGAGCGATGAAATGTGGCTTGTATTGTGGGAGTGTATTTATTAGAGCTCAGTTTTTACTGTGGTCACATTTTGTGTGTGGAAAGAACGAATTTTTGCACCTGTTTGTTCAGCAATGTATCTCCAATATCTGATTTTATCGCTTCTATCAGGCCTAGAGATGTAGTGTGGCAACATAATATGTAATAATATTCTCTGATTCGCTCTCTCCATCTATAACAACTTTCAGTGACTTACGTGATAAGTTGGATCCTTTTGCAAAACTCACGATAGTTAGATTGGGTTAGAAAAATTTGAGTCCAAATTGCTCCGGCTTTGTAAAAGGAGAATTAAGATTGTTCAGCCTGAAAGAGATGATACCGCTAACGAAGAAAATCCGATGCTATTCATCACCTTACTTCAGGGTAGCTTGAGAAAAGTGGTGATGTTCCTTATTTTTAATATTTGCGGAGTCATCATTTCCTGATGCAAGAAAATCACTTCAGAATTTTGTGAAACCCTTGCCAATGAACGTTGGAATCCCAAGGGTGAATTAATATTTCGTCTTTCTTAACCGTTGATCGATTGCCCGGACCTTTTAGTTTAACAGGTATTTTATAGGAAAATTTTAAACAGTGGAAATTTTTAAATTTTCTTAAAAGTGATTGATATAAATATAACAGGTTTTTGTTTTTGATATCATCCGCGAGAGAAATTCCATCGCCCCAATGCTGCTAACAAGGATTCCGTGGCTATTTTTAAAACCGCCTGGAGGGTCTCATTTTCAGCTGTGGTGGCAGTGTCGAGTAAAAATAAATAAAACACCAGAAAAACTTGGCGGGAGTGAGCGCTTGACTCGGGCATCGTTTTTTTGCGAGGACCATTTATGGCCGAGATTGGGAGAGAGCTTTTCCGCGCCTTTTATGGCAAAGTCCTATAACTCTCACCCTCTGCCTTACACTAGGTGGCTGATTTCCTAGTTATGACGCACACCCTGGGGGTCGCGTCAACAGCAATGTGCACTCCGGATCACTTTCCGATTTGGGTTCATCCCGGAATGCTGTATAATTGTAATGCCGTGATTTATGAGCTTTTTCCTCGGGATGCTGACGATGACGATATCGACCATTTCGCCATCATCCAGCCTCAATGTTCCCACGGCCGCATCGTTCACATAGAGCCTGTCGACATCCCGTTGAAAGACGCCAAATGGCTCAGTGCTTGAGGATTTTCCCATCTATACAATGTCTACAGCAAAAAGAAATTGAGGGAAGCTCTTCCCGATCACGATTGATTCCATACTCCATGAAGAAAATCTTTGAAAAAGCAAGTTAGGGGCTCTATTTTTGTGTGCCTATGGGAAGCCACGTGAGAAATAAGTAAACTTATATCATGTGCTACCGTTGGGAACGTAGTCTCAGGAACTTTACGTGGTTCTAGTCGGGGCGTGGCTCCGCATCCCACATTTTCATACTCTGTAGTAGAGTTCTATATCAGTCAAATAATTTGACGTCAAATCTGCCGTGCTTATCAAAAGTTGATGGTAAATCTATAGTGTCCGGCATGTTATCAGTGTTTCGTAAAATGGAGCTCGTCAGAATATTAAATTACGTGTAACGTAAAGCTCGTAGTCACTCCTGGCTGCACGGCATCGGCATGCCACGATGGACACACCGATTGCCGTTTAGTCACCGAAGTTAAGGTTATTTGAGCGAAATAGTTCCCTAGTCATGTCGTTTAATGTCACCAGCCGTGGGACACGTTAATTAAATATTACATTATTAATGGTGAAATAATATAGTTTTATATGACAGATATTCTAAGTGATTAAATGAAAATATTCAAGTAAGTCTTTAACTTAACTCATTTTTTCGCGCCGTACGTCTAAAACTCCTTCAAAACGGAAAGCTTTTTTTGATTCTGAAAAAATTACTGCGAAGACATTATAATTAATTTTTAAATGAGAAAACATACAAATTACACGATGTTAATTTTTTTGACGAGATCTAAGCGTTAGAAATTCCTTATTTTTGTAAATGAGGCCTCTGTGGAGCCATAGAGGTACCATTTCCGATGAAAATGGGATTGCATTTTTCGTCAAAAAATCTCGGAAAGTAGGTCGGTAAGAGACTGATATTTGTGTATCTTTGAAAGAGAGATATTTTCATTTAAAATTCGACCAAATTCTATGATATCTAGGTGAAACAATATTTCTCTCACACTACTTTAAGCATCGTTGCGACCATTACGAATTTAAATGGGTGTTCCTGCTATTTTTTCGAGCAATCTTGTCCCTTTCTTTAAGATTGGAGGTTGCAAGAAGACAGTATGTGTGAATTGACATTGCCCGTAGAAGCATAGAAAATACTACCCTGTTAGTTCTCGTTCTTAGCAACAATAATTCCTACAATATAACGCCTCTGAATTCATTTTTTCTTATTTCTGTTGACCATTACCACTCAGCCCAGCCTTCACCAAAGGTGGAAGAACACGGATGAGCTAACCGCCGCATCAAGCAGGGAATAATCTCGAGGATGTAATATTGAACAGAGAAGGTGAAGAGAGGAAATGGAAGTGCCTTATTATTCCTTCGAAAGTCTGATTTTCCCTATTGTTAGAATGGTATACGAATGCACAGTGGGTAGTCAAAAGTACACAAAGCCACACAGCTACTTATCATTCAACTGCAGCATTAATTTTTTCGGAAGGAGACTCTTTCTGGCCCAAAATCGTCTACGGTGAGCACGCCAAAATCGTTTGCGATGGCTCTTGGACTGCGGTGTAATAGAGGGATTTTTTTTCCAACCGTGGATGCTATAAATGCCCATGTATGACCTCCAAAGAACGTAAGAATTTTGCCCTTGATTTAAAAATTGCAAAGGAGGGCAATGCTGATTTCTTTTTGTACAATATTAAATGGAGTAAAGCCGATGACTCACTTTCAGAGTAGGCTAAAATACGTTTTGTTCAGTTAACAGATTTGTCTAAACGTTCTTAGCTCATGTCCCATGAGGAGCAATTTTGTCGAATGTATGGGGAAATCATACTCACCTATATAGTCTGCCACCAGCCGCCGTTATAAGACGCATTCTCTCGTTACCTTAAGGAAAATAAAACTTCAAGTACGTACACTGAATGGGAAAGAAAGTAGTCGAACAAGAAGCTGTTAGTTCTTGAACAGGGAGGACTTCTATTGACAACGGGAGTTATTATAAGTTTTCCAGGAAATAAGCCCAAGAAAATACGTAATTGGAACAACAAACTGTTATGATTCGGGGACTTTGCATTACTCAAATGGTTTTGACTGTTCACAGCTTCAATAAGTCTAGCCATCTGGCCTTAGTCTCTCCATTTAGCCATTTTTTCGCTAAAACCCTTTAACGCTCAGTGTAACTAGCTGAAACCGATGCAAAACATCCTCCAACGGATTCCAAACTGCAATGTTTTCAATTGGGAGTGGAGAGTGCCACCCTGAGTGTAGTGATAATTTACATACAAGAAAATTAGAAGCGGCCCTATCCAGTTTTTTCAAATCATATTAGCCTAAGAAATACCTGTGCTTAAGCAACCCTCATCAAAAACGTATAAATTGCCAACATAAAACATGATATGGTTCATAATATTTAACATAATCATCTTATGCATCATAAAACAGTAATTGCATTAATAATACAATAACGTTAGTCCCAATACATTTACCAAGTAGCAATAAGTTTATGTAAAGAATAGCACATAATATTTCAGAAAAATCTAACAATATCTTCCTCGACTAATATCTAAAACTTGGCCAACTCTAATGAAATACTTTACAACTTTGCGTATTTTTTTTAATGGCAATTTTATTGATTTAGTTAATGTTAAAAGTTAATTTTATAATTCTTAAAGCCTTTTGAGGTAATGTTGATTTTTAACAAATCTCTTATGTTCCTTATGTCTTCAGAAATTATTTGCCCAAATTCCACTTCATTCGTAATAAACGTACGTTACCTTTCAAAAAAGTCATTTACCATGCTCTTATCCAGTCTAAACTGAACTATGGATTAGAGCTTTGGGGAGGCGCATATAATAATAGATTAAAGCCTGTTTTTTGTCCTTCAAAAAAGGATTATTAGAAGTATGACTCTGAAAAATAGGGTGGAACACTCATACCCTTTATTTGTATATTTGAAATTGCTCCCATTACAGAACTTGTATTTGTTCAAGGTAATGAAATTATTTTATATTATGAGTGGCATGCCAACTGTATCTGGCAGCACACTTAAGTTTAATTTGAGAAGGGGACATATTCAATTAATCAAGCCAAATTTAACCATTCACAAGCGATCCTTTGTTTATATGGTTGTTTAATCATAGGAAGATTGAGTTTTTGTTTGTGACCGTTGTGTGATTGATTTTCTGGTGCTTTTGTTCCGCTTTGTTTCCGCTGCTGTGTTGATTATATGTTTGATTGTTGTTTCCTTATTACTGTGTTCTTGTTGTTTTGTTTTGTGTTTCTATTTTATTACATTTTGTGTTTCAAAAGGTTATTTTATTTTCTCAAATGTACATGGGCATATGTTCTTATGAGGTCTCATATAAGAGCCATTTTTGCTTTAATATTATTTTGATATGCACTGCCAAGCACTGCCTTATTTTTATTTAATGGCAACCCCTATATAAGAGTTAATCTTTAGGGGTGCCTAATTTCACTGATTAATTATGTATTTTGTGTAATATTATTTGCGGTGAAATAAATGTCTCTATCTATCTATATAGGTCCAAATGTTTATGATATGTTGCCTACTGTCAAAATCTTTGCCTCTAAAAAAATACGGAAAATTGTTAAGCATTTCTAGTTTGCCAAGTTTTAGATTTTGGTTGAGGAAGATATTGTAAGATTTTTCTGAAATATTATGTACTATTCTTTACTTAAAATTTTTGCTACTTTGTAAAGTTAATGGCACTATCATTATTGTATTATTAATTCAATTACTGTTTTATGCTGCATAAGATGATTATGTTAGATAATATGTACCATATCATGTTTTATGTTGGCAATGTATGTTTTTGATGAGGGTTGCTTCAACACAGTCATTCCTTAGAGGCAACCTTGCCTTTATGAGGATGTAATATAAATTCAACATTTCAAGTTTTTGTTGTTGAAAGCAATAAATTTACTTTAATATAGTTTTCTTTGAATTCATGCGATTCTCGAGCCCGTTTGATTAAAGTTTTTGTCATACATTTTGACCGTGGGACATAGGCTCGGAAAAAAATTAGTTCCTAATGTTCCGAATCTAATGTTGTGGTGCTGCCTCCATCCCCCAAGGCCAATGTGAGCCACCCGCCGCATCGGGGCCATAGCTTGACCTGCCCGAGATGCACCCACTTTGGAACTTCCCGCCGCCGCCGTGATGGCAGCACTTTCACGTTTCCTTTCGGACGTGTTTGCACTCCGTCGCGGGAGAAAAGAGCTGCTGGCATTTCCGTGCCACTCTGAGCAATCGTCTGGCCTTACACGTCCGTGCAGAGAGCCTTTCTCTCCCGCGCCTTTCCGCTTCGCCTCCCGGCCCGTCTGCCGCCTCCCCTCTCCCTACTCCTCCCCCCCCCGCGCCACCCCCGCAGTGACGTTCGCAGCCGCCGACACCGTGTTATCGCATAACTCGATCATCTTATGCCTTGAAATTCCCCGTGGAAAAAGATCACAGCGATGGGTTTCTCTTTTTTTTGCGCAGTTGTATTTCCCGGCGCCGATCTCAGGTTCAGGAATGCAGGGAATGGGTACTTCATTACCCCTCGGGCCTTGTAACTTGCCACATTTATGAAACCCCGCTGGAGGGAGAGAAAAAATAATAATCTGTTATGTTTTCCGACATATATGCGTTTATTTCTCAATCAGCGTGTCTCAACTTGGCGAGCGGAGTTGCAGAATTTATGAACTTTTGAGGAAGGTGGCGTGCAAAATGGGCGAATGCCATACTGGAAAATGGCATTCGGACTGATAGGCCTTCAGGAATTCGACTCCACAGATGCTGGCGAGGTGGCACACTTTGCAATCATAATGATATAATGAATGCTAATTTGGACGTAACAGCTAATGGCAATGTGGTTTTTTCGTACTTTCTCCCATCCACTACGGCAAATGAGTGGGGCTTTTGCGATGAAAGTGAAAGTTGCACTCGATGCATTTGTATACACCTAGGCCATTTTGTGATTGCTGTTTTGATTTGAGTCATTTATATCAAACTTGGCCTAAAATATGACCCTTAGAGGCAGGATGGACAATACAAATTTCGACTCTCCCTGTCAACACTCACCTCCGTTGTGTAACACTTTCCTTTATGTTCTTAATCCTCTTCGTTTGAAGTAAACAAGCCCTTTGTTTTTCCACTCTGCTGTCTTCGTCTCGTTAGAGCTTCAAAACTCGTCGTTGGTTCTGTCTCTCATAGTGGATTCGCCATTGGAACCCAGAAAAATTGAAAAGTTGTAATTTTGAATCCACACGGTGAGTCAAAGTTTAATTTTTATCTTCTGTCGGAAAACCGCTGTGTCATGGAAGAGGAAATATTTTTTAACCCTTGGCTGTTTGCCGGAGATAGTGGTCCCGTTACAGAGACTTGGCCGGGATGCTTTCTGTCGGATTGCAGAGGAAAATCAAACATTCAAATCCCAGACCCTGTTTACCCATCTAGTCACATGCTGTGACCATGGAATTCGTCCAATTTATGCAATAGACAAAATAAAATGTGAAATGTACCCATGGAAAGAGGTAAAGTTACGTTTTTTCCTTAGATTTGGGGCATGAAGTTATTTAGATCAAAAATCGTTGACAGATTGTGCGTCATCAAGCGTAGCATCTACCGAATACTTGTAGACTTACGCAAGTAGGTTCAAATACTTACACGGAATTTTACTTTTCACTTATTCTGTGTGTAAGAATATACTACCAACAAGGGTCGAGTTTAAATTCTTTGATGAATTTGTTGCCACCTTAGTCGCTATTTGAATGACTTTGATCATTTCGACCTTATCGTCTGATTCGATTTCAGAGCGAGCAACATACGAATTGTTTGACTGGAAAATGCTGCTGGTGTATAAAAATTGCTCATTTTGTAATGTATCCAACTTCTAAAGGTACATACTACAGCTATGACCTCTTGTTGTTACTTTTAAATCAATAATTAGTCGTTCCAAGAGAAGAAAATAGATACAACTGTATTGGACTTAAGAAAATAGCGTGAACTTTGCAAACTTTTTATGTAATTCATTTGTCGCCCAACAAATTAAAATATTGAGGAATAGGCCCACAAGTTGAAAATCCCTGGTGAATGTTAGAAGCAGCGTGATAAAGTGCATGCATTTAAAGAATATTATTTTGCTTTTCCCTGCCAAGTTGTTACATAGGAGGAAATTTCGTCTCTCATTGAATGACACTGGAGCAATGCGAGGAATATACTGTATGAAAAAGATAGCCAATGGTTATTTTGAATCAACTGCAACCTCATGCTTTTCTTACTGTATTACAATGTAATGTATCGTATTCTATGGAAAAAAACCTAAAAAGTGGAGTTGGTCTCTTCTTTCTCCATCGGAAAGAAATGCATTAAAATGTATCAGAAATAAAGGCACATATGATAGGTCCCCATGCATTACTCCCGTGCTTTTTTCTCAAGCGTCCTCAATGGTCAAGAAATGCCCAAATGGTCAAGAATGGTTCCAAGGATGGGAAATCTTTTTGTTCCGGTTCAATCAGCATTTAAAGTGACCGCTCTGAAAGAAGATTATAAATATCACCGATTCAATTAATTCTAGAGCTCTCGGACAGAAGACAATGGGTGCGATAACACTCTTCCTTGCGTGACATGTGCCATACATAATTATCTTTTCGGGCCGTGTAAATCGAAAAAAAGCCCAAATATTACAAAATGTAGCATAAGTATAAAGTAACTATGAAAGCAACTCGTAATGTCCGATTTAATTTTGTCGTCGGAGCAGAGTTCAAGCCAACAAAGCTGACTAGCCGATTGTAGTTGAATGTCGACAGGATCCTTCTGTCTGGCAGAATCTATCCTCTTTTCTTCGATTCAAAGTGAAAGGTGCGCGAGAGCAACTGGAAAGTACATCGATTGAATTTTCAATTCCAACATGCTAGTGGACCTCCATTGGGTATCATGTGTACAGCAATGAATAGAACCAAACTTTAAGGATGATATCTACATCGGGGCATTTCTTCAAACTGTCCAGTAGTCACTAAATTTAGATCCAAAGGAGTTACTGGATAAAGTTTTTAAAATGTAAAATGTGTCTTTGGAGATGAAATTTGGACGTTTGGGAAGGAGGATGAGTAGAACTAGACGCCTTTGAAACACCGGTTTGGAGTTTTGGGAGTTTGTAGCAAAGATGAGGGCAACTAATCGTGAAATACTTAGCTGCGCTCTGTACACATTCACTTACAATTCAATAAGACACTTTCTGAAGGAACGAGTGATTTTTCCTTTGCTATAATAATAACAATGCGTCTTTATTGGGGCAAGATTGAGAGTAAGGCTGTCCCTCCTTCCATATAATCTCTCATCAGAAAAAAACATGAAATTAGTGTGAAAAAAGATACATACTTTTGTGGGAAAAACGTAAGGAAATAAGAAGGTGATATCCTTGACGAAAAAATCCACTGCAGGAAAACCCACACATGAAGGGGAGCGTGAAAAACCTGCGAAAACGTACAGATAGATTATGCTAATGTAACACCAGCAAAAAACAATGCATGAAGTACACATGAGATAATGATAATAATAAACGGGTAATTTATACATACCTGCAAAGATAACACTAAATAAATATATTATAAGAAAATAAAAATTAATATATAGTGATAATGCAAAGAAAGTAAAAATAAAATAAAGATCAATAAATAAATAAAATTGAATTAATTCAAAAAAATAATATAAATATGAATAAATAGCAATAAATAAATCATCAGCAGTAAATCGATGATCAAAAAGTGAATATTAGTGAAAAAAGTTACATTCAATTATCAAAAGAACGTTGAAGTAGCATTAAAAGTATATTTTAAACATTGATAAAATAAATTGAGTTTAAGAAAATATATATTCTTAATAGAAAATGAGGCAAGCGAACAAACACATAAAAAATGTATCGCTGAAAACAATATTAGATTCATCCCATTGAGAAAGAAATAAAAAAGGGAATTTAATGAATAAAATTAAAGAGTAATTGTCGAGGGAGGTAGCAGTGCCAATATGATAGAACATTAGATCTATGCTGTGGCCTTAACATCAACCCTGAACGACCAAATATACGGCGTGTTTCATTATTGCCTTGTGTAACAATGTTTGCGGTTCTTACGGAAAAATTATGAAGTACGTCGAAGAGGAGACTTATGTAGGAATCAAAGGCTTAGCTGAATGGGAGGTGAAATGGAGAGCTGCTGTAGACCAAATTCTACATCTGCATCTACATAATACCCTGCGAGCCGCCGCATGGACGTGTGGCAGGGGGTTATAAGTCACCAGCCGTGTGAAGGTGTAAGTTTTTGGAGATGAAATGGTGACATGTATTATAGGAGTGTTTTTAGTGGAGCTCAATTTTTACTGTGGCCGCTTATTATTCGCGGAAAGAACGAGTTTTTGTACCTATCTGTTCGGCAGTGTATCTCATATTTTATCGCATCTGTCAGACCTAGAGATGTAGTGAGGAGTCATGATAATATTCTCTATGCCGCTCTGGAAAATATCACTTCTGAATTTCTCAAGCAACCTAAGCCTAGCCTGTAGCCTCCGAGTATCTAGGGGCTCCAATCTTAATCCCTCTAGAATTCCACGTTAATGACTGCCGCTGATGATGGTCATGACAATATTTTTAATCCAACAGTCCCTATTTTGGCTAGATTAGTGCCTTAAGCGTTGTGACATCTGGAGTGGGAAAATGAAGAGAAAGGTTTCGCAGAGAGAAAGAGACAGTGAGAGAAAATATAGAATGTCCACCTCAAGGAGCGGCTAAACTTTCTCACGTGAGCACAAGTCGCCCTTCATAGACAGTTGAGTCACGGACGGCGGAGCGGCGCCCTCCTCCCATTTCCCACCCCCGCGCACTCCTCGGCGGGGTGTTTTATGTGTTACATAACTGCTATCGAGTGCGCAGTATGACAATGAAAGAAAACAAAGACAAAAATGAGCATCTTGCAATTTTCCTTACTCAAGGAAAGGAGCTCTAAAATGGGGGGTTTTTCCTCAAAAATCCGTGTCCAAGGAGCCAATAAGAGTCTTAGGTGAGGTTTATGTAGCAAGCGTTCGTTCGTCATCCGATCGATCTAAAAACATTCCAGTTCTCCAATTCCCAATGACGTCGCGGCGTCCTTGATGATCTCATGATTTTTTAAAGGGGATTCTTCGGCCACGCAATCGGAATTCACGCACTTCATGAGCTGAATATGTTTATCGCAGTCCTCTTCAACAGCGTAATGATGCTCTTTACCCAGGCTGCAACTCCGGTCCGTGGTTCACTTGGACATTTGGTCCAAGCCACAAAGAAATTGAAAAAAAATATTTGATTGCTCTATGCCTTCAGTTACTTTTTCTTTGCGTTTTTCCTAGAAGAACTAGAAAAATACGGAATTAGGCAGAGGTGAGATATCAATAAAGTGCAAATATTTAGGGAGTATTGAAACTTTTTCTTCCCACAGTGACTCTCAACCTTGAAACTCTACTTTGATGATACAAATAAATCGGACCCTATATATTGCAATTTTCCCACACGCAAGGAAAGTATTATTAGAATTGTTTTAAAAACATTTCATTTAATTGCAGGGAATAAATTGTCATACCTGAGATTCAAAAGATAAAAATACTGGAATTTCTCAAAATATGGAAACCATAGAAAGTACGTTTACACACGCCTGGTTTGTATAAAATAGTGATAACAGTATTGCCTTCATAATTACTTTCTACTTTTGCTACATTTTGTAATATTTAGGCTTTAAAGAGGTTATTTCCATTTATGCGGCCTAAAAATATGATAATGAATGGCACACATCACGCAAGGCAGAGTGTTATCGCACCCATTGTCTTCAGTCCGACAGCTCTGATTGATTGAATTGGTGATAGTTACTTGTATATTCTTCAGTCAGAGCGGTCACTTTGAAAGTTGACTGAACCGGAGCGAAATGATTTCCCATCCTTTAAAAAGGATACGTTCAGTTAAGAATAGATGTGCATTTTTAATAAACCTAGCGTTATGCTAAGGAAAATCAAGTTACTCCTTACGCTCAGTATTCCTGACGAAGGGCGCAGTGGAGAATACCGAACGTTGAATGTATATGAAAGATCTCGTGTAAGTCGAAAAATATTCGTCTGAATGACGCTAAGGAAGGTTTGATATCCGTGTCCTATTTTCAAAAACAAGTGATTAGTCAATGTCGCTCCGTCCTGAGTGTTTTGGAACGTTATCACTATTTTGTGTGTATCAAGCGTGAGCCTACGAAGTTTCTATGCTTTTTATATTTTGAGAAATTCGAGGTATATTTTTAGCTTTTAATCTCAGATGTGATAATCTTTTCCCCTAATATTTAATGAAACATTTTGCAACAATTTAATAACGCTTTTAATAAATGCTGACTCACGAATACCATGAAACATTTGAAATTTGGACAATTTAACGCATATTCATAATGAAAAGATAAAACTTGGTTTATTCCACACTAATTTATTAAATTAAAGCAGACCCGGGTTTCAGCAACTGAGTACCATTTTCAAGGTACAACTGACTTGAGTGGCTGAGTATATATACGGGAAAGGTGGAGGGAGAGACATAACATAACAAGAACATAGGAACAACTTCGTTAATGGTGGTGGAAATTCAAAGTTTAGTGATCATTTGTGCACAGTAACCATTTTTGTGATTTGACCCCGAGATTTTACATGTCACTGACAAAGGTTCTAAGTTGGATTTTTTAGAGCAATATAAAATTGTAAATAGTCTGCATATTTTATGTAATGACCATATGTTCTCCACTCATTCCCCCGTCTTTAACATAAAACTTTCCTCTTTCCACTACAGACAACCGTCCTAGTCTTCCAATCTGTCCTTGTTTACCTACAAATTACGAAGTTTTCACCCAATTGTACTCATCCTTTCCACCGCCTTTACATCACCTCTGCAAGTATACCTCCACGCCCCCCCTTCTCCTCTCCCCTCTTTTCCTCCCTCTCCCTCCACCTTTACCGTACTCAGCCACTCAAGTCAGCTGTACCTTGAAAATGGCACTCAGATGCTGAAACCCGGGTCGGTTTTAATTTAATAAATTAGTGTAGAGTTTACCAAGTTTTATCTTTTCACCATGAATATCCAAAACTTCCACAAATTAACGCCTGAAACAGTCTCGTTTGTTCGTAATTTAACGCATATACACAAGCAATCCCATATTGTGTAAAAATGCAGAGGTCTTTTCTTCCTAACTTCCCCTAAAAGAATACCAAAATGATGGGCACTGCAGTTACCGTCCTTAAGACGGCTCATCACCATTCATTTATTCCCAGTTTTAGTCCAAGCTTGTCGTCAAGAGTTGAGACTGGGCGAGCTGCTTTGTGGATGCCCCCTCACATGAACAACCGGACGAGTCTTTTTGGGACATTTTAGAATTAAGGCTTCGATTTGACACTTTTCAAGGATTTCCTTGTGCTTTAGTCGACACTTTCATCTAAAGTCAATAAGATATGGTATGCCCTGCGTGCTCACAAGACCCATTAAGTTCACTTCCGGTGTGCCAGACACTTGAGTAAGCAGTTCGTTCCCAGTGGAGAGTAACAGACCGAGCGTCATTGCTGTGATGCATTAAATGGGAATAGTCTCGACGGAAAATAATTCCTAACTCATGATTTTATTTAGTATATAGCTTGAGAAAAACGAGCTACTATCATGAGCTTTCAGTTAAGGTATTTTTCAATATTTTTAGTTGGTGAGCATGTTAGAAATAGGCTAAGTCAACATATATTGATTAACTCCACTTATAGAGTGCTCAATCCTTGTACACATTGGTATGAGCTTAATATTTACTAATCATCGACCACTAGACAGGTTAATCCTTCACAAATTAATACCCTTGATTCCATTTTGAGCACTCTCATACTTTTTATTTTCTCAGTAGCACTTCCTCGTTAACTATTGCTCCTAAGTGTGATCTGAGTTTTGTTACCCCTCGTGAATAACTGTTTTTATTCGTACCGGGTCCTTTTCACTTCAATTGGAACAAGTAAAATAAAAATCGCGGATAATATCGCAGGAGCAGTTAAACGCGCAACGCGAATGCAAGAGATTTCAAGAATCAGTCGCTGGATGAGTACTCCAGTCTACTAACAAATATTTTGCTCATAATTTTCTTGCAATTATTTTGGTATGATTTTTTCATCATTGCTGTTTTGAGCGCTTCGGTCCAAACAATTTTCCCTCTATGTTGGAAATAATCCTCCAGCAATGATTGCTGCCTAGGGGTACGCGTGTGTGCACTCATGATATATTGAGGATAAAGTAATATCGAACGTTTGTGTTAAAATAAAGGATATCGTTTTTTGTTATGAGCGAAAGATTTAAAATTTTTAGCGCTGATATCAAGGTTTCTGTAGTGTTTAGCATTCCGTCTTCAGGGCAGAAGCATGTTTCTGATCTGAAGACACCAGTAGCATGGTTGGGGAGACTGTCGTCCTAAGAAGGCCACACGCGAAGGAATTCCAGAAAGCTGACACCCGATATTTTAACGCTATTTTGAAACCTATTACTCAGGAAGTTAGCTCATTGTTATGAACTTTGTCGACATACACGTCTTAAAAGGGCCCCTGCGAGGATCTTAGTTTTTGTAAGGAAAATGCCTGAATGTCCTCTAAATGGGAGATTTAAAGGCACCACGAATGGTCACGTTGAATAGAAAATGATGATGTGTGAATAAGAATAGAATTACGTGGTACCTCCCCGAAATCTCTTGCTCGTATTGCTTCTTGCTACGTTTTACTGCAGCTCCCACCCTGTAATACGTCATATGAAGGAGCTTCGAGATCGGCGTACGTAAAACCCTAATATGTTTATGCCCGTAAAAATAAACTCATCCTCAACCCGAAAATATGGTGACCACGTTCAATATTTTTCGCCAAGTATTAATTTAAAGGTTTTCGTGGATTGGATGGAAATGAACCATTCTTGTTTTATTACTGATGTTATTACATTTTTTCAGCCACTAAAAAAAATACGCAAATGATGTTGTGCGCAGTCACGCGTACGAGTGCAACAATATACACCAAAGGGATGAAATTCGCACGCATTTGACTTGACCGGAGTTCTAAAGCGAACCAGAAACTCCCAATTTCTCATCTGTGTTACTTTCACTTAATATATACTAAGGGTACCTGTTATCCCCTAAAGGAGTAGTTATAAAAGATTTGAAATGATTTTTATGATGACCTTATGCATACCTTCGTACTCCAATGTATTCATGCAATCGCCCATGGACCCTTCCTTGCCTCATTACTCCACAAAGACTCACCATCACATAGATTAGAGTTAAAATAGAGTACATATGATATACCCTTTTTTCAAATAAGCGGAATAACTGTAGATGCAAACTGAATGCATGCATTTACTTGCTCCGTTTAAGAGAAAGAAGTAACCATTTTATTGAAAGCGAATTATTTTGTGCGATTCCAATTGCCATTCATGCTAGAACCTTGGCCTTTTACTAATAAGCCATTATTTTATAAGTAACCTACGTTAACCTTTGCTGATATCGTTAAAATTAACAGGACTAAATGTTGTAACTTTAAGTATTGAATTTACTAGCTTGTATTTTACGCTTAAAATGTCTATTTTCGACATTTCGTGGCAGAGGTCTTGGGACCAACAGTGTAATTAACCCAAGCTACTTTTCCAAAAAAGACTAAGATTACGAAGAATTCGATGATGATGTAGAGTAGGAACATATTTTGTAATTGGATCCTTCAAGGCTAAGGAACTCCTTGCGTTCCACAGTTCAAGTTTAACGCTCTAAGGTAAAAAGTGAGGCATTTCTTGCGAGTGAAAGCAAATTGTCTCTCACGGATCGTCTACCTTATACACAATGCTTTCCCTCAGAAAATATGAACATGACTGGAATCGAACGTGGGTGCTATGTCTCGGGCTCCTAAGGAGCCAATATCTTCTGAAGGTTTAGTGGTGACTGTAAAATTTCGAAAAACACAACTGCCAAATGTTGGGATAAACGTTGCGTTACATTGCAGACCAATGCGCACACATTGTCTTCATGGTGAAGATTAAGAATCCACTTGGCAAATATCCCATTTAGATTAAAATTTTATTGTTTAAGTATCAATAATTATAGTTTATTAACCCAGCAATCAAAGATATCTCTCACCTATGTCATAATAATTGTCGTTGTAACTTGAATGAGCCGGCGATATCTAAGTTGTATGATATTTTACGCGTTTAAAGCGTTTCTTCAAACGGAAAAGACGAGATATTTCTGCGTCACACTCGATGTGAATGGCCTGGGAGGGCATTCCTTGACTCCCTCAGCAGACATATGAGAGAAAGATCATATTACGTTGATATAGAATCACTTAATGCTGAGAAGCCCCTTCTCATGCCGTGGTTGCGTTGGCTGTATTCATTTTGTGGGGAGAGGTGCTCAAATGCCCGGACATTTTCACTTATGCTAACTAAGCATTTCATAATACTTCCAGCCGCAGGATTCAAGTGACAATTTCATGAAAATTTTCTTGCGTGCCATTGTTTCAGTTGACAGAATAATGATCGCCATTACATCGCCTTGTGAGGATATATTCCCACATGGATGTCAACTTTAATGATCAGATCGATATATTTGCTGATGAGGAAAATAGTTGGCATTTATCGGCTGTCATGATATGAGGAAAAGTGCATTTTATTGGCATTGGTTCTTACGCGCTGGGATGTCATTTTTATGACTGTGGTAAAAGATTTCTCGCTACATAAAAATTAAACATTGTTCTTTAAATGAAATTGATGATGATACCCTAATTTTGTATTGATCCTCATAACAATCAGGATACCGATAACTTTACTTGTAAAGGCTGTGCAGACATGTGTTTTGAGATAAGTACTATGAAGAGTTTATTACAATGCACCCATAGAGGGGATCCTCGTACACCGAATTCGGTAATTACATAACTCATATCTTGTCGAAAAGTCGAAAATTCGCTTTTTAATTGAAACGCGTAATGGAAAGTGACGGCATAATTATATGACGGTATTGAACTGCGACTGTCTTATGTTTTACTTGAATACGAATATATCGATGGGGTGAAGAAGATAAACTTCTCTCAGTTCTGCGATTTTCTTTTTCTTTCAAAATTAATCCAAATTAGGTGTATGACGTCCATTCGCAAAGGTACATTTCTGTCTCGTGTTAAATAGGAATATGTGAAGTTTCTAGGGCTCTAAAATCTGATCCGCAATTGTTGTATTGTATTTAGACTATCCAAAACAAAAATAAGGAAAGCATTTTTTGGGCTTATATTTTTGGGTTAGGAGCTGCAATGTGGATTCATTCTTAAAGCTCTTGTGCGCATGAAAAGTTGATAAAGATGCAGAAATCAACAATTTTCATTCATCCACGGAAATGCAAATTTTTCATTTCTGCATCATGTATAAATTCCACTGAATGTCGCAGGAATCTTCGGATTTTATAAGGTGATAAAGAGTTCCATTTTGACTTCTGTTACTGAATCATCAATTCTCAATGTAAATCGCCTATGAACATAAATCACTCTCGTTTCATGACCAACTCTTCCTAGTGGAATGCACATTCAGCGTACATGAAAAAGATAGTCAATCACTTGTGACACGAGCGTGAACTAATAACCGCTTGGACTGGAGTGTGTGAGGACACCACGTGCCGGCAAAGTTCTGCGCCGTTTCTCCATTTATTGTGGGTACAAAGTTTTCAACTTGCTTTCCAACAGTCATATTAATCATGAGATTCGTACAATGAAACAGTTCTTAAACACTTGACCGGAAATAAGAATGGCGCCTCCCGCCAGATGCATTTCAAAAATGTCATCGGGATTTATCAAGTTATGCTCACAAGGTGCATGTATCTACGCGAGTAGATGCGTGAGCAGATGTTCCTTCACAACTGTAAACACTAAACTTTGTAGTAACGCGTGGGCACAAGTTCATGAAATATCCACTGTTCCAACTCTGAACATTTTTACGAGTATCGACGCATGTATTTAGTAAACAGCCCTGTCGCCACTTACTGATGTGTTATTTCATTCAGTGTGCTGTCGTTCAGTTTATACTTGCTTCCAATAATCAGGAGTGCGCGTGTAGTAGTTGGTCGATGTAAATTTTTACTTTTAGCTACAGATTGATATACCTTTTGATTAGAGTATTAAATAATTAGTTAATACTTTAGTCAAACGGTATAACAATCTGTAGCTAAAATTAAAAATGTACGTCGACAAGCTACTACACGCAAATTTCTGGTTATTGGAAGAAAGTATAAACTGAACGACAGCACACTGAATGAAATAACACAGCAGTAAGTGACGACAGAGCTGTTTACTCAATAATTAAAGGCGTAATTCCAATAATAACGGGTAGTACCGCTCTTGCATCCGTTAAACATGACAAACTTGAATTTATCTCGTTACATTGAACTGAATGAATTGAATTCAGGATGCACTATAGTCTGTTCCACATTTAGTCGACAGTACATTTCCTCTGTAAATCGTCATTAGGCTGGCGGTGCGATGTTGCCAATAGGAGGAGGAAAATTCATATAGTGCGTTGCAATATACTAGCTACTCATAAACGTGATGGTTGGCGTGTTAGCTTTTTAGAGTTGTAACATACTAGTTAAAGAATGATTACTCTGTAATTTTCCTCGTAAATATGTGGATAACTACAAAGCTATTATTGTAATGAGATCAATAATTGTTCTTTTCCACAGTTTTTTTTATTACCAATCTACACGTTTCGACTCACATAGTCATCAGGCACAAGACCTGTGCCTGATGTCTTGATGTATTGTACCTGAATAACGTCTTGTACAAGACCTGTTCTTGACGTATTGCGCCTGATGATGACGTGAGTTGATACACTTAGTACTGGTAATAAAAAAATTTGGAAAAGTCCGATTATTGCTCTCATTATGACGAAATTCCACCACATTACTCCTGAATTAGTGAACAAAGCTATTATTCTTCAACTAGAACTAACTACACATCTGGTAGTATTCCACTATAAATATTAATTAAATTAATCTTCCCAATATTATGCCCCAATATTGTATTATCTATATTTAAGGTGGAAAGAGAATTTGTTTCCAAGGCATCCTAGATGCGAACGCACGGAACCTAAGATGGGCAACAGTATTCTACTCAAAGCCCATGCTGTCAATATCTGTGGAACACTCTATAGCGGTATTTTACCGGTCAGGGTTCATTTTCATGGATCTCAACTACTTTATATTTTCATCCACAAACATCTCATCTCATCACTGAATATCAGATCACATGAATCAAAGGGTGACTTGAATTGTTTTAACCCTACACTTCATCTATAGGTTCGCTAGACGTGAATAAATATGAGAAATACAATGCCAAACTGATTGGCGAAAATATCTCCTCCTTCCCATGCACTAGTGGTGATTACAACAAAAAGAGTGCGAGATATTAATCCGTTGACATGCAATTGAATTTCGTCGTTTCTCTCTCCCAATGTCTATTCGGGCATTAACACATGGCGTCTATGCAATTCAAATGGCGCGGTGGATGGATGTTTTGACCCAACAATGACATCGTCTTCGTGTGTGTACGGTAATCAATCCAGCAAGATGACCCGAGAAAACTTCAATCAATAAAACAATGCACAAAAATAAAAAAACGAACCTATTTTCAATCGAGTTCGCTCGTATTCTCGTATTTCCATTTTTTTGTTTGGAAATAGATTGATTAAACTGTCTTAAAGGTGCAGGAGTGCATTAGCGAAGGAAAATATACCCGTTCGAGAGTGTTGATTTTATACATAAAAAATAACCCTCAGTTCAATCCACGGCATTAGATTGGCTTTCATTGTAACTTTTTCTGCCGTATCTTTCCAATTTCATGCATTCGATTTAATTTATTATACACGCGTGCTGTCCACCACGCGTAAATTCCATGAATGAAAAGAAATATTCTTTATCGAAAGAAGCATGTGATGCATATTTCTAGATAAAATATTGCTATGCTTTGAACACAACAGTTTTCACTTATTGACCTTGGAACTTGAGAAATCGCACTTGGCTGTGTAAATAGTTTCATGGTATCAAACTTATCGTCAATGATGTGCTAATCTCTAGTGTCCTACTAGATTTCCTACGCGTATGATGTTACAGTGTGTGTCTTACTCAAAATCTTTTAACGCTGACATTTTCTGCCATATTTTCCCCACAAAATTGAAATTCTGTAAATAGGTATTTTTTTCTTTCTTCCTCTTTCCCAAGAGGCTGCAATTGCACCACTATGCCACCAGTTTTTGTTATGTCAAGGGTATTGATGAATGGTACCTGCTGTCCTTTGGCATTCAAATGTTAATTTGGGGCGATGAAATATTCATATCCTCTAATTTTATGCTTGACTGCCGTTCTGAACCCTGTTTTGCCGTGTTTTTTCCGTCTCCCCATCCTCATCCGTCTTCTTCCCCAATCCCTTTCTTTAAGGTAGATTGAGCGAGATAGTTCCCTATTCTTAATGGAGACCATATTCGAATTATACTTTTTAATTTTGGCAGCAGTAGGACGCATTGTGTGAATATAAAATTTTAACAGTGGAATTATACACTTGGCTGTAATATATTTGGCTGTAACTCTAGGTAATCAAATAAAAATATCTACATTAGTTTTTGCTTAGACTCATTTTTTCCTCTCAGTACGTTCAAAAATCCTTCTCAACGGAGGATTTATTGCGATTCTGAAAAAAATTACTGCGGTGACTATACGTATTATTTTCAAAAATATTCGAGAAAGCATCAAGTCAAGAGGTGCCAATTACACTCCGTTAATTTTTTTGACGAGATTTAGGTATTTATTTTTTAAATTAGGTCTCTCTGGAGAGCGTAACCCACCATTTCCCATGGAATAGGTCTACATCTACATAATACCCTGCAAGCCACCGCATGGGCGTGTGGCAGGGGGTAGTAGGTCACCAGCCGTGTAAAGGTGTAAGTTTTTGGAGATGAATAGTTGACATGTATTATAGGAGTGTATTTAGTGGAGCTCCATTTTTATTGTGGTCGCTTATTGTTCGCGGAAAAAACGAGTTTTTGTACCTATCTGTTCGGCAGGGTATCTCTCTTATTTTATCGCATCTGAGACCTAGAGATGTAGTGAGGAGTCATGATAATATTCTCTATGTCGCTCTGAAAAATATCAGTTCTGAATTTCTCAAACAACTCAAGCCTAGCGTGTAGCCTCCAAGTCTTTAGGGGCATCCACCTTAATCTCTCTAAAAGTTGTGAGACACATTATGTACGCTCGTAACAGTTTTTAACAAAGTGCGCTGCTTTTGTCAATAATATTGGAAACTCGTTTGGTAAGGGGCTGATATTTTGGTAGCTTTGGAAGAGTAAAATATGTTTTATTAAAATGAGATCAAATCCATTGATTTCTAGGAGTAATGATACTTCACTCAAACTACCTAAAATGGCCAGTGTCCTAACACTACCTACTACACGGTACAATTTCCTCCTGGAAACCAATATCCACCGAATTACTTCAGGGCTCAGTCCTGTCACCACTATTGTTCTCTATTTTTCTAAGATAAATATCAAAGTGCCTTAGACATTGTGACTACCACCTAAATGCTTATGATATGCAAATTTATATCTCATGCCCCTCTTCCCTACTGCATGACACAATCAGGAAGGTGAACGAAGATATCAATAGCATTTGCACTTGGGCTAACAATAATAATATCTTTATAAACCCTGCTAAAACAAAAGCAATCATTATTGGGAGTAACAAACTCATTAAAGATGTAAGTGAAAATATCCCCAAAATAACCCTTCAACATTTGAAGATTGAGTACTCTAAATTGGTATTAGATTTGGGTGTAAAAATTGATGAAACTCTTTCTTAGAATGAACACGTGATGGGTGTTTGTAACAAAACATTCAAAACTCTGGCCCAATTTAAAAGACATCAAACAGCCTGCCCATCGGAATTCGTCTGAAATTGGTTACTACGCTTATACATCCATACTTTGATTACTGCTGTGCAGTATATAATGACTTAAGCGAGAAATTAAACCATAGGCTGCAGAGAACCTTGAATGCGTGTGTGTGATTTATCTACGATATACCTAAATATGACCACATCAGCGTGCATTATGAGAAAGCAAAACTGCTCAAAGCTAAGACAAGAAGAACATACTTTATTTCAAACCTGACCCGTAAAATAATAACCACGAATACACCCAAATATCTTTTTGCACGATTCAGATTTTGAGGAGAGATCAAACAAAGAGTTACCCGCGCTCCACTTGACAACCTGTATTTACCACAATACCGAACTACTTCTTTTCGTAACTCATTTCTGGTTCAAGCAACCCGTATCTGGAACACAATACCTCTGGAAATTAGGCTCGCTCCCAACGGCAGTTTTAAAGAAAAATTGTACTTGTACCTTTTACGTAATAAGAATTGTTGAAAATAAGACTATAAATTGTACAATAAAATACCGATTTCGAATTAAATAATCCATCAGTAAAGTAATGCTTACTGGGGTGGAGGTTGGTGCGATGGAGGTAGGTGACGAGGGTTGTCATGTTTGGTGCCCCGGACAACCGTCCACCTCAAGCGAGTTACAAAGTGTATCGGCATACGTGCTTACTGGTTATATATATTGCCCAATATTATTATTATTATCATTATTTGTTTCTATGTAATGTAGCACCTGAGAGAGTGAAACTGTTATTTTTTTCTTTTTTTCTTTTTTACCATTCTGTTGTTTTTTCATTCGGTAGATTATCCACAGTGTTAATGTTCTTAAATTTTTGTAATTGTTTTTCAGTGATTTATGTAAAAGTAACTGGGAGAGTGTGTTTATTTCTAAAAATGTAATTTGGTTGAACCTAGAGTCCGAAGGACTAGGTTCTTGAATTAAATTCTATTCTATTTTATTACATTCTATTCTTCACGCCTCTGCGGCGGTTCGCAGGGCAGTGTGCAGATATAGGTAGAAACAAATTCATGTGATGAGAATGTAATTCCTTAGGAAATGAGCTTGCGGTAATAAAGTGGCCAGCCATCGATTTTATCGAAGAATCGTACGATGCAAGCGTTGAAATTCCAGTCGAAATTGCTTATTTCGTGGTTATGCCAATGCTTAGGTGGTGTGGACAAGAGTTAATTCCCCCACCCCATTTCGATTAGGTCTCTTTCCATCGCAGTCTTCTGTTCATTTTGATGTCGTAAATCCGAACACAGCTATCTGAGCTTAACTACGGAGTGAAACCTCCTCGTGTTTATCTTTTGGCCATCTTACTCTGAGGACTATTTTACATTTTATAATCTTCCTGGAACATGCTGCTCATGCTCTTGGTGAAGCGTACGAGAACTCGGTATTGGAGCCCTTTTGAGTGTAGGTCGCGTCCATGAAAACCTGGTATTATTCAAAACGGAAATCATGATGATATGTTTTTGTAAATGCTAAATAAAGGCTTAATTACCTTGTATGGTCTTATGGACGGTTGCAAGAATATTTAGTTATGGAATCAATAGTTATGCGATCCATTAAGTTATAGATCTCATAAAAATATTCGGGTTGCAAGAACACATGTACTAGTTACATAACTTGTTTACCAATAGTCAATAGCTTCGAATATTTGATATAATATTCTATCACCAGATCAAATTTATCAAAGTTTAGCTCATGAATAATTGCTAATGCACGTAATAATTAGTCATAAAGAGTAAATTAACAGGTCATTTTTCTCAAAATAAGTCTTTTATCTAGTAATTAAATCTCCAAGCGTTTCATTGCGTATCCACCATCTTGGCTGTTTATGGAACTCATAATTCTATGCCAAAAGTTATGAAACCATTTAATTTGTCGAATGTTTCTGCGACAGTTATTGAATGGTTGCCATGGCTTATGGGTGCCATAACTTAATAGAATACATATGTGTCGTTCCTGCTACTGGCCATTATCCTATCAATCCAACCGCACATTTTAGCTTCGTCCGGTAACATTCAGTTCTGGGGAAAGTTTATCGGCATGAGTTAAGGGTACTGAATAAAACCAGGGATCTTAGGCTTACCTTTATATTTCAGAGATGGCAGTCCTCAAGAGAGCTCACGACTCTTGGTTATTTGTGGCCGCATTGAAGGCTCGAGAGTATTCTCTATAGATAATTCTCATATTTATCGAAAACTCTCAAAGCTTATGAAATATTTCCCCTAAATATCTTCCGCCAAATAATTGAATACTGCACTGCCTAGTACTTCATTATCTCTGACATATATTCCCGTACTAGGCTCCTGATTTATTTCTCTGCACTTCTCCTAGTCCAAGATACTAATACTCTTCCTCCCTCTCCCACTCTATATGATTTGTAATGAATGAATATCATTCACTTCTGATCCGTCCGGCAACTGTTAAATATCAGATCAAATTTATTTGTTTCCTGTCGTCATCTGCTCTACATAACCCGCCTGCTTTAGTATTTTTCTCCATAGAATACCCATTAATTCCATCGCCGAATATCTGTCTGCAAAAAATCTGTCGACACTTTTCCTCCTCTCGTAAAGTACATGTGTCTGAATCATACGATTCAATTGCCCTCATTCATGCATCACCTTATATTTTATCTCATCATAATCGTACATCAGCTGCCATCAATGCAATGATTGCTTCCCTTCAACTCTCCTCTCTATTCTATTTTCAAGCGAGCCGCTTTATTCCGTCATATTTCTTCATTTTTGATGCTCCTCGTAAACTTGCCTGCTATCCGCGGCTTTCCTCGGTAGTGTTTTCTTCATTTTACCCTGGATCATTATTTTTAGGAGGATGTTGCGTCGCTTAACGTGGCCAATAAGTTTATCTCTCCTATTCATGATGAGTGAAAGCTTTTGTACTCTTCCTCAATTTCATAGCGGCATAGCGGCGCGTTTCACCACACCGTGGAGTAATACCCACTGAAATGAATCGCGACGCTAAAAATGAAATTGAAGAGGTATTAGTCATCTTTCATTCATCATAAATATTCAGGCTAAGGCAGTTATACTTATTGTGTCATCTGCTTCGCCGGGTTTTAGTCGAGAATCTTTTCTCCCGAGCTCATCGCGTCTCTTCTTCATTACCGATTCTCTCCCTTAGTTCAGTCATCATCACTGTTCTGTTTTTCCTTTATTCTTAAGTATGTATTAGCTGGATTTCTCTTTGTATGTGTCTGTTGTTATTTGGTAGAGCTCAGAATAAAAACACTTGTTTCCATCTTGAAGAGATGGGATCTTGACCATCAATATCCAGGTCACTGCAGTTCTATAGTACCGCAATGCCACTTCTTCCAATCTTCTCCTTTCCGTTTCTCTTATAGTCCAAGCTGAGGTGCCATATGGTGATTTGCTCTGCACGTATGCTTTAAGAAATGGCTTCGTTATTTTCAAGTTTGTTTTAATGATAGTTAATATGCTCACGGGATCGAGTACCCACTTTTCTCGGGCTGCTCTGCTCACTACAGATTTTTATCAGACCCATCACACTGCTACATAGCCTTACTATTTGCTTTTTAATATATGCATCCATTATTCGTTTCATTGGGTGTATAAGACTACATTTGTATCTTATCACGAATCGTAAAATTGGAGGATTATAGAAAATCTAATTTTCATTTGTGTAAGTTATTAATTTGCCTTAAATGAAATTTGAACTCAAATAGTTACTACGCCAAGCATGCGATGATGATGCTTGGGGTATTATTTAAATCTGCATTTAGTGTAATTTCTAATGAAAGGGGCAGATGTCTGGCGTTAGTACGTACGGATTAAATTGATGTTGATTGAATTCAGTTGGTTGAACTCAAGTTAGAAGAGCGATGAGTGTATGGTGTCTCGTCGCAAGCTGACGCGGTGCGTCCAGGTATCCAACCGGAAGTCGGGAAATGCTCAACAAGGCATTCTGGTCCTTTCTCCTTCCAACTTCGATCGACCCAACGAGGCCGTCAAAAGGTTTCAATTGTCCCCACCATCCTCCCCCTACTTACCCTACTTCTCTCCCTTCCCCTCATTCTCTCGGAACTTCCTCGCTTCCTCCTGTAAGCGTAACTTTCATGCTTTCTAAAGAAGACCGCAAGCTTTAAAGAAAATTCATCCCGTTTGCATAACAACCGTTCTCCGGTGAATGATTGTCATTCCTCTCGTCTAGTGTTCCTGTGGTGGGTTGAGACCGTGGTTGTGGTACTTTGATGGGATGGCTATCATTTTAAAGTTTTCCATTCGAAGAAGCAATCGATATGAATGATTTACGCTGCCCACTGAAGCGCTTAATAAGCTTTCGCGCCTTCTTCATGTACACACAGTTCGTAGGACAATATTGCAATGAACTAAACGTTTTTTTTAGACGGTGCAGATTATTTATTTCATTTCATTGCCAATACGTTGCCTCTCCGAATTGCTTCTGATACAGTTAAATCATATTTTCCGACGATGAGCACTATTAGCCTCTCAAATTATCTCTGGTTCTTCCCTCATTCGTAGTCACAGGTCCCCAACAATCTCAAGGCGAGTCGAGCGAAGATCTGTGGAGAATATTTTTATTGACCAACATCCCTCTGCGATCACAGTCTAGAAATGCATTGAGCCCAACTATTCAACTCTGTGATAGCGGATTTAATTCCGTGTGCTTTCATAATCCAGTTACCAATTCTCCATTTTCATTGATTTCCGGTCATTCTATGCCATTAACCTCTGTGGTAGAATAGAATAGAATAGAATAGAATAGAAAATAGTCTTTATTGTTCTGGGAATTTAAGTCCCCTGGAACATAGAAAAGAAATAAATACATGCCATAACGTAAAAGATTACAAAAAACTAAGCAATTTTACATAGGTGGTGGTAGGTACTTACCAGGGTATTACGAAGAATTGATACACTGTCGGCGTAGAATTTATGTGCACTGGAGTTGGGGAACGAATAAAAAGAACGAGAAGACCTACAGAAAAACTAATCACACCATGGTTTTTCTCTTTTAATTCAGCGTTGTCTTATGATAAATTTATATTTTAAAGGAATATTTATATTTTTTTACCATGAGCGTCATGTAGAAAAGTATGGGTTTTTGACGGTGTGTGAGCAAAGTGGCGACTTTGATAATTCGTAACTCAAACGTAAGTGCTTCTATTATAACCATAGTTCAGTAAATGGTAGATAAACATGTTTGCTATACCTTTTGTTAGTTTTAGATTTTTATTCTTAACAGGATAAAGGTTGTTTTTAATGTAGCAAAATGCTCGCATTTCAAAACTGGAGTGTCGTTCTATTCTGTTCTTGGTCGCGTTGTAATCCGCATGTCTCGAACGTTTCGAAATTGTAATTGTTCAATATTTCAATAAATTTGTTTAATTCATATCAAGTGGTTTTATACTGATTGAAGTGAGAAGTTCCGTTTGGCGAATCGCCTCGGCAAAGCGGTGCAGTGTTGTAGCACACTGTAGAATATGACATTTGGGAAGGTGAGGAATTTCTGGCTTTTAAAACGATTGATTTTTTAAATTATTGCTAAAGTAGTTGAGAGGTTCATTACCTGGTCTGACTGTGTTCCCATGTGTTCCTCGTCGCTTTCTTAGTCGCCAGAGCTCCATAAATTAAAAACTGCTACGTTGCTTTCAAACGGTTCAGCCTGTCGCTAGTGTTGAAGCTTGCCTCTGATTGCACACAGGTCAGACTCTTGTAAACCATGGATCAAGCGATGAACTTTTGTGGCACGAAAAAATTGTAATTTTCTACTGAAGTGAGCACAATGTTATAAACGTGAATAATTTCTGTGAATCTCATGGTTATCCGTCCGCTGCTTTCAACTGCACGTATTCTTATTATTGGCGAGTGTGTGTATATACGATACAGTAAGTGCTCGGTATGCGTCGTTTCGATATACGTCTGATTCGATGTTACGCCCATGCTGACAAGGGTCGTCGGGAAATTTTTCCCTGTTTAATGCCAATAAAATAGACTATGTGCATATGCTTGAGTTTTTTGATAACTGAAACAATCATCCCGTCTGAAATTGCTATTTTTTCATGGAGAAAGGAAAAAAAAACGAATTTTGAAATGAACGCCTTGATTTATCGTGAGATCAAAGTGATCACGAATATCTGGATCCGTTTTACGTTGTTTCGACTTACGTCGCTCTTCTTCAACACACATCTCCGACGTAAATCGAGGACTGTATTGACTTTGAACTCTAATAGGAAGCATTCTTTTGTCTTCCATTAATTAAATTATTTATGCTGATCTTTCGAATTCGTTTAAGAGAGTGAGGGAAGCCACGTGGATTGATATCCCTTCCTCAATCGTATATGACCGTAATGGTAATACTAAAAAAATGAGAATGAATTCGAGATGGGGAATGGGAAAAGACACGGGGAAACTCTTAGGAGATCAAAAGTATGCTTTTTCTCTAGTATCGATTGTGAATACAATAGAAGGAAATGGGGTCATGCGGTAACCTATCTCTCTCGACCTCTCACCATTCACGACGGCTGTCGGCCATTCCGAGAAGTCATGACCATATGAATGCTCACCCAATGGATTGCGGGGGTATCTGAAAATAAGTAAATGATTGCATCATAGTTAAACGCCTCTCGTACTTACGAGCGCGTAACCAGCTGGAACCATCTTCTCATAGTTTTCAAATTAGTCCGTTGAAGAAGGCCTATTAAAGAGCTCAGTTAGGTGCATAATTATTCGGCGTTTCTTGGATATTTGGGGTGGCGACTAACAGCTAAGGTCATTTGCGCCATAGGGGATAGGTAAGGGAGGAAGAGTGGACAGAAACCCGGTGCCCTCTACAAGACACTCTAGTAGGGATCGGGTTTCCTCGGAAAAACGTCCTCCTCTGCAGGGATTTGAACCCTGGCCGTCCATATGGTTAGCCAGTACTCCAGCCACCACACCAACCCGATCCTTTCGGCGGTTCTTTCATCAATTTTCGTGTAAAGATGTGTTTTTATTTGTAATTTAGAGCAATTACCATGAAGTTGCGACAAATTAGGGAAATCTACATCTACATAATACCTAGCGAGCCGTCGCATGGGCTTGTGGCAGGGCAGGTCTTAGGACACCAGCCGTGTAAAGATTTAAGAGATAAGGTTTTGGGAGGTGAAATGGTGACGTGTTTTATGGAAGTGTATTTAGTGGAGCTCAGTTTTTATTGTGGTCGCTTATTCTGCGCGGTTTGGGAGCTGAACATCCACCAACTGAGAGTGGTCTAGCGTAACCCATCTCCCACAGTATGACTTCGCCAACTCAACTAGACTTCCAATTATCACGTTTATTTCGACTAAAAATCATTCCCTGTCATCATCAATTACCCTTATTTGGCAAGCATTCGTGTCTCGTGAGGCACTTACACATTCCCTTCAACAAGCTGACTTAAATTTCCTCAAAATGGAGTAGCTTCTCAAATATTATATCATCATCATCATCATCGTCATCATTGGTAGACTGCTGTTTAGCAGGTCCTCAGTAGCCTCTCCTCCAGATAACTCTGTCTTGTTCCTTCCTCTTCATCCCCGCGTCGCCTGTCTCCTCTTCTAAATCATCCGTCATTTTCTTTTTTCTTCTTCCTCGTTTACTCTTTCCTTACACCATCCCTTCTAATACCTCCCTTCATCAAACAATCTCTTCTTAATATATGTCCCAGCCAGTTTTGCTTCCTTGTTTTAATTGTCTTTATCAGTCCTCTGTCTTCCCCCACTCTGGTCTATACCTCTTAATTTCTCACTCTGTCTGCCCAACTATTATTCAACATTCTTCTTCACATCCACATCTCCAATGCCTCAATCCGTTTTATATCCTTCTTCAAAGCCGTCCATGTCTCACATCAATACAGTAAGATGCTCCAAACATAACTCTTTGCCAACCTTTTCCTAAGCCCAATATCCATTTTGTTACACCACAGCTTTTTCTTTTTGATAAAAGCGTCTCTTGAAATTGCAAATCTACCTTTAATCTTTTTGTCGTATTTCCAGTCCTGTGTAATTTCCGTCCCTGGATACTTATATCTAGTCACTTGTCCCAGTCTTTCCCCTCCCATGGTAACTTTTTTCTCCTCTTCTGTACCTACTTTTATCTATTTAGTTTTGTTTTTATTTATATACACAATACCATGTCGTCCGCAAACCAGATGCACACAATCTTCCTTCCTCCGATTGCAACCCCTTTAGCATTCAGCCAACATATCCGTACTATATCTTCGACGTATATATTAGAAAGGGTCGGGAAGGGGGGAGAAAAAATCCCTGTCTCACTCCCCTTCCAATGTCAAACAATTCTATTCTTATTTTGCTTCCAATTTTCATATCCACTTTCTGCCTCACATACAAGTTTCTAATCAATCTACGTCCTCTCCATTTTACACCTATCTCCAGCAAAATCTCCATAAGTTTCTCCCAATTCCCACAATCAAACGTCTTTTTCAGGTCGACGAAACACTTATAATGTACTCCCTTTTTCCAAATATCTCTCTCCAATACGCACAACTCCTTTTGCATCTTTCGTTCCCATTCCTTTGCTGAACCCGAACTGTTCTTCCGCTGTATTCTCTTCCATGGTTTTGTTCAACCTTTTGTTCAAATATAATATATATAATATAAAATTCGTACACAATTTAATTTCTCAGTGTAGTTACATCTTTACATCCAGCATTACATGCACCATACATTCCTTGTATCTTGCTGAAGCACCATTTTTAGCCGGCAATTTTTTAAATATTTTTCTACTCCTTCCAGTGTGTTTTAGATACATTCCAATCCACTGTCTAATACTTATAATTGTAGAAGCGTGGAGATACGCTTCCCAGATGGATAAAAAGGCTTATTGATGAACATTGAGCACGATCGTAGTTAGTACTTGGCCTTGTTCGCAAGCCCTTGGAGAATAGCACGAGTTGGGCTCTTTAACTGTGAGCACCGGAAGCTGCTCTCGGCGCGCATTCTTCGGATCGACGTCGCCAAACCCTATAGGGATCTGGATGCCCATCCCTCATGGCCAGATGTAAGCGTTTACTCATCGAGAAGGTACGGTATTTCCGTCGCTTGACCACCAACAGAGAGTAGTCAAGCGTAACTCGTCTCCCGCAGCTTGACTTCGCCAACACAACTTGACTGCAAATTATCATGTTTATTCCGCCTACAAATCATTTCCCCGTCATTATCAATCATTAATCACGCTTTTTTGGCAAGCATTCATGTCGCATGAGGCACTTACACATTCCCTTTCTCAAGTTGACTTATATTTCTGCAACAGATGACCCTTTGATTCTTCTTATATGGAAATATAAATGCTTAGTTCCTGGCTTTTTTCCTCCCATGATATTTGTTAGGTAATTACCTAATTCCTTGATATAAGTTTACTTATCTGAACAGTTGCATCAAGTTAAAAGTCATTTATGTATTAATAATCCGAATAAAACAGTCTGAAATAGTAACTAGACGTATTAAATATTAGTTAATATTTAAGTAATCAAATACATTAATTCAAAGGTACATCATTAGGCATCCATCCATCCTTATCTATGAATCTCCTAACGTAGCGACCTTTTTTTATATTTCGTGAGAGACCTATAAACTTTTATTAGTGCCGCGAGATTACCGCAACAACTAGGATGACAAACAGCACAAGACCATTGGTTAAAGCTAGACTATCATTCAATCCTTTCCTGGCAGTGTTAAGAACATTTTGCGAACTGCGACTGCTTTATCTACATCTACGTATTAATCTGCCAGCCACCTCAGGGGCGTTTGGCAGGGGGTGACTTATCACCAGCATGCACTACAGTGTAGAAATTAACTTTCGCGTACATGCTGCGATTAGGTAGATTAAGAAAAAATATTTGGAAAACATTTCTGTGAACCGAAAGGCTAAAAATATAATTTTTTCTTTGAATAATTAGAGATGGAAATAGCCGTCATGATACCTGGATAAATCCATTGTTCCATTATCAGCAGAGTTTATGAACCTTAATTTCACTGGTATGCTTGCCACTGCTAAAGGCTTGACTTTCACACATGCTTACGCATACGTATTTTAGTTTAATCGATTAACACGCTTTATGCGTAAATAGGTCCTTAGGACGTCTGATTAGAGTGGTGGTCTGTGTCCTGGCTTACAAGGCGGAGCGCTCGGGTTTGAGTTCAGCAGCTGAAGTAAATGTTTCAGTGGAAGTCCAAGTCTTCGAGGGCAGCGCAACAAATACAGTAATCCGTCCGTCGAATGTGACGTTAAATCTGGTGCTCTTACGGTCCTTTACTAAGAGTTTTACTTCTACTAAGACTTTTACTAAAGCTGGCGGACAGTCTTCAATCCTCTCTTCCTACCCTATGTTCCACTCCGTTTCCAATGTCTTTTTCCCGGTCTAAAGCGTTCATATGCGCCAAATAGACTGGAATGATAGTAATGATGATAAAACCTCCTCTGTTGTAGCTTGATGAGGTGGCTTCCCATCCCAAGGGCCCATTCAAATCCCAGCAGTGGCTAAGATCGTTCATTGCAATTCCGACGGCGTCTTGAGCGTATTTTGTTTTGGGTCTATGTCTTGGGTGTATTGAGTTTTCGGCTATCGTAAATCTTTTTTTTTAACATCTTGGACATGTATGTAGCGATTCTACATCTACATCAGCGTATTACCCCGCGAGCTACTGCATGGTCATGTGGCAGAGGGTGTTAGGACACCATCCGTGTAAAGGATAAGGTTTTGGGAGGTGAAATAGTGGACTGTACTATGGGTGTGTTTTGAGTGGATCTCAGTTTTTATTGTGGTCACTTATTGCGCGCGGGAAGAAAAAATTCTTCTACTTATCTGTTGGGCATTGTATCTCTCCTATTATATCGCTTCTGTTAGACCTAGAAGTAAATGCGGCGTCAAAATAGTATTCTCTGTGTCGCTATTAAACACACCTGTTCCCACTTTCTCAAGCAAACTAAACCTAGCGAGTAGCCTCACAGTCTCTAGGGGCTCCCACCTTAATCCCTCTTAATGCTGAGAAATTCTACATGTTCGCTCTTAGCAGTTTTTAGCATTGACAGCAAACACATTTTGAGAGGAAGGCATCAATACAGGTTTAGTGATAAATAATGCTTTACATTCCATTAGTCATGAAATAACATGCTAATATAGTTTAGATTGTCCCCAGTCTAAAATGATATGGTAGAGTATGGTCGCGAGTCGAGAATAAGAAATAAGAATAAGAAAATAAATAGAAAAGAATAAGAAAAGCATCAGCCGAACGAGTAGTTTCGTAGAAAAGCATATCAATGCAGCGACGACCGTAATATTCATCCGGTCGCAAGCCGAAATGTCTGTCGCCGAATAGGCTGGCGCCAAAACAGCGGCGCCCTACCGGCTGCACGGAAATGTCCTAGACCCTTACCTTTTATGAGGAATTCTGTTTATAGAACTTGGTAAATGCATATCAGGCAAGATCATGTCCGTTGTTGGTAAACTTTACTACCTACCCGAAATTACTGATCCTCTGTGCTTGAGAGCAGCGTTCCATGGATGCTTCCTTCCCATTCTGGAATACTGTTCGCCCATATGGTTCACTGCCTGTCCTACATCGCGAAAAATGTTTGATCGGCCCATAAATTTCTTTTCAGCCATTGTCCGTCTCCACGCTCCCGCTCTCACTTCTTGCTCGCGTGGTGGAATATCGCTGTTATCTATTACAAATAGTATATCGCATCCTACTCTCCACCAATAGATTTCGGACTTGAAGTTCTTGCACGATATTTTAAGTAGTTCCTTCCGATCCCCTGAGCTCATTTCATCCTTCTCACTACGTGTCCCATCTCGCATCACTCGAAACAAGACTCTTCTTCACACACCCCAATTCCTCCGATCAATTTCCTAAATATTTAAAACTTAAATATTTAAACAGTAATATGATTGTACAGTGAATGTTATTGGAGGAAGATGTAGACTATAAAAGCCATGGGTAAATGTGGTGAAAGAGACTATGGAGAGGAGGAATACATAGTAGGGATTCTTGAGAATAGAATAGGGTTTGTGAATCCCTATTCATTACTCCAAGTAGATGGAGTGATAAAGGTTTTTATGTGAAATTATTGAGGAAATTATTAAAATGGAACCAGTTTTCTGGGGATAACGGAAACAACTATTATCTTTCACTTTTACTGCCTAGAAATGGATTGGCGTGATGGGTGTGTGCGTATCTTTGTAAGGAAAAAGCTTCATCTTTGTGGTTGTAACAAATTACTAGCCAAATTTTTAACTGCTTTTTGTGATTTTTAAAACTTGTATTCTTCGAGCTGATTTGTAGGTTTTTGGACCGTACATATTCCACTGCCCCGTTTTTTGGCATATCGTTCCGTTTTCCCTCCTGCTCGTGATCAGTTATTAGAACCTTCTTAAATTCCTCGTATCGTCCTTCTTTTCTTATTTCGTCTTGAATTCCTATCCTCTTCTATTCCTATTCTATCCCATTATATTCCTATCCTATCCTATTCTTGCCCATTCTGTCTGTCTGACTTGAAAGTCATGGCATGAAGTCTGCTGACTTGAAAGTTGTTTGTTCATTTTCCTATATTTGTAAGGCTTTGTATTTTGTTTTGTTTTGTATTCCACTCCTCATCAAGGCATGTAAAAAATTCAATGTCCCAAGGGACTTTGTCCCAGGACAATAAAATTGTTTTCTATTCTATCCTATTCCGCTCTTCCTCAGTTTTCACCCCTCTATCATCCTCTTTAATATGCCCTCTCTTTTCAAAACATCCTCTACCCACCTCTTCTGCCTCCTCCGAACCTCCTCCAATAGCTTCCTTTCCTCTCCAAACCTATCCAATACCTCCTCGCTACCCAGATCACTCTCGCCATTCTTCTCCACACCCACATCTCAAACGTCTCTAGTCTACGTACATCCTCCCTTCGCAGTGACCAAGCAACGCCCAACACAGCGTCACGCCCTACATTAGGGTTTTCACCAAGCTTGTCTTTACTTCCCTAATCAGACCTCCCCTCATATATTCTCTCCTTTTTGAAACCTTTTCTTTAGCCACGGGGTTTCTACATCTTAAGTCCTTACCACTAAACCCATATTATTCTCCAAAATACTTCCTAGATACGTAAAATGCTCCATTTGCTCTATTTTGTGCCCTTTCACCCTTGACCATGTTCAGACCCATCGTCTTGCTTCTAGAGAATCTCATCTTTTTTGTCTTCTTACGGTTCATCTTCATCCCGTATCTATCGCACTGCACCTCGAATGCATTTTTCATTGAATGACTGAAACACCAAAGCTTGATCATCTGAAATCTATATGACTTTATAGGATCCCCTCCTAGGTCTTACCTTTACCCCTACCTCTGTCTCTCTCCATGCCTGCCTTACCACTTCCTCTGAATACACGTTTAAAAGTCAGCGGCGATTATGGGCACCCCTGCCGCTCTCCCCGTCCTATTGCGGTCCATCCCGATTCTCTATCGGCTACTCTAACCTGCACCCCCTGATTTACACAATGATGCCGGATGAGACGTCGGTCCCTGTAATCGATTCCTATATTCTTCAGCACTTCCATTACTTTCTCACAGTCCACCCTATCAAACGCTTTCTCGAAATATAAAAAGCAAGCAAAACGTCCTTCCCATATTCTAGAATTATTTCTACTAGCGTGCCGCGTTCCTCCCCTCTCCTAAATCCAAACTGGTCGTCGCCCAGGTATTTGCCAGACTTGCTTTCAAGCCTTCTATTTATAATTCTAAGGATTACTTTAGCTTCATCATATATTAAGCTTATAGTCCTCGCAAGTATTTGCCTTGCACTAATTCGGTATCGGAATTATTGTTGCCTTCATGAAGTCATGCGGCCATTCTTCACCCTCATCAATCATATGAATTAGTGCAAAACGTGTCCCTCCTACGTTTTGCCTCATACTCATTAGAAATTCTGCAGGTATGTTATATATTCCCTACGCCTTATTCATCTACATCTACATGTACTTAATACCCTGCGAGCCACCACGAGGGAGTGTGGCAGGGGGTGAAGATCACCAAACATGTACTATTGACATGCAACTAGAATATTTAATGGAGACATGCTAGATAATAGGGTCACAAGCAGCTAGATGGTTAGTATATACATAGTAGGAAAGGGATTATTAGTTGATATTACATGCATCATTCACTACAGACTACTCTAACTATATTTCACCTACCTATCCCTTTGCTACGCTGCCTATTGTTCTCTCTTATGGTACGCGGGAAAAATGACATTTTAAATCTATCGGTACGACAATCTATCTCTCTAACCTTGTTAATTTGACCATACTCATAATATGCAGGGGTTCTTAATATATATCTAACGTCATCTGTGAACAAATCGGTTTCAAATTTACTTAAAAGGTTTAACCTTAATTTTAACCTGCGTTCTGATAGTAATTCCCATCCTAGTTTTTCTATTAAACTCGTAAAACTTACAGAATTATCATAACGGCCTTTGCGCACGCCCTAATTCTTTTATCAAACCTTCCTCGTACAGATCCCATAAACTAGCGGCATATTCTAAATGAGGCCTGACAAGTGTAAAATAGCTTCTCTCTCGTACTCTCTCATCGCATTTGCCTAGAACCCTTTTTACGAATACTAATCTACGGTTTGCTACACTAGTTATTTCCCTGATGAGATTCCACCATGACATGTCTTCAGTGATGGTGACGCCTAAGTATTTAATAGATTCTACGTTAGATATTTTCTTTTCTTTGATGCTATAATTATTCCGGGGAAAGCCATTCTTTTCCCAAAAGCTCACTATTGCGCATTTCTTGAAATTTAATTCTAGCTGCCAACTATCGCAGCAATCATCAATCGCATCTAAATCCTTAGCTAAAGACTGACTGTCCTCTTCATTTCTAATTTCCTTACACACTACTGCATCATCGGAAAAAAACGGAACTTGCTATTTTTTACTACTGTATTCAAGGCATTTACGTAGAGAAGAAATAAAATTGGGTCTATCACGCTTCCTTTTCATATATCGTTGTGCTCGTTCTATTTCACTGATATATTTGCCAAAAAATGGTAGCCGTTCTCCATGGGATATGGTTGTGCTCTCCAGAGATACTATTAAAAATGATAAAGTTCTGCCGTGCGAGTCCCTTCAGAAATGTGACGGTGTTTTATTCGCATGCTTTTTCAGTTATTTAAAATAGTGGTAGTGCTTAATATAATGGTTTTTCGTTCCTTCCCTTGATTGTGGAATATTTCTAAAATATTTCCTTCATATAAAGGTGATGTTGCTTTGCCTGCATCCTTGAGGGAGAAAATTGAATACATATTATATGCCAACAAAGAAACTAAAAAATGTAATATATATGAATAAATTGTTAGTAAAATGAAAAGAAGGAGACCTCAAAATCTGTAAACTCGTTCCGTTTTGTGAGTGGGCGCCGTTGGAGCGAACTCTACGAGTGGAACGAAGCTGCCCATCGCCAATGCAGAGAGAACGATTCCAGTGGGGCGGGGGAAGAGGGAGTGCGCGCCCGCTCCGCCGCCACAGCAGCATCCCCACTCCCGCGGCCGGCGTCATTCGCATCTCCGCACCGAGCGTATGACTGGCACGCCGTCGATGCATCACCGTGTGTGTGTGTACCCACGCATCACGAGACCTCCATGGGAAAGGCTGTGATCATCTTCCCCGTGCTGGCTTCCTCCCTCTTCGCTGACGCCTCCATTGAAAGATTCCTACCGGCGTGACTAAGCAGCCATAAACATTTGGAACTCTGAACGGAAAAATTTGATGCGCGAAATAAGCAACATGCAGAAGTAAGGAAAGCTGCTCGCTTCGCTGAAAATAGCTTCGAGCGAATTTCGGGTGTAACACATTCATTGTAAGGACTTAGTTAGCTTGGTTGGGGGCCGCTATAGACTCGGAGGCTACACGCTAGACTTAGAGTACTTGAAAGATTCCGATCACGCAAATTCAAGGATAACACTGAGCCAATGATATTACCCCGCTATCTATCTCCAGGACTGACGGATGTGACAATATGAGAGATATGCCAAACCAATCGGCGCAAGTATTTCTTCGTCGGACGCACCATTAGTTACTCCATTAAAAACGTAGGTGAACATGGAGACTTTTCGCAAACACACCACTTTTCGTCCTATCCATCTTCTAACTCCTTTCACCTCCCTTCTTGTTGGTTGCCAAGTACATTTCCCGCTTGAGGGTGTCTTCATAATTTTTTGCGTCTACATTATTTCAAAAACTGTTTACGATGATTAATAAATGGATCGGAAAAAAAATTAAGTTACATGCTAGTGTCGATGGTGCATGGGGCCGTGGACTGTTTGAATAAATGTAAAATTTAAACAATGCACTGGTGTGACGCAAAGATGCATGTCAAGGATGCTCAGGCCTCTGCTTCCTTTAAAAGAAAAGAGCAATTTTGGCGTCTCATTTGAGGTTTTTGCTGCTATTTTAGCCTCGTAGAAAGATCACAACAGCTCATGCAATTGTCAAGGCATTTCTCTCCCTTTTTTGCCGAACGAGATGGAATGGTTACCTAAATCTACTATGATGGGCTCCCTAGATTGGCAAAAAAATCTCCAAGTGCATAATTACTCTAATTACACATTTGATATACTTATCTTTAATAGCAGTAGAAATTTAATGGCAGTTTATGTAGGAGAATGTGTTTTGTCTGCTGGAGGAAAACAAATCGGCGATATTTTTTGTTTTGGCGCAAAGGATGACGTTATTTGCGGGAGAAACGTTTATTGTGAAGACGGTCGTGGGTACGGGAAGAAAACAGAGGTCACGGAATGCCTGCGCAGTTAGCGTGTGGCTGGATTGGGACTTGCTGGAAGTGATGAGTCAATGGATGAGGCATCTTCGCGGGAATCAGGAAATGACGCACAGATTTGGTTGGCCAGCAGCAAGCGCTTCGAGCATTCTTTCTCATGACCATCCTCCGTATAATTATGAATAATAATGCCAGAGCTTGGAGGTAAAAATTACGACGGGTTTATGAAGGTTTCTACCGCTGTCCACGCCTTTAACCTATAATGCTGAACTACGAGACCTTAACAGATCCTGAAAAATCTATCAAACTTTTATCTTAGGCCAAATTCAGCTATACTAAAACGTAACCTTGGCGTAGCCTTACCTTGAATACTTCTAATGAAGGAATGTGGAGGCGAAAAATTGTTTTCCTCTAAAATTGTTTCTTCTTGCTTCTGATGAAGAGTATGAGAAGAGTTCATCATTGTGATGAGGTGAAGTTCTACCAATTCGAGGTAGTTTTGTAACATAGTGAACATTTGGGAAATATTTTTTATTCGCTCTTAGTGTTTCACCCGCCTTTAGTCGCAACTCTACTAAGTCTATTGAATATGGGCGACAAATTCTTCCCTGTTATGTGATAAGGAATTGACTTTCACTTGGAATAGCAGCTGAGAATTTCGTGATTTATTCTTGATTATACTGCAAAATATTCGAACTCAACTATCTAAAATTAAGGGATAAGAGGCTCTTAGAATGATTGTATTGGTGTAAGTTTTTGCCATCGTAATTTATTCGCAATTTTATGCAATAAAACTAAATATATTCATTTCAAATAAACATCCCGTGTATTTAAACTATATTTGCGCATGACCTTTTTTTGTTATGGCCGTACTCACCTGGAGTACATCATTTGTTGGCGATATTAATAAATTGACTCTACAATTTAAGTTTAAGACATATTTGTCATTTTTTACATTTCCATGCAATTGAAGGGTTAGCGAGGACTCACGGCTTGATTAGGAAACAAGGGCTTATTTTCAATCCTTTCAGTCCTAACCTTGTGGAAGACCATTATTGAGTAAAAAATAACAATACCAACTATGTTTAAATCAACAGAGTTTTTTATTGGCACAACTAATTTAAACGCTACTGCATCATATTCAGGTGCTTTGAAACTAGTTTTACCAATAAAAAACTGTGGATTTAAACATAGTTGTTTTGTCATTATTTATTCAAGTTTTTGTTTGTTCACAATTAACTTAAGTGCTCAATCCAAATTTTTTAAATCTCATTCTTAAATATGGCGAATCGAAACTATTTGTGCATAATGTGATTTCGTGTTACAGGATGCTGTTTAAATCTGTTTGCAAACCTTGACAGAGCTGGTTAATGGCCGACGGTTGTTGTCTTGTCTTTCGTGTTGATGATGCCAGCATATCTCAGTTAAAACCTGCGCTTCATTTTTTAAACCTATTCAACTATTTTGACTCACCGATAAGGCTTGTTAAAAATACATAAATATTTTATTTTCAGCGTTACACGTTTTTTTTCAACTTTTGAACGTTGTAAGTCCGGCATGTTTTCCAAAAATTCATTACATCTAAATAGAAAGGTATTTTTCTTCTATTAGTGCCATATAAGAAACGAAAACTGAGCCACTGTGTGATCTACATCTACATCCTACCCTGCGAGCCGCTGCATGGGCGTGTCGCAGGGGGTGTTAAGACACCAGCTGGGTGTATTAGGACGCCATATGTGCTTGTGGTAGGGGGTGTTAGGACATCAGCCGTGTGAAGATGTAAGGGATAAGGTTTTAGGAGGTGAAATGGCGACATGAATTACGGGGCTGTAATTAGTGAAACTCAGGTTCTATTATGCACTGGGAAACAGGATCAAACGTTAACAGTATCATTTTCCAAATGGAGCCAGTTCAAGCTAAAAATAATGTAAAACATATTTGTACATGTATTTAAATTAGTCGGGGTTAGTTGAGTTGGATGTTTTCCCTAGTGGGTGGGGTTATTGCACATGCAAAATAAATGAGACAATAAAAAACAAAGCACACATGTAGGAATATGTGTGTTACATTCCTTCTATTTTAAATCGAGTCATAGTGGTATCTCGACAGCAAGTAGATTCTCAACAAAAGCAGGCAATAATTGGGTAGCTGTGGAATCCATTTAATTTTAATCCGAGAAGTCATCCCGTTACATACTCCTACTACACGATATCTCGTTGTGAGGCTTTGGTCGGCACGTTACGGATGACCAAGTTCACATCCTTTGGTGAAATTATTTTAGTTTTGCAAATCTTATGATTGTTTAAAAATTCATTTCTAGTTTATGCCTTGAACTTTGAATAAAGACAATATGCGTGAAAGTCGGCACGACGTGTAAATCACGGAAATCGGTCGTATTTTTTCATTCCTCATTTCATTTAACAATGCTCTTCTAAATATTAAAAAAATATTTGTATCTTTCATCAAAAAAATGTCTCAAAATTTCTCTGCGGTAAATTTTTTTCATAATTTCCGTTTCGTAAATTGCCAGATAGCCTCTCATATAATATTATAGTCACTAAGCCAGGAATTAAAATACACTTTTTACAGGTTCACTAGATGACATCTAGTAAACCTATACAAAGTGTATTTTAATTTCCGTTAAGTATGGAGAGGTTTCACAAAGTTCAACCTGCACTTATTAGTTACACTAATCCGGGGTTCCTAAAAGACTGTAACTATACTGAGAAACCTAATATCCAACCATCCCATATTCTTCACCATTGTATATAGCATAAAATCGGAAGATACTTTGAAGAAATAGTCAAATGGAGGTGCTACTTTGCTCTGGTTAGGCCACATCTCTAATACTCCGCAGGCATTTTGGACTCTGGTCATAAAGATTTAACAAAAAAATTAATAAAATACTAAGAAAAGCTACACGCTTCGTTGAAAACTGCTACGAGTGAACATATAGTGTTTCACAATTTTAATTGGATTAAGGTAGGAGCCCCTAGAGACTCGGAGGCTACACGCTAGGGTTAGCTTGCTTAAGAAATCCAGAACGTGTGTTACAGAGCGATACTGAAAATATTATCATGACGCCTCACTACATCTCTAGATCTCACAGAAGTGAGAAAATAGGAGTGATACATTGCGAGAAAATAAGAGTGATATATTGCCGAACAGATAGGTACAAAATCTCGTTCTTTCGACGCACAATAAGCGACCACAATATAACTGAGCTCCATCCCAAACACACCCATAACACAGTTCACTATTTCACCTCCCAAAACCTTAATCCATACATCTTTAAACGGTTGGTTTCCTAACACCCCCTGCCACATGCCCATGTGACGGCTCCTAGGGTGGTATGTAGTTGTAGGTGTAGATTGTTCCTCCGGTTTGAGATGCGAGAGCTGTCTCTGCGTACAGTTATTTTCCCTCATGAAAACTCTAGTTATTGCCTTTGCATGTCCAAGTCTCTGAAATGGAATGTTTGCATTTTGACCGACTTTATTCTTAAAGCCACTTCACTCGCAGCTGAATCTGTATCCCTCGAAGGTAGATTTGGTACGATTCTGTAAATAGACCTTACACGGAAAAAAATAATCTTCTGATATAATATCAGGTAGCTATTTTCGTCTCGTGATAGAAATGAAAATATCCTGAAGGCCGCTTTCGGAGAATGTGTACGATATGACGTGCGTGAGACTCCGATGTTGCGTACATACTTTTTCCCGGAGGCATGTCGGCATTCATTTATCCACTGATTGTGAGTCTTCTGAGTGATTTCAGTCAGAGGCCTTGAATGCCAATTTCATGAATTCTTTCTGGGAGATCTTAAGTTGTTTGCTGCGGATAAGGCTCAAGCTGCCTCAGCTTGAGGTATGGGAGCTTATTTTGTTTTGTAATTTCCAGAAGATTATCACGAGCTCTGGATTGGCTAATAGTTTTTTAAATTAAATTTTTTAGCTTGTGGTGCTCCACGAGTTTTTCGACACTTTATAACAAATTATGACTTTCCGTAAGCGGAGAGATGACGGAGTGATCGGCCCTTGATGTCTACGGTAACCAAATCCTTGACCTTCGCGTTCGCGATTCCCAGCTTCCCTTCTAGTACCGACTGACGGTCCAAGATTCCCCACATTTTCTTTTATTTCTCTCATATTTTTTCTCCTTTAAGTCCGTTTTCAAAACGCTGTTTGTCTCAGAATGTGCAACAAGTTTGACCCTTCTGCTTCGAAAAATTTTCATTCAATATGTTTTCTACCCAACTTTTCTTTATTCTTTGTTTCCATACAATACTGTTGAATAAGCGAAAAACTGGTGATAGAATAGAATACTTTTAGAAAATGAAATGGCAACCATGTGAAGCTATCACTACATATTGATGAGTAACCAGCAAATAAATGCGGTCATTGATGATAAAATCGCTTTTTCAATAGAAATGTTACTACGATTCCATCGTCTAGCTGAAAAAGTATTCATAAAAAGTGTGTTTTTCGAGTCATCTGCTTCTCTAGTGCCATGTTTTCATTTCCTATAGCTGAAACATACATCAGTGAAAGCATCGCATTTTGAACGTCACACGATTTCCCAAAAACGCAGTGAAATTCTAGCAGCCTTGAATGTTTCCAGTTTTCCGAGAGACGTTAGCTTCCGTCTCGGAGTTATCTACTTCTTAATTAATTTCAGTTTCAGTGAAATAAGGCAAGCATTGGAATCTCATCCGAATTACTATTTGTCAGAAGACACTAAAGAATCCTGAAATCTCTCCTTCCAGTAAATCAATCGTCTTCTACTGTTTGGATGCATCTCTTGGCTCGGCAGCGATCGGAAGCGGCATAACGCTTTCTTCTTATCAATAGCTGTTATGTGTCCGAGTCCATAGAGTTGAGCAACAGCCATGTCCAATCTCCCAATCCCAATGTTCTAACTCCCAATCTCCGTGTTATAAAGGAATTGATCTTAGGCATAAAGTTATGGTCTGATATTGAAATATAAGAATTGAAATAAGAAGATAATTTTAATGCACCTCTCTAAGTTAAAAAGGGCCCGTGAAGCCCAAACAACTAACATAGTTATACTAAGGCCACATTTATTATTATTGGTAAACTATACTTGTTATGACAGATTCGGTTGAGCATGAAAGCTCTGCAAAGCTATTCTACGAACGTACTTTCCTCCGAGCTTTAGCGCAGCATACTTCTCACTTCCTCGTTCCTTCTTAATGTAAGCATTCCCAACTTGCCATTTCCTCTATTGTGCCTACTCCATGAATTTACACTGGTACCTTCTGACTTCCTCCATCATCGCCTTTTCCCATGTTTACTGCACCCAGATTGCCATTTCTGCTCCTTTCTTCTGAGCCTATTTTTTCCATTCTTCTCCCAACCTACTCCTCAAGCGCCTCCTACCTAAATTCAACCCCTCTCCTTTAAATCCGATTGTTACTTATATGTAGTCACAAATTCTGTATTAATTCTTGACATGTCTCTCTGTCACCTTTGTTCGCGGTGTGTTCGACTATTTCTCTCCATTATGTGGATTACTCTTTCAAAGACGCACTATCCCCGTATCTAGTTCCTTTTACTATTCCTGGACCAGAGATATACTCGTATATTGCGCAGTTCTTTTCCACGTCTAATAGCGTAGTCTTGTTATCTGTAACATAGCGCTCTTCTACGAACTCCTTCCACCTATCCGAAGTCTCTTCCGGTAGAATTGGTGAGTTTCATCTCTTACTTTTGAAATAGCATATCATTTTCCTTGTCTTACTCCTTGATAAATTTTGCGCTTCCGCATAAATCAAACAAACTCTCCCTATCTGTGGTCGCGTTGTATTTTTCTTTTAACCATACTTCCTTTGCTCTTTAAGTTCCTCTCTTAAATTGATTGTTTATCTCCTTAAACTCCTGCCTAAATTCTCATTCGCATCTTTATATTTGCTTATCTCTTCATTCTTTCAAAAAATCGTCCCTCTGCAATCCACAGCTACTTAATGATCCATGCGTTCAATGCTCGTATAGTTTTCTCTGCCGCTCTCCTTCCCCGGCTTGTACGTTTTCCACCTCACCGAAGAGACTGGAGTATGTATCTAATGAATGGGGCCGACGATTTGAAGAGGGTGATAGACTGGAGAAAGTTGGGGAAGCGCGGTCGATAAATGGAGGCAACCGTAGTGTTGGACGACATAAGTTGAAACAGAAAGTTAGAGAAAACCATGAGAGATACTTGATGCATGACAGATTGCTATTTTTCTTACTGGGATGGTTTTGGGATTCCTGAGCTAGGGGTTGAAGTGTAAGGTAGAACTTAAGGTATACAATCTATTTAATTTATGGCTAGAACTTTAAAAAAAGATATACATCCTTACATGATTGATTGCTTATGCCGGGAGCGACCGACAGATAAATATTTTTCATCATTGACGATCGGTGAGTAGGTTTAAAAATAATAATAAGTCTTTATTTGCTCTGGGATGATAACTTCCATGGAGTATACATTTGTAGTTTACCAGCAGTAAATATATGTAAAAATACATAGTTTTTAGTGAGTACATGATAGTTTACGGTGAATACATGTGCAGGCATTTTGAACCCACTGTAATAACAGAGTTCACTATGTATCTATAGTCAATGTGCGGAAGCAGTAGAACTTGTACAGTTTTGCTGTAGGACCAAAAAACAAGAAAAGAAAGGTCTCTAAAAAATATGTTCTTACAATAAAACTTCACATGGAACATGGATGTCCACATGGTAATGAAGTAATGGTGGATAGAAATCCCGCGTCGGCATTAGCCTACTTTTAAGGAAATATTCAAAGGGGTCACAAGTAAACTTCCCATCAGATGGAAGGAAATTTGCACTAGGAACTGCCCTCTGCTAAGCACCAAGTTTGGAATCGGGATACCAATGAAAAAATATCCGCCACTGCCGGGATACGAATCTAGTCTTCGGGGTGGGTAGCATATAGCTTGAAAAGTACTCTAGCTACCATATCAATTACATCTCCGATGATAAATACGAATCCTGTGATGCATTTTCAATTGTTTTCATAAAATCTTCGAAACTGTCATTGGTAATCATTCTAATCGTAGAATTCGTTGGAATTAGCAATCGTGCAGTCGTTTTACGTGAAAATATGAGCCCGTCGGATGATTGCTTTCTTTCGTGATTTTCCACCAATGTGGAAGGAATCATTACTATTGTCGTTTCCATTGCGGTAACGGTCTCAATACGACATTCATATGTTTCCAGCTTTTATTAGGTACACTTTCCATGTCAATACTTTTCATAATTGGAAAATATTCCATACAAATGGTCAACTTATTGATGTTTATTAATACTATTTAGTGTATAATGTATCCAATATAATGAAGTTCGTATTGTGTTGCTGGCGCTGATGTAGTTCGCATTTGAGCTGTTTACAGATCAGTTTTCTCGATCATTGTTTACTTTTTACGTAACTCCTCCGGATGCTCTTTTCGGTTACCAGACAAAACTATAATGGTCACTATTTTTATGTTGGTGGAGTTTACCGGTAGACTATTTTTATGTACTATCTTGATCATTTCCTACTTTAAGCAGAACATATTCTTTGGGTAATGATATTTTTCCGTTTTTCGGGAAAAATGAAAATTGTATGGAGTAAAATCTAATGCAATTAGTTTTTATTTCGCGGTGCCTAACTTAGTGTATAGCTGCGGATAATACTCTTTTTCCTGCTTTATAGAAACTTGCGACGGACATAGGATGCGTGAAATGCCAGAGTTTCGAGTATTTCTGCGTTCGGGAAACGGGAACGTAATGCCTGACTTTTATCGGTTGAGACACTTTTTGTATCTTGTGAGCACTATCGCATCAAACTTATCAATCTCCGTCAAAATAACAAAATTCTGCGGTGGAAATGGAGGTCTGAAATGGCGTGGAGGAAGTTTCGGCAAGTTTGCTCACCCGGGCTGGTTTAAAGAAAACAAGGAATGCCGCCGAAAGGCCGTTGCCTTATATTTTAGGTTACATCTATATTCGAATTCAGATTATGACCTCTGCTCGCTACAGTGAATTTTAAAAATTTTTATTTTGGAAACAACAGCTTTCCTCTCTCAGAAGGCAGAATGCCCGACGGCCTCAATACTTTCTCACGATTTCACTGTGGCCCCCAAAACACCTGGGACGGCGTAGTAGTTGGTCCGTTGACAGCGCATTCCGAACCGTTGCTGGATACCTTGTCACGGTCTTGATCTGCGAATTCCTTTTTGCGGCCATAGAAATTTTGCTGAGTTGGGGAGCCTGAAAATAAAGTTTCCACAAGATGTGGACTAGTAGACTGTTGTAGAAAGCGAGTGCTTTGTTGAGTAATTTGGTGACTACATTACTTCCGGCTGACAGTCATATTCCTACTGCATTCATTCGTAAGCGTAGCAACATTGTAATGTTATGAGTAACTCTGATCGTGAATTAGCCTGCGACCCTGCATTTTATTCATCAGAATCTTTAACTAAAGTTTATCTTGAAAGCAGTGAAAAATAATCTAAATAAGAATGTACTAATTTCTAATTCTTGGTTAACCTCCTTAAGAACTATCACCCCTCTGTAGTCAATGGAGCATTTGCACTTTTTTGGAAAGTAATCTAAAAAAAATTCTACCATTCAATTTAATGTAATTCGGAATATTAGATTTTTGCGGTAATTTTTATACGAGATATCAATACATAAAATCTGAAGATTTAATATTGCGCTGAAACACGATCTGCCATGTTCCCGGGCTTGTGACGTCATCTCCCAGATCCTTGCCTTCAAACTGCTTCCTGGTTGTGCTGTGTTCGAGTGGCCACGAATAGTTATTTTTCTTGGAGCGTTCATCTGGTTCATCCGTTGAAATAATCTTGTTAAATTCAATATTATGGAGGGCCAAACTTCGAGTAACGGAATTCCTGCCAAAAAGGCTTGGAACGAATATTGTTTCGTTCCTAAGTGTACTAGTACACAATTATCTACGTCGGAGATTTTTTTTCTTTACTTAAATTGTTTGATAACTTACCTAGGGAAGTCTTTGCCCATCTATTAAAACTGAGTCATCATTAGTTAACCAGTTTTTTGACCTTGTAGCATTCATAAAATTACATGTTTAATTCATTTATCTGTACTCTGTACTCCCTCACATGTGTTTTAACATTTCTAAAAACATATATGTACTAATAATTTGCACCAGTTGGGCATAGTGATCTGAGATAAGGAAGGGGAGCATTATTTTTGTGTGTTGACTTCTATTGATATTAGTTAGTAGGTAGTCTAGGCTTGTCCTAGAAAAGCCGGAGACTAGTGGGTTGACAATGGTACTTCAGATGAAAGCCAAATGAATTGAGCATATCAAGTCTGTCTGTCACTTGATCCTCACTCAGAAAATTTAGGTTAAACTAACCCCCTATGCATATTAGAAAATTGAAACCTTGATTCCTAACAAAAGAATATAAGGTGCTCTCTACAGTAATGACAAACTGTTCAGGGTCACTCAGTAGGTATATCTTATCATTTACAAAAATTATTGAATTTACATCACAGGGATGGCCATTTTGAGGAACATTAGTAGAATTTTATGATACTAGTTTAAATTCCACATCTACAGTCTCTATCTTAATATGAACTTTACCTGGAGGATACATAAGTCCTGCTGTCTAGACTAAATATTAATGCAAACCATTGGCACACTAATTTAAAAAAATTAGTTCCATAGCTGTCAGTGAAGTTACAGGAAGTACTCTAACCTAACCTAGACATATTGAAACCCCAACATACTATGTAAAAAAACAAATAGAATTCTAGGAATGTTAATTTCAATACATGGTAAATTGAATCAACAAAATACAGAAGGGCAGATCAGTAAAACTCCAAGAAACCTCTAATACAACTCATACCAAGCAAACCTCTAATGCAACTCATTGCCAAGGAAAGCATATTCTCTGCCATGTCAGAACAGTAGGCCAAGATGGATGGAAGCACACATTATGCCATCCATGACAAAATACATCAACACACTGAGTGCGGATGATGCAACGTGTGTCATGAATGTGACCTTCTCAGGGATGGATGTTGTACCATGTGAGTCATGCATAACTTCATAAAACAAAGAAAAAAAATAATTCCCCCCGGGAAAGAATTTCAACAACAGCACCCGCACTCGTGTTAAACTACTTCACTAGCATCAATGTTATTCGGGATGATAGGAAAATAGCATGTTTAGGGGTTTCAAGAGAGAAATCGGAACAAAAAATTACATCAGACATATATGGATGATGTTAAATGATTATTAGACCCATGTACCATCCTAGGTGTATCACTAGTTTCCTTGGCAGATATCAAAATGAGCAGGTAAAAGAAAAGGTATATTCGGACAACCGTTCAACCTTTGGAATAAAAAGAGTTTTCGTTTCATTAAGTGGTATTCATTTATACTCCTAATTTTACTACGATAATTTTACTCCTCGCAGCTCCGGCCCAGCATAATCCGCATTAGCGCTCAGGAAATGCCCTACCATTATGGCATCAACTGTCGGGAGATAATTCGAACATGCCTAGACAAAACCGAGTTCCATGGCAAAAACTTGATTTCCGCTTAAACGCAAGAAAGGTAGAAATAATTAATATTTTCTTCTGCCGAAACGGATACACAATGCTAACCACAGGTCTCAGCTACTCACAAATATGGGAGATGACGTCACGTAGCGAAGAGCCATTGACTGGGCGTTTCAGCCTGCACAATATCAATGCGAAAACAATGCATGATAAATACTAATAATTTAAATAACTAAGCAACTATTAATGCAAGCAACCGAGAGGTCGATATATAAAGATAGTATTTACCGAATCCAACAGATTTCGGCAGTATTCCAAAAAAATGCAAACACTCCATTGTCCGTGGTGTAAATATTTGAAGCTGTTGAAACGTAGAGAACTAGGGTAAAATCAGTTTATTCCATCATTATCACCATTGCGTAAGCTTATTGCACCGCCAGGACACCACTGGACGAAATCGTAATGCAGCGATAGCCTAATTGCGTTGGAAATCTCTGCGTGTGTTGAGTTTTTCATGCAATCTGTTCATTTTTTACGGCACTCTATTTAGATGGAGGTTCTCATAGATGTGGGGCGTAGGTTTTAATGAGAATGGTTCCTGCTGTGATATACGCTCTTCTTAATTCCCTCTTATCTGGGATGAGACAAAGAAATGAGAGAGGAAAAATTTTCTCGTTCGGGTACATTAAGCGCTGACTTCTGTAGCTTCTCCCTCACTACCCTCATTTCCGGAAGTCAGTAGATATGATTTTTATAATGTCTTGGAGGATACTTTCTCGGGCTAATACCCAAATATTTACCAAACACCAGAGATACCTCCTCTGAGGCGATAAAAGTTCATTTGACGTAGAGTTTTGGATTTATTAGGAGGCAGCTGATAATTGGTTCACGAAAATATATACATTGGTGTCGGAAGAGAGTCCTTGTCACACTTGACGCCGCGGTGTGTACCTGCTGGTAGTCACTCAGAATGGCACATTTTCTCGGGGGCGAGCATGCTATTGGAAGTCTTCATTGGGTCGCATCACAAAACGTTCAAACGTCGACATGGGGCCATTGGTTGCAACACACTACCACGTATTGATTGGTTGCTTAAGATCTTCACGTGAAATAGTCCATCAGATATTCTGCAATCTATTTCGCTCAAGTGTGACCCGTATAATTGAAACCCATTCCTTACCTCTCTCTCGTCTTATTGATGGTTTAATAATGCAAAATGGAAGAAAAAAACTACCGTTGGAGACATGCGATCCTTCAAAGTTTGCATAGAATACCGGAGTAGAAACTCTGCGCATGGTGTTCGACTGCTGCAAGGCATTTCAGTGCAGAGGAAAGTAGGTCAGAAGCAACATATTGCCTCCACTTTCCTTTTCTCGTGGGGGAGGTAAAGATTTTTTTACGGGGCTAAATAGATGACCAATTTGATCTAGGCCATTCAGAAAATATCGAATTTTTGTCTTATGCAAGCGTTGAATATAAACGGAAAATGATGGTTTAGATCGTATGTAGAGCTTTGTAATATAATCTAATAACAACTCTCAATAGTTTATTTATGGAATTACACCTATATTTGTGCTATTTTCCGCACTAAGTTTCTAACTCTCTCTTAGTGAGTTACTGGTAACACGGGTCGTTTGCATGAAAGTAATTCATGGACGCTTGCATTGAAATACCCATCCGCCTGGATCCGCACCAAGACGGGAAACCTGAAATCACTTTCTCTTTGTAAAATTAACTTTGATGGCGGCCTACATTCCAGATTAGATCGTTTGCGCTAATAACATTTTATAACTCACCGGAGAATTTGTCGTTCTTCCTTGATTTCAAGATCGAGTGGGCAATTCATTGCTCGAATATGTCCTGCATCGTCAAGGAGGCCATTATTACGGACCTTGTTAAATTGTGATATTCAAGCCATTAAACTTGATGCATGACTAAATGTTAACATTAAATGCATCATTTAATCATAGTTAACTTTTTATCAAGGTCAGCGTATACTGTCTCCTCTTAAACTCTGTTAAATAGGTTTTTTTATGAAACATAGAAGATTTATAATGGAATACCTTAATTTTACGCATTACAGTCGACAGAATGATAACATAGAACGAGTTTTATGGAATGGAGACAATGTTGCGGATTACATGCTACCAGGATAATTCAGTTAACTATACATTTAACAAGGAAGTAACTTAGTTGATCTTAGTGAACAATCAGCTGAGTTATGTTATTATTTATGAACATTTAACACTCAAAATCAGAATTTTTGCAAGGAAATTGTTGCAGGCTTTACTTTGTGGAAATGATCCATTATGGACCAAATAAAATGGCTTAGTTGACTTCACTTGATCTCAAGAGGAGTTAATAAAGTAATTTTATTTGGTCCTTGAGTATTTTTATACTTGGGAGAGTACTTTGACGAAATTAGTACCACTAAAAAATGCGCCACTGTGAATAACGACTACTATCATCGGGTTTACCCAATGAAGACTTACGCGTGTTGCCCAAAAAACGCATGTTTCACCCTTTTATTCAAATCTCCGGTCGTTGCATTTATAGTTTGTGTAATATATTCCCTGGCTGCTGATGAAACCAAGGGAACATTGTCGTCATAACAGGCTACGTGGAGAGAGCCCCGTCGAGAATGAATGCGTGATGCCACGCCGCTACGCTTCGATTCAAATGCAGCGCCTTCCCCGTGGACGAAAACGCTACGTAACACGACCCCATTCCTGGCCCCGTTTCGGCGCCTCGGAATCGCGGTCAAACGTGCAAGTAAACAAACGACTCGAGAGAGAAACACGCCGTTAGCGGTCAAAGGAAAGTCCGTAAATGTTCGGATTCAGTGGGTAATCCTCATAACATTGAACGCAGTTATCAAGGATGGTGTGCGTGAAAGTAATGAATTACGATGAATTTGTACATAACTAAGGTCTGTTGTTCTCCGGGGAGATGGAGAATATCAAGCACTTAGATATTAGAACCTGTAACCAGGTTTCAGGCTGCAGAGTTTTACAGCCGGAATCCGCTTTGTTTTGCCAAACCTGAATTGAAGATCTAATTTCGTTTCTTCTGTTCCCGAGTTATGAAGTAGCTGAGAAATTCAAAAGTTCAAGCCCCTCACTATGCAATTCTTTTCTAAGCCTGATGCACACCCATAATAAAGAAATAAACCATTTTATCAGTAGATTAACAAGTATGGTGGAATAGGTTCAATGGAGAGGAATGTATATAAGATTTATATAGCAGTATTTTGAACCTTGATATTTTATCAGATTTATTTACATCTGGGGTCTCATGAGGTCGATATAGAGCCCCAAGGGGTCGGTATTACTATGTCATTCAAAGGAATCAAGCCTGGCTCTAGGGTTTGGGTTAATAGATAAAGGTAATAAACGAATTAACTGTGTAATGAACGAGTAAATTATATTGCATTTTATGTTACACCTCGATATGTCATGTATCAGTTCAAGTGATTGTGTGACCAATTTCTAATTTGGTTGACTAATCTCCAACCGTCAATAAGCGCAACCCTCTCATTATGTCTATCAATCAAGTAGCTTAATAAAAGTCTAATTATAAAGTAACTAATTACCTAAAAAGATATTTGGTACAGCTAATATTAAAAATGAGAAATGTAGAATAATCAGTTTAATATAAAATTTATTTTGTTGGTCCCATAATAATAGCGCAGTCCTTAAGCAGAGGCGGTAGATAAAAAGTTGACAAATTCTTGAAGTGGTGGATAGACAAAAGTTCCTGGTTTACAGGATTATATTTGAATAATGGACTTTATTTATTTGTTCAAGCATAATTAATATTTAATTGAATATTATTTGTAACGTATATTGTCATGTGTACGTGTATTTCTTATATTTACTTTTCAATTTATTTATTCATTTATGTAATTTTCTGGATGTACAAATCCTGGCCCGCGTTCGTGGCCCAGATCCATTTCCGCTCGACCGTATCACACGCGGGTAAGGGGCATTCTGGGGTGGAAAACAAGAGAATCGCGGCGGGTGCGCTGCGCCACTTCTATCAGTGAGTGCATTTGCACTACATTCCTTGGGAGCCGGCGTGTACGGGCGGCTTGGCTTCGTTCAGGGCGGGGAGGGGGTTTACGGGAAAGGAGGGGAGGGGGCAGAGCAGGTGGGGAGGAGGATCCCAGCTCCGCCAATTCCCAGTGAGTCTGATCCTGCTACTGCTATGCGGTCGGGGGGTAATGGCGGGGGGGGGCAGCAGTACTACATTGGTCGTCCGCTGCTCCATCGATCCCTCTCCTTCGGTCGTGGTCGCGGCCCCTGCCTTGCCACGTGGTGCAGCTTCCTCCGGCCCCCTTCGCCTCATCAACAGGCCCCCCCGCCGCCCCTAGAATGTCCAGCGACCGTGTTCCATATAGATAAGCCTGCCCGCCGGCGGCAGTGCGAGAGTTGAAAGAAAATAGTGCCGTTCCATGGCACGAGAATGGGCGTCTAGATTCGAGCCGTGGAGTTTTTTTGCGAAAGCTAACCCACTCTCAGACGAAAGGGAAATTGTTAGCCCTGTCACTTCACCGACGCAGTTCAACTCGCGATGTTTACTGCCCATTTACGCTCCTGATTATGCCATTAGTTTCACAATCTTTAACGTGGTCATTTGGTTTCCAAGATTAATGCACTCAAGGGTTCTCTTTATTCAGGGGTTGATGGTAGGTGTTGATGTAGAAGCTTTTTGAAGTGGGTTGAAGTTGATTGAGGTTGTTTTGAGATTGGGTTCAGCGTACTTTTACATGTCCTCTTAGGGCGTAAAAATATGCCTCCTGAACAATGGTCAATATGTTCGTAATTTTTGATGATGAGTCCTAAAAATTTCATTCAAAGTGTGTGCTTTGGGTTTTGTGTGGAAAAAAAAGATGCCAGCACCGGACTGGCCTACATCTTTATTTTATCATTACCACTGTCGCTATATGTGAGATTTTTCCCTGGTACATTAATGCAATTTAACTGCGCATACTTCAGCAGGACCCACGTTTTTTAAAAATAAAATATAAACGCATAAAATTTAAAATATTTGAGTGACCTTGGAGAACTATTCTTACTCTATCGAATTCTAGGAAATTCCCGAAGAATTTCCAGACAACACATTTCTAGTAAGGAAGAATTTGGAAGAAAATTGAAATGGAAGGAAATTGTAATGGAAGAAAATTTAAAATTATATAAAATTCATTATATTTCAGGACGTCTAACTGTCAATATAACTTCATTACATGGATAATACTCGCAATAAAAACGTCGTAATACAATGGCAAAAATAAACAGAAAATTTACATATTTTCATTAAATGACTAATAATCTCAAAAAAATATCAGAAATACAGAATAACAATAATAAACAGTAGAATTTACAGAGGATCAGTTGGCCTTCATTACAATTGCAAGCAAGATCATATGCGTATATAGTATGAGCTTATGCTACATGGCCTAATTTTTTGCACTGCTAATATGTTTTTCTGAACGGTTATTCGTCGAATTGAGGAGTATGACTAATAATACATTCGTTACTGGGGACGAGGATAGTTTTTCCGCTCAATTATGTCACTGAGCAGAGCAGTGAGCGTCAAACATGAAGAGCACATTCAAGCGATCGAGGAAAACTAATGAGAAATTACTTGTCTCCGAAGGTTTTGCTTTGATTCGTAGAATGTAGTCATAGGCTATTTTGAAATGAAAACAGGGAAATTTCAAAAGAGATGTGTTTTTATGTCCCGACCCCAAGGTTAACGTTGAGTCACGCCTTTTTTAGTGGAACAAAGGGGAAAATAGAGGAACTATGGCGCACCTTCTCTCTTGTGTCAACATCGCAGTTCAGGGAAACGTCACATCGCCACGGCTCTTGCTCTTCCATTCATCCTTCTTATGTCTTACCTCCCAGCCATTTGCAATTAGTGGTGATTGTGATTACATTTAGCTTATTTATGATTATTTGTTCCTAGTCACTAATCCCAAAGATCAAATGACCCGATGGAGATAAAATATTCGGAGAGCATCATCAATCAAGACCTCCGGAGCGCTGGAGGTAAAGGGGTTAAACGAGAGAAAAATTTATTGGAAAAATATTGTGACGTAAAAGCCTCCTGAAACCGATAGTGATAGGATAGTGGACTGGGAAGAATAGTAAGAGAAGGCCAAGGTTGGAATTCATGAAGCAAATTAGAAGGGATATCGAAATAAGTTATTAAATGAATTTACCAGTTAGCTAATTATAAAATGGAGTGGAGGGCTGCAGTGAACCTATTTTAGGGTTGATAAATCCTGATTTTGTTCGTAAACTCATCATTATATCTCTTTTATGCTTGAGTTTTTTCACCTGATAGGTTGAAAATCGTTGCCTTCAAGTGAGCCACTTACAAAAATATTGAGCTTCATCGCACTAAATTTGAATTTGCAGCTTCAGATGTAACGATTGTCTTTTACTCTGTGCCGTTAGAGATCGGCGCTGCCGTTGAAAGAGATTAATTTCATCTGACTATATTCGGTAGCGATAGCCTAGAGCTCCCCCAAGTTACAGAAAGGTGGTACAATGGCGATAAAATTTTCATTGTTAAACTGGATAAAAACTGCAATCGTCGAAGCGACCATAGGTGATGATCATTTAAAATATCTCTACATTATATTGTATAGAACATAATATTTATTCAATATCCTCTGGACATAATCCATCTATATGTACATACTACCCTCTGAGCCGCCTCATGGGCGTGTGGCTGATGTTGGAACACCAGCCGTGCAACGGTGTAAAGGATGAGGTTTTGGGAGGTGCAATGGTGAATTGTATTATGGGTGTGTTTTAAGTGGAGATCCGATTTTATTACAGCCTCTTATTGTTCGTGACAAGAATGAATTTTCGGCTTCTCTATTTGGCCTATCTCTTCGCCAATGTATCTCTCTTATTTTATCGCATCTGTCAGACCTAGAGATGTGGTGTGGTGTCAAATTTATATTCTGGTTCTCGCTCTGAAACGCATCTGTCCTGAATTTCTCAAGCAAACTGACATAAGTCTAGTGCGGAGCCTCCGAGTCTCTAGCGGTTCCAAACCTAATCCCTCTAATAGCTGAGGAACACTATTCGCGCGTAGCAGTTGTCAACGAAGCGCGTAGTTTTCCTCTGTATTTTATTTATTTTTTGTTAAATCTTTGTCCAGGGTCTCAAATGCTCGCGGAGTACTCGAGGTGTGGCCTAACCAGAGCGAAGTAGCGTCTCTATTTTACTTTCATATCTAAGGACCTTCCTATGAAGAAAATGCCCGTACAAATTAAATTTGTCTCGTGGTTAAAAAATGAACGATCATGGACAGGTATTCAAGGATCTATATTGATGCTTATGTACAGAGATATTAAGTTGTGTAAACAGGTTGTAGATATGTAAGTAGTGATGAAAACGTAACTCTTTTCTGCATGAAGTGTCACTTTTTCCTCCTGAAGTTTCACGTATTCCTGTATCCCCTTAGTGGGTGACGCCTGTAGAATTTATGCTACTTGAATGAAAAAAATAGCATGCTCGTCTACGAACGTGAATCGAATGATTTCACTTTCAAATTCATACGATACCCAAAAAGGAAGGAGTTTAAAAAGGATAACTAATTCCTTGTATGTATGTATTTTCTATGCATTTCTATTGGAATGTATTTTCTATGCACGAATCTAATGATAGGTAGGTGCCATGAATTTACCCTCGCTTCACGCATTTGAAGATATTCCTGGTGGTTGGGGAACAAATTTAAAATTCTCGTAACAGTGTTCAGGGTGGATAAGTGTATGAGTCAGACAAAACTTATATAATTTGTACTTGGCCTGTACACTTCCTTTCTTATGATGTTTCAACTTTCCATGGCTTCGTGTTATGATCTCTCTGGTGGAAACGCAAGATGGCATTTTTTACTCCTTACTGAGGAGTTCTCTGTTCCCCGCGGGATTATAGAACTGTTTCTTTTCAGTAACTTTTTATTCCTATGATACAACTAGTCTCAACGCTTATGCATTGCCATAAAGAACCTTGTTTTGGTGTACCAGGTATATATTTATTTATTTATTACATTTATATTGCAGTTAATTTCTAGTAGCAGTGGCTATTTCTTGTCTAGTGGCAGTTTAGCTGCAAATAATAATGACAAAGTTTTAACAAAATACGTAAGTATACCTAAATAAAACATCAAACACTCCTCTCGTTTTTTATGAGTAATATATTTTTTTAAATATTTACATTCCTTGGTAATGGATTTGTGAGGCGTACCATGATATCATACCATTACCATTCTGTAGTAAATTCTATTCCGCAGATTTGTTACACGAGTTTCTTTCATTAAAATTAGGCTTACCCGGTGTGTGAAATTGATGAGGATCTCGAGTTTACAACTAGTTTAAACTTGAATCCATATTAAAGCAATCCTTGTACTTTTCCACCAATATTTACCTATAAATGTTGGTAGAAAAATGCAAGGATTTTTTAAATGTGGATTTAAGTATAAAATACTTCCACGAAGTGTCGCCTGAGGGTGTTAACTAGGTTAAAAACTCCGTGACAACGACGTTTCGTTTCACTCGTTAACCTGAAGGAGTCAGCAGAGTGGAAGACATGAGCAGATGGCACAACCACACACTGTACGCGGTCACGCGTGCGAGTGCGAGATGTAGCACGAGCATGTGGGAATTCCCCATGAAAATAAAATCTTTTTACTTCACCGGGATTCAAACCCATCTCGTACACATATTGGTTTGTTAGCTATTTACTTGGAGGTGAGCTTAATAGTGCAACTGGCTTATCAATATGGCCGATAATTTGGAAATATGAGTTCAAAACCCGGTCAACCGGTCAAGTCAGTAAAAGTTGGAATCCAATTCTCATATTGGCGGGAATGAGACATACGAATCCGTCAATCACAGAGGATCTGACCAGAAGGGAAGATTACATAAACTGGCTGCTTAAGACTCCCGGCGTAATCAGCTCTGAAGACCATCGTAAAATCTTCCATTCAAATTTCGAACGCTACGGAAAACCTTACTCGGTGTGAAGTCCAAGAATAATTCACAACAACACGTTTCCGTATTAACAGAATTAAGTGAATTTAGTACTTCGAATGCAAGTTAAAAACTGCTAACCTGAAGAATAGAGAAATAGAGTAACTCTTCAAACATCCTGACATAGAGTCAGAAATTAAGAGTAATAGGTTAAGTTGGTTAGGGCATGTGGAGAGGCGGCCTGGAAATGGTCAACAAGATATGCCTAGGACACCCAAATGGTAGGAGACTGAGAGAAAGACCCCGGAAAAGATGGTTTGATGATGTAGAGAAGGATCATATAAATATTAAAAGATGGATAATGAATATACGAGGGATCGTGATGACTAGGGTAACATTGTCGGAGAAGCAAAGGCCCTTCAAGGTCTGTAGCGCCGAGGAGTAAGTTTAGTCCCTTCTTAGTTATTTTGGTGCGGTTTTAGGTTAAAAGGGCCTATTAAAAGTTCCCAAAAGTACTCCATAGCGGACTTTGGAACAGGAAAAATTACCTAGGAAGACCAATATTGGAACACAAGGAATATTGATGGATATCGAAATGAGGAATTATGAGGGAAAGAAGTGGATAGCAGGAAAGAAAATGAATATGGAGATCCCCGACAGACCAAATATTGGATTGAATAATGGTGGTTTTTGGAGTTCTTCCTTGAGTGCAATACACTTATCTTATTCATAGATTCCCAAATGTGTTCATAAGCCCAGAAAAACTCAGTTGGGAGTTTACTGCACCTTATCAACTCTTTGGTACATGCGAGATTGAAACGTGGAAATAAATGGTTAACACACTCTCTGCTTGCAATTTTTCACCATCATCGTTCATTGGTTTTGGAAACTCTCTGAATCAAACAGATGTTTCTCTTGAAGAAAAGAGCAACTCACATCTGCGCTTTGTTGCTCTTGAGAGACGCAGGTATCGCATATTAGATCTACGTAGTGACTGAAGATGTGAAGTGTTAATCACTCCCACTTCGCTTCAACCGGTCTGGCACAAACAACCAGTAATGCCTACTTGACTTTTGATTGATATTTTTTGTGATGATGCAGCACCTCAGACTTGTTTCAATCAATTGAATTGCGCTATCTTAGTATAGTGTTCGTTTTAGCACCAATTTAGTCATTTTTATTGAGATAATTTGTAAATATTGGCGATTTCCAATGTCTCAGTACATTTTGAAATAGTTGACAATTCTATTTATATAATAACTGAGTGCCTGGTGGAAAGTTTGGCGCAAAGTATGTGGCTAAATTGTAATTTTTACATGAATAATCCAAGGTTGACGATTATCTGTGCTTAAAATTTTCTGATTATTAAAGTGATATGTAATCAGAAAAAGGATATATTCGGATATTCTTCAGAGGTACCTTCACAGAAAACTGTGTTCTATAACCAATTTTAAATGCTTTGAACTACTCCAAACGTAAAAAATCCTTTAAACTTCGGTTATTTGCTATCCAAAGGGAACAAATTTTACGATGACCAGCTGAATAAAGCGTAGAGCCGACAATATACAATATAATAGCAGTGGAAGAGCCTAATCAATAACTTGCTAGATATATGTTTACCTCGTAACCATTATAATCAACAAGAAGTTTATTTTTTTAACGAGCTTTATAAAAATCTGGGTTTTACCGTTCAGCGTCTGCGGGGCATCCGGTAAGCACTATTTATTTTGTATTTTAATATTATTTTCGGGTTCCAAGCCCCATCTACCTTCCAATTTCAAATATTCCCTTAAATTTGCCTTTGTTTTGGACGAGGTTTCAAAAGGATCGTAATTATATTTACAATTTTCCATGCGTACGAATGTGATGTACGCCACGCAAGTACTTCTTAGACATTTAAGAAGATATTTCAATTATAATGTATCTGTGCGCAATATATTTATGCAATCCCTGCAAAAATACATGTTTAGGAATTGAAATTGGTTTCTGCTTCCTATGTATTGCTTTGATAAATGTAATGAATATTTGGTATCAACAACGCAAATTCCACAAATGTCCTACTCCAGAATTTTTTTTAAGTTTCATGTAAACTTCCAAATTATCGATTAATTTTTTATTTCATGCGTATTCAGACGCCGAGCGAGTTAGGATTTGCCAAAAAGTGAGGTGAGATTCAAATGGTTAAATTGACATCAACTATTTAATAAAAACAAGAGCTCTTTTGGTCATTCATTTCATTAGCTATTCGCCTGAGAGAGGTCGTTTGTGTAGACAACAATCCCTGCCCTGATACGAAATGCCAAATAGTTCAGAATATTTCCAGATTATTGCATTAGAGCTTATTAAATCAGTTAGAACCTCAATTTAGTGTGTGCTAATAATCATAAGATGTTATCTGAGTGATAATTTATATTAATAATTAACACATTTTGAATATATTAGAAATTAATATAACCGGATAACGTACGATCGAACTCTCTTTGTTTGTTGCATTCCTTTTATTTACTTGGTGAAAATTTTCAATCATGAGCCAATTTCGCGCACTGAAGAAATAAAAATGTGCTGTCTTACATGAACGTACCCTTGACCTTTTCTCCTCACGGAACATCTTTTCTTCCCAACTTAAACGCATTTTGTCCTCCTCTTCTTCCCTGCCACAAAATTGACTTTTTTTTCTTTTTCTTTCTGTTGATTATTATTCTTATTGTTTTTACTATAAATTTTTCTTTTATTTCTTAACTTATTTTTTGTTTATTTAAACCCATTGTAAAGGCCCTAGTTGCTGTTTTGGCGTTTTAATAAATAAATAAATCGCGAAATAAATTTTATCCATAGAGTACCACAAAGTCGTGGTTACTCATCAATCAAACTAAACTGTCACAATACTGAAATTCAAAAGGTAGGAATATTATATTGGTGGCGTAGTATTTCATCTTCGTGAAATATAGGGAGCATACAGATGAAAATTTTGGTCATACCTTGTCGCACAGGGTGAACTACGTAGTCAAGATTAATGATAGCGCCTCAAAGCCTTTAAATCCAGCTAGTGTTATTAGTTATGATCTTCATTTACAATTGGCATTGGAACTCATCAAGATGCGAGATAGGGGGATCGGGTTGGTGTGGTGACTAGAGTACTGTCCAACCATACGGGCGGCCAAGGTTCAAAACCCTGCAGAGGAGGATGTTTTTCAGAGGAAACCCGACCCCTACTTGAGTGTCTTGTGGAGGGCACTTAAGTGCAGCACTCCGTCTGTCGGATGAGACGTTAAGCCGTGGTCCCCTTGGCGCCTTTCGTTAAGAGCAGGCTAATGCCGACGCCGGGTTTCTCTCCACCCTTCCTCCCTTACCTATCCCCTATGGCGCAAATGACCTTAGCTATCGGTCGCCTCCCCAAATATCCTATCCAATCCAAGAAGCGAGATAAATGACTTTATCATGTGGAGCAAGAGTGACTCTCAGTATAGTCCTCTCACCTAATCCCATGTCTAGAGGGAGAAAATGATGCTCGTACTTCATATTAAGCATTCCAAACCGATAAATTTTAAGGCAAAATAAGAGAATATTTTTACAGAGTTATTAGTTGAGATAAGCAGTGAAAAGTTTGTCAGAGGAAAAATTTCAACCAAAAATACATGCATTTGCATTACCAATACACCAACGTGTCATAAAGTTTAATCTCGCCAAATTAAGTAAGATATTGCATATTAAAAACAGCAATTAAGGCAGTAGGGGATATTCCCTGCACCAAAAATATTGATTCTGTTCCTTCCGCTGGTAATCACATATATTCTACGACAGCTTTTAAGACATTAATTGCACGAGCGTCATGTTCAATGTGTAAAATTTTATGACCTGGTCAGCGTGCACACCCTTTCTGGTGTAAAACATCGTAAAGCTCAGGGTTTAAGGTTTGCAACGATTTCCAGCATGTTCAAAGCAAAGAAACGAGCTTTAACGACGAAAAAATGTGAGACCATCCAAACCACTGGCGCACCGAATGGGCGACATGGTCCATTGCAGCTGTGCAAATAAGTGCGACGAGACGAAAACCGATGAGAAAGAAATGACGCGATTTGCGTTTGCATGTTTTCAGTTTTTGGTAGGTAATACTTAAGCCTCATAAAGTGTTTATTTTGCTGTCTAGCAAGAATAAATATATGTTGAGTGATACGTATAAAACCTGGCATAAGCACATGTCACTGCGTAAGACTTCAAAAGCGCGGCTGTGTAAATATATACGTATGTGCATGTGTGAATGCTGTGAAATCGCGAGTTATATTTTTTCACGTGCATATGGTTTCCTCAGACGGAGAACTGGAAACAGCAGCGTGCCCGAAGTCTCTGCGCTAGGGGATGTGACATAACCCGGGACACAAAGGCGGCAGCGACAACGGACGTCACTGCTATTAATCGGCGAGAAGCACTGCGGGAATTGACACGCGTAATGTTTTCTCAACGTCCTGGGTGGCATGGGAGGGAAGCAGGAAAAGTAGGGGAAGGGGCGGGGCAAGGGTACCGCGAGCATCACCATTTTACATGTCGTCCCTCCCTGGGGGCTGAAATCCTCTCTCTTTTCCATCTCCTTCCCCCCCCCCCCCCTCCGCCCCGCATTTTACCCGCTGGCGATCTTATTTCATGCAGCGAGGCGCGCGTGGTGCTATCGCCACGTAGCTCACCTGCCCATCAAATGGATTGGAACGGTTCATTTCCATATAGACAACTCAAACGGATTACAGACTGATTCGACACGTGTGGCTGAGATGATTTTTTATTTCAAATTTAAATGGCTGCACCGCTACGAGGAAAGCATCAGCGAAGGACGGCGTTTTCATATTCCCTTGGTGTATTTATTCAGCAGTTTTTTCCCCCATGAAGTTCCATGTACCTGTGAGAGTACATTTATGCAATTAAAGGTTTTTTTAAAGATGTGTCAGGTATTTTTCCCGCTTTGCATAATATTTTCAGCGGTGTTATCAGAAATGCTTATTAATTATGCTATTTCCTATTAATTGCACTACTCGCTTTACGTAAATACCATCCTACAGGAACCTAGCTTAATTTTTACCTGTCTACTTTTCAAGGTATAATCCAGCCATCATACGAGGTGACATTGCAACTTAGATTTGTACTTCAGTCAATTTTCCATTGGTCATTGATATAATCACAAATCCCCGGAAAGTAGTATCGATGAAAAAATGTGAGACCGTCCAAAACACTGGCGCACCAAATGATCTATCTTTGGTTTGGTGATCAAATCACTGTGAAATTGGCTCGTATATCTTAGAAAATAATTTACAATAATGCGCGTAACTTTAGAAGTCTCATTTTTTTCTTATTAATATCATTGCTAAAATATAATGAACGGATTAATAAACTCGTTTTATTCAATTAACTATATCATTTGTCAATTTTATTACTGATATACGCTCAACTTTGACAAGTATTAGAGAAGAGGAAGTTAAGGAAGCTTGCTTAAGGCTGTCGCCAAAAATTTTATTTTTTGTCTTCGGTAAAAATTGGAAAAGGTATTTTTACTCTAATTTTTTTAATATGAAGGTTGTTGGGCGATTGTTTTAGAAAGTAATCAAATTCTATATCATGGTACCAATCAAAAGTTATCATGGAAATAATCATAAGATGAAAATGTCTTAAATATGTTTCCGAGTTCAAGTGAGAAAAGGTTCGTTTGCGCAAATCATCTTTCGCGAATTTCTGGGAATATGCATGAGGATGACCTCCAATTTGAATTTAATCAATTTCGACGATGAGAACATAATCCGTTCATATTTTTAAAGATAGAAACTGACCTTATTGCTATGAGTCACTCAAAAAACTGTCTCCTGTCTGTCCATTTATTCGTCACTGTTGATGATTTATGAGATAATAATACTTATCATCGCAACCATAGGGACTCATTTTTAGCATTCGTACAAATATGAGCCCGCTCTGAAGGTGATTCTGCGTCAAAGAAGCACGGCAGCATTTTGTGGAACTGCCTTGGAAATTTATGCAGTTGTGCCAAAAAAGGCTCTCATAGGATACACTTTCATGTACGCACTACACTGCGAGCCGGCGCATGGGCGTGTGGCAGGGGGTGTTAGGACACCAACCGTGTAAATATGTACGGGATAAGGTTTTGGGAGATGAAATGGCTATGTGGCTTATGGGAGTGTATTTATTGCAGCTCAGTTTTCATCGTGGTAGATTATTGTGCGCGGAAAGAACGAGTTTTTGTATCTATCTGTTCGGCAATGTACCTTTCTTATTCCATCGTTTCTGCCAAACCTAGAGATGTAGTGAGGCGTCATGATAAGCCTACGAGAGGTAATAAAATATTAGACCTTTTAGCAGTAAGCCATCCTAAGTTGATAAAACATATCAATGTTCTCGACGGTATAAGTGATCACAGAGCAATTCTTGCAACCTTAAAGACAGAAGTGGAGTCAGCCGAAAAACCAAAACGCAATATTTATTTATTTGATAAATGTAACTTCATTAAATTTGGCGAGATGCTTAATGATTCATACACGGACTACGTAGCTAAAACAGAGGATAAAAGCACCGATGTGTCATGGAAATACTTTTTAGAAATCTTACGCCAAGGAATCAATGAACACATTCCGCAAAAACTGAAAAGTGATAGCAAAGAACCTCGTTGGTACAATAACGATGTTAGGAGAGACCTTAGGAAACAGAGAAAACTGTACAACATGTTCAAAAAAACCATTACGTTTGATGAAAAATCGAAGGAACTAGAAGCAAAAGAGAGTTACTTTGCGCAACGCTCAAAAACCAAGAAAACATTGCGTGCTGCACTGCGAAATTTCAAGAAAAAAATACTTGGAAAATTACTCGAAGAAAATCCAAAATCTTTTTGGTCATATGCGAGAGAACTTCAGGGAAAATCTTCTACCGTAGATTCGTTATTTGATAAAGATGGTAAACTTGTCACAGAAAATATTGATAAAGCTAATGTGTTAAACTCCCACTTTGAAAGTGTTTACACTACAGACGACACTGCGTGTAATTTAGACATTCCATACATTGAGGAACCGATGAAAGAAATAACAATTCAGCGCGATGGGATAACTAAACAGCTACAATCGATAAAAAGTAATAAATCTCCGGGTCCGGAGGGAATACCCGCGCGCGTCCTCAAGGAGTTAGCACCACAGATCGCTCCGTTCTTAGAGATAATATTCAATAAGTCATTATCTGAAGGAAAGATACCAATGGACTGGAAAACTGCAAACGTTACACCGATATTTAAAAAGGGAAACAGACATGACCCAGGAAACTATCGACCAATATCATTAACATCGATTACAGGCAAGATTCTCGAACATATCGTTGTTAGCAATATCATGACTTTTCTGGACAGTCGAAACCTCCTGCATAATTGTCAGCATGGGTTCCGGAAAGGTAGATCATGCGAAACACAGCTCGCGCTCTTTCTTCACGACGTTCTCAAATCTGGTGAATCGAAAAAACAAGTTGACGCACTATTTCTAGACTTTAAGAAAGCTTTCGACACGGTACCTCACAGAAAACTATTATACAAATTACAGTCATGCGGGTTAAACGAACAAGTAGTAAACTGGATACGTGACTTTCTGAGTGATCGTAAGCAAAAAGTAGTTCTTGACGGAATTAGCTCTGATATAGTTAAAGTGACATCAGGTGTCCCGCAAGGAAGCGTTATTGGCCCACTTTTGTTCATTATATATATAAACGACCTTTGCACCCGAATTAGCAGTAAAATACGTTTATTTGCCGACGACGCTGTCATATACCGCGAAATTAGTGATCAATCTGACTTTGAAATTCTGTCATCGGACTTAAACAACGTTCATGCGTGGAGCAAAGAGTGGGGACTAGAACTTAATCTGAGCAAATGCACGGCGGTGCATTTCTTGCGTAGGTCGTCCAGCTATCCCCATGTATATGTTGTGGATGGCGTTAGCATAAATGCGACAGATGAAGTGAAATACCTGGGAGTTACGATAACTTCGAACCTATCGTGGGGAACACATATAAGAAATATTTGTGGCAGAGCCCTGAAGAAGTTAGGATTTGTCAAGCGTGTTGTGGGAAGATTATCGGATGATAAAGTGAAAGAGAGGTGCTATTTCGCACTCGTCCGGCCACACCTTGAATATGCAGCGAGCATATGGGATCCGGCGGAGAAAGACCTAGTCCATGAACTTGATAAAATACAAAGGAAAGCTGCGCGATTCGTGAAAAACTGCTACGGCCGTACAGAAAGCGTTACACAGATTTTGAAAGATTTAGGGTGGGAGCCGCTAGAGACTCGGAGGCTACGCGCTAGGCTTAGATTGCTTGAGCAATTGAGAATGAATATCTTTCAGAGCGACACGGAGAACATCATATTAGAACCACATTATATTTCCAGGTCCGACAGAATCGATAAATTAAGGGAGATATTTTGCCGAACGGATAGGTATGGGAATTCGTTTTTCCCCCGAACAATTAAGGACTTTAATAAATGCTAGGCGGAACTTTGATTTTTTTTTGTTGACGGCTGGTGTCCTAACACCCCCCGCCACACGCCTTTTGAGGCGGCTTGCGGGGTAGTATGTAGATGTAGATGTAGATAATATTCTCTCTGTCGCTCTGAAATACACCAGTTCTGAATTTCTCAAGGAAGCTAAGCCTAGCGTGTAGCCTCCGAGTCTCTAAGGGCGCCCACCTTGTCCCTCTAAAAGTTTTGAAACACTATATGTTCGCTTGTAGCAGTTTTCAACGATGCGTGTAGCTTATCTTATTATTTCATTATTTTTTTTGGTTAAACCTTTATGACTAGGGTCCCAAATGCTCGCGGCGTATTCGAGGTGTGGCCTAACCAGAGCGAAGTAGTATCTCTCTTTTGCTTTTTCATCGAGGACCATCCTATTATAGGCTTAACAAATCCTAGTTTTTAAATCTTGTGTCGAATACGTTTGGTATGTGTGTTCCCCACGATATATCAAAAGGTGATTGCAAGGTTTCTCTTTCCTCCGCAGAACTCAAGACGACAGCTTCAACGAACTGTAGAATTGTCCTAAAGTTACGATTACTCTCTATTCATTTCCTTTCCTGGTTGTTTTCCTAGCACTCAATTCCACATGCCCTTCTTGCTGCATACCACATCATGTGCCAAAGAGTAAAAGAATCCTACATCTGCATCTATATCTACGTAATACCCTCTAGAGCCACCACGAGAGTGTGTGGCAGGGGGTGAAGATCACTAAACATGTACTATTGACATGCAACTAGAATATTTAATGGAGACATGCTAGATAATAGGATCACATGCAGCTAGATGGTTAGCATCTATATAATAAGAAAGGAATTATTAGTTGATATTACATGCATCATTCACTACAGACTACTCTAACTATATTTCACCTACCTATCCCTTTGCTACGCTGCCTATTGTTCTCTCTTATGGTACGCGGGAAAAATGACATTTTAAATCTATCGGTACGACAATCTATCTCTCTAACCTTGTTAATTTGACCATACTCATAATATGCAGGGGTTCTTAATATATATCTAACGTCATCTGTGAACAAATCGGTTTCGAATTTACTTAAAAGGTTTAACCTTAATTTTAACCTGCGTTCTGATAGTAATTCCCATCCTAGTTTTTCTATTAAACTCGTAAAACTTACAGAATTATCATAACGGCCTTTGCGCACGTCCTAATTCTTTTATCAAACCTTCCTCGTACAGATCCCATAAACTAGCGGCATATTCTAAATGAGGCCTGACAAGTGTAAAATAGCTTCTCTCTCGTACTCTCTCATCGCATTTTCCTAGAACCCTTTTTACGAATACTAATCTACGGTTTGCTACACTAGTTATTTCCCTGATGAGATTCCACCATGACATGTCTTCAGTGATGGTGACGCCTAAGTATTTAATTGAATCTACGTTACATATTTTGTTTTCTTTGATGCTATAATTATTCCGGGGAAAGCCATTCTTTTCCCAAAAGCTCACTATTGCGCATTTCTTGAAATTTAATTCTAGCTGCCAACTATCGCACCAATCATCAATCGCATCTAAATCCTTAGCTAAAGACTGGATGACCTCTTAATTTCTAATATCCTTTTACACTACTGCATCATCGGCAAAAAGACGGAGCTTGCTATTTATTATTACTGTATTCAAGTCATTTGCGTAGAGAAGAAATAAAATTGGACCTATCACGCTTCCCTGGGGAAAACCCGATGAAACTTTTACTTCGCCTGAGCTGACACTATCTAATACCACCCTTTGAACGAGTTCATGCAAGAAGTCTCCTCTCCAGCCTACTATATTACTGTCTATCCCGTATGATGCTAACTTCGCGAGTGACTTACAGTGGGGAACCTTGTCAAACGCTTTACTAAAGTCATGAAACGCTGCGTCTACCTGTACGTTACCTTCTCCGGAAACTAAAATATAATGAACAAAAAGACTTAATTGATTTTTGCAAGACCATCCCTTTATGAACCCATACTGGTTTGTTATCAATAAATCCTGGCTGTCGAGGTGTCCCATTATTGATGTAACTATTATATGCTCTGTAATTTTACATGATAATGACATTAATGATATTGGTCTATAATTACATGGCTATTCCCTATCGCCGCTTTTAAAAATTGGGGTCACGTTTGCTATCTTCCAGTCTTTGGGAACCGCGTGTTCTTCGAGGGATTTGTTAAATACTACTTTAATATACGGAGCCATTTCGAGAGCTAATTCTTTATACACACGACCTGGAATTTCATCAGGACCTGAGGACTTGTTCGGGCTAATGTTATTTAGTAAGGATACGATTCCGCTACAAGGTATATCGATCGGGGGCATTGGTTGCTGAAATGGGTCTGGTGTAGTTTCGTGCAAACTACGCTTAGATTGATTAAAAACTCGTTGAAAGAAATAATTCAACAAATTAGCCTTATATAAACTGGAAGTTGCTATTTCGCCTCTATCGTTTTTCAAGGAATTAAACGTTGACTTTTTATTCCCCTGTACTTCCATAACATATGACCAAAATGCTTTCGGATTTCCCTCTAGTTGTTCTCCGAGTACTCTTCTCTTGAATTTACTAAACGCTTTTCTAAGGGCTGTTTTTGCGGCTGCTTTACAAAATTTATAATGTTCGATAGTATTTTTTAGATCGCTATTAGCTACATTTTTCTAAATTTCGCGTGGCTAAGTCGTTGGCGTTTTAAACATTTTCTAACCTCCGCGTTGTACCACCTTGGTTCCCTATTCTCACTCTTATACTTATGAGGTATATATCTGTTGACAAGTGACCGTGTAATTTGCAGGAACTCTTTCCATGTATTGTCTGTATCACTATTTTTGCTGATGTTCACGAATTTTTCAAAAGAAGTCTTTAAGTCACGCCTAAATCCGTTAAAATCTGTTTTACTAAAAAGGTAAGTCTTTCTTTTTAATTTAAAATTTTTTTCAGTGTTGAGGGAAAATTTCACGTGCACTACCTTGTGGTCGGGCATTCCATCGACATTTTCAACTTTAATAACTTTTTCAGGGATGTTTGTGGCAAGTAAATCGAGAACATTCTCCCCTCTATTAGGCAAATTTACTATTTGATGTAGTGCGTATGATGCGGACAGGTTAAGTTTAAGTAACCTTTAGTTAATCAACAGGTTTATGTTTAACAATTAAGGTACAAGTTAATCCTAGAGCAGGTTTACTGAAGCCGCCATTGTTTTTTCAATGAAGGGCTGTCTGAAGTAGTGAGTTTGAAGTAGAAGTTGACATAACCTTGAGTTATCGAGTGGAACATGTTCCACCTCCAACCTTAGAGAAAAATTTCTTCCATGTGGATTCATTTATATATCAGCCGGCTCAAGTTTTGCTGGAAAATATTTTTCTGCCATTTCCAATTTATTTCCCTTGACTTTTACTTGAGATCACTAGCAATGTTTAGTGGCATAATAGTAACGGGTTTTTGTAGTTTATGTTGTTCTCACCCTTTTGGGCTCAGCACGTTTTACATCCACTCAGCAAACTTACCTTTGGGTTGATCTACATCTTCATCAACATGGAAATTTGTAAGTATAATCAAGGATGTGCGGCAGGGGTTGACTACGTACCAGACGTTCAGTAATCGTCAAACACGCAAACATGCTCTCTTTTGCAAAATTTATAAGTATGCGGAGTAAGGTATGTCCGCGGAGATTTCATATACAACTCGGCTTCTTATTATCTTTCTACTGAGGTGGGATGGACTGTAACCATGGATCACGAATATTATCAATTTTAGCTACATCATGAGTACATGGAAAGTATTCCAAACGATCGCAAAATTACTGACTCATTAAGCATAAACAATTATATCAGCATCGCATGCAGAAATGAAAAATTAAAGGATAAAAGTATAAAATATAGAGCTACCTATCGTCACCAATTAGATTACAGGCGACTTCGATCTCACTATCTTCGACTATTTTGGTATCTAATCTTATGAGAAAAAAAATATTTAACCCAAACGTCTAACCACATATCAATATAATGTTTTTAATGCCATTTAACCTACCTTTCTACATTTACACCTACTCATTACCCTGAAAGCCACCACGTGGATGTTTGTCGGGGAGTGACTTATAACCAACATGAACTACAGCGAAGAAATTTACTTTCTCCAATATGCACCAAACTCTAGGCATGCTGCTACTGCTACAGAAACTAATATATTAATCTATAATGTAACTGTGGAAACGTGAAACAAGACTAATGCAGGAAACATGCAGTACATCTTTGGTGGTTACTCTACCTCAAACCTATGAGGTGGCTAGCTAGTAACCTACATCTACATTTACTTTTACCCTGCAAGCCACCATCAGGTTGTTTGACAGTGAAGAAATTTACTATCACCAACAAGCATCACAGAATCGGTATACTACAAATGCTGCAGAAACTACGAAAATAATCTATTATGTAACTATGTAAACATGACACAAGAGTCATACAGGGAACATGCAAAACATTGTGTTAGCACCATTTGGCCGATTTTGAAACATTAATTTGGGAGTATAAAAATGAATAAATGAAAAGAGAATAAAATAATGAATAAATCAGCTACATAACCTGTCAACTAACCTACTTCAAAGTTTGAACGCAGACATTACAGTTTCATCTAGATCGCAGGAAAATGACATTTAAACTTTTCTGTTCTACAATCTATTTCCCTTCTTTTATTCTCATGTTCTGATCTACCGTAGTATGATGGAGTTCGTAAGATATTGATAACTTGGTCGGAAAATAATTTAACCTTTAAGTAGCTCTTAGTTTTTTATATGCTCTAAATGTCTTAGGGGAGGTAATTAGCCTCAAATTTGCTCATGAGATGAAGCCTATTCTTTGACCTTATTCGCCGTGAGAGTGACTCCAATCCTAATTCTTCTAATGGCCTCGACCCACTGCTAGAATTCTCAAGGGATGAGATAGATTTTATAACCTGGCTGGTCTCAGTGGGTTAGAAGGCATACTAAGTTGTGCGGGATACCGAATCATGAGGGGCACTATTTTATGCGAGATTAAACTATGGCAATAACAATTACTGTTTTTCAACCGGCTGTTTGGCAGATTATGTAAAGAAATTTTTAATCAGAAGTATCGAGTGTGGCCTACTTAATTACAGTGCTGATTTCATACTCAATGAGAGACTGGTCATTAAAGTTGGAGGAAAAAAACTCGAGCAAGTAGAGCATTTTAATTACTTAGGTAGTTCGCTAGACGAAAACGGACGTAGTAGCAAAGACATACGGAAGAGAATAGTGGACGCTATGGAGGCGTTTGTTAGTAGAAGGGAGCTAATGACTGGGACCTTGGATAAGGATGTGAAAAAGACGCTCGTAAAGAGATTGATATGGAGCGTATCGTTGTATGGGGCAGAAATGTGGACCCTCAGAAAGGAGGACGAGAATAGGCTGCAAGCGTTTGAGATGTGGGTGTGGAGAAGGATGGAGAAGGTGAGGTGGACGGAAAGGAGACTAATGAGGGAGTGCTTGAGATGGTGGGAGAGGAAAGGAGACTTCTTATTGAAATTGGACATCTGCAGAGTGGGTGGTTGGAGGATGTAATAATGGGTTGCTCTTAGAGTGTGATAGAGGGAAGGATGTTGGTAAAGCGGGAAAGAGGAAGAAAGAGAATAGGTTCATGGACAGGGTGAAGAAGGGTGGATCGTACGCTGAGGCGAAAAAGGATATACTAGAGCGAGGTAGGCCGCTGTATGTGTAGAAAACCGGAAGGAGATTCTCTGGCATTCAACAAAACCTACCTTTACCGGTAGAATACTTTTAAAAAATCCATCTCTACTGTCATGGGCCCTTATTTTCTGCGGAAATTGTGACTTTTTAAACCACTTCGATCCGCAAATCCTCAACATCTAGCCGCAATTACGTGGGGTGAAAACATGAGTAAAACGTCTCTTGTTTTTTGATTGAAGATTCTCCGGCTGCATGTTGGGTTGAGTCTAGGTTGAGGGAGCAGTCACCCCCTTTTACTCCCGGCTCAATTGCTCGCTCAGTCAGTGTCACCGGATCTGGATCTTTGTCTGAAAAATCAAAAGTGAGTTACTTGTTCACCATGCACTCGACGGTCGTAACAATGGTTGTTACGCATGCTTATCGCCGTCGATGGCTGATGCTACGTGGGATAATCCGTCCGTCGGGACCCATTACGTAATTGGGCTTATGAGCTCTCAGAGATTTGATGCCAAACGGGCAATAACATGGTTTAAATCTCCGTGGAGCGGAGAGTTTGTTTGGAGGAGGAAGTTTCCTCGGCTCTCCTTGGCCACGCCCTCTGGGATGACGTACGCCGCCCCGGTGACGTCGACGATTCTCGAGATCCTGGGAATACTCCCCTCCCCCGCCGCTTCGTCATTCCCCCTCTCACTCTCTTCCCGTCCCTCCGCCTCCGACGCCTTCTCCTCCCTCCCACTCCCGTCCTAAACCCCAATCCCCCCCTATCCCCCTCCCACACGCCTAGCATACGCGCGTAGCGGTCGTCCTCCCTCCCCGCCGCGCACAAAGCCAGTGCAGCCGCCGTGTGACGTCACAGGAATAGGGGAGGGGCTTGGAGAAATCAACCGTGGCAGCGGTTCCGCTGGGAAGGGTAGGGAATCTGAGGATACTCAATGTGTAATTCTATCGTTATTGTTTGTTTTAATGTCCTCAGGCTGTTTTATTTACCCTCCAACCTACCGATGCTCAATATTAATCGGTCATCTGCTAAGCCATTTGTCTTTGAATTTTTCTTGCCACATACAATGGACTTTTCTGAGGAATTATGTATTTTTTCTCCTTTCCGATCATGCATTAACGAACATTTCTGTTCGACGTGTACATTTATTTATGGCCAAAGACGCAACGTACGAATTTGGTTGTCAGAAACATTTGTTTCTCAATACATGCATTGATTGTTGTGAAGAACTCATTGCCAAAGCGAGGGAATTTTTGCATCTTTTCATGAACAGGACATAAATCTTTAAATACACTTTTTATAAGTAACCTAAAAAATACTATTTGTATCTATTTATCAATATTCTCTCTATTTAACTCTTTCGGATAACTTGATAAATATCTCTATACTTGACCATTTTCATCTATAGTCTTTGGTTGTTTGGGGAGGCGACCTTTAGCTGAGGAAATTTGCATCTTTAGGAAAAGGTGGGTAAGTTGGGGAAACTGGGCGGAGGGAAACCCGGCGTCAGCATCAGTCTGCTCTAAACGAACTCCACCAAGGGGTTGTTGGCTTAACAGATGGGGCATCGGAATGACAGGGTGCTTCACATTGAAGTGCTATTATATTCCATTTATTTTGGAACTAATATTTTAGCCGATGTATTCAGATGGCGATGAGATTTGCCCTCAATTGTCGCCAGCGTTTGGTTACGTAACTCCCTGGTCGCTTCTCGGATCCACACCCTTCCACTCCATAGTCCCTGCACACGGACAAACCGCTTCCCCACTCCTGTCAGGAAAGAACCCTTTAAATCCAAGCGACGCATTTAATATGAGACGTTAATTAGTTTAATCGGTTGTCATAACACATGTGTTGCACGTTGGAAGGTTTAATAATCTGTTCCTGTCTGCTTTACGTACCAATCTTGCATTTTTCTCATGAAAACTTTTAGGTATTGCATGTCTGGTGTAGAATCAACACGTGAGACAGACCCTGGGCGTGGCTTAAACAGCATTTCGTCTACGCACTGTAAAGTATATTTCCTCATATTTGCTGAAATTCAACAAGTTTTCCTTATCTGATGTTGCACCAGCTTTTAATCAAATCTGGAAAGCTAAAAATTTTTAAGCAAGGAAAACTTGTCAAAATTCATTAAATTTTCCTGAAAATTTTAAGTCATAATATTATCTGAAAATCATTAACCCAAATTTCGGGTAGGGTTTTCCTCACAATAAAAAGGCTACCGTGGAAATTCATAAATGTATGCTCGCTGAGGTTCAGGTAGGAGTGTTACTTCAATAATTGAATTGCTGTAGTCTATTCCCAACAAATTTTATGAATTTCAGGCCTAAGAGGGTTCTCAGAGAAAATATGCAATTAGATAATACAATTACCCGGCATTCTATTTGGAAGAATTATTTTTGTGGAAAATAATTATGTTTCATTCAGATATTTAGAAACAAATAATGTATATGTTTGCTGATGTCTAAGACAAACAAGGCATTTTGCTGAATTTCTGCAAGTTTTTTTACTGAAGAATTCTAGAAAGTTTAACTCAGAGAACTTGCTGAACTTATGACATTATGCTGAAATCCAGCAAGTTTTTCATGAACTGAAAATTTCTAGGCTTTTTTTGTGTGCATATGTGGAAGTATCATAGGCCTATGTTTGCTCCTTTTTAAAAATAACGATATTCGTGAACTGGTTGTCAGCTTCAAATATTTTCGGTTGATGCAGTAGTATACAGATTCTTATGGTACAGTATGGTTATGGTACTCTTACCCTAAGGGGTATGTGATTGTCAGTTTAGGAGTGCGCGATAAGTATAGAATATCGGCGGATTTAAGGTTAAATAGCGGTATGAATGCACATTTGCTTTATATGCAACGACTGAGATTTTGCTAAATGGGTGATGAAAGGGTACGCTACACAAAAAAATAGGCAATTGCTGCAGTAGTGTACACTCGTGGTCATAGTGTGATCGAATTGGATGTAGATTATTTGCCATTTTTTGACTGTACTTGGCCGCCGCCGCCGCGGAAATAGGGCACACGCCCAAACTCTGGAACGTTCTTGAGAATTCCCGCGGTGCTCAAAAACAAAGGACTTTCCAAAATACCGTAGTTCCGAGTCTTTTTCCCGTGGAGAGTGATTTTTGTGCAGCCGAGGCGTCGTCACATTCCGAGCTCTCGCTGCGTTCCTCGCCCACGGCCCCTCTGCCCACCCGCTCGCCGTCCCACACAGCTTCCCTCCCCCCGCCCCCGAGACATATTTGTGCACAAAGTAGGGCTTTCGATACTCTTGCGCAACGTTGTCCTCCTTGTTAGGAGGACTGACTGCATGGCGGCATCACTGTGAGAGAATGCCTCGGACCGGAAACGAAAGAGAACGGAGAAAAAAAACACCGTTTGTGACCCACGCGCTCTTGGCACCGCCTCCCCTTCTCGTATTATTCTTGCGTACAGTTGTATCCTAATCTGAATGGTGTGGTTAAAATTTCTCCTATTAAATGCATTACTTGCTACGCAGGTTGCAGGGGCTATATTTTGCTTTTTTGCGCCGCCTTCCTTCAAGATTTAATACCTCCAAACATTAGTCTCAAACTTATTCTACATATCCGGAGTCGCTACGGCTGCTTAAAACGCAGAACCTGAAGGAGGAACAAATGGGAAGAATAAGCGAGAAAGATCAAGGATTTTATGTGACACGAAATTAATGTGAGAAGCTAAAATGAAGAAATAACGTTTGGGTGAGAAGGGATTAGAGTGTATCTGGCTGCAACATGTCAACTTTCGGATTACTGAATGCTGATGATAACTGTTCAAGGTTAGATACAAGAGTTGGTCATAAAGTAATTCCCCACATTTTTTCTCAAAAACTATTAATTATGCAACAGGGAAACTAACACATAGGATAGAATGATGGTTTTCCTACTTTCTCTATTTTTCCAAATAATCTCTTTCAAGTTCTGTTGCCTTCCTCTAGCGATTCACGAGGGCGCGACTGCCCTGTCAGTACCAATCCTCGCTCTGATTATGAGGCCAGGTTTTCACCTCGCTAATCATCACTTTGTCATTCTGAAGCAGCAGCGTGGAAAAGTAATTAATGTCATGATTCAAAACGGATTAGGAAAAACGAGAAATTAAGGAGCAATTCTTTCACTTATTTAGTCTGTGCCAGACTGGTATTTGTGAGTGTAATCTTGCTGTCCGTCCTCTGCAGAGTCCACAAAATTGATAAGAGCACTCCGATGTAAGATGCGGTAGCGTCGTGATAATTTGATAAGGCTTTGTGACCAAATGAGATGCGTCTCTCGATGACCGTTTCAACGCACTGATTTCTACATCTACATCTACGTAATACCCTGCGAGCCACCACGAGTGTGTGTGGCAGGGGGTGAAGATCACCATACATGCACTATTTACTTGCAACTAGGATATTTAATGGAGACATGCTACATAATAGGGTCACATGCAGCTAGATGGTTAGTATCTACATAGTAGGAAAGGGATTATTGGTTGTTATCACATGCATCATGCACCACAGACTACTCTAACTATATTTCACCTACCTATCCCTTTGCTACGCTGCCTATTGTTCTCTCTTATGGAACGCAATGGATTTCTGCTATTAGGGAGTTTTTTTTAAATGTGGGGGATTAATTTTTGGGCAACCCTCGTGGCATTTGGTTGTCGTAAATTTGGATTAGTTAAAAGAGTACTTGGAAAGTGCGACGATAAAGTTAGAGGAACCAGGTACTTCTCCCTTGTTATACCCCACTTAGAATACGCTGCCAGTGATTGGGATCCACATGAAGTAGGCTTAGAAATAGAGTTAGAACGCGTGCAGAGGAGATCAGCAAGATACCAGAAAGGTCGTTATCATAGTCTCGTCAGTGTTACTGACATTATGCAACAACTTGGATGGGAATCGCTGTCAGACCGTCGATTGAAAATTAGATTCAATCTTTTATGTAAATTCAAAATCAATTTATTTCCTGTCGAAGTTACGAATATTTTACGAACTTCAACATACTACAATAGCTGAAATCATGAGAATAAAATAAGGGAAATAGATTGTAGAACAGAAGGGTTTAAAATATCGTTTTTCCCGCGGTCGGTAAGGGAACATAATGTCCGCGCTAAGACTATAAAGTAAGTTAGTTGACAGGTAGTGTAGCTGAGTAATTCATATGCACCTTTATGTATGTTTTTAAATCTGCCGAGTAGTGTTAACACCATGTTTTGCATGTTCCCTGTATGAATCTTGTGTCATATTTACATAGTTACATGATAGATTATTTTCTTAGTTTCTGCAGCATTTGTAGAGTACCGATAGTGTGGTTCTTGTTGGTGAACGTAAATTTCTTCACTGTCAAACAACCTGATGGTGGCTTGCAGGGTATAAGTAGATGTAGATGTAGGTTACTAGCTAGCCACCTCATAGGTTTGGGGTAGAGTAACCGCCAAAAATGCACTGCACTACAGGCTATGTAAATTGCGGGAACTATATTTTTTGCTAACGTAAATCTGGATATCAGGCTGGAAATTTCATCTTCCTGCTTTCCCGTTTCCTTTTATCTCGTGATGTTTCTAATCGTCATCATTATATTGTACTCGAATACTCGTCAGTGTTCACAATCTCCGCAGTCAATCTCGGGTGGAGCATTTATTTCCTGTCTTTAAGCGTATTTATCACGTATCCCCCCACGAGGCGGAAGGATGGATATCTGTCGCCTCCCTTATGGCACAGATGGACCCTTTGTTTCCTATGAGTGGTCGGTGTAGAGCATAGCGAAATGTGATCGGATTAGCTCTGGCAATGCATCCAAAAGTAAAAAGAATGAGAGCAACTGTTCGTGAAGGCTCCGTGAAATTTTGGTTCGCATTCATTGAGACCAGAGTCGATGGCAGGCCGAGTGGCCCAATCGAATAGGGAAAACAGGTATGAGAGGACGACAGAAAAAAGCTCTGGGATGGGAATTTAATTTTGCGAGCAGTGGCCTTCGACTCTATTAATTGGCAGGAACTTGGTGAGGAATATCCCTTGTATTTGAATGTGCGGAATACATCGGAAGATATAATTTGCACTCTACAGATTCAGGCTTAACTTCGTGGAAGATAATGGTATCCTATGTGGAAGTTAATGTAATAGTATCCCTTTTGGAAGTTAACAGTAACGTATCTGATGACACCGCAAGTCGCTGAAACGCGTCGTACCATCCAAAATAAAATTCTGTGGAAAAGTACATACAAAATTGTATTCCTTATGCATGGAAATAATTTGCCTCGACTGAGACTCAAACCCTGATCCCCCGAATACGGACCGAGTGATTAAATCAGTTACTCCGATCCACTTTCTCTGTGAATTCCTTAAAGGCATTGAGGGCACTAGATGTTCTCACGAGGTGCTGTTCGTATGATGGATACGACAAGCTACTTGCAATCGTGCGCCATGCGCAATAGTCCATGAGGCTTAAGCCTCTTTTAAACACAGCGTGCTTTCCGCTCATGTTCATCTGTTGTCGTCCTTTGCCTTTGTTTCTTCGACAGGCGATGCATGTGATTTTTTTTCGCTTTCACCCTTCTCGGGGTGAACTTATTCAAAACAGAGTAATGTCATCTTTATCAATAATGATGAGTGTGTGTTATGATGAAAGCAAGCATTAAAATTGATGTCATAGTCCTGGATCAGTGTTCCGCACCTCTTGCTTTCCCAGTAATGGCAACGCATTAGGGTACTGCAGCCTCCAAAGCACGCAGTTAGGGGGATCGGGCTGGTGTGGTGACTGAGTACTGTCCAACCATACGGGCGGCCAGGGTTCAAATCCCTGCAGAGGAGGATGTTTTTCAGAGGAAACCCGACCCCTACTTGAGTGTCATGTGGAGGGCACTTAAGTGCAGCACTCCGTCTGTCGGATGAGACGTTAAGCCGTGGTCCCCTTGGCGCCTTTCGTTAAGAGCAGGCTAATGTCGACGCCGGGTTTCTATCCACTCTTCCTCCTTCACCTATCCCTTATTGCGCAAATGACTTTAGCTGTCGGTCGCCTAAAATCTAATCCAGTTCAATAGGGTTAAATCGTTAGTGTGAATTAAGTGAAGGTCCACAGATGTATTTCTAAGTTAGTTGAATACAAACATTGCTATTTTTTACTGAGTCAGTTTCAAAGTTCTGAACTTAAAAGAGGAAACACAAGTAGATATACAGATCGGGCAATAGGGGCCTGACCAACTATTGAAATGAAGCCATTTTTAATGGGTCCATGAAAAAATTTCACATTTTATATGATTTTATATGACCCAACCGAGTTTGTGCACGAAAATTAGAATGAAATGCATTCAATTTCTCCTGCAGCATGTACTGCAACTCTCCTAATGTTAGGAGGAAAGAGAGGACTTTTCTCTGCGTAGATTTTCACGAAATAAGTAAAATATGAAAGAAAAAGTAATTTAGAGAAAAGCAAGGCCAAAGTATTTACAAAAAGTCTTTAAAGTATGCTTGAAGATTCCCATATCACAAGGTTTAAGTTTGTTCGACCCCGATTTGGAGCGTGAAATAAATGGACGAAAGCAATTAAATCAGTGTCATGACGCAAGCTTATCTGGTATGGGAGCCGAATCGCTTCGGAATAACTCCTTTTGCTAAACGAACTCGGATGGTGGAGTGGAATCCGATATGTCACCTGCAGGTATTACCTCAGCGGTGCCCATTCATCGAACACGTGCCCATCCCGCTCGATTGGAGCGTCCGGAAAAGGCTCGGAAATGTATTTTGATTCCCATATGGAGGGCTTCGCTTCACATGTCTCATTATTGAGGGAGACACGCTTGTGAATGATAGGGTTTAATTTATGTTAACTCTCTTTCGCTGGTAAATCCATTGTATATGCGATTTTGATCATCCCTTCCGGCATATCGAATGCTTCCATATATGAGGACATCCATGATCAGCAGCAGATAATCAATTAGCAACTCGGCTGTAAAATCGTTACGTTCTGAGTGTTGGATGAAGCTAGAAATTTAATGGGTCCATTTTAGCATCTGTGAGGTTGGAAGAGGTAATGGGGGTTGCTCAAGACCGTGGTAGAGGGGAGAATGTTGGGTGAACGGGGAGGGGAAGGCAGAGAGGTTTGATGGACAGGATGAGGAAAGAAGGACGGACGCTGAGATGAGGAAAGAAATATTACTGGTGTATAGGGCCCTGCCTTTGTGAAAAGTTGGATCATTTTACCCACTGTCATTTACGTCTATATTAAACAGCAGATTACCTGAATGAAATTATCGGCTGCTTACTTCCATGCGATATGCCTTATCTGATGTTCTTAAATAACTGCGAGCAGAGGGTAGTTCTAGATGGCGTTAGTTCAGATACAGTTAACGTCACATTCGGTGTACCCCAGGGAAGTGTCATTGGTCCCTTATTATTCATTTATATATTAATGGTATTACCTACGCCGTGACGAGCAAAATTTGCCTTTTCGCGGGCGACGCAGTATTGTACAGGGATATTAACACAGAGTCTGACAGAATTGCTTTGAAGAAAGTCCTAGATGCTATAGACGAATGGTGCGACAATTGGCGGTTAGAATTATGCCTGGTGTGGAATCACCCTGTGCCACACACCCTAACGGCGGCTTACACGGTATTTCGTAGATGTAGATGAGATCTGCTGCGAGGACGCGTGGTTGGAGGTTTTAGGGCACTAGCCATGAAGAAAGGGGGGAATAGGCAAAGGAAAGGACGAAGGTGATATGTATGTTGACGGTGGTGGCATGTAACTTTTATTTTGCTTTAGTAATTGGTCATGGCTGGGAATAAGGAATGCTTGTACATGCAAAACTGTTTGAAATTGTAATAACAATGGGAAAATATGACCTCAGTTTTTCAGGCTCAACTTTGTCGAAGTTCATTATGAATGTACTTGACCTGTAGGTATCTGAAGATGATGCCGCTGCGTCGAAACTGGTCTTACCTTAAAATGAATTGGTGGAATAAAACTGTTTTCTTTTCCATTATTCCTTATGGGAAAATATATCGTGTTTGGTCGCTTCTGCCAGTTCTAAAGATGAAGTGCAGCGTTAAAATCATTCGTGTCACCTTCAAACTTGGCTTTTTGAAATTATCTTAGACTAGCGTGTAAGTTCTCCGAGTTGCTAGTTGCTACCGACTCAACAACTTTTTCATTTCGAGGGATTCAGTATCCCCTTGCGATACGCTGCCTTTTTGAGACTATTCTAGGTAAACCTAATCAGTAGATAGTTGTAAAAAAAGTTACTGCAGCAATTATAATCATTGCCTTGTTGGTAGAAGCAATTTTAATGGATTGCCAAGAGGCTATGATTTATCTTTTCTTAATACATGAAATGCGTACCAAAATGCTGTGACCAATATTTCCCAATCCTAATGGTTCTACAATCATGTTCCAGCTAGATGTAATGATATTTTGTTACTTCTAACTGGAACTTTCCGTGAATTTTTTAGCTAATGCATGGAAATTTAAATTTTTTTGGGAAAATACAAAAATCATTAATATAATCAAAATTTCCGTTTATACCATGATGTAGGTAGCATATTGGTCCGTTAATCCTATTCATTCACCTTCGCAGCAAATATGATCCTAACTCCCTTCGAGCATAAAAAAGTATTATAAGATCTTGGCCAAAAGAGGATTATCAAGGTAGTCACAAAATATGACCTAAAGCAAGAGAAAGGTATGAGAAGAGCAGCATTTGTGAGCATCGCTAAAGCTGTTTCCTTTTCAAAAAACTTTTCAAAAAAGTTTCATTCCTCATCCTTTATACCGTAGCTGAATGTTTAATCGTTTGTGCGAGAGCCGAGAAAAATATCTCTAAATTGTACAATGGATATTTTTGGCCAATAAAATCTGATTTCTTTGTTTGATAATTTGGTAAGGAAGTGAAGTCATTTGCGCCATTAAGCGTAGATTAGGCGGTTAGGTAGGAATTATGTGGATGAAGAGTGGAGAGAAACTTGGCTCGGTATTGGCCTGCTCTTAATAATAGGCTCGGACACAGTACTACGTTTAAAGTGCTCTCCGCACTTCACCCAAGTAGAGATAGGGTTTTCAAAGGGAAACTCTACCATCCCCCTCTTCTCTCGTAATCCCAACCCAGCTCTTCGGGGTAGGAAGCCGGGACTCTTGCCCGTAGGACTGTCAAACTGTATACTCTTCCACATGAACCCCTCGAGATGATGGATGGTGCACATTCCACCTCGTCACTGGTCTATCTCGGCCATCCTTGAAAGCGTTCTTTTCCCTAGGACTGTGGTAGACTGACGCGAAGGCTTCTACGAGCTCCGGGGAAGTACTCATAAAACTATCGCGACAAATGAAGTTTGTGAAAAATTTATCATCATCCAGATAAACCATCGTCTGCAAAGTAGAAGGTAAATATTATCCATTCATCTCACGCTGTTGTGGCTTCCTCCACAGTCATTCATACACTCATAAAAAGAGCTGCTGATAAAACGAATTGCGTCCATCATGTTTCACGAACTGCGTCGCGATTCCGTCAGAAATACGTTACTGAGGAATGTCATCATGCGAGAGTAGATTATAAGAGAACTAAGGTGCATAAATTATTTTAATTTATTAAATAATACCCCGAGCTGACAATTTTTACCATAGTGATATATTATAATGAAGTAAAGGTTAATTTTGCTTCTCAGGTGATATATTTTTATCACAGTTTGGTTGTTGCGCATGATTAGAAAATATATCTACCTAGTTTCAATACATAAATTGATAAGGTATTAGATTAGTTCCCCGTTTTTCTTGAAGAAAACTCTTTGGCTATCTCTTGATTAGTTTAATATGTTGTGGGGCCCAATTGGAAACGTTTTATCGCTTACGGCGAGATTTTTCCGGTGATATGTTCATAACTGGCATACAAGTGAGAAGTCTATGATCGGCTTTAACCTGTATGATTGCCCTTAATGTTATCATCGAGTAAATATTTAACTTAATGCAACGCACTCAAAAAAAATATCCTTTCCTTATTAACTTTCGAATTTCTCTCCGTCGTCGGATATTTTTAGTAATACTCGGGAAGAGAGTTCGAGTTAATCATGTTAAGCAATTTTTGCATGGAATTTTCGTCTTTGATCAGTTGGTCTTGGCAACGAAATAATCCTACTCGTACATATTCGATGGGAAATAAATGCTGCAGTGAGTTAAAATTTAAATTTATGTTACTTAAATAAATCATGACCGGGAAACGGAACGGAGAGAAACGATAGGTAACAAAATGTCGAGTATAGGGAAAAACTCTAAGATACAAAACACTCTGTTGACAGATAATTTATCATCAGGGAAAAACTTATTTCTTTCATGACTATCAATTCATTAATAAGGTAAAAGATGAAAGATGAAAATGAGCAGGATTATTAAATAAACTACTTGTAAATAATCCTACCGTGATCGAACATTGATGGTACGTATTAATTAACGGTTATTTTATGCTTGGCTCAATTTATTGAGAGGAATTTATAAAGATTGGTTTCACAGTGTACTTAAATGTATTTGGTGAAGTTAGAGATTTGTTGAATGTGTATGAGCTTCGGTCTCGTATCGCTATAGCACTACGCTTTCGAATATCAGATTGGTCTTCGAAGGAAAATGATGATCTGGTGTTTACTCATATTTTTTTCTACTTGCGTTTAATAGCGATAAATAAGAATTTATGAGGAAGAACTATAACGTATGGGAAATTGAAATGCTCTTGGACGAAGTGTAAGTGCGAAGTGTTTCACCTCATTCTGGTCGCCGTGTCGGCTTCATAGTTTAGGAAACGGTGATTCTAAGAAATTCCATCATTGCTTAGTCACGGACACGCGGATAAGCATTTAGCTGTCTTCGAATGCCGTTATGCCAGCGAAACCAATTTACTCGGATCGTGATTCTGCTTTGAAAACATTAAGAAATGTTTGCAGTCCTGCGTTGCGTAACCATGGCGTCGCCGAGGCTGTATCTTTGTGATTCAGTGGTCGGTGCTGTTCTCGTGGACCGAATGCACCCCCCTGTAGAATCACGTCGTAGAAACAATATTCTCGCAAAAAAATGAATACGTTATGCCAGGGTGAGCAAAATTTCACAACTTCTGCAATCTGTGAAGTTTTTCAACTCCGCCATGCCATTGTCATTTCTAGATGAATAATTATTAGTGCCGTATGGCATCATACTTCTTTATCCAGACGAGGTTACCTTCGTTTGGAGACTGTTCCACTGTTATGTTTTAGGCGCGACATTTCAAGGGAAGATACCGAGTCTCCTTAAAAAGTGGCCCATGACGTGGATTGCTGCTGACCCAAATATTCGGTCATCGATATGGAATTTTTGACTTTTTTCCACCCCACGCGAAACAAAATGTTATCGATTAATTTGACCCAAGCATCGCCTGTGAACATTTGAGTGTTAGTGGCCGTGCGTGCCGCCCGGGCGAGGCATCCGTTACGTAATGAACGCCCGAAGCCGGTTAGGTTGGCAGTCCCCTCGATGACGGAGCGCGGCGGCGCTGACGAAGGCAGGAGCGGCATTAATTGGAGGAGTGTGCGATGCGTCAGCCCTCGCATCCTTAAAGCCAAACCCTCCCTCTGAGGCGATGGCGTGCCAAAAAGTGGCAGCAGGATCTGCTAACCCTGAGAGCGTATAATACCAGGAGAAAGGCTGTAAGAAAAATTATTATTAGGCCCCCTAATCGATACTCTCCGTGTGAAACTCCCCCACGATTGTTTCCCCTCCCTCCGCCTCCCGCATCATCCTGCAGCTCCAGCCGCCTTCCCCTCCGATGCCGCCGCCGCCGCCTTCGCCCCTCCCGTCCCCACCCCCGCATTCTATTTCTAGCACGGCGCCTCCCCTCCGGCCTTTCCCTCCCACGCACTTTCACCCTCCCCTCCTCGCCCCCCTCCCGCCCTCCTCCCACCTCCGGCCCCCTCCCCTCCGCGACACCATTCCAGGGACATGACGCGATCTCCCCCTCCCACTCCTTCCCCTCCTCCCGCCCCCCCTTCTATTTCGCTCCCCCGGCAACGTAATTCCCCGGAGTATCAGTCCCAAAGAGAGGAATATGTGTCACCCACTGTCCGAGAAATGCGTTGGCGAAGAAGCTAAATGCACGGAACGACCAACCGAAAGCCCTTTCACCGTTACGGCACGGCTGAAAAAGTGGAAGTGGTACTGGACGGGGGTTGGTGGGGGGGCATGGCCAACCTGCCAGGTGGCGGCGAAAGAGAGAGAAGTCGATGGCGGAAAAATGGTTTAATTTATATCATTCGCCATTACTGGTCACCATGGCCTGCCGCCTTCGTTGACGAATGCTATCAGATCCTGGTGTTCGATTGTTTATTTTTTTCCTGGAGCGAGGGCATCGTGGAGGAAAAAAAATCGACAGAAATAGCGCTTCCGTGCCGCGGGTTATTACTTTCATTAGCTGACCTTCTTGTCGCATTTCCTATATTTAGTTCGCCTTTTTTGGAATAAGATTTGAAAGCGGAAATAATCGAAAGGGCTCGATAAATTCTTATTCAATCTATTAATTCTTACTTCTTCATACCCGGTGAAAGTGATATCGCCTGACTAGAAATGTCGACCTGCAGATATCCATTCATTTCGTGATTTATGAGGCGACTTTTTAGATATTTAAAAAGTGATCATTATAATTTAGAAATTGACACAGGCTTGACCCAGGTAATTAATAATTTATTGATTGATTCCACCCATAGCCTTAGGAGGCTTCCGCAAAATACGATTTTAATAGTAAAATAGCGAATTATACGAATTGGATAAAGAAAATGGCAGAAATTGGGTTAAAAAAATTCTGTTTATTTGTTGAAATAATGCATGTACCGTCATTGACGTGTGTTTGACAATAACCACATACCATGAGACCTAATCAGCGAAACATTCTGGAAATAAATATCATTCATTGCCATTCACAAACAGACAATATTATTTAATGAAAAACTTAATACCAATCAATTGTGAAGTGAGGTTTATTAATTGTTTTGAAAATAAATGAGGGGGGCAAAGAAATATTGGTTCAGTTTATCGAATCTTCCCAATCGTCAGTACGCATTTAATCTTGAAGTTTGAGCGTAAAGTTTACGAGCAAGTTGATTAGAAAACTTACGAGATGTAATAAAAACTTCATGATTGAATGCACTAAGTACCTAAATATCACATCGAGTCATTTGTCACCAAAATAACAGAATTGCATACATATCCAGCCATCCAACCTTACAGCTCCATTGACGAGTGCTTTGCTATTCTCTTGTGCCTTGTATGAAAAGCACAACAAACCTTTGTTTATGATTTAGCCTTAGAATGATTTCCAATTATCGGACGCTAACTATTTTCTAACTAATTTATCGCATTAAGCATGCTGCGCTGGGAACTGCTGGTTGTATTTAGATGCCCTCGAGAACGCCGTGGAACGCCGTGTGATATTACAGTGACCTAAATCACGGCTCGCGGCTTCTTGCTGTAATAGCGTGAGCAGTCACCTTACTGCGCAGTTGCGTCCGAAATGATGCCACGTAAGATCCTTGTCCAAAATTCGCCCGCATTGATTAGACGGCAAGTGGCGTGGTTAAAAAGGATTTCGGTAAAGGTTTACCGTTGGGTAAAGATTGACTTTTCGGCTTAGATCCATCAGTGGCTTACCGTTCGTCCTTGATGTCTTGCCGCGACCCCGGAGAACATTTCCGTGAAGAGGAAAGATGTCCTGCTAGGAAATTAGAATTCCTCTCTGTAGTTAACCCTTTAGTTTTGCCAACACATCCGCTCACACGTCTCTTAAGGTTGTGGGTCCAAGAAATAGCGCTTCGGAGCATTGAATCCAAATGAAGTGTTGTTTTCTCATGCGAAAGCGGTCGGTTGTGGGAGATGAGATTAAAGCAGAAAGAAGTGGATGTAGGAAAGAAAGTTTCTGGCGAATGGAAACAGTGAAGTGGCCCATATACAGACTTGTGTGAGACAGAGTTTCCTTTTTACCGTGCTCAGTTTAAAAAAGAAAGAAGACGTCATTCAGAAAGCCGTAATGGCGTTGAAAACTTCCCAGATGGCCGGATTGGGGGAATTGCTGCGTTGAAATATGCGCAAACATACTTCCGTTACTGTCACTTCATTCGTTTCCTTATGTTCCGTTATATTGGACGTAAACAACAATCGTAAGAGAAATGTTAGAATTATTGTCGTTTGTGGTCACCTCAATTACGATCTCGGAAAATATCTCTGTAATGTGTATGGCAGAATGAGGTGAAAGAGAGAGTAGATTAACTCCTTCGCACATGTGAATGGCACGCAGAATTGTTCAAAAGCAAATTATTCAACCATTTAACTGTGCCAAATAAATGCAGTAATATTCGTAGCTTATTTAAAATTTTCATGCACGTCATTCACTCCATGAAATACTTTCTTAAAGTCCCTTTATTCATTGGTTAATTGTTGTATTGAAACCTAATTATAATTATAGTTATAATAAGGTTTCAATATTCAAAACTTTTTCGCATAGTGGTGGTTGCAGTCATATTTTTGTCGTTTGTTTAGAGCAATTGATCATATACTCTGCAACCGCGTGCTTACGGAAGTATCTTACTTTCTGGTCAGCGTGTACGTCTAGCAGCTAGTGATGCGTCTTATCCGTTGCGAAATGAAAACGTGGAAAATCCGTTTGTTGTTGTTTACTTTGTGATGTAGTTCCGGCGGATGCCGCCAGGGTCCTCCATGCGCAAGGTTTGTTCAGGCCCTTGAGACTCAAGGGCGCTCCGTGAAGTGTTTATCTATAGAATTTGACTCCTTCAATGGAAGGATCCAGAGATTATGACTACGGTTGGCTCCTCTGCCAATGACAGTCTCATTTATCGGTATACGCGTTTATTTTTGAGTCTTTGATTATTTTTGGAGCAACAAGTGTGTTAATTCTATCCACTTAATCTCGTCTCGGGGCCGAAAGCAACTATCATTTCACGGTGTTGCCAAGGTGATGTTTATTTAGCATTGAGCCGTGATTGTTCGCAGTTGCCAGACTGTGCGGGTATTACTGTTTTCAATCGAGGCCGTGCAGTATATTAAACTACATGGTGTCTTGCGACGATTTGTAAAACAGGAGATATTCATCATTTTAAGGAAAAATATAATTTTGATAGCGTTAATAATGTGCCATTTCAAGTCCGTTGCTTTGTATATCTTTGAATTACCACATCGCCATGGTTATTATAATAAAGGAATTAATGTCGGCGTGCCGCGGGGCTTTCTCAAAATATTTGAGCGTTTTTGCGCATTCCAATCAAGGCTGCTGAAAGTTGCCACGGCGGATTCGCTTGACGGCGCTCGGCGCGTTCCTTTCGTGCTAGTGACCCAGATATTTCTGCTACGGCCGACGATTTCGGCTGGAGCGCTGATGTTTCATACGGGACTTCTAGAAGGAATTCTAATGCCATGCGGAAATGGCCAACTGACGAATCACAGCCAAACTTCGTTCTTAAGATCACTTGCGCCCCCGGACTTGCACAGGGGGAGATTAGGAACAGAGAGAAGGGGTGTTATGAATGATGATGTAGATGAGTGCGCACGTAAGAAAATTCGAAAACGCTAATGAAATAAAGCACAGACTATTATGTGAAGATGTGAAAATTTAAGTACCTTTCGCTTTAGCACTTACACTGCTCCTCTTTGATTGGGTAAGCCTTCCTCTACGATTCGAGTGACCTAAATAAAGGCCGCATTTTCGCTTGTAGGTCTTAACGTGTTTTGAACCATTGGCACAGTGCGCATCGAGTACATCGAGGGAATAAAGCTAACAGTATACCAAGAGCATAGTTACATTTTGCGTCAAAATTCACGTAAATTGGTCAAAAATAGATAAAATGAGCTTCATGGAAACCTTTCGCTCCTCATTCTGCGCCATGTTATGGCTATTCTGCCACATTTAAAAATGTGCGATAGGATCGTCGCATTTTTCGGAATGCCTCCTACTACTTTGCCATCTGCGATAAATTTGACGTGCTGAAATTAATGATATTTGCTTATCCTATTCATCTGCGTAAGAAGTAACTACAATCTCTTTCCTTTAATTTGATGCCCACATTTCTCGTAATCGCCATTCCTTCGATTGATCTTTCATTGGAATGATATGAAATTGACAATCGATCAAGCGGGCGGGATTTGATCTCAAGATTGAATCTTTTGGCCATTCATGCTTCAGAAGACATTTCAGGATTGCTTGAACTTACTTGTTTCTAGACGCATTTGCCAAATATCTCGATCCATTGCTAAGAGTTTCAATGATGCTGCGGAAACGCAACATAAGCGAATGAAATAGATCTTCAGTAATACAAAATATTTCAATTTAATGTTGGAATATAGCTTGTGAGGTTAATCCGTTTCAACAAGCTACAACATCGTGATTGAAGACTCCCACATCAAGAGACGGGAGTTTATATGTACATAGTTCTTTGCATTTCACCATTAGGGTGAAGAGGGCGGTGAATTTTCATCAAATAATACGCTATATTTCATGATGTGTAAATTTTAGTTAGTGCTGATTAACCAATTAAAACAAGTTTTTTACTGCAATTCTACCGGCCAAACCTTCCATTAATCCAATCTTAATGGCTGACATAACTATCCCTGATTGCTCGAGGAAAATATGGTGACTGAGATCAATACAATTCCCTGATTTTGTTATGAATTGAGACGTAATTTTTTGTCAGCCGGTTCTTTTTCTGTCAACATATCTTATGCTTCAAATGGCAGTTTTCAACAACTGATGGCCAGTTGCAGGAACGACACATATGTATTCTATAAAGTTATAGGACCCATAAGCCTTGGCAACCATTCAGTAACTGTTGCAGAAACATTCAATAATCTTATTGGTTTTTTGACTTAATGGTATGGAGTTATGAGTCCCGTAAGTAGCCAAGATGGTGGATGCGCAACGAATAGCTTGTAGACTTAATTAGTAGATAAAAGAGTTGATTTAAGACAAATTACTAGTTAATTAACTCTTACTGACTAATAATTATGTGCATTAGCAATTTTTTACAGGCTAAACTTTCGTTAATTTCATAAAATTAATTCAATTTCAATATCTGGCTGTAGAAGTTTAGATCAAACTTACGAAGTTCTTAACAATTGGCGAATAAGTTATATAACTAGTAGAAGCGTTCCTGCAACCCGAATATTTTTATGAGATCTATAACTTCATGGCTATCATAACTATTAATTTCATAACTAAATATTCTTGCAACTTGTCATGAATCATGTAAATATAATATACCCTGATGTGCCGTGTGGTGCTTGTATGCTAACGTCGATGCCAAACAAAAATCTGGGCCTGTGTGACGTGGCGGACTAATTGCAAGAGGAGATAAGTGGGGGCGGTGTGAATGGTGGTGGCGATTGGGAAAGTTGTGGGAGGTGAAGGAGGGAAGGGAGAGGAGTGCTGGGAAGGCGGGGAGGTGGGTGAGGAAGAGGGGCAGGCTGCCGCTGCTCGCTGCCTTGCAACTGACTGTGTGTGTGTTCGTGTGCTGGTGGGGTTGCGAAAATGTGAAATGGGCTGGAGGGGAGCGAGGGGGTGAGGAGGGGTTGGAGTGGGAGGGGGGAGCGGCAGCAATGCAGAGCGAACTGCCTCCAGATGCCGAAAGGAATTCAACCCTTTCACATTTCGGTGAATGCAATAGTCGAAGAGCCCATTTGACGACAGTCATGCATGCGCGAAATGTAACGCACGAAGTCGCAGTATTTCATCACACAGGGAACGAAGTATCTGATGGAAGCATGAGCGAGAGCTACGAAGTTATTTGTGCCACCCCCCCTGGCACACTGCATGTGGAATATTTTTCCCGAGCATGACCGTTTTATCGAGGATCTAAGCTAAAGGCTGGGTTCGAAAATTCTCTTATCTTTCATTTTTGCGCGGAGTTGTGTAGTCTTGAATATTATGATCTGGAAAGTAATGGCACTCCAAGAAGTTAATGGGAATCAAGATTCCTGTTGTCCCATGATATTATTGATTCTCGACTTTCGTAATTGACTGCCGTTTATGAAAATTAATTTTAACTAGAGAAAGTGCATTAATCGACGTTCTGTTTTCGTTTGAAAACCGCCTAAACTTTCGTTAATTTGCAACATGGTGAACTTTTTATGTAAAAAGTATATCAGCACTAAAATGTTCTCAGCTATTAAAATGATTAGTCTTGTCAGTTCATTTATATCGGCTTTGCGACGGGGCCCGCTGACCAAAGGATAAGACGCACTTCCATCTGACGGACAATACATGGTGAGGGAGAGTACCATGCAAACCATCACATGGTCAGATCGAAGTAGCACATAAAATACGAAAAAATGATACTTTTTTCCTCCAATTTATACAATCCAACGAAATAAAACTGGACGATTTAATTATCCAGATCAAATTTTTTCTCGCGAGTGTAATTATATTCCCATTTTCTCATGGAATGGGAATATAGTTGCACTCACGGAATATAATTTCGCTCTCCATTTCCTTGAAGTATGGGAACATAATTGAAAATGAATGAGGAAAAATCGCAAAAAGAGTGCCGACCTGAAGTGATTCAATGTTTGTTTATTAGAGGTCGGTTTTTGAGCGATCATAATTATGTTAGCTTTGCTTGTAAACGAATTCCTAGGATACGGCTTGAATCGTGGCATTTTCCTGCGTAGCGGTCATTTTACATTCCTTGTCTATATTCCCTGGTTAAACTAAAAAAAATATCCTCATCAGCTAAAACCTTGGCATAATGGACAACACAGCCTTGAGATCGCTCTAGTTAATTTGGAGGAGGCTTTCATTCTCGTAAGGCCAATTGTTTACCTGTCTTTTACTAACTTTTTTGATTTAATTTTATCGTTTCGGGAACGAGTACGAGTGATTTCATATAAACGGAAGTAAGTTTTTACTGTCAAAAGTTATCACGCCTCAAACTCGTATCGACACTTCTTCTTCTGACTTAAAAGAATATTACGATCAAAATCATTCTCGAAATCTGAGAGATTTTGTTTTTGGGGCTTTGGTCGTAATTTTTATCCGTAACCTCCTCCGGCGGTTAATTGCAGCGATCAATGAACTAATATAGAATTTTTTTACCATTTTCTTTGCTAAAAGTTTGCACAACCACTTATATGGCTAGTTACAGGCAATGCCACACGTTTTATCCGCTTGCTGTTCCGTGGTTGAAGTTGCGCGCATGACTTGCTCTGCCGTTCGGTGCATCATGCACACCCCCATACGCACGACTGAGCTATGTAAATTTACCTTTCTAATGGGCACATCAGTGGCGAGTTGGAATAATTTTCTCAGGCATTTTTTCCACCGTTCAAGAAAGGGGAAGCTGGAACCCGAAGTCTGCCGGCGATGCTCTTACCTAGTTTAAGAACTTTAGTAGGTGAAGGACGTTTGGTATCCGGCGCGTTTTTACAGCGCTAAGGTCGGCGCAATTTTAAAAGAGGCGTGTGTTGATGCAATATTTAAAGTCAAATCATTCACCATTGATGAATGTTTTTGCTATCGAATAGAAGACTATATTTTAAATATAATGGACTTAAACGATTCATCGCAGTGAAATGTTATGTCACCTAATGAATTTCATCGTCCCGTGGACTTTCTCTCGAGCTGTTTACGAGCTTTCCCGTTACGCGAAAGAATTCGTTCGAATCCTTTTACTTTAAGTCGAGGCAAATTACAAATTAGAGTCTATTAGTTTTTATCCTATCAAGAGAACAGTGATGGATATACACTCGGAGTAGCTGGCTATTGATAATTCCACTCGTCTTTCCTTCGTGTGCTAGTTGAAGTAATTGCTGCATCTTCACGTGATTTCTGTTTTGATGTATGGGCGGTCGGGCTTGTGTCCGGATTCATAGCCGATGAACCCTTACGTCGCGCGATTGATTACCACCACGAACATGATGCTCATACTCCCTCATCGTGACTTACCGTTTCAATGGGTTACTAATTTGAATTTCTATCTTAGGCATAGGGGCATCCCAAAATGATCTAATGATACTAACACTTCGTAAAGGTACGTCGCGTTGAAAAAACTCTTCAAGAAACGACTTTAGACTAGTTAGTTGATTGAAACGTGATTTATGTTTAGAAGTATTAAATAGTAAGGATTTCTATTCACTCAGTAGGAGCATTTTTGGAATGAAACATCGTGCAAAATGAGGGCTTGGCACTGAATGGATGGAGTGAGAAATGTGGAAACAGCTATGTCAAGTGAGACGTCTGAACAGCTTGTTGATCACTTGCAATAAAGAATCTCCTTCTCTTCCTTGGTTATTTAGAAATATCAGTATAATGATTTTCAAAACTTTAGTATATATTTAGGCACAGGCTACCGGTGGGCAGTGTGTGTTGTTTAATGACAATCATCTGATCGAATAACGAAATAAGTCGTGAGATTTGCGGAAAATGTCCTTACTGCTAGAGCCCTGTCCTCTAATTTAAATTTTACTAAGCGTCATTTTTGGTATTGTTTTTATGAGGATACTTCGAGCAGCTAAGCATCTTGAATTTAAATTTAGAGAATGGTGTCACTGTCTTTTTGTGGTTCATAAAAAAGTATGATTCCCGCAGTATTTTAAAAAACATTAGTGTTCCCTTACAACTGTTCAAATTTACTTAATGGCACAGTCCTGACGTGTTCACCTTCATTAACACAGTGTTAACATTTATTGCTATTTATTGTCAATGTTTCTCTTAAAATATACACATAAGATCAACTCTCAAGGGTTTGAGCGGATTAGTCCTGACTCCTTTCCTTGGCTAGGGAACGTTTGGGTAATAAATTATTTGATTTTATTTCCCAGATTATTTTTGAGGAGATATTTATTTTGAGGCTGGTTGTTGCGGAAGCTGATATAGAGGAATTAAGCACAAGGATGCAAAGACCGCAAGGTTTAAAATAAGTTCTACGGATTGGTTTCCAAGAGATTTATATTTGGAGGTTTGGGTTTTTTTAATTTGAGGCCGGATATTGGGTCAATACCGGATCCATCGGAACTCACTGGGGGAAGTTTGAAAGAGGAAAGAAAGACGTCTGCGGCCCTTCAACACATATCCAATGCGTACGAAGGATTTTGGTTACACAAATGTTATGCAGAGTAATTAAAATAGATCGCCAATTGATGTGGACCTCCTTAATTAGGTTACTTGCCTCTTTTTATGGAATTAATATATAAGCGGTTGCCAGCTATATCAGAACCGTAAGTATTAGAATATATTAAATATCTCAAAGTTGCCCGCGAGGATTTTGTCAAAAATTATTATGAGAATAATCAAATGATGCTCACACATTTGTTTTGAATTAGATCTGGGTCAATTTTACTGCTCTATGAAATAAAAATAGTGCCTGGAAAAATAATTGGACGATCTCACAGAACGCGTTCTTGACGAAAGTTCTAATTTTCTAACTTTTCCTGTGAACGATTCTAAATTAATGAACAAGCTTAAAATGGAGAAAAGAGGGGGATGATGTTAAAAATCATAGAATATCTTATTTATTAATGGTTTTCCCGAATGACTTTATAATATCTTGTGAATCTGAATATGTTTGCTCAATATCTTGGACTCAGCAAAAGATAGATGAGCTTCGACTGGTGGAAATTTGAGGTTTGGGTGTACATAGGGATGAAGGGTAGTAATAATAATGTTAATATTAATTATTATTATTACAAGAAACAGATAATGTTTACAAAGAAAGAAAAATATAGTAATTACATGGTACGCAATATGCATAAAAACAGATTGAATACCCTACTAATTGCAAATGTACAACGATTTCAAATGTGCAACAACTATTTGCTTATCATACTCTCAGTTGAAAGTTATCGGAAATGTGGAATTAAATAATTATCTTTTAAAACTTGGATCTAGATTGGCTTATCTTTACATCCTCTCATAATTTTGTGCACATGTAAATGTTTTCTTAAGACAAAATAAAAAAAAATAATTACAACACAGATTATGTTTACATAAAATAATTTCAAGACACACTAAATGCACGGTGGCAGATTGAATACCATACTGCTTTCAGATGCGCGACAATTATCCATTGTCACTTTCTCACTTGAAAGTTTCTCGAAAATATGGAATTAAATGTTTTCCTTTTGAAACATGGTACAGATTGGTATGTTTTTACATCCATTTAGAGTGAATTCTAATTTATTCATATTGTAGCTTTGAATGATTTTCTGTGGACGGCGAAGATGGATGTATGTGTGGACTGAGTAGTGGAGGAAAAAATAATAATAATGTCTTAAACGGAAGGGAATGGAAGGAAGGAGATGGGAGAAATTAGAAGGAGGCGGCAAAATTGGCTTTGTGGACGTATTGACGCGTAACAAAGAGCTTAAGCGGATTATCGGGGGGTAAATGTGGTGAAAAGGGAGAGGGAGGAGAGAAATGGAAAAGTTTTATGAAGAATACAACGGAAAAAAACCTCCCTTTGGTCGGAAAAATTAAAGTAAAGGCTGCTTATAGATCAATTATGAACTTGATAGAACTTATATGATGATGAAATGTGGTTTCAATTGGTTTGGGAATGTTGGGTCCGGAAAAAAACCATTTTAAAAATGTAGGAAAGCGTAAAATAATACTTATTTCTTCTGTTTAGTTTTGCTAAGTTATTTATTCCTAAGTTTGGACACATTGACGTCAGAATTTACAGCTTAACTCATTTCACTATTTATTTGGCTTCTTAATGTGAATACTGTCATTACATAAAAATTTCTTATCGAATGAATTGGAATTAGCATTTTTGCTTAATCGCGAGCGCATCATTTCGTTTGAACGTGAATCACATTGAACGATAACAGTTACACGTGGAATTTCAGTTGACCATGTGCTTATATGTGTCTTATCTTAATCCCTATTTCAATGGTAAAAGTCGATTATCACCTCTTCTCAAAATACTGGATTCACCTTTCCTTTGTTGCATCGCAGAGATTGGTGAAGTAGCCAATATCAGACTTGGTCCCCGTGATTCAAGATTGCCTATGTATTTTTGTCGCTTTCGATCTTTGGAATAAGGATTTAGGTTTCCGTCGAAGATCTCTTTAATCCGGAAATTATCCACTGATAAAATGGGATTCGAGGCGACAGAAGTCCAAGGTTGACTAAGTTGATCAAGAGACCGTGGTGGGCGCGAGACAGTACCAGCGCGCGCGTCGTAATGCTGAGGACAGTCAACTCATGAACGTTTTAAATATTTAAAGGAGTGGCCGTTATAAATGAAAATATTTATGGTGGATGATCATATATATCTCTGGATTTCTCAAACAAATGCATAAAATTCAGCGAATAGCGTGCGGAAGAGTAGATTTGGAGAGGACCGCATGGTCTTTCTAAGGGGTCGAGCAAATAATCACTTCAGACTGGTTGCGTCAGGCGAAACTTTGTGGAACTTGTTTAACTTTGTGAAATGAAAGCTGTAACTTAGTGATTCCCCATAAACGTAATTAACGGCCTATTATTCGACTTATAAACCCATCATCACCTAATGATGACCTTACTCACCCAATCACATATCACCTAATGATGGAATTACTAAGTGGCAGGCTTCATTTCACAATAATCGCTTTTGTTTCCAATTGGGTAGAGATTAGGGAAATTGCTGCTAAATTAGTGAATATAATCTACAAATTTTGTTTACATAACCAACGAGAGTGATAAATGCATGGTGAAAATATTCATTTAACTGGACTCGAATTTTAACCCATTATTACTGAATTAGCACTGGGTGCTTTTGCCCAGCCGTAACTACGCGTCATTCTTTTTCAAAAACCTCAGACAACATATTGTTGAGTCTTGATGAAAGGTTAAATGCTTTCCTCGTGTATACTCAAATTGTACATGCTTCAGCGTATATATGAATAGGAATTTGACAATATAGGTATAACATTTCTCGGGTCACTGTATCTCCATTCATTAGCTTACTGGTCATATACCTTTCATAACAATTTCTCCCGTTGAACGAAGTCCCCGAAAAGTGGACGAGTTTGCTGTGAATTAGTTATCTGTCACATTAATCCTTTTTTCAAATACTCCACATTAATTTAGGGTGTGATGGTGGATTTTTGCTGAACTGAAATAGTCCCGTTTTTACGTCCCCCTTTACTCGGTCGGTCCTATCGATCTCGCCGCTTCTCCGTCACAGCGTGTTTCCCAGCATTATCTTGGTAAATGCGCAGTGATTGATAGCCTCTTATCTTTCATTTTATCATTCACCTAAGTTCTTATGTTTGTAGAATAATTGATGGTTTGAAAGTGGTAGGAATTCTGTGAAGAAATTACTAAATACCTATTAGGTGTTATAAAGTTAATCAGGGAAACGTAAGCTTCTGACATTTTCCTCCTTGATTGGAAGTAGGTGAAGGCTTTTATAAGTGGTATATAGCCGTAGACAATGTGGAAATAATCAACTGGGTCCTTCAATATGTTGTTGTGTTGCCAAATTTCAACTGCTTATACGTTTGTAATAATTATTTACTCATTGCTGAATTAATCATAGTGGAGGAGCAGCTATTTTGTGATTATATGCTGTCCTTGTGTATGGTTCCATGCAATATGAATCTCATTTTCCATAGGCATCGGAGCTCATTATATGTATATCGGGAAAAACAGTGTTGCGAAAAAAATTTCAGTCTATTGGCAGGTGCTTAATGAGTGGACGCTTAAGTATTGGGATTGTTTGCGATTGCCGTGTTTTCGACTGAAGTCGGTTCTCTGAATCTTTATACACATATGTGGTGGGTGTTCTACGAGTGTAGAGTGAAATAGAAGATGGAAAACTTGAGTAGTATTCGGCACTCATAAATATAGCAAACCTATGAAAAATGGGCGTTTAACTATTAAAATTAACACTTAAAAAATAACAATTTTCTATCCAAAGATGAGGACAATCGGCAAATTCGTTTTTAAGGATATCGGGACTGCCTGCAGTATAACCTTCATCCGCAAGAGTGCATGAAGTAAGGGATAAAGATTTTCTCGGTATTTCGCACTCATTAGGAAAATTTTTCGTTTTTATTTCATATCGCCTGGTGTATTGATACCGAATCTATTACGTCAGTATTTTGGTAAACTGGATCTGTCTGCCGACAGATAACTTTTTCGCTGGACTAAAAATAGCAGTGTGCAGAGATTGAAACGGCTCTCCGGTATCCCTGAAGGTTGCAAGGGTATTAGCGATGGTGAGGGAGGTGGGAGTTGTCTGGTTCGAGCCCTTTCAGCCGAGAAATTGAGCTTCCTTAAATCACGAGCGAGGAAAGGCTCTTTCCCGCCAACCTATTTCTAACCCCATCAGTCCGTGGCGATCCCTTCCTCCCACGCCCCGCTTCCCCAATACGCGTGGGAAGGGGCGTTCTTTCTCTTCGCCGCCGCCGACGCACGAAGCTGCCACCTCCTCCTTCCTCAACTGCCGCCTCCCACGCTATTCCGCCGATGCGACCAAATTTTATCAACTACTACGCAGGGCGTGGGGTGTGCATGGCGACGCAAGCGACGTGGTAGGCCATTAAAATCGTGGGCAACGATGTTTGCCATCTGCAGTAAATGAAACCTCATTTCATCCGCCAGCTTTGGATGGGTAGGGTTCTCGTGTTGCAGCATGAATGTTCACGTCGTGAGCGTACAAAAATTTTTCCTTTCTGGTCGTATTTCACACAGTCCTGCCCGATTTCACAGTGTGTGCGATCGGTTGACTGTCGGTGAACTGTGACTCAGTAAATAACATAAATTAAAGATGTAAAGTTTTAATGAATCGTAAGCCATTGCTTTTTATTGACAGCTTATTAGTTCAGGTCCGTTATTACTTAGAATTACCGAAGAGAAACCTAAAATAAAAAATATCGGAAGGCTTAAAGACACGAAAGGTTTTTAAATTATTATGTTGTGGGACAAATAGAATTCGCTGATGAGCCGGATCACGTCGCGGACCGTAGACGGTACATGTATAGTTAACACTATTATTGTGCCTATATTTGATGTTTAATTCTCCATATCATTAAAGCTGGTTTATTGATGTTCCTTTATTTAAATTCAATCACGATGGGTGAAGTTTTAAGTCAAAGTGCCGTATTGAGGTACACCATGCTCCATGAGCTCAGCGGGCAGGACACCCACCTGTTATCATCCGGTCTGGCTCCGCATGGCAGATTTGGAATGAGATGTCTTGTTCCGGAGGGGGGGAGAGCAGCTGCCACCCACCCTGGCTACACCCATGCCGTTCTCTTCATTTGGGGATGGCGCTATAACGTTGAGAGACGTGTCTTAATAATTAGTAACGTATAAAATGGAGCCTTCAAAGTCTGCTTTCTTTTATGTGACAATCAACGTTCCAACAAGAATCATTTAAATCAATTAGCCTCTAATACTGTTGACTTGATATTATATTTTGTTTTGTCGAAGAATTTTAGTATGAATGAAGAAGGTATATAGATATTTTAAGGATGAAGATGCCCAAGCAAAGAAGACATAACATGCAATGAAAAGTCTATCAGATGCTAGCTACAAATGTTTGAAATTAAGCTCTTCATTGAAGCATATAAATTTGTACATAATTGTATCCATTATTATTCTTATTAATGTATTATTTTACGTTTCGGAGAAGCTAGAATTAAAGAAATAGAAGAGAAATATTGTATAGGAAATATGGTGTCAGAGCAGAATGTTAGAGATAGAGGACACTGAAAATCTTTAATGAAGTAGTCAAACGAAGAGCTAGGGTGAAGAGATGATTGATTTTATTTTTGCAGAGAGGCGAGATCCATGGTATATTCCGAGTCATCGCTGCCTTCTGGAGATATTACATATACCAACAATGGATTTAAAGAACGAGGACAGGGCTGTTGAAGACAGTTTGGAGGGATGTCAAAGTAGAAAATAAGGAATAAAAGTGTTTAGCTGAAAAGAAAATTGGTCAGAGGGCTGGAATAAATAAACCTTTGGATTAACTACTGCTACTTATTTTGTTGTTTGAATACGATCTTAGACACGGCGTTCTGATATGGAATTTTCAAAAATAGTTGCCAATTTTTGCTGCCGTTAGACATTTATTTACGTCAGCTCTCCGCCTCTCAATGCATTTTTTTTGCAATATAACGAGCACTGATCATTTTGTCTTCACTCCCGGGACGACGTATCTTCTTTCTCCGTACTTCCCCCATGGATCACGAAGTCCGGTTACTTTGATGGTGCTTCGTTATCTAGCCCCTGTCAATTAACTATGCCCTGTCGTCTCCAGGGACGGAGACACCGAAGAGTGCCTGGTCATTAGTGGAGTCTTTGTCGGTAGGTTGGTTTTTCCCCGGAGTAGAGCCAGTTAATAAAACTTTTCATCTGAAGCAATTATCCACAGGTCGCATCCAGTCGATCACGAAAAATTCGAGTCGGTAGCTATAATGATTCCTTACACCATCGCTTGCTCTACCATGCTGGCTATTATTTTATACCGGGGAGTTTTCCTCGTCCTGCTTATCGCAGAGTCGCGTATTTTTAAACCCATGGAGGTGCAATAGTGACTTCGCCGACTTTCTCCACGCTTTGCTCAATGACGATTCCACGAATCTTATCCTCCTGCGGACGGCCACGCCTCTTCCATGAATGTGCTCTTCCCGCTAAAGCTGAGGAGCTCAGACAAAGAAAAAGTTGTTCCAAGATTTCGCAGTGGACGAAATGCACGGGAATTTCATTCTAGCTGCCAGTATCGTGGCATTTGCTCCAGCCGAAAAATAGTCGATTGTAAAATATGTCACGCATTTCTCAGTACAAAATTGTGACAGGAAGATGACAATATTTCCCATCCGTCAATATTTGAGATACACGTCGCCTCACGAGCATTTTGACGCAATCAGAATAAAATTCTCGGTGTTAATCTTAGTTTTTAGGGAAATACAATGATTTGGAGGAGTTATTTTATTCTCTGATAATTCTTAAGTACTCGAAGAGCCGATTTGACCCTAAGAATATGGAAAGAAATACATTAAATCAGTGGCAAGAGATGCACTGGGCTGAAGTGTTTAGATCAAAGGTTCAAAGTTCCTTCAGACGGACTGCGTGTTGCGCTCTAAAGCCTTCCACTTGCTCTCCAGCTGATCTCCGTAGTAAATCTTTAAGTTACGACACGCTTGGGATCGAATGCGGACCCACACTGGGCGAAAGTGTAGTCAGCACAATATCCTATGGCGGAAATATAATGCACTCCGATGTAATCGGTAAATTACATTCAAAGTTGCATATATTGTATATAATTTGTCCACATGGTCTGAAGGTGAAATTTTTACCATTTTTTAGCGCTCTACTCATGAATTTGAGTTTTATACTATCCTATGGCGTTCTCAGAGAACGAACATACTTCTCGGAAGTCTCCGCGAGCAGAAGGTCGTCGTTCCCGCGGTAGCCTTCTCATTGCCTGAACTGGCGCTTAACATATCGTCGTGATCCACTCGTTCGCACATTGGAAGTGGATGGTTCAACACGCATCATGCTGGAGGTCGTGTTAGTCGCCTCGTTTTACTACAAGAAAACTATTACGAGAAGCAGTCTTTTGTGCGACGGCAAAAATGCCCATAGAAGTGGCTCAATGAGGTAAAGGCAACTTGTGCTTGACAAGTACTGATGACTCCGATTTTAACTGTTATGGACCCTGTGTTTTGGTTTGGAGTGCTACTGACAAAACATATATTGAGCGCGGAATACGTCTTTGCTGGGATTCCCGAGGAGAAAACTCAGTAAAATCTTTGTATGATACCCTGCTTCACTGTCGCGCAGTAAGTTCAAGTTGCTGAGGAAAAGTTGGTAAAATATGTGAGTGCATTAGTAATGCCACATCTGTAAAGACACTCAAGAACATGGTAATCAGTCGCTAGTATAGCCAAACAATAGAGGTATCTTTAATATTACGGAGATTATGAAGTTGCTAATCAGATAAGTTAGACGGAATTTATTAATATATTCCTATTTCTGCAGGAAATGTCTCATGTTAATAGGGTGGCTACCAGCCTGCTGCCTGTTTCCTCAGATTATACATTAACTACTAACCATTGGCGGTATATAAGTATGTTTTCATCATTAACATGCAATTATACGATCGTGCCCCTGGTTGAAAATCGTTGGTTCAGACACTACAAATCGCGACACGTTTTATTCGGATGTATATTCAAATTTTTGAACCATTAAATTCCCGGAAAAACCTCTGGCCGCTGAGCTGCGGTCCTTAGAGTGTGGTGATTTGATATCACATATGTACCTCCTCTGAAACTGGATATTATCAAAATAACTCCTTTACCATTGTTTTCAGCCCCAGTAAATTCCTGGAAATACTGCTGGCCGCTGAGTTACGGTCCTTAGAGTATGGTGATTTGATATCGCGTATATGTTCCTCTAAAACTAAACATTAGGAACCGGAAGTTTCTCTTGTCAAGAAAATGCAATCTATTGCCGATATTCGTCTGTTATAAAAATCAATTCTTGGAAGTGTTTACAAGGAAATCGCTCCTAATTTGTTTCCGCTTGAAGCAATTAACGTTTCCTGTCAGCAACTGACGATTCGTATCCAGCATTATTTTTTACCTATATACAAAAACAGTGTACATTTTCATGGATTTGTTTATACTGTGTTTCTTATCATGGGTGGGAAACCTTGGCACATCTATCGATGGCTGTTGCGTGGTTTTTATCAGTGATTTTATTTTATCGATCATCTGCGGCCTTGCTGGATGTATTCTTAGTGACGCATACCCCAAAATATTATTAGCTGTTGTTACCGTATTATTTTTCTCAATGAGTTTGATACTTCAGATCATTTGTTTCATTAGGATCATCAATTTAAAATCAGTTGGGACTTGGAAGTCATTTTGTCCGGCCAAACAAATCCATGTTTCACGAAATTCAGAATCCAAATCCACTTCTTGCCCTACGGGAGTTTAGGAGATATTTAAAATTTTGTTTCTTTCTCAGGGAGAATATTTAACATTTTATTTCGTTCTGAAGTAAACAACATTAAACTAAGATGGCAAATTATAGATACTTTACTTTGAGAGCTTACTTTCTGGCTATATAAGCTTCCACATAGCGATGATCGGCCAAGATGTGGTAAGCGCGTTTATTTATTTATTTATTTATTTATCTTCACTACCCCGAATACAGCACAATTGGCCAATTTACGTCGGGTGAATAACAGTAACAACGTACGAGACACAGACACCCATGTCCTGGGCAGAAAATATTTTTCCCAGGCGGGACTCGAACCCGCGACCCTAGGGTTGGCAGGCGAGGACTTCACCCCGCCGCCACCGGGGCCGTTTATTTGGCTCTAGGCGCTGCGCGCATCTTTCAGCCAATATTTCTAGTCTTTCATCCTTTGAGGCACCAATTATTTTAAGATGTATTGTTTAAAAGCGAGAATTTGCGCATTTATTGTTATTTTTTCATTCAAAGTGAGGAAAGAAGATTGTCAAAATTAAAAAAAAAACTTTTAGATGTGATAGTAATCAAATATAATGGTTATGATTGACATTTAGCATTTTATTGAATTTAATAGAAAGATTAAGCCATTCCATTGCATTTATTTGTCGAGAAGATGTTGATTTTCACACCAGCTCGTGACTTGTTGACCGAGCCCAATTATAATCTCGATTTATCGTGAACCGTTGACGAAAGATAACTAAAAATTTCCATTTAGTGGTGTTTCTCGTTTGCTATTATTTATTAATTTCCAAAAAAATGAAAAAAATAAGGCGGGGTGGTTGCTTCTTGACATAAAATCGCTCATATTCTACGCCAAATCGCATATCAAGTATATTCATGAAACTACTGCTTTTGGGATCTGTACCGAGGCTCTCTCTCTAGCTGTTTATCAATACGAGTCTTTATCTAGCACGCCGCAGGATTCGTATGACATGGAGGGTGTCAAGTGCCGATTTATAATAATTATTTTGCCTTCCTTGCGGAAAACGAGGATGGAACGCGTGTCGTAAACTGATAAAAAAGAAAGCCGGAAAAATGCCATGTCATACAGATCTCTGTTTTGCTGTTATTATTATTGTTTTTGGAGTGCGAACTACAAACGGTACCAGGGCACCAAAGATATTACCTCATTCCACTTCCCCACTACGAGTGGTATAGATATGGAGCCTCGTATTCAGGCTCGCTCCTCCTCCTTCTCGAATAACATTTCTACACTAAAGCAAAGCGCGTGTTATCTCGCGCCAGAGGCCGTGCGCAAACGCCGCTATCCGGCTCGGCGACGGCGGCGCCAACAGGATGAGGAAAATGCGTGCTAGGAGGAGGCAGGTGGAGTGGAGTGGAGTGGAGAGTAGAGGAGGCTGGAGGCTTGGGGAAGGGGAAGGCGAGCACTGGGACGGAAAAGAGTGTCTGTATCGCCATTGGCTGGAGCTGGCGGCGGCGGTGAGGAAATTCCGGCGAGGACGCGCAGTGCGTGCCATTGGTGACGTCGTCGATGGAGTGGGTGGAGGGAATCCTCGTGAGCGGACGCGTCTCTCATTTTCGGCTCTTCAAACGTCGCAAATCAGGAGTCTTTGTTGCCGGCGCCCGCCTTCCCCCTCCTCAATTTCCCAAACGTCGGGCTGAAATCTAGAATCCCGGTGGGACCGAATCGGGGAAAATCTAACTTAATATCGAGGACGGTTTTTTGATTGATTGAATGGGTCATTCCCGAGCGATTTCGTCCGCGTGATTTTCAAATGCAGTGGGATATTAAAAAATCCCTATATTGGTGAGCATCGATGACACAGGTCTATCATGTTTCATCTACATGTTACAATTTTTGTGCAAGTGCTGTAGATATTTCAAATTAATTTTAATGATTAACACTCTTCTTCTAAAAACTTACCCCAACCTTATATGACATATTAAAAAAATCGATTAACTTATGAAAACTCCATTATTTAGACCATGTAAATGTTTATTATTGCGAAATTTGACTTAAAATGCTCAATGGTTCAGGCCTTATCATATTAATTCATTTTACATTCACTTAATAATTTTACCATAACCGCTGAATCCCATTTTTGCCAGAGTTTGTATGCTTTCAGTTGCGCCAATCCCTCGATTGTCGAAGAGGAGTAGAGGTGCAGCTTAAAAGTACTTAGTACAAAACTGGATAAGAATTATAACAATCAAGGTGGTAGATAGTAAGAATACATTTTGTAAAAAGGTCAGAGATTGGCTTTTATCTCACCTTGACATCGATGTTTATTTTATTGCATATTTGTATTTTCTTTCATTAAAAATGTATTAGTTGCAATGTGCGTTGAGTTTGTCAGTATAACTAGCAATGCTTGTAAATTTACTGATGGTAGTTTTTACACTGTTGTATAGGAATTGAGGCTATCCAAAGCTCCTTTCGTGTATTGAATATTGCAAAAAATTGTATTTCCACGTGTATGTTTGACGCTACTATACTTACTATTTACTGTATCTGATATATTTATTACATTTGATTAGTGTATTTTCCCTTCAGTGACTAGCAATGCATGTGAATTTATTGACGGTAGTTGCTATACTGTTGTCTAAGTGCTGAGGCTACCTAATGCTGCTTTCATGTAATGTATATTACTAAAATATGTATTTCCACGTGCATATTTGGCGCAGAAAATTCATTCAGTATAAACATTATAAACCTCGGAGAAAACATTCGAAAATTTGATTTGCGACTTTGCTTTTTCTAACTCGGTTCAACGCGTGTGGGTGAGGGGAAGAGAATGACTGAATGCGACGCAAGGCTCTCGAGAGTTCCCTGCTCCCTGGGCGGGGAAGGAGTAAGGGCTGAAGCAAGGAGAATGGCTTTTTCTTTCTCTCCCTTTTTTTTCCCTCAGCCGTCTGTGGTGGTGGGGTTAAAGTCCAATCGGGAGTCGTCTGAGTCGGACAGGGTCGATGAGCTCCTCCGAATGAATGAATTCCGTACTGCGTCGCAACGGCAGTCGCGTCCCCGAAGATGGGAATCGACCTCTGTCCCATAGGAGAAGCGTCTTGCCTCCCGCAAGAGCCGTGTGCTTTAATAATTGAATCAACTTGGTCATTATTTTGCTCCTTTCACGTTTCATGCGCGGAGTAATTTACGGGAAGGAGGGAGCATACGGACGATGGGGGAAGAGGACCGTGCGGTCGCACACCATGGGAGAGGGGATCCCGATGAACTGACCACACCCCGAGGCACAATGAACGCGGACGGGGCAGGGCAAATAGGAGGTGAAATCCCACGGGGCACGAGTACGCCGGGCTGATGATATAGGACATGAAACAGAGGAGCTATCACGAAATGAGGGAGTTCGCGAGGGACAGGGAGGGGTGAAGGTCTGCAATAAACCAATCATAGGATTGAATGACATCTGTGGATGAGCAATTTAATGGTGACAAGCAGTAACATGCAATTAATTTTCTTCTCCCAGTTTTCCTTTATCGTGATTAAAACATTGAAACTTGTGCGCAGCGCAACAAAATGGTATATTTGCCCCGAAGGCATTGTTCTTGTTGAGGAGCAGTGAGAATGCACATTTCCATGCATCTTTGACCCTCTTAGTGCGGCGGGCCGATGTAACGGCTTTTGCATCTCGGGCGAAAAGTGCGGGGGGCCGATATATCGGCTCATGCGCAAATATTGTGCAACTTTAGTACACTAGTATATATTTGCCATTATTTTTAGATGATGTAAAAGTTTTTTATGATTATTTTCTAATTACATTTATAAACAATAAAAATAACTGCATATGGATATCTTAAACGACAAAAACTTCATAATATTTTTTTCCTGGGATGATATAGTTCATTAAATTACCCTCCGTATTTCTCACTAGCACCACTGGAAGGAAGCAGCACTAAGAGAGTTGAACGCAATCAGCGAGGGCATGGTCCATTAAAAGGATGAGGAGGATCACCTTTCCCAACCATTTTTCATTAAGCCTTCATAAAAAATATTATTTTGAAATTCGCCTTTCTATATCCAAATTTCTCTTTTCAAGTTAGAAAGTGACACGTAGAAAGGGAAAGCAAAATGCTTCCAATAATTAATTAAGATTAGTCGAATGTGTACAATCTCAGTTGCCAAAAGTGGCTTCGAGGCACTGTCTCATCTCATCTCAACTTTAGAATCAGTAATCCATCGTTACTGTGATAAACTTTTGATTAAAGACCGACTTTCCTCTTTCGCCAACATCTGCGTATTATGCTTTCTTCCTTATCATCCGGAGTAAATAGTTCCATTTTCTCTATGCAGGGGTCCGCTTCACGTTTATTAATACTGACTTCAGGCTCGCCGTTCCTGCGGTCACTGTCATCCTGAATCATCGATTCTAAATTGGGGACGTTTTGGTGCCGGTGAAATGCCATCGGTTCCTCTCCGCCAAATTTCGCGGAATCGAGAGCCGTGCACAATGACTCATCCTCCAGCGCCTTTTTGGAGAGCCAATCAATTCGTCTCTCGCGAATCTGGCCGTGAGTCGGCAGCACCGCAAGGGATTGAGCGATGCGTATTGAATGGCGCAGAGGAAAAATTGCTCGCTCACCCTTGCAGAACAGGAACAACGAGAACCCTAGCTGCGTAGTTTACCTTTGGAAGCGCATTGATGGGGCTGAAATGTATGCGATGGAACAACAACGATGCGCTATCGATAATGCATTGCGATTTTGAAAGTTCGGGCGATATCTCGCATTGGTACTTTTGACGATGTCTTGTGATGTGCTTTTATTGAGGTATCGTGCGATTTACGATGCAGTGCTGACCGCGATACAATGAGATATGCGATGTGAAACGATATCTAACGATATACAGTACGATATGCAGTTCTAATGCGAAATAAAGTGACAAGCCAATTCTTATTGCGTGATAATATGTCGTGCTATATGCGTAGTTTTTGCAGATGGAAAATTGAAATAACTTAGTAATTTAAGTTTCACAGAGAGAAAACATTAAACGGTGTCATATTTCTTATGAACCGACATGACACCTGATGGTAGCGCCTTAGCGTCGAATCACGACGTGTAATAAAACTCATCAGTTGTATTTCCCAAGTTTTATTTGTTATAATTCGCAAAGATTCCTAAACTCCGCAGTCAGGTCACTGAAACTTGCCAAAACCGAGGTGGTAATAATATTAGAGTGTTGATTGTAATTTTGTTTGCTTGGATTTATTTTTGTGAAACCCAGCACAGTTCAGCCCTCAAGGCCAAAGTAATTTGTCATTGGATTCTGCTAAAATATTTAGAAATGATTCTCAGCTATTTATGAAAAATTTGTGACACAATAACACAATCATCGTGGAAAATTCAGAACTTAATTATATAATGGTTTTCAAAGCCTTTGATACCTTGACAAATTTTTGACTCGCTTTAAACGCATGACATTACAAAGGTCACTTTCCACGGTACATTTTATTGTACAAGCGAGTGTATCATAGAATGTGCAAGAAAATGAATGGAGTTAGAGCAGGTTCTATTTCTCGTTCAGTTATTCAGACAATCATAAGGTCTGCCGCTTTACGTGATACAATTTTCTACAAGTAAGCATTGATGAATTCGTATGTACAATGAAATGTACCGTGTAAAGCGGCCTTAAATCTTATCTCACATTTTCGCAATACGTTATCGAGAGTTGAATATCATTTCCCACGTAAATATTAACAAAAGAGCAACTGAAATTGCACTGTAATTAATTAAAGTATCAGTCTTTTAGCGTTCTAAGATGCGTGTATAGAAGAAAAATTTCCCTTTCCTTCCCATTACACTCGATTCTTCTCCGACACAAATAACGGAATATTTCCTTGGCAACCAGAGGAATTGCTATGAATGGAATATATCGCCGAGGCATTAAGGTAGTTTGAGCGAAAGATCATTTTACCTAGAAATCAATGAATTTGATCTCATTTTAAAGAAAATATCTCATCCTTCTAATGACACCAAAAATTCAACCCCTTACCACATTATATTCGGAGTTATTTGCCAAAAAATACTAGCCCGTTTACATGGGAAATGGTACGTGTATGTACACCAGAGAGACATTGTTGACAAAATGAGGAATTTCTAACACATAGATGTCGTAAAAAACTAACTGCGTGTAGTTTGTATGTTTTCTCAACTATTTTTGATGATTAATCATATTGTCATCGCAATAAGTTCTTGAGTATTACAAAAAACCTTCCGTTTTGATGGAATTTCAAACGCACCGCGCGAAAAAAATGAATCAAATTGAAGACTAATGCTGATATTTTTATTTAATTAAATACCATTTCTGTAATATAAAACTATATTATTGCACAATTAATAATGCAATATTTAATTCATGTGTCCTACAGCTGTTGAAATTAAAACGTATAATTCGAATAAGGTCTCTATTATGACTAGGGAACTAACTCGCTCGGACTACCATAAATGGCACGTTAGAAGATGGTTCCCACGAGGAATGAATTAAATACAATTTTACTAATTTTATGGATAATTTTAGAAACATATCCTCTTATAATTATGAGCAGCATAATGAAGTCCTTGTTTCAGCTTATTTTTCTACAGGATTATGGGAAAACTACATGGTGAAGAACACGGACTAACCCTTGGAAACAAGTCTTTTTTGGTATTTTTTCTGTTCTAAATACAGTTTCTTCAAGATGCATAGAAGAAATATTAACAAAGGAACAGCTGAAATTTCATTCAAAGTAATTGCAGTACTGGTTCTTTATTGTTTAAAGATACATGTTTAGACGAAATATTACCCTCTCCTTCCCTTAAAACTAGGTTTTTCTGCGAAATAAACAATGTAATGCTTCCTTGGCGACCAGAAGAATAGCTTTGAATGGAATATATTGCCGAGGCATTAAATGGCGAGTTAGAAAATGGTTAACATGAGGAAGCAATTATGGTAGTCCGAGCAAGATAGTTCCCTAGTCATAATAGAGACAATATTCACATTATACGTTTTAATTTCAACAGCTGTAGGACACATGAATTAAATATTGCATTATTAATTGTGCAATAATATAGTTTTATATTACAGAAATGGTATTTAATTAAATAAAAATATCAGCATTAGTCTTCAATTTGATTCATTTTTTTCGCGCGGTGCGTTTGAAATTCCATCAAAACGGAAGGTTTTTTGTAATACTCAAGAACTTATTGCGATGACAATATGATTAATCATCAAAAATAGTTGAGAAAACATACAAACTACACGCAGTTAGTTTTTTACGACATCTATGTGTTAGAAATTCCTCATTTTGTCAACAATGTCTCTCTGGTGTACATACACGTACCATTTCCCATGTAAACGGGCTAGTATTTTTTGGCAAATAACTCCGAATATAATGTGGTAAGGGGTTGAATTTTTGGTGTCATTAGAAGGATGAGATATTTTACTTTAAAATGAGATCAAATTCATTGATTTCTAGGTAAAATGATCTTTCGCTCAAACTACCTTAAATACAAATTTACTCATTTAAATGGATTATTTTGGAGAAACATATCCTCTAATACTTGTAAACAGCATAATATAGTCCTTTTTGAACTAATTTTCCGACAGGATTATGTGAAAAGAACATGGTGAAGAATGACAAAAAGGTCGTTTGCCTGGAGGGAAGAATGGTTCTATTTTTTGGGCTCATTTGCTTTAGGGAGGGCGGTAGGGGAGGGGAAGCACGTGACGCGACGGAGGGTTTGTTTGCGAGACAGTGGACCGAAGAGCGAGCGTCTCTGAAATCAGCCAAACAAAGTTTCGAGAAGCAGCCTCCGCCCGGGTGGGCCTGGGAGGAGGGCGTGGGAGATACAGATTCCTTCTGCACAGTGTGGGACGGTGGTGGAGGCGGTGACGACCGAGCCCTCTCTTGCCCTTACGCGGAGGCGAGACCGTTCCGGGAAAGGCACCGTTCGCCCGAATATGTGTTTCTGCGCGATCTCCTCCTGCGCTCGCTTTCACGCGCGCGCACCACCCCTACCCGAGGAACTGAAGACCGATCCCCTGTTCCGAGTACGGGGACACTTTTTTTCCGCTCTTGGAAGTTGCGTTCCCGTGTACTACAAAGCCGCATGGAGAGATTTCTGCGTACGAGTTTCCTTACTCCCATCCCCGCGCCTTCCGTGGAATTTTCGGCGCGCACAGCTTAAGGAGGCGCGGATTGTGATTTCGTTTCACAGAAACGTCCGTCCCCTCTGGCGTTCCCCTTATTGGATTCCCCCGAAGTTTGGTGACCCTTTGGTTGGGGTTTTCAGGAAGGGGCGAGAACTGGAAGTGGAGCTCATTTTTACGTGTCTATCAATGACTTTTTTTTATTGATTCTCCGGTGGATTTCAAATGCGCAGAATTGGAAGAGGAACGTGCAGGTTCCGCGAACAGTTATTTGAATTTTATCTTGCAGAAAACATACTTTCACTCATCTACCTGTAAGCCATAATTATTGTTGGAGGTAGTTAATAATTCTACGTTTTATTGCAAAGTAAAGTCATGATCCAAAATATTAGTATCCTTAGTTTTATCATTGATTTTGCTTCATCCAACTCAGAATTCTTTGAAAAACTTATTTAATGTTTGTCCCTAGGTGAATTAATTGGTAAATCGTGCAATAAGAATGACAGCATGGCAGCTATTTCTCGAAAATAGTTCCAGTAAATTGTTTCCACCACTTGCCATTCACAATATATGCCAAAAGTAGTAGTGGTAGCCTGGTAGTTAAAAGAATATTTTAATTTTAGTAAACAATTAATCATTGTTGCCAAGAAAAATACACTCAATGTGGCAGGGTGGAAAATAAATTCCTATGTTTGCTATAAGTTCCATTGATTTTCCGAGGTAAGTGAATGATATATATGACTTCTTCCCATCAAACATGATTCCCTAATGATGCATTTTGATGTAGTTCTATGTCGTTTCTAAGAACAATTGAAATGTATTATCGGAATGGGTGGTTGTCGACATCAATTCCTTTTACTTCCATTCCTTTCGTTCTTCCAATAAGGAATCGCAAGGGACTCTGTGTATGCCATGCAGCGGCTGCGGCTGACGTCATTTCTAAGGTAGCTGTGACCTTAAAAGGACGCATTGGAATAACTCGTATCGGCGGCTTGAGTGGAGAAGTGCGCTAGGTTGGAATGCACTGAAATAGCAGGCTGGAATGCTTGCTATATGCTTATCCGCTACGTTTTCCTCAAGTTCTGCACGCTTTTGTCTATTTTAAGATAATTTCTCGTCATTCGCTTACAAATGTTCCTCATTTTGCGAAAGAATTACGAGTCTCCTTGTACAGTATTTGTTGCCGGTAGAAAGAAAAAGGCTAAAAATAACAGTTTTAGTTGTTTTTATCTAACTGTAAATTGGCATCAAAATCATTGCTCTATTGTCTTGCTTATTTTTCTACTTACTCGGTAGCAGTCAGTCAGAGATTGATGACTGAGGATGCTGACAATTTGCAATTTATTCTCTATTTGCTTGCCAGACCAAAAAAAAGTCTCCGTTACTGGGTTACTTACGTAAATACCCATCACACCAATTCCTTTTTGGGTAGGAAAAATCAAAGAATTTAGTTATTTCCTTTATCCCTTGGAAACTAGCCCACTTTTGATAGTTTCGTCCATTATGTCTGCTAAAAATGTTCAATAAAAATCATAAACCTGATTCATTTCACTCAATCGAATCCAGACCTTTTTGTATTACGCATTTTAATACCCACCTTTCAGAACTCATTCCAAATAAACTCTACAACATTTTGAAACCCTCCCTATATCCTTAAAACAAAGTTCATCAGTTAAACTCTCTAAAACCAAATAATACGAATATCTCATGCAACCACAAAACATTTACACTAGATATTTGGTTATCACACATAAATATTTATTACATATGTAAAAGAATTATGAAAAAATGTGCACTAAATTCGATGAAAATTATGTGCGTAATTAATGAATCAAAAACATGTATGTTAAAACGCATTGACGATTACTGAGTTGTAATTTGGTACTTAATTTATGTAAAAAAATTGGTAAAAATCGAGCATAGTTTTTTCACTAAATGTACTTCGTCTCACAGAGCATTCCCTAGATTAATAAACTTGTATCTCTCTATCTATGTCCTCTATTTACCCCCACTTTCGCATCTGTTATACATTACTTACGGTGTCCTATTCTTAAGACTCCTAATATTCCTCCCCTTAAAAGTTTCTTCTACCACATTCAACCCTGGCTTTCACGGTCTACCTCTTCCTCTTACACCGTCCACTCAACTATCTTATATTTGATCCTGGGTTTTGGGTAAAAATAGACTAGCTTAATCTTGTCTGGCACAGAGAGTAATTTTAATTTAAGACAGTAGCCGATAGTCATATTTAATTTGAATTTTTAATCAGTGTCATCGAATCAATGGTTAAGTGGCTTGTTATTAATGTGCTTGCCATCAAAAGTAATCTTTAGAGCCTAAATACGAATTAATTCTCCACTTGGGAGTGAAGCCGGAGACAGATTGACGAACGTGATACATTGTCCCGTCAGTTTTCATCGACGCCGTCTCAACCTCCGGAACTTCCATTTTTATCCGGCCGTCAGCGTAAACCAAGGGGTTCTGTGCATATTCCGTGAATCCATACGGCGGCTGTTCAAGGGTGCAAGAGAGGCGATGAAGATTCTTGGTCTTGTTTTCCCTGATTGTTCCACGTGTCTATTTAGCCACTAACGGTTGTGATTCTGAGCCATGGTTGCCAAAAACCTTCCATCTCGTAAAAGTCATTTAATTTTTAAAGATCGTGATCCAACGAGGATACGATTTGGACCTTCCTTCTTTCCATAATCTTTGTAGGAGGACTACGATAAAAAAAATTTGTACGAAATACACTTGCATTCGAGGATAATGACTTTCTGAGAATGGAAAGCAAAAAAAAATATATGTAAGTCTTGTTTGTCAACGTATGTACAAAATAATATTTTATCGCCTGTGAACAAGCGAAAACGAAAAATTATTTTTTTGTATTTTCAACTGTATATATAATACCTATACATTTTTTAAATATATATTTTTGACAATAGATACGGCAAAAACGGTAAAAGGGAACCGTTTACTAATTAACGAATGGGCCAATAAAATTAAATTAACATATACATCATCAGTTTTGAATAACTATAATAAAAAATTACAATGAGAAAATAGATTGAAACAATGCTCATTCAATTTGCTTTCAAGCATGTGTTGCGGATGATAGAATCGAGAGGTGGTAAATGGTACTGGAATGAAATAATTTTCACGCAACACTTTTGCGTTCAAGAGATATCTTTACCATTGAGAGAATCATAATATACTTGGACGGAAAAATTCAAATCTCAATAATATTCTTCGGCTCATATTTTATTCGGTCGGATAAGGTTTTATTTTAATGCTAGTCAATAACCTAGTGAAAATCTATATACCTAACCTGAATAATCGAACTCTGTTGATTTATAACTTGTTTATGAAGCGATGGGACTTCTTATACGAGTGTTCGCAACCGTTCTACTCCGTAAAATCATGTTTCCTACGTTTTGATGACTGGCTAAGTTATCATGGTTTACAGAGCAATGCATTTCGTTAGCGCGCTAGGACGATCCGATTGTAAGCCGTCGAAGCATCATTGGTAAATATTAATCTGACCTATAAGAGCGAAAGTATTTTCTAAAATCTTAGTCTCTATTTCATCTGAAATTCTATTAAAATCAAAAACTTTTTCGAAGTAAATTGAATTTTTATGTGACAGTTGTGTGCCCGCCCATTTGTATTTCTGACAATGATATAAATTACATGTCGGTTGCTTTTTGACTATATTATGCTTTCCCTTATTTATGCAGTATTTTGTGTTATCTTAACCACATTCATATCTAAGAAGTGTTATTTTCCTTTGAAATGTTTGCAAGTATGTTTTAAAATGAATATGGTGAAAGTAAATGTTTATTTTCATCCCGTGGCTACTTTATAAGTGTTGTTTAACCTCGATGAAATATGTATTTTTGGTAAATATTTTCTGCGGTCAAAATTGGTTTTCAAATTACTCTTGAATTGCTCTCTGCTTACTCATGTTTCATGCTCTCTTTCATTGAAATGCACATGAGGTGCGACTGCTACTTTCTCGAGGAGAGATAATGCGGCGTGAAAACTAATATTTTCTTTGCAAGTTTGGATCTCATAACACTATTTGGATCTTTTTACTGTGGTGATATCGTTATCTAAAAATCTACATGCGAAGGGTATGCACGGAACGCTGGAAATATTGATTTAACTTAGTCTTCCGCGAAATCGCGGTCTTGATCATACTCGAGGAACCACATTTTTCACCTCGCGTTTCGCAGTACACAGTGGTGTTTCGGCGAAAGGGCCCGGCAATATTATCAGGTGCGCCTTCTCAGAATAAAATCCTTTATTCGAAATAGTCTCCCCGAAATCTTTCCTCTTAATTTCATACAGGGGACTCATGTGATGGAAGCACTGTGAGACAAGAGTTTTGCCCCTCGTGTCCACCTAAAATACTTCATTTGTACTTGTTGGAAATATGACGGTAAGGGATTTCAAAAGTCGACAAACAATTAACTGTGAAGCGCGAAGTGAAGTTAAATAAATGAATGTTCTCGGATTTAGGATAAATATAGACCCATACTCTCTTAAGTAGATCTTTTATAATGCCACAAGTACATATTTTCTACTAACGATGTCACAAATTCAGTTTCACTTATCTATACTCTTCAGCGCCTCTTCTTGATTGACTTTGCGTCCAAAGTGGCTAATTGGATCCTAATTTATGACCATGTTTGTCTTCTTTCTGTGTAATGATATTTCTGGATAATCATGGCTGCACCATATTTGGTGCTCATTTAAACGCGTACTATCTTTCCGTCACCTGTCATTGCTGTCGAATGGCCAGCATAGAATCGACAGGAATGACTTTTTAAAGTGTGTGTTATTGCTGTTGGAAAAACAGCCATTGTCCTTCAATTTGTTACAAAGAAAGAAGGCAGAAATGACTTAAGAGACACCATTAGTGCAGGCATTAATAAGGAGTGCAGTATCTTTCAGGAGAGAACCGCGGAAGTTCTAAAAAAAAAGATGTCAGCAATAATGCTGAAATTATAACTCATCAACATTACTTCCCTCATACTGAGTTTTACGTGACGTCTATGGAAATTGTTTGACGCTCAGAAACAAATGTTTTTCTGAACGATAAATTAATTTACTAATAGCCATTTTTTTTAAACACAATGATAATAAGCAAGAGTAATACCTGGAATCGGTGGAAATAAGAAGGAAACATCCATCCATTTCTGGAGAAGGACGTTTTTCAGAGAACTAATTAGATATCCGCCCGAGAGGCTTTAGCGATAGCAAGAACACGGAAAGTCAGCTAGAATTAACTTACGACTTCTAATGAATAGCTCCAAAATAGCTATTTCAAACGAACAAACCATATAATCTAATATGTTAGCTTTATTTCATAAGGCTGTGGTGACTCAAAATTGTTTTGGCTTCGCTGCGGCCGCTACGTTACTCGAAAATCGATAAAGGGGTCATGGCGTTGGTAGTAGGTCAGGGACGGATTAACTGACATAACATCCCCATTTGGCGTTTGATACCTACGAGGAAACACTCAAAACGCAACGCTAATCTGTTAGGCTGCAATCAAAGCGATTTAATATTTCATTGACATTTTGCGAGTAGTAAGCTCCATATTATCCGCTACGCTTTGTTATTCTCCGAATGAAATGTGTGGCAGTCGTATAGATTCAATAGGCCTCAGGCTGCACTCCAAAGAAACAAAAAATGATAGGGAAACCTTTTCGTCCAATTATAACATCCGGAATTTGTTAATCTGAGGGCCTGTGTTTTTCCAAACGATATAAAACCTTCGAAATAACTCCAAAAAGCCCAATGCCTTCTATTTGGAATAATTTTACCACCAGAGACCGTTTACTTCAATGTTTACCAAAATCAATTAGCACAAATAGAAAGCATATACTATTGTAAGTGTAGTATCCATTCAAATATTGATGATATAACCTTAATCTACTTCTATTATAAAGCAACATGGAAAGATATACAGACCCCTTGAAATATACTTCTGTCATTTGCTAAAAGAAACTTTCCATTCATACAGCCATAAAATGCTATGTTTTGAATTGTTCTAGCTCTGTTTTAATTTTAATTTTTTGAGCACATTTGTTCGTCTTCTAGCCATGGATTAGTAGTTAAAAGTGATTCTGGTTAGAAAACCGATAGTTTATTCAATTTACACTTTAAATTATCCACTATAAAATAGCAACAACTAATGAATGATGAACCTCGAGGACAACATTACAAGGCTGACTGTTAATTTAAATAATACGTAATCACTTCTCTTTTGGGTTGAAGAAATGCTAATATTCCCGCATAAATTTACTCGTAGTAAAAGATAATTATACTAAATAATAGTGTTCTTTGAAACGCATTCTTAAAGATAAATAATTAAGTATTTTAATGAGAGAAAAGCATTTTCATAAATCATTTTGAGTGGAATTTAATTCTTTTCTTCTCATTCATCTCTCGAAAATGTTATGAATAGTGTAGGGGTCATTTCCCCGGAGTTATAAATAGACCTTATTTCATATATAACAATTGAATTGTAACAAAATATTGCGTTTTGTTAAAAGAGTGGTTTCAGAGTATTATTTGCTCTTAAACCCGTGCACAGCACCATGCATAATTATTGAATAGATAAATTGATATATCATTTCAATATTGTATAAGTATAGGCTGCTATTATTTATGGCTATCGGCAATATTCTCCTCACATGTTTCACTTATTCCATTTAAAGTATATGATACAGGAAAACTCTGATGAAATAATTTAGCGAGGAGGTACAGCAGGAATCCGAAATAGCTCTCTGAAGTTGAATTTGTGATAGCGTGGCAGGCTTTCTGCTGTGCCTGTTTGTCAGGATAGTGATACAGCGGATCGTTGGTAAATACCGAAACCAGGCCCCGGAAAGACGTGAGTAAGGAGATTAAATATTAGAAAGTGCAACGAGGAAAACATTCTGTTATCCAGATCGTTTAAATGGGTGAAGCATCGGGGTCTGGAGCTGGGAGTCGTAAATACGCGTTGCGGCGAGGTGGTGTAAATCATACCATTGAATGTTTCTAGCGCGATAAAGAGAGATGTGGGGAGACTGCCAGCCACGCTCTACTGCACATCTAGTCTGACTCCACTTAGTCATCATCCAAGGATTGCTTTGCTGAAGATCTCTACCCCATCAGTCAACCGTTTTATTCGAGCATCAGTCTTCAATTTGTCGTCCTTCATATTTTGCCTAACGTGTTCTACCACTGGTCTTCCTCGTCAACCATTACCTCGCTCTTTCCACTCTCATTTCTTCCACCACATAGTATTGTATAAAATAGACAGCTATGTCACAGAATATTACAAAAAAAACTTGTATAGTCTTGATTGTTGAGATTTCATTCAGAGCCTTTACTCCCCAACTCCTCGTAGGACTACTTCATGGACGAACCTCTCCCTTGATTTCATCTTCATCAATCATTGATAGTGCCACATGTCCATTATTTCAAACGACCCTTTTTCTACTGCTGCTATTGTTGAAGCTTCGCTTCCATATGAGAGTATTCTTCTTGCATATGTTTTTTATGAAGTTCCTTATTTCCCATCTTTTTTCCAGGTGAGTGTAAACTCTTCTACTGCTCTTCCTCATTTTTTGTTCTTCTGTGTGTATGGAATTAAACTAAAGAAATTTGGCAATTTTTCGCAATATATACTTTTATGCGACCGGTTTTGATGTTCTTCATCATCATCTGGTGATGGTGTAGTACATCACAATATGTTACTGACCAGGCTACTATTAAAGACTACTTTTAGTACCTGATGATGATATCGTACATCGAAACCGGTCGCAATAAAGTTCATATAATAAAAATTGACTATTTTCTCTAATATAATTGCGATATTCCACCAGATAATGTCTGAAACAACTATTTTTAATTGCGTAAGGTGTTTTTGCTCACATATCTAGCTCCGTCCATTACTGATGTTCCAAATTACCTAATAGATTATGCCGTGTCCGCACATACCATTGGGTTGGTTTCATATGTTCTTGCTGTATTTTTAATAATTTTGTCCAAACCATTCCGCATTCTCATCATATCTCCTATGTTTGATACAATAGTCATTCGGAAGAATGTATTGAAGGAAAAATGGGTTCAATTTGAGGTGTTGCGCGCAAAGTTTTTAGAAGCCGGGGTGACGAGGAGCTCCCACCTAACGACAGGTATCCTTGAAGCGCTCTCATAGAGTTGAGGGTAGAAGTGGAAAGAATACAAGTAGAAACAAAACGAATCAAGCAAGGGAAAAATTCCTGGGGGAAAACGAGAAAAACGTAATGTTGAAAACGGCAACGCCAGCGACAATTAAGCAAAGAAAGCACTCGTTAATCCTTTGATGCAATCAAGTTTCCGTGACTTTCAATGCCGTTTCTTATTCGAGTGAACTAGGTTTCCGCGTGAACGCATTAACTAAACGCTGTGGATAATTTTCCTTGGGTGACGTACTTCACAGGTATTGCAAAGGGAAGGCGTGAACAAGATGGGAGCGCGGGAAATGTGGGAATGTTTCAGAGCATCGATTGTTGCTCAATAGTTTTTCCGAGCGCTTAAGGAGCACCGATTAATTCGCGGTCAATGGAAAAGAGGGCGTGGTAAACGGTCTCACGTCCCTCTCTCCCACTTTCTCGCTCCGAAGGACGAGTCAAGGCGAAGAAAGACATGTGAAGATCACGTTATTTGCACGGTAATTTTTTTTACGTGTTTTCACACCACGTCAAACACTATGCATGCGGGGAACTTCGCCGCTTCATAGCTTTTGTCTCGGTGTATTCCTCCAACTTGGGGAAACCGAGGAAATTTCCAGAATTGCTCATATTCGAAGAATTCCCTGTGCGTTCTTTGCTTTTCAAAAGGAAACCGAGCGCTGTTGTTGACGAGATACAACATTGGCATACAAAAAGGGCGAGTGTTCCAAAATTTTTGGATGAATAACGCTTCGATGAGAACGTTACGATTTTGTTTTAAGGGCGTTGATCACGCTATGGATTAAAAAGTATTTGTGTTCGCTAAGAATAAAGAATATGCATTTCGAATGTTGTATTCACGATGATACTGAGAATCGATACCTATGTTAGGTTTTAGCGTTGACTTAAGTGTATAGCGAATATTTAATGACACATTGGAATCTAACCAGAAAGAGACTTGTTAACAACATTCAAGATCACGTTTTATTCGCACGTGTAAAAGAAAGCTGTGAGCCATCAAAAATATCCACACCGTTGATGTTCATTCAGTAACGCGATCTTTATGACCAAACATGTCATTGTTTTCCTATTGGCAAAGGACGTTTCTGAAAGGAATCTAGTTTTCTTTTCGCACAATGAAACGCGGAAGTTTGTATCTGGCTCAGATTTTTTTACCTTGTATTCACCACGAAGTTCGTTCTGTGATTGTTTAATTTACTATCAATAATTTTTACTATGGAGCCATTATTGGCTTTCTTGCGTTAATATCTCAAGCCTGGGAGTGATGCGCCGGCGTTTAGTAAGGTCGGGAGTCACTTCCAGAGAAATAAAAACCTACGCTGTTGCTACTAAGGCTACTTGTGCCTAATGGTTTTATATTAAATATGTAGCACGGATTGGACGATCACCCATCCAAACGGACATCATTGGACGATCATCCGAACTTTGACCGAACGCTTGGATTCGGTGCTCGTAATATCTTGATCCGTGATCTTTGAGCTAAATTGAAAAAAAATATATATCCAAAGAAAATACGACTCTGGAAAACGAATGAAGTGTGCATTCACGTATTGATCAAAGATTCACATATTAAGGAGGCAGAGTTCGAAAACTAAAGTTCTCGCTTGGCACGCTTTAACTCATCTTGCTACCAACGAAACTATCGGGCTAATATTTTGAATCACATGTTTCCATGTTATAACACATGCGCAAAAGGAGAGGTTCCGGAGAATCTGTTTTGAGTTTTGAAAATATTTTCAATTGTGATAAAAAACTGAGACGAGAAAGGAATAAAACTAAGCCACTGAATGTGAACAAATGAAGAATACAAAGAGAATGAAAATGAAACGCAGTAAATGAAAGTGCGAGATCGTGGAAGAGAAGATCGTGATGACGTGAAAGGCAGTGTATCCATGGCGTCAAATATCAAAATAGTTCTGCGCCGAACAGGAAAGATATCATCCATACATTTAATCATATCCAAAACTGCATCCTGAGTAAACTTTGGCGCCAGCAAAGATGATGTTGATGTCGTTTTATCGCGCTGGGTGAAAATGTGAAGGCTAAATTTAGACATCTACGTTCTCCGGTTTAATGTATGCATTCATTCCTTTTTTGGGTCGGCAGTCAGTTGCGTCATGCCAATGAAGGAGGGCTTGGCCCAGGTAAGATCGCCTCGAGGTGTGTGGGCGAAAGAAGTCGGGTCATTACCTCAACCGTGGCCCCTTATTGGGAGAAGAGAGGACGGCTCGTAAAGATAAAACTTGTGCATTGCTACATTTCGAAAATATTCGTAAGTTAAAAAAAATTATTAAATATCTAAATATGTAGATATTTATGTGCGAAATAATGCTACTAGTCCAGGATGCAAATCACGGACCTTCGACTTGCGGGAGCAATGCTCAGACCAGCAAGATAAATGCTAGGGATCAGGTGTCAAATGTGTGCGATGCGATTCACAGACCAAGCATATTTTTGCAATTCATTTTCTTTACATTTACAGAATTCGTTTTTGGAAGAAACTACCGTCTTCCGTAACTACGTTTGTTTTTTGCAATTTATCAAGAGTCACGTGCAATCATCAGTTTATAGTCCATGGTTTTCCTCTTGTTGGGGAAGTCCCGGGTCTAAACGACTGGTATAATTCAACGAATAATCACCGAAGAGCGTGGATGTGTAATGAATTTCCTCATTGTCAATCTCATCTGTCGACAATCGGGCTGAACAATGAGAACAAGGAAAAGGAAATCCCTCGCACCATCGGTTTAGTTATATTCCTCTTTGAATTGGTTGGGGAAAGAGTGGTCCATAAAGATGAAAATTATGGAATAGTTACGGTCCGGGAAAATTAGATGAGGGTTCATTATCATTCATCTATCGTAAGGATGAGTTTCTTTAGCTCTACAATGAGCTTTCCCCTCAACTGTTTTACCTTCTCACAACTCTACACTTAAGCGTCTTCAATTATTTATTTGATTTATTCCATCGCGTGTCTTCCTCGAGAGTAATTTTCAGTCATTTCTTCAGTCAGCTTCGCTTTCATGAGGCCATTGTGCCTCGGAATGTGTCCAATAATTTAGAGACTCGGAGGCTATACGATAGGCTTTGCTTGATTGAGAAATTCAGAACTGGCGTGTTTCAGAGCGACACAGAGAATATGTCGTCTCGTAACAGAGAATATAATCATGACGCCTCACTACATCTCTAGGTTTGACAGAAGCGATAAAATATGACAGATACATTGCCTTTAACAGAAAGGTACAAAAAATCGTTCTTTCCGCGCACAATAAGCGAAAAATGAGAACTGAGCTCCACTAAATACACTCCCATAATACACGTCAACATTTCACCTTCAAAAACCTTATCCCTCACATCTTGACACGGCTGGTTTCCCAACGCCCCCTGCCGCATGCCCATGCAGCGGCTCGCAGAGTAGTATGTAGATGTATAATAAGTTGTCCCGCTTAGTTTACATAGTTTTCATAATATATACTTCATCACCATCTCTTCCCAGGACGTCTTCATAGGCTATTCGCTCAGTGATGAAAGGCTATTAAAAAAAGCGTTTACTAATAACTGAACGTTTTATTATTCTTGATCAACAAAGGCGTGCAATGGTTTCCTTATTGTTTGGTAATTTCCCCGTCTAAACGACCGGTATGAGTCGATGAATAATCGCTGATTGGTGTAATTTCGAACCCTCTCTTCATTATCAACCACGCTTTACGATAATTGAGCTGCGCTGCTGTGGACAGGATATCCCCTTCACATAAATCTGTGCGTTCACGGATAGCCTGCGTCTGTTTTCCTTACGCGCACCCTTTACCGAAAATCCGCCTGGAGAAAGCGAAATCTTCATGCTTCATGAGCGGATGAAGAGATAGGTTGGACAAGGAATGGGCCGAATCATTATGACATTAGGTACTGTTTTTTGATTGCAGTGATTGCATTACTTTACATTAGTAACAAATTGCCCAAGAACACCGATATGACTTACCCAATCGAGAGAGGAATCGACGGTGGGCTAGAGGAATAGGGTACATCTGCATCTACATACTACCATGCGAGCCGCCACATGGGCGTGTGGCAGGGGTGTTAGGACACCAGCAGTGTAAAGAGGTAAGGGATAAGAGGTTGGGAGACGAAATGGTGACGTATATTATGGGAGTGTATTTAGTGGAGCTGCGTTTCTATTGTTCGCTTATTGTGCACGGAGAGAACGAGTTCTTGTAGCTATCTGTTCGGTAGTGTATCTCTCTTATTTAATCGCTTCTTTCAGACCTAGAGATGTAGTGAGGCGTCATGATAATATTCTCTGCGGCGCTCTGAAACACATCAGTTCTGAAGTTCTCAAGCAAGTTAAGCCTAGTTTGCTTGCATGGGTAATGTAAAACAGGGCACTTTCTGCAATGATTCATCATCGAAGGGTAGAGACCGGCTTTGAATGTTAAAATAAAATTAATGGGGGAACAAAAACACCTTTTAAGTTTCAAAACTATTGCCAATAGCTGTATAAACATTTTATTATTTACCAACGCAAAAATATGCAGTTTTCATTTTGTTGGTTGCTTGGGGAGGACACCGACAGTTGAGGTAACGTTCGCTATGTAGAGCGGGTGGTAGATTGTTGAGAGACGGATTATCTGGAGTGTGGCGGAATGGTGGAGAGAAACCTGGTGCTGATATTAAATTGCTGTAAAATTCAATCAAGAGGCGCAAAGATCCAATAGACGGAGAACCACTCTTGAAATGACCTCCACATGAAATGCAAGTATCCGGATTTCATTTGAAAAAAGATTTAAAAAAATAATATCCGCCACTGCTGGGATTTGAACCCCGGCCATAGGTAATCTGTTCACCACGCCGACCAAGTTCCATCGAACTTTTGTACCAAGTCAATATATTTCTTCCTCCTCGAAAATTGCTCGATCGAAGCGACTCGCTTAATTCGATGAATATTTACAAAAGAGCCTGGGTGTAAACTTCCTTTCCTCAAAGACGTCCATGTTTATTGATAATTGGGCTGCGATTCCAGGAGCAGGAAACCCCCTTCGAAAATTTTGTGCTCACGGAAATCCTGCGTCTGCGTTTTCCTTGTTTATCCCCCTCCGAACATCCGCCGAGGAAAAGCGTAAACAAAACATGGCAGGAGGAGGAAATGGGTTGATCAAGCGATTGGCCGAATCGCTTTGCACATGTATGCAAGCGCAGTGCGGTTTTGGCTCCTCACAAAATGTGTGTGGATTCTCGGAAAGCCTGCGCCTTCCATTTCCTCATTCGATTCCCTTCGCCGATTACCCAATTTGGGAAAATGTTAAACAAGGGGCGCGAATGAGACGTGTCATTTTATGAATTACAGCGAATAATGCTTTGGAAAACTGCAGAGGAATATGGATTGCCTAGACCGGGGATGGGATCAATGATTAAAGTTCTCCCAGCCAATGTACTGCCCACTGCGCCACCCAGGGTTTCCAATCAGTTTTGGTGACGATCGTGCCCTGATGAAGATGTACGACTCGTTCATCGAAACGTTGGTCAAAATGGAGAGTTTGGTGGACAGCCCGAGTAACCTTTAACAACATCATACGCCAGGAAAGCCTTAGGTCTTTCTTCAGCATTGGTGTTCTGAGCATTGGCTCGGAAAGCCGTTCGATCCCCGGTCCAGGAAGCGCCGTTTCTTCTGACAATTTACCGGCAATCATGGTCAGAAATACTGATTAAAGTGTGATGTGAGGGTACCGTTTCATTATGATTGAAACAAAACACGGGCAGTTTCCCAGTAACATCGAAACCAGTCAATTCAAATCTTTTACTAATGGAAAACAGAGCGTTTTGATTCCGTCATAATCCTGGTTAGGTTGGGGGTCTGCGCATTTGCTCTGAGAAATTTAAGTCTCTGTTTCGTTTCCCGATCGAAAAAACAAACCAGAGGCCTAAACCAAATACCAGAAACCTTTTTCCTCTAATTGTTTCCCGGTTGGACAGATGATTTGTCGGAAATACAGATTCTAGTGTGATGTGGGGGACCGTTTCATAACGACAGAAACAACACAGACAGTTTCCCAGTAACATTGACACCACTCAAGTAAAATGTTTAGTGGAAAACAGTGCTTCCAGTAGGGACCTCACTTACTTCGCGCCGAGTACGGACCTGGGTCTCCGATGACCTAGACTTTGAAAATCGATTTCATGTCACAATATTCACTACTCTTGCAAGAAATGAATGAATAAGGAATAAGGATGACGAGTTAGACAAAAAGTTTAAATATATTATATTATTCAGAAATGAAACACTAAATTTTTTATTGAAATAAATGTGAAACATTTACTTTAACGACAATATTTGGATAAAAATAATGTTTTGATAATAAAATGAAGTTAGTTTGATCACGTTAACTTTGCTATTCACTTATAGATACTCAATCTCCCATTTTAGAAGAACTAGGGCCGTATGCAGGCAAAAACTATATTCCAAATTGATTCTCGAGGAAAAAACGACGTGAAAAGAGAAGGCACATCAAGAAAATTGAAAATCGAGTCCTTTAGTCCTCAAGAACAACTACAACGTATTATATTGGCGTGCTGAGTGTGCTAAATTTTCCTCGACTTTAAACTGCCCGGTTCAAACTCTGGTATTCCCATATTTTGACTATTGTTCAATCATTTTCTCAGATGTTAACTCAGAACTGTGCATTAAGCTGCAGCGTCTTCAAAACTCCTGTCTGCGTTTTGTTTTCAACATCCGCTATGACGAACACGTCACGCCTTATTATGAAAAAATAAAATGGCTGAAATTGGATAAACGCCGAAAACTGCAAAAGGCTTTATGCGTGTTCAAGGTCCTGAAATCCAAAAACCCCACCTATTTGTATGAAAATTTTATATGTAAAGTAGATACAGGAAAAAGATCAACTCGTGTCACTGAGTTATTCTTTGTCCCTAATTCCATACCTAATTATTTGAGTACTCTTTCCTAATTTCCTCCAGCAAGTTAAGAAATTGTTTACCCGTAAATGTTAGAACCTCTTTCACAAAATCGATGTTCAAGAGAAACATGACTGATTACCTATGTAAAATTGCATAGTTTTTTGTACTATGCTGGTTACACATAGTTGACTGCTGTGTGTGACCGATGTCATGTGTTTCCTCAATTGTGTATAGTAATGTTGAATGAAATTCATCATGCACCACTGTATTTATCATCCTATTTTAACGGCTTTGTCACCATCTCAATCCATTAATTGTGATCTTAAATCCATGAACATTTGTGCTGATTTTTATTGTTGTGTATCATATTATTATTACCTACCGATTTTTTATTTGTTTTATATGTGTCGCTCCATATTGAATTTATTAATGTTGTATGTTTTGTTACCAATTCATTTTTAACTATTTTTGTTTATTTTTTTGTTATGGCATGTATTTATTTTTTTCTATGTTCCAGGGGACTTATAGTCCCAGAAAAATAAAGACCATTTTCAATTTAAATTTCTAACAGCGTATAAAATAACACAACTTAGAGTACGGAACTGGGTCACAGAAGACTCTCTACATCTACATACTACCCCACGAGCTGCCGCATGGGTGTGTGGCAGGGGGTGGGAGGTCACCAGCCGTGTAAAGATGTAAGTTTTTGGGAGGTGGAATGGTGACATGTATTATGAGACTGTATTTAGAGCTCAGTTTTTATTTTGGGCGCTTATTATGCGCGGAAAGAACGAGTTTTTGTTCCTATCTGTTCGGCTGTTTATCTCTCTTATTTTATCGCATCTGTCAGGCCTAGAAATGTAGTAAGGCATCATGATAATATTCTCTATGTCGCTCTGAAACAAACCAGCTCTGAATATCTCAAGCAGCCTATAGCCTAGCGTGCAGCCTCCGAGTCTCTAATGGCTCCCACTTTAATTCCTCTAACCCTCAGTGTTATACAGTCCGAGGATTCCTAAAATTAAATGAAGGTGTACTTTTATCTTTGATCGTCAACTTCAAATATGATTCTCTTGGAATACATGAAGTATCAATTACTGCAAATAAATAATTAAGATAATTATTCACGAAAATGTGTTTCTCGGGGCCTCCCTAGACCCGAGGCCCGTACTCCGAGTGTTAATGGGTCTAATTCGTTTCCCAGTAGAGAATACGAACAAGTGACTTAAACCTAAGACCAGAGACCTTTATACATACATATACTGACCTATCCTCACAAACCTCCTTTGCCTCATTTACTCCCATACACTGCTGCATACACGCCCTCCTGTTTTTAAGACTCCTAATATTCCTCCTCCTAAGAATTTCCTCAACCACAACTTTCTCGGCCTACCTCTACCTCTCGCACCATTCATTTCATTCTTATATATCTGTTTCGTTATTCGACTCTCATCCATTCTTTCAACATGCCCAAATCAACGAAGCAGACTCCTTTCATATATGTCCATTACTGGAGCATCTAACCCTCTGACAATTTCCCGGTTGGACAACTGATTTGTTAGACCGGGCGGAATCTATGAACGGGGACGCAGTAATGCGATTCCGGGGAGTGAGCCACATTGCCTCATTAATGGATGGGAGCCGTGAGCGACAATTTGGAGTGATCTAATAGAGTGAGAGGGGTTTGACGGATAGTGGGGAGCTTGGGGTGGACGGGAGGAGGGGGGGGTGGAGCATTCCGCAGTTGGTATGCGTTCTCTCTCTTCCTCCCCCCCCCCGTGATCCCATCTCTCCGTCCACCTTGAGCAACCGACTAGGGAGGGAGGGGAGAGGGAGAGGAAATGGGCCAAAGCGCGATGTTCCTCCTCGCGGCGGAGAGCGAATCGTGGATGCGAGACGTCTTCTTCCTCCTCCCGAACGGGGAAAGTTGCATATTTTCCAAGGCTTGCATGCCAGTCGCACGGGGAGAGAGAACGAACCCGAGAGAAGGGGGCTTCCTGCTTATCATCACCGGCCACGGGTGGCTCTCACTCTTCGCCGCCGTGGAATGGGGAAGGCGATAGCGGGCGTGATTATTTCATGTCCGCTCATTCTCTCTCTCTCTCTCTCTCTCTCTCTCCCTCTCTCTCTCTCTCTCTCCCTCTCTCCCTCTCTCTCTCTCTCTCTCTCTCTCCCTCTCTCTCTCTTTTCCCTTTACGCTCATTGGCGAGAGTGAGGTAGGGGGGAGAGCACGACGGTGCGTGTTCGTCCTTTGGCGCATTAAAAAAAAAAATAAATTCTCAAGGCGAGGCTACTTCCCACTCATCCCTTCCCTCTCTCTCTCTCTCTTTCTCTCCCTCGCTTCAACCCTTCCTTGTCTCGATGTGTGGGGACGCTCTGAGCGGCCGCGACTTCCTTGACCTCATCTTCCCATTCGGTTACGAAAGCAACTTTTTTTTCATGGTATGCTTATGTCGTGAGGTGGCAACGGAGGAGGAGGGAGAGTAAATCAGTGGATGATCACGTCAGATGAGTTTCCTCGTGCTCACATTGTCTACTTATGACCGGGTGTGAGTTGTCGGAAATCATACTTCATGCCAGCGAGTAGAGGCTCGTCCATGACGTCCATCAAAATTATTGTTAGGATTACAGGGTGTCCATGAATTATTGAACACTTTTATTCGAGCATAAAACAGTATACGACCTGGTGTTAATTAATTTCAATGTTTTTATTTACAAGCAACTCATTAAGCTTTAGTTTTACAGCGTAGGGTTGCGAGTAGTAGTGTTGTGATGGGTCAGCTGAATGGTGGAAAACATGAAAACGTTGGATATTTATTTAATGAAAATATATTTAAACACCCACAAAATGTAATGTTTTACTAATAGATTGCGAGTAACATTGCTGGGATTTGTTAGCTGATAACTCGGATTTAAAAAATGCAAAAAAGTCACATTAATCAGATGGTTTATAGAAACTCAAATTTTAATATCACTGCTTCAAAACGTGGGATGTTAATTTTCCGTAGTTTTTTTTAGCACTCTTCAAGTTTTCATTTGATACCCTTTGGTTGTTAGTAACATTGTTCTGTTGCTTCACCTGATCAATTGTTGGTTAAAAACTTGATTGATACTATGCAATTCTCTCCAGGACCTTTGTATTTAATTTTAAAAATAGTCACATTGTTTAGTTATTCTATTGGCAACCTGTTGCTTGTTACACTACTTCAAATCATGACCCTTAATGAATGATAGCTCCTCGGGAACGCGCTGACGCAGCAATCTTGCTCGAAAGGCTTTAGTAAAGGTGCAATAGTGTTCCTGCCGAGTACCTGAAGTTAAGCGAATTTCACTCTTTTTTTCCTCCAAAATTCCTGTGCCAAAATTTGAAAGTGAAAATTGTGATGAACCTTCGAGTTGATTTCATTTCATTCCTATTATTCCTTCAGTTTTGCATTCCTGGAAGTCGGATCTACTGCACAAGACCTATTTTTTCAAGTCTCTTCACCCATTTTCCTCGTTCACTTTGGTTGGGTTTATATTACTTTGATATCATTGATTGCTCCCATTGGATTACTAGATTTATTCGTCTTGAAACTCATTGAAAAATAATACTTAAGATAACGTAAAATGTAATTGTATATCTACAATACTGAAGGACTTTGCTTTCTCAGTGTTGTAGAATAAAATGATGCCATCGAATTCTCTCCTGAACCCATTACCCAAAATCACCACAACATGGCGTGCAGCTTTGTTTCCCCATTTTTCCCTTGACTCTGTCGTAAAAAAATGCTTTGTTATTTTTTTCATTTATTTCCTCAACCCTGTCGTATTAGAGCTCATTGCCGTGAAACCACGTGGCTTCCGGAAAATGTATGCTGGCGTTTTTTTAATGGAGGCGTGGCCAAAACAAACGGATGTGTAGAGCTAAAGAAGTCAAAACACTGAAAAGAGAGGAATCTTAATATCCCTGTTGCATGCTGTCGGGTTTTATGTTTCATGGAGGAGTAAATAATCTTAGTGACAGGCGCTATTCACCTATTGCTAGAAAAACTCTAGAACATACTGGGATTCAAATCTGATTGCCTCAATTATATTAATTAAAATCGTTATCTATGTCCATTTTCATATTTGTCTTAATCCTACGCTATGAAGTAATTAATAATTGAAAATATGTCTGTTTTATGTAATGATATTCTCGAAAACTGGTTATCCGATCTACCCAAATGTTGGCAAAGATGGGTTTTGCTGCCTAAGTAATCTATTGGCAAATGCCCTGTATTCAAGACATATCTGTTTTATGCTAAAAAAAAGGACTAATGGACCATGTCCATGAAAACTTTATAAGATGCTTCTTCCCGAGTCAAAAGACGAAGCAATTTATGCCACCAGAAATCTGTCGTCATGCTCGAAATGGTGTGCGAATAGGAGAGTTGGAAGTATCTTCGAGAAGATCTATAAATGCCATCATTAATGATACTTATGATAATATGAATATAATGGTTCTAAAGTTGTATTAGAACACTTAAACTTTGATTTAAGTTCCACAATAATTAATCCATATTATGTACAGAGAAATGACTCGGTACTTTCCTTTCATTGATGTATGTCATTCTAATTATACTTTGAAAAGATCTTGGTGAGCTTTTCTGCTGTACCTATTGATTTTATTACGGGAAACATTTCCATGAAAAGTATGCTCTATCTCCACAATATTACACAACAATAGTTGATGATGACTATAATGAATTTACTTCGTACCTGAATGTGAAAACTACTAACGATTATTGCCTAGCAGTCTGTATTTTGTAATGAGATGTGCACTTTTATCTGGCAAAATTTACAAGTCAAAGATGGAATGCGACAAATTAAAGAAAAATTGCGCTTTTTTTATTGACTATACGCAAAAGGTTCGAGTGGAAAATCAATGCGTGATTTTGAATCCATTTAAGAAGCGTATGATTGGTATCAAAATGAAGAAACCTCATTCTAATCTATAGTATTGATGATGAATGTCATGATGTGGTGTTTCACTAAATCTGCTACGAAAAACCTTCGTTGAAGCGATAGTTGTGTTCTGGTCATCAGTTGAAAAGTCTCGTTCGTTTTATGAACCGCTGATCGGTTTTTCTCAAATGTTTATGCACTTATTCAAAAATATCTTGTTAAAATTGCGCAATTTGCCTTTTGGCAAAAATAGATTGAAATCGAATATAGAAAAAAGAGTAAAAGAAGAATGTAAAAAATCTTTTATAATTCTCACTTATTTCTAAATATTTTTACAATATAAGAAAAGATCTTTTAAATTTTTCAGTTATTATATTCTAATCGTTAAATTCCTTGATCTAAAAAGGCGTGTTCATAAGGCTTGTTTTTTGGTTGCCAAAAGGTTTTTAGGTTGAACTCGATCGTTTGCAAAATTTATGTTCGTGCCAAAAGCAGTGCATTGCCAAAATGAGAAAAAAAATAAAATAAACAATCATGAGGCTTCAATTGAATAAAAAATCGCTCTGAAGTCTGCACGTTAGTCGGTAATAATAATAGCTTTTTTGAAGGTTTTAAAAAAAGCCTTACGGAGTACATATCAGCTGTGAATAGTGATAGAAATATCGTTTAAATCTAAATGTACTTTGCAAGACATTAACAAATTTCAGTATTTTTCCCGAATTATGCCAGCTATTGCCCTCAAGCTGCCTCATAAAATTTGAATTGACCATAATGATGCACAGTTTTATAGCCCCACATTCCGCTAATCACTATTTGCCCTTGTGTAGTAATTAAACTCGGTATCGGAACCTCGCAAAAAAATGTACTACGTTTAAGAATCTTAAGACATTTGATAAATTTCCAGCTTTTTAAGTTGACGATCTTATATTGATTCGTGGTACAAAAGAATTGAAGATTCAAAAGCCTGAGGTTGAAGTTTTTCCTTGAATAGGTCACCCGTGTTTTCAGTGAGATGAATTTCGCTGAAGTATTTTATCATGTTTGCAATAGGTTGGCGTTTTCAAAATTTCGGGAATCCGAGAGCCCAAGGGCAGTTTCATCTTCACCCGAAGGGAGAATTCGTAAGGAGTAGCCGGAGACTTAGCGAGAGCTTTAAAAAATAAACAACTCCGTCGTCATGTGCTCGCTTCCGTCGAAAGCGAGGGGGAAAATCCGATGGCGAAATTTTTCCTGCTACCACTGGGCTCTCCAAGGAAGTCTCATTTTATTTAGCCTTGAACTGGGCGGAGGTTGCGCGGTCCGTCGCTTCACGCCGATGCAAATCATTTGTGATTTGTTTTCATGCACGAGAGGAAGGATGGAAACTCGGCGCAAGGTTTCGCAAAAAAGAGCGCCAAGGGCTGACGCGGTCACACGTCCTTGCGAAGGACGGTATGTGCTTCGGCGGCTGGCGTGTTGAGAGTGAAGCCAGCCAAGGCCGAGCGACTCCTCGCCCTTGCATTCAGACCGCGAGAGCCTCGAGAGCTAAGGAAAAGCCGCATGCTTGGAATGAATGCAGGCTTTTCCGATCCAGCTAATCTTTGAGACTGGCCAAATTTTAAAATGCACATCCCCCGGGGGTTCAATAGACATTCTTATCAATGAAATCGGCTATCAATGTCTGAAAATGATGGTGCCATACTAATCGATAACCCAAATCTATTGAAATACAAAATCTGCCGGATGTAATTGATCAATAATGCAATTCATACGCCATTCCTCATTTTACTAATAAAATTCTCTAGGGTATACTGTTTTCATACAATTTGTGGTAGTTTTTCCTCAGCCATTTTTAGAGTATTATTTAAATTAGGCCTACCGATACTTTGTAGATTAAAACGATTTGCATCTAATTAGAGTGCAGGCATATGTTGAACTGTTTGGATTCTTTTTGTTACCTTTATTCAATGGTGATGTCGAGTATTACTAACTTTTACAGACTTTGATTTGTATTGGTGGAATAACTGATACATTGGAGGTAATAAGGGAATATAGAAGACATGGCCTTTTGCAGCCATGTCATGTGAAGGATTTTGTGCCGTGCGGACGTAGTCGACTTGGCGCTACGTACAGCATTTCCAGAGAATTCGTGCGGAAATATGGCGAAAATCAAACGCTCTATTATGGAAAGTAATTCATTGTATACCCTTGACTGTTTTGGTGATTGATTGGCAGATACAATATACCGAAAATCAGTTGCAAAAAATATTGCATTTTATGCCGTATCACAGGAGTAATTTCGTGCGAGGACCATTTTTGTTTTCACGACCGAAACAGATCTCACTTTCTCCCGCAGTTTGTCTTCCTCCTTTTAGGTTTTTGGAGCGATTTTCATCTATGTAGAGATTGGCGTGAACATTTTCTAACGCGGACTCTTTCGTAATATGCATGGATAAAATAAAAAAATTGCACGATACCGATTTGGTTTCATGGCGATTTAATGCTATTGTAGCATGTCACCGTATGGTACTTGACATATATTTGGAAATAATTTGATGACATATGTATAGATTTTCTCCTATACGCAAAAACATACTTTAATGTTTTCGTAATGGTTCCTCTTAAATATCAAGGTATAATGCTCAATAAAAAACATGTATTCATGCACAGTTTATGCTTAAATTCCTATTTTCGTGACGTGAACCCAAGTCATAACAATGTTTCAATATTTGAGACAAAAATTTTTAAATGTCATTCTTTCATCATTCATATGAGGACATGTATGGTTGATTCCAACGAAGAAATTGATGCACCCAAGTGAAGTGCAGTCCAATAATTTTGTTTGACTTACTTAAAACGTTATAAAAATATGCACTCAACGACTCACGATTCCCGTTCCAACCACCTTAATCTATTGGAAGGTTATACGAAAGATGCTTTTGTTTTCAGGTCAGACCTCTTGCGGATTTGAGTAAAAAAGATTTTCGTCTTCATGTTTCTTCCTCTTTTATCTGCGATTGATAATACGATTAAAATTGACTGTCCTTGTTAAAGGATAGCAAAAATGGCTACCTATGACTTTGTCATACCTAGGCATAGGCTACAATGTTTATCTTTCTGTGAACTTGAAAAATATGGAATGGCCCTCATAATCGACCAAGCTCTCAAGCGCGTGATTTAGAATTTTTGCAACTATATCTAAATTTACTCCGGGAGTTGGGACAACATATAGGCTAGAACGTACTTTCTAAATACCAGGCATTGACTTTAATGCCCATTGTGAACACATTGGACGAAGTTCGCGAAAGTAAAATCCCCAAGATTTTTGTTCTTTCATAGGCCTTGTGCCGTTTGAGACTCATTTTTAGCCTATTTTTAGTTTGAATATATTTAACACAGTCCTGATTGAATTGGATCGATCAAATATTTCTCAGCATAGTTATTTTAAACTTTATGAGAGTTATTTTTCTCACACTAGATCAAGGGAAACCATGATAATGTGCGACTGCCCAGGATTTCCTTTTATTGAATACTATGTCAACTTCCTCAGATAAATAGTGACCCGTGTTGTTCCTATGCGCCCTTAATAAAAAGATGACCGTATTTCCTTGAGGCCAACAAAATGTGCACGGTTATAATAAGGTTATGCTCCATTGTGTATAAAGCGAGTAGTTGGATTCTAGAGATTCTCTCTGTCCATTTGAGAAAATCTCCCACCTGAAATGGGCAAAAATCCTACAATAGTAACTATGGTACAATCCTCGAATCCTAAACTATTTCAGAGTGAAATTTTCACTCGCAAGCTCATCTGATCCCCCAGGCCATTACTTTTAAAGAGGGGAAAACTTCTTTCCAATTTACTTTTCAATTCCGAGGGATTGCTATGCCCCCATTCACTCGGAAAAGTTACCAGTTATGATGATGGTCAGTTTGTGTGTATCATATACTACTACGCCACACGGAAAAACTTAAAAACAGCTAAGAAACTGACTTTGATACGCTGGCGCCTTGTGGTGGATTTATACTTCGTACATGACAATGATACGCTCTGTCAGAATTTAATTTATATTTATCTTTCTCATGGCGAGCGGCTATATTCAGCCAACGTTAAATGACGAGCCCACATATGCTCATCACGTAACACGTATATCATTGCGTGATAGCTGTAGATTTAGGACATTCACATGACGCGGATGTTTACATTCCGCTGGCTGGGAGGAAGGCTGCCACAGAATTAATTTCTTATCATCTATCTCTGAAATCGTTACCTCGAAAAATAATAAGGTGATGGGTACATTCCTGCTCAATACCGGCGTCAAAACATAGTTCTCCTTGAGATATTTGAGAAGGCCCTTTGATTTCCATCATAGATTTGTTATCAAAAACGAAAGTGGGACTACCGGAGCGTTCATCACTGCGCAGTGCATCGAAACAAGAACTTTCAAAATGCCGTGTAACCGTAATAAAAGATGTTGAAAGAAAAACCATGCCGGCGGATGAAACGACCACGGCTGCAGTTGCGATCAACTAAAGGAGAGATTGCACGGAATGCTGATGAGAATAATGAGCAAAGTTAATTCTTCGATGCATCGCCTCTGCCATGGAGTTGCCCGAATTCGTTCTCTTGCACTCTATGGGGGATAGAATGTTCCACCCTAACATTGGGAATTTTGGGGATATTCCTCGAACTTATTTTTGGATCGAACTTAATGCACCAAATACTTGGATAAAGAGAATAACGAACATTTCTTTCGCATTTCAAAGCTGTAATCATGTTATTTTCTTGGATGTTTTTAGTATATCGTGCATCAATCTAATCTATTAAAACGTGCATTAGTGTTGGGCGTGAACTTCAAACCTGTATGATTTTATTTTTAATTCAAAAGTGTTGTCATTATATTCCGGAGGCCTAGCCTTACAATTATTTCTTGTGTGAGAGCATTATAAAGTATCTGTAGCAATTTAAATTTTTGACCAATTTTTATTTACTTACAAAATTCTTTCGTCAGTCCTGGATATTTCAAGTTCGAATGTGCGTTAATTAATTTCGGATTTTTCTTGTTCGCCAACTAAGTTATGAATATATTTGAAACTGACGCATTGTTATTACTTGATCACACTTGAGTTGAGTTGGGCTCATCTGGATTGATGTCCAATGAACAACGCCTTTGATGAAGTAATTTACTTGTTCTTCAGTTAACGCACACGCTGAGGTACATTACTACATAACGATTGACGTGAGTGGCTTAATTCGTGGTAAGGTATTATCTGTCTTGGATTCGTGTCACAAACACTTTTATTTATCATGACCCGTAATTACTCTCTCAAATTAGGGGCACTTTTGCTTGAATGGCATCGTGGGGATAGTTATTGGTCGTAAATCAGGTAGCCAACTCATTAAGAGTTGAGTTCAAGAGTTGGCCGTTCAAAGAGGAGGAAATTATTGGACTCTAAAGGAGATTAACTTTAACGTGTTACTCAAATCCACCACGTGGAATTGGGATTCTGATTTAATGAGTAGCATAAAAGTGCAAATGTTAATTGATTTTGGCTACTCCGCATACTGAAATGCAAGCAAAAAAATTCACTTGGATACATATTTGCGTGGATCATCACTAAATAATCTTAAAGCTTTTCGAATATTTTAATTATTATTTTTTTTTTTAGTTTTATAACAGAAAGTATAAATTTTAATGGCACATTTTTTCGCATTGCCTAATAAATCACATGCTCTCATCCAGTAGTGAACGAGTGATTATTTTTAAACCTTCGATGCAGAGTATAAGCACATAAAACATCAAACATACACAGGAAGGAAAGTCAAGTAGGTCATTTTTAGTTGTAAGGTGATCAATAATTTTGATGGAAAATATGAAAATTTTTAGAAGCATTTGCGCATTCTCTTATATTTTAAGTAAACAACAATGGTAAGAAAAGTCTCGAATCGTAGCGAAAAATAAAATTGGCAATATTTTATTATCTTTGCTCTACCCGGGAGGCGAGAAATTTTCGGCGTGATTGTTCGAATTCTGTAGTCTCCCGGACAATCCAGGAGAGTCGGCCGTGAGTGATGAAGAAGAAGTGAATCGCTCCCTTAAGCTAAGGCTTTTGGAGCGCTCTATTGCAAGTTTCATCGCTCCCGTGCCAATTTTCTCACTCTTAACGTGAGTGGGCATTGAATTTTGGGAACAAATGCCAGGTGACAGCCACTGAGCGTGAAGTGCTCGTGGAGCAATTCAGGGCGAGCTGTATCCAGCACGAGTAATGCATGGTGACCCGAACGGTCCTTTCTTTCAAATGAATTTGCGTTTATGTCATTCGTAAATGGGTCAGCAGGTATTAGGTAAGGGCCGGAATTATCTCTCTTCCCGGATTACATGCAAACCCAACTACGCCCATGTCACAAGGAAAGACTGAAATTATTAGCAGTATTTATTCTGTTTTCAGGGTAAATATCATAACGTTAGCTAAACATGTTGTGAAAATCGATTGCATGTTTTCGATGACAGCGAAAATTAAATGAAAGTAGAGACCATATGAATTGTGGCTTGATCATGTTGTACAGTTTTCATTCAATTTGAGCATCTTTTGTTTCTGCGACACTGGTAACTAAAATCGCCATGTTCTGGCGAGTGGACAGCTAGCTAAGTACAAAGTGAAAGTGGCGTTCTCATTCAAAAAATTTCAAAGCTGATTCTTAACTTTTACAAAACTAAGAACTTAAATACAATTGAAAGAGAATAATTCATGTATCGAATAATATCCATTATTTTATGTTTATTAAATATTTCATCGGAATGCGGAGCATTTAATTGCGATGAAATTTATGTTGAAAATACATATTTTTAACGTCTTGCTGCTCTATAATTTCCCCAAATCAACGGCATGCAATATGTAATGGAATTAAACGCAAAATTATTAATAACGTAAACATGAACGAGGGAAAAGTGGATTCCTGACATCAGTGTTTCAAAATAATCGTGCAATATTCAATCTTAGTATTTAAAAAATAAGCGCTACAAGGTCTACTTACTGCCGGAAGTTAAGTGAGCGTTGCTAATCGGCAAAACTAAGAAGTCACTCTTTTTAAGGATGTCCCTGGAGCCTTCAAATTTAAAAATGAAAGCGAGGAATCTTAAACATTTAGGTCTCAAGACTTATGCGCAAAAGTTAAGTCTCGGGCTCGAATTCCGATCGCTATCGTCTTCGAGGCCGCGCGCTAGGTCCCGTAAATTGAAAAATTATCGGATGAATGGGAAACCATGAGTGGTAGTCTCGTCTCACTCATAAGAAGTGACTATGGGGGAGCTGGTCGGCGCTTGGGGAGCCACCTAACCTAACGGAAAATCCGAGAGGCATGTGGTTCCTTGCGGTTATTGCGTTCTTTTGCTTGAGCGGAGGAGGCCGGGAGATCGAGCCGTGATGTTGGTGGAGGTGGAAAAATTCTTTCGCCGGTTCCACGGCGTTGCATAGGCGCGCACGGATTGCCTCCGCGTCTCGGACGGGAGGGGAAGGGGAAGAGAGGGGGAAGTGCGATCGGGGGCGGTTGAGGGGGCGGCCGAGAGCAGGCACGGGAAAATGAGGCCGTCGGCTGGATTCTGTGTCACCGGTTAGGTCATGGGATTATCCGCAGGGAAAGAAAGAGAAAGGGCTTTAATGTTTAGGCTGGCTCTCCGAATGAAGAAAGTTACGCGTGAGGAGGCACCAGAAACGAAAGTCTTAGGTGGGATCCGCATGAAGAGTGAATTCTAAACATTGCCGAGCAAAGGGTTCCCCAACGAGTGCCATTGGTGGTTTCTTTCCTTTCAACCGTCGATGGAATTCGACCTTAGATGCGATTTATAGCGGCGTGGAGCATTAGCTAAACGCAATGAATCCGCCTCACTTTCGGATTCCGCATTGAAATCGGCCCAAGTAGTGAACGGTGAAAAGTAGGACAGTGACTAACAACTGGCATTGTTTTTCGTAATACCGAAAGTTCGTTCCAGGCTGAAATCGTTGGTAAACTTTCGTCAGAAACTTTCACTCGCGACTTCAAAGAGCCCAAAAACGCAAGAATTCTCCGAACTTACTGCATCCCCAAAGATCTCGTTTACGTGAATTATTACGCTATTTAGGTTTATACATAATGCAAAAAAACATTCTTTGGCGTTAATATCCATCTTAAAAGCAAGACTTGTTCATCGATGATGCAAATGTTGCGTCAACTAATGCTTCGTATATCATTTTAAATACGAGCTTTACCATAGCCCTTATTTACGAGCGTTTGAAATATGATGGTTAATTCTTTAATTTTTGGCCTTCTCACCCAATAGTGGTATAGAAAAAAGTTCGGTTTGTAAATGGCTTCTAAAGTAAAGGTGCCGTACTGATGAAAAAATGCCTCGTGGTTTCACACTTTGCACAACAGCTGACCGACGCTTAATTGTGCCAGTGTGTGGAGCATTATAGGGTCATACTACCATGATCTAAGCTTGATGCCCTTCAAAAAATTGCAACAAAATCATTGTGATAATCAGTCTTAAGCTATTAAGGGAAAAGCTTGCATTTTGTCAACATTCTCAAACATCAGGTTCCTAGTGAAACATCTAAGTAGAGATAAATGGATAAAGATGGAGGTTTACTCCTTTCCCTTATGCTCACAGGCTAATTTTTAAGGTTAAGACAGTAAGTTTGGCCTAAAAAGGTTTTTCCATCACAATGTGTCAGCAGCCTCAATGAGGAGCTATATATTTGGTTTTTACCCAAGGGTTGATTTAAATCTCACCTGCGATGACATATAAGCCCTTCAAAAACTGAAACAATTTATAATCAGTCTATTGGTGAACAGTTTCTGCTAAAATGAGGCGGCAAAGTCATCAAGCATGATTGCATCATAAGTTATAACACTCAATTGTTCTCATGCAAACCGAAACGGAAAGCTTGAAATAGATAGAAGATACGTCGTAATTGTTGTTGAACGCGCTTGTTTAAGATATATGTGCCATAAGCATTTTTTTGTTCCTCAGCCACTTGGGCAACGTATGGAAAAGGACACGTGGAAAAAACGATGCATGGGCCGCGCATGCTCACGTATTTATTTCGACCCGTGTTGCTCGTGAGAAGATAACGGAGCGGGGACTGGGCCCTATTAACCTACATAGTTACGCGAGAGCTCATATTCGTTTATTTAGCCTGACCACTCAATCAAAGAGTTTCATTTGGAGTTTCATAAACCGTAATTCTTTAAGATCTTTACAAGATAGGCTGAAAGGATGTTGTGTAACTCTTTGAATTTCCGCCATATTATAAATTCGTTCGTTCTCTACTATGTTCCCGTGGATTCTTATTCAGAAATGCGTTTAGACAACTGGTTTGATGGATATAAGAATAATGAAATACATTGGCTGCGTGCTGATCATGTGACTAGGGCCGTAGCATCATTCAAGCAACAGCATGGAATGAAGGAAAACTTTCATGTCAGCATCATGGATAGAGTGTTCCTCTAAGATTAATACTTAGTTAATTTCTCGTATACGCACAATTTTACGAGCTCTAAAAACTTCATCAAAGAAGTCCTATTGATAAAGCGTCTAGTTTTATCGTATTTTTATGTATAATATTAAAGCTCTTATGCTTTAAAATCTTATATTCCGGTAACTTATTGCCGATGCGGTAGTAAATTATCGGAAAATAACTTCATTCTGTGCAAAAACAGCAGAGCAAAATATAAAATATGGAAAGCCCTTAGTGGGGTGCGTAAGTTTCCATTCGTTTGAATTAAAGCTCGTCAAGAACTTGTAAACTTGAGGTATCGGTAATATTTAGTGTGACAAGTATGTTCTTGCTTTCGCTGGAAACGGGCCACGTGGATGGCTCGCTCAGCCTTTATTTCCTTGCACTTCCTTGTCCCGTCTCTTGTGGCGGCGTCGGAGTTAACATACTTTCATACTCGTGACAAGGGGGAACTTTCTCTGGATCTTGCGAATTTTATTCCAGGAACTTAAGGGAAAAAACTCCTACCTATTTCATTGATGCTATTTTTTTAATTGGGCAAAGACTACCCGAAGAAAAACGGCTTTAGAAACGCATTTTATGACCCAGATGTTGAGGTAAATTTTCGATCTACGGCAGTATTTTGTATCAATTCGCAGCTGCTTAATTTTGCCCAAGTAAAGTATCCCTCCTTGGCTTATGTTCGTACCATTTGTAAACATTGGTGAAGTAATTTCTTGCTACATTTGAAGTCGTATTTCATTCTTCAACAATAAATTTTTGCGACGCAAATATTTTGGAACAAATTACCCTGAAATCCATCCTTAAATCTTCATGATATCCTTCTTTTTTTAATCATGTATTTTTCCTCCTTCAGTTCCAATACAAATATTTCTAACAATATTTCCAAGTTCTGGTTTGAAAGGAAATCCTTGCTTTTAGATTGACAGATTTTAGTTAGTGAACTTACTTGCTACACTCCTGGAAAATTCGAGGCACATGGCGACGTTAAACGATATGTCTTCGAGAATCCTGTGGATGTCCCGGAAGTGCGTCGCTGTTGGTAACGTGACGCGTTTCCATTTTAAGTTTAGCTGGTCTATCCTAATTTTAAAATGTAATAGTTCATGCTAAATCGAGGAATGCAATGAACTAGATGGATGTGTTCCTTCCTGTCGACACACAGTAGAGCAGAGAAGCGATATTTTGCGGTGACGTCAGTTAACAATATGATAATAATAAATTTATTTATCCATCAATCAACCGTACATGTTTATCCTTAACACCTTAACATTTAAGATGAAAAAGGATACATTAGGAATCCCTTTTAGGAATTGCCTGTACTTGGGATTCCTGAAAATCAATTTATATTTCGAATAATTGAGAAATTAATAAACACAGACCAGATACGTAGCAGAAATATATACATTAAAAAGATAATAGTGATTTGTTTAATCTCAGTCTGTAGTGCATTCAGTTTATAGTGAGTGTTAACCACAATATTGTAAAAATACACATCTAGATGTGTTTTTGTCAATAGTATGGTACATTTAGATCCCGTTTTGGTTCTCACGACCTTTTAATAAATTTTAGTATATTTTTAAATGCACTCATTCATCTCTATGGTTGACATATATAAAGATATTTGTTCATTTGCTTAGATAATTTGTTGCCCCTTGCACTACTCGCTGTGAGATATAAATATGGTCCGTGTTCCCCACCGATTCGCTCATTTCCTTTTAATAAGCGCACCTTTATGAATTCCTTCGCGAGTCTCCTTCAGACGGCTATTTCTCCGTTTCCAGCGGTTTTCGCCGTCCTGTAAACACGGCGAACTGGGTCGCCGCGGTCGGGTGGGGAGGCGGAAGGGGGGGCTGTCTCGCGCATCCCTCCACATTTGACGACGCCCCCCTCCTCCTCCATCGCCCCCTTACCCCTCCACCCCCGCCTCTCACCGTCGGCTGGAATCTTCCGTAAATCAATGGCATTCCTTCCTGGGCCCGATTGATACGCTCGGTGGCCGTTTTCCAGATGAAAAAAACTCTCCTTTCACATTCATTAGAAATCGGAAAGGAGACTTGAACCTGCCACGTTTCGTCTTCCTTCCGCGCCATCTCTGCTAAAAATAGGTTCTCCCGTGCGAGATGAAGAAGGAGACTAATTACGCACTCGTGCAACAAACTCAACAGATGAATTTAACTGGAAGGTGAAGGTATTCATATCTTCCAAAAAAAAGAGGAAGAAATGCGCAGAATTTTTTCTCGCGGCAATTTCTACTTAAACTGAAAGTAAATAAACACTTGGAATAGATGAGGTATACTTGGCCATGTTTCTTGCTATTTAAAGACAAATAAGGTTTTGCATTTTCAGCAATACGCTTTTCCTGAAACTAATAGGCGAGAGATCCATCACAATTGTCCATTTAATGTAATAATCGTTATTGCCTAAGTTGTGCCATATTTGTGACAGCACTTTCCTTGTCCATTCCACGTTATCCCCCGACCCTCATGGCTGTATAGTGACTGGTAAGCATATGTTTCAGCGTACAAAGTAATATGTCATTATTTTGAAACATATGTTCTGCCTTATATCGCGACTAATCGTTTAATTGTCAGTCAATGTTATTTTTTTGCTGCTGTTTCATCAGTGAAATACACATCAATTACTATGAGACGGTGAATAGGTAACGGGACTCAGACGATCTCGATGAATTGAAAAATAGTTTTCCATTTACACGAAGGTTATCTATGTTGCTGAATATAAGCATAATTTTTGGTGAGATTTCGTTGAAATGTCGTAGAAAAATATGTACAGAGTTCTGAGTATGAAGCGTACACTTTTTCAGCTTTTATAAGCTCGAATTTAAATGAAAGCCTTGTAGATGCACTTTGTTTACATCATCGCTATTAAAGGGTGAAAGAGTAAAAAACTTGAATCAGTAGTAGAAACAGATGAGTAATGAATAATAATAGACGGAATTGATGAGATGATGAAATTCCATGTAACTAATGAATGGCCTTGGATACCTCATTATGTCCAAAGAAGAATTCCCGAGTTTTAGCTCCAGCGGATAAGGAATATTCAAAGAAAAATGTGACCACCTTAGAAAATGTGGGTTCAGTGAATACGTCTTGGGGAAGTTTTTCGTGGAAAACCTAATCTTTGACTTATCAAATTGGGCACTGTAATACAATACGTATTGATTGAGTAGCGAGTGGATACTCCTTACTTAAGTGGATACTCTATAATACCGGGCGTATGAGTGAATCAATATCAAAAACAGTAAAATTATCGTGTTTTCTGCTGATGATTTTACTGATACGTTAACAAAACTACCATCAAATACTGACGCGTCCTCCAGAGTTGTTATGCAGAGTCTAAAAAAATGTGACCGCCTTAGAAACTATGAGTTCCTTTAACACGGCTTGGGGAAATTCTGCGCGGAAAGACTAATCTTTAACTCATCAAATTTGTTACTGTTATACATACAATTCTTATTGATTGGGTAACGGGTGGATACTCTTTACTTATATACATCCGGCATGGTGGGCGTTACCAACGCCATAAATTATAAATTAGAAAAAAACAAAAGAAGCGATCGATGACTTCTGCTAGTGCTATCCAGAAATCAGTCCAAACGTGAGAAAGACGATGCTCAAAAACCAAAATGAGGAGGGTTGTTAGCGCATGCAAACGCAGTAAAAGCGCACTCGCTTAAATTATTCGTAGAGCTGGGGCGGAAAGATGTTGAATGAAAACTCTCCGAAGTACATCTACATGCTACCCTACTAGCCGCCGCATGGGCATGTAGCAGGGGGTATTTGGACACCAGCCGTGTAAAGATGTAAGGTTTTGGGAGGCGAAATGGTGACGTGTATTATGGGAGTGTATTTAGTGGAGCTCAGTTTTTATTATGGTCGATCATTGTGCGCTGAAAGAACGAATTTTGGTACCTATCCGTTCGGCGGAGTATCTCTCTTATTTTATCGCATCTGTCAGACCTAGAAATTTAGTGAGGAGTCATGATAATATATTCTGTGCCGCCTTGAAACCCACCAGTTCTGAATTTCTCAAGCAGCCTATGCCTAGCGTGCAGCCTCCGAGTCTCTAGGGACTCCCACCTTAATCTCTCTATAGGTTGTGAAACACTATGCGTTTGCTTGTATCAATTTTTAACGATGCGTGCAGCTTTTCTTTGCATCTTATTAATTTTTAAGGTTGAATCTTTAGTAGTAGGGTCCCAAATGCTCGCAATGTTGTAAGTGCGGGTAAACACAGTAAAAGCGCAATCTTTTAAATAATTCGTAGAGTTGGCGAGGGTAAATGTTAAACGAAAACCGTTCGAAGTAGAAGAGACAAGCTTGATGGGTAAATTGTTAGACACAGCAGACCCTTTTTAATCAGTGTTGAAAGGAATGGTGGATAAGAATATTTATGAAGGAGGGACAATAATTTTTACATTTTGTTTAATTTTATTTTATCTTTACTACCCCGAATACAGCGCATTTCGCCAATTTGTGTCGGTTGAATAGCAATTACAACAGACGAATAAGAACACCCATGTTCTGAGTGGGAGACTGAATCCACTCATGCGGAATTCGAACCCGCGAGCCTTGGGTTAGTAGGCGAGGATCTTACCCTGTCAACACCGGGGCCGGCAATATGGAATATATATGGAATATTATGAAATATATGAAGCAAGTTGGGATACATTTTGAAATAATAACTTATGAAGGTATGAAGAGATCGGCTGAGAGCATAGAGTAGTGGAAATCTCTGGAAAATTAATATTCTGATTCATTGATGTCTGCTGATGATGATTCATCCGAGCGATTTCTTTCGCTTCATTTGCTTTGCTCGAGACGTAGTATGGCACCTCACATCGTTCCTCCACGTCGGATAGCGGTTGCCAACTTGGCTGATCAAGTTCGATGCGGTGTTGTGGAGGCGTTTTGTCACCAACGGGCTTCCTCCTCTTTGTCTCTCTACGGCGAGATATTTCCTTTCTTTTTCTAGCGCATGACCCTAATCGCGGGGAATTCCTTCGCACCGCCATCGCATTAGACTGCTGAGAATTAATATACCGTTGGGCTGACAGCGAGTCGGGTGGCCGTTTGAAAGCAGACCGAGATACGCTCAGAAGCTTCCTTTATTGTCTTCTTCCGCATGTTGAAGATTTTCCGTGGCACCTCTGGATAAACATCCGACTCCTGACGAAGATTTCTCAGGTTTTCCCGACCGTGGTTTCGCATCAGTGCTCTGTGTATTTGGGTACATTTCTTGCATGCGTCATGGTGAAGTACGTCATTTGGGCTCACTTCCGTTGATGTGGGCAAATAATGGGAATAACGCGATGTGCTGGACCAAAAAACAACTCCCTTGTAATCCGCAGTGAAAACGAAAACAAATTGCACAATGCGTTAATTTTTTACCAAAAGTTTACCAAAATCTCCCTTGTCTCCATTCCAACCATAATGTATTAGAGTAACTAGGTTTTGCTAAGCGTATAATAGGAAGGTCCTCGGATGAAAAGGTAAAAAAAGATAGATGCCACTATGCTCTGGTTAGGCCACACCTCGAATACTGCGCGAGCACTTGAGATCCTGGTGATAAAGATTTAACCAATAAGATTATTAAATTCAAAGAACTGCTGCGTGCTTCGTTAAAAACCGCAACGTGTGTACATACTTATAGTGTTTCGCAACTTTTAGAGGGATTAAATTGAGAGCCCCTAGAGACTTGGAGGCTACACGCTAGGCTAGCATACTTGAGAAATTCATAACTGGTGTGTTTCAGAGCGACACAGAGAATATAATCATGACGCCTGACAACATCTCTAGGCTTAACAGAAGCGATGGAATAAGAGACAGAGACATTGCCGGACAGAAAAGGTACAAAATTCGTTCTTTCGCGCACAATAAGCGATCACAATAAAAATTAAGCTCACTAAATACACTCCTATAATTCATGTCACCATTTTATCTCCAAAACAACTTACACTTTTACACGGATGGTATCCTAATTCTCCCTGCCACACGCCCATGTGACGGCTCGCAGGGTAGTATGTAGATGTAGGTACGAATGTTATAAATCACTCCCATAAGGTGTGTGCGCAGCTGCCTACGAACGAGACTTAAGAACGGTAGCGTTCCGTACTCTGCTTGCTCATGTTTTCTCAATCTACTCCCAGCTCCTTTTGGTCGAGTTGCCTCAAATTTACTTCTCCTTCCTAACCCTGCCTTAATTCTGTCATTTACGAATGTCAGTTTAACAGAATAAACAGGTACCCGGAACCAATAATTTTCACTGAGTTTCAGCGCTTTCTATCCATTCTTAGAGTATGCTATACTTTCAAGAAATCAATACGTTAGATTTATAGAGTCAGATGAAATAGGGTCTCCATATACATTGTTTCAGAGAGACGCAGAGAATATTATCATGATGCCTCACTACATCATTCGGAATGATAGAAGCGACAAAAAAGAAAGACACATTGCCGAACAGATTGGTACAAGAACTTGTTCTTTCCGCGCATAATAAGCGATCACAATAAAAACTGATCTCTACTAAATACACTCCAATAATTCACGTCACCATTTCTCCTCCCAAAACCTTATCCCTTGCATCTTTACACGGCTGGTGTCCAAATACCCCCTGCCACTTGCCTATGCGGCCCCTCACAGGGTAGTATGTAGAATTAGATGTAACTATTGCCCCTGCCAGTAACCCTTGGGGGGAATTAGGAAAATGGGGCGTATTATTGCTGGCCTCGAATAATGTAGGTAGTAATGAAAATGAGGAGGGAGAGAGCAAGGGCGACAGTGAGTAGGATGTTAACGGATTGTCTTCATGACTCGATCTGTTTTTGCTATAGTCTCTGGTTGTATGTGGAAAGAGGAAATTTTTCTGCCCATCAGTTTGGCCCTGTGTCGCTCTTGTTTTGTCATTTCTATGAGCTCAGGAGATTGAGTGCGGGGTTTCAAAAATATTATCCTCTCTGTCACCTTGAAACCGCGTGATCTAAATTTTTCAAGTAATCTGAGCCTAGCGTGTATCATGAGTTTCCGGATCCTATTTCTCCTCCACCTTCAGAGAGTACTTCAGTCAATGATGAATTTCGATTGTTCTCTTCGATTTTTCAGGTATTATTGATTTAAACAGCGTTGCAGGATTTGGAGGTGTGCTACGAGACTCGACAATTACCTCTCTAGTTATGAAGATAGAGACTTCATTTCATATAACGTTTTCAGGTTTTCTTTAAAGTATTTTGACTTTCGGTACCTACTGCTATCGTTAGTATCTAGCTCCATTTTTTTTACTACTTTTGTCTTTCGGATAGGTTTTAATCAGCTGAGTGACGATCTGCTGCCAGTTTGAATTTGAAATGATTCGTGCTGAGAAGAGATCACAGAATACTCAATTGTAGTCTGTCATAAATGTAAAACTCGTCGGTCGATGACTTATTAATGAGGCTGACTGACGCATTAATGGACTTCACTTACCTGGTAGATGGAACTGGGCGGTGAGCCCAAGCGACCGTTGTAAGATCTACGCTAGCTCATTGTTAGCGGCGAATCTGGAAATATTCCATTCTTTACCGTAACTGACGCTAGGTGCTTATTGAGGAACACATTTTTTTAAACTTTTATCTTGAGAATCTGTTTAAAGTCACTCCGTCGGTCTACGACAGTATAGTGACAATGGTATCTGCGTTTCCTCACTTGACGGTTCTCTTTTGAATGCCAGTTTTGCCAAAACATAACCTTCAGTAGCCTCTGACCTCGCACTCGGTTAACAGCCCCAGCGGAATATTCCATGTAAGTGTCCTTGAAAAATATTCTGATTAGGACGGCTATTCATTCCGCGATTCTCGCTTGCGGGATGGTGCGAGTCAAAGCGATGAAAGTATGAAATAGCTTGCCTGCCATTATCTTCGCGAGAGTCTCGTTTAATGGTACTTATGAAGAGAATGCTTTAAAATCCTCCCTCGTTACTTCTGCAGTAAATGAGAATCACAATGGCACTCATAAGACGTAATAGCCACCCTTTATGATGAAATACCAACGTCAGACTCAGTTTTACCCACCAGAAATCTCCCGTTACGAAATTTTCTTGGCATAAATTATTATTCCTGTCTACGCGCTGATTTTTATTGATTGAAATACGTTAACTTTATAACCTTATTCGTAATAATAGAGAAGAATTGAGCAGGGCCAGGCCATACTAGTTTAAACCACAAATGATTCATTTTATTATATTATTGCTACCTTTAAGTTGAATGATGATAAGAGATATGGTGGCAGAAATCATAACATTTGATCAGTTTTTCCACTGGCCTGAGGAATTTTTCCCAGAGTCCATTTCATCCCCATATGATGAAATGTAACTGGTCTATTTCCTTAAATACTTTTTGGTCCAGGATTCAGCCATAGGAAGATATCCGACCTTATCTTCTGCATAAATCGGCATGCTATGATAACGGTTCACATGGTGAACTATTTGAATAATCGGTGGTAGTATTACTGTCATAAAAATACTGGCAACAGACCGCCCTTACTTCTCCTTCTCAGTTACATAAAGGTTACCCACACTTTTGAACGTTTGGCGCTTGATTGGCTGCTCTTCATGAGAGTTATTGAACACACGGACGTTAACCACCTGGATGTTGAATAGTAAATGCATATATCCGCTGATATGCTCTAATATCTCCGCCGAATTATCATATATACTAATTGAAGGTTTCGCATAATTCAACAGTATATGTTCGATGTTAGCCAACGTTAAATCCCCTCTCTTATTTAGATAGTTATAGCAACCTTGGTAATCCAGTTTTAGACTGGCTAATATTTCATCACAGGAATTAAGCGTGAGTTGATGAAGTTCAAAAAGCCAAAAAAACGATTCAATTGAGCCGTTTTTACATGAAGACGCACAAAAATGGAAGATAAATCTATTTGTAAAAACGATAAATTCGTCCCGTCTGACTGTAGTGCAACAAAAATGAATGGAATTAGCATTAAAATGTGGTAAATTCTGCAAAATTTTACTGATATCATGAATATTGAGTCACAAAACAAATCATTGGTTCTCTCTCGAATTAAAAAAAGTTTGAAATATCATAGTTGGTATTTTCCTCGTCTCACCTGAGTGTGATGAGACATGAATATTCCCTCTTTCCCCCGACGAGGGTACATTTCAGAAGTACAAGTTTTGGGTCCATGACAGAAAGATCTTGAGACCCTGCGAGATGTTCATGGTCCCATGGAGAAGGGGACGTACACCCTTCCCGTTTCACATGCATATACGCTTTGGCTTGGCTCAGATAATACTAGTACAATGTTTGGAAACTAACGAGAAGGAAGCCGTCTTCCGCAAGCTTAAGATTTTCGCACCGTAACATGTCGTGATAAGCTAATTTTCAACACACTCCGGGAAATTCCTCAGCGCTGCAAGGTGCGCAGGGACTTTCTACGTGCTTGTATTGATATTAGGAAAAGAATGCATCTGATAATGAAACGACTCGGTCTCTCATTCGTTAGATATCTTATGTCCAGCCTTTTTCAATTGAGAGTAAGCACTCTGCACACATGTATTACTGTGGCAAGTTATTCATTGCTGAAACTATTGACACAAACGAACATTTACTTTTTTACCGTTCTATTCAATTTTCCCTCGCCGTTGGGAGTTTATAGATGTACGATTACATCATACGTTTTTTGACTCGCCTGCATTTCTTTCCGAAAGCTTTATTTAACTTCTTATCGGAAAACTTTTATAATGATACCGGTGGTGTTTTTTCCATTTAAAATTTCTAAAACTGATTGCTCTTATTTTCGTTATGTTTTCAAAGGAGTTAATTTGTTTTCCTGGAACTTAAGATTCTATGACATGACATTTGACCTTACAAGACGTAATATGAACGCCAGATTTTCGGGGAGTGGATCTTCAGATCCCTTTTGATTTTCTTATCCGAATATTTATGAATACATTTATAATTTGATTTGACTCCACCCGCTGAGTCGTGGTGTAATAGAAAATCTATAATTACAAACAAAATCGATCTTTTCTTCGAAATTTTATTCTAAGCGTTTCTACGCGTGTTTAAGTGGTAAAATGTTTATTATTGTATCCACAACTTTAGAAGATAAAGTGAAATATGCTAAACATTTCATTGGACATAAAACTTTTAAGTTAAATTTAATCTTTGCAGTAATAAATTACAAAATCCCCTTTTGTTTATTTTTTTAAATCAAAGAGACATTTAGGGAATCATGCCAGACTACCTAATTACTACTAAAATGAACACCGCAAACCGGTTTTGCTCTAAATATTCAGTATGTATGACTATATAAATTAATATATGTCACCCTATGCCTTGTTATGGTTTTCTTCGTCAGTGTAATTCACTGTTGCTTCTTTGCAATTTTATTCTCCGCTCTATTGAGGACCTCGAAGACCATCGTTCTGGACGAAGATCTTCCTTGTGGCTGGCTTCAAATACATGATTTACTCCAACTTCCTAAGTCGTTTCCTTCCTTAATAGGCATGCGAACTTCCAAAAAATATACCGATATTTAACCTCTGAATATTTTTAAGTACTTTTTGTACCAAACCGGTAGTACCGACGCAATATGTTTCCCGCTATTTTTTACTCTAATTTTTATATAAAAAAGTGGAGAGATAACAAAAATATTTGCTCGTTAGTCCCAGATTTCCGTATGCATATCATTACGCAAGAATCATCACCAATAATTTTCAATCAATATTTAGTGGTGAATAATTTGTGAATCACCACGAGAAAATTTCTTTTGAACTTGCGGAATAACTTATTTTTGGTGAATGATTTGTCTGGTGATTTGAATAATGCCATATGGTGCACTTAAAATTAACTAATGATTGTAATATATTATCTACCTTGGATATTGTCTCCCTTTATTTTATTTTATTCATAGAAACGCCTTTTAAATTATGTCTGGTCGGTGGACATAGTTGCGCCTAAAACTTCTCTGGCTAATTTTATATATGATAGCAATTGTCATCCAATGCAAAAATTATCCATCTAAGATTTCATGAAAAAGTAATTGCTAGCAAAAAAGTATGAGTAAATCATTATCATACTCAGTAAAATCATCGAAAGTGACCACTTAACCAAACCACTATCAAATCCTGACGCGTCCTCCTGGCTTGTTACATCTGCATATTTTCAATGAAAATGATGTAAAAGTGCATATGACAAGTTTGCGAAGTCATTCATTTCTGCAAAGCTAAGATTTGGTTTCATTTGGACATAATTATCTCCTCGGAAACGGGATGTATTGTCTAGGTTATTGTTTCATTTCTCGCGTCGTCAAATATATATTGCGAGAGCAAAGATATTCCCAATCAACGAAAATCATTTCATTGAACCACGTTTTCTCGAATGGAAAGTAATTTTGCTGCATTATCGCAAAAGCTGCTTCTCCGCGTGCACAAATTCATTTTTAAGTTACAAGCACAATGATCCATAAATCCAGCGAAGTATACCTCGCAATCATGCAAAGGTACCTTATCACTTCACCATCAGAGAATAGTTTCGCGAACCAGCGGTAAAATAGCTCTCAGCTTCGGAATTGTGGAACATTCCTGGAAAGTTTTCCTTAGTTAAGTGGCGATAAAGTACCAACATCATATCATTTTTCATCCAATATTACCTAAAAAGTCACCCTAAAGCAGACATTAATTGACATAATTTTCTGAATGGCAGAAGAAGCTAGGAATACGGTCTAGAAAACGATTTATTTTTTACAAGACACCGTTTCAAGGAACACTCTTAACAATGATTGCAATAGAGTTCATGATCCCCTTCCAATTTATGACTTTTAGAGAGAATGAGAGAAAGGAGGGAAAAAGTTATTTTTAGGAAGGCGGGTTATTTATGCCCACCAATTAAGGTACATATATGTGGCAAAACACCACAAGAAGCTAAAATACTCCTTATCCGCGCATCAACCACTGCCGCTTGCATATTTCCAAATTCTTTGAAACTAAAGCTCCATTTTTGTCTATTAAATAAAAAAGTAAGCGTGAAAACTGTCTGAGAGACCATTTTTGCTACAATCAAAAGGCACCATTAAAATGTGCTGAGTTCAGTTTGGATCGTCAAATCAAATTACTCATCACGATAAGCATTTTGATAATCATCTCCAAGGTTTATAGCACTTTTATGTAGTTTGGCATCCAGACTTCGATTTTGAGTCTGAATGAGAGACCCAGGAATTAAATATGAAAGCTTACGAGCTGTAGTATTAAAACACTGACTCCAAATGGCTTATTAGCGATTTAATTCTCTTTTCATTTAAAACAATTTTATTTCATAATTTGAGGCTCACCTCGGAATTTTAATAGTGGATCTTGAGATTGAATCTCTTGAAAGCCTGTATTACTTCTTTCTACGCTTACCTGTTACTTAAAGTAAATTCAATTAACTCAGTATTATTAAAATATAAAACCTTATATTAACAAATCAGTAATTAACCATAAATAAAGTTTTTTTTTACATTTCCAGTATGTATTTATTTATTCCAGCATATTGGTAATGCTGTGTGAGTATCGGTACTTTCAATACCGATACCTTCTGTCGTACAGATTTCTAATAGTACCCGTTAGTATCAACATGGAAAAAATGTCACCCGTTGGAACCAAAAACCGGCATTTTCCACTAATCTTTATTATCCTTATCTTTTACGGTAGTGAAAACGGTGGGGACAGCGATTGAGACAGTCCTTGGTCCCGTGCCAAACTTTCGTCGACTCTTCCAAATGGCCCGAAAGCCTCGCATTCAAAATTTGGCTATTTGCGTTCGTTCTAAGGCCAAAAACCAGGAAAGGGGACATTAAGTTAGTATGCCTCGACCTTTTTGGAAAAATATCACCACTGCATCGACTGTGCCCTCCTTTTGACCCACACTTATATCTTTCCTAGCTATTTTGATACCCATGATTAAGCGTCCTTCTTCCATCGTCTATTTCAATTAAGCGCTCTTTTTCTCGTTGCTGCAACTAATAATACGCTAGTTATCACGGCCATACAACGTGGAGCTTTGAGATTTTATGCTGTTGAATATTATTTGCTGAAAGCATTAGACGCCCAGTAGATATTATTAATTACTCTACTTTAATTCGTGAGGTGGGGTAGCGAACGTAAGTGTTGATTTTTAGGCTGGTATCATGGCATTTTAAGTGACCTCAGAAGACCGACACTTTGGTGCTGAGTGGGTTTTAATTTAACCATAGCGTTCTGTTATTTATTTTCTATCCATGCGGCCATGTAGATGCATAATACGCGAGTCAACAATTTTGATTTATCACTTTACAATTGTATTAATTCTTATTCCATCGCATCATCACATTCATAGCTTATTGCTCGACTTTTAATTAAACCATGACATGTCAATGGAAAATTGACACTGCACCACAATTCACCAATAATTTTCCCTTTCAGGGATCTACAACAAGACTGCCGCTTCTGGAGCACATAGAGTGCATGGTGAAGCTCGCCCATTTCTGGAAACGATAGTAGTATGTAGCAGTATGGTAATAATGCAGAGCTACCAGTAGGAGCTGAAATTTCCTGTTTCCGAGCTAAGCAGGTAAAAAATAACGATTACATATCAATTAAAAGGCATTAAAATTAGACTGAAACCATCAACATTTTTTTGTGAAATTTTTGTGAAATAACATGTATACAAACATAATTCGATTTTTTGTCCAATCCCATACTGAAAATGCTAGCGGAGTAAAAAACTAATTACCTACATGACATCTGATATTTAAAGGGATTTTTGATTAATGGAACTTTCATTTACCTTGTCTTTCGTGAAGGAATTCCATTCAAAATCTGATTCACATCTTAGTGGAGTTCAGAACATTATTCACGTCCTTGAGGAGGTGAGGAAGAAGGGATAGAGATTGTGAATGTTTTAGTAAAAATAAAAAAAAAACACTCCTGGAATCCTTATTTTCAAACCCTTCTCACGAATGCTTTAGCAAGTACTACCATATACAAAAACATCCGCAGTTATGGGCCGTTATGTAACAGGCCTGCGCGTCGCCGCAAGTAACAATGGAAGCCAATAATTGAGGCTTTACTTTGAGTAATGCCCTTTCACAATTACTCGGAGCCTCACGATCGCTATGATAGATATTCATGACTTAAAAAACGATGAAATTTCATCGTAAATACCTAGCTTCTCCCCCTTAATGATAATTAGTAGATATTACTTATTCCCTTTTTGTAAGCAAGGAATTTATTTAACGGTTCATTAATGATCCTATGCATTCAGCGTGCAAGGATGTGCCTTCATCCGTATTTGATGTATCCACGTGGCATGGATGTGAGTCGCGGTGCACTGGACGAGTAAATTAGGTACTTAAACCGTGGTAAATGTTTCCTCATATAACTCTCTAATTGCTGCTTTTCTGTCTAATTTATTTAATAATTAGTTATAAATCATTTTAAGCTTCTTTCGAGACTGGAATCACTGTCAATTTAAATTTATATGCCATATTTGAGCAGCAGAAAAAATATACCTCCTAAAATAACGAGGAAACTAGTGGTTAACCTTTCCTCTCTTTCTCTCCCCATCTCTTTTCCCGTCAGTTCTGGAAATGCGACATTGATAGCTGAAAAATCCCAAAATCCGGGGAATTAAGCGGGATGAATGATAGGGTTGTGACCATCAAATGTGATGGAGACCATGTAGCTGTAATATTGAAATGCAATATTAAGCCAAAGGAACGTAAAATAACAAATCACACAAAATGGTACAAGATAAACTTAAAAATGAAACTATAGCAAAATAATTTGTAGAAAGAACAGATAAACCCTTAGAAGGAGGATTGAAAAAAATAAAAAAATGCGCTCGTGAGGCAGCAGACAACGTCCTGGGAAGAAGTAAACCAAAACCCAAAAAACCATGGATGACGGAGGAAATACTCCACCTGATCGAGGAACGTAATAGAGAGAAGGGTAAGGACTACACCAAGTATAAAAACATCAAAATCTTAATAAAAAATAAATGTAGGGACGCGAAGGAGAACTGGATGAGAGAGAAAAGTGAGGAGATCGAGGAAGATATCGCCAAAAACAACTTGAGTAAAGTGTATTGCACCATCAAGACCCTGCAATACATAACAAAAATCAAAAGTAGCATAGTAAAAGATAAAGCCGGAACATACTCTTTGAAAATATGGACGTATGTACCAGGTGGAAAGAATATATTGAAGACCTATACCAAGGATCTGAAATAGAAGACCTGACAGAATATATAGAGAATAAGGAAACAGTCAACAAAGATTCACTAGGACCCCCAATTACTAGACCGGAGTTTGAATTAGCTCTGAAGAACCTTAATGACCAAAAGGCCCCAGGGATTGATGGAATAACAGCTGAACTCAAGAGGCCAAGAAGCCAAGATAAAAAGAGGGGTGAGACAAGGTTGTCCCCTTTCACCTCACCTTTTCAACCTCTTCATAGAAGAGGCTTCATAGAAGAAGCAATAGAAAGAACAAAATTAATGAGTAAGGGAATAAAAGTAAATGCCAAACTCATCCATAATATCCGGTTTACCGACGACATAGTTGTCCTTGCAGACTCAGAAAAAGATATGAATCACGCACTGGAGACTCTTGGAATAGAACTGAATAAATTAAAATTCAATATTAACACTAAAAAGACGAAATTTATGGTGGTAGACAAGTTAAACAACAATATAAAAGCTAAAATTAAGTTAGGAAACTCAACCATCGACCAAGTAAAAGAGTTCTACTACTGAGGAAGTCAATTAACAATTGAAAATACAAGCTTAAGAGATCTTAAAAGAAGGATCACCCTGGGCAAATAAAGTTTCCAAAGGAAGCGTGACCTCTTGGTAAACAATTACCTGTCAATTGAAACGAGGAAGAGATTTGTCAAGACGTTCGTGTGGAGTATACTCATCTATGGTTGTGAGGCATGGACATTGAATAGGCAAGAAAAAGACAGACTCCAGGCAGCCGAAATGTGGTTCTGGAGGAGAATGACTAAAACAAGTTGGGTCACGAGAAAAACAAATGAGCAAGTCTTGAAAGAAGTAGGCGAAAAAAGAACGCTTCTCTAAGCAATTCACTCCAGGAAAATTAAACTTGTTGGCCACTTAGTAAGACATAACGAATTCATCAAGAACATAATTGTAGGAAAAGTGTTGGGAAAGAAAAGGAGGGGACGACCCAGAATATCCTTACTTCAAAGTGTGATGTCAGTCATGAACTGCAACTTCAATGGGGAAATGAAAAAAACAGCCTTAGAAAGAGAGAATTGGCTACAAAGACAGCAACAAGGCCTGGCCTTTTGAGTGACGACGACGACGAATGATAGGGTGTTTGTTAAAAAATGAGAAAATACAATGGTTGAGGATGGATTTTCTATAATCTCTAATGAATATGATATGACGGAAAGGGAGGATGTATGCCTTGATGTGATAGTAAATAAGTTCATGATTTATGGATAATAGTATAATTTAGGATCTTAGTATTATGCCCAAAAACATTTCCTGGTTCAAAAAACCTGAGTTGAAACAACTGCTGGCGCACTTAAACTCACGTTACTTTTAATTCTTAAAAATTTTTGAAATTTATCCCAAGTTCTAGGTGAGGAGAAAACATTGTTCGTTAATATATCTATCATGATTAGTTTGAGGTCTACATTTTGTCGAGTAATTAGAGATTACATCATGTGAGTTGTTATGGAGAGATATTCTTCTACTAGGGAGTGATATCCTCATAAATTCACTCTTATGAGTTGCATTTATCCTAATTCCATCAACTGTTGCTGATCAGCCAATAATGCCTCTCGACTTCTAATTTTAAGGACTTGAGCCAACTTTGACTAGGCAAGAGTCTTTTTATGGTAATCCTAGCGAGATAGCTCCCTAGTCATGATAGAGACCATATTCGAATTACACTTTTAATTTCGCCAGCTTTAGGACACATCAGTAAAATATAGCACCATTAATGGTGCGATAATATAGTTTTATATAACAGAAACTGTAAGTAATTACATGAAAATATATAAATAAGTCTTTAACTTAACTAATTTTTTTTCGCGCGGTGCGTTTGAAACTCCTTCAAAACGGAAGGTTTTTTTGTGATACCCAAGAACCTACTGCGGTGACAATATGATTAATTTTCAAATATGGTTGATAAAACGCTCAAAATACACGCTGTTAGTGTTTCTACGACATCTAAGTGCTAGAAATACCTCATTTTGTAAATTTTGTCTCTCTGGAGTGCATACACGCACCGTTTCCCATGTAAAAGGGCTGGTATATTTTGGAAAATATCTCCGAAAATAATGTGGCAAGGGGTTGAATTTTTTGGGTCATTAGATGGGTGAGATATTTTTCTTTAAAAAAAGGCCAAATTCATTGATTCCTAAGTAAAGTGATATTTCGTTCTAACTACCTTAAAGGAACCAGATTCTTTGCTTAGCCTTTTAGTATCCTAAAGTCGGAATTCAAGAGTTCTTAGCGTTGCATGTCCTCTTCCTCGGTCTGACGCGGTGGTTAGGTGCCGCCGAGCTATCATGTAGCTATCATGGAGCGGGAATTCCCGGGAAAGGAAGAGGATATCCTGGGAGGCGAGAAACAATTTTCCCACGGATCCAGGAATTCCGGGATGGAAAGCACTAGGAGACTCACGAAAAAGAAATATTCGCGAAAGGAAATCGCGAAATATACCGATTGGCGGTAAAAAGAGGCAGGCTCAAGGTCGAAGGAATTACACTAAAAATGAGCAAACTTTACAGCGCTGCCAATTAATCATAATTTTTCTCTCGAAAACGCATTATTTGTATGGTCAAGGTTCTGAAATAGGAACGCGTTATCTTGGAAATAGCCAACACTGGATTATAGAAATAGATAAGCTTCGATACTGGCCCTTTTCATAGCTTCCTGTTGTTTCCTGTGCCTTAGTGTCTCTGTATCACATAGTCTATGTTAATGCTCTCTTCTTCGTGTTTCCTTGTTTATTTTGCGGACACATAAATGTTTTTGATGCGAGGGTATACATCGACATCACCTGAGTTTGATTCGTCCAGAAGTAATTCTAGTTTTGTGCCAAAATTTCGGCATAGCCTTCTCGTGACTAAAAGGCCGTGAGTTACTCCGAAGGCTAAGAGTCACTAGATTCGACACAGTTTGTATTTTTTGTATTACGAGAATACAAGCCACTTTACTTCTTCTGTTGACTACTTACGATCAAAATGAGTGTTTCTTCGTGCTTCTCGTCACCAATCTAATATGGCTTGAAAAGAAAGCATTAATAATCATTCCCCAACTCGAAGAGCAGTACTCTGATCCTTATGGAGAGATTTTCTTCTTCTTATAGTACATGTTCGCAGAACTCGACTGGTTTACCACAGGAGACAAACTATTGACTGGATTCTTTCGCATTCAGTAAAAGCAAATGGAATGCTCTTCAGACTGCGTATATACTACAGAGATTATCATGTGAACTGATGCATGGAAAAAGTAATGCCTAATCTGGCTGGGTATTTATTTGTTACGTTATTGCGTACTCATGCATAAATTAAAAAAGTTTGAAAGTAGAAGTGAAACCTCTTAGGCTAGTAAATCATAATGGAGAGGGATAATATGTTTGTCATTTCAACAAAAAATCTTTTTCGTTAGCTGCTCATAAACCTTCTCAAATTATAGCTGGTCTTCGACGTGGCAGCTGTCTTCTACGTGAATATTCATCATCGGTTATTGACGGGCAGAATTAAGGTTTGCGGCCACAACCCGGCTTAATTACGATATCAAATCAATAAAATATTAAATTTTGTGAAACGAAATGAAATATCTAATTAAAATTAAAATTTTTAAATTGTTGCAATTGAATATGATTTTAATTGAAAAAAATTGTAACTCATGCTAACAAGTTAGCATTATAACTTTTTAATGTAAAGGCGCTGTAATACTTCGATACAACCTGTGCTAATTTTTCTCAAATCCAGCTATTCCCATCTGCGTGTTCCACCTACCCCTTAGGTTCCGGCGCTTGGTGGGTTGGGGTATACAGAATCGTGTAAGGGCGTGTGGCAGGGTATGTTCGGATATAAACTATGAAGAATCCAAATAAAGGAATTTTTGTACCCACTTTTTCGACTGGATAGTTCTTTGTTTTGGTGCTTTTGCCTCCTCTAAAGAGATGCAATTCGATGGTGAATTAATCTTTGGTATTACGGTATTGCGTGTTGGTAACTTATAAAAAATGGTTATACTAGAAGTTTTGATCGTATTGTTTTTCTTGCGCTTAGTTTACTTCTCAAATCCCCAAGAAATAATTATGCATTTTCTTCTATTATCCTACGCCATGACGGACTAGTAAACTCTTTATGATTACTAGGTAGGCTGATATTCATTGTAGCAATTAAGTTAGGTCTATTTCATTATTTTTTGATCAATCTGATTAGGTTGATGAGTTCAAGGCTGTTCTTTTTAGCGACGTAAAATATTTCCAGAACTTAACTGCTCAGCGATGCGACATTGGTTTAAAAAAGTAAAGTAAGCAACGCGTCATGTACTGTTTCCCTCCATCTTTATTTTAAAATGCCGTGAGAGTAGTTTTAATTTATTGTTTCGCTGCCGATAATCTCTAATCTCCTGGGCTGAATGAGGCGATGCCACCCCCTCTTCTCAAACCAATTTCTCTCACAGTTCACTGGCAATAAAAAAATTCATTTTTAAAAATAGGATTGCAAAAAAGCGGATAGTTGTCCATAGTTACGGATTAACATGTTTTATTGCTTAAAAGAATTTCAGAGCACAGATTTTGTTGCATTGTCTTTTGTTTGCGCAACATTTTCCACAATACGAATATAGTGTGCTAAGTTCATTTGCACAACTACCATATGGGCTCTGCGGTTTACGATGAATAAGACGCACCTAAGGTCCTAATACCTTTGTATTATTAGTCCTTATTACACCAGACAAATGCGTGTCATGACCTTAGTTTAAGGATCTTGGACGCACAGATCTGCGATGGCGCTACATTGCGGATTTTTCTAACAACTTATTCCTTTGCTGAAGGGTTTGTCGAAACCTTTTGAATAGAGTTTGGCCTCCTGTATTTTATTCTTCTTGGTGTAGGTGTACTCGTAATTAGCTGAGTGATAGTGGAAGTGTGTCATGCATATTCCCTGCTACTACTACTTCCCGGGATCTACTGATTGGTGTCTAAGGATATATTAAGGGAAATTCAATTCAATTAAATTCATTTATTATTGTGGGCCATTCTGGCCCATGAGATATTTTACATAGTTATTACAAAAGTAAGAAAAGCATAATGATAAATAAAGGAAAAAGAAGAAATGTAGTAATCATTAAAAATAATAATATACATTTCAATCCCATTAAATATTAATTCGCCGGTTTTCAGTTTCACAATATATGGTAAAAATATCCTTGTTCAGTACATGTTATTACATACATAATCATAATAGAGATCACAGTTCGAAAGTTTAGCAAAGAAAAAAATTAAATATATCCATTCTTTCCCCCTTCATGTAAGTTAATAGAGCTGCGTTATCAGTTATGCCGGGAACTGCTATGCGTCATTTAGAAGTAACTTGTACAATTTTGATTTGAGCACACGCACTGATTGTGAGTTTCTCATTTCTAATGGTAATGAGTTCCATATTTTAGCAGCTGCCACTATAAAATATTTATTGATGTGAGGAGTTCTATGCTGGGGGATATGAATGTCAACATAAAAGTGATTTCTGGAAGATATTGATTGGATATTTCTTTTCTAAGTGAATCTTTGGAACAGATAAAGTGGGTTACTAGAGGAAAGTATCTTAAAAGTAAGGCAAGTGAGGTGATACAGGCGACTTTGTTTATATTTCAACCAGTTTAAGCGAGTATATAAGCTACTTATCCGATCCCATTTTTTGAGGTCAAAAATAAAGCGTAATATAGAGTTCACAGTCACTTGCAGTTTGCTGTTGTTTTCTTAATCGAGATTTGTCAGCAGTGAAGAGCAGTAATCCAGGTGAGGGAAAATTAATGATTGTACGAGGGAGGTGCGTATTTTAGGGAGTATAATATTCTTCGATCCATTTAGTTGGTGTAATATACCTTGGGTTTTCTGTTCAGTATTTTGTACTTGTTGCTTCCAACTGAGATGTTTATCACATGTTATACCAAGGTTTATTTTATAGTTTCATCGTATGGCATGGTATAGCTTCCTATTTGAATGTTGGGCAAAGACGAAACATCTATTTAGGCGAACAGGTTACTTTGCCCAATTATTTTTGACTTGGTTTTATACTCATTTAATTAAAGATGGTTTTCTGCGCATCAATGGGCTACCAGGGGTTGCGCAAGTCGGAAAAGGCTAGAAAACGCTGTTGTAAATCACGAAAACGGTTCAATGGAGCTAAGAAATTCTTTTCTTAAAATTAATCAAAGAAAATCCTTCAAAGACATCCTTTCCTTCCTTTCCACATAATATCATGCTCCTCAGTGTTGCAATGAAGTGCTGCCTTACTTCCATTTATGCTTGGGCTACTCTGCTCAAAATTGTTTATAACACTCTGCAATGTAACGCACTTGTTTAGTTTGATTTGAACTAAATATTTGTTAAGTTATATTATGAACTAATACCTTGAAAAAATTGAGGTGGGAGAGAGAAAAATTTTAGTATAGCGCAGAAAAGCGTGTCTTGAATGGGAAAGACAAATGTGAATTCGATCCCTTTGTTCTCCCGTGTGTACGAAATAGAATGACGCGGGATGTGTGTTTCATTACATATTGTGGCCGTGCTTTGGCTTGTTTTCATTATCTTTCTTGAAATCCTGTTCGAAATCTGGTTAGAGTTATGAGTTTTAGAACCCATTAAAATCATTGCACAACTCCGTCGTTCAATATTTTATGGCTTACTGCCGTGGGCTATTTCATCTGTCAGCTCAAAGTACTTTCTACCATCCTTAAGAACGTTTTAAATGCCTATTGTTTCCCTCTTTCTTGATCACCTAACTACTCTTCTCTGCCTTACGAGATTTGTTATCTCATTCGCTTCGTCGTAAACCTTCCAATCTTTTTCTTTCCTTTCCAATACTTTACCATCTTATCGACGGTGACTGACGCACACTCCTAATTCTTTTTTCTCTGTCACTACTCATATCCGGTACTCCGGAGACTTTTCCAGTCTTCCCTTTTCCTCAAAGCGAAAGTTACGAGGCATTATGACTATACGCTCAATCTTATTTCAGGTTATCGGCTATTTTAGTGAGGAGGCGAGTATCGTCAGTTCTTTCTTATCCGTCAATTTTCCTCTAAAATACTGCCTTTAAAGATGAGGATTTAAAAAAATATCGTACCGTCCAACGTTTCTTGTACTCGCCTCATGCTCCTTACGTTTTTCCAACAATTGTATAAATCTTTCTTCACACTTCGTCAATGTATTTTTCTGACGAGGGGTTGGATGGAAGAAGGAACGACCTCAATCTCTAAATCGCCCCTATAAAGACGCATTATTATTTTTATTTTCTAATTTTTCACTTCTCAGCCTGAGGGCTGGGATACATTCACCTATCCCGGGTGCAAAGAACTAAAGGGATTAGGCTCATCTACTGTTATTTTAAAATGTTCATTCAGAAATCTTCTTACAATGGAGCAAGTATAAATTTTTGTGGTTTTTTTGAATTTGCATGTGAATGTGATTATCTATTCCTATTGTTTCCATGCTTTTGTGCAGGTTCATGGGCATTATCTGCTGTTATTATTGGGCAATCGCTGTTATTATTATTGGTACAATTTAACGGAATGTTGTTTCCACGTTTCTTTTATTTCTTATGTTAAAGGTACATATTTCTGTATTTTTTCCTTGTATTTTGCCTCTAAATTTTCTGTGTTCGGGATGGACATATCTATTAAATAGACATGTTGCCCTATCTTGTTTTGATTGAAGAGTTATATCCGGTCTATTGTTTGGGCGAGAACGGTCCGTCATGATACTTCTATTGTAATACATTTTGACAGCTTCATTTTTTACTACAGGCGATGATGTCATTTAGTACAATGGTTTGTTTTCATGGGATATATTGTTCTTTCTAGCTAATGCAAGATATATTTGTTTGCATATATTATCATGTCTTTGTGTGTATTCCACGCTTGCTGGTGCACTGCATCCAATTGTGATATGTGCTATTTTTTCTGCCTTGATATTGCCTTTTCGACATTTATCATTCACATTTGGCTCTTTTATTATGAATTTACTCTAAGTTTTTGTTTTAATTAATATATCTTGTATGGCAACCATAAATCCTTCTGTTTCTGCAAAGATATCTGCCGTTAACCATTTATTTGATGCCTCTTTTTCAATATGTGGCTGTAGGAGATAGTTAGCATGCGTCCCATATAGCGTTTTGGCTCTCCACCTCTCAATCTTCATATCGTCAGAATCTTTTTGTATCATTATTATTATTATCATCTCCCTTTTTAACGAGATCCCCAGGATGCGTTTGTCAGTATCTTCGCGAACGCTAAAGCTGAACATCACGCGTGGATATGTTTTAATGCGTCCTCTGCCTGCCTTCATGTCTGCACCAACCTCTTTACATCCTTTGCGTATAGATTGGGAACTAGAGGCTGTGGAAATAATGCGGCTCATTATCATCAGGAATACTTGAACCACTATGCAAATAGTAAATCTTCAGCGGACAATGCCCGCAGTAAATACATCTACATCTACCAAACACCGTGCAAGCCACCACTAGGGTGTGTGGCACGAGATGATTCCACACCAGGCATGCGGCACTCATCCCAGTTCAAATCAGAACCGCGCACGTTCCCTCGGATGGCAGGCGCAGGCCAAAACCAGTCAGGACAACAGTGTGCGGTCAGACCAGAAATTGGGAGAGGGCTACGTTGAAGAACATGCTACCGTGCAGTACACTACTCAAGATAGAAATACTTGTTAGTATTATCAATGCGACAGATAAATAGTGCTACAAGGTACTGAATCATGCAAGAGTATATCATGTCGGAGATTACATGTGAGGTTAGTGGTTAATAATCATGTTAAGATATTTAGCACTACCAAAAAAAAACAATTTAACCTAGTCAGTATCCTGGAACTGATCTATCGCAACTATTATGGTCCCTTATTGTACGTGGAAAAAATGACATTTTAAATCTATCGGTTCTGCAGTCTTATTTCCTTAATCTTATACCTGTGATCGTTTCTACCGTAATAGTTTTGCTCGAGCAAATAATGTTAAACGTCCCTTCGATCGGACAGAGATTCCCACCCTAATTCCCGCAACAATTTAGAAAGACTACTATTTTTATCATAACAATTTTTAACAAATCTAGCTGCTCTCCGCTGTATTTGATCTATATCTGAAGCTAGTCCTACTTCGCAAGGGTCACATATACTGGCGGCGTACTCCAAAGACACAAGAGCGTACGTACATAGCAGTGGGAAAAGTCATTCTGCTGGACAGGGATGAAGTTCTCGATGTGAGCATTGTCTATTCATGCGCCTCCTCAGTCGCAAACGTCTCCTAAAGAACTGAATTTCTTCTTAGGGAAACACCTCATGCGTTTAAGCGTGGCTTTCACCTCGCGCACTGTGGCACCATGCACGCGAATGCAAGTACACGGTGGAACGGCACCTCCTCCGTGGATATGCGCCGCGACTCGTAAAAGCTAGCCATTGAACCAATTCGATCACCCTCGAGGTCGTCGCGTTCTCGATTCGATGGTTCCGTGCGAGGGGGCGGAGGGGTGAGGGTAACGGAGGTGCGAATAAGTGCCGAGCCAATATGAAAAGCGAAATATCGAGAAATTTGAACCCGACGGTAAATTTCATTCGAGGTGGCTCCACTCTCGGGTGAGTCTCGTCGTGTCTCTCGCGCAAAAAAATTTCCTCTCGCCTCCCCCTCTCCTCCGCCTCTCCAGCCTCTATCCCCCTCCCCATTCCTCCGGGGGGAAGGGGATGGGAATATCGGCGACGCGGCGTCGGAGCACGGGTGTAAACGACAGATCGCTAAGTGCGCCGCGCGCCTGTGTATCGTTCCTTGTTCATTCACACTTTTTCCTCGTCCGAAGCGGGACACGAGGGCGTCCTTCTGACGTCGTCGCGTCACAGCCTCGTGATGCCTCTCGCGCGCATCATCGACCACCCCTTCCACTCCCCTACCATCCCCTCCGCCCGCCTCGCTGCCCACGCCGGCGGCCGCCCCCGTCTCTCCTTCCACCGCCGTTTCTACACCCACCCCCATCGTCTCCTCCTCCCAACGCGTCTTCTCCTCTTCAACGCCCTTCAAAACCCACCTCGGTGCTAATCAACCTCCCCATATCTGACGATTTCCTTCAATATCGTCATCCGCGTCGGCGGTCATCAGTCCGGCGGTTGATTGGCTGCAGCTCTCTACTCAACATTTCATTTATAAGATTGCAGTTTTTAATACCTCTTGAACCTTCATTTGGCAGCCCCTCATAATGATTTACCTGATGAACTACATCCTTGGTCTTTCTCTACAGTTTATCCCTTTCACTTCTCCGTCCATTACTGTTTTTAAGAGGCTCTTACGTTGCATAATGTGTCCATGTTCGAAGTTCTGCCTGTTCTTCATCGCGATATGTTCGTTGAACTTCTTCTCGCCCCAACTTTTGCAGGATTTCATCATTCTTTCTCTTGATTTCATCGTAATGTTATCATGCTTTATTTAGAATGGTTTAAAATGTCGTTTTCCCCCCGATCGATTAGAGACCACGATGGCCACGTTTATACTTTTAATTAGGCTAGCTAACAGGTAGTGTAGCTGATTATTTCATATGCACCCAATGCGTGTTTCTAAACCTGCCGAGTACTGCTAACACCATGTTTTGCATATTGCCTGCATGACTCTTGAACTACGTTTTAATAGTTACGTTATGGATTATTTTACCAGTTTCTGTAGGTTTTGTATTATTCCGATAGTGTGGTACATGTTGGTGAAAGTCAATTTCTTCACTGTAATTCATGTTGGTGATAAGTCACCCCCTGCCAAACACTCTCGTGGTGGCTTACAGGATAATTAGTAGATGTAGATGTAATCATTCTTCTGTATAACCACGTTTTCATCTCCTCCAATCGTATTTTCGTTGCATTTATTATTTGAGGCATGCCAGAATTAAATTTCTTACCATCAGCATAAGAAATAATTCGTTGACTATGGAAGCTATATGTTTATGATGGAGTGGCGAATAGGGCAACAATCCTAAATGGTTCTAAAAAAATAATCAGCTCCGCAAATAATAATGCCTGTGACATGTTTGAAACATTTCAGCGTTTTATTTTTTAATAAAGGAGGTCATTTTGTTTTTTTCTGTTGCTGTTATCATTTTTTTTATATAACAGCTCTCTCTTGTTAAGTTCAGCGCGTGCACGCCTCTTATCCGTTATGCATGCTAAACAATCGAACGAATCCTGTGACGAAGAGCACGCTTGAAATGGTTTAATACCACCGGTTCCATGCTTCCATTATTTTATGCTATTATCGAGGGCTCATCGGATTTTTATCTTCCCCAACGAACAATCGGAACTAAAAAACATCTTCCCGACTACACGAACGCGGATGGAAGTGAATTAACCGTAGTTTTTTCCATGAATGTTAATAGGAAGCAATTAAATTGCAGCTCTCAGCAGCAAGTTAGCCCGTACGAAACGATTCGTGAAATTTGGGGGTAGTCAGGGCCGTCATCAGTGTGGAAAGAAATGCGACGACTGCTTAACGGATGACGAGTTACTCATCCGGACGCCTTGCTTGGAATCACAGTCTTCTCTTATGAGGCGTTAGTCCAGTCTACTGTTCAGTATTCGCGTTACGGTCTAGTGTTAACCGTCGCAGTTATATTATTTGGCTCCATTTTATCGTAAATTCAAATGAAGGAGCTGAATAAATGCAGCGACGTGAAATATTGTTTTTTTAATAACTCGATTCCATCGGGTTACGAGCTTAATTGGCTTCAGTGACATGAAAGGCTCATAAAAATTGTCATGAACATTTTTTTTTCTGCATTTTGTCATCGTCAATGGTACCTTTCTTATTTCTATACATTAATGGTGATAAATATCTTAACTTGTCCACTGTGCATATATATATATATATATATATATATATATATATATATATATATATATATAATCGACTCCGGTAAAGTAACTGGGGTCTAATACATAATTAAGCTTATTATTTCGCTTAAAGGAATGAGGAACATGCCAAATAGACTGTACCTGTTTTTACTGAAATATTTGTTTTTGTAATTTGTTTGCTGTAATAACATTCCGAGTGGCGTTATTCAATATAAAACTGGTAAAAATATAACATCTACACATTTTGACCAAAGATAAATATTTTTCCATTCTTCATTTTACTTGCAATTAGAAGAAATTTTCGTCACAAACAAACACTCAACCACAATGAATGTATGCTAGGGCAACGTACATTACGTTCACATGATTGTTTACATCACTTTTATATTTATTTTGTCATGAATATAGTAACAAAATTTTCAAGAAATGTTAAGACTTTCCGAGAATTCTTCTGAGTCCTGAGCAATGAACGATATGGTTGTGTAAACAGGACTTCCTAGTTGCTGAGAGTTATATCGTTGCCGGCGTGAATCATAAGATTGTAGTCGGAATTCCGAATGACATAGCAGCTTTACTCCCTCCGAGGCGCGCATGATGCCATCAAAGTTTGTCTTCTTTGATAGAACTCTTGACCTTTGGAGATACCATCGGCGCCCTCTTAGAGGCTTGGTTCAAGCTTGCGGGCGAAAGGGGACGGGAGGGGTATGCCATAACTTGGCTCACTGTCACACTTCAAAGATCCTTTAACCCTTTGCTAGAGTCCACTCTTTACGACCAATGGCCAAGTTGTCGATTCTATTTTGGTGCTTGTTTAGGGAGCCGTCGAACGGTGCTGCCTAGTGGACCACATACTGCGCACCACTAATGACAGTGCGTATCTGCATTGCTCTTTCAAGCTGGTTTTGAATGCTCGGATCTTGGAGGTATTGCATGCTATCCACGATGGCTACAAAGGTGAAATGTCGTATCTAACATAATATTTCAAACTTACCACTGTATAGTACTGTGCACGGTATACAATACATGTAGCAGGATTAATTTCTGTTAAGAAAATTCCAGGTTCATGAATAAAACTCAAAATTTTCCTGTGATTAGAATATGAGTGACATAATAGTTTTTCTAAAGTGATTCAATCATGTTGGCTAAATTTCAACAATGGACACAACAAGTGAGATCGTCGGGGTTATTAACCTCTAATTTTTAACTATAAATTCTGAACCCAGGTTGGCCATTTAAACCTTGAGCTTCCTGGTATTTATATATCTGTGCTTATAACTATTTTTCTTTTCGAGTGAACTTCGGGGTTCAGGTATGAAATCTTTAACAAGACTTCTAAGGTAGATCTTATGTCGTTGCATAGTTCTCTCTACACATACTATGGTGGACAAACTAAGGCTGGGCATATTCAAGGTTACCCATAGCACGTTCTAAAACCAAAGTTGTGAATTCACACTTATTTCTGGGTGAGGATGATAATGAAATAATCTTCTAACTATATACTTCTATTCTACTACGAGTGCATAATTTACTTCTCGGTCTATAATTTACTATACTCCTACTTTCTATCATCAAATGAAAGAATACGAAAATTACCCCAGTCGGTAAGTTTTCAGTGACGCAATACCACTTTTAATGACTTCCATCTCAAATCCTGCGACATTAATTATCATCTACCTGGAGAAGAATTCTTTTTTATATTTCTTTTTTAACGGAGACCCCTCAATTAAGACATTAACTTCGTTAAATTCAAAATGAAAGTTACAATCAATGCCTTAAGCCATATGACCATGATTTACGTTTCAGGGAGGCAAGCGCTTGATATTATACTAATTATATCTTCCTAAATCCAAAATTTCTGCAAACCACAGACGAAATAAATTGATTCTAGGGCAGGAAGAATACGAAATGACCTCTAATGAACCTGTAAGGATACTTGCATTGGAAAACATATCAATCTTCGAGAATCTACATGCGTATAAACAACTATACTATACTACATGCCTAATCACGGCATGCATATAACATCAGTCCTTACCGCTGTGCCACATGACGAACCAATAATGAACACAAAAACGCGCACCACGTCCCTTGAAAATATCTTTTAAATATTTCCTTTGTAGTTAATCATTGTGTAAAATGTAATGATTTCCAAATCTATTGAAACATCAAACTTAAACATTCCACGGAGCATTCATAGCTGTATATAAGCCATGCGCTGAAATCGTGTCCATGTTCATAGCACGACAAGTAATAAAAATTCTTTCCCTTGTGAATTCTGATTTCATGAAGATGATTGAAAATTCGTGGGGCAACATTTAAAAATACTATGTTTTTCTCAATTCCATGATGTTTACTTGGCTATTGGGCCCAGGAATAGAGTGCGCACTTTACTCGGACCCGCTCGCGGCTGGTCTATATACGTCATGGGACTTAAAAATTTATGGTGTGAAGGAAACTCTTTAATGGTGGCCGAGAGGTCACTTCATTAGAGTATCTGCGTCGATGATATGAAAGAGGACATTATTCAAAGTGGAACGTTTGTCAGTGAATTATTAATTTCGCGAATATTCCTATGTTAATTTATTCCCTTTTCCTCATAAGTGCTCACTAGTGTACCACTCCTTCCTTTTCTCACGGAAAAAACTGAATTGTAATCCTTACGGCTACATTTTGATTGCTCTGAACTTGGCCGTGTGAAGTGAGCGATGTCATTTGTTGAAAAATTCTCCAGGGTTTCATTAAACCTCTGAAAAAAGATTCGTACGATCCTCTAACCATATTTCATATCACATGGATGCATTGAACGTTTTGGGTGGCGGGCCACATTTTACGCATGTTTTTGGCTCATCTTATAGTGCTTAAATTATTTCTTTATTTGCCATATATGAATGGCCAACGTTGGTGAAATCAATTTAAACCAAATCTAGTGTAATGACTTTCGCGAAGCGATTCGAAGCTTTCCTTTAGAAAATCTTTATTTATGTTCGTCTGTCCCTGTTTAAATATTCTTCTCCAACCACTTCCTCGTCTTTTGTTATTCTTCCCTTACCGCAGTGCTTTTCTCTTAGACCTTCAAGGCGTTCATCTATGCGTCATGGGTTATAAAATCAGTACCTATTTATTTCCTTCTAATGCAAATTATGTTTTTATAGTTTTAGTGACACTCTTATGGCCCATTTATTTTATTACCTCTTTTATTAGCCTTGAGAAAATTATGATAAAAATATTGGAGTTACTCAGGGAGTGCAAGCATTAGCATTTGGGCTATCATTCTGAGCTCCACGATGTTAGTGAGGATATCAGTGAAACAAATAAGAATTCTTTGTGCAGCTTATAAAAACGCGTAAATAAATGCATTATATCCACGAATCAATTGAAAGACTGGCACTTACATAGTTTAGGGCATTGTATTCGCAACTTGACTCGATAGACCATGTGCAAAAGGTTCTCACGATTTCGGAAAATTTGAATTGCTAATTCATTCCGTATGTTATATGACCTCGTAATTGTTCCTGGCATAATATTCTAATGGTGGTAACACTGATTGATCTGGTAATCTGATAACAATTGCTTTCAAACTCGGGTGTCTCGGTACAAATGAGTATTCGAAAATGTGAGGAATTAAAAGTACCTTCTTAAGGTCGTGATGCAAATCTTATTTAATTAAAAAGCCATTGGTTGTGTTTTTTCAAAGATTCTGGCATCAATTGATTGCAAATTTGGATGCTGGTGTAGTGAGATCAGGGGCTCTCATGAGAGAATATGGGCGACAAAAGTCGGTCTTGTTTTGATGGTTGAGGGATAAAATATATTTCCCTCATTTTATCCATTTCTCTCTCATTATTTCCTCTGCACAATTTTGAACCCTACTTCCTTTTTTCAATGTTTTTCATCATTGATTGAGTTCATGTTGCTTAGCTCTCTCGAAGGGTGTCCAACATCTCTTTCGCTAGAAGCCGTTTCCCCGTGGGAAGCTTACGGGTAAACCTCATTTCCAGCGCACTCTTCCTTATTGACCCATTAATTATCATTCCTTCGCCGATAGCATTTCCTCTAACCGTTTTTCCTCCTTCTGTAGAGAACCCATTAAATTGTGTTATTTTGATATTTACGCTTCCTCTGATTTCTATTATCACGAGGAAAAGGCACCCGGCCTGCACCACTCGCAAGAAGATGACGTAGTACTTTGTGGATGCGATGGCTACCACAGGATTTTTAAATCCTTCCCGTTATCTCGGTGAAGAAGTTGCGGTGGATTTCCTTCGCCTTCATCCTCGCCTTTATTTTTGAAATTTTCCTGTTTCGAACTTTACTTCTTTAATGCTCCATTATCAATCACAACATGAGTGGCCTTGTTATAGCCATTCGCTGAGTGCCGCTTACGTCATTCTGTGTCATCGTAACATAAAGGCCAATTGGTAAGAATGGAGCCGTTTTTTATCACTTACGCCCGCGATGCTTTACAGAAGAGCTTGCGGCACTGGACGATTCTCCGAGCGAAATAAACGTGTTTTTCATTTGTAGAGTTGTCTCTTTAAAATATCAATAAGGCCCTTTCGATCCCAGGTGCAGGCATTCAACCATTCAATAGATACTAATTACTACCATTGTGATTTCAGGCGCCCAAATTAAGACGCCTCCATTCAAAATCCAGAGGGTTTAGACACACTTAAAAATATGCTATTGGTGCTATAAAAGTAGGTATTATGATTGGCGTATTGCCTAGCATAAAATAAACCTCTTACAAAATTCAAGCCTCGCAACTACAGATGTTGAACTATCTAAATGTCGTCATTTGAGCTAATAATTATTCCAAATTAAGCCAATAAGCCTGAATATTTTGAATCTTTGGAAATCCTACTCGGTGAGTATTTGATTATTGTCTCGGCTGCCTTCAATAAATGTTCCCATGCGTTAAAGGCACCATTTATTAGCAAGGGTCTAGCTCGTAGGGTTTACTACAGATCCTCATGGATTATGCAGGACCATATCTTCTTAAGAATAGATCAATTCCTTTGAAAAACTCGAGGCTAAAATTAAGGTGACCGAAAGTTTTTTTTACAGTCAGACTCATTTTACGATATAATACTATTCTCTCTGCCTTTTTGTACGTCTTGGAAGCTCTCACGATGCATCTCGTGCAAATGGGCGTGGTCATGGCGTGAGTATCCCATGAGATAATGGTGAATGGATTTAATTTGATGTACACACAGTACTACGAAATGTCCCACTAACCCGAAATCGTATTTTGAAAGCCTTGAGACCGTTGAAGCGATCGCTTGACCTGTCTCGGTCCACGTGACACTGTCAACAAAAGCATACCAAGAGCTCGGGATCAACAGCGGTCGAACCTCGCGCAGTTATCTTGTTTTACTTAGTATTTCCTATGTTGAAATCAATCGCTGGGATCGTTAAGAGGGCCCTTTGATCCAAGTAAAATCCTTAAAAAAATTGACATGGGCAGCGAAAGGCCCGCGGGCCATATCCAGCCCGGATGTTATTTTCAAGCGACCCGCGGGATGTAAAATGAATAAAAATGTCTTGGTTTAAAAGATATATTTTGGCATAAATGAATCTTTCAATTAATGTTACATTTGTAACCACTTGATGGTACATAAAATGCATAGACATACGTATTTATAATGGCTTAATTTAAAGCGAAATATTTCAATCCTGAATAATGTTTGACCCAAGGAAAAATTGTAAGTACCCAACCTGGCCTGCTGTCCGAAAATGGCTGTCCGATTTGGCCCGCTCAATTAAAGAGGTTTCCCTATACTTGAAAAAGAGATAAATATTTACTTTAATTTAAAGCGAGTTTATTGTTTTTATTTCATTGTCTACAAAAGTAAAGGAACAGTTATTATGGTCCATTATAAATGCCGTGGGGTGGGTTTGAAGGGATTCATTGAAGATCAGGACCCCTTACAATAGTTTGAGCGAGAAGGCTCTCTAGTCATAATGGAGTTTATATTCGAAAGTAATTAAAATTAAATATATATGATAGTCTTTAACTTATCTCATTTACTTCATGTGTTACGCTGAATATCCTTTACATCGAAAGGTTTTTTTTACGATCCTGATTATTTATTACTAAGGTGACAATATGATTTTTTTCCAAAAGTAGTCAAGAAAACAAAAATTTTCTCTCAGGTAATTTAGTGACGAGACCTGGGTGTTAGAAATGCCTCATTTTTAAAAAATAAGGCCTCTCTGGAGTACATACACGTACCATTTCCCATGTGAAATGGCTGGTACTTTTCGTCAAAAATCTCGGAAAGGAGTTCGGTAAGGGTCTGATATTTTGGCATCATGGAAAGGGTGGGATATTTTTCTTTAAAACGAGACCGAATTCATTTATTTCTTGGCGAAATGATATTTCTTTTTCTGAAAACCAGGGAAATAGCCGCGCAAGTACTTCATTGGAGTCACCCGCTAGTGATCACACAATTGTGTGAAATTCACAGTGGATAAATCATTCGCCTGGGCTGAGAATCGAACCCAGGTCCCTTGATTTTGCGCCAAGTGCTCTAACCAATTAAGCTACCCAGTCGTCCTCTTCCAATGTGAATCTCGTGAGGGCTTTAAGAAGCAAGTTGTCCTCGCTGGTACCGTGCATATGATGCCAGAGGTACCCGTATGCGAGTGCTAAGCGCTACAGTCCACGGGGTAAAGAGATTCACAGTAGAAGAGGACGACTGGGTTGCTTAGTTGGTTAGAGCACTCGGCGCGAAATCGAGGGTTCTGGGTTCGATTCCCAGTCCAGGCGAATAATTCTTCCACTGTGAATTTCACATAATTAAATGATATTTCGTTCAAAGTACCTTCAGTGAAATCATGTCCCCAGAAAATGACGCTCTACTCGCAGTCGATGTGTTCTTACGGGTTTGAACGGTTTTCTTACACATTCATCCGCATGCTGCTAATTATAGCGCTCTCATTTTTAAAGGTCTTTAGTATTCTTGAATACAGTTTATGGATTTATATACTTTGGATTAGCTTTGGAAGCATTTATATCTACATATTACTCTGCAAGCCACCTTGAGGATGTATAATATTATCATGGACATTTTCTTCGTCAGAGTGTCAGGTGAGTTCTAAAAATGGGGAAACATGCACTTCCGGATTTGTAATGATTAGTTGAAAATCTTCGAATGATTATGTTTGGTAAAGTTCCGTCGATCTCACCGATTCACTTTTTTTGTGCGGAAAAGGAATAAAGCGTCCCCGCTTCACATCGGAATCAATTAGAAAGCACTTCCGCGGGAAGGGATTCGGGAGGGGAAGCAGCCGGAGATTGCCGCCGGTACAGGGAAGCTGAGAAACGCGTGGCCCCTCCTGCGCAGTAGCATCCGTGGAGGAGAGGCCGTCGGACGCTAGCATCTGCATTGCAACATGCCCGCTGTGTTTTGCGCATTCTCCTCGAACCTCTCATGAAACTTGCTTTTTCATTTTGCGAGGTTCCATTTCTATCCATTTTATGAATCCAAATGCCTTGGTATTTTCAACCACATGCTCCAGAATGAAGACTTTTGACAAATCGTGGGAGAGTATATCCATATTTTAAGTACCCTCACCGACGGTTTATTTGAACTTGCACTTTCTCAACAGGGTAGTTCAATGCCCTTTTTACTGGTAACTTGGTACTTGGGTGCTCGCTTCTATTGAGCCACTGTCCTGTTTAGCTGTGATCAGTGTACATTTTGCATGATTACAAGTTCCAGGGAATATCACCAAAATGAAGAACAATTTCTCTCCTCGTGAAGGTGTTTCCTAAAACGAGAATGAAAGTCTGAGGATACGTGAGGATCTACGTGATTAATCCCCAGAGTCTTTTAATCGCCTGATAATGAGACACTGCATAAGCTTGGTTTAGAGCTACAGATTTTAAATGATTAAAATTATACCAAATATCATGGACTGTGGTAAATTTCCGTAACCGGAGTGATTTTTCCGCTGTGAATTTCTCACTCTTGTGTTATCACTAGCGGGTGACTCCGTTGAAGTGACCGCGCGGCTAGTTCCGTGGTTCTTTGAGAATGTCCAAAGTAAACACCTTTGTGTTTAAAGTTTGGCTTTACCACGTGGACTGTGGCGCTTAGCGCTCCCTCTGACATCGTATACACTGTGCCTATGACGACAACTTGCTCCTTAAATCCCTCACGAGATTCACATCGGAAGAGGTCGCCTGGTTAGCTTAATTGGTTAGATCACTCGGCGCAAAATCGTGGGATCTGGGTTCGTTTCCTTGTCCAGGCGAATGATTTTTCCACCGTGAAATTCACTCAATCGAATAGTAGTGTTTGTTTTTCAGCCAGAAATAGTAAACTGGCTTTGAAATCGCTTAGGTTTTAATAAATTATTATGAATGAGTAATTATTTGCGTTTCCTTTCCTGGCGTATCTCTCCTGAGAAGAAATCCTTGCTTGAAAATACGTGTGCGCAGTTTCTTTTAGTGCGTTTATTTATCTTTCAATCTAATGTTAAGAGGCTTTTGAAGGCTATGGCAAGTTTCTTTAAAATTTCGCGTGATGTCAGTGATTAACGTGGTAATAATTTAACTTTCGAAGATAGTTATAACTATGGCAACATGTGTTTTATGAATAGCATTGAAGATTGCTGGAATCCATGTTTCGTATGAGTAAAAAGCCTTTAATATGGGGGAATATAGCATTAGCTTTTTCGCATTAATAACTTATCGGTCAGGTTTACTCCATTTGCTAATATTATACTTTCGAAAAAATGCCAATACGAAGAAATTAGTTCCAAAAAAGGTTGACATTTATTATAATTAATATGTAATTTATTATAATTACTACAAATCACAAAGCTCTAATATCCGTAATGAATAATTTATCCTGAAAACTTATTGAAGTTGAGGGAGAATGGGTGATAGATTTAGTCAAAGAAGTCTTAGCATGCGTCGTGGCTGATAAGATCCACCGATCTCGCATGGGTCTCGTTTTATTCCACACAAAAAGGAACTTCTAATTCCATCATAGCAATTTAAAGTAAGCACTCATGTTATTTACTATAATTCACGTACATTGCAGCTTGTAAATAAAAAAATAGCCGATGTACGCATTTAACTCAATGAATCTATGAAATTACTTATTTTGCCTCGGCATAATTCGTGAATATATTTTTTTTATATTACTGTTACCTCAATGCGATGAGGTTTCTTAAATCTGAATATTAATTTGTATGCGTCTCAGTTGCAAACTTTAATGCGTCAACTTGTTGCATGATTATGAATTTCGAAGCAATTCCTCTAGATTAACTAGTGCATTCCTCTAGATAAACTAGGCGCCTTGGTGATATTTGAATGACCTCGTTTTATTTCTTTCTTTTTTCGATTTGTTTTCACAATCACACCCATATGTAGCAATATAAGTGATTTTTATTACTTCTCTAGTACGTGTTATATGAAATAAAGACAAACATGCCTCATTTCTCTCTCATATAAGATAAATATAATGATTATACTCTTAGGACTCATAAAAGTGCAATAAACGGCCTGTTATCTTGCGATAAGCCTGTATCACGCTTTTAACTATGTATCTTTTCTTGAATATCCAAGAAATTTTTAAATTGATGCACTACTTCTCATTGGTTCGATATTTAAGATTGAATTAATCACGTAAACCTTCTTGAGACCGAAGTTAAGCCTTTCATTCATGACTTCTATTCCGCAATAATCCTTCCTGATAAAATTTCCTGTCTTCTCACAGACTTATACATGCACACAAAAATATAACATCTTGTTTTAAAGCATATTTATGTTGCTGAACACAATTATCTCTAGAATTTTTAAAACCGCACCTTTTGAGGTCATGATATGCGATATGCCTTTATGGTACTTAGAGGTAGTTGTAATCATTCGTGGCGCTCTTTGTTATTTTACTTTCCAGATATGGAGTACAAAATCGGTGCTGAATTATAAATTCATAAAATATTGGATTTATCATCACATTAATGGAAACGTTTTAATTACTGCGCGCTTCAAATATCTTCAAATTCCATGCGCGCCGCGCGTAGTGAGCTAGTGCTAGGAAATGGTGTTGTGGCATCTCACGAAGACAATTTTCATTCTTGACGTCAAGAAGGCTCATCACAGGCCATTCCACTGTTAGCTCGGTGTGATGCTATCACTATTGGACTATAGATAACGAATGATGAATCACCATTGTGAAAACATTTTGTAAATGATAGAGGACGGGTTTACACCCTAAAATTGAAACACCTATCTGTGAAAAGTGACTGATTTACAAGGCTCCCTCTCCCCATATGATATAGCCAGCGGACGATACCTTCAAGCTCTTCAAGGGCAGTACTTCATAATATTTGTCATCTAAATCTGTCTGAAACCACTATCTGTTGTACACTATTTATGACCTAACAAGATATAAATATAAAGAATTACCTCTTGATATTTATGGAAGTCAAACGTTGGGCATGATATTTTGTGATTTGGGTGAATATTTTAAAAAATACTGAGTGGACTTCAAATGCGGATAAATTTTCTGCAAATTTAATAATACTTTTATCATTTTATCGCCTATAAAAACATTTGAGTTCCGGCTAGCTCGCAGGATAATAATTATCCGTAATCTTAAAGCAGCTCACCTATATTTTAAGTAGAATAAAATAACGGCGAAGTCCGTAATCTTCTCCTTTCCTTATATTAAGATCCCCACGGCTAGCCAAGGGTCATGCACAAGCGTTTTCTAGAAGCTTACATTATTATGTATTTTAATATATTAGTTATGTTTTATTGCTTTGTTTAGTCGTTCATGAATCGTTGAACCCTCCTAGGGAAGTGCGACATGATGCATAATCGAATCTTATATTCTTAGAAGCTCTCGCCTTTTTAATTTTGTAACGTTGCCATATGTATTAGGAAATCCCTTCAAGAGGTGATCGGCTGATGTCCCTTTGTGTTCAGTGGTGAAAGGATTTCATGATCCTTCGTGTTTGAGGAGAACCTCATTGTCCGCAGGGAGATTAAGGGTCAGCATTTGGTAATTACGGAAAAACAGATCAAAACAATCTTGGAGGCAGAAACAGTCAACTTTAGGAAAAAAAGTCGATGTGTTTGGATGCTTCATTTGGATGTTTGGTGCCCACTTTGTTGCTGAATTCTAACTGTTAAACATAAGGTATTACATTATGCTTGTTAGTTGTGTTAAACATTGGATACCTTCTCATGCATAACAATCGACTGAAAACAAAGATGGAAGGAGTGATGAATGGAAGAAATAACCAAAGATGACAACGGTAAAAATAAATGAAGCGCATTTTAATAATAAAACGTAGTTGTCGTAAACCTTTATATCGGCCTTTCAGAATTTTTGGTTTATAAATTTAATGTGTAGCATAAGATACATTTTAAAATAATAATAATTAAGAGACACAGGTGATGTTTAGATAGGAAAAAGTAATAATAATTTCGTGATATGAAATGTAAACAAAATGAGATTGAATACCTCACTAATTTTAAATGTACAACTAAATTATCTTTTAAAATTCTGTTCTAGATTGGCATATTTTTGTTCGCAAAGATTGACAAATCTGATCTAGAATGGCATAATGAGAGTGTTGAAAAGGAATTGCGCAGGAATAAAGCGTCTAGACGAATATAAATTTTAAGGGCCTAAAAATCAGTTATTGGTTGATAATCACGGAATGATACGTGTAAAATATGCAGCTAATGGCATGATGAATAATTCCAATAAAGGTCAGTCGATAAAAATAGAAAAATTCTACAGCTATCAATTCCGACTTCTTAACAATATAATTATTTTCATATTTTAACTACAGAAAAAATCTGCAGACGAGGCATCTGCAACTGATCTCCTGTGGGACACTCTGACTAAATATGAGAATACAGAAAAGCAGGAGATTGTAGAAAACGTGAGCAATATTGGCCTTGCTTAATCATTAATACGTTAGTGACTATGTCGATGCCGTCGATTGACTTCTTCGCCTCCTTAGGGAAATTGGGCTAATTAGTCTTTACGTACGATCGTCTGAGCTTTGTTTTAGTATTTCGCGTTGATGTTATTTGTAAACAAATACGCATACAAATACATTGAAATTTACAGCTCATTCAAAACTTGCTGAAATTCAGCAAAATTCTAAAATTAAGAAAGTTCTCGGAATTAATCTTTCCAGACTTTTTCAGTCAAAAAAACTTCCTGAAATTCAACAAACTGCCAGAATTGAATTTAGTCTTAGACATCAGCAAACCTATAAATTATTTGTCTATAAGAATCTGGATGAAATGTATTTAGTTTCCACAAAGTAATTCTTCCAAATTCAATGCAGGGTAACTGTTTTATTTAAATCATGTTACAAACTGTTTCAAACAGGTTCTTTTAATTCTGCAAGTTTTATATGAAATTTGCTGAATTTCAGCTAGTTTCCCTTGCTTAAAATAATAAGCTTTCCAGATTTTCTTAAAAGTTGGTACAACTTTAGTTAAGGAAACCTTGCAGAATTTCAGCAAATTTGAGTAAAATTATTTCAGAGTGTGGACTTTTGCATTGCCTTAATTGCGGGAATTTAATTCCAAATGAATTAAAAAAGCGCAAAATTCATCGACAAGACATTAATTCCTAATTCCTAAACTCTAACCATATTGTTTTTGCGAATGAGAGGCTGGAAATTCGTACGCGACGCAGTAGAAAGATCCTCTCTGATCCGTGTGGAAAATTTTTCCCGGGTCGCTTAGCCGAGAGGCGAGGCGTCAAGTCAGCAGCGGCCGTGCGTCCGCATCATGTTACGACCGAATTCCCGATTGAAGCTCCATCGGCGCGAGATAAGCCTATCGCACTACTTTTCCGCTCGTCTCCGTCGATGAATGAACGTTTTAACGGGCCTGGCGGCACTCTGAGTTGCTCGACCTCGCCGCCAACCTTTTCCAACCATCTGAACTGCGTTTCACTCTGACCTTTTTATTGGCCGCGATTTATGTAAGTCTATGTTTACTACGCCGCATCATCACGGCGAGGAAGCTCCCTCGCTCTTTGCCAATTTGCGCAAGCTCCTTCCGTTCGTCCGCGAGCACCCGAAGCGACGGCACGGAGCATCCGCACTCCCTCGCGGCGTCGGCGGTGGCGTATATTGAGAGGACCGGACCCCCCGTCGGCGAGCACGCGAAGAAATCACTTTTCGCGGAAATTTTGGAGAATCATCTCCGTCGGCGTTTATCGGGCTTCCCACCGATTGCGCGGCTCAGTTTTTGCGACGTTTCGAGGAAGGAATCTATCTTCGTCTCCGAGGAGTGGAGTCAGGTCTCTGGGAGCGTTCACGAATATTTTTCGCGGGCTGAAGGTGGTTGGAGCGTTTGTTGTTAAAGCACAGATTTGCGCAAAACTTTACATTCTTGTTCTCATTAGTTATATCTACACTTTAAAATATTTTTTCCTACATTTGCTGAAATTCAGAAAATAAATTGTATTACCAAATACATTTTTTAAGCATGGAAAACTTGCTGAAACTCAGCAAATTTCCTGAAGATTTTAAGACTGAAAATTATTCACCTAAATTAAAAAAATAGGATTATGCTCAAAATAAAATACTGAACTTATGGCTTAGCATTCCATAGTCTTCCTTGTCTAGTCATTACTTGAGACATAATCTTGCTCAAATTCATGAGAGTTCACTACAAAAAAAAATTTGCAGCTATTGCCCTAAATGTTTACTATTAAATATATGGGCGAATGTTTTGCATAAATATACACTTGCTGAGGTTCAGGTAGGAATATTACTACAAAAATTGAAATGCTGCAGCCTATTTCCAACAAGTTCTATGAATTTCATTCAAATTTTTAGAGAAAAATAATGTATAGGTTTGCCGATGTCTAAGACTAACTTCAATTCAGGCATTTTGCTGAATTTCAGCAAGTTTTGAATGAACTGAAAATTTATAGGTTTTTCAGTGTATGGATAAAAGTGAAAAATCTTCATTATATCGATTTTTTTGGCAATGATATTTTATTTTAACGAATAGCATTACCACGCACGACACATTTCGTAAAAATTCGATGATATATGCACAGATTATCTTCTGAACGCAAAATAGCACATTTCATATTATTACAATGGTTTCTAACGAGTATCAAGCTGTAAAACCGATTTGAAAAAACGGAGAGTAATGAAAAATTCAGAAAAAAACTGCATCATATCGATTTGTTTTTATTTTTGGCAATGAAATGTTATTTGAACGAATATCATTAAAACACAAGACATACATTTGGTGAAAATTCGATGATATGTGCACAGATTTTATTCTGAACGCATAATAACACATTTCATCTTATTACAATGAGATACTACCAATATCAACCTGTAAAGCCGATTCGAATAAAATCACAGAGTAATAATTTATGCCTGATTTTTGAATACCGTGCCGGAAACTGAATTCATGGCCTTCTTCAATCAAAGAAAAAAAGTGGACTATAGTTCTCAAATCTGCTCCGCTTCGTATATTATGCGTACTGCGTGTGCATTGTGAATCCCACCGCCAAAAAACAATTGCACTTGAATGGTATATAATCGTAGAATTATTTTTCATCCCACTTGAAACATTTAAATATGCTCACAGTGACCCGCGATTTCCGCTCCAATGTTACGTGACTTTGGGCGGCGATCCGCGGGGTGGTTAAGGCAATGAACGCTTGATGTTTTCCCAGCCGCGCGTGCCTAATCCCATGGGGCTCTCTTCAGCTATTCGGAGTTCCTCCTTCTTTGGTTGTGATCTACACCCACGCATTGCCCCAAGATCCACATCAGAATGGGTGTGTGGCAGGAGTGTTGGTACACCAGCATTAAGGTGGTTGGAGCGGTAATCGTGAGTCATCGAGGGCACGTTTGAAAAACTTCTCCAGTAACTCTTTAACAATTCTTTGGCCACACTTCACTTCAGTGCATCTATTTACTTACATCTAAAACTCTACATCTACTTATGAAATTGCAAGCCACCGCAAGGATGTTTGGCAGGGGGTGATTTATCACCAACATGAACTACAGTGAAGACATTTACTTTCATCAACAAACACCACTCTATCGGTATACTACAATTGTAACAGAAAATACAGAAAAATCTATTATGTAACAATATAAATATAACACAAGATCCATGTAGGGAACAAGCAAAACATGGTGCTGGCACTACTCGGCAGATTTAGAAACATGCATTAGGGAGCGTATGAATTAATCAGCTACACTACCTGTCAACTAACCTATTTCATAGTCTTAACGCAGCCATTATGATCTCTTATCGATCGTGGGAAAAACGACATTTTTAATATTTCTGTTCTACAATCTATTTCCCTTATTTTATTCTCATGATCTGATCTGCCGTAATATGTTGGAGATCGTAAGATATCGATAACTTCATCTGAAAATAAATTGGTTGAATTTACTTAAAATTTTATGCGTTGGCAATGACCATGCATATAATAATATTAATGATACAACAATTATGTATTTTTTATTTTTAATCTCTATTAAAGGACTGTTGTGACTTCGTTTTACGTCGCGCAATTCTAAATTAAAGGAAAAATCACATGTTAATACGTATGTATTAATCGACATCATTCACTTATAATTAAGAGCCCTTATAATGATAACTAGGACCCATTAAATGATATGAAATGTATGTTTTTACGTTTGAGGGAAAATCTGTACATAAGTCATCGAATTACTCCGAAATGAATGTCATGTGCCATAAGACTACGTGTTAAAAAAGTACATTTCAATAGCGTTTCAAGTAAGTCGAAAAATTTTTTGAACCGCACTTCATTTGAGTACCTATGTCAATTTCTTCGTTCGAATAAACCATACATGTTTTTTATTAAAAATGTAATAATTAAATTTCGAAATTTTAGTCTTGATTAAAGTATTGTTATGACTTGGGTTTACGGCGCGGAATTCGAAATTTAAGCATAAATTGTAAGTAAATATATATTTTTTTTATTCAACAAGATACCTTGATATTTAAGAGGAACCATTTAATAGTATTAAAAGTATGTTTTCGCGTATAAAAGAACATCTGCACATATGTCATCTAATTATTTCGAAATATACGTCGTGTCATACGGTTGTTCGTTACGATAGCATTAAATTGCAAAAGAAATTCGGCGACGTTCCTTTTTCTGCCTTTATCCATACATAAATTATAAATTTATAATATAAATAAAATATTTAAATAAAACTACTAATAAATTATAAAAGGCACCTGCTGATAAGCCACGAATGGTTAGCAGGACCATTAAATTGTAAAAATAAATAATAATGTGAACAGGTTTGTGTTATTTCAATTTTGAATCATTGATATTTTTTCTCTATTGTAAAAATTGTATTAGTTATAATATTTTTCTTTAAATTTATATGCAACAATGCTCTCTTTGGGTGAAGGCAGCCTCAATACAGTTGTTTTTAGAGGCTACCTAAATCTCTCTGAATTTATGTACAAGGAAATTGTAATTTGGTGATTCATTTACATATTAATAATAAGTACACGTATGTAGCCTGTCACGCTAATCTGTGCATGAAATAAAATCGCTTCGAACTCCTCAAAGAAGAAGGGAATGGGAAAGGAAAGTGGTAAGGGAATAACGAGACTTTTTTTCGAAGGATTAGCATTTTGTTCTCTCTGTTGAAATCAATGATGGAGCGATGGGATGGAGAACTGTTGAGCATAACTGTTCCATTGTGTCTATCTAGTTAGCCCTCTTTTTTTTACTTTACGTCCAACAGATGCAGTGTGGAGGGGGCGACATAATATCCACCGTGTCGACCTGAAACCCGTGGGGTGCGAAATTTTCCCGTAACCTTAGCCTGGCGTGTTACCTTCGAGTCTCCGTAGTGAAAGGGTATTTTCGATGAAAGAGTATTTCATCGAAACGTCGGGAGATATGAAGAACATCACCCCGGTGGGAAGCCCGAGATGCGCTCGCAGAAATAATTTTTTCTCAGCCGTTCACCCACGATATTACGCCCCCAAGGAGATGCCTCCGCAATGCTTTTGTCCGCGTGCGTTGCGGCCGCTCGATCCGCCGATCCATTTGGCATTCTTAAAACACCGGATGCTTCACAATAACGAAGTGTAAAAAAAAAGAAAATCGCACAGGAAGGCTCAAAAATGGACGTTGAATGGCTATGGATAGCTGAGAATATTTTTTTCCTTATTCCTTCGGCTACCTGATATTTTTCAATTATTTGTGTCTGAAGCAGCGTGGGGATCCTTGAAACTCGAAGCGCACAGGGCATTGCTTCTTCCCAAGGCACCTCCTCGCGCCCCCCTCCCCCGCCCCCCGCCCACACCACCTGCTCCTCATCCCTTCCTCCCACCACCCACCCATGCCCCCTTCCCCTTTCCCTCTCACCTGCTCCCCACACCCCGCCCCCTTCCTTCCTTCCTTCCGAGGCGGCCCTGAGAGCGCAGGAAGCGATGACCCGGCTCAAGGTAACCGGGGCTGGACGGGGCAATCATTGGCCGACGCTCCCATGGCATGGCCGCCGCCGCCGCCGCCTCCGGGCATCAGCCAGCCAAATATGCGAGCCGCCGACTGCGACGACGCTCCCTCCCTCCCCCTTGGAAAAAACCCTATTTTTAGCCCTACGCCGCCGCCACCGCCTCCGCCACCCCACGTTTATACCCACACATCCACTCTTCCCGCCTTTCGATGTTTGAGACGGTGGCCGCCGTTTCTACGCCCTCCTCCCTCGCGCTGGCAGCATTCGACTTTTCCGAGTCCATCTCGCACAGTCGAGAGCACGCCGCCAGACGGAACTGACGTCACGCGCCTTCGCCCCGCGACGTCACGGAGGAATCCGAGCGAGCAGTCAGGCGGTCGCGAAAATTTATCCACAACTTATTTTCGCTCGTCCGGTGACTACGGCCAGGGAATTCTGGGGTGATTAAGACAATGAACGGGTGACATTTACCAGCCGCGCGTGCCTCAATGCCTATGGGGTTACCATCAGCCGCTCGGAAGCCCGTCCAATTGGGGCCGTCTAGTCATGCAGCAGCCTCAAATAGATTTACCGGAGCGGGAATCACTTGCGGCAAATGTTCCGTCAATTATCGGGGTAAACTTCACTTTAAATTAGATGCATATACTTCCTAGAAAGTACAGCAATATTGAAACAAACAAGCGTAGCTAGACGTTTTGCAATTGATTATCAGAAATTTCTCTAATGAGTGAGTCTATAAGTTATATTCAGTATAAATGAACAATACTGTTTTTTGGAGAAAGATCTATGAAATTAAGTAAAGGCGTGATGGAGTTTAGATGATGGGGATGGAGATATGGATGATTAATGTTTTTTTTCCATGAAATCACTTTGAGATAAGCAACAACCGAAGACATCTCTTATACAAATAAATGCCAAAAGAACTTCCTTGCGCTGCAGAACCTTCGAATAGATGACTTATATACATATTTTTATGCCTAAGGTTTATTCGCGTAGCAATAAATTAAAAGTGCAACATTTGACACGTATATAATATACCTCGTCCGATATGGAATAGTTTAAACTGTTGGCTTTTACAGCGATTTATTTTTAAAGAAGTGATTTAAATGAGCTTTGTTGATGAAGGAAAAGCTATTTCTTCAAAGAGACTATTTTTGATCCCGCCCTTGCACTGGTTTTCATTTTTTGTAATCGTACCAATCCTAAATTTCTTTCGTGTATCAGCGTTTTTTATAAATAATCAGTATCTTGGAAAACTTTCCACTGAATCAATCTGCAGTATTATTAACTCCACTATCCCGACAGCATAGTCATTCCCCTTACGAATCCCTAACATAGATTAGAGTCGGTCCAGAGCAAGAATTACTCCCATTTCTTACACTCCTTTAAAATTTTAAATACTTTGTACATGTTTAGGATGGATTTTTCCGGAAAAATATTTTAATCCTCCACTCTAAGGCAGTAAAATTGACTTAGCCAACGGAAAAATGTATTATAGATTGATACTATTGAGAATTATAGGATACTTTATTTCCAGCTCCATGAGTTTAAATGTAAATATTTGTAATAAGTTTCAGCATTCTCATAACTGATGTTCCGGTGGATGATACATAGCCCAGCCAGCTTTTAAAGAAAAACCGGCCAAAAATAATCCCGGGTGATGATATTTTCACTTTGGAGTGGGCGTGACCCTTTCAGCCCGTTTCAAAAGGATGTGAATATTTTTAAACCACAGTCACATGGTGAGGATCGCTTTCCTTTATTTTTCATTGTAGGTCTCGGCGTAGGAATTCTGATTTGGAATGTGGAGGGAAATTTTTATGCATGCTGGAGAGTGGCGGGGAAGCCGAGGGAAGAAAACCATGGCACTGGCATCACAAAATTCTTGGCTAAAACATAAAGATTAAAATAAGTGCGACGGTTTAACATTCATTCTTTAGACAATGCTACATATAGGCAATGATCCTCACTTTCATTCCAACTTCTACATGTTTTGTTATCGTTTATATATTTACCCTCGGCAATGTTTATATGATCAATTCGTACAAATTGGATGGACTAATTAGAGATGCGAGCCGGTTTCTATTACTTCAGCACACAATTGTGTGTTTGTGTGTATACAGCTACAGGCAACACTAGCACATAAAAATCAGTGAATATACCCGACAAAGGCGTGGAATGTAGCCTCTATGGTCTCTGCTGGCGCACGGGAAACAACATACTCCGTTAAACTTACTTTTTCTGTAATATTACACAAATAATCTGCTCTACCAAAGAACTGCCCTGCGAAGCCGAAAGACAGTAACTGACAATATGACACATTTTGAGGTTAGTGTTGAAATTTATTATTATCAACATTGAGGATTACAAAAAAAACTAAACAAAAAGACCATATCATTAGCGGTTTGCCTGATATCACGTTCTACTTTCACTGTATCTACAGTATAAATATCAGTTTTCTAGGCCAGATAATAGTAACTACGAGTCTTTCTCCCAGAGAATCTCATTACTTTTGTTCCCTTATGATCCATCTTAATTCCGTTTTTCCCACACTGACAATATAAGCATCAACTAAAGCTTGTAATCGCTTCGAACATAGTCTAGATGAAGAATGGAAGACTCCAAGATGAAAACTTGCATGCAATGCAATTACTCAGAACCAACAATGGTGCAGTTACTGTATTTTAGCTCAAAAGGACAGAGTACATGTTATAAAAATTAATATTTACGGTTATTGTCAATATCACCGAAGATTTACGCTGGGGATTTCGCTGTTATATTAAGTGTGGTCCAAGATTAATTATCATCAGCCTTATTCCAATAATCTAGCCACTTTACAGAACTAATCTTTATATTTTTACCTTAAATAAGCTGCAATTCCATTCGCTCAATCTAAAGCCAGAAATCAGCAATGTACATAATAATTATCTGTACGCTAATAACGTGTTGAGGTTAATCACTAGCCACTGAAAAACACGCAGCACTCTTTGTGTCGTCTGATTGTATTTTCTCTGTCCTTTTCAGTCAGTTTTTCTCTTCCGTTAGGTTTTCTCTTTCATCAATCCCGCGTATCATCCCATAATGAATTTACCATGAGTGTAACTTGAAAAAAATCAAGTCACATTACGCTCATTATCTGGATTTTCGGAAACTCTTATTGCTCGAAGTACTACTCTCTCTGCAAAAATCTATAAACAATTTTTTTGTTCATTTTATGAAATCCGCTTGTCAATTCGAAGCCTGATTTCCACTTATCGATCGGATTCACTTCCTAGAAACAATAGAATGCGCTCTTAAAATCCACCTCTTTGGAATTTTTCATCGTGATGTAGCACAAAACAATCTTTACGTTGGGACCTTAGATGTCCAGAAACAAAATTTCCCCCGCGTATTTTCCCAGCATCTTTCTTTCAAGGGTGAACCGGTGTTCTCTTTTCTGCGTATTTTATACCTGATTTCCCCAGAGTGGACCTTCTTTGAAAAATATTTCCAATAATTCTATTGATCTCATGCCCATTAACAAGATGTTGGCAGAAATGTTGTATGTGCAGAAATACTGTATTTCCTAGAATCTATGTATTTTCATTCTGTTAAATCCCCTCATCATATCATATAGCCACGTGCAGCAATGCTCAATGCCGTAAAAAAAGTGTGTACCTCAAAGCAAATACACTTTGCAACCTGCACTGATGTTGCACCAAAGCCCTAACTGCAGAACCAGGACATAGATATTATCTCGATTATTTTGCAGGAAATGAATAAAAGGGAGATCAGCATGCAATTACTTAATTTTTGTAAATTCCATCGACCCTTTTAAATATCTGGGAAATAATGCCTAGTAAAGTTTCCTCATTAGAGTTTTCAATTGGTTAATAAGTTGTAAAATACCCGGAATTAAATCTTCTTATTTGATGCTCTTCTTGGTTTTATGGTGCTGACAATGTAATGCGGACTAAGCTGCTACTTGCAGAAGTTCATAAAGTACGTATTTATCAGCTATGGGAAATTCAGTTATCTTTTAGTTAATTGTATCAGCTCGGGACTGAGGAGACATTTTAATACTGAGTAGGCATATTTAGGATAATTTTCAAACTTATTCCTAAATGATTTCATATTAGGTTTGGCACTTTTACGGTGAATTGTTCACATGAGCTCTTTTTGTGCTTCCCACCATGTGACGTTTCCATTCTAGCCGATGAGGAGCCGAAGATGAGTCTCTCATGATCGGTTTTTCAAATAAAAAATATCGATTTTCTTATTATTAGTATTAATTAGAAGAAAATTTAGATAATAAATATATAATCACAGGAAAGAAATTAGAAAATGAATACAATCTTACACTCACAAGTAACCACATTTTCTCTTAAGACATTGTCCTTCTCCTAAGAACATATATTCTAACTGGCCTGATTTTCATTTTAAAATGAAACAGGCATTAGGATGGTGCATATGCGATAGTATAGCGATTTTGTCGTATTTTATCCTGTGGATGGATGGTTTCTTAAAGCGAAAGAACTCTTTCAAATCCCATTCTCGACTCAGCCGAAGGACGAGAAACTAATGTGTGCTCTCTCAGCGTATTTCAGTAAAGAGTGTGCGGTAGCGCATTTTCCGATTTTAAAGGGCTTTAAGGAGCAATTATACGGGGATTCCTTGAAGATCTGTACTTTGTCTTGTAGCTGCTAATCTTTCGGCTAGCGTTGCTGACACCAGTTATATTTCATTAAATGGAGTTGATCAAAGCATATGTACAGACTACCATATCGTCAACTTTATCAGAACAGTTAACAGTAACTTTCACGAGCATCAGTGAAAAAAATAAAGAACGGTTTGTTGAGCGTAAATGTTTTCCAGCATACATCTCACTGTAAAACACAATCCGACTTTATGCCAATGTCCTTCTTGTAAAGTCTCTCTATCTGGTAAGCACGTATTTTCTTTTTAAACAAAAAAAGATATCATTTTCGTTAAAAACTGTAAATTCTCTTTACGTACTGGGGAATACGCTCCCTGTCCGCCTATTGTCCCAACCCCCTGCCTGCTCGAGCTGCGATCATTCCCTCGTCACTTATCGTGGGGAAGAAAAAATAATACTTTTTAAACTCTTTACTGTTTTGCTTTAATGAAAAGTCACTCGCAAGCAAACTTTTAGAAGTACTATTAACATTTGATGAATTTTGTCCGCTAAAGCCAGTCTTAGATCGACATCTTAATAATGTTACCTTCGAGCGTCCATGACTAGAGAAAATGTACGTCCCGATTAAAATAAGGTCTGGAGACGTAAACAATGATTTATCCATTTCTTATTTTTCGTATTTTCTACCATTCAGTCTTCAAAAATGGCACGGATCGCTACGGTGACACTTTGCAAGAAAGCGCTGAAGTTTAGGAAATTCTTGAGTATTTTGTGGAAGTTCTCGTAGTTTCGAATCGAATACAAAAGACGATGGTAATAATAAAAAAAGGTCACTCAATTTTCTGTCTTATGACACTTCTCTTAAGATCTCTCAACTATTGTTTCTAATTGAGTTCCGCAAAAGAAACAGAACCTGCTAGAAATGAAATGAACTTTACACGCATTTTTATAGAAGCTGATGTACACACATGACCTGGATTCGAACTCGAGACTTTAAATGAGCAATAAGAGGTACTGTTATCTGCAGGGTGGCGATATTCAAGTGGCGATGAAGCATTGTTTATTATTATTTTTAGTGTTTTATTTTCAATATAGTCCCCTTCTAGAGCGATTCACTTTCCCCAACACTAGTGCTCAGCAGACTGGAATATGCAGTTGTAATTTGGTCTCCATTTCAGAAAAAGTATAGCATGCTTCTTTAAAAAGTGCAAAAGAGATTTGTACGGGCCTTATTAATGAGAGAGTATGGGTATTACCCTACAATGGAAAATCATGTTCCTACGAAGACCTTATTGGAGATGTTTAGTTTTAGTACCCTAGAAGGGAGAAAACTTTGTAAAGACTTAATGATTCTCTATGACTTTTTGTATAATGGAAATAGTACCTTATTGATAGAAAACTAAATTTTTTGGACCCCCATTAAAATGCAGAAGTAGCAGATTGTTTTTAAGGAAAAGATGCAATACAGAGTATTGCAAACATGCTGCATTAAACAGAATATGTAATAATTATAATACTTTCGCAAAAGAATTGGATGTTTTTTCATCTAGAGGAGAATATTTTAAAAATGTGGAAATTGATGTTTACAAGAATTAATTATTGTTAGTGTGTAGGTAAGTTTTGTCCTATAATTTCCCTTTGCTGTTGGATAAACTAAATAAATAAAAAATGTTATTTTTTCTTTTTAGTACGATGTTAATATATTTCTTTTTTTAGATTTTTAAATACTTATTTCATAAAAGCATGCTTAAAAATTCTTTTTCATTATTTCATTTAAAATTTTATGCGTCGCAGAAATTCTCTTTGTTTTGATTCACTTTTTCAAGTAAATTGGCCTCTTTTCCTTACACATATCGAGCCTCCGAGGATGCCTGAAATCTTTTCCGAATCGGTTCGGAATATTTACTTTGTGACATGAACTCGGAATGCCGTACATTTTTTTCATGTTTCAATGTTCAACTATCTGAAAAGTTTTGGAGAGTTTAGTCTTAATATGTATATCTGAACAAATATTTTAACCTCACGGTCAGAATACACTTAGTGTGTGGAATCAAGCTTATAGAAGTCGAATGCGGCACTTCAATCTCGTGTTCAAGAGGGGCTTGTAGACAAGAACGACTGAGTGACCATATAAACGCCAATTACTTTGATATTTTATTTTTTATGTAGGATTGACGCAATGAGATTGGGTAATCACCATGTGCAATTCTGCCCTGCTAAGCCAAACGACAGAAGCTGAGAAAATTACACATTCTGAGATTAGATTTGATTTTGTTATTTTCAGCCTTGAGGCGTTCACAAAATGAAACAAGAAAACCGTAAGTATCTGTAGCAGTTTTCCAGATATCACGTAGTAGCATTCGGGGGAATGTGCGCGGTTCTGATTTGCACTTGGATGAGTGCTGCATGGCTGGTGTAGAATCACTCCGTGTCACACACCCTAGGGGTGGCTTGCACGGTATTTCGTAGATTCAATAATGTGCAAGTTTTGAAAGTTACTTTGCAGTGGGTTCTTGAAAGAAAACTGAGTGTTGCAGGGAAATGCTGGATGAAAGCATTGCAGTTTTGGGCATTTATAATTTATGTTATGGAGGGTTTAAATTTATTGATGCTATTTATTTTAGCTTTTTGGTTTTGCGCATTAGCTCGGAGTTTTCTGTATTTTCCGTTACTTCCCGAATTTGGGGATATTGAGCGTTTTTTAAATATATCTCTCTGCTGTTTCTGGCATTGCTTAAAAAGTTTATTTTATCTACCGACGGTAAATGCATATACATATTGACATTTTCCAAGGCAGTTCCGTGTAATTTGTATCTATTTATCCTATTTTTTTGTCAGTGTATTTTTTACAATGGTGAGATTTTAGTGTTTACTTGCTGCAAGCGGTGGTATCTATTGGTGTCGTAATGCGGAGTTGATGGCACATTCTCTTATATCTTAAAAAAATCCGTCCATGTTGATTTTTGTGGTAGCTAAACATGCCATTTCTATGGTATGCACTTGGCTATAAGATCATTTAATTGTTTGCGGCATTGACTGATCTCCATAAAAAAATAAACACTTCAAATACTTGATTCAGGGCTCTTGAGTCTACGTATGCCTTCTTAAAGTAGTTATAGGCATTATATTAATGCTCCCGTCAGCTGTCTATTGGAAAACTGATGGCAACACTTCCTTTGCGACATCTGCGGACAACGTAGAGCGTGCATTCTTTCTCTATTGCACAAACGATAATGCCAAATGAAATGCTGTCGAATCTCATGGAAAATTACCATGCAACTTCTTATGCGCCTCCTTTGATGCGGAGTTCGCAATTTCATAACCATCTATCTTAAAGAAATGTTTTATTTGCCTCTATTGGTCATTGATAACTATTTAGGTCTAACTAATGGCATTTTTGGAAGCATGTGGTGAGATTACTCTGGGAAATTCGGGGCACTCGTGCCTTCTTTGTTATTGATGCTCTCCAACTAAGGAAGCTAAATCAGCTGAATGCATCCGAGTGATATTAATGATGTAGAGGTAGAGCATAGAAACAATGCCCGATGTTGGATCACTACAGACATCACCAACTGTGACTCCTCTTTCGCCAGAGGTTTCTTTCTTCTCGCAAGGTCTCCCCAACAAATCTCAAATCCATAATTAATCAGTGTTCTTTTTGAATTGTGATCGGACCAGACAACAAAGGTTAAGGGACGCATTCCGACTTAAAGGAGTCGGAGACCCGAGGGACGATTTCGTCGGAGACCTCAGGAGAGGAAGTATCATCAATATTTTACCATACTGATGCGTTGTTGGGTTCGGCGCTAGGTAAACAACAGCAGGCATTTGAGATTCTTTTGCTTATCCAGCAGTGAAGGCATTTTTTCACGACCTGAAGTTATGGGAAGCCCTAAAAAAGCTTTTCTCCTGCTTCTTTCAGTTAAAGGCTTGGACAATGGAAGTGCATGGATTACCAAGCAAAGAATGGCCCAAACTAACAAAGTGTTCATGATGAAAAGGCAACCACAATGCTCGAAGAAGATAAGACTACATGCGAGGAAACAATAAGTAAAAACATCCCTGTGGAGCGTGGTACTCTATGGATTGGAAACATGAGCCATTTGGAAAGCAGGCTAGAAAAGATTTGTAGCTTTCAAAACCAGGTGTTGAAGGTGGATACTGAAGTCCAAATGGATGGATAAAATAAGAGGTGAAGAAGGAAACAGAAGTGAAGCATACAAGTTAAATATAAATAGTTTTAATATTGTGTTTCAGGAGCAATAGGTTGAGACAGCGGGTAAAACTCTTCCCTGTGATTGCTCTTATGATCTTGCATTTTCTTATTAAGATTGCATGGATTCATTAAACTATCCCGTTTGAGATTTTTTATTGTAAGGGAGTGGAATTTCGCAAATGAAACAGCACTGATATTTAAGCTCTTTCGTGGGAATACTAATATACTGTTTCATGGTCAAGGTCGTATTATTGTTCATTAATATATTTTTACTATAAAAGTGCCGTTTTAAAATATTTGAAACTCATGTATTTGTTTATGATAAATTAAAGTGTATGTAGCCCAGGCTTTTCAAATACAAGACCAGTGCTGGGGAATGATTATCATTGCCAAGGTATCCCGATGCATCACTCTTCTCTGACGCACCATCCACGAGCAGATTTTGAGCCGAGTTATGTTGCATGCAAATGGAGTTCACGAGTTACTCTTCTTCTCTGTCTATAGCATGCGTCGTTCCAAATTTGATATTCTCATTTCAATCAAAAGAATACTTGGATGAAGTTTGATTTACACATTCTTATCGCTCGCATCATCACATATTCCATGCCAAGATCCGTTTCTTTGGTCTTTAATTTTAAGCTTTGATTCCAAATTCTATCGTTGCTGATGCACGAAATCATATTTATCTTTCGAGCCCGTCTAAGTGGAAGTCGGAATATTAACCAGCTGGTCTGAAGGCCTTTGGCTTCGCTTCCACTTACGTAGCTGAAGATCATCTGTTTTAGTTCGATCGACTAATTACTCAAGAAGTCACCTGAGGAGTTGCTATCATGGTTTAAAATCAATTAAAAAGTATGTTTGAATACTCCTGAATCTGCAAATTCATCCCCTATGTTTTAATGCATATATTTTTTGCTCGACTTCGTTTTCAACTCTTACTAAATCTTACCTCTCCGCATTTTTTCCAATTCTTTCCTCTCTCGTCCTTGTTTACGCAATATTCTTCCTTGTTCCACCATATCCTACAGAACGTTGCATCTAAATTCCTTCTCCACTAACCAACTCCTCCATCTAATATTCGTTATCAGCATCACTCTTTTCCATCCCTGGCCGTTATTTCTCTGCTTGTCTCCATTTTTGACCCACGCATTTCTTTATCGTTTCGTTACCCCGTTTCTTTATCTCGTACACTGAATGCTTAGATGCTTCTTTATTCGGCTACTTACTGATCAACATCTTCATTTACTGGTAATTACAGCGGTTTTGATGCTATTACGCAGGCAAAAGTAAATGTTTAAATCTTTTGTGGAGCATATTTTCCAGAATCAAATGTCCTTGGTCAAGTTTACCTTGGTATATCTACATCTACATACTACCCTTACTAAGAGGATATTGTCTATGAAGCATTTTAGCCTAACAATCCCATCCCAATTTTTGTGATGGACTCGTAACGCCAATGATAACGGCCCTTTCCATATAATGCCAGTTTTCTCAGCATACGTTTTATATCGGCTTTCAACGCAGTCTCTTGAAGATCTTAAGTCTTTGCCTCCCAATTATGTTTACTCCAGTAGAGGCCATGAATGAGTAAGTGCTAAGCATTTATCGGATAATATATTTAGATTTCTATTTCCTCGATACAATAGGCACAAACAGCTATTATCTCCATAGCGTTATACCATTAGCTGGGAGGGTGAAGAACTAGGGAGAAACTGCATTTGGAGCTGAGGAATCCTTCATAGTGAGCTGATGCTGCGATGGGGTAGTTGGTCAGACGACGAGGTGGCCCTTGGACAAGAGATACGTTATATGAATACCCTTTCACCTATTTTTTTTGTAATTACCGCGACCATGAGTGTCATTCATTATTTACAGCTTCTCTAGGGAACGGGAAAGCGGAAGCCCCTCGGCCGAGTCTATGAGTAAAGTACATCGAAAGATCTGCAGTCATTAGTGCATTAAAAACATCGTTTACTTCCTAATAAGCGACTTTAGAAGCTCCAGATCCTTACCATAATAAGTACGGGGTTACAAAAACGTATTCCAGTGTCGGGACTAAAACTCACTACCATTTGCATATCAGATGAGGAATTGCTTGTTTTGTTGGCGTAGGATACTAGCCGATCCTTGTCATGATCATAATTACTAATCCACCAATTTATGGGAGATTTTCGACCAATATCCGATTCCCACCTTCTCACTTACGTTTTTCCTGCACTTCTGTTTATTGCCATCAATGAGTATTTTTTTTTAATTTACAGGATGATTTCCTAAGATCATAGGTGCTTGCGATAATCACCCATGACAATTTAGGAAACTATTTAGTTTTTTATTCCTATGAATAGGAGTCTCTTTAGCCTAATGCCGTGCAATTCCTCATCACATCATTCCTTAGTCTTAGATTTCCTGATCAAACTGCTGTACCTAAGGTGGCTAAAGCGGTAATAATGGGTCATGGAGAGTATATTTTATTATTTTTTAATTATGCCGAAAAAATCCTGGGCCACATGTCACTCACGTGTGCATGTTTATCCTTCGGAACGCATCACACGGGAAATAACGATTTATATTTTGCATTGTTCCATTAAAGATTAGCAATTTACATTTTTTCTTAATTATAGCATATTATGGGCCACGAGGATGACTGAAGTTTTCGATAGCCGAGGGGATATGGTCCCGCATTTGTTTAATTTATGCCTGAATATCGGAAGTTTTCATCAGTATTCAAACCAAAATATATTTCATACGAACCTTCTATATTACCTTCTATTTTTATTGAGTGTATACCCACTTTTCGATGACTCAAACCAACGCATTCGTACATTTCTTAGAAAAAGCGTTCTCTTTTGAAAGCTACTCACAGAAAACAATGAATTATCGTGCGCTGACTTTTTGAGTCTCGAGATTGGATGATATTACTTATATTTCTTACTTTCTTCATTTTTATTACCATTCGCCATGTACATTTTTAAAAATTCAAAAAATATTGGTACTTTTTCAGTTTTTTTTTATTTTTAAAATTTTTTTTAACTGTGAAAAAAGTACCATATCTTTTTTGAATTCATTAGAATAGATGTTTACAAAGTGAAGCCTGAAACCATCGAGTTTAAATATTATTTGTTTTGATGAACTCGCGCTGCAACATGGCCATATTTCAACATATTTCATTCATTTTTCCATTCGATAGGGAAAATTTAGACTTTATATATTGATTGCAAGCAATTTAAAAAAGCAAGAAAATAAACTTTTACATTGATTCCCAGTGAAATAGGACCCCATTCCCAAAATGGGAACCTTGCAGCCTTTGCAGCCTTTAGTCCAATGGATTTCTCGTACCCGAATACCCTTAAATAGCGACTTTCAGAAGATTCGTTTCGGCAGTTATCGAGAATGTACTTACATACCTACTTAAATTTAAACATATATACAAGAACTGCTCGTTTAATAGAATAAGATTTAAGATGGTTATTTTAACTTAAAAGGTTTTAATTAGTACTGTCCAAGATCATTCGAATTTGGAAGAGGTGTACCTCGTCCCTTGGATGAATGTCATTTAAATGTGAAGTGGTATATACGCGCCCTGCGTGTTTCCGCTGCTTTATGCCCCGTGCATCGTTGATTCGATAGCAGTCCGGCCCCCGTAGTGTTTATAACGCGCCTCTCGTCCCGCCTTGTAGTAGCGATCGTTTCGGCACGGGGGAGCTATTTCGGGAGCGCAATCACGAGGGTTTGAAAGCGGAGTTTTTTTATGGAAGAGTCATCCCGCAATCCTGGAAGCCTCCTCCGCTTCATGTTGTTGACTCGTGGAGACCGTTTGGCGAAACTCAGCGCGCCCGTGCTTCCCGCGGATCGCGCATCCACTTATAGTCGCCGTCGTTGTCCGCCGAGTGCATCCGTGGTCCAGCGGCCGACCGCACGCCCCATATAGGAGGAAGAGACGATGCCGCTCTGGCCCTCGTGCCGACTCTCGTCCTCGTTCGGCCTCCCTCCTCCCATATGCTTCATAGGTGATATTTTTGGAATCCGCCCATCCAGGCCCCGCCGTGCCTCTCCCCCGACACCTCCCCCTCCACCTTCGTGCTCCCCTCCCCGTATCGTCTCCACCCCCACTCCTGTCGTCTGAAGGAAACAAAAACGTCTACCCCACTCCCTGTCGTCGTCGGGGGAAGCATCCCCGGCATCCCGTATAGATTTTTGCCGCCGAGAATGACACTATTTGTCCCGACTCCTGGTTTACTCATCCCCAAGTATTAATAGACGATGGTATGTGTCTCGATCTCTTGCGGACGCTTTGGCCACTATCAAGTTTCCTGCCATTTCGGAACGTCCGAAATAACTCACTCCGGCCCGAGACTGTCACATCCTCGAGCGGATTTGCGCACTTTTTCTGACGGAGCTCACAACATCATTGGAGTTTTGATGATTTTATTTTTCATGGACCCGGAAAAACAGCCAGATCATCTATATGTAGTGAGTAAGAGTTGACAAAGAGCGTCCCATCGAGGCCAAGGAGGTTATAAATCCACCAAAACGGGATTCAAACCAGCGATTGCTCGGTCAGCAAGCGATGACTGAAGCCCACTGAGGCCGGCTGAAGCAAATACTTCAGCGCACTCACTCCAAAGTACCCTTTCCCGCTACTGACGATAGCTACTGATGTGATTGATCTTAACTTGCTCTGTTTATTCACACCTTTTGGAAAGCTAACGTTTAAATTTTGGCAATCTAGCATTGGGAATAGATTTAAGTTAAGTTAAATTAAGTCCATTGTTATCAATGGTCGATTTACACTTTTTACATATCCACGTGCTTTGCAAAGACGGTTTGTAGCCCAAAAAAGCTATTCACTCCTCACCGTTGACTTTCTAGTTATTTACATATGGCACATGGACAAGGGAAACGTATAAATCACAAATGGTTACTTCCCTTTCTGACTGTTTGAAGCTGTTTTCGGACAGGATTTCCGGCCAAGTGGACGTGCTCCCAAGAAATCCACGCTTCAACTCTTGGCTGTTTACTGGAGAATGAACCCATAAGTTTTCCCCTTAGGGCGGGTGATGTAACAGGATGTGTGTTAGCTCGAATTCCGCGAAGATGTGATGTGTTTCATGAATCAAAGAGTATTCTGCGCCCGTATGTTTGGAAACTATTGGGTCCAACTAGTTCAGCCCGTGATACTAAGAATGAAATGTGAGTTGGCCATTAGAGTTTACCAAAACTTAGCAACAATTTACTTCCGTTTATTTCCAGATGGAATAACTATTCTAAAATCTGTCGTTTTTTTACTTATACGTAGATTCTGTATCGGTACGTATCTATTAAAATCCGTCAGGGTTACCGACCCCGCTGTGTTGGAATATTGGGTCCATGTGTTGTATTTTTTTCTAATCGGCAGTGGGCAGATTGAGGAGTACCTCATGTGAAGCTCACCCATACATAATGCATCATTACATGAAATTGATTGTCCCAATGAGATCACGAGGCGAGACTTAAACATTGTATCCGCCACGTGACACCTTTAACCGAAGACATGTGTAGTAAATAGATGATGCAAAAAATATATGACTACTTTTTCTATCTTCATTAGTGATACGTGACGCAACCATCCGTATGAAATACTTGGAGGAGAATTAGAACGAGTCTCAATAACTTAAACTATAATCTGAGACATTTTTTCTTGCGAAATGAATGTACCTAGCATTTCACAAGAACTCCAAACGAAAATGCATGCCCTCCACAAAGGGATGGTCATGGATTAGAAAAAGTAGACTATTTTAAAGCCTTAGAAGTTAATACATCCAATTACAATAGAGAAGAACCAGTAATACAAAACAGACTAAATCTAGCAAATAGAACCTTACATGCTTACAGATCTACGGGTCTATATACGAACTAAAAAGATGGAGACGAAATTGTAATAAGGAAATCAGAGACCTATGTAAAAATACCGCTATCATAAGTGAGATTAAGGGCAGAAGAGTAAGATTGGCTAGACACATGTTAAGAAAAGAGGAGGGATGTGTGCTGAAGGAAGTTGCGAAAAGAAATCCAGAAGGAACACGACCCCGGGGAAGACCGCGACAGAGACGGTGAAACCAAGTCAAGATCGATTTGGAGAAGGTTGGAGCTACGGAAGAAGATGCATTGGACTGAACCAGATGGAGGGGATATATTGGTGAGGCTAAAATCGACTGTGATATAAATTACCCTGGGAGTGAGTAAGTATATCGTTTTTTTGGGAGTGAAGAAACTTAGGACCGTTAACTGCGCGTAGAGATTTCCCAATCAGCTTTGCGCTGTTTACTTTTAATCTTTTATGAACCGCAAAATAATTATATTCAAAACCGAGGAAAAAAATTACGAACTATCCAAACTGGCCATATTTAACTGTAACTTTTACTTCACCACAGAGATAAAACACAGTAACACGACGCGGATTTCAATACATTAGTATCATCAGTTCCAACCAAAGGTCGGGAACTCTCTTATATATTGGAGGGAAAAATGGAAAATGGGGCGGAATCAAGGAGAAGAGGGGGAGGGAAGAGAGGGATGTGGTAGGTATCAGTGTATAACTGCCTCAAGGATAGGGGATGGGGAAGGGAACAAGCATTCGTTTACATCATGTACATCAGGGACATGAATTCTTCTAAAAATTCCAAGTTGCTCAAGAGCATCGAGCTCACGTGGACTGGTGAAAATGTAAAATATTGGTTAGCAATTCACTGCCATGTCCATTACACAATAGGGGTTAGGCGGAGTCACTTCTATTCTCACAATTGTTTTTATAAGCACTAAAATGTTCCTTTGTCCTAATATTAAAATTTCTTTGTGTTTGCCCAATGTACACAAAATTACAGTCATTATAATTTAGGGCAAACACCCCAATTTTCTGGTTTGCGTCTGTGTGGTCCTAACACTTAACAAACATTTTCTTAAAATTAAATGGGGTCTTAAAAGATGTAAAATTTGTCTTCGGGGAAAAATTTACTATTCGATTAGAGATGGGACCTAAAAATTGGATGGAGCACCATTTTTTCTTCTTTGTATTTCCTTCTCCCGAGTGTATTAGTTTCAAGGTAATATTCCTCTGCTTTTTTAGAATCAATTCGTCAATTAAGGTAGGATTATATCTACTAACACGGGCTATTTGTGTGAAAATAATGGTTTCTTCAATGAAATTTTCAGTTGACATAAAAACGATGAGGAAGCGGTGTATTAGAGAATTGAAGGTGGATATTTTATGTAAGTAAGGATATCTCGAATCGACCGGAATAACGTGGTCTGTATGCATATGGAAATTGAATAACGGTCTATTATGAGGGAAATATTAAGGTCGATAAAATTCCAAGAATGGTCTGAATCAAGTTCGCAGGAGAAGGAAATGTTCGGGTGGATTTGCTGGTTATAGAAATATACCACAAAATTACCAACGATATTGTCTTATCTGTCCAAACTTGTTGATGTATTTCACAGGAAAGTAATAGCACTCGTATTGTAAGCAGAAAATTAGTGCCCCAGTATGCCACTCTGCCATCAACCTTTGCTCTCGCAAATCATTGGATTAGGCCTAACTTTATGGAATTTACAATTCATTTTGAAATGAAAATAATAACTTTGTATTCCCAAATAAAGTTATTGAAACATGACCTAGGTTGAGACGTGGGACGTGATCATCAGGTACATCATTTTCAGAAGGCATGATTAACTATCCTGCCGGTTGTATGTACTCGTCTCATCTGGAGAAATGTGTCTGATGATGACGTCTAACATAGAAACGTACACTGCAAAACCTAGAAATTTTCAGTTCATACATAACTTGCTGACATTCAGCAAAACGCCGGAATTGAAATTAGTCTCAGACATTAGCAAACCTATACATTATTTGTCTCTAAAAATATGGATGAAATGATGACATGATACCCTTCCACTATGCATCGCTGGATACAGTTACCTTAATTTAATAACCATTTTTGTCTGTTTGTTTACTTCTCCATATTTAAAAATTATTAAGTCTTTGGGTGAATGTGAAATTGGTCATTGTTCTTTTAACCACACTTTAAACCAAGTACAAGGGATTTTTTTGTCTTGATATGTAATAATTAATCCAGAACATAAACTTACTTTTAAAGTTATGATTAAAGCTGAATGGCATATGTTTTTAATTTTTCAATTAATATTGTTGGAAGTTATGTTGTAGCCTTTTTTGTGAGCAAAACTCTATCCGAAATTTAGATTAATAATTTTCAGTATTTAAATTTTCAGGAAAATGTCTAAATTTCAGCAAGTATTCCTTGCTTAAAATTTGAAGCTTTCCTGATTAGCATAAAAGTTGGTACAACTTCAGTTAAGGAAACCTTGCAGAATTTCAGAAAATTTGGGGAATTATTTTTTACAGTGTAGCATTAATTGCGAAAAATTAATATGTTCGTTTTCTCTTCCCAAAATTGCTATGCACCCTTCGCATGTGTACGAGAGTTATTACAAGAAAGAAGACTCAATTTGTCACAATTTCTTCCTTTCACTGATATTTCTGACTCATTATATAGGGGACAACATTATTTAAAATATTTTTCTCTCGAAAAAATATCCGCTACCGAGTGAAAAGATGCCAGTTGGAGCTATCGCGGCATTGTGCTTACTCACAGCTGCGGAAACTCACTGTTCACCCATTGGAGTGACGTCAGTGTTTTCATCTCACCCATTAAGTGTGTCGTTGCTCATTCGCGTCATCAGTCTCTGGCATCATTACAATCCATTTCATGCAACAATCGGGTGTGTTTTTGTTTCTGTTTTCCTCACCCTTTGCTAAAGCTGGTAAGTTTTACGACTTGCATTATTTGTTGCTTTAACCCCTTCAGTGCCGCGAGCCGATAAATCGGCTTTAACTTCTCCGACGAAAAGTGTCGCGGGCCGATATATCGGCTCATGCGTAAATTACTTTTTACGATATTACAGTTTTGTAGTAATTGCGCTTCAAATATTGTAAAAATTTAAGCAATACATTGCACAAATACTCTTCATTTGGTTAAAATAAAAAATTAGAGGTTGATATCTTTATGAAATATTCGCAATATTTTTTTGTGCAATTCTTATCTATCGATCTTAACTGAAAATCCCCTTTGCTCCTCTCGCTAGTATCCCTGAAATTCGATGGCACTAAAAGGGATAAGGGCTCTCCCCTGATCTGCACTATGTTGGTGTTGTTTGCAGTTCATAAATTAATGTGCCAGTGTTATTAGAGCTTCGTATTTTCATAAATATTGTCTTGATTTATCTGAGGCGAAAATATTATCTCTCAAAATTTGCAATAATATTAAGTTTAGACCCAATTTCCTCATTTGATGCAAACTTAAAGTTGTATTTAGCTCCACTTTTTTGTTACCTTTTGTTTAGAGGAAGCTAATGCCGACGACACGTTTCTTACCTCCCTGGCTCTATTCCAAAATTATTCTTCTCTTATCTTAATGTTGTAAATGATCTCAGTTGTCAATCGCTTCACCAAGTAGCTAACCAACCAGCAGTGTTACGTCTTCGATGAAGGGAGGCGTCAGATTTTTAATCAGGGGGTAAACTTTTTTCCGAGTCCCTGATGTCCAGATCTGTAGTCGTTGTTATCTTCATGCCTGTACTCTGCATTCATCGATCACTTGTGCTGTCCATTGAAGTCGGCACCGGCCAACGTTAAGGATGGGATAATTTAAATCCCCCAGCAGACTCCTCGAGTACTTCCGCGGGAAGCAAGGATTACGGCACCGCCATAAAAACCCCCACGCAAATGAATTCACAATGAAAAACTCTTCTGCTGGACAGGGATAGGAATTAAGATTCCCGGTTCAAGCCAACTATGTAACTCAATCGTCATTTCCCTAAGTAAATATAATTTACCCTCGGAAAATTAGATAAAAGATCTCTCAATGGAATTGGGAGGCTTTGGGAGAGATGGAATTGATGTGTTAAAATGCTGACTTCTCATTTAGATTTCCCGGGTTTGTATCCCGACAGTGGTGGTGATTTTCCAGGAAAATCCCCATGGAGGGTATCTCAAGTGTTTTTAAGGCATTCCGGATCAATATTCAAAATTAGATAATTTATCTCAATACTTTTTCATAAACCTTATTGGACCTCCGGAATGCCAATACCTGGTCGCCCAAGCCGGGAAATATTTTAACATTTTTAGTTTTTCCAATTTTAATTTATAAAACCTATTTATCAATTAATTTTAAGTCGTTTTTAGCCTCTTTGAGGATTTTAAACGAGCTGGGACGGCTGGTGATGTGAGAAGAGGAAGATGAAAACTTGAACTCATAATGCAAATTGAAAAATTATGTATTTACTCCTACAAACAAATATTTAGTAATGTATATCCTGAATGAGCCATGTTGCCATACAATTTATTTAGATTTATATGCAATACAACATATTAGTCTGTCGGTAGTCTGCGGACTCCTCGGCGCATTTCAAAGAAGAGTTGGCTCATGTCTTCACTGGGTTCCATCCTTCCTCCGTTACCCTGGTGATTACCCTTTCCTTACTATATTACGCACGTATGCATTAGGGTGCACAAGACCTCCTTTGCCAGTGTTGCCACCCCAAATAACCAGCTTGGGTCTTGGGTAGCTACAGAGAATCCGAATCTCGGCATGCATTCGGGTGATTATGGGTCGAATTCAATCCAAACGAATGACTTTTTAAAAACGTGAACTCCGCTAAGTCGAGTATATCCCCTTAGCGGGCAAATCCCTTTCGTGTCTCTGTACTTATAACCACCCCGGGGCTCGAACCCACGGCCGGCCGCAGGAAGAGGACCGGCCAGTCTTGGTGGGTGGACGATGGAGCCCGCACCCCACACTTCCCTCCCACTCGCCTCCCCCCGAAGAGTTTTCGCGCGCGGAGAGAGAGCCAATCAATAGCGCTAAACCGGGGGCGGGCGGGGACGGGGGCGGGACGTCTGGTATTCCGTCTGCCACCCCCCGCCGCCGCACACACCCACCCCCACCCCCCACTCCGGTCCAGTTTCCCAATCTGTAAAATAAGCGAGCGGGGAGGTCTAAATCGGATGTCGTGTGAGAGAGTGTGTGTGCGTCCCCCGCCTCCGCCGCCCCCGCCGCCCACACCCCACCGCCGCCGTCGCCGCCTCCGCCGTCGCATCGCAGGGGCGCCGCCCTACTCGGCTAGACGAACCTCCCCCTAGTGGCTGGCTCGTGAGGAGGCAGGGAGCGAGGGGCGGTGTGCCCCACGCGCCGCGCTATTTCCGGCCGGTCATAGGATCCGAGGGAATTGTTTTTGGGCAGGATTAGATGCAATCGGGGTGTAGGGGCGGGGGGGGGGGGTTGGTGTCGTGGGAGGAGGGGCCCAGGTTGGGGGCGTGAGGTGGGGACTAGCAATTTATTTTGCTCTTCTGCGAGGGGTGGGGGAGGGATGATCCCTGGCACGGGATATGCGTGTGCGGGCGCGCGATCCGTTCGCGGATTTGGTTATTCGCGGATCGGAGCCTTTCCTGGGAGGATAAGCGGTGCTTGGCGGCTAAATAGCTACTGTGGAGTTTTAGGATTCTACATGTGGTACATTCTACCCTGCAGATCGCAGCAAGAGTGTGCCGAAGGGGATGTTTGACGTGGAAAGGGTGGGCATGGAGAAATGGAATTGGAAGATGGATGGAACAAAGAGTGAAACTTATGCATAATAATGGCGAGTGTCTTAGTGTCCCACCCTGTGTTTGTTATTACAACTATTGGAACCCGGGAAGAAGGAACTTTTGTAGTATCGGTTCGTCAGGGTATATTTTTTCTCTACCGTCATTTCTAGAGATACAATGAGAAGTATTCATCATGTCATCCTAATTTAAACTTTTCAAGTAACCAAAACCTTGTTTAGAGCTATCCAGACTCTCTTAGAATCTAATCAAATCGTTCCATCAGCTGTTTCATACTGCATTCACTTGTAGCTGTGTTAAAGGAAGCGTGCGACTTTCACTAATATTTCTTATTACTTCGCGAATTAAATCTTTCATTACAGGATTCTGTATTACTCAAAGAGACAACTTAAATGGGACGTGGAGAAAAGTGATATAAATATCTTTTACTGCCGAGTCTAATATTGGTACTTGCGGTACGTTCGTGAGTATTACATACAAGCGTCAAAAACTCGTCGAATCACAATTTTCAGATCACAGTGTAAAGTAATGACTTCATTTGATTCATAGAGTAGCTATGTCATCTGCTTCAGAGTTGGATGTGGGCACGGTATCAAATCGCGCTCAAATATTTCCCTCTGTCCCGCCACAAGGACGTGGAGCAGGTGGGTGCCAAGACAGCGGCTATTAGAAGCGGTGGATGGGGTATGTATAAAAAGTGAGGAATGTTCGGGTATCTTGCAAGTGACTTCGTTTTGTTTGGCCATTAACGGCGCGAGGAAAGAAGGAATTCTAATTCCCGACTGCACAACGAAGTACCTCTTGTTCTGTCTCTTCTCTAGATACATGTTGTGGGTAAAATAATTTTCTCCATGTCATTATATTTGTAATTGATTTTATTGCCCGCGCGTTTCAAATATATTTTTATCAACGTTCACCAGCGAAAATGAGGTTCTTGACAAATGGGGTAATATCTTCCTGTATTCATCTGCGTATTTGCTGGTTACATCTCCATCTACCCTTCGAGCTGCCGCATGGGCGTGTAGCAGGGAGTGTTAGGACACCAGCCGTGTACGGATGTAAGGGATAAGGTTTTGGGATGTGGAATGGTGACGTGCATTATGGAAGTGTATTTATTGGAGCTCAGTTTTTATTGTGGTCGCTCATTGTGCGCGGGAAGAACAAGTTTTTGTATATACCTTTTTGGTCGGATGTATCTCTCTTATTTTGTCGCTTCTGTCAGACCTAGAGATGTAGTGAGGCGTCATGATTATATTCTCTGTGTCGCTCTGAAACACACCAGTTCTGAATTTCTTAAGCATGCTAAGCCTAGCGGGTAGTCTCCGAGTCTCTAGAGGCTCCCACCTTAATCCCTCTAAAAGTTGTGAAACACTATGCGTTGGGTTGTAGCAATTCTTTACGAAGCGTGCAGTTTTCTTTGTATATTATTATTTTTTTGGTTAAATCTTTATGACCAGGGTCCCAAATGCTCGCGGCGTATTCGAGGTGTGGCCTAACCAGCTTAGACTCCTTGAGAATCAATTAAGACGGGCAGAAAGGGAAATCATAACGATACGTATGAGAATAAAATAATATTTGTTTCAGCAGCTTCAGAGCGGACTCTATGGACCTTTCAATGCCTTTCGAGGGAGAGTTGGCTCTTGTCCTAGGTTCAATCCTTCCTCCATTACCCTAATAATTATCCTTTTCTTACTTAATTGCGAATATATACCTTAGAAACTAATAACCTTTGTTGCCAGTCTGTTCACCTCAAATAATCAGCTTAGCTAGCCACAGAGAATCAAGATCTCGGCATGAAGTCGGAGGATTTGTATTCGAATTTCAGTCCAAACGGATGGTTTTCCTTTGACGTCAACTACGTAGAAATCAGAGCGATACATATAAAAATAGGTTCATAGTTTTTTCAGTGGCTTCCGAGTGGACTTTTGATAAATCAGCTTGTGTTAACCCGAATGCATAGGCATTGGAGCTCACTCGGCGTTGTTCCCTCCAAATTTGGCAGTGCTCACTTTTAGCAGAAAGCTTTCGCTGGATATAGGGACGAGCTGCCTTGATCGTAAATGCAAAGGTATCGTTTTGGAGGCCAAAGTGAACTATTTTAGTAACGTTCGCTATTTGAAAAAAGCGAGCTCATCAAATTATTGGGGCACCAAACTATGTGATAATTATTTCGAATAAGGAATATAAATCGAAGCATAAACTTGGAAATATTATTGAAAACCAGATCGCCGAGGCTCTTTTGTTGGCCCTATCTCTAAAAACTTGGCACTTGAAGACAGGAATTCCTTTGAATTCACCATCTCTGATTATGTTGTCACTGAATTATAAACGAGTAATCACCTGGCAGAGGAATGGACTTTCGCGATCGTGAATGCCTGGCCGTCGTCCAACAATCGCGTGATTTCGGGTGATCAAGATGATCTGCGCCTCTTCTCCATGAGATCAATACCGCTCGCCAATTCATTGAAAATTACTACACTCTTGTGGCGATGTGAATTCTATTCCAAGGAGTGCTTCACATTGTCCAGTCAGAAGCTAAACAGATATTATTGGATTCCTTGAATCATCGATAGTCACTACTCTGTCTCGTATGACTACTACTCACTGTAGGTGATTACTCGTTAATAATTCTGTGAGAACATAATCAGAGATGGTGAATTCAATAGGATTCTGTGTGTATGCCGAATCCACGTCTTATCTGAAACTTATCGCCCGTTTAAGGGATACCTCTAACTTATCCATAATATAAGGATTCAATTTCCTTTCGCTCATTGGGTAATCATCCGATTTTAACCACTTAGCTACATACATGACCTTTGCTTCACTGGCGTCGGACTCATGAGTAATCTTGAGACGCAAAGATAGACGGACGGCCAACGAGAATGGGCCAAAGCTGAGTGCCAAGGACAGCGGCGCTCCCCTGCTAGCCAGCGGAAGTTCTCCAATAAAGATATACTAGAAGCTCAATTTGCAAAAATTTTACTCATCGGTGCACGCTAGTTATTAGGCCATTGGAAAGGAATTCCTCTTTGCGAATGATCACAATGGTTTTTGTAATCGATGGGGTTAGTTCCAACTTGGTGAGAGTGACATCCGGCGCGGCGTCCCTCAAGGAAGCGTGATCGGCCCCCTCTTATTCCTCACCTGTATGAACTAGAGATGGGCAAGCCCTATCATTTTTGGGGACTCGTTCACTCTGGACCAGTCCTTTTTTGGGATCCATTCCTTTTCGCTCGTTCACCGTTCCCTTTTTTTGGTGGCCATGTATTTTTATTTTTAATATGCTCTTGGTGTTTAGAGCCTGTAAAGAAAGAAATACTTAGAACACTGTAATGACGGCGTTTAAGAATGTTGGATGAAATAAAAGATGGAAGGCGATATTATCAATTGTTTACATGGTTTCGTAAAAAGGTTTCATTTGCATAAAGAAAAATGTACAGTAGACCCTCGCTTTACGATATTAATCCGTTCCGGAGGACCGATCGTAAAGCGAATTCCATCGTATGTTGAATCGGCAATATTTTCGGACGAGGAATCGGTTTAAAGAGCATCAGTGCCAATCCATTCAGTTTACGCGTCAGAGCCAATGCATACGAAATATCTTGGATTAAAATTATTTAAAATATTATGAAACCAATATTAAAAACACTATCGATATTTAAAACAAAATCGGAGACATTTGAAATTTTAAAAAGCGCGCGCAAAATCAGCTCATCTCGTAAGTCGAATCCATCGAAAGTCGAACCCATCGTAAAGCGGGGGTCTACTGTACTGCTAATTGCACCTCTAGCATCAACAGATGAAATTTTCGGCTGTTATAAAGTACATCCTATCTCTTAGAGAAAGGGGCGAAAGTTATGACAGACCAAAAGAATATATGGACCGAAAAAAACGAAGGACCGAAAGGACCGACGGACTGTAAGGAACAGTCGCTCCTCGGTCCTTCCGTTCAATCCATGGACCCGTTCGTTCACGAACGACCCACCTCTAGTATGAACGACTCGCAATATTTATTTCTCTCAATGTTTCATGCGGAAAATTTCCTCCTCTCTTGATCCTATCTAAAACTCTAATCCCTTTATTCCATCTTACCTGCTTACCCACCAAAAAATTAGGTTAATTATTTTCAGTGTTAAAATTTTCAGGAAAATGACTAAATTTCAGCAAGTACTCCTTGCTTAAAATTTGAAGCTTTCCTGATTTTCTTAAAAGTTGGTACATTTACAGTTAAGGAAACCTTGCTAAATTTCAGCAGATTTGGGAGAAAATATTTTACAGTGCGGTGCGTAGACAGTAACGGCTTCATCTCTCGGATTTTCACCGTGTCGTCGTTTTCGAGACAACCTGACGACCTGGTTTTCAGGTTGTCTCAACCTGGGTCGAGCCAGCAGGTGTCTTCAGGTCCTCAGGTCGGAATTTAGGCATCATCAGGTTATCAGGTTGATACTGTAACCTCAAAAACAACGACGCGGTGAACACTCTATAGATGCAGCAGTTACTAACTAATATTTTGTGAAAGATACGGCGATGTGACGCATTGAGAAGCTTACTTCAAAGAAATTTTTCTGAGGAGAATCACAAATTTTTAAAATAGTTTATCTCACCATTACGCCACGTCGAATATTATTAAATGCTTTTACGATTTTTCTTCAAGGATGGTACCTATTTTACTCTTTGGTTTTTGCTCCGTGATGTTATTTACCATCAGTAAGCGAATATCACTTCGTTTATTCAATACTTCTTTTATTTCCATAGTAACGACCAAAATCAACGGCAGCTAATTAATTCCCACGCTCTAGTTTTCCCTCCTTTACTCACTTGAACTTAACCCTCTTAATCCTACATACATATAACTTTGTTCCTTTTATAATTGACCTTAATCCCATATCTCGCGCGCTGATTTTGTAATGCATCTAACAATGACTGCAATCCCTTGGCTGAATGCCCCACTAAAGCTTGGTCGTCTACTAATCCAACCAACTCAGTTACCTCTCCACCCATTCTCGTTTCTGAATCAGGCTACCGGGATTTTCCTCCCGTTAAGTTAGCCAGTCTAAGCCATCTGTCAGTTAATAGGTAGGTGGTTTATCCTTCCGGTCGTCTACAAAGCTCATCGATATCATTTTAGCTGACTTTCTATGTTGCCAAAACATTCGTATATTCGATAAAAATGTTCAAAAACATGGTTAAAACTCTTCATATTTTCCATTTTATTCTCATTACAGTTTTGATGTCGCGGTTTTCCCACCTCTTCCCGTAGTCTAACTGATCTAAGCTCAAGAATTTGTCCTCCCTATTTTCCAACCTCTCTCAATGAATATGAGCTTTGAACGCATGGGGACAAAACTTCTTGTTCATTTGCCAATTTTAAGGGCCTTCGTCCCGGTAGACTCTGTATATCTGTCTAAATGTTAACTTATATTATATGAATGGCAAAATGCTTACAATGTCGCATATCGGACGTCTTTTGTTTGTATCATTTTGTGGCGCCGTAGAGGGCGTTGTTTTATCTGTTCCTCTAGAAAATATTAGTAGTGCTGTGTCAATCCTTAACGGAGAGTCGTGTTTTATATATTGCCGCACCCCTAAATTTCTACCCTTAACTTCTTTAACACAGAAATTGAAGTAATCACTAAAAAAATTATTTTCCTCTCAATTTTTTCCTAGACTGTTCAGTAGTTCTGGCGCGAGCTTATCCAACCCCACATCCGTCCTCTCCATCATTTCCGGTAATGCTTTTGACATCTCGTGTCCCAGGACCAAGTTTTCTTTGCGTTATAACCCATGTCTACCTCTGATTGGATCGAAGTCTTGGTCGCGGAGCAATTATAGGTATTATTCCCCTCTCCGAGTCTGAATCTTTTCTGCCTCGATTAATTTAATAAACCTCTTCAGCTTCCTTTGATTGTCCCATTTTTCTCTATACATTGGGCCTCTTTTCATCCTCTGCTTCCTAATAATTCTCTTTCCTTCGTGTAAAGCGTCGTTATCCTCTTCCCCCTCCCTGAAGTCTTTCCATCATATCCAAGAGTCTTTGTTACCGCACTTCCTTTGCTCTGCTTGTTTCTCACTAAACTCTAGCAGCTTATCGATTGCATATCTTTCTACCTGACTCAGAGTTCTAATTTCCATGACTTCTTTCCTCTACCTTCCCAATCATGAACTCCTGGTACATTAATTTTTATCTCTTCTTATTCCTCACTCACTTCTACTCCTGTTTCCTCACCTGTTACCTTTAGGCCACATGGAATTTCGTACTCAATTTCCTTACCATTTGCCCCAGCTTTATTATCCCCTATCTCATTCTTCGTCCACATCTAACCCTTTGAACAGTGCATAAAATTTCATTGAGTGAATATCTCCCTCTGCTTTCCATGTGTAACCACGCTTGAGATGGCGTTTCATCCATATATATATGCAAAAAAAGCTCTGTCTTCTGCAAAACTCAAATTTACTATCACGGCAGTTGTTACTTGCTCCACATCTGTCTTCGTCTATCCCATTTCTGGCTTCTCTATTATTTCACGTACAATTATTGACAGCTCATCCTTCCGTTTTCCCAGCATGTGAAGATATCCTCCGCGCCCATATTTTGCTGTATACATGTTTGCGTATTTATTTTTATTTGCATACCGTGTTGTTTTTAAGTAAGTATGAAATAATTTTTCACGGATTTGACGACCATTTGATGGAAAGTCTCCATTCTGTGTCCCAATAAGGCCATTCATGTATCCATCTCCTTCATCTCTGATCACCGCATCTTCTTATGTTTTCATCAACGTTATTATTTCACTTATTTTCTCGTCATTATGAAGTGATTCCTTGTCGATGCTATTCATCATTTCCTCGAGTTGCCTGCGTATTCCATCGTGTGGGGGCGGATGCCGTCGCGCCACGCCGAACATCTCTTCCACGGCGCGCAATCGACTCGGCTTGTCACCTTTCGCGGCTCAATGCGCTCACGGAGGGGCGTGCGTCATTGCTCACGCTATCGACAACTGAGTGCTAATGGTCAAGTTCCACTCTTCTCCCGGTTCTTATCACGTGAATGCGCAAAAATTCGGAACTGGTGCCACTAATTACCCTGCAATGAAGTATGATAAACGATATGCTCTTACGTTTGACGATTTAATCTCTGTCGGCTGTTATCGACTTCTCAAACGAAATTACCGTCAGTCCAATTTAAAGACCTGCATGAAGAGCCTTTAATGAGGTCGACATGAAACATGCCGTCTGGGGGAAGAAAGGCTAGCCACTTGTGCTCTCGGGGATCGGGTTGGTGTGGTGGTTAGAGTCCTGGCTAACCATACGGGCGGCCAGGGTTCAAACCCTGCAGAGAAGGATGTTTTTCAGAGGAATCCCTACCCCTACTTGTGTGCCTTGTGGAGGGCACTTCAAGTACAGTACTCCGACTGTCGGATGAGACGTTAAACCGTGGTCCCCTTGGAGCCTTTCGTTAAGAGCAGGCTAATGCAGACGCCGGGTGTCTATCCACTCTTCCTCCCTTACCTGTCCCCTATGGCGCAAATGACCTCAGCTGTCGGTCACCTCCCCAAAACCCAACCCAACCCCCACTTGTGCTCACCTCTACCGTGCACTTCTTGCTTTGCCGGCCCGGGTGGTGAAGTCCGCACCCGCCACGCAGAAGGTCGCGGGTTCGAGTCCCACCTGGGGGAATTTATACTACTTCGGGCATGGGCTTTTGTGTTTGTCCGCTGTTGTTGATACTCAACCGATTGAATTTGGCAAATTGCGCTGAAATCGGGGTAGTAGAAAGAAGTTAAAATAATTAACAATTATCGGTGTACACAGATGTATTGGAGCGATTTCCGTTGATGTACAAGATGAGTGAAATTTGTACTTGCGTACGTAAGGCAACGTGTACTCACAAGCATAGATAATAGCGGAAAACGTAAAGAAAAACGCGGAATAAATTGCGTGTAACCTATTTTAGTTTCTTGGCAAATTAATGCTATTTTAACTCGTGGCCTTATGGTGCTTGACGTATATTTCGATATAATTCGTAGGCATAGGAACAGATTTTCTCCATAACGCGAAAACATCCCTTTAATAGTATTGTAATGGTTCATATTAAATATCAAAGTAGCATGCCGAGTCAAAAACACGTACTTTTATGCTGCTTTCGCTTTAATTTCAAATTTCGCGCCGTAAACCCAAGGCATAAGAATGCTGTAATCGAGAGGAAAATGATAAAATATAACTTTTGCATCGTGTATATTACATCATGTACGGTCATTTCCAATACAAAAATTGATATACTTAAGTGAAGTGTGGTAAGTTATTGAAATGTGCTCTCAACAACTTATGTTCCCCGTACCAACTACCTTAAAACTGAAATGTTCTCTTTCTGCTTTTATATCAACCGGTAATGTTCTTTGTATAAAATAACGAAGAATGTTGTTGTAAATCCTTATAAAATGCTTTATTTACGACCTATATAGGATTCGCTGGAGTACATAATGATGGCGGTATAGTAATTGCGGAGTTGCTTTGCCTGATATTCACGTACTGTCGCAATACCTAGGCCGTAAATTAAATCTTTTATTTGGATTCACTAAGTTATTCTTTGTTATTAAGCATCAAGCGGATCGGAAAAGTTCTCCCATAAAAGATGAATTTTGGTAATATTCTATTCTCTGGTTGCTATATCTTCCATGCCCTCCGAATTAATTTTATTTTAAATACTGCAGCTAATCCAAGCTGGCTGTTATTATCTCTACACTCAATCGTCTCCTTAGTTATTCTTGCTCCCACCTTGTCTAATTTTAGCATATCTATATTCCCGTTTCCCATTTCTTGGTTTATGTTCGCCGAATGTTTGGTTAAATTTAGCTCTCCTTGTCCTCATTTTGCTCCATTCTGAGTATTTTTCTTCTTTCACTGTTGACCCAGCTGCAGCATAAGGGGTAAATTGCAGTAGAGAATCAACGCGACGACGATAGTATAAGCCTTGTCCCTCTCGCAGACAGGCATAACATACTAACCAGTGGGTTGTTGGGAGTAGTGGTCCAGATCCATTGTGCTCCTGCCCGAGTTCCCACATGAAACCCATATTATAAACCAATATTATCCCAGTAATGAAAAATTGGGGGAATATTAATGTTATATACCTTTGCTTTCTTGATTTCCAAGATGAATTTAACCGCTAAGGCTATTGTTCTTACGGGTAATATTCTCTGGATTTCAGGTTCTCTACTCTTAAATGTGCTGCCGTTTTCATTTTTTATGCACTGTAGCTTTCG